>JAKSZU010000028.1:0-1200000 GCA_026018925.1 Tupaia tana
CAAGGAGAGGGAAAACCACCGTAACTCCGTACACTGCCTTCTGCCGCCATAAGAAAGGCCGAACTTGTCCACGCCACCGTGAGGAACAGAGACTTAGTGACATTACGAGGATTCTCTTCTCAGTTCCACCAAAAACAGTCCTAATTCACCAACGGTAACAACATCTCAAAGCGAAATCTACTTGTGTTTGTTTTTTTTGGAGAGGTTTTTGCTATAGGGGCGCATTGCGCTCGCCAGACAGACAGAGAGAGACAGAGAGACAGAAAACAAGAAATCACCCCCCCCCCGGGGGGATGGCCACGCCGCAATCCCTTCTCCTCTCAGGATCTTGGGCACACACGCACACAGGCCCAGCATGAGTTTAAGCCACCGGGTCCAGGACTTGAACCACGGTCAACTATGTGGGAGTCCAGTGACATAGCCATTACGCTAACTGCTGGTCCCTACTTGTGTATTTTTTTAAAATATTTTGATATAATGACAGCCAAGCACAACCCAGAAAAGCAAAAGAAACTTGAAATCACACGCAACTCCAGCCGGGAGAAGGCGCCCTGCCCTGAGCCAGCGTCTCCACACCCACGCCCAGAGCAGGGGTTTCACGATGGCCATACCTGGGCGCGTCTGCCCCCCCAAAGCCAAACAACGTGCTGTGTATGTTTTTGGAATCAACTAATTATCATAGATCTCTACTCACCACTGTAATGGCTACGGAGTAGTCTAATACAATTCATCTGTAAATGCTGAATATTGTCGGCTCATGCCATTCGCTACAGCAAAGCTTCACTGAACACCTTGCCTAATTTTTTAGATTTTTGTGATTTTTTTTCATGAACTTGTTAGTGCTGTTTAGCAGCTCTGAATACAAACTTTTGATAGTGTAATTCACATTTTTACATAAATATTAGACAAATTCAGTCTACCAATGAGTATTAAAATTCCTATTTCTGCACATTTTTGTTCATACTAGACTAGGACCATGATAGTTTTTATTTATCTGAATGACAAAGGAGAACTAACACCGGGACCAGCAGGTGGGTATAGTGGTTAAGGTGCTGGACTCCCACATAGTTGACCACGGTTTGAGTCCTGGACCTGGTGGCTTGCTTTCTCATTTCCTTTTCTCTGTTTCTATGTCTCTCTCTGGTCAAATTTTTTAAAAATAATAATATCACATAAAATTAAGTAAACAATTCTTTCTTTAAAAAACTAACATTGAATTATGTTCTTGTTCTTTCATCTGATGATGGAAGTGATCCCGTTCATAGAAATTAACTCGAAGTCTCTGCTGATACAAAGGAATGTCCTGCGAAACAGTTATCAATATACTCCTTGATCTTGTTAATTGTGCAGTAGCTTAATCTGTTGGGTCAAGAAAGCCGTGACACATTTTTGCATAGGAAAACAGAAAAATATGTCATGCCTTTCCGCTGACCTAACAACTGCCGTAGAAAAGAGGAAGGGGAGGAATTTCTAGAACAACTGTTTCTTCAATGTGCAAGCTTTGCTTCAACCAGAAGACAGAATTTTAGGTGATACGAACCATAGGCTTTTTCTGACTAAAGCCACCGGTAGACGGAAGAGGACAATCGAGTTCACAGGCCCAGTGATCCATCCCAGCCACACAGAGCCAGAGATAACACCAGCACCAGCCTCTCCGCCCACGGCCCCCCTCAGCACAAGGGGCCCGTGCCGGAACAAGAAGACCCCCTGCACCTCTCCAAAACCGAGCCCCAGGTTGTGGAGGTTAATCAGCTCTGCACCCAATCCTGATTTGTGCTCTATTCTGGACAACCGAGTTTTCAAGATCAAATTTCCATGAACAAGCACAAAGTCGACTGTCACCTTCAGGAAATTAATTTGGGGACACAGACAAAAAAGACATCAGAATCAATTATAATTGCAATGTTGTTATAACTTTGAGTAGTTACACTGTAATGGTTTAGCATGATACTGTAGTAAAAATCACCGTCTGGTCCCTGGCTCACTAAGGGCCGTCCACACCAGACTTCTCGTTTAAGCTCATTCAGAAAATATCACAGAATTTTTGATCCACAGCGGAGTGTAAGTGGGGAAACAATGTTTTCTGGAAGGGACTGTCTTTCAAGGATTAGTACCTTGGGCACATTCAGGGTGAAGTTATCTTCAACTACTGGAAAAGCAAATATTTTAACAAGCTGCCATAGATTTTCAACCTAAAAGGAACTCCCTTTTTAAAAATACTGTTTAAAATACATTTCTTCAACGTTGGATCATTGAAAATAAACTGTTTTGCGTATCTATTTTTTTCTCTTCGTTACGTTTCTATTAAACATGAGTTGTTCATAGACAGTATGGAGCATGGATCTGATGTTCCTCTTCTTTGTGAGATCTGAGATGGGAAAATTGACATTCTGATTAATTCATCCTAAGAAGGTGGGAGTGATTACCAAATAGATTTTATGATACCTATGGACCAAACTGAATAAAGTAACTAAGAATTGCAACAGATTTCTTACAGGCTATGAATGCGGCAAACTAAGAGTTAGGATTCTAAGACATATAATGGTTGTAATTCTGCCCCGATGTGTTTTAAACGTGTGTGAGCGCTCTTCTCATCTGAGAAGCAGGTGGTGAGAGCCGGGCCTGGGAGCGCGGTGGCCGAGCACAGCGGGGAAGGAACTGGAGTCCGCAGGGGGGACCCCAGCGCCGCAGCTCGAAAAACACACCGGGCACATCTGCTAGGCGCCCCATTCTAAGGATCGTTCGAGACTTTCTCGCTTCTCCTTCTCGAAGGTTGTAAGCGTGCACTGTACTGTATAGAGCGCTTTGTGCTGTCAGTAAACGGGTCCCACATTGTTCAGACAATTCAACTAATTCGGAGGGCACCAGCAGCTACAATGGCCGGTCACCCTCCTCTGTCTCTTCCAGGGCCAGTGGCCATGTCGCCCACACTCCGTCCCCCTTCGACTCTGCACACTATTTCAACCAGGCCAGGCTGGAGCGTGTGCTCTCTCCCGCAACCGTCCGTTTTCTCCTGCCGGATAAACGAGCTCATCTGGAACGGCAAGCCCTCAGAGCTCCCATTCGGCGTCTCCCAGCCCAGCAGACACCGGCCCGGGAGGCCCGAAGGCTGCAGCGCCTGCAGCTCCAGCCCCTGTAGGTTAATCGCTTTCCCAAAAGCGTCTCCTCCAAATAAGAGGGTGAAGTAAACAGCCGCACGCACAGCAGCAGCCCCAGCCCCGACAGTCCCCTACGTAGAGCAGAGGCCCCGGACTCCGACCGTCTCTGTTTTGCAGAGTTATTGTGGAGAGACCCTGCAGCCCCGACGGCTAGGGACGGACCGGCCACCACAATGCCGTGCTAGAGAGGTGCTTGTTCGTCTGTCCCCCGCGAAACACCTTACTGTCCACACACGTATTACTTCATCTGCAAACACGCCTAGTGCAGACGTGCCCCGTGGGGACCCGCTACCAAGTGCGTGCAGAGCCGGCAAAGGACCCGCAGTGCGGAGGTGCCCTCCAACGTCGCCAGCACGGCGAGGAAGCCAGGCGGGGCGTGGTGCGGGGGCTGACGGGGGATGCTCAGGGCAGCAGGGCGCAGGGCTTCTGGGGAGATCCCAGGTAAAGCCCAGCCTCTAACCACAGCGCCAAGCCCCCAGAGCCTCCCAGGTGGTCACTGCACCATCCAGCAGCCACAGCCAGCGTTTAGAGGACGTCCCGCTGGCGGGATGGCACCTGTCGCTCCAGCAAGCCATCTTGGGAGAGACGGGAGAGACGGGAGAGACGTGGCTGGCAGCTGCCCCCGTGCTCAGTCTCCATAGGAGGCTGAGCGGCTGAGGCCAAACCCCCTGAGTGGGTCCAGCTAAAAGCCAAGCAAAATGTGGTCGCAGGCCAGGCTGCGACTACGTCACGCAGACACTGAGATCGGCCCTCTTGGGATACGTTCTCCGACCACAGTCCAATGTTAGCAGAAGTAAGCACCTAGCTGGAACAGCGCCGTCTCAGACACGGAAACCCACACGCATCCTTGCTTCCACAGAAGCCGCGCTGCACAGAACACTCGAGAGAACCTGCTGCAAACCGAGGGGCTGCGAAAGCAGTGCCAGACCCGGGGTGCACGGGGCGGCGGGGGGGGCTCGTGTACCCTCCCATGCATCTCGTTTCCCGGAACTCCAGCCCTGCAGACTGACCGCGTGGGACGCCACCTGGGAGGCAGGCAGGCCTGCACCGTCACCTGGCAGTCCCGGCTGCCACGTGTCCTCTTCCCCCAGGCAGCCCTCCAGCTTCTCGGCTCCCAGGCCAGGTGTGCATTTAGCTCCACGGCCCAGGGCCGGGCCTGGCAGGACGTTTCCACCAAGAGGGGCACAACACCCAGGGTGTGGATGTGTGGGTCCCCTCGGGCTGCGGCTCCAGCTGCCTGTGGCAGCCCCTCGATCTTGTCCGCTTTCCTTCACAGTATCTGCCTTTGCCAACCGCTGCCTGCCCGCCCGCCCTCGGGAGTTCAAGCACCGGCATCGGATCAGAAGTGACGCTTAGAGACCGCGTAGCCAGCTACCTCGCACATGCACATACGTGTACACACGTGCACACACAGTCCAGCTTCTCTGACCACAGCCTACTGATCCACAGCCAAAGCCACACCTCAAAGGTCACTTACAGTTTCGGCGCCTCATAAACAGAGATGTCTCCGTGGTCGGCGGGCGATGGCGGGCGATGGCGGGCGATGGCGGGTTCTGGCTACGGCCACGAGGTTGACCTCCGACTGCGTCACACGTGGCCGTGGGTGTCGGCGGCCCCCGAGCCACACGTGCTCTCGGGAACCAGCTGAAGGAGCGGCCCCTCCTGGGATCTGCCATGTCCCAGCAGGGGCACGTGCAGGACAGCGGAGCCGATGTCAGGGCTCCGAACGGTTCATGGAAATGGAGTTGAAGTAGGGGGTTTCTCTTGGTGCAAAGCATTCTGAAATCCATGCATAGTGTTTTCACAATTTGCATTTTCCATGACTCTTTGGCGACTTCTCCTGGAAGGCCCCTGCAGGGGAGGCGGGGGGTCAGGCACGGTCACGCCCAGGCAGGCCAGCCTGCAGCTCAGGAGGACCGCGGCCATTCTGAAATGAAGGGGAGATCTGGATGAGAACTGGCCGACGGCTGAGTCCTGGGGGACCGTGGAGGCACGGTGGGGAGAGCCCAGGGTCTTAGAGGAGCGGGACCACGGGGGAGGGAGGGCGGGAAGCACCAAAGCCGATCGGGTCGTAGCCAGGAGCAGCTCGTGTGTTCTGCGTTTCGTACTTTTCACCACGAGGACACGTTGAGCTTTTTGGGACACTGTGGAGCCTGCCGACTGTCCCCTTGTCACTGGTGACAGAAAAGACTCCTTCTCCAGCCTGCCCCTCATCTCACTGTGAGCAGCAGGGCACGTGGCTGGCCGGTCACGACACAGTGACCGCAGTCAGCCAGCTACGACTCCCTCGCCCATGGGAAGTGCTCAACATGTATTTGGTGATGAGACTTTTTAAATTTCTATTTATTTATCCATTTTAATTTGACCAGAGAGGGACAGTGAGAGAGAGAGAGAAGGAGGGACAGCAAGAAAGCAAGCCATCAGGTCCAGGACTTGAACTGTGGTCGGCCACGTGGGAGTCTAGCACCCTTAACCGCATGCCACCCGCTGGCCCCAGAGAACTTTTTAAAATAACTGTTCCGAGGAAAACGTCCCTTCTGAACAGCTCACTGCTCTACTCGCTTCGCTCTCATGTTCGTGTTTACATAGCTTTATTTCAGTCATCCTACTTACTTGTCAGTGTCCCCTACAATGTGGTTCTTGAGGACAATAATTGGGTCCTGTTCATCTTAGTCCCCCATCTCAAACACTGAGTTATTTGCATTCACGTATTTATTCCTTCAATCCCCAGATTGCTCATCGCCCACCGTAAGCAATGTATTGGTGTGCTTAATGCTGTATTTTTATTTCAGTTCTTTTCTTTTCTTTTTTTTTTTTTTTTTTTTTTGAGAGGTTTTTGCTATAGGGCGTGTGCACTTGCCAGACAGACAGAGAGAGACAGAGAGATAGAAAGCTAGAAATCTCCCCCCAGGGGGGATGGCCACGCCGCAATCCCTTCTCCTCCGTTATCCTCTCGGGATCTTGGGCACACACGCACACGCACCCGGCGTGAGTTTTAAGCCACCAGGTCCGGGACGTGAACCGCAGTCGACTACGTGGGAGTCCAGCAACATAGCCATTACGCTAACTGCTGGTCCCAGGGAGTCAATTCTTGAAAACTGTAACGGGTAAATGTATTTTACAGAAAATAATAGATCAGTGATCTCAGATTAAAAACCTACAAGGTCAGAAACTACAAAAAGAAGATCAATTAAATCTAGTTCATTCCATTACAGGTATGAGATAATAAAGAGAAGAAAGAAGAAAAATTTGTATGATACAAAATACATGAAGCAGTTGGTGCTCTGCGCATGGACAGTGCCGGACAGTCCGGGCACGGCTAGCACAGCCGCAGCTCCCACAGACACGGCTCCAGTGGGCCCCTCGCCCCACTCCTGCCCGCGCCGTGGGGCAGCCACGGGCCTCTCCTGCTCACGCTCCCGCCCAGTGCCCTGCACACCGGCCAGCTGTGTCCAGAAGAGCCGATCGAACAGTTCTTCCACCCTCCCTGCACCTGTCCTGTGTCACCTGTCACCCCTCGCTGGCCTCCCTCCTTCCGCCTGGGCCTCCCCCACTGTCACAGAGCTCTGAATTCACGAGCCGGTTCTGAGCCTCAGACCACGAGGTTCCCTGTGCTGCTGAACGCGTGCCCCCGCCCGGGCTGCAGGCCGCCCCGTGAACGGCAGCTGGTCTCCCACGCGCGTTTCCGCCTGCTCTCCTCTGGGACACTTTCTCCCCAGCCTTGTTACGCCCTGCAGGAATGTTCCTTTCTAGGAATTTTCATTTTTAACCCTAAATTTCGATCTCAGCTCCAGCAACTTTCAGCTCTGTGACCACCGAGCTGGGACGGCCGCCGGTCACTGCCGGCCTCTGCCTTCACGTGGCTGGTCGGCTCCCAGCCCTTTCTGTATGTGACATTCATTTACTTTTTAACTGCTGTTTCCGCCTGTTTAGAATTTCAAAATGCAAAAAGGGAGGTGTTCTGTAGTTTTCATCACTGAAGCCTCCAGACTTTTTTTTATATAATTATTTATCTATTTATCTTAATTTGCTCTAGGGCACCTGTGCGCACCAGAGAGAGAGAGAGAGAGAGATACGGGGGGCGGGGGGGAGAGAGCAAGCCACCAGAGCTCAGACCCGAACCCCAGTCCACTGTGTAGGAGTCCAGAGCCTTAGCGACGCCACCTCTGGCCCCACCCCCAGACTCTTGAACAGTCTCAGGGCATACACATGCTCAGTGAGTGAATCACACCGGGTGCAGGGCAAGCCTTCAGAATGCCACACGAGTGTGACACCAGAAGAGAAGAGGCCCGTATGCCTCCCGGGGCTCAGTAACCGCAGCGGTGAGTGAGTGAGGGAAGGCAGCCCGTCCTCTGGCAGGTGTGTGCACGTGCCCAAAGCTGGTGCTCAGTTCTTGCTCACAGGTTAGAAATAGTGTCAACACTGTAGCTAGTACCACCTTCCCTGCACCGGGAGCGGAAGGTACGTGTGATGCTAAGATCTAAGCACGCTAGAAACTAGCATACGGGTTCGCTTCTTGTAAAGAAAATGGAATGAATATTAATATTAAACATCACATAAAATAAAATGAGATGAGAGAATGCCACTAGAATATTTATAATATTATTTCTGTGTTCCTCCCCTGACCCAGGAAGAATTTTTCCCAATATAGTATATTAATTTGTTCCTCCATTAAATTTTTAATTCTGCATTTACATGTCAGCCCCAGCTACGCTCAAGCCCTAGCTGGTTCATAACGGGCCCAGCACCTACGGCGGGTGTCGTAGTCGGTAACGACAGCGCTCACAGAATGCCCGAGACTGTGCGATTTATTTCTAACGATGAACTTTGTTTATCTGACTCATGATTACGATGGCTGGCAAGTCCGAAGGCTGAGGGGTGACCTCAGGCTGCACTGTCACCCCATGCAGGGGAGCAGAACTCCTCCCCGTCACGCACTTGGGGGACCGCCATGCGTGTCACAGCCGGCTCCGGTCAACCGACCTCTCCTCACGGCAGGTGCTCCCAGGCCCGAGAGAGCGCCTCATCCCCTGTCCGATGCCCGACCCCGTCACCACGCGGGAGGTCTCATCGCCCAACCCCTGTACGCCTCACCCCAACTGTATGACCAGCTTCCTGGTTAGCACGTATCCGGGAGTAGCCTTTGTATGAGGTTGCCGTGGGGACGGCACAGCGTGTGCAGTTACCGAGACCCGGCCGCAGACCTTCGCCGGGCAGGGGAGCCACCCTCGGGGAGACCGTCCGAGGCGACGAGCCCGTCGGGAAGACTGGCTTCCTAGAGGAAACGAGGCCGTGGAGAGGGGGGAAGAGGAGCTGCTGCTCCCACGTCTGTGCGAGCTCTCAGCGTCCGTGGAACAGCCTGGGCGACCATGGCGGGGCGAGGCGGGACAGACCTTTGGCCTCAAACGTCGTGTCGGGGAGTAGGACGGCGAGCCCGCTGTGTTAGACGCTCCCAAGTCTTAGCAACTAAAACCCACAGTTAGACTGGATTCGAGTATGGGGGCCGTTCCAGAACATTCTGATCCTCCCCAGCAACCACTGCTGCTGCGTGCACCCAGCCGTCTCGGATGGGGTCCTGTGCCCACCGTGCTCCGGCATGGAGGGCGGGGACCCGTGTCCACAGGAGCGCCTTGCTCCTGCACTTAAACTGGAGCAGTGACACCAACTAAGCACCCTGCCCCCAGAGACCCGGCACACCCTGGCTGCCTGCGGTCCCTGCCCCGGGAGCTGAGGCAGCAGGGTCAGGACACAGCGAGACCCCGTCTGAAACACCGCTCGGGGACTGGCCATGGCGTAATGGTGCATCGCTGGGCTGCCACGTAGTTGACCCACGTCGCGTCCCAGACCTAGTGGCTTAGAACTCCTGCCGGGCACATGCGCGTCGTGCCTAAGCTCCTGAAAGGGGAAGGGAGCAGGGACTGCAGCGTCGTCTGGTCTCCCGGGGGTGATCTCTCATGCTCCCTCTCTGTCTCTCTGACAAGCACGCACCCTATGGCAAAACATTAGACAGATAATGAGGGGGAAGAAACGCACGTGGCAGCCGGCCTGGCTCTCCACTGCGGAGTTGGTGCAGGCCCCAGTAATCGGGTCCACAAAACACACCCACAGCCCGTCTCTCGGTCAGCTGCACAACAGCCCCCACACTGATGCATTTTCCCGAGTGTTGTGACAAGTGTCTACAGGTTAATTAGGCCGGCGGTGCGGGCCCGCTGTGCCGCCGGATAAGGCTGCCAGGAGAGCCCAGGTGACAAAACAGCGAATACGGAGTCTATAAAGCAAACTTAGATTATTTCAGCTCTCACACGCAGTGGGGGAGGGTAATTGTTTAAGTGGGGATTGAAGGGTCTGTGACAGACGTACAGAAGTTCTCTGTACCTTTCGTCTTTGCCAGAGGGTCCACGCTCTCACCCCTGGAGAGAGAGGGTGAGAAGGCACCCGTCTGGGAATGGCCACGCCACAGTCCCGCCTCAGGACTTCGGGCACGCACGCGCACGCCGGGTGTTCCCACACTGCCGCGGCCAGGACTCGACCTGCACGGTCAGTGGGACCCAGCACCTTAACCGTCCAGCACTGGCTGGCCCCCACACCCCATCTTTTAACTCCTGCCTCTCTCTCTGGCTGGCATGTTGGCCTTTTAATCTACACTTTTTAAAAAGTCCTCTTTCGTCCGTCACTGTCTGTACGCCAGGCCCTGGATTAGATATCGGACCCAGGTCTTCACTTCGATCAAACTCGTTTTGTGTCTCGACATCAAACCCACGTCGGTTTGCCCTCTGACCTCCAGTAGCCTTGGTGGTGAACACGGCAGTGCACACGGCAGTGCACACGCACTGAGGGGCTACACAGTGTCTGCAGGATGTCTCGGCATTTTCCTCATAACCTGATAGGACAGTAACTTTGCAGCAACTGCTAAATGCCAGAGAGATGCAGAAAATATGGGGCTGGAGGTGAATTTTTCCCTCTGTTAGGAAGACACCTGCACCCCAATATTCACAACAGCTCTGTTCGTAATTGCCGAGAGACAGCCTCAGCGCCCATCAGCAGAGGAGGGGATAAGCAAAATATCACACACACATACACACAAAATGAGCAGTGGAATACTATGCAGCCATTAAAAAGGACAGAATCCTGCCATTTGAGGTTCAACGGCTGAGCCTGGAGAACGTTACTAAGAGAAATAAGCCAGGCACAGAAAAGGATGGGCTACGTGTTCTCCCTCACCTGGAGGGACCGAGAAGAAGAAAAGAACCCCTCGAGGAAGCAGAGGTGAATGAGCACGGGGGGGGGGGGGGGTGGGGGAAGGCTGGGGCGCCGGGAATAGAGGGCGGCAATTAGCAGACGCAGGGTTTCAGAGGAAGAGAGGAAGGGTGTCCAGAGCTGTAAAGGAGGGGGTGACATCGGTGCCCGACAACATGCTCTGTACCTCGGAGAACCTGAAAACGAGGGTTTTGAACGTCCCAGCACAGAACACCGGCCAGCGGTGAGAGCTGTGGGTGGAAGCCGCCGAGTCCTCACACTCTGTACCCCACGGGTATGCAGCACTGCCACACGTGAATAAAGTCAGTCCCGGAATTAAAAAGCCCAAGTCGGTTGGGAACCAGCCATTAGCGTAATGGCTATGTCGCTGGACTCCCACGTAGTTGACCACGGTTCGCGTCCCGGACCCGGTGGCTTAAAACTCATGCCAGGCACGTGTGCGTGCGTGCCCAAGATCCCGAGAGGAGAATGGAGGAGAAGGGATTGCGGCGTGACCATCCCCCCTGGGGGGTGATTTCTCGCTTTCTGTCTCTCTGTCTCTCTCTGTCTGTCTGACGAGCGCACGCGCCCTATAGCAAAAACCTCTCAAAAAAAAAAAAAAAAAGGAAAAAAGCCCAAGTCCGATCTGAGCCGTGAGTCTCGGCCGCTGGCTGAGCGAAGGCTAGGCTGACGGAGAGGCGAGTCGACAAGCGGCAGCCCTATTCCCGGGACGTGAGCAGTGCCCTCGTGTGAAGCCATTCATCCCCAATTCTTCCCAAATGCATGTGGGTTTCTAATGTCATTTTTAAGTATTTCTGGAATTTTGGGTATTTTCCTGAAGATATAACCAGAAATGAAGATTTCACTTGCCTTTTTGCACATATGTAAATTTAATTGGCTTTGCCTGTTCACTAAGACTTTGGCTTTAATTAGCAACCTCCTCTTCTTATTCAAGGCCAAGGTCACAGTGTGAATTTGCATAATAAATGAAGCAGCCTGAGCTTGGGCAGCACGTGCTCCGGCAGCAGTTGCACTCCCAGCTGTTGCTGGGGAGATGAGCCTTCTGTGTTGGAGCAAGATCCCCCTGCGCGCCCTGCAGGGACTATGTAAGCCTTCCGCGCCTCAGGATCTTTGTTCTTCTTTCCCTCCTGCCTCCTTCGGGAGGAAAGCCCCTGAGAGAGGGGAAGGGCCTCCAACCCTGAACCCAGTGAGCCAAGGACCACCCGCCCCAGGGCCTCCGGGCGTGTGCACTGAGCCCCGCATGCGGCCGAAGGCAGGAACCCGCACACCGGGGTCCAGATCCACTCGGACTCCGACACAGGATGGAGACAGCGCCCACCCCTCCCTGTCTCTACCTGCTTACACTCCAGGGTACCCTCCGCTGGCCAGAGGGCTGACGACAACCGCAGAGAGACGGGAGAAGCCATCGCAGACGACCCCCGCGTGTCTGTCTGGACCGGGTCCACAGGAAAGCAGGTCGTCGGGGACGCATGACGGATTTCTCTAGTTTGCTATGCAAAAATGCGTCATGCCTTCCCCGACAGCCCGCTGTAACCCACTTAAGGACGTCCACCTCTACACGCCGAGCCGGTGTTAGGGCTCAGGCCGCTCTCCCCAGCACCCCCGTGGTCGTCAGCTCCTCTGCAGCCCTCGCGCTTCTTTGCACCGGGAAACGTCTCCATGGAACCGACACGTTCTAGCGGCGACTGGCCCGAAAGCGCCCTTGAAGGGTCAGTCGTTGGGCGGTGTGCGTCCTGCGTCCCCAGAGCCGTCCCATTAAGGGAATAGCAGCTTTTTCTTATTTGAAAGAAGGAAAGGAGAAACTAATACATTCTTATTTTTAGATTATGCTGCGAGGCAAGCCACAGGTGCCGCAGAGCCGTCCATGAGACGCGGGCCTCCCGCCGTGATGGACTGAAGTCGGAGGATCCGAGTAACACCCCCTGCGTCATGGCCGGCCCCACGGAGCCCCTGCCTGGGTACGCAGTCACAGCGCTGGCTTCCTGCTGGGCTGCAAGGTGTCTCCAGTGCTGACGAGGATTAGCGCCAGAGCAAACGCCCTCTGCCCGTCACACTCCCTAGCCGCAGGGTCCGCGTCCCTGAGACCTCCCGGCTACTCCCACCCTGCTCCGACCGGCTTTGCTCCCCCTCCTCTCGGGGGCAGCAAAAGCACCCCCCGGGCCAAGCGCTCTTGCTTCAACCTCCAGAAAGAAGCCCGGAAGGTTTCCCAGACACATGGGTGACCACAGAGATGTGCCCGGAAAGCCTGAAGCCCGGGGCGGGAGGCAAACCCAGGACTCTGCTCCCCTGAGAGGCAAGACGTGCCTCTGCTCATTCTAGTCTATTTGTTTCTTTGCAGATTAAGACTCAGTCTTTAAGAAGTTACCGCTAATAGAAATACGGCCAGATGGGTTGCTTGGGTATTGGAAATGGGCCAAGGGAAAAAAGCACTTTCATGTCCTAGTCCCCTTTAACTCTTGAGAAACTAGACACATGCATTCATCAAATCCGAGCGCGTCTTCATTGAGCACCTAGTGTTGAGAGAGGGACACGGGGTCGTGGAGGGTGGCCCTGTCTTCACAGCACAGTGGCCTGGACTGGCGTTGCCCAGCATTCGCTGTGAGTGCAGATGGGGACACGGGGACGGAGAGTCGAGAGCCACTACTGTCACTGGTCCCCGACCAGCAGGTCAGTCACGCATGCTGTGCACGTGTGACGCTGGGAGAGCAGGCGGAGACGCACCCCTACAGGGGCGGGGCCTCCGGAGAAGAGGGCTCCGGGAGGCTGCTGGGAGGAGGCGAGCCGGGTGGGGAAGAGGAGAGCAAGTCGGCCCTCAGGGAAGACGCCTGCTAGGACGATGCTTTCTGCGGGACAGAGACGGTGGTGTCTCTGCAGGATGGAGACAACAGCGCTCTCTGCAGGAAAGAGACAATGGTCTCTGTGGGACGGGGACGGCAGTGTCTCTGCAGGACTGAGACAGTGTCTCTGCAGGAGGGGATGGGGTGTCTCTGCAGGACGGAAACAGCGGTGTCACTGGGCCCCTCTCTCCAGGACGTCTCCACCTGCCTCCTTCACTGACCCGCCCTATGTTGTGAGGGTCCCTGTGTTACTGATGGGCACTGTCAGCTGCTGGTGTGGACAGAGCACAGAGGCACCCAGATCCTGTCTCCTCCCACCACAGCACGCGCGGCCCTTCCCAGGGCACCTGCCGGCCAGGGCTGAGAGGCACGGAGCAGGCCAGACGCAGTGTTCGCTTCCCACGGACAAACCGGCACCCACTGGCTATGCGATTACTTACGTAACTGTACAACACGGGAGGACGAAGTCTTATCACCTCGGGCACACACAGTACTTTATAAAATCAGGTTTTTTAAAATTTAACAAGTGTATTCATGGAGCCAGCAGACGGCGTAATGGTTGCGTTGCTGGACTCCCATGTACATGATGTTTTGAGTCCTGCACCCGGCTTAAAACTCATGCCAGGCGTGTATGTATGCATGCCCAAAACCTGAGAGGAGAACAGGGGAGAAGGGATTGCGGCATAGCCACCACCCTGGGGGGTGATTTCTCATTTTCTGTCTCTCTGGTGAGCCCACATGCCCTATAGCAAAAATCTTTCTCTAAGAAAAAAAAAAAAAAGTATATCCATTTATTTCTCCCATGAGTGAGAGAAACAGAGACAGAAAGAGACAGAGAACAGGGCTTGATAGCGTGGTCCACCCAGAGCCTCGGCAGCTCTGGCCCGGGGCACCAGCGCACTCAGGGAGCGTCTGGACCGGAACCGGGAAGCTGCTCACGGGGGCCAGGCTCGCAGATCGCCACGTCCTGCCTCTCCGTCCTGCTCCTGGCCTCTTACAGAGCCCAGGCTGCCGCGCTGAGCGTCGGAGCTGCAGGGCAGGCCGGGAGTCTCTGCTTCAGAGGGACGGTGCCCCACGCTCTCGGAGGGAGCTTTACCGCTTCCGCCTTGTCTCCGATAACTTACTGGATACGGTACCATAATCCACAGAGCTCAAGGAAGTCGTGGACCAACATTTCAAAACCAATTGACAATTCATTACTGTCGCTTTAAAACCGCGATGATGAAATACTGGGCTGTCGGGAAAGTCAGGATACATTTTATTTTTGCGGGGGGGGGGGGGGGAACAGAAGAAGATGTGACTTTTCTGACAGCCCGGCGGACACCGGGGCAAAGTCAGCAGTCGCGGATGCAGAGCTGCGTGTGCTGCGGCCCGGGCCGACACCGTGCCCGGTACTCCAGCTGGGGCTCGGGAGCGCCCTGACGTCGGGGTTGGGGCTGTGTCTCACGCCGTGCTGGACCAACGGCCCATTTGGACTTCCTTTTTAAACGACTGCGGTCCTTCCCCACGAGCACAGCAAGACAGCAGTGTGCCGCGGTCATCGGCCTTCAAAGCGAGGCCGGGGGGGGGCGGGCGGCGGGCGGCGTGTTGGCAAGGGCACTGGCTCCCACACGGCCGACTGCAGCGGGTTTCAGGGACCAGGGGCTTGTGCGGCTCCTATGAGCCCGGGGAGCAGGTGGCCTGCCACTTCCTGCCCGGCCACCTCTGGCAGTCACCGAGACCCTGCAGCCAGCTGCAGATGGGAGATGGCGAGGTGCGTGCTCTCGGCCCCCCGAGGGGAAACGGCTCCCTGCCTGCTCGCCCTGAGGCCTTCCAAGCTGGTGCAGTCTCACCACTGCCCGACCAGCAGGACGGGTCCTCGTGCGATTCTCTTTTCCTTGTTTAATTTGCCAGGGGACACAGGCACTCACCAGAGAGACAGAGGGAGAGCGTGGAGCACACTCCTCGGGGACGGCCACTCCGCAATCCCTCCTCCCCCACTTCTCCTTCCTCTCAGGATTTGGGGCACACGCGCGGTGGGCTGGGAGCACACGCAGTCAGCCCTGTGGAGCCAGAATCTCAGCCGCTCCGCCACCGCCTGCCCCAGGGACCACCCCCTTGTTTGTTTAAAGAAAACCAAAAGGGACACAGCACCGGCCTCTGGGAAAGTTTATCCGAAGACAACACGATTGTGAAGGCAAGACCCGAATACAACACCCTCGACGATTCTACTCGGGTGGGAGAGGCCAGGGGTAGTAACGGCGGGAGGACGGCTGGCTGGACCGACGGCTGGGAGGTTTCTCGGTGGTAAATGAATGAGAAGGATCCCTTCCCGGAAGGACCCTTGACGTAACATAAATGATTATGTAACACTGTGAGTGACTAAATGTTTTCCCTCCTCAGATGGAAGACAAATTACCTCCCAGGACTCCTTAACCGCCATGTTTACCCTGTGCTTTGAATGATCAAAGCCAAGTACCCTGGCCTATTAGCTGTGTCACTGCGTCTAAAAAGCATATTTTATTAATGACTTCTTAAGCATTTGTCTCTTTCTCCCAAGATGCCAATAAACTAATGTCAAGAATTGAACGCAGAAATCATAAATCTTTAGTAAAAGACACGTAGGAATAACTGAGTGGAGAAAGAGATGGTATTTCTGGGTAGGAAGGGGCCGTCCAGGGCAGAGCCGTCATTTCTTCCGAAAGGAATCTGCAGGCTCCACGCGGCTCTCATTAAAATCCCCCCGGGCTGTTCAGCAGAAGGTGAGGAACTAGTTCTAACGCATGCCTGGGTGGGCAGTGGGCCAGAGGGGCTAAAACAACATGGAAATTTAAGCCAAGAGAAGAAACCGACTTCCTGATAGCGAGCCCATCGTAAAGCGCTCGGGTCTGTGGGCAGGGCAGTCCACAGTGGAACCGCGCTGACCGTGGGCATCGGATGCAGGACGCGCCAACGCTGCCATGCGGAGTCACGGAGCGAAGGGCCCGTGCTGGAAGCCGAGTCCCGGCAGCTGCCCATCTGGGACCACAATGAGGTGCGGGTCACAGCTCACGTTAGCTGTGACAGTGAGTCCCCGACGCGTTACGGAACAAGACAGGAGACGTGCGACGTTGGAAACACGCGACCTTTGTACTCAAGGTAGAAGAAGAAATTGATCGTTCTGAGTTTTTCAAAACTAAAAACTGATCATTAATAAAGGCACCATCAGATTACGTAAGGAGCACCTAAATACTGACACGAAAACTAGAATACGATAGAAACCAGCCAACGAGAGCCACGCTACGTGCAGGGAGTGCGGACGGGGAGAGGGCGTGGACACCTTGCTCCGCTTCCATGGGTGTGAGCAGGGGGTGCGTGCGCTGGGGGAAAGGCCAAGGTGTGCATTTCTGCCCACCCGGCACTAAAGACCGTGAAAAACTCCAACAGTTACAGGGAGCAGTGTCGTGTCAACCAAGGCCTCGCGTTTAACGCTAGAGCCAATGCAACGTCCGGTATTGATGAAGCGGCGGGAACCGCCACCCCTAGGTCGGGAAGACGGCCGGCAGACGCCCTGGGACGTGGCTGGCAGCTGTCTCCGGGAACGAGCCAGGAGCCGGGCAGGCTCGACGGGAAGCCCTTCTCACCACGCTGCCTCGCCCAGGGGATCCGTTATCAGCTAAGAGACGTTTTACGGTCAAATTTAAATAAAGTTAAATGAAATAATTCTCTCATAAAAAATAAAACTACATCCTGGGCCATTGCACATGCCCAGAATCCTGAAAGGAGAAGGGACTGCGAAGTGGCCATCCCCCCGGAGGGCGATTTTTCACTTTCCCCTTCTTGGTCTCTCCCCGTCTCTCCCTGGTGAGTACACACGTCCTGTGGCCAAAAACTAAAACTAAGTCAATAAATAAATTCATTGTAACCCAACTTCATTCCACCACTGAGCGCAACAGCTTCCGAGGTGCTCCTGACCGGAATGCATGCTCGGTCTGTCACAAACCACGTGGGCGCTTCTAATCAAATCGTAGACGGCCGCAGGCATAAGGCAGCACTTAAACGGCGCCCACAAACTCGTCTTCCGTGCGTGTCTAGTCCCTCCCACACGGCGGTCCTCCGTCTCCGTGCAGAACAGAGGGCCAAGAGATGGGTCTGGCCCCTCCGCGCAGTCCCGAGGGGTGGCTGTCATCACCCGAGTCCCACCTGTCCTGGGGGTGGCAGTCTGGCCGTCCCTGCTCAGCGGGGGTGGGCCCTTCTGTGGCTGGCTGTCTGCTCTGGTCACTGCTCACCTGCATGCTCGGTCTCTCTCTGATGACCCGGAGACAGGGGAAGGCCCAGGTCTGATCCCGGGCCAGCCTGCACATGTCCCCGGAGACGGCCCTGAGTGCTTCCCTGGAGATGACGGGGAAGGGAGGCCCCTCCCGGCCTCGCCCCGGCCCTCGTCCCACCCAGCCTGCCTGTCCTTCATGGAGAAGCCTCCTCTCTCCGCCTCCGTCTCGGATGGAGCCTTGGTGGCTGGGCCAGAACTTCCCTAGAACCTGAATGAGGATGATGGACCAGACACACGTGCATGCACACTTACACACACACGAGCATGTTCACCACACTTACACACACGCATACACACTTACACACACGTGTGTGCACACTTACACACACTAGCATTTCACCACACTTATACACATGCATACACACTTACACACACACATGAGCATGTTCACCACACTTAACACCTCACCCACACATGCAAACACAAATGCACATGCATGCACATGTGCAGACGCGTACACAATCATGCAACATACACATACTGTGTACACGTACCCCACACTCAAACCTCGCCACACAGGCACACAGGTGAACACACACACCCCTCACTGGCCTCGTGGCCTTTCACACTGTTTTGCAGATGTGTGCTGTTTTTTAAGAGATTTTTGCCTTAGGGCACCCACTGGAGAGAGAGACGGAGACAGTGAGATAGAAAGCAAGAAATTGCTCCTTAAGGGGGATGGCCACACCACAGTCTCCTCCGTTCTCCTCCCAGGGCCTTGGGCACACATGCACACACGCCTGGCAAGAGTTTCAAGTCACCTGGTCTGGGACCTGGACTGCCGTCAGCCATGTGGGAGCCCGGCACCGTAACGGCTGTGCCATCTGCTGGTCCCAGCCCCCCTGTGCTGGCCATAGAAGTAACCAGGGTGTCAGCTTCGGCAGCTCCAGGGCACGGACACGGAGGCGCTGCCACCCAGCCGCTCAGGAGGGTATCTGAGGTGAAAGGGCCCCTCTGGTACCTGGGCTGTGTGCAGCCCTGCCCCAGAGCCTCCTGGGGGGTGACAGCACCCCATTATCAGAAAGGCCCCTCTTACCTAGGCTGTGTGCAGCCCTGCCCCGGAGCCTCCTGGGGGTGACAGCACCCGTTATCGAGCGGCCCTACTTCTACGTGTAGGCATTACGGGGGGGCCTCGCACACTCATGGCGTGTTCTACCAACACATAACTGGCTGCTGTCACGTCTGGGGAGACGGGGCCCAGCTCTCAGGCTCAGCCCGTCCCTGGAGAAGCCACGCTGGCCCTCGGATCGCCCAAGCCCTCTGGGCCATGCAGCGCGTCACCCACTGCTCACACAAGCTAGGGAAGGTGAGCACGAACGCACCCCGGACGACAGACTCCCGACAGCTGGCCCGGCCGGGCGGAGACCACCGCGGCCTCAGCCTCGCCAGCGTCCCCTTCCTCGCGTTCCAGCAGTGGGCTCCAAATCCCACCGCGCTGGGTGTTGAGATTACACTGAACTTCCGTTTCCGTTTGTCCCGGTACACCCTGACAAGCCTCTCCCCGTCAGCGCCCCCTCAGATGTGTGTCTCGCTGCGCCGGCAAACCAGAGGGGACCGGGAAAAGCTTCCTCGCGCTCACTCACATCTGCCGAGCCAAGCCAGCGACCTCGGCTGCTAACCCGGCCGGGAAACCCTGTTACGGATCTTTCCAATCAAGCTCACGGTTTCCACAGGAGCATCTCGTTTCGAAATTAAAATCTGGAGGTGAGGATGCCAAACACAATGCAAAAGGTCAAGTGAGAAACAAGTGCTGGGGCTCCCAGGCCCCTCCTGACAGCCCTTCCTCGGGGCCCCTCCGCTGCGGCTACGGGGTGCAGTGACAATCCCAGCCCCAGACCCGAACCCTGGGGCCGGCAGCCTCGCCCAGAGCCTCCCGTAGGGATGAGAACGTGACGCCAGTGAAGCCACTTCCCGGCCTTCGAGGCCTCGTACCTGGAGGGCTTTCTGCATGACCCCGCCGTGAGCGCGTGAGGAGTGGGAATCAGGACCGCCCCAACCCTGGGTCTCATGACAATAACTCGACACGTCACAGACTCCCTGGGAGAGCGAAGACCAGGGCCTGCACCAGACACAGCCCCACGTAGGCAGAGTGGCCCAGACCCCGAGGCTGAGCTTGGCACCCGCCCGGGCCTGGCTCACAGCGCCATGTCGGTGGGAACCACCGAATTCCGGGTGCTGGGAGGCTGCAAATTCTGCAGATCTCCCGAATACAGGACGGTGTGGACCAGCCAGCTGCTCATGCCCTGGCTGGAAGGAAGGGCGGCCGGTGGAGGCACGGCCGTAGCAGACGGCCGGGAGGGAAAGGTCCCAGGCCCTGCTCACGACCCCGGCTGGGCCCAGTGGGTCTCGCTGTGGAGCGAGCGTCACCCCTCCGTCTGCTGCGGCCCCCGCCCGCTCCCCCTGCACACGTGACCCAGCTCTTCTCAGGAGTAGGCAGCCGGTGTGGCCAGGAGGTAGGCAGCGTCTCCAGGCCTCGCCCAGACCTCCTCCCCTCCGCGCTCCGGAGCCCAGTCCTGGGGGCGAGGCCGTGGGGTCCCACAGGGCAAGGTCCGTGGACACCGGCGCGTCCCCACAGCTTCCCCCAAATGAGCCCACGGGCTTGGGCTCCCTCTACCTGCAGAGACGGTCCTGGCACTGACGGCGCTGGTCCACGTGTCCAGGGCCACGCGGTTGCGGCGGGACCCTGGCAAAGCCCTCGGCCCCGACTCCCTGTTTTCGGCAGAGACAGACATGAGACCCCACGTCTGCGCCCGGGGGTCAGCATGCAGGAGGCAGCAGGCGTGCCTGCTCACGGCCACCTCCCTGCAGCTGGGACCTGGCGGGGGCCTCCGTCCAGGCCCAGCAGAGCCCGAGGTCGGAGTCCCACACGCCCCAGAGCCCTGGGTCACTAAGCTCTGGGGAGTAGCTGTCGCCGACCACCAAAGGTTAGGAAGTAGCGTCTTACCTCTGGATTGAGGGCACGCGAGGCCCTCTGTGCTTTTCTGAAATTCCGGAGTGGCTTTTTCCAGCTGTGTGGCCCCGAGCCCAGCGCTGCCGGCGCCTTCCCCGGAGCCCCCGGTAGCCTGCTCACTGCTCGGAGAACACCGGCATATGTCCGCGTGGCCGGAAGTGCGTGCAGGAAACACCTGAGGAAGTCCTCGCACCTGGCCCTGCCGCGCCCTGGGGTGCTTCCTTTCGGGGGTAGTGTGAACTCCTAGCGTGTAATAGTGGCGCGCTCCGTGCTAAGCCGCTCACAGGCCCCGGCGCGTTACATAGCTGTGAGGGCCCCGCAGGTGACAGTTACTGTTATTACTCCCGTCTGTGGATGGTGACACTGAGGCGCCGAGAGGCACCACACGGACACGGGAGAGCAGGACTCCCACAGCAGCCCACCTGTGGGGGCAGGCGTGTTCCCTGGGGAGAGGCACGGGGAGCTAGCCTGTGGGGGCCCTGAGGATGGGCTTTTCATGCCCCTCTCTGGACGCAAGAGAGGACATGCTGTTCTCTGACTGCATGTGAAAGGAAATCACAGGGCGGCTGGGACACCCGGGCGCGGAGGGCCACCAGCTGTCCACGCAGCTGTGAGCAGAGCGCCCGCACCTGCAGACCACACCCGCTCGGGCCGCCCCAGGTCAGCCCATCTTCAAAGACCACAAGAGCCAAAGCGGTTTCAGTGAGTCCGCTTCTCAAAACCCGCGTTCTCAAAGGCATGTCTTAAAATGACCCTTGGTCGGGCAGCGACTCAGAAGAGAACAGTCGTGTTGCAGAGAGCACGCAGAGCTCGCGGGAGGTGGGCGTCACGGGCTGCGAGGACGCACCCTTGGTCTCCACGTGCCACCAGCGGTTTGAAACCCCCGTGTTCTCTCACCCTCAGCAGCGGGGCCCAGAAGCTCCCAGCACGCCTGTCCTGGAGCCCTGGGCTCGTCTGAGGGAGCTCCAGCCCCCTGCAGCCGCAGACGGGCAGGGAAAGAGCGGGGTCTCACACGTGGGACGTGCCGTGGAGCGGGGGGTCCTGAGTCGGAGCCGCGGCCAGTGTCCCCCTTCAGGAACGCACTGACCACCCTAACGCCGCTGTACCGGAGAGGGTACAGGCTTTCTCCGTAGCTAGGCTCCGGCGTCGGGGTGTCCAGGCAGGGCTGAGCGCTCACAGTGAGGTCCGGCTCTGCCGCACACGGCACCTCGGTCTGCTCCGAGAGAGGCAAACGCCCGGCCCTCGCCCCTCACCTCCAACGGCGTGTACGGAGCTTTCGGCGCCGTCTCCCACTGGAGCCAAAGAGCGATGTTCACGGGGCCCACCAAGTCCCTTCCGTGCATTTGAGCAATGGCTCGCAGCAAGGGGCACCTACCTGCCTCCCGCGGGGAGCGGGGAGCCGGTAACGGAAGGGCAGTGTGTCCCAAGGGGGTAGAGAAAGGCTTGTCTGGGGGGGCTGCACCTCCTTTGCAGGCTCTCTGACAGGGGGGCTGAGACAGGAGAGGGGAGCGGAAAGGAAGCCCCCGCCGCGGACCAGCTCCACCCTGGGCGCGGCCACGCCCCACCTTCCTCCCACCCTGAGCTGCTGGCGCTTCCTCTGTCCCAGGTCCGGCCGGCCCGGCCTCTGCTCACCGTGTCCTCGGCACAGCCCCTCTCTGGGCAGAGTCGCCTCCTGCCACTCACCACCTCCCGATGCCACCACATTAGGGGACACCTTCCAACACATGAACCCTTGGGGGACAAACCGTCATCAAACCACAGCAGGACAGGATTGGAGAAGGTCCCCAAATGACCGTCCGCCTGGAACAGCAGCGAGGGCGCCCCATGCTGGGCGGGCCGTGTGCTCGGGGGTAGCTCTGTGTACACCCCACCCGGGTAAGACGAGGTGCGCATTCCAGGCCCTGAGTGTTGCCAGGTTGCCGTCCAGGAAGCGTGGGACAATGCCTCCCAAGAGCAGGCCCCGTTGTCATCCTTTGTCATTGCTACTAGTTCCACGTAAAAGGGAGGGGGGCCTCTGAGCAGGTGTACGAGACAGACCGGCTGCGATCATCGTAATTATCACGATTTCCGGGAAGAACAAGGCGGGCAGAGAGGCTGGGCAACTGTGACGTCCCACAGCCCTGCGGCCTAAATCCATCCGAGCCTGCGCTGCCCGCTGAGCCCGGAGCCGGGACAGCCCCGAGGTGACTCCCTCGCCTTGGGCCTCGGCTCCTGTAAGTGCCCCGGATCCTCCCCTGGTTGTCGAGGGAAATCGTTTTGTCTCCTTTGTTCCGTTTTCCCTCTCCTACCGCC
The DNA here is from genome assembly GCA_026018925.1 of Tupaia tana. Classification (NCBI taxonomy): domain Eukaryota; kingdom Metazoa; phylum Chordata; class Mammalia; order Scandentia; family Tupaiidae; genus Tupaia; species Tupaia tana. Next base: position 22,783 of record JAKSZU010000028.1, read on the forward strand.
TCCGCATCCTCCTTCCCCGTCGCGTAGGTCCTCCGGCACAGTTCCCCCGGGAGAAGAGGCCGACCTCACCACGTGCGTGTAGGTGCTGGGCGCCGCGCCATGCGGACAGGAGGGCACCCCCCGCTGGGAGAGCACATTGCTTACGACATTGCTTCCCCACTACCAGCCGTTTATGTTTTCTATCAGGGCCCTTCTGGCTCTTGCATTTGCACAGTGATCGTCAGCACCGCGCCCCCGGAGGGTGGGCCTGGGGCGTCTGCTCAGGCCGCGGCTCGGCGTGCAGGACCGTGGAGCTAACACGGCAGCGCCCCGGCAGCCGCTGGTCCCTGCCGCGGGGACTTACGCTGAAAAGCAGACTCGTTCTGCCCCAGGTCTGGCCTAGCCAGGGCGGCCCTTGGGAACTGGGGGTGTGAAGTAGGCGGAAGGCACCCCCACCTCGGGGATGTACAGGCAAGGGTGCCGATGCTAATCCCGGGAACCCAAGGGCCCACACCTCCGGGTCGAGAGCAGCTCCCAGGAGCACAGCGAGGCTGCGTCCTGACATGACTCCCACACTCCAGAGAATCGGTCAGGCCACAGGTTGATTAACGAAGCCCCTCTCCACCGTCTCCATGTGCCGGGCCGAGCTCCCCCGACTGCCCACACCTGGCTCGGGGGGGGCCGGGAGGGGGACCGCGCAGCACACGTGCTTCCTCTTCATTAAGCTGGCCCAGAGGGCTCTGGCCAGGCATGCTGCTCCCATGGCAACCCGGCTTTTGGCCAGCCCCCCCAGTTAGTCCATCCACCAGGAGACCTGCCAGCCAGCAGGAGCGAGTCGGAAAGAGCGGGTCATGTCTGGGCCAGGCGGGTGACAGCCCAGGTGTGAGGGTGACCCTCCCACACTCAGGCCCTGGCCATCTGCTAAGGTCGGGAGTTCCTGTGCTGGTTGTCATGGCAACCGTGTTATGAACCCCTTTTTTTTAATTATTTCTCTCGACTAAAATTCTAAAAATAATGTCTGATGTTACGGTTGTTTGTAAATTCTTTTTCCTAAAAGCTGTTGCACACATTTCGTGGACACGACGTGGCTCCGTGGGAACTGAGACACAGGACAGAGCCGTGAGGACTCGTGCACAGTGAGTGACAGTCCCACACCCCTCGGCTGTTTGTCAGCGGGGAGAATTGTCTTCCATGAGCCCGAGCGTCCTCGACGTCCCCTCTGTGCACACGCACACCTGTGTGAGCAGCCACCCGCCTGAGGGGGCAAGCTGGCGAGCACACGCACGGCTGCCTTCGACCGCGTCCGGAGAGGCCGGGCCTGGGCCCCTCGGGCAAGCCGGCGAGCCCGGGAGGAAGGAAGCCGCCCCTGAGCGGCACGGCAGGCTGCGAAGTCGGTGACTCCACGCGGTGCATGTCCCCACAGCTGTAACAGGAGACGCGCGTCTTCTCGAGCCCGACACACCGGAGCCTGGAAGGTTCTCGTTGACCCCCACGTTTGGAAACCAGGGTTCCGCCGTCCACACTGGACTCGGCAGACGTTCTGCCCCCGATTAGGTTGGGCCCGGCGCTGGTGGTTGCTCTTCCACGTGTAACACCTTTCCGTGCAACACCGCGCGTGGGAGCAGCCAGATCTCCCACCCTGTGGCGTGGCCCTCGTGGTCTTTCCTGTCTCTTTCCATTTCAGTCAAGCCTACACTAACTGTCGTGCAGGAGGCCAAGACGACAGCTCACGGAGCACCACCGGCCAGACACGCTCGACCCACGAGGCCGCTGCCACCTTGCGGACAGCACTCCACGTGGCTGGCTGTGATGTTCGGAGGTGACATCAGTACCCTTTATCTGCTTCATTCACGAGACAGCGTGCACAGAGACAGCCTCGCCAGGCTCTGCCATGCCGCGCCCCCTCCCAGCCCCCGGCTCGCCAGGTCCCGGGTGTGCACACACCAGCTTATCTGCCGGCCCCGCGGGCGGCCACATGGTTCCCGGCCCCGCGGTGCAGTTTGCTGCCAGCCGTGCCACCAGGCCGGGCTGTCTCGTTCTTTGAGACTCGTCAACACAGATCTCTGCGCTTGGTCTCCTTGGTGCCCTCGACTGCTGCGGCCTGGTTTTACCTTCCTGGGTCTCCCCCATTCATAAGGAACCAGGGCTGACATAGAGATAGCATTTCCCGGCTGTCTCCAGCACCTCAACACCGTATCTAAGTGTAAGCCACGGAAGCTAGTTCCTAACGGCGTACACCAGGCCGTCTTCCCGGAGCGTCTGGATCATGACCCCGTTCCCTAAGCTTGACGGGGTCACCTGGAGATGCCGCCTCCCGGTGGGAAGTTGGTTAAGATGTCTGTCCGTGCGTTCTGCCGAAAGCCTGTGGTTTGCTGGCACGCACAGACGGCCAGGGTGACGCAGGGGCTGCTGGGAGCCCCATCTGAGTGGGTGACCAGGCCACCAGGGAGGGCAGCTGAGGGCAGGGTGAACGTGACTGCCCTCCACCTTCCTCCCTCGGCCTCATATAATCGCAGGTTTACAATCGTTTTACAAACGTGTCTTTCATATCATAATGGAAACAGAAAGGTGTGCAGCATTGGCTTTTCATCTCTCTATGTAGCGAGCACAGAGGGTCTCACCCCGGGACAGGCAGCAGGCCCAGCAGCAGCGTGGACAGACGGACATGTCCGCCTGCTCTGAACCGAGGGAGAGGCGGGCCTGGGAAAGCTCGCGCTGGTCGGCTGCAGCAGAGAAGGGTGAGGGGACACAGGGGTCTCTGCAGTGGTTATCGCCAGCAGGTGGGCGGCAAGAAACGCGCTTCACGACAGTGCCGCTGACCTGGGCACTAGAAGGAAGGACAGCGTCCCTCCGCCCTGTCCACGAGAGCCAGACATCGAGAGGGGTTCATGGACTGGGTCACCACGATGTACACGGGAAGCCACAAGGGTCTCACGGCAGCAGAGACCACGCCGGACTGCACTGCGGGGGACAGACAGAAGACAACATGAAAGACGGCGGGACTTGAACGGATTTGGGCTCCTCGGATCCCGCGGCAGGAAACTAGAATTCAAACACATCAGCTAGCTCTCAGGGAAGGAGCATAACGGGGGGGGGGAGGGGGGGGGTTGCGTGCAGGGGTGGGCCACAGGCCGGTGGGCGGAGCCCTGAGAAAGGAGGTTCTTTCCCCGGCCGGGTTTCAAACGCCTGTGGGACTCGTCCTCTCTTCTCCCCTTGGCTACCTCTTTAACATTTTTAGTCAATGTTCAGTTTTCCATCACTTGCGGCCAAACCACCCTCCGCGTGTCCCTTCTTGAACAGAACGCGCTCCCAGTTCCCGTGGCGCCATCCCGTGGCGCGATCCCGTGGCGCGATCCCGTGGCGCGATCCCGTGGCGCGAGGCTGCCATTTGCTGACTGTCAGGTCGGCCAACACCTCACGAGATCACGTTTTCCCTTTCCCTGGATTCTGCACTTGGTTTTACCATCTCAGAGTTTAAAAAGCAATGATAGCTTTGCAGGCAGCACTTCAGAAGCAATCTCGTCAAAGCCACATCCTCTGTCATGAAATGAGAGCGGCTCTCTGATGTTACAGTACCCATTAGCTCTTAGTGAAAAAACCCCGTGTAAAAACATTGTTAAGCAGGAGAAGCGATTTTAGCTGCGACATGTACACAGCTTTTCAATTGCGTGTCTCGTCAGAGGAGGTGTCCGTGGTACTTCATTGGTGGCGGTGCAGAGACTGCATACGCGGGGTTTAGCCCTGGCCTAAACGCGAAAGGAGGAAAAGGGCTCCACAGAGATGGCGTGGGTGCCCTCAGAGGTCGGCCATGGTGGGGCTCAGTGCTGGACTGCCTTTCTCTTTGATTTAATGAATCGCGAAGGGTGGTGTGAGCGTTATACTTCCATTCTTCACGCCCTCGTATCCGCCTTATTAGAGACCCCTGGCCACCCCAGCTGGGGACCACAGCCGTCTGGGGGTGGGACAGAGGACAGGTGGCAGGAAGCGAGCCCCAGGAGAAAGGACTGTCCTGTGAGTAGACTCCGAGGGTATATTGAAATTCACCACGTGTGTCAGCACCCTAACGCACAGGAGCCTCAGGGTGGGTTCTCCTGTTCACGCAGACACTTACCGCGTCAGTGAGCTCACGTGGAATCCCTTTCGGTACTGCGGAGGGGTTTAGTCGCTCTGGCTCAGCTTTGCGGCAAGAACCGTGGGGTAGCATGGTTCGAGTCCCAGACTTTGCAGCTTGAACACCAGGCACATGTGCACACATGCCCAAGATCCCGAGAGGGGAATGGAAGAAGAAATTGCAGCATGGCCATCCCCCCGGAGGGTGACTTCTCACTTTCTCTCTCTCCATCTCTGTCTCTCTCTGGGGGGTATAAGTGCCCTATGGCAAAATAAAAATAATAATAAATAAATCATCTCGAAATCTCTAAGACCTCAATACTCAGAGTAACTCCAATATTGGACCCCCAGACGCTTATCCTCAACCATCGCCCAGACACGCTTTCACATCCTTTTCTTACCTCGCCACTTCCCTCAGGTCAACAGCGAGAAACAGAATAAGAGGATAGGATCAAAAGGGAAGAGATTTAAAATGGCATTATTTATGGGTGGCATGCTTATGAGAAAATACGAGTTCACTCGGATACATTATTGGAATTATTCATTAGAATTTACAGGATTGCTAAGTAGAAGGCCAACTACCAAAGTCAATTACTTCTTTTATGTCAGCAGTAGTTAACTAGAAAAGGACATTTTAAAAGAATACCATTAGCAATAACCTCAAAGGACATCAAGTTATGGGGAGACCATGGAGTGAAACATCTCGCCGCAGAAAGCTACAAATCATTCCTCGGAGGAATTACAAAACACCTACATAAATCCAGGGGCAACTAATGCTCGTAAATCTTATTCTTCCCAAGTTTGTATACTCAGTACAATTCCAATCAAAATGACAGCAGGTGTTTTTTGTGGAAATTAACAAATAATATCTAGAATTGACTTAGGATATTAATTTATGAAAACGGAAAAGCAAATAGTCAAACCATCGCGAGGAAGGACAGAGCCGAGAGACCCACCCGCCAGCGTGCCTGGAAAACACAGAACATCCGTCCCCCTTCTCTGCGGGTGGTGCGTCCCAGCCTCCTGGACACCAGCCAGCAGACAGGCCACGCCCTTGGGGAGGGGTCGCGGACACTGCAGAGACATTTATTGAGGTACGGTTTATCTGGGCACAAACATTTTGAAATCCACGCAGTCTTTTCATACTACACATTTTCCATGCCCTTACTGAAGACCGGCGTACTGGCAAGACCCCAGGAGCAGCAGAGGGCTCCCAAACGCCTTGGTTCTGGTGCCCCGGCCACACGTGGGCTGCTCACGGAAGAACCAGCTCAGCAGACACTGACCACGGAGCCCTGTGGGAGGCCACGGCTGAAGGCGCGCACCACGCCTTGGGGGACTGCTGGCTGCAGCTCACCAGCACGCATCGCTTTTCGGGTGGGCTCTTAAATATGTAAAAAATTATTTAAAAGACACATGATCTTCTGCAAGGCAAATTCTAGACTTTTCATTAATAACTTGAAAACGGCAGAGAAAAATATAAGTGGCTAAAATGCAGTTTTATGTCACGTGAACCACAGAAAACCTAAAAAAAAAAAAAGAAAAGAAAAGAAAAGAAAATCCAAAGTTTTGGTCAAGGAAAAGTTTATTTTGTGAAATACTCCAAATGTTCGCTTACAAGCAGAACGCCTTTTCCAGGAGTCTACCTTCGGGAGGTGTACGGCTTGAGTGTAGATTAACAGGAAACACGATCACGGGAAGAGACACTACAGCGCGGGGGGAGACACAGAGGCCAGCTATTTGGTGTAGACGCGTCTGTTCTACACAGACTAGACTAGATCTTCCCGTAGGAGATCCCGAGTGAGATCCGTGTCCCCCATGTCTGTCCTCGGGGAGAAAGGGTGCGTGGAGGGGGCGTGGCTTGGCAGCAGCCGCCGCAGTGTGAGTGACAAAGGTCGAGCCCAGTGTGTCCAGGGTGAGCGTTCTCTTCTCCCAAGAGCGGCCCCTCAAGTCCATCCCATCACCACGTGAGCGACGAGGAGGTAGCACATGCCAACCGTGCAGGACACCACCGTCATCGGGAAGCCCAACCTGAAACAGAGAGCGGGTCACCGTGTCAGCCAAGCAGGGGAGGCGGGCGCACGTCAGCGAGGGCTGCGTGTGTGCCGTTGTGGTTCTTGCTACCGAGGGTGCACACGCATGCCAGAGAGAGGAGACAGACGGGGCGGGGGGGGGCAGGGATCACCCTAGGGGGCGGGAGGGGTGGCCACACCACAGTCCCTTCTCCTCCATTCTCCTCTCCAGATTTTGGGCACGCACCACACACGCCTAGCATGAGTTTGAAGCCGCCGGGACTGGGACTCAAACCACGGCCGACCACGTAGAAGTCCAGTGACCTAGCCATCGCGCTGGTCCCACTGTGACAGTCTTTGACTTAGAGTTTCGTTTCTCTGAAGTCAGTATAGCTCCCCCCTTCACTCACTGCTGGCGTGGGGTATTTCTTTCCACGCCCGGACTTCAGCCTGCGGGTGTGGTCCAGTTAAAGTGAGCCTCCTCGAGGTTGCGGACTGCTGGGTCTGTCCTGCTGCGGTTCCCAGCCTGTGCACTGAGGGGTGCGATGCAATGTCATTTACAGTAACTGTCCACAGGAGAGGGTTTACTGTCATTTTGTCAATCAGTTTGTCTGTCTTGTAGGTTTTTTTCTCTTTTCCTCTTTTGCTGTCTTCGTGTTTCATTGATTTTTTTTAATCATTTTATTGTGGTCTCTGACTTACATGCAGGAGCTGTCCGTTTCTGTGGGGCACGGGGCAGGTTTTCAGAGCGCGTGCCCGCTGGGTACGTCAGATGGAGGACACCACCATCACTGCCGTCCCCAACATGTACCCCGCTTCGTGCTGTGCGCTGAAACCACCCTGTGCCGACGTGCGGGGTAAACTGCAGAGCGGGGCACCATATCGTGCCGGTGGCGACAGTGACGTACTGACACGTAAACCCTACAGGGTGGCTGGTCTCAGGCTAGGATTCGGCCCGGAATAGAGTGCAGTAAGTGAAGGAAGGGTTCGAGTCAGGTTAGGGAACACTGCTCAGTCTTCTCAAAGACGTTTTTCAGGGAGACCAGCAGATGGCGTAATGGCTACGTTACTGGACCCCCACATGGTCACCTGCAGTGCAAGTCCTGGACCCGGAGGCTTGAAACACGCTTGGCGCGTGTGCATGCGTGCCTAAAATCCTGAGAGGAGAATGGAGGAGAGGGGATTGCAACGTGGCCATCTCCCCTGGGGGGTGATTTCTCGCTTTCTATATCTCTGTCTCTCTGGCAAGCACATGTGCCCTATAGCAAAAAATCACTCTAAAAGAGAGAGAGAGAGAGATTTTAAAAATGTGTCTGATCCCCCCAGCGACCGTTTTCCTTTAAAGAAAATGCCTCCCCAAGACCAGCAGGCTCCTGTCCCCTGAAAAATTGGAGGATATGGAGTCGGCTCTGCAAATCTCTGCAGACGCGTCCTGGTTCCCAGTACCCTGGCCCACACGGGGCTGTCCTGGACCGCCAGGGGCCACGCCCGGACTACACCGTGCCCCCCCCGCCCGTCTGCTAGCCCACAGCCACCTAGGCACCCTGCCCTGCGCGGAAGGCCCTGGGCTCCAACGAGGCCGTTCTCGCCCAGCAGAGCCGTGTGCTGCCCCCACAGTCTGGGAAGCGTCCCCAGGCTGCGGTTCCAAGCAGGTGACGTGTCAGGGGACCCCGAGCACGAGCCTCGCTCCCTGACCCCAGAGCGGGCGTTCTGTCTCAGAGTGTGGACGTGAGCAGCGCTGGCCGAAGAGCACGGCCTGCTCCGGTGGGCGGGGGCAGGCGCGGAGGCCAGCCCTCTGAAGGCCACTGCTGCCTCCACGGCCCGCGCTGCTCTGCGGTGGCCTCGAAACCGTCCTTCCTCAGTGACCTTAACCAGGCAGTGCTCTGGGGTGGGGCGGGGGTACCCCTTAGAGAAGAATGGGGGCAATAGGGTTGTCAGGCCAAGAGTTAGGGAAATATCAAGTTCTGGAACCTACTTTAGTATATATTTTTTAAAAAAAAGAAAAGAAAAGAAAAAGCGGAGAAGGGGCCATGGTTCACATTCGTGTCTCTGGACAACGTGAGAGAGAAACTGTGCAGGGACTTTATATGAAAGCACCTTCTGCGTTTCCCTCTAAGGTGAGCGATTCCTCTCATAAATTTCGCTCCAGGAATAGCAGATTTGGGGCATGAGAGAAGGCCTAGCCGGAATGCAAGGCTCGGCAAGGCTGAGCTCCGCAAGGTCCTGGGTTCACATCCCGAGACCCCGCAAGCACTGGGCACACGCTCCGCCAGCAGGACCCTGCTGGGGCCTCGTCCTCCTCTCCTGTCTCTCACTCACTGAGTAAGTAAATAAGCTGAGAGAGAGACAGAAGTAGCCGTCAGCCGTCAGACGCACCGCCCTCACTTCCAGCCGCCGTCTCCAGCTGGGCACCCCCAGGGCTAGACTCGGCTGCCTCGTGGGCGCTCCGCCGGCAGCCGACCGCTCACGGCCCACCCTCCCGTATGGAACCAAGACCCCGCCTGTGTTCACAGACCCAGCCTCTGCTCCCACGGGACGGGGTCTAGCCTCGCCTCAGCGCCCCGCGCCCCGCGTCCCTCCAGCTGTCAGAGGAAAGGCTCCCACCTGCGGCCGCTCTCACTGTGTGGACAAGTGCTGCTCTCTCGGTGTCCCGCCCACCTCGCGTGTTCGAAGCGCGCTGCCGCAATACCCAGGACAGCGTACACTGCCAGCTTGCCTCGCGGCTACTGAGTCGTCGTCGGACTCGTGTTCGGCCTGACCAACGACAGTGACACCGACTTCCCGAGACCCTGAGGTCGCGGCGGAGTTAGCCAGGTCCCCGAGCTTTTATCTCCCTTCACGCACTTTCTCGTCCTCGGTACCAGCTTCGTCCTTTCCTACACACCGAAGAGGGAGACGCTTTGGAAACCTCGAAAATAACTTACACACAGACATGAAAATGATAGTAAAGGGTTAGAACTTGAAATCGGGAAAGAACCTGGGAATTAACGCTGTCTAAACCTTTGTCCACAGCACACCGACGCCCGAGCAGTGATCTACCACACTCAGCTCTTTGAATGTACACGTTTTTCTTTTAATTCGCTACAGGGTGCGTGTGCTCGCCAGGGAGACAGAGAAAGGGAAAAGGTGAGAAACCACCCCGGGGGCAGGGCCGCGCTGCAGTCCCTTCTCCTGTCCACCTGGAGTTTGGGGCACACACGTGCTTCCAGTGTGCCCGTCCAGCCACCAGGCCCAGGGCTCACACCAAGTCCTCCACGTGGGGCCTACCTGCCTCGCCCGCCGTGGCTCCGGCTGCCCCCGCCTGTACTGCTGTAAGCACTGATTTCTGTATTTATGAGCAACAGACAACGGCATTTGTGACAGGGTCACACAGGGCACAGCTCTCCCTCCCCTGGCTCCCGGCTAGCTAAGACTGCCGGGCTCTCCTTGAGCCCCAATCCTGTGCACCCCGCGGGGCCACTCAGCGCATGGGCTCTGGCCACCAAGTCCGCTCACCCCAGGGCAGGGGCCAGTTCCTCATCTCTGAGCCCTGTGACCCAGAAGTGTGGCTGAGTGCCACAGACCCGGGGCCATGACAGCCCACCCCGCGGACACCTGCGAGGCCGGAGAGCCGAGCAGAAAGGCAGTGCCAGTGGTCCCAGGCGTCTGGGGGCAGCTGAGCCAGTGTCGAGCCTGGCCATGGGGAAGGGGTGGCCAGGGCACGTGGCCACGCGGTCCCTGCAGTCCCGCAGCTCCCCTGACCGCTTACAAACTAGACGGCTCAGTTTCACCATCTGCCGAGGCCCGCTCAGACACCCGTTATCCACCCGGCTCCGGGTGGGTGGAACTGCCACAGGTGACGGGGGACTCATGTGGCCGCAGACCCGGCACCCTGCCCTCGCAGCTGGATGGGTACGGAGGGGCCCTCCTCCCACTGGCCCAGAAACGGACCAGGAGCCCCATCAGGTCTCAAGACCACGACGCAAACAGCAAATTAGTAACGTGCCGTCTTACGGGTGTTTGGCAAATCGTCCTGAAAACCCGACAACCGTAACGTTCTCTCTCCTCCTCAGGGACGTTTAAATCCCCGCCTAGAAAAGAGAAGGAGCCGGCCTAGCCAAGCGGACGGTGTGAGGCAGCCTGTCCCCGTCTACAGCGCTCACCTCCGCCCGAATGTGAGTTGGTCGTGGTCCCCCGTACAGGCACTCCGCGGTCAGGGTGGTCTGTTTTGTTTTTTTGGGGTTTTTTTTGGTTTTGTGTGTGTGTGTGTGTGTGTGTGTGTGTTTGTTTTAAGAGAGATTTTTGCTATACGGTGCACGCACTCACCAGAGAAACAGAGAGAGACAAGAGGTGAGAAATCACCCCCAGGCGGATGGCCGCACTGCAGTCCTTTCTCATCCATTCTCCTCTCGGGACCTTGGGCATGCACGCACACGTGCCCGACATGCGTTTCAAGTCACTGGGTCCAGGACTCGAACCGTGGTCAGCCACGTGGGAGTCCAGCAACCTAAGTGTTACCCCATCTGCTGGTCCCAGGATTCAGTATTTAAAATAAAACTGTGGGTCCAGCGAGTGGCACGGAGGTCAATGCGCTGGATCCCACATGCCCGCGAGGCGGTTAGAGTCCTAGACCTGGCAGGCCGAAAATGACGCCAGGCGCGTGTGCGTGTGTGTGCCTGAAGTCTCCGAGGAGGATGGAGGAGGAGGGATTGCGGCGTGGCCATCTCCCCGGGGGGTGATTCCTCTCGCTCTCTCTTTCTGGTGAGCATATGTGCCCTATGGCAAAACTAAAAAAAGGAAAAGAAAGAAAGAAAGAATCCTGCGATCCTATGGGTGCTGCGTTCACTCCTAACAGAACCAGACGGCCCGCTGGCTGAATTTTTAAATCACCAAAATCTCCCGTTCCCCTTGCCTCACAGGAAGAGGCGAGGGGAACAATCCCCTTCACACTCAGTAACAAGAAGCGTAAGTTTTGCTGTTTTTCCTGCAAGGACGTACCAGGTCCAGCTGTGGGCCAGACTCGCTTCTCTTTCTCCTCTCTCCACATCCCGGAGCTGGGCAGGGCCCTCCCGCCTGCCGTTGCAGGGGTGTGCACAGAAACCCGGGCTCAAGGCCCAGCTCCAAAGTCCCGACTCCAGGCCTCAGTCGGCTCAGGGAGGCAGAGCCCCCGGGAACCCCAAGCCAGCCCGCCTCTGGCTGCTCGCCCAGGTCCCACGGCAGTAGCTGTCTTGGGGGCACGTTTTGTAGTGGGCCATCGTAATGCTCCCGACGCAGAGAGGGCACTCGGGATTGACGGGAAGGGGTGGCCAAGTGGGTGTGCAGGGCTGTCCATGCCAGGAGGGGATGGCGCCACCCTAACTCGGCGGGTGCCGTGTGTCCAAAAACTCAGACCAGGTGGGCCTCCGTATCTCTGGGTTATGGGGACCGTTTTCCTCCCCGAAGGAGCCAGCAGGCCGAGGCTGGAGAGCCCTCCGGGTGCTGGTCCCAAGTGCACGGGGGAGGAGGGGCCCGCACACGCCAGCACTGCAAGGGCAAGCTTTAAGATGCAAGAGTGAGACATTCTGGATGACACTACCAGCCAGCTGGGTCGGGGGAGAGATGCGAAGACGTGCGAGATGGGCGGCGGGGCCAGAGAGGAGGCTGGGAGGACAGGGCCGGCTAGCGAGGCCTCGGCGCCGCTCACACAGCCTGACCCGGGCCTCCGGGATCTCGGTGCGACGCGGAGACCCACGTCAAATAACCAATGCCCGATTTCATTAACATTTTCTCCCCACATGAACAAAAAAGAACAAAAAGAACTACAAAAGGAGAAGGACTTCTTTAATGTAATAGCACCCTATTCTCGAACGTTACTAATTTTTCAGATGTTCAGTGTGATGAGGACTTGAAAGCGCCTTCGCACTGCAGGGGCTCACGACGTCCTCGGTGAGGACCGAGGGCTGAGGCCCAGCTCACTGCACCCCCGGGAACTGCCCAACTACAGAAGGCTCTCGGAACCTGTCTCGCCAGTTCGAAGAACACAAACGAACAGCTTCCTGAGGTAGCAATGAAGGTGCACAGCCCCTCACAGCGGGCACATGGGACGATCCGGCTCACCCCCGGGCCTCCTGGGCACGGCAGGCTTGGGCTGGTGGGACAGGAGGTGGAGGGAGGCACGAGGCCCCCGGTGAGGATGCCTGTCTCTCTCTCTGTCTCCCTCTCTTATGGAAGAGATAAACAAAAGTACCTGACACGTTGACGGGGCCCTTTGCCCACGCAGACAGCGGAGGGAGGGTTGGAGCGTTTACTCCGACCTTGGAGCCACCTGAATGGCTTCGGGCGGCTGTGCCTTCCCTTCAAAGTCCCCTGGCCTCTGGGTCTCCATTTGGGCCAGCGAGTGCCGAGTCACGATGCGGACGCGGGGGAGGGACAGCTCGATTTTTTTTAAAAGGCTGCGGCTTCAAAGAATTTCACTTAGAATATGGTTTCCTTGAGAACAACCCGGATGGGTTTGGAAACATAGCTGGAGACAGCCGTCCCGTCGCCTGACCTGCATTACGACGGGTTCTCGGGAGACCCAGCGACACAGCTCCTAACACGCAGCTGCAGGCAGACTCGCGACTCCACAGCTCCCTTCTTTGCGGTTGTCAGGCACGGTCCACATGACAAAAGGTGACAGCAGCCTCGGCCTCACAGAGGAGGGCCTGGCGGGCTCCGGAGCAGCCCGCAGGGCACAGCGGGCCTCAGTGGACTCACCTACGCGCCCTGAGCACCCCTGCAAGCCTGCAGTGCCGGCCCTGGGTGCGGCAAAGGGAGGCCACGACTCACAGCCTTGGAGACGCAGGGACGTGGAGGAAAGGAGTGGGTTCCTGAGAAGCCAGAGGGCAGCTGGGGCCTCCCTGGTACAGTGGCATCGAGCAGAACCCCGAGAAGGGGAGGGTCAGTCACGCCTAAACATAGGCAGAAACTGCAGAAAAAGGCGATCCCCACCAAGTCCCGGGGGCGGGAGCAGAGGTGGGATGTGAAGGCTCCACAGCAGCAGGAGGGCGGCGTGAGGAGGAGTCGTCGGACAGGAAGGGCCCGAGTGCGCGGGGTCCACTGGTTGGATCTAGGGGCATCCTACAAACCTCCTGCCCGCACGGGTTCAGGAGGGACAGTGACGGAGAGGTGCTGGGCGATGCCCAGACACCTGGAAAGCAAATACCCCATTCCTAAATAACCTTCCATGCCCCCATTCCTAATAACCTTCCATGCCCCCATTCCTAATAACCTTCCGTGCCCCCATTCCTAATAACCTTCCGTGCCCCCATTCCTAATAACCTTCCGTGCCCCCATTCCTAATAACCTTCCGTGCCCCCATTCCTAATAACCTTCCGTGCCCCCATTCCTAATAACCTTCCGTGCCCCCATTCCTAATAACCTTCCGTGCCCCCATTCCTAAATAACCTTCCGTGCCCCCATTCCTAATAACCTTCCGTGCCCCCATTCCTAATAACCTTCCATGCTGGTTGCCTAAGAAGTCATATGCATTCGTGCACAGAGAAGTATATTACGGCTTTTTTGACAACCCAATACAAGAAGAGTTCAAAAAGAAAACAGAAAGCACTGGGTTGTTTTTCTTCTTAATTGAATGAAAACGAAAACGCAATAGATTAAAATGTATAGGATGGCATTAACGCAGCTCCAGAATGTATGACCCTGAACAGTTACATTTAAGAAGTAGCAAATCAATGACTTCAGCTTCCACTTTAATACACTAGAAAAAGTAGAAGAAAAAGGTAAAGAAGAAAATAAAATCCAAGCAGAAATCGATGACATCGAAAACTGAAACATGAAAGGGGAAAAAGGCAATAAAACCAAAGGCAGCCTCTTTCAGAAGATAAATAAAACTGGTAAAACAGGAAGCAGACCCATTAGAGAAAAAGAAGACACAGTTACCCAACGCCAGGCGTGGGAGGGCTGGCAGAGCTCCAGGCTGGACAAAACTCGCAGTATGGAAAGAAAATAACAAACTGCTTCCTGCAAATAAATGCCACGCACACCATGGTCAAATTCCTTGCCAATACAAATGATCGAAGTGCACAAAGAAGAAAGAGGTCATAGAAATAGCCCTGTTACCATTTTTAAAAATTCAAATCACAATGAAAACCTTCCCCATAAGGAAAACCCCAAACCCAGATGGCTTTACTCATGAATAGCACTAAAAATATAAGAAGGAAATTATAATAATACTATACAAAAGCTTCCCCGAAAAACTGAATAAAAGACAACACTGCTGCACCTAGTTCGATGAAGCCGTAATTACCCCCTGTGAAAAGCAGACAAAGCCAGTACAAGAAAAGCGACCTACAGGACGGTACCCTTGTAAGCACAGATGTAAAACTGCTTGAGAAAATTTTGTGGTGCAATCCAGCAATTTAGTGAAAGGGTCATAATACATCGTGATCAAGGGGGAGAGTGGGTGGACGAGTGTGTGGACACCCTGCAGCCCGGGAGAAGGTGTCTACAAAGCATCTACCTCACAAAAGGCAGAGTGAGGCGGGTCACCCTCACACCCACCACTGCGACTCTGAAATGAGGAAGGCCCACAGTCACGGGTGTGAGGACGCAGACAAATGGAGGCTCTCTTACTCTGTGGTGGGAATGAGAAGTACTACAATCGTCTGGGAAACAGTTTGATAATTGCTTAAAATTAAAACACACGCTTTCCGGGCCCTGCAGATGGTCCCACAGGGCCAGCCGCAGTTTGAGTCCCAGCCTGGTGCCTTGAAACACGCTGGGCACATGTGCACGCGTACCCAAAATCCAGAGAGGAGCGTGGAGAAGGGATTGTGGTGTGGCCATCTCTCTAAGGGGCGGGGGGTGATTTCTCGTTTCTGTCTCTCTGACTCTGTCTCTCCATCTCTCTGCCTCTCCAGTGAGTGCACACGCCCTATAGCAAAAAAAATCTCTCTTAAAAAAAAAAAAAAAGAAAAAAACAACAAAAATAACTTTTCATCTGATCCACTCCAATCATTCTACTCTTGGGCTTTACTCAAAATAAAGACGGTTCCGCACACGGACCGGCCCCGACCGTCAGAGGCAGCGGTGTGTACCCCCAGGTACCAGGAACTGCCCAGACGCCCATCGACAGAGGAGTGAATAACCTGGCCCGAGGGACCAGGGGCTGAAAGAGTATCCCGGGACACAAAGGGACGAACGGGCGGGGACGTGATGGCTGTGAGCCTCAATGTAACTCCGCGCGTGTAGGAACAAGACGACGCACGAGTGTATAATGAGTAATTCCAGTCCTACAATGCTCCAGGAAGTACGTCTCTGTGACAGAGAGCTGGTCACGGCTGTCTGGGTCACGAGACGCAGGGGAGGGGTCGCACGGGCCGGAGGGGCGGTGCAGACGGGCACGCGGTGTCGCAGGCGGAGGTGGGGAAGCGGACCAGAACCGCACGTCAGGCCCTGGCGGTTTCCCGTGTGCCATTACATCGCAATAAAGCTGTGTCGAGAAAATGAAAGGATGACAGGACATAGCCGAGTGTCAAAAACCACCGGACAGACGTCCTAGTTCAATCTAAAAGAAATCACTCACCGACAACTATGATTTCACTCAGAGCCTGTTAGGAAAGTGGTCACTCCCTGGGACGTGTTCTGGAAACTGACATCGGGCGTGGGCGCGGCGGCTCCGATTTTAACACGCGCTGCACTTGAGCGGCACTCACACGCGAGGCGGCGGACTAGCCGCGTTTCAGATATTCTCCTTGTACTCAAATTGTCTTCCTGAAACTCGCAGGGAAAAAGCTGCCCCTTGGAGTGTGCGAAGTAGAAAGTCAGAATGGCCCAATTTCACGTGAATGGAAATAGAATCGCTTCTTACGGGTATGAAAAAGAAACCGCCCAGAGCACGTCCACGCAGAAGGTTCTTTTTTTATTTTCATTGTTTACACTGCAGTTTTACTTCCTAAGGGGCTTTGAGAAAAATAGAATCACAAAATGCAACACCACAGAGGACTTCAGAGACCATCTGGCTCCTCTCCTTTGTGGGATGAGAAAAGTAAAGACAGAGAACGGGAACGGCCGGGAACGCGGCCAGGGACAGGCGGAAAGCAGAGCCAGACAGACCAGGGCAGCTGGGGTCCCGAGCCCCGTGCTGCGGCCGGGCAGTCCCACTGCTGGGAGGGCTTCCTCAGCAGAGGCACGCACGCCCCGCCACGCACCCTCACCGACCCATGCGCCGCTCAGCACGTGGACGCGGCCCTGTGCGGGGTCTCCGCCACCATGCGGACCGGAACGTCCCGAGCCTGGGCTCCAGACTCGCAGGTACTCGACCGCGCGGTTACTGAACTTGCCTGTCATCGACGCCAGGGAGAAGCTCCTGGAAGGGAAGCCTTACCCTAGAGGGGTGCTCTGTGGGGGTGGGCAGGAGTGTGCAGAGCAGGGGCATGGGTGCGCGGGCCTGCTGAGGACGGGCTGTACCTGCACCTCCCTGCGAGAGCTCCGGGCTGGGGAGCCGGGGAGACCACCGCGCAAAGCACACAGCGTGCCAGGTCGGGCCGAGACAGCGGGAAGCAACTCGCCGCTGAGCTTCAGTTCCTGTTACGAGTACTGGGTACACGGTGGGTAGGGAGACAAGGTGCAGCGGCCCCGCCCAGCCTGGTAGAAGCAGCGGGCATCCGCGGAGGCGGAGGGCTGGGTGGGCTGCGGGAGAGGGATCGGCCAGAGCCCGCAGGTGCCAGCTACTCCTGGGGGGCCCGGTGTAAATTGAAATCCGCAGGAGGGGGGCGCAGGCCACAGCTGGCGCCCTGGAGTTCCAAGCCAGCGACACGTGCGTGGGCCCGGCCACTGACTGGGTGTGAGCGAGCAGGGAGAGAAAGCCACGGGAGTGCGTGGCCACCGGTGAGCGGGCATCCACTCCCTGGGGCAGTGCTCGGGGTGTGCGGGGAGCCAGGTGACCCTGGAGCCCAGCAGGACCCGGTCCTCCGCAGGCCGGTGCTGGTAAGCAGGGCGGTGTCCGAGCAGCACAAGGTCAGAGGGTCCACGCACCGCGCGACTGTGCGGTGAGCAGGCAGGGTGTAGGGAGAAGCCAGGGAGTCCCGCGCGACTGTGCGGTGAGCGGGCAGGGTGTAGGGAGAAGCCAGGGAGTCCCGCGCGACTGTGCGGTGAGCGGGCAGGGTGTAGGGAGAAGCCAGGGAGTCCCGCGCGACTGTGCGGTGAGCGGGCGGGTGTAGGGAGAAGCCAGGGAGTCCCGCGCGAACGTGGGCTCAGGCCCCGGTCCCCTCCCCAGGCTGCGTCCCGTTAGCAAAGGCAGACCAGAGCCCCCCGGAGCTCAAGGCCTGCTTGACCAAGACGCAGAGCGGTGCCGGCTGGGCCCCTGAGCTCACTCCTCGCCTAGGCAGGTCCACCTGGCGGTGCTGCCAGGGCCCTGTCTCCTGGGGACAGACGGACACAGCGTTCTGGCCGCCTGAGCCAGGGCAGCCGGAGCGACACTCACGGGTGAGGACAGGCTGCACTGCTCCCTGCCCAGCCCCTTGTGCCGACCCTCCATCACCGAGAAAGAAATCCGAGCTCTGCCTGGCCCAGACTTTCCCGGTCCTGCCACGGGCCTCCCACTGGGGTCCCGCAGCCACCTCACACGCCTGCCGGCCCGCCCTGGCCCTCGCACACTCCGAGCACCTCCCAGCCCTGGCTGACCGCTCCGCAGAAGGACCCCCAGGCACCGCCAGCACCCACTGCCGCCTGGACGTGCAGATGGCACGCACCCACACACAGGTGCACACACAGGTGCATATCCTCACACGCATGTACGTGTGCACACACATGCATGCCCTTACACACATGTGTGCGTTTGTGTGTGTCCTTACACACACTTACGTGTGCACGCACATGCGCACACCCTTACACACGTGCATGTGCACACGCGTGTGCATGCCCTTATACGCGCTTCCCACTAGCAGTGAGCTCCTCCCGGCCCAAAGAGAACCCTCTTTATGCCTTAACACCCAGACTGTGTAAACAGGGGAAAGAAACATTTGGAAAACCTCGCCCTGGAGAGCCCTCCAGTAGGTTGGACTGCGTGTGTGCTACTCCTCCCTGAGAATTGCTTTTTTATGGGAGAGAAGATTATGTTTAAAGTCCGTTTCCTTCAAGAGAGTGAAAGAGGCCCAGCAGTAAATCCAGAGCTGTCCCACCCGCCTCAGAGGAGGTCTCCAGGCGGAGGTCTGGCAGCGCCCACAGTCAGAGGTGCACACCAGGCTCGCTCCTCTGCCGGGGTCGCATGGCGGGCGGGCAGGATGGCGGGGCCTCCCTGAGGTCTGAGAAGGCGGTCGACCATCCCAGCTCCGGAGAGAGAGGGCTTCCTGCCTGCCTGCCTGCCTACTCTGGGACAGGAGGTCAGGGGCGCTGCAGAGCAGCCCCACTGGGAGCACAGCCAGGCTTCAGGGCTGGAGGCCGGGGCAGGCGGGCAGAGCAGACGGCCTCTGCGCGGGGGGCCTGCCCTCGGGGGAGCTCACACCGCTCAGTCAGGAGGAGCCGGAGTTCAGGCGCAGGAGCAGAAGTTCGGGTGGTGACCGTGCTGTGGAGACGACTAAGGCTGCATGGCCGTTCCCCCAGAGGTGAGTTCTCACGTTCCCTCCTTTTCTCTTTCTCTGGTGAGCACATGTGCCCTATGGCAAACTGAAAACTACAGAAACCTTGATACGAGGGCTGGAAGTTATTCCAGGCTGCGTTTTGGCAGGAAGACGCTCGCACTGGTAAACGGGCGGGACAGGAACGCAGCCGCGGGACGCTCTGCCTTCCCAGATGCCCGCCCAGTGCACGGGTGACCGCTCCAGCGCCACTCCGCTGCTCCGCGTCATTCTGGTGAGTCACTTAGGAAAGAGAAAATGCACGTTCCATTGAGAAAAACGCAGAGGGAACTGAAGAGGCTGTGCATTTGCTCGGAACGCCGGGCTTACTGGAAGGCAGCTGCAGAACTATTTAAATCCGGAAGAGGAGGACATCTTATTTCAAGCTTCACGAACACTCATGAAATATGCAGAGAGATGAATACAGAGACATCGCGAACACGCACGATCACAGTGCTGCTGCTGGCAGTCTCCAGTGACAGAGTGTTTGGGATGGAACCGCGAGTGGTGGGCGTGGAGGTGGGAGGGAAGTGATAGGTCACAGGGTGGATGGGGCCTGCGGTGACAGAATTCCTCTGTGCCTGGCCACATCCGTGCCGAGGTCTTGGCTGTGGTACGCGCCTGCAGTTTTCCCAGGTTTTATGATTGGGGCATCTGGGTAAACGGATCATGGAGTCCCCCTGTATTTCTCACAATTGCACATCAATCTATTATTATGTTGAAAGAAAAAGGTTAATTTTAAAATGGTGATGAAACTGGAAAAAGTCTAGATAAAATTAGAAGTAGACCCAGCCGCAGTAGCACAAGCAAAACGGTGTGGCCGCTCGGTGGCCAGAGGCCTCATGGTAGGCCTGGGTTCCGTCCTCAGCTCAGACTGAGCCGGTCAGACAGGCTAGACCCGCCGGTAACCCCAGCTAAGTGGGTGAGTGGGACAGGATCATGCAACGGCCAGGCCCCGGGAGACACCTACCTCTCTCTGTCTCTCTCTTTCCCATGCACTCGCTCACGTTCCTTCCCTCTCTGCTCTCATTAGAAAAAAGTGAAGTGTATCTATTTCAACTATAGAATTATCTTTTATTGTTATTCTAAGAACTATCCATTCAGTATTTCATTTACTCATCATTATTATTTTTCTGTTTACTATAGGACACACACTCCCACCAGAGAGAGAGAGAGAAAGCAAGCCTCCAGGTTGGTGACTCGAACTACCATCAGCCATGTGGGAGTCTAGCACCCCAACAGCCACACCACCTGTTGCTCCATCGTTGACAGAATATTTTTAAAGCCCTCTGCAAAATTTAAAATACAGATGATAGCTGAGAACTAGTGCTTTCAGGGAATAAGAGAAATGAAGATTTTCTGCTGATAATTCTCCCTCCAGATCTCATCCTTGAGTGCCTCCACACATTGAGTGTCTAAACAGGTCTAAGTGACCAGAGTCAAACATCTGACGACTATTAGGGTCACGCGTTCCTCCATTTCCACGGAATCTGCCTCACAAAGGGAGAAAGTCAGAACAGCAACGAGGTTGCAGATCACCTCCTCCTGCACGCCTCTGAGCGCTCAGATTGAACTTCCAGAAATTAGGAAGAAAGGCATAGCCCATCAGCTGGCTAGAAACCACCACAAAGACACAAGAAATATGAGACACCAAGAAAATGGCTCTCCGCCAAGAGAAAAGAGTAACTCCTCTTCATCCACAGACAGTGCAATGGAACGCATGGGAATGTCTGATAAAGAATTTAGAACATTCATAGTGACAAAGCTAACAGAGATGCAAGAGAAGAGACAGTGAACTCCAGAAGAGGCAGGAAAAAAGAGCTGACGAGTTCCTGGAGGTGAGGAAGTTCTTGCATGATCTGAAAGAGGAAACACACACCATAAAAAAATAACCAAATGGAACTGTTAGAGATGAACGCTGTAATACAAGAAGTCAAATCCTCCCTTGGAAGTGTTAAAAGCAGACTAGATCATATAGAAAATCGAATCTCATATGTAGAAGACAGAATCGCTGACGAGAAAAATCTACCACAAAGTCTGAAAGAATAGCCCCCCCCCCAAAAAAAATGAGAATATACGAGAAAAACTAGATACCATTAAACATCCAAATATCCAGATAATCGGTATCCCAGAAGGTGAGCAAACTACTAAGGGCATTGATAGTCTATTCCATGAAATCCTGGAACTTTCCAAACCTAGAGAGGCATTCAAAGATCCAGATCCAAGAAATACAAAGGACCCCACATAGGATCAACCCAAGAAGATCTTCTCCAAGACACATTATAGCCAGATTGACCAAAACCACAGACAAAGACAAGATGCTAAGACTGGCAAGAGAGAAATGTCAAGTTACCTACAAAGGAGATCCCCTCAGGCTAACGCGGACCTCTCATCAGAAACAATGAGAACAAGGAAAGAAAAACACGCCTAGCCTAGTGTTTAAAGCGGTTTTTGTTTTGCTTCATTTTGTTTAAATGGGCTTAAGGCCTAGAGGGCTGAACGGAGATTTGAAAGGCGTTGTAAGAGTACCTGAAAAAGTCCAGGAAGGAGAACCCGTAGCCGTGCTGCTCGGCGATCCCCGCGCACACCACGTTGGCCGAGGCTCCGATCAGCGTGCCGTTACCTGCGCCAGAACGTAAAACCCCGTCAGCTCGCCGCCCTCCCGTCACACAGGTCACCCCTCAGGACGGGAGGAGCACTTTGCAGGCACCATCAGCGTCATGACCTCACAAACACCTGGAAACACACACTCACGCTCACACATGCTCACGCGCTCACACACAAGCTCACACCCCAGCAACCAGAAGACTCAGAAACGCCTTGTGAATAACTAGGACGAGTCTTCTTCAAAACGATGAATCGCCCCAAATTTACATAGCAAATGACATTTCTGTAACCGCGTGGGAGACCAGATGGTGGCACAGCAGCAGCACAACAGTCTGTGCCACTGGGCCCACGTGGGAGTGTCCCAGGTTCGTGTCCTGAGCCCTGCATGTGCCAAGCCTGCACACGTGTGCTTGCCTGTGACCTGGAGCTGACTGCGGCTGGGGTGGGGCATGGCGTGAGTGTCCTCTTGTAGTCTCTCTCTCTCATGGAAAAAAAGAAATAGAAGGGGGCCAGCAGTTACCATAGTGGCTATGTCGCTGGACTCCCACACAGTCGACCACAGTTCAAGTCCCAGACCGGTGGCTTAAACTCACGCCGGGCGCGTGTGCGTGCGTGCCCAAGATCCCATGAGGAGAATGGAGGAGAAGAGATTGCGGCGTGGCCATCCCCCCGGGGGGGGTGATTTCTCAGTTTCTGTCTCTATCTCTCTCTCTGTCTGTCTGGCGAGCACATGCGCCCTATATCAAAAACCTCTCCAAAAAAAAGAAAAAAAAAAAAAGAAAGAAATAGAAGTAGGAGCCAGCAGGTGGTGTGTAGTTAAGGCACTGGACTCCCACACGGCCAACCACGGTTCAAGTCCTGGACCTGGCAGCTTGCTTTCTCACTTTCCATTTCTCTCTGTGGGGAACAAACATGCCCCGTAGCAAATGTAAAAATAATCGTAATGACAAGTTGTAGTGATGTCTAGTGACTGAATGTGTAAAACAAGTAAAAACAAAAATAAAGAAGTTATGAAACAAAAAATTAAAAATAAATTACAATGATAAATAAAATTAAATAATTCTTTTTAAAATAAATAAATAAAAGCAAACAGTAAAATTTATTAAAAACTTCTACTTAAAGCATTCTTCAAGATGCTGAACCTTGGGGAGCAGGAGCTCCTGTCGGCAGTCCCCGTTTGGGGTGGCGCGCCGGGAGCTGGGTGGCGGTGGTGGCTGTGCGTCATGTGGCTGAAACTCGCTCACCAGCGTGTACACTTAAACATGGTCAATGGGACCAGCAGATGCATAACGGTTACGTCACTGGACTCCCACGTAGTCGACCATGGTTCAAGTCCTGGGCCCAGCGGCTTAAAACTCACACCCAGAACGTGTGCATGTGTGCCCCAAATCCAAGAGAAGAGTGGCGGAGAAGGGATTGCGGCATGGCCACCTCCCAGGTTCTAGGAAGGCTGGGGATTCACGTCCACGAGCCAGATGGGCGTGCCGGGGCCCTGGCTGCCTGAGAGAACGGGGCAGGTGGGGAGGGCCGGTCACAGCGTGAGAACGGTTGGGATGCCTGCTTTCTCTCATCCCATCTCCCATCCTTGTTAAAGAAAAAAATGTCTAAGTTTCAACTATTAAAAAGGTCATTTTATGTCTATATTATGTATACTTTCCAAGTTTTTAATGCCAAGTGCTGGGGCAATGCAGGAGCGGTCCTGAAGGGACCCACAGAGCCGGCCCGGCACCCCTGGGAGACCAGAGCTGCTTGGCTGGGAAGGTCCCAGGTCTTAAGCCTGCACCATCCACAGCAGCTCTGTCCCCGCTTCCAGAACACGCCCCATCGGGCAGTGCGTAGGCCTCACCAGGTTACGAGACCATAAACACACTATCCACGTCAGCGTCCACCTCTGCTGACCCCTGCCAGGGACCCCACGTGTTCTGGGGATTTCGGAAGCAGCCCCTCCAGTGTCTCGGGCACCCGGGCATGCAAGGCCTGCCCCCTCGGCTACACCTGTCTCGGTGATACCGTCACCACCGGGAGCAGGAGTGGCGAGTAGCCGTCTAGCAAGACGTCGGGCGACACAGGTGCTCCAACGTTGGCGTGAGCTAAATCTGGCACAGCGAGTCACACGCCGCCGGGCCCTCGGACCCTGTCTCCACGGCGATGACCAACGTGGTGTGGACGGGGCAGGGTGGGCGCCTGCTGTCCCGGGGCCGGCTCTTACCCAGCAGTGAGCTCAACAGCCCACACTCAGACAGCTCGGGCCCCAGCCGCCGAACTAGATGAACTCCGATAATTCCCCAGGAATTACAGACCTTCCCTGGGTGACGGCCCCCATCACAAACGGCGAGGTAAGCTAGCCAGGGACTCAGCGATTTAATCGTCGAGGATCAACCAAAATCAAAGAAAGCTGGGTTCGGTTCGCATGCCCGGGTGCAAGGACTGCAACCCCACACGCAGCTGGTGTGCTGGTCTAAGACCCACACAGTCCTCGCGTCCCTGCGGTGACCAGCCCCGTGTGGGCAGGGCTCCAGCTGGCCCCCTAGGACGGCCACACCCAGAGCCCCTGGCCCTGTGCCCAGAGGTCAGGTTCTGTTTCTGATTCGTTTTCCACTTTCTCCAAAGCACCCCTCACTCCCAGTCCCCCCAAAAAATCTTTACTCTTTCTTCCTCCTCTTAGGTACAGCCTTCACAGGAGGGTCTTCAAAGGGCTCCCAGGAAAATGCCTACTATGGAAAAGCCATGCATATATTCCATGCATATATTCCTAGGGTTTTGCACCAAAGGAAACTGGTATTTAAATTCACAACTTTCGGAGCACCCCGCCCTTGTCCGCACACCACTGGCCGCTTCTCCTGCACTGCCTGTACACACAAGCCTCCTGAGGAGGTGAGACAGGCCGGCCCGTGCTGCGGGGTTAAGTGCAGTGCCCCGGGAGCCGGGTCCCACATGGCTTACCGGGGTTCCAATCCTGGCCCCGGTGGTTTGAAAAAGACATTGGGCATGTGCGTGTGGGTGCCCCAGTCGTGGCGGTGTGGAGAAATGGAGAAGCAGTGTGACCACGCCCTGCTGAGGGTGCTCTCTCTCTCGTTCTCTCTTGTTCTCTGGCAAGTACATGTGCCCTCAGGCAATTAAAAAATTATCTTTTAAAAGGAGAATAAGACAAAGAAAAAGGAGGAGGACTGCAGCCGGGCTGGCGTCCGACTCACAGTCTAAGCTGACGCGGGGTCCCCAGGAGGGAGCGTGTTGGCGTGGATGGTCGGGGCAGCAGAGCTCAGGCCGGATCTGGGGCCCGGTCTGTCGGAGCAGCTGCTGCCAGTGCAGAGGCAGCGTTCACCGAGGTGCGGGGCGCGCCCGACGCCCGGTCACAGCAGACAGGGCTCCCCTCCGGGAACCGTCGGCCTCGGGCTCCAGCTCTGTACCGGGGCGCCCTCCTGCTTAAGCAGCACCCCTTACCTCCCAAGCAGGCGCCGAGGGCCAGGGCGTACATGAGTGGCGGCACGGGCAGGCTGACCTCGGGGTCTTGGCTCAGGTTCAGGAGCACGGGCATCTGTGGGGGACAAGGACACGGGACTCAGAGGGGCTGCCACAGGTGACCGGCCTGCCAGGCCCCGAGCACCTCATCGCCACCCCTGGGGAGTACGGCTTCACGGATGGAGACCAGCACGAGCCCTGGGGTCCATGAGCACCTGACCCCACCCCCGTCAGCAGGCTTGGACGCCAGCCCGGGACAGCTGGCCCTCCGAGTCCTCAGCCACCCGCGACTGTGACAAACCAACCGACACGGTCAGACTCTCGGGGGGGCGCGGCCTCAGTCACTGCTCAAGTGGCCCCGGGGGGGCGAGTGGACAGATCTCGCAGGTGCCCAAGAGGGAGCCAGGACCCGGCTCCTGACCCCGGGCACTCGCTGGAACACCTGGGCTCGACTGCTCCTCACCCGCACCGTGGAGGGTCAGCGTGGCCGTGGTGTGGGATCTGACAGCTCTGGGTCACCGCCCTTTGCAGATCCATTCTGCCTACCCCGACCCCCATGAACCGAGACCCTCACCCCTTCCACGGGACGCACGGAGTTCGGAGGGCGGCTCCCTCCAGGAGGGGGAGCAGAGTGCTTCACACTGGCCTGTACTACCTCCTCTTTTAACTAAAGGGCGCGCCCACGCCTGCTGGCTAGGGGCCAGACCCCGCATAGCCAACTGCGAGTCGAACCCACACCTGGCAGCTAGAAAAACGTGCCGGGCGAGTGTGTGCCCGATCCCAGGACGGAGCGGCAGCTCCCCGCCCCTTCAGGGAGGATGGGGTGGGCCCCACAACCGGCAGGAGCCAAGCGCAGTGTCCCTGGCCCCTCTCTGCCCCCGGCTGGCTGTGGGTGACCTCGCCCTCCTGATCTGGAATGGCCAGCCCGGCCAGGCTCCTCTTCATAAGATACCTTAGGTGTACCTTATTATTATTATTATTATTATTATTATTATTATTATTATTTAGAGATTTTTACTAGAGGGCGCTTGCACTTACCAAAGAGACAGAAAGCAAAAAATCACCCCCTGGTGGGGATGGCCACACCACAATCCCTTCTCCTCCATTCTCCTCTCAGGATTTTGGGCACGCATCACACAGGCTCAGTGTGAGTTTTAAGCCACCGGGTCCAGGACCAAACCACGGTTGACTATGTGGAAGTCTAGTGACGTAACCACTATGCCATCTGCCGGCCCCACCTTCTAAAAATAGACCTCCCAGGCCAGCAGAAGGTGCAGGGATTAAGGCACTCAGTTCCACCTGACCAACTGCAGTTCGAGTCCCAGACTTGGTTTGAAAATCACGCCAACCGCATGTGTGTGCCCAAAATCCCGAGAGGAGAAGAGAGCAGAGAAGAAGGGCTTGTGGCATGGCCATCCCCCTGGGGTGGGGGGGAGATTTCTCACTTCCCTCGTTCTGTCTCTGTCTCTGTCTCTCTCTGGTGAGCACACGTGCCCTACAGTAAACTAAAGACGTTAGAACTTCCTCTTACTCTTAGAAGTGACTCCTGTAGGGTGGGCCCCAGGGCCTCTTGGTTAAGGGGGCTGAATGCCACATGCCCACCGTGCCATCTGAATCCAGGCATGTGTGTGCACCCCGAATTCCAACAGGATGAAGAGCAGAGAGGGGTCACAGCATGGCTGCTCCTGGGGCGCTTACTCCCGCTCTCTCTCCCTGTGGCAAGCAGACGTGCCCTTTGACAATTCATTACATACAACAAAGCCCTGCGGCAGAGAAGCCAGGTGCCCACAGTCCCTCGCTTTGGCGGTGAACATATGGGTATGTGCGTTCCCATCCTCTGAGTCCCTCGATTTATTTTTAAAGCTACATTTTACATCATCGTCAAAATTGGCAGCATGACGTGCAGAAAGCATCCTGTTTTTAGAAGATGGAGCAGCCCGAATCCCTCACCAGCCCCTCTCCGGCTCGGTCCCAGGAAGGGTCTGGGTCCCACACCTCGAAGCCCCCACAGAAGGTGGGACAGTGACTGTGAGCTCACGGGCCAGGAGGGGCCCAGGAAGGTGTGAGGCCGTCCTGGGCCCTGAGACACAGAGCGAGGCCGCCCCGGGGGGCCCTGCGGGTGCAGAGGCGCTGGGTCTGTGGACTTGGACTCCTCTGGACACGGGATAAATGGGCAGAGCCATGCTGCGTGGGCCCAGGACTTGGCAGCCTGCCCGGGCGTGGGCACGGTGGTGTCCCCCGGGCCAGAAGATTGGGGCCTGTGGGCAGTGGCCACACAGCTCTGACTCCGGAGTCACAGAGCCCCAGCCCCAGGGCAGTGCAGCTGCCAAACCTCGACTCCGGCAGGAGGACAGCGGCCGGGCGCCCTGAAGGCCAACCTGGGCAGCGGCCAGGGATCCAGGCTGGTTCTGGTATGAACCAGGAGGCCCCCACCCCCAACACTGCTGCTCTGGCCCAGAGACCCCACGGCTCCCCATACCCTATCGACTGATGGCATGCCCTGGGAGCCTCCTCACTGGGCTGTCCTGTAGGGGCAGAGGGCTACAGGGTCTCAGGAAACACGGGGAGCACCCCAGCCCCCCACCATGAGGAGCTCCCATGCCCGGCTCAGTGGCCCTCAGGCTGTGACGGGACCCCAGCTGCTTCCAGGCAAGGTCCTGTCCCGCCTTTACTCTGTCACACCCAGTCCTGCCCTGAACTGCACGACCAGCGACATCTGAGACACCAGAATGGGCCTCGGCCACTCTAGGGGTGCCTGTGACTGGGTTCCAGAACACAGGGGGTCGGGGCCACACGGTTCCCAGTCCCGCCTGGCTGCTTGGAAGTGTCCAATTCCTGGGACCAGCACATGGCGTAATGGTGATGTCACTGGACTTCCATGTAGTCAACAGTGGTTCGAGTCCCAGACGCAGAGGCTTAAACTCACGCCATGTGTGTGCATACCCAAAATCCCGAGAGGAGAATGGAGGAGAAGGGATTGCAGCGTGGCCATTCTCCGGGGGTGATTTCTCGCTTTCTGTCTCTGTCTCTCTCTCTGTGTCTCTGGCAAGTGCACATGCCCTATAGTAAAAACCTCTCTTTCAAAATAAAAATAAAAAACAGGAAGTTTCTAATTCCTGAAGGGAGCAGTGAGAGCCTCTGTCTTCTGGAGTCTCGTGATTTTCTTAGAGAGAGGAAGAGAAAGGGAGGAGAGAGCTGAGTGGAGAGAGGACGGCTTCTCCGGGCAGCGCAGTGGCTCTCAGTGGGGCCGACCGCAGACCTCCCGCCGCCCCGTAACACCCGCCC
Source organism: Tupaia tana (assembly GCA_026018925.1). Lineage (NCBI taxonomy): Eukaryota > Metazoa > Chordata > Mammalia > Scandentia > Tupaiidae > Tupaia > Tupaia tana. Next base: position 50,807 of record JAKSZU010000028.1, read on the forward strand.
ACCCCACTGTGCACCCCGGCTCCAGCCGCCCGGGCTCGGCCCGCCTCTGCGCTCTGCACCTGTGAGTGCGACAGGGACGAGTCTCAGTCTCTACTCCCCGGGAAGGAAGGGCGGCCCCAGGCCGTGTTCAGCTGAGGCCAAGCCCCCGGCACGGCACGGGGAAACGGTGCGACTCACCATCGTGGCGGTGAACGGGATGTTGTCGATCAGCGAGGACGCCAGCGCCGAGACCCACAGCACCAGGGCGATGGCGGCCGTGAGGCGCCGGTCCTCGGGAACCGCCTGCAAGGAGCAGACAGCAGCAGTGTCGTGGGGCCCCGCGACTTGTCCTGCCTCACATGTGGCCAGCCTGGGCCAACACGGGGAGAGCCAGGGCCACACCGGCTCCAGGAGCCCCATCCAGGATAGCCCAGACACCCCCATCCCCACAGGAGGAAAGCGGGTGCCCCCACCCTGAGCATGTGGTGTGGGTGCACACACGGTCACACTGTGGGTCTATGGGGACGTTGGGTGTGGGGCTCGCCGGGAGCCGGGGGAGGAGGCCCACAGACAGCTCCTCCTGACGGGTGTCCAATCAACATGGCCGCCTGCCGGGAGACTCAGGCCAAAATGTGGGAGAGAAAGTAAGACGGGGCAAGCCGGGGAGACCTTGGGCCCACCCTTTAAATAAACAAAGGATCGGAAACAGGGTGGAAGGGGACCCCGAGGAGGTGACAGGGCTGCTGGCCTTCCCGGGCCCGGCCAGCCGTCTGCGGAACGGACCCTCTCGCTAACCCTGAGACACCCGAGTCCCGCCCTCCCGGCCCTCGCCCCACGGTCCTCAGCCCACGGCCCTGGCGTGCCCGGGTGGCGCACCCGCGGGCTCCCTGCTGGGACTCCTCCACGCTCTCCTGGGGCCTGAGACGGCCGAGGGCAAACCGAGGCTGCCTGCAGGGGGGGTTGTGGGGGGAAAAACGCTCCCTTCAGCCCCAGCCTTCCCCAGATTAAACTGCTTCCTGCTGTGCTTCTTTACACCGCTGACGTGGCCTCTTCTTAGCAGACCTTGCAGCCGGCGCGTCTCGCCCGCGTGCCCACGTACCTTGATGAGCCAGGCGGTCTGCTCGCCGACGTACTCTATCAGGTGGAGGTGCGCCAGGGCCTGGGGGAGGACACGAGGGACAACGACTTCAAAACGGAGACTACACGCAGGGCTAAGAGAGCCTTTCAAGTACAGACTGAGCACGGGGTAGCCCAGACTCCCGCCCGGTACGCAGAGCAGACGGCCGGGCCCACGCATCATCGCATCATCGCCTCTGTCTACGGCTCAGGGCTCAGGCGGACCGAGGCGGGCCCTCCTCGCCTGCGTTCCTGGGCGGCACACCGGACCGCACGGGCCGAGACCAGGGCACTGGGCGGCTGCAGGGGCGCAGAAGGAAAGCCCCCTCACAGAGCAGGCTTCAGGGAAGCTGCATGTCCAGTTTCTTGTCAAAGTTCACATCCCAGTCCAGTCAGCCTTAGAAGACAGTGACAGGAAGGGACGGCCTTCAGAACCTCAGGCGGACGGGAGGAAAGGCCCGTGTAACTGACAGCAGCTACTTCCCGGGCCCAGATGGCGGAAAGTGACATCTGGGGGGGGGGGGGGCAGGCGAGTGCGGGACAGACGGTGGAGTGAGGCTGAGGCTCAGGCCCCCGCCGCCCGGTGCCCGCACAGGAGGGGGTGCTCCGAGAGCCTGGTGGGCCCGTGGTGGGGCGCTGGGGCGGCGCTCTCCCCCGGCACGGGGCCTCTCACTGCCTGAGTACGGGAACGGCTGTGTAGACCCGGGGAAGACAACCGGCCCTGCCAGCATGCAGGGGGGCAGCCCCGAGCCACCAATACCCGCACTCGGCCAGGAGGAGGGGAGAGAAAGGCCACCCGCGCGGGGGAGCTGTGGGCTGGATGGGACAGCGCACCAAGGTCAGCAGGTGGAGGCGGCCGGGACCCCCGGTTCCCCCGGACACAGTCCCCCACACTGCAAGGACCGGGCCTCCAGGCTGAGGCTGCCTGGGCTCAGGACCGGAGAGCTCCGGGGTGGAGGGCCTCTCAGAAGCTGCCGGGTCAGCTCAGGCACAGAGGGAAGGCACGTTCTGGGGATGCTGGGTCCCCCGGGAGAGCGAAGGCCGGCTCCCAGTCGCCAGACACACTGGCACGCCTGCCACCTTGGCCAGCCAGTGAGACCCTGAGGAGGGTGTTGTCCTTTCCTGTCTCACCATCACTCATGAAAGAAGCAAATGAACTTTAAAGTTTAAGGAGCTACAAGTGGTGTGGCCGGTCCCTTTTAACGTTCACACTGTGCCTTGAGGGGTGCAGGACACACGGTCTAACCCACTGGGGCGTCAGGGCAGCGCACGGGTGGGGCTGTGGGGCTCTCAGTTCTGCCCGGTGAGCCAGGGCGCCAGGGCTGTCGGACCGCGGGGTCGGGGGCAGCAACCCATCCGACCTCTGCACTTCAGTCATAAGATAGGACTCGGCTGCACCAGCTCTAATGTCCTCCGACAGAACTCCGTGACCCCTGAGGCCCGGCGCAGGCCTGCTGCACGCCGGTACCAGAGCGCGAGGATCCCCACGGGTGGCTCCCAGGCAACACCAGCGAACTCCCGAGTCTTCAAAGAAAACATCTTTTCTATTTTTTAACAAAGGAGGACTTCTGAGGAAAGTTAAAACACAGGGAATGACTTCTTTTTATGATGCTCCGCTGACCTCACAGGTTCGGGAACCTTAAAACGTACCAGTGACTTGGTTGATTCAACAAATTATCAGGCTTGGAACTTTACAGTCAAAGGGAACTTATAAACGGACTAGTTACTTTTATTTTTGAGTGCTTTTCTTTTTCCCAAATCAAAGTATAAATTGCTGAATTTTTAAAGAAATCTAGATCTTGGTTGTTTCTGTTCATTTAAAAGGAGGGGGAGGGCCCGTGAGCAGAAGACATCGTTAGGCCGACCGTAAATCCGCGCTCATCCAGGTCCCTGGGCACGCAGCCAGGAGTCTCCCCTGCCGGTCACGGTCGCTCCCGGGGGGTCACTGCTCATGCACACGGTGTGTGGGCTCTTCAACGAGCTCGCAGAAAATGCATGTCATAAAAAAACTGCATCAATTTCAAAAATGTTCTGCATTAAAGTAAACTGGGACCCAATTCCACTTTCCACGGATACGCTGACTCTCTCGCAGCCGGCATGGAGGACCGCCACGGCAACAGCGGAACCTTGAGTTGGTGAGAGGGTAACCTGGGCAGCGCGTCCGCCCAGGGTCAGCTGGTGCCCGGTGGGAGGCTGCCATGGGGCAGCGCGGTGAGCAGGCAGGCACCGGGAGAGGAGGCCCCGCTGCAGAGGCCCGAGCTGCCGAGACACCGGGCCCCACCGCGGGGACACACGGGAGGCCTCAGCTCTGTTCCCAGCACGCCCTAACTGTCGGGCGTTGTGGCTCACCTGTGACCTGGCGACTGGGGACGCTGAGGCAGGAGGAGCGTGGGCTTGCGGCCAGTTCAGGCAGCAGAGCAAGGCTGTCTAAACGGAGCAGGGCCTGGTGGCACGCCCCAGGTGGTCCGGCCAGGAGGACTGTGACACGGCAAGGCAGAGCTTTCTAGGTACGGTGCTTTCCCCATGTCAGGTGACGTGCACACGCACACACTCGTGCGCCCGTCCGAAGCCGGGAGCTGTGCCCCCAGGACCAGTCCTCCCACCGCGGTGGGGAGTGATCCAGACCACCCTCCTCCCCACACCCGGAGCTCAGGACCTGGGCGTGGAGGCCGGCTGGCAGAGCCCAGCTGGGGCAGGGTCTCTCACTCCATCTTGGGAGGAGCCCACCCGAGAACCCAGCTGAGCCCAGGTGACAGGAGGGAGGACGAAAGGGCCCTGTCCTGAGGGCTCCCCGAGCCCGGCCAGTTGCACCGGCGTCGGCTCCACCCCGGGCTTCCCAGGAGCATCTTCCGTTGTAACCTGCGGAGTCTGCTCCACAGTGCCACCCTCGTCCTGAGACATTGCTGCTGCTGCTCAGGAGTGTATGGGGACGACAGGTGGCGTGAAGGCACTGGACTCCCGCATGGCTGACTGAGGTTTGAGAGTCCCCGTGGTGGGTCCCAGCACCCCACACCTCCTCCTCCCCGCTGCTGTGAGCAGAATGCTGACGCAGGGCTGGGCTCAAGTACCCCCTGTCACCCCACAAAGCAGACTGCACACGCATCCTGACACCCCTTTCTCAGAGAAGTGTGCACCGGAGCCCCTGTGCCTCGAGCCCTCCCTGTACCGGCTCCCTGAGCCCAGGCCCTTCCGCTCCTGGCACCTCGAGCACGGGCCCTCCCTCCTCCAGCGAGGGCTGGCACTCCCCGACTCCCCTGCCAGGTCCCGACAGCACCCCTAGCTGCCAGACGGTGCCCACCCAGAGATGGAAACCACGGTTCAGCTCCTTCCAGCCCCGCCTGCTCGCTCGGAGGCACCTTCTGTTACCAGAGAACCCAAGAACCACGGGTGTCCCCCAAGAGCTGGTTGCACCACCTCCGCCCCTCCAGGGGCCTCCTCGGTGGCCGAGGCTGGACGGACGGCGACCTCGGGGCCTGAGGGAGGGCTCCAGCTGTGGAAGCCGCGGCCTGCCGTCGCCACTGCAGAAAGCCACCTGCCCTCGGGCCGCCCTGGCCTACGCCCTGAGCTCAGAAGTTAATTTTTAGTGGGTGCAAAGTATGTCTCACACAGGAGGATGTGTCGAGGAGGTTTTAAATGAATTCTCACGCAGCAGTACTCATAACCCACCTCCCTTTTCCTGACTAGAGTAACACGCAGCATAGAAATTCTTCCGTGTGCAGGAAATCGGCTCGACCTCACACGAGAGGCTACATGATGAGCGGATGCGGTGCGCCGGCTGCTCGGCGGGGACAGTCACCGTCACGGCGTATCCTGAAGCCTGTGAACCCTCCCCTTACGAGCTGCAGTGGGGTCCCCGCAGCTCAGTGACTCTGGACTACGGATCGCTGAGGAGACATCGCTCCTGCCACCGCCACACCCAGCAACCCCGGCCCACAGGCGCTACGTGGAATCCTGTGTCCACTCCTTCCGAATCCACCCGGCCGATCCCGAGGCCGACCCTGCAGGGCCAGGGCTGCAGACTAAGGAGGGCGAGGCAGAGGCAGAGGCCCTGCTGCCAGCAGCTGCCGGCCTCCTGAGGGCCCAGCGGGAAGGCGAGGGCAGCTCGTAGCTAGGAGCCCGAGCAGAGGCGAGAGGGGCCGCCACCACGCCGGCAGTGAAAGCTCGGGGAGCCGTACCAGGCCGGACGCTGCTGGCGCATTCTGAAAGACGGAAGAATGGGACGATGCAGTCTGCCCCGGACACAGGCCCATCTCAGAGAACCCTGCTGTGGAGGCGGCGGGGGGGACCAGGATGGCAGGTGCAGACCTCAGCTCCCAGAGCAGCAGGTGGGGCTCCACCTGCCCGGGCAGACTCTGCACATCTGTCTGTAAGTCACCAAGCTGGGTGATTTGAAAACACGGGGGTTATTCAGCTCGTGGATGGGAGGCCGTGGCCCAGGCACACCTGGGGGTTCTGGCAGCCCCCAGGCAGCAATCACGGGGCGGGGGGAGGAGAGCTCTGTGTCCGTCTGTGTCCCTCTTCCCTGGGACACCAGGACCAAGTGAGGGAGGCCCACCCTAACGACCTGCATCCCAAAGGCCCCACCTTCCGACCGCACGGTTGGATTAGGTTTTCACCCTCCTAACCCCGTTACAATGGCTGACCAAATTTCAACACATGAGTGGGATGGGGGCTTCGAACCACAGCAGGCAGAGCCAGGGGCCCCCGCCACCCTCTGCACGACGCCTGCTACCAAGGGCGCTCAGCAGATGTGGGTTCCCGGCTCTGTCCCCATGCCTGGGGACACTGCAGCATGAACCAGGAACAGGGACAACCAGCAAAGGCTCCCACGCCCAGGCAAGGTGGGGCTGGGGTGACAGGAAGGACGGCAGAGTACCCGGGATAGCTCTGGGTGAGGGGGTGGAACGGGCCGAGGCCTCGGAAGGGTCCTTCTGGGAATGTGCAGCTCTTGGGGAGAAAAGAGCAAACAGGGGAGGGAAACTCCTTTTGGGGGGACGAAAAGCCGTAAACCGGGCTCTGCAAACCCGAAGCCAACGCACTGCGCTCTGTGGACAGAAGAGGGCGCCGCCTCACGGGCTCCTGTGCCAAAGGCAGGACAGATGGGCTCAGGGGTCGGAGGAGTGGGCGTGGTGTCGCACATCCCCGGGACATGCCCCTCCAACAAGCTCCACCGGCACAGGAAGAAACCGCCAGCCCACGCGGCCACACCAACTACCAACGCGCTGGAGCCAGCAAACGTCCTAAAGTGGACACGGGAACAGAAAGCAGACGGGCAGTCGGGGAGAGCTGAAGGGCCTGACCCCGAGGGGCAGCTGCTCGGTCCTCTCAGGACGAGGGCCGACGCCCACGGGCACCTCTCCGCGGGGACGCCAGACACACGTGCTGTGTCCCGCCTGGGCCGAGTCGGAACCACAGGAGAGCGGAAACAACAAGCCGCGAGCAAACGGGGTTGGTGACCCCGCGGTGGAGACGGCAGTCAGGCAGCAACGGAGCAGGGTCTGCGGGAGCCCCCGGGGAGGACAGCAGGGCAGTGGGTGGAGCTGGCGTGGAGACCAGCATCGGATACACGCTGTAAGAGGACACTCGGTTCTGAGGAAGAGGGTGAGCCCAGACGCACTGGCGGGAGCAGAGGCGGCCACCCAGGGCAGAGTGGGGCGCCGAGACCCTGCACGGCCGCCGGGCAGAATCCCAGCCCTGGCCGCTTGAAAAGCGAACCGGGCACATATAGGTGTGCGCAAGTCCCAGCGTGGCCACGCCCTGCTAGGGCTCACGCCCTCACGCCCTCTCCCACTCCTCCAGACACACCTGCTCTCTGGCAATTAAAAAACAAACTGACAGATCTTTCAAAAGCACATAAAAATAAAACAAGATTGGGACCAGCAGATGGCGAAATGGCTCTGTCCGCTGGACTTGCACGGAGTTGACTGCGGTTTAAGTCCCGGACCCAGTGGCTTAAACTCACCCTGGGTGTGTGTGCGTGCGTGCCCAAGATCCTGAGAGGAGAATGGAGAAGAAGGGATTGCGGCATGGCCATCCCCCCGGGAAGTAATCTCTCTCTCTCTCTTTCTCTCTCTCTCTCTCTCTCTCCAGTGAGTGCACATACCCTAAAGCAAAAGTCTCTCTTAAAAAAATAAAATGAAAATGAAAAAAAAAAAACAAGAATGGAATATTTTCTTTAAAAAAAAATAATAGAAGCGAATATAAACCTCATATGTAAACCCAGCCAAGCTATCTTTAAAGTATCAGGACTCGAGAACAATAATTTTCAATATATGAAAACAAGAAATCAGGACCCATCAGCCCTTTCTGGGAAGTCTTCTAGAGCAAGAAAGTGCCCTTTTGTAGAAAGCCAGAGAACAAACCTTCATACCCTGTGGGCCGTACGGTCTCTAATACTCCACCCCGAGATGCTGGCGCCACAGCAGTAACGGGAACAGTACCCGTGCTCCGGGGACACCTCACCCGTGGAGCAGGCTGGGGTGCAGCCCGCACGCAGACCAGTCAGAAATGACGCTTGTGTTAGAGAGTGAGCTTCAGTCACCCCTGCGGAAACTTCAGCAGAAGGATTGAATTGCTAAATATTTAAATGGACATCCAAGATTAAAACAGAGATCTGGGTCCCGTTTAAGACTGATAGACACTGCTGTCTGGTGACACAGCCGAGGTTCGGGAGACCTCAGCCCGCGGGCAGGACTGAGTCGGCCGGACACCAGCCTGCCCGACCTTGGGAGGCTGGGGGGGACTGCTACGTAGGATGGCCTGGCCACCTGCACCGTTGGACTTAGCGAGGTCGTGGGGACCTACAGACAGAGGCTTTCTGCACGTGGGAAGGTTTGAGACAGAAACATAGGGTAGGAGGTCGTGCTGCAAAAGCTCTAGCCTCACCTCCATCAGCACAAAGAGTGCGGCGAAGAACAGGAGCGTGGCCCACTCCACCCTGTGCAGAATGATCTCGAAATCGTGGATATCAGCTAAAATCAGCAGCCAGATGGCACCCAGGATAGCAATCCATCCTGCAAAACAGGAAACAGACGGGCAGACACAACTCGATCGACTTCTTCCGGTTGCCGAGAGGAGAAAGCATCGCCACCACGGGGCGTGCTCGCGCGACAGTCCCCTCATCCGGTCTCCCCTTCCGGGATGTCAGGCACACGCTCAGCCGGGTGTGTTCAAGCCCCTGGAGCTGCTGTTAGAACCATGGTCAGTCTGCCGTGTAAGATGCAGCCCCCTTAACCTCCGGGAAGGGTAAAGGTCGTGGGAACCCAGGTGACCCTATTTCTAAGCAGTTTGCCTCGAACTTCTCCACCAGCATCCCCGGCCAGCGTGGCCACAAGGACCCTGTGTCCTCCTCCGTCCCCATGTCCTCTGGAGGCTGGCCTGCGTGGGCCAACTCAGACACCCGTGCGCACCCCAACAGGCTGGGAACCGGGAGCAGCGGTGCCTGCTCACCCAGCCCTTCGCAGTGGGGTCCTTCCGGCCGGGCTTGGGTGCACGTCTGAGAGAGTCGGCCACTCGGCTTTGCCCCTGTACAGTGTCCCCCTGCAGGGCCGTCCCAGGGGCTGCGAGTCACCTGAAGCGTTTCCAGGTGGGACATCGTAAGAAGTGTGGCCACGAGCATGTCCTGGGGTTACATCCGAGAGATGATCTGCAAATGCGGCAAGACCCTGTGCGGCCACACCTCCTTCCCCTCGGTGGCTTCTTTTTCACTCATTTAGTTGTCTTTGGGGGCCAGCAGGTGGCGTACTGCTTACGTCGCTGGGCTCCCAGATGGCCAACCACGGTTAGCATCCTGGCCCAAAGGCTTGAAACTCACACCGGGCACGTGTGTGTGTGTGTGTGTGTGTGTGTGTGTGTGTGTTGTGCATGCCCAAGATCCTGAGAGGAGAATGGAGAAGGGCTTGCAGCGTGGCCATCCCCACCCGGGTCGGGGGGCCTCTTTCTGCCTCTCTGTCTCTCCAGCAAGCACACATGCCTAATAACCAAAAATCCTCTCTATTAAAAAAAAAAAATGTGTCCTTGGAGAAACAGGTTCCAACTAGTAAGGCAGCCCCCCCCCCCCCACCTACCCTTACTGTCAGCATGGTCTGCACCGGGTCGAAGAGGCCGAGGCACACGGCCACGTCTGTGGTGACCATGTAATCTGACACAGCCGCCAGAGGGTCCCTACTGGACAGAAGAGGCCCTGAACCTTTGGGACACTGGGTCCTTGAAACCGAGACGGAAGGGGGCGCACGCTTGCCTGGGCGGATGTGTCCCCTGAGCGGTGGGGACTGTCAGGATGGTGGCCCCTCAGAGGGGAGCACCGTCAGCCTCTGCACACACAGTGGGCTCTGCACCGGGCGCCCAGCTGGTGCTCCGGAGCGGTGGGGACCCACCGTGCTCCCTACCCGGCCGTCCCGTCTCTCCCGTGACAGGGAGAACAGGGGCAGGGCAGGAGGAAGTGACGCACGGCCCTGCGCACACACCAGAGGCAGCAGCTTAGACGTCCAGCTCTGGGCTCCTGTCCTCCAGGGCCTGCCCCGCGACATGAACACACATCCGTGCACGGGCGGGACCTGTGTCCCTGACACACACGCACCGGGCTCCTGGCTGTGCCCTGGGCGCCGGCACACTCACGCCGCAGGCTGACGGTGGTGGGCTGCACTGCCGGGACGCCGCGGGGCTCCGTGGGCACACGGCATCGAGAGTGGCCCCGAGAGCACCGACAGGACACGCGCTCAGCCCCAGGACGCACGCCTCAGCCCACGCCACTGCCGTGGGACGCCGCGGGACCCCGACGTGCCAGGGGGTCTCGGCGTGCACCCCCCACCCCCCGGGGCCTGGCGAGCCCCTCGCCCGGCCTACATGGAGCCTCCTGTCCCCAGCGTCTCTGAGGGATGAGGAGAATCAAACCGGCTCCGAGGAGCTTGCTGCTCCTGACTTTATGGACACGCCGACCGCTCGTGTTTGTGGGTACGACCCGGTGTTTCAGGACACGGCTACGCAGCGTCGTGATCAGATCAGGGTGCTCCGCACAGCCATCCTCACGGGCACTGCCAGCCCTGCCAAGAACGCTCAAACCCCACCCCAGCGACTCTGAGGCACGCGGAGAAGGACGCCGACCCGGTGAGCCGGGCGCAGAGCCACGCACAGCTCTCTGGGATGGGGACACTTTTCAAACGACCTCACAGAGGTCGAGCTGGAGCGACCACTGCGGGCCGGGAGGGGCGGGGACGGTGAGAGCGGGACAGCGATGAGGACAACTGCAGAGGTAGGAGGGACGACGGCCACCGCGGTAGAATGCCACGTGTGCACATTCGGAGCTGGCCTTGGCGGGCGGTGGGCGGTGTCCCGCAGGGGTTCACGTGTGGGGACTTGACTGTGCGGATGCATTGCAAAGGTGCTGGGTGAAGACTTAACTCCCTCCCTGTGTCCTGCGCGGGGCTTCGGGGTGTGACAGGCCATCAAGGCAGGGCCCTGGGACAGTTCTGGAGGGCACTAAGCAGAGGGAACGAGACGCAGGCTCACAGAAGGCCCCTCCGCTCAAGACCCTGCCCTCCTGCCAGGCAGTAGCCTCACCGGACGGGCACCCTGGCCCTCCACCCAGAGCAGAACCCACCTGTTCCCTCGTAAAATCGCCCTGTCTTCGGGATTTCTGCTAACACAGTGACAAAGACAGAAATTGACCCAACCCGGCCACCAGACGCTTCCCCTGAGAACCTGGGGTCTGAAATAACCTTCCTGAGGGGCTGAAATGGAGACCCCACCCCCTGGGAACCCGCGGCAGCCACTGCGCGGCCCACAGCGGGCAGGAGGCGAGATACCCGCCCACGGGAAGCCCGAGGCCGAGGGGAGCGGGAGGGTCTGGCGGTGGGGCCCACCTGTCTGCCCGCAGGGCCCCGACCCCGTCGATAAGCCATTATTCTACACAGCAACCTTCTCCTTCACCCAAGAGGTCAAGCAGCTTGCTCTGTTTGTAGCTAAAAATAGGTTCCCTGAGACAACAATGAAATAACATGACAGTGGGGACACCAAGGGACACCTCGAAGAGCTGCAAGTTCAAACCATAATCCAGAGAGTAATTACGGAAATGTTCCCAGAACCAAAATCTAATCAGACATATTAGGAGCGAATTCAGGGGCGCATTCTGAACTAATTAGCAAAGAGGGGACCCAGGACACGACTAATCAAGGTTATAAATCCGAAGACCAAAGATGACACCCCACAGCCCGCCTCACTGCCTTCCACTCCGAACGTTAGGAAATGCTACACCTTTAATAAAGAAAAGGCTAACACGGGCTGAAGTGAGGTTCCTACGGTCTGCGTCTAACCCCTCTGTGTAACTATTCGTGTTTTGCTACGGAAACATCAACGCTTGGATGACAGTGTGCTGACCTCGGACTTCTCCGGGGTGTGCCATTATAAGGAACTCAGCATGGGGACCAGCAGTTAGCATAATCACTGGACTCCCATGTAGCCGACTGCGGTTCGAGTCCCGGACCTGGTGGCTTAAACTCACGCCGGACGCATGTGCGTGCATGCACAAGATCCCGAGAGGAGAATGGAGGAGAAGGGATTGCGACGTGGCCATCCCCCCTGGGGGGTGAGTTCTCGCTTTCTATCTCTCTGTCTCTCTCTTGTCTTTCCAGGAAGCACACATGCCCTATAGGGGCAAAAAACTCTCCAAAAAAAAAGAAAGAAACTCAGCGTATATGCTGAGTGCCTTTCTAAACACAGAGGGGACCAGCCACGGTGACGCAGGCACAACGCCACCACATGAGGCTGGAGCCATGTGGGACAGCCCGAGTTCACGCCCCGTACCTGCTCACAACACATCACATGGTGCTCAAACTACACGCAGGCCACATGCCAGCAGACCTCCCAGGAGCGGAGGGTCACACCCCCACTGGCTGAAGCCCTGCAAAGCTCTCGTATCCAGTCTGCCCTAATCCCACCGGGAGACTCGCAGGGACTCTAAGGGGACGACGGTATTCCGCCAAGTACCTGCTGGTCCGACTTCTCTCCTAGTCGGCCTACCCCATCAAGGTGACCTGCAAAGGTGCGCATTACCGATTCCAGAGGACCATCCGTACCCAACCCTACCTGGGAAAGAGGAAACAAGATCTATGAAGAGAAAACAGTAAGCCCTGCAATCTGATTCGCCAACCGTATAAAAAGGGGTCACCTTCGTGCACCGCTTAGACTTCCCAGGCTGAGATCAAGGTCCGCGGTAAATAAGACTTCTTGGTTTTTTAAATTTTGTCAGAGGGAACATGTGCTCACCAGAGAGAGAAAGAGAGGGTGGGGAAAGTGAGAAACCACCCCCATGGGGCATGGTCACCTCTGGGATTTGGGGGCACACGTGCACATGTGCCTGGTGTTTTTGCCACACCTGGGACTCGAACTACGTGGTCGGCCTGGCAGGATCCAACGCCTTCACCACCACGCCGCAAGCTGGCCTGTGACATTACATTTTAAAGCTGCATTCTTAATACAAAGACTGTCGCCAAAGGCCACCAGAGCTGCATGTTAGACATCACCAAGTTCTCGTCTTTAGTATGTCAGCTACGTTGTCTTAAAGTAGGACCCCACACAAATGAGAAACCACTGTAAACACCAGCGCCTCCGCGGCACGCAGCCTGGTGCAGGCTTCGACGCGACGCAGAGGGAGCCAGACCACACGTGGCTGACCGTGGCTTACAGCCCTCCTCCGTGGCAACACGCCAGCCACAAGCATGAGCGTGTCCAGGGTCCCAGCAGGATGGGGAAATGGAGGAAAAAGGACGGCGGTGTGGCCGGCCCCATTGGCAGGTGCTTTCTGTCCTCTGTCACTTTCTGGGAAGTGTCCCCTCCCCTGAGAACAACGACGCTCTCATGGAGCTCCTCGGCCCACAGAACGTCAGCTCACCACACCTGTTTAATCACCGTCGGCGACCGCCTAGCGCTCTCGCAGTGACTCGAGGTGAACGAGAGGAGCACGCTGCGTCTGGGTGCGACTAAGCGCAATTGTGCTGCAACAGCTCTGAGATGGAGCCCGCCACACGCAGTGGAGTCCACCACCCTGTGGCCACTCGCTTGCAGTCAGCTCATGGGCCAGCTCTCGGGCGGGGCAAGCGCCCCTGGCTGTCCAGAGAAGGTGCAGGTCTCGGGTGGTTCCAGAAAGCAGCTGAGACAGGCTGTGAGCACGAGGCCCGGGCGGGACGCCGAGTCAGAGCGTGCACACGGTGCTCAGCCAGAGTGCGGATGTGGCTCGCACACGGAGGACGGGAGAGGGAAACCCCTCCTCACCCACAGGTTCCCACGGTGGCCAGGCACGCGAGCACAGGATGTCACGGGGGTAGCCGAAGCTTGTCACGGCCCAGAGAGAGGAGGCTTTGCTTTCTATCACAGCTGCATAAATCAGATTTTTATAAAACTTGAGATTCAAAAGATATTTGAAACATCCTAGCAGAGCTCACCTACAGAGAAAAACACAGGTCAAGTGCTAGTGACAGCAAGGCAGCAGTGACACGGCCAGACCCCTGGGCAGGTCCCTGGTTCACGTCCCAGGGTCTCCCCACGTACACCGTGTGTGGGCCACGCTCTGCAGTGGCTGAGGCCAGGGTGACCACAGCGCCGCGACCCTGCTGGGGTGACCCTCTCCTCTCTCGGGTATCCCCAGGGAGTAAGGAAACACTCGCTTTTACACCTCCACGATACCACGGCAACGTGACCCTTCTCGTGACAAGCCCTTCACGTCAGCTGGGTCCTGGGAGGATTTTGTCTGCTGACATTCTAAATGAGGGTGCCAACAGGGGACAGTGACACCAGGAGGAAAGTCCAGGTCCGAGGGCAGTGTGGCCGTGAAATGCAGGGCGCCCTGAGACAGACCCACGGCAGGCCCCGGGTCCTTATCCAGAGCACACCTGCCCGTGGCCCGGCTGCGCTGGGCCAGGCCGGAGCTGGGGCGTGGCTTCAGGACTCACCGAGATCAAGGTGAACGCCAGGGACGAAGGAGTTGAGGAAGAAGGAGGCGATGACGAAGCCCAGCACCGCCAGGCACTTCACGAGCAGGATGCGGTCGGACACCCTGTGCTGGAGAGACAGGCTGCGTTGACGCGGACGGCCCCTCGGCCGCAGGCCACCCTGCTCCGCGTGCTGGACCAGGGCCCTCCCCGTGCAGCAGACACAGACGTCCCGGATGGAAGGGAGACAGCAAGGCCGTGTGCCACGGGACGCTGAGGTCAGAATGGCAGCACAGTCTTTGTCAAGAACCACACGGGCGTGAAACGCGTTCTTCCATGAAACACCCGGCCGCAGAGCTTTCCCATGTAAGCCCTGGCGAGCGGGTCCCAGGGCCGCCCAGCTCAGTGAGACAATGACCGTGAGCTCTGGTGACCTGGCCTTCACGACACAGGGACCTGTGTGGTCACACGATCTAGGTCGGCTTTGCCATTCCTGCCTGACCCGGCCATGAGCTCGGTACGGAGGGGTAACACGATCTCGCAATACCGTGACCCCCGCATGGGCTAGGCGTGTTCCCTCACGCGAGGCTCACGGGGACCCTGGGATGCAGCACTGCCACCCCTCAGTGCTGACATGGCACCTGTGGGAGCCTGCCAGGCACTGTCCTCTGCATCAGCTGGCTGGCCGCGGAGCCACAGGGTGAGGCGGGGTGCTCCCCCATGCATGCCGGAGGGGGGCTGGGCTCTGTGTGCCGCGGCCATGCGGGCAGGCAGGGGACCACACAGACAGCCAGCACGGCCCACTGTCCCCACAGAAGCCCCTCATCTGCTCCAGCAACGCGTCTGCCTGCTCACCCCCACAGGTCAGACAGGCAGCCCCAACATGGACGCTTGCAGGAGAGCAGACGTACGGCACCGGTCATCGTGGGTCAGCAACACCGCACCCGGCACAGAGGGAGGAACAGGCGCTTCCTCTCTTGGTGTCTCTGGCCTCCCTGCCCCCTGGCTGTGGCGGCCCCTTGGGCAGCCTGGCCCACGGCCGAGATCGGCTATCCTTCCTGTCCGCCGCAAGCTCGGGCCAGGCAGGCCCACTCACCCTCCCCTCCGTCCCCGACAGCGGTGGGTGTGCAGCCTGACTCTGCGACGGCGATCTGGGAATAAGGGGCCTGGCTGGAAACGTGACAGTGCTCAGAGGACACCCTCAGCCCTGCCAGGTGCAGGGGAGGCCACGGGAGCCGCCGAGAGTGGGCCTCGGCACCGTCAGCCCCGAGGGAGACGGCGGAGCAGGCGGTCAGAGGACAGCCCGGCTCCCTGCGCCGTCTAAGTGGGGGTTTCCTTCCAGGGTGTGCCACCCGGGCTCCTCCGGCTCCCTGGGCTTCCTGTGGGACGGGCTCTGAGTGCTGAGGGGTCCGCCCACCCCCGTGCCTCCCTCTCCCATCTCCCACTACCCCCCATCCACCAGGAACGCGTGTCCACTCACTCATGGCCTGAACGGCATGGTCTGGCGAGGCGGGCCAGGGTCTGTCTAAGCTGGGGCCCGGAGGGTGTCGGAGGCACACCTTCTCTGCTAACCCTCACCACCTGCATGCGAAGACAGCCCCCAGCCCGAATGCCCTGGGGACACTTCCCACCAGGTCTGGCCGTCTTCTAGCCAAGGCCAGGCCCCACCATAATCAGAGTTTTCCCTGGGAAAGAAACGGCACGGGTTAGGAACCCCGCCAGGCCCAGGGGCACACCCTGAGCAAAGCCCTCCCAGCCCAGAGGGGCGGCGCGTGCCAGCAGGAGGGCTGAGAGCCGCCGCCGCAGCGAGATGGCCAAGAGCCCAAAACAAGCCCCGGCCTAGAAGTGGGAGCCAAGGGACAGGACGCATGCGCGGGTCCGGCCCTAACGCTGTTCCCCCTCACCACACACCTAGCCAGCCTCGGCCACCACGCCTCAGCAAATGGGGGCCTCCACACCTGCCCTTAGGTCTCTTCCGGACACGCCTGACGGGCGTCGGAAAGGCGTGGGGCGTTTCAGCTTTCGGGGTTCCCACAAAGCTTACCGTGTCCACGTGGCTCCCCACTGAGCCGGGAGCAAGCATGGGCTGTGGCCAGCTCGGGGCGAGCGGAGGAAAGGACTGCCAGCCACGATCCCCACGCACAGGACAGCCCGGCCACCTCTCCTGAGACACCCACAGGAACCCACGAGGAGGTACCTTTTTCTGCAGTTCCTGGATATTGCTCTCCCAGTTTGTATCCTCCTGTGAGATTTGTCTGGAAGAGAAAAGCACTCCTTATCCCCTGGCTGTCCCGAGCGAACAGGTCGCCCCTGAGCCCAGGGCCTGCCCACAACACGAGCCAGTGCAGCCGCGGGAATGGTGCAAGGCCCGGAGGAGACCAGCCCGGGCTGTCAGCTGGAAAAGGCACTCGCACTGTTGCCAAGGGAACGGCAGTGGCCCGTAACAACCCGGTGAGGGACACGGTGTCCTCATAGGCAAAAGCCCGCATCTGCCTTTCGACTCCCCAAAACCTAACGAGGAGCAGCCACCGCAGAGCAGAAACCTCGCTGATAACGCCGGGTCGCACGTGCTGTGCGTTGTATGTGGCTGTGTTCTCTCAACAGCGGACAAAGAAAACGCAAAACTCAGGAGGCAAGACAGACACTTCAACAGTTACTGTTAGCATGCACGAGTGGGTCCCAGCAATTCGGACCGTGCTGCCCAGGTCAGTGCTGAAACGTGAAGAGCACGTGTGGACGCGGGAGTGACCTCAGCCGCCTGTCTTTCCCCTCTACGTACGTCCTACTTCTCTGAATTCGTGGGTGCCAAAACGAGGGGTACACCCTTACAACAGCTGCAGGGAGACGGAGAGGCCACGCGCTTCCATGGTCATTTCGATCAGACGTGCGTGTGTGTTTGCATGTGTGTGCGTGTGCGTGCTCCCTCTCTCGCGGGGCCTCCCCCTGCATGTTGGCCCTCGTGTGTGCCCGGCGACCTGCCCGAGGAAGGCACTGAGCTGGCGCCCGTGTTCCCGGTGGGCGTGAGTGGAGGCTGAGCGCACGCAGCCCAGCCCGGGGTGGGCCATGGCCGACGTGGCGGGTGGTTCTGAGGGGTTCCTCCAAAGGACAGCGTGAGAACGGGACCTGCAGAGCCAGCCCTACCGCAGGCCACGCCCATGCTAACCTCCCAGGGGCCGAGCCAGGCCCGTTTCCCTCCTGTGACTGGCCCAGGATGGGCTGACGGGAACGTGCTGCAGCTCTGAGTCCTCACCTCCACATCCCTGACCCTGAGGCACCGGGAGCCGGCACAGCCGCTGACGTAAGGAGAACGTCTCCTCTGAGGTCCGTGCCCGCTGGGGAGGCAGCCCCGCTCCCCCACTGCTGTCAGGGCCTGCCACAGCCCGGGACCCGGCCCGCTGTCACTCAGGGCCAACTGGTGCCATGGCAGTGACACAGCGGGACCCACGTGGGGTGGTTCCAGGTTCACATCCCGAGACATCCCTGTGCATGCTAGGTGCCCGTAGACGCATGCGTGCCTGTGCTCCGGACTGGAGGCGGCTCAGTGTGGGGACCCTGCTCGCTGCCTCTTGCTCTCTCTCCTCAAAGAAACAAACTTGAAAACAGCGAGTGAGTTCGCTCCCCGGCAGCACTCTATCCAAACGCCCTGAGCTCTGGACTCCGCCCCTGCACCAGTAAGACCTGCCGGCGTACACAGCAGACCCAGAGCTGGGGGAAGGGTGCGCCCTAGAGGCTGAGGGTGGCACCGAAGGCTCGTCACCAGAGGCAGCCAGTGTCCTCACTGTGGTGCCACAGACCACCCTGAGAAGGGTTGTGGCGACTCACTTGGTCTGCGCACTGTGACACTCGGGCACCACCGTGGCCGTGGGTGGGTGTGGCAGACCCCCCCACCCCCCCAGTGGCCGCCTGACCTGTGGAAGCTGCGCAGCCGGCGGGCCAGCAGGTGCTCCAGGGCCAGCACCTTCCCCTGCAGCAGGGCGCGCACCGCCGTCTCCTCGCGGCTGGCCGGGCTGATGCGCTGCGCAGTCAGGCGCCACACGTGGATCTCGTGCTTCAGTTCTACGGGGCAGGAAGGCGAGGCCTGAGGGGGTGTGCCCGGGACACCGACACCCCTCTGCCCACACAGCCCGGGCACAGCAGGCTGTCCGGCAGCACCCAGGCCACCCGGGGCCAACCGAAGCAGCAGCTCCCCAGCCCCCGGCTACTGCCACGCCACCAGGTGACGGAGCTGGCTTCAGGGAATGACTGCCTTTCTCTCTTTATTTTATTTAATTATGTTTTATTGTTTTTGTTTTTCCCATTTGACCAGGGAGAGAGGGGGGGGATGAGAAAGCAAGCTGCCAGGCCTGGGACTCAACCCGCAGTCGGCTAGGTGGGAGTCCAGGGTCTAAGCCGCCACACCACCTGCTGGCCCTGTGAGTTCCTTTCATGAATAGACACGTCCCAGCCAGCTCCCAACCACCGCATCATCCTCTTCTTGAAGGAAGTAGGTCAGGCCCCTTCTCACCCAAACCCAGACACGGCCCAATCTTTCTGGGATTTCAGGAACAGGTGATTGAAAACCAGGAAACCGGGTGCAGGAGGCAGAGTTCAGGGCTCCCCAGAAGGGCCTCGGGAAGGAGCCGGCACAGGGAAGCGTCTGGCCCTCCAAGCCCCACCGAGTGGCCTGCGGCACGGGGAAGGGGGGGCCAGGCAGCCGACTGCACGCCGAAACCAGGAGAGTCTGACGCTCCGGCTGCAGAGTACGGAGGAGTGCGTGCCAGGGCACTGCCACCTGAGGTACTGAAGTAGTTCGTGCAGGCTTGCATTTGACCTCTGTGGTACCACTAAAAATGCTGGGTAACTTTCTCAAAGCATCTACCACAGGAAGGGGCCAGCAGCGGCCCCGTGACGGCACTGCGCTCAGTGGAGGCGGCCCTCGGGACAGTCCCGGTCACCACCCTGGCCTCCCTGCACGCCCGCGCCCATTAGCTGGGCTGGCGGGGGCTGGGGATAGATCATGGCGTGAGGTCCTGCCGGGCAGTGTGTCTGTCTCGCTCTGTCATGGAAAAAATAGATAACTTTTTAAAAGAACAGAGAAAGCAAGCATTTTCCTGGACACCGCTTCTGCACAACCCCCACTCTACAGCTCGTGAGAATCAGGGTGGAAGGCTGGGCGTGGGACAGGGCTCGAGGGGCCAAGCCCACACGCACACCCGGGGTGGCCATGCTGCACTCTCCCCTCCATTCTCCTCGCAGGACTTTGGGCACACGTGCACAAGAGCCCAGCGTGAGTTTTAAGCTACTGGTCCGGGACTCAAACTGGGGGGCAGCTTCGTGGAAGCCCAGCAACGTGACCTTACTCTCTGCTGGTCCCGACCCCTGCGTGTTTTCCTAGCTGCCAGGCCTGGAACTCAAACCACACAGCTGGCCATATGGGATCCAGCCGCCTCGGCCTCCACACACCCGCTGTCACTCATTTTCTTTCCTTTCTTTTAGAAAAAGCTTACTTATTTTTCTCTTCCACAGAGACAGAGCTAGTACCCTCCCACTGCATGCCCGTGTCAGCCGACCAGACGACAGGCGTGCTGTGCAGCCCGCGTGCACAGGGTCACAGGGCATGACCCGGGCCCTTCCCCGTGCGGGTGCGGTGTGCTGCCACTGTGCCACCGTCTGGACCCCCCATGTCCTTGTCACAAGTCTCACGCTTCATTACACCACCTGCAGGGCCATGATCACACAGAAAGGAGGAGAGGAGGGGAGAGGGGAGCAGCCGCCACCACCACTGCCGCCGCCGAGCCTGCCCACCAAAGCGTGAGCCACGAAGTGCCATGGCGGGGGACAGGGCACGGCCTGACGTATCTCACCGACGGTCTGGACCTCGTCACATGAAGGGCCGCTGAGGGCCCAGGCCTAGCGCGGCAGACTCGCCGGCCCTGGTTGAGGCCATGGCGGAGGTCCCCTTCCTGAAGCACTAACCATCTTGAAAGACCCTCCCCAGCAGCCCGCTCACGCTGGCAGACAGGGCTTCTCCGTGTCGGGGTGTCTGGAGAACAAAGACCAGACCCAGCGTGGGGTGGTGTGACTCCTCAGCCTGGCCTAGTGGCTGGGGAGCTGGGTCCCACATGGCTAACTACGGTTCGAGTCCCAGCTCTGGTGGCTGGAAAACATACCAGGCTCCTGTGCGTGCCCCAGATCCCAACAGGACAAAGAGGAGAAGGGGCGGCCAGACCACACCCCAGTGAAGGGCGCTTTCCCCTCTGCCCTCCTCCCTGACAAGCCCAGATGCCCTCTGCGGTAAAAAGACATACCACGCGTAAGGTTAAATTAAGGCCACGCGTACATCCGTCCTCTCAGCGTGGCCACTCCTTGTCTGGGGGACACTGGGAAAACACGCCTCGTCTATTAATGTTTTCACATGGGGAAGCGGCAGAACGCTAAGACGGTCGTGAGCTCTCCCCGTTGGCGGGCTTCCCTGTGTGCTCCTGACTGGCACTGCTGGCCCCACCCGTGATGGGTCACGCCACTGCCCTGTAACCACGGCCCGTGCTGGGTCACGCCCCCCGCCATCACGGGACCCCCAAGAGCATGCTCTCACGCTGGAGCACCGTGGTCGGCACGCCCCCTTGTCTGTACCGCACACCTGGCTGTGAGGGTGTCGGGACTTGTGCGCTGCACGTAACGGCCACGACCTCCCACACGTGAGCATGCTGCACGTAACGGCCACGACCTCCCAACGTGAGCACGCTGCACTTCGAGAAAACTGAAGGGGCTCCCGGCACTGGAAACCCCGAAGGCCCAACGTGCACGGGGTTCGATGCGGGCAGTCCCGACCCCGGGGGGCAGCGTCCCGGCACAGGCGCTCTGAGGCCTGGCACACGCATCTCCCGCCGGTGTGAGACGCGCCTGCGCTCACCCACGACCTCGCTGGGCTCCTTGTTGTACAGCTTCCGGTTCCAGTAGAGGAGCCTGAGCAGCGGGAGGGAGACCAGGAGCACGAAGCAGATGCCCACGAACATGTGCGCCGTGAAGCCCGCGAAGTCCAGGCCCTGGAACAGAAGCGGGACACGGCGTGACCACAGGCCCTGCGTGGAGCCAGAGGGAGGACACGTGCCCCTCCCCTCGATTTCGGAGACATTCAAGGTTTGCTCCTTTCGTGGGCAAAGGTGGACTCTCCCAAGGACGACAAGCAATCCTGGGAGGAAAAGAAGCACCTGTCGCATCTAATCCACCGCAGCGTGGCCGCCGTCACCCTGGCCACGCCTAACCCACCGCAGCGTGGCCGCCGTCACCCTGGCCACGCCTAACCCACCGCAGCGTGGCCGCCGTCACCCTGGCCACGCCTAACCCACCGCAGCGTGGCCGCCGTCACCCTGGCCACGCCTAATCCACCGCAGCGTGGCCGCCGTCACCCTGGCCACGCAGTCCCCAACATCGGGGGGAAGAGGCCCGGGTAGGACACAGGCTATGCGACGTTGACAGACTTAAGAGGAAGAGGGCTTTTACATCTCACTGGGGTCGATTCGAAGAGCATGCTTACTGCTCACGAGTACAGGCCGCCCTGGGTGCCCGTGGCCCTCAGTGGGGCCGCCCGGCACCGGGACCAGCCGCAAGGGTTCCCGGCAGGAGCCCATCCCACCCCGCGTGCTCCTCCCGCTGCCTGTGTGGCTCCGTCGAGGTCCGCCTGAGCGTGTCCTTGCTGGAAACACGCGCGGGGGGCCACCCCGGGCTGTCACAGTGGCGGTGGGTGGTTCTCTCACTGACTCCGTGCGCCACAGCGGCAGCAGCTGTGTGCGGGCACCTCCGAGCCCAGCCTGGCGGACGGGGGCCGCTGGCCCATGGGACGGGACCCCTGGAGAGGACTCGAGGTCTTCTCTTAGCGTCCACACAGCTACCACGGGCGTGGTGCCACAGCGTGGTCAGAACCCAGCAGCCACGCGCCTCCACCAGGGTGGAGCCAGGGCGGGGGCCAGCGAGGCGGGGAGCTCGTGCAGAGCATGCGGGCGGCCCTCCATGGTTGGGCGGCTGGATCCACATGGCCGACCGGGCCGCTGGAGCACCAGAACCGGGGCCTGAGCAACAGTCTGAGCACACGTGCGCGTGCCGAGTCCCGAGAGCAGGGTGGAGAGGGGATTGCACTCAATGAGCCCGTGGGTGCTTCCTCGCTTTCCCTCTCTGGAGAGTGCATGAGCCCTCTGGAAAATGAGAAATAAATGTGCGTGTGCACGTGACGCTGTCTGCACTCCTCCGGCACGTCGGGGAAGGCAGTGCGCATCCCCACAGAGAGCCGCTCACGGTGCTCTCGGCTCAGCTGGAGGGACTCCCGTCCCTGTGAACGTGGCCAGCTCCACTCATGTCACCAAGCGCTCCCTTGAAAATCCGTCGGCATGAAAACGGTAAGAGGCGCTGCAGTTTCCCACGAGCTTTCGAGACACCGGTCGGTCATCCTTGAAGAACTGCCGGTGCCGCGTGCACTGCCCAGTTCTGACTGGGTCTTCGTCTGCAGCCTTCGGTCTGCATGCCCGGTAAAGCCATGCTGTGCCCCAAAGGTACACGCTGCTGTGTGTGTCAGAAACCAACGTTGGAAAGAGACAGAAAACGAAGTCCACTGAGGCCAGCTAACGCCACGTTGGAGGAGGTGTCACCTACCATCCCAGATGACCCACAGCTGGACACAGAGGTGACAGCGGCCATGCACGAGCTCAAACTCTGAGCCCCCTCAGGTGCAGCCTCCATCTACGGGAAGCAACCCCGGGATGCCAGCACATACCAGCTTCCTCAGCTCCTGGTTGGAGACGATGATGACATTCGGGGGGTCCCCGATGGCGGTGGCTGC
This sequence comes from Tupaia tana, assembly GCA_026018925.1. Classification (NCBI taxonomy): domain Eukaryota; kingdom Metazoa; phylum Chordata; class Mammalia; order Scandentia; family Tupaiidae; genus Tupaia; species Tupaia tana. Next base: position 73,637 of record JAKSZU010000028.1, read on the forward strand.
CCCGCCGATGTTGGTGAAGACCACTTCTGCAATCAGGACTTGTCTGGGGTCAAGGTTGAGCACCTCACATAGCCTGTCACGAAGGAGCAAAGTGGAAGGAGGTCCGCCCTTGACGTCCTGCTATGTAAAACACTTCCAGTGCAAGGGAGGTGTGCACACGCACACGCGCACATGTGCACACACCTGTGAGGACGGTTGGGGGTAGCTTCTGCAGCAACGCCCTCGCTACACCCACCTCCTGAATGTTTACGCCCCCCGTCTGCCCCGTCAGTGCTAATGAGCCCTCCCTCCCCACCCCTCCCCACGGTGGAGGGCAGACCCTGCACAGGCAGAAAGGCCAGCAGACCCCCGGAGTGCAGTGGGGCAGCACACGGCTCCCACTGAGCCTGCTGGTCACCTGCTCAGCTGCTTCCCCCGGACACCAAGGCCTTGAGCTGCACCCGCCCACCCCAACGCCCTCGCTTGTTCCTCAGACAAGGGGCACACACTCTCCTGCCCTGGCTGCACCCCAGCTCTGTGCTGGGGTCTTTGGAGTCCTGCAGCCAGGCCCAGGCTCACAGTCCCCCTGAGCGCCCCTGGAGCACGCAGTGGCCAAAGTGCTCCAGAGGAGTGCACAGCGGCCACCCGCCATCCACACTGCCAGTGCCCACGTATTAACCAGGCCTCGGGTCTCACTCGTCCAGAGAGGTCCTTGCTACCCCCAGGGCCTTCCCGCCACCTCTGCCCTCAGTTCAGGGGAGTCGGCGCAGCCTTCCCCTCGGCTGGTGGAGAATCTGACAGGCCCCAGGAGTCACGTGGAAGCTGGCAGCCAGGACCAGGCGCGGCCCACAGTGCGTCAGGCCCAGACAGCGGCAGCGCAGGGCCGAGGGAGCGCCCAGGACCTGTTCCTGGCGTGTGCAGATTGTCAAAGCCAGAGCCAGCATCCGAGCTAGAGGGCCCCCAGGTTAAACCCCACCCCAACGCGCGTGAGCTCCGGGAAGCGGGGCCGGGTCCTCTCCCTGCCACGCTCCTGCCACCTGCTACTGCAGCGCGGCCGCCTGCGGGCCACACAGAGCACGGAGGCAGGGCTGGACGGTGGCGAGCCCTACACGTGAAGGGGGGCACGACCACGCCTGTCCACGCCGCCCGCCTGGGCTGCCGGGATGCCCATCACCGCGCCCTGCATACCTGATGGTCACGGGCGTGAACAGGAGCATCGTGGTGACGTTGTCCAGGAAGGCCGACAGCACGGCCGCCATGAGACACAGCACGCTGATCATGACCCACACACGTCCTCGCGAGAGCTGGTACGCCTGCACGTGGGGACGAGTGGCCTCAGCGGGCGTGGGGACCAGGTGCGCGCTGTCCCAGTGCCTCTGCGGCAGGGCCACGGGGCTTGCACCTTGACCCACGGAGTCAGAGCCGGCCATTCTGGGCTCTGCGGGCCCGTCCTCCTGGGCCCACCTTGGCCCAGGTCCTCTGCCCCTCGCCGAGGCACATCACAGTGACTTTGTCACAGGGCGATGCCCTCGGGGAACGTTTGGTTAGACAGCCTGGGCTGTGACGTCTGGGACCCACCGAGCTCGTCTCTGCGGCACTCAGGGACTGAGGGGTCTGTTCAGAACCGCGACGCCAGGCAGAGGCCAGGCCCACCGGGGTGTGGTGTGCAGAGAGGGCACATCTGCAGCCTGGCTCGCGCCCCGGGCTTGCCGAGGGCTTGGTGAGCACATCACACCCTGCTCAGGGACGGTCTCGGCTCCTGAGCCGTGTACACAGCGCAGCACGGCTCTGCTCCAGCAGGGCTCGGCGCCGGGTCTGGCCCACCCCGAAGGCCAGGACCAGCCCACGTGCCGGAGCCAGCACTCGCCGGTGGGTGTCCCCGGGTCCCAGCTGACAGAGGGCATGTGCACGCTCAGAGTCTAGGACGGAGCCTGAGGCTCCCAGTAGGGCGTCCGTGAGGGGAGGTCGCGTAGAGTCCCGGGTGCGTCCTGGGTCGGCTGACGCACCAGGTGCCCGCGACCCTGGCTGGCCGCGGGGCGGGGGGGGACTGCGTGATGAGTCCTGTCAAGAACACCTGTCTTTCTCTCTCCCTCCTCTTCTCTTTCTCTCCATAGTTGACAGGTAGGTGAAGGCAGGGAGGGAAGGAGACAGGGAAGGAAGAGGAAGAACGGAAGAGCGTGAGAAGGAAAGCAACAGCTTTGGGATTATTGACCAAGAAGCACAGTCACGGAAGCGGGGCGGGAAATCCGCAGGCTCTCTGCACAGGAGGGCCTCCGTGTGGCGCTCACTGGCTTAAACACGGTGCCACAAACGCTCGGCCTGAGGGCTCACTCTCTCCCTCTCCGTGGGTCCACGGCGCCACTGTGTGTCACTTACAGCCCCGCAACTTAGCACTGCGGAGCAATTTTGAAAAGGAAGACGGAACTCTAAAATGCTTCCTTTAAACAGCAGCTTAGTTTACCGGATGGACAGGAGCCGACGAATAAATGTTCGGACGAGCTAGCCTGTGACTATGCAGTGTGACGTCAGACCTACCTTTACAGCACAGTAATCGAAAAACCCCGTTTCTGCAAATATGGCTACTAAGATCATCTGTGGGGAAGAGGAGGAGAGAGTGTCGTTAGCCGGGAAGGTGCTGCAGTGGCGTCGGGGGGTCCGCTGGCCTGAGCTCTGCCCCGAGGCCCCCATCTCCGACCCCCCCCCCCTCCTGCTCAGTGGTCCCCACACTGCCTCCTTCAGCAGAACAGGGGCTGCCCAGCGCAGCTCTGCACCTGCGGCTCTGTCTAGGCATTTGTCCTCTGGGCTTTCCAACACGTCTAACCCTCAGGACACCAGTGTGCACGCCGCATGCACTCTGCTTTGTCAACCAGGAAACGGGACTGGGCAGCCGAGGTGCTGGCTGGGCCACAGAGCTGGAGCCGGAGCTCACGGGCCACACGTGGCCTTCGGCATGCCACTGTCCACAGGCCACACCTAAACTCGTTCTCTGAGAGGGATGTTTGCTATAGGGCACGTGCACTTGCCAGAGAGACGGAGAGAGAGAAACTGAGAAATCACCTCCCAGGGGAATGGCCGCACCGCAGTCCCTTCTCCATTCTCCTCTCGGGATTTTGGACACACATGCACATGTGCCTAGCATGCATTCCAAGCCCCTGGGTCTGGGACTCGAACCACGGTTGGCCATGTGGGAGTCCACCTGCTGGCCTCCAACATGTAAACATTTCACGATTTTAAAACTGAGTGAAACGTTGCTTTCTAAAATAATCTGCCTTTTGTCACCAATTTGATCGGCATGAGCAGCTGTAGCAGTGGCTTCCCCCGCCCTGACAGGGCCCGGACGCCCACTCACGTGGGCTGCTTCCCACTCGTGGCAGCAAGCAGGTGAGGCGGCCGCTCCGGACACGGCAAAGAGTAATGCACACAGTTTCTGAGGGCAACCACCCAGGCATCTCACCAGGCTGAGCCTTCTGGGGACTGTCCCCCCACCTCCTACGCTGACAGGGACCGCGTTGGCCATGGTCTGAGAAGACGCAGGCTCAGACGCGGATTTCACTGCTCAGGAATGGCTTGGCGGCCGCAATGACTTCGCCCTCCGTACTTCAGGCCGCTCACCTCGCCTTTCAGTGTCCTGCATCTTCGAAGGTGATTGTGAAAAGTTCAATTATGGGAACCAGCAGTTAGCGTAATGGCTATGTCGCTGGACTCCCACGTAGTCAACTGCGGTTCGCATCCCGGACCCAGTGGCTTAAAACTCACGCCGGGCGTGTGTGCATGCGTGCCCAAGATCCCGAGAGGAGAATGGAGGAGAAGGGATTGCAGCGTGACCATCTCCCCTGGGGGGTGATTTCTCGCTTTCTGTCTCTCTGTCTCTCTCTGTCTGTCTGGTGAGTGCACGCGCACTATAGCAAAAACCTCTCCAAAACAAAAAAAAAAAAGGAAAAAGAGGGTGTAGCAGGTGGTGTGGTGGTTGAGGTGCTGGACTCCCACATGGCTGACTGTGGTTCGAGTCCTGGACCTGGCAACTTGCTTTCTTACTTTCTCTCTGTCTCTGTCTCTCTGTGGTGAGTGCACATGCCCTATAGCAAATAGAAAAAGTAATAATAATAAATTAAATCATTTTTTTTTTAGGTTTTCTTTTCTTTGCCATAGGGTATGTGCGCTTGCCAGAGAGACAGAGACAGTGAGAGGGAAGGTGAGACATCATCCCCCCGGGGGGGTGGCCACACCACGATCCCTCCTCCATTCTCCTGAGGTCTGAGGTAAGCCTGCTCAGGCGCCCACTGTGAATTCTGAGCAGCCGGGTCCAAGACTTGAACCACAGCTGGCCACCAGGGAGTCCAAACCCGTAATTACCATGCCACCTGCTGGCCCCAAGACATAATTATTTAGAAAAGAAAAAAAGAGAAGAAACAAGCAAACAAAGAAAAATGAGAACACGTAGGGACTTTCTTTACAGAAAGCAGGTGTCCCAGCCCAGAGAAAACGTGCCACCGTCCCCAGGGGGTTTGTTCAAGACGCACAAGCTGTTCCCACTGCCCCCCGGCCCTGGCCAAATTCTGTGTCTTCCAGGTGAGTCAATTCACGACCAGAGTCCCACACAGCCCTCACATGCACTGAAGTCTCCTCCACAAGTTGGCCCGGTGACACCCTCAGCACAGTGTGGCCAAAATTAAGAAGCACCTGTAACTGGGGACCATTTCACCCTTTATGCATATCACGAAAGGTGCGTTTCCACAGAGACTCCCATGTGGTTTGTTAACGTGGGACGTCCCATCTTTTACTGTAAGGGCACTAACGAAAACAAAAACAAGAACAAATGAGGACCTTGTCTAAGTGGCAACAGTTCTCTTTCTTCTTTTTAGGATTTTGCCATTGCGTATGCCCTCACCAGAGATACAGAGGGAGGGAAAGTGAGAAATCACCTCCCAGGGGATGGTCACTGTGCAATCCCTTCTCCTCCGTTCTCCTCCTGGAAGTCTGGGCACGCACACGTACACACACACGCACCCAGCGTGACTTTCAAGTTGCCAGGTCTGGGACTCGAACTGCGGTCAGTCATGTGGCACAGTCACTATGCTACCTGCTGGCCCCGGCAATAGTATGTCCTTGTCAGACAGGTCCTGGGAGGAGAGGCCCAGCTAAGTAAGCAGAGCAGGGACGTCCCGTCCTTCTCAGGAGAGACCCGCAGGCCCTGCACTAACCCTGTCAGACCCTCGCTGTCAGCGGGGCAGTGCCCTTAATGAATGCGGTACCGTCAGCCGTGACAGCGAGAGAGAAGGACTCAGGATGAAGCAGACTGGGGACCGCGTCCCACGGGGCGGACTGTGATTACCATGCCGAACAGCAGGGCCAGCGTCTCGAAATCGATCCACGCCACCACGCGGGCCAGGCTGGGTCTCTGGAAGCAAAGCACGGACTTGCCGTAAGTTCTGTGCGCCACCCTCCCGGAGGCGAGCTCTGAACACGCGCTGCCCTGCGAGCTCTGAACACGCGCTGCCCTCTCTGCCCAGCCACTCACTGGGGCCGAGAGGGAGACCACGCTGTCCACTCGCCTTTGAAACTGGGTTACCAAAGCACTGGAAAAACACCCAGGGCTCAATGCATTTGTAATGTCAGTGATTTGCAATAAAAAAAGGAAAACGTGGACCCTGCCCCCGGTCACTCCATGAAGAAGGTCGCCTGAGGGGTGGGACAGCTTTCTGCAGCACACGCCTGCAACATGTCAGCGATCTTCAAAACAACACGGACCACCACACTGCTCCTTCGCCGGGGATGACAGCGTGGTTTCACGTCTAAGTTTCGGGTTCTGGGACATTTTTCTTTTAGGACCAGCATTTGTTTATGTTAACTCTGGCCAAGAAAAACTCAAGTTCTGAGGCCAGGTAGTGGCACGGCAGCAACCCTGGACTACGTGGGAAAGGTCCCGAGTCCGCGTCCTGGGACCTCCCTGCACACGCTGGGCACTCGGGCCTGTGCCCCGGGCTGCCTGAGCCAGGGGGTGTCATGCCATGAAGACCCGATTGGAAATCAGTCTCGGAAAAAAATTCCGAAGTTCAAGTTCTTATACTGTTCTCGTGTGGGCTTACATTCAAAGTTGACATTGAAAAAGAAACATCAAAACTAACTCAACACCCCCCTTCCCACCAATACCCACGCAGTTTCCAAACTAGTTATTCTGTGGCTGAGTGAGCAGCTTCTAGGAGGACTGTCGGAAGGAGAGCAGTCCCGGAGTTCTGCCTGTGTGTTTCCCGGGGCGGGCCTGAGTTCGGCTCCATCCTCGCCCTCCGACCGCCCCGGGCCCCATCTTAGTGGGCACGCGGCCACTGCTGCGCCCGCACTTGTTCCCACGTCCCTGCCAGACGGGCCACGCTCAGATCCAGACAGGACCCTGCCGTCCCCACCCCTGCAGTGTCAGGGGCCCTGATGCCTGCAGGACTGAGCCCCAGCCCCGCCGGTCCCCACCCCCCGCTACGCCCCAGCGGAAAAGCCCCTCTAGTTCCAAGGGCTGACACTGCCTGGGCCTAGCCGTGGCAGCCCCAGCCGCACACCCGGGCAGATGTGCGACCACGGGGCGGTTTCCTCAGCCGAGGTGGGGACTCGCACCACAGGGACGGTGTGTGACAGCACCCAGTGAGACACCATCGTCTCAGCTCACCCGTCCAGCATGTTTCTTGGGCAAAGACATGGAAGTAACACGAGAAATCATGAAAAACACCGCCAAGGCCTAAGTCCCGCAAGGTCTTTGAGGCTGGCAGCTGACCGAGAGCTGAGCCAGTGACGCGGACGCCATGACTTACGTCGCCAATCACGGCCAGGGCTGCCAGCGCTGCGAGGGAGCCCAGCATGGCCGCCAGGGTCCTGTGCACGACCTGGGAAGAAACAGGAAGTTACCACACGCCACACCCGGGAGTCGGCACACGCGAACGTCGTGTTAGGGACCGGGCAGTGACTCAGCAGCAACGCAGCAGGGCCCACGGGGAGAGTCCCCGAGGAGGACCCTGCACACCCGTGACCCGGGGTGAGCCGTGGATGAAAGCCCTGTGGGTGCTTGTCCCTGTCCCCGTCTCTCTGTGGAAATACATGAGTAAGCAGCAACGAGCCTGCGTCGAGGTGAGTGGCCGCCGGCGTCTGCCACCGCACGGCGGAAGTACTGAGATGATCACTAAGCCACAGCCTTCACGGCTCAGGGGCTGGACGCCGGCAGACACAGACCACCATCAGTCTGCCTTCCAAAGAAACACGCTTTCGGGACCAGCAGTTAGCGTAATGGCTATGTCGCTGGACTCCCACGTAGTCGACTGCGGTTCGAGTCCCAGATCCAGTGGCTTAAAGTCACGCCGGACACGTGTGCGTGCGTGCCCAAGATCTCGAGAGGAGAATGGAGGAGAAGGGATTGCGGCGTGACCATCCCCCCGGGGGGTGATTTCTCGCTTTCTATCTCTCTGTCTCTCTCTGTCTTTCTGGTGAACACACGCAAGAATCTATAGCAAGAATCTCTCTAAAAGAAACAAAGAAAAGGTGACCCGGAGCCTGGGGGTCAGCAGGTGGGCCGGGCAGCGCTCCCAGCTCACTGAGCGGCCCTGAAAACTGGCCCTCAGACACCTCGTCAATGCAGTCGGACTCCCTGCACTCCGAGGCCCTGGGCCCAGCTGACCCTGAGGCTTGGGGAGCCCTTTCTACCCGGGGGCGGGGGCGTGCTAACTGGGGAGCACGCCGTGGGCTCACACTCAGGCTGAGCAGGCCCGGCAGTCTCGACATGTCAGCGTGCCCCGACGGTGGGCTCCGGCAGGCCGAGGGGACCGGAGGGCAGTTACCTCAAAGATGATCAGCACGTAGACGCCCGCGAGGATGGCCGCCGCGATGGCCACCTGCAGCTCCACGCTCGCACGGAGGTACTGGTGAGCCAGCAGAAGGGGCACAGCCGGCGTCTGCAGGAGGGATGCCCGGACGCTGATGGAAACAGCCTCTCTGCAGAGGGAGGCAAGGTCTTACGGCCGGCACGACGACGGACCCCGGGCCCACAGATGTGTCGCTCCCGCAGTGTCCACCTGACGCACATCAGCATCGGTCATGCCAGAGCCCGGCCGGATCCCAGCGTGGTCCTGCCCAGGACCCGTCTCACACGGAGACACAGAGCACAGAGCCACGGCCCGAGAGCGGAGTACAGCGCGGGCCGGCCGGGTACTGCAGGGTCCCAGCACCGCTGCGACCCCCTCGCGGGTGCCCCGCCACAGCTGGCACGGAACAGGGCCAGGCGGGGGCACAGCGGGACAGGGCCTGTTGGCGTCCTGGGACCTCCCTGAGCCCGGGGACCAGGGTGGCTGGGACTGGGGGCCGTTCATGGCAGGAAGACCCTGCCGAGGGTGCCTCTCTCCTTCTCTTGGAATAAACAAACATATTTTTTAAAAGGACGGGGAGAACAGGGTTGCTTTTAGCCTTTCAGTCCCTCCTGGCTCCTCACCAACACTCGTGGCCGTTTTACCGGCACGGAAATAGCAAGGCCAAGCACCTAAGCCGGCCGGGAACGGAGCGGTGCAGCGACCCGCCGGCAGGTGAGGGCCTGCGTGGCCTGGAAACCGAAGCCCTGCCCTAGGCGGGCGGCAGAGCAGCTGGCTCTGCTGTGCCCCATTCGCCGGGTGACACCCCACCCCGAGGACCTTGGGGGCCACGGCATTTGGAGACAGGGTCTTTCTACAGATGAGGAAAGTGAGCCGCTGCTGGTCCTAACCCAGGGCTGGAGTCCTTGTTGGAAGAGGTCAGGACACAGCGGACCGAGGGGAGGGCCACCTGCAAATCACAGGAAGAGGCCTCTGGAGGGACCGCCCTGCTGGCACCGGGGCCTGGACTCCCACCCTCCGGACTCCGAGGGACACATCAGCGGCCTCAGCTGCCGGTCTGCCCTGCTCCAGGAGGGCGGCCGAGCCCACGAGCCGTAACCACGGGCCGACGCTGTACACAGAGGGGCGTTAGCTGGGACAGAGGCCAGCCGTGGGGCACAGGGCAGGGCAGCTCCACGTGCTGGAGGCCGAGAGGCTGAGGCGGGGCCGGGACCACCCCGAGTGCCCCGGGAGCTCATGCCCAAGGCCCCCGCTGGCTGGGAAGCTGGTGGGAGCGGGTGGGGTCGTGGTGTAAGACCCTCCTGGGGGTGCCCCGCTCTCTCTGAGAAATAAAATTAATGTAGGAAAATAAAGAGAAAGAGTCCTACAGTTACTGTCCCATTACGCAGTTCCCAATGTTAACGAGTTAGACGGATTAGAACTTAGACGGAGAGACTCCTTAGATGGAGAGATTCCCTAGATGGAGACTCCTAGACGGAGAGACTCCTAGACGGAGAGACTCCCTAGACGGAGAGCCTCCCTAGGCAGGACGACACTTAGAGGAGAGACTCCGCTTGCCTCAGGGACCTGCCGCGTGCGACTGTGCTGCCCCCCATGGCCTGCGTGCTCGCTCACGGTGCACACGGCAGGGAGTCTTGTCCGTACGCACTCTGACACTACCCGTGCCACAACGCGGCGTCCCATGGGTCAACCTTTAGGCAGGCGTGTCCCGAGAGCCCACCTGCTTGGGATCTCGAAGGTCCTGCTCAGCACCGCGTGCGCGCTCTTCCTCGCATCAAGAAACACCGTCCAGTTGTGAGTGACCTGCAGAAGCGAAGCGCAAACCGCGGTCAGGCTTTCCGAGCGTCGCCTGGACCCGTGCTGCTCAGTGCGCTGCTTGTCGAGGACGGGAGGGAGAGAGCGGGACCGAGAAGCACGTGACACACGGGCAGGACCTGACGCTTCGCCAGGAGATGCAGCCACAGCACGGCCAGTTCCGCTGTTAGAACAGGGACGTTCACGGGCCAGGGAGACGACTCGCACGGAGGAGTCACCACAATGACACAGCAGAGTCTCCAAGGGCAGGGGATGGGCAGGCTGCAAGGACAGGGACTATGCCTTTGGCATGTGGTCCCCTGGCCACACGCTGCCGCCAGCCTCCTCGCTGTGCCCGCACACACGCCGCCTTTGCGGGGTACGGGCCAAGGGCTTTGGCCGGAGACGAATCTGTGTGCACACTCAAGGACGTACGTGCCACCAGGGTCACCAGTACGGGGTGACTGATGCTGAGGGTCTTCCACACGGGGAGAGGCCAGACAACCAGAGCGGAGAGCTGCTTTGGAGTCTGACGTGGAGCCCGTGGCCTGGCTGCACTGAGATGGCAGGATTATAAGTGAGCAGCGGAAAGCGAGGGAGGGGACTTCAAAGGAGAGGCTGGGATGAGCCAGGGCCGGGCCGGCAGCCGGCAACCCCGCCGAGGCCGCTCAGGAGGAAACGCGGTCCTCCCAAGCAGTGAGGCCTCGTAGCTCCTTCCAACCACAGGTAACGGAGAAGCGCACCTGCGGTGGCCGCCGTCTGGCGCCCGGAACGTCTGCCTGGGTCACCTCCACCACCACGAGCTCTTCTCTCCCAGGCCGGCCCGACCCACTGGCCACCAGCGCCCCCGCCAGGTCCACCTGGAGCAGCGTGGAGTCCGCATGGCCGCTGAGGGTCACGGCTGCGAGCAAGTCAAGGTGGGCCCAGACAAAGAGGAAGGACGGAGGAGGGAGGAGGGAGGAGGGAGGAGGGAGGAGGAGAGCCGGCCGCAGCCGCCCGCTCACCCTCCCAAAGTGCACAGCGAGTGCGCCTCCTGGCGCGTCCCCCACGGTCCTCGCCCTTGACCATCCTCGTCCTCTCTGCCCCCCCCCCCCACACACACACAGAAAGCGCTTTCCTGTCACTTTATCGCATTTGGCATCCTCTGGCTGGAGGTGTAAGTGCGGTCTGTCCCCCTCGGGGCTGTCATGTCTGCGTCCACGTCTGTAGCCGTCAGAGAACCCTACCGCGGTCCCGGGCCCACGCATGCTGACCCTCACCCCCCAAGAGCCCAGGTGTCAGGCCCCGTCCGCAAGGCGGCACCTTACAAAAATAATCAAAAATATGACATCTGAAAGTGGCTACATCGCCAATGTCCATCCCAGCCAGGACAGGAGTTCCCGCAAAGCACGTTGGGGGGCGGTCAGGAAAGAGCCTCGGGGACAGGCCCTGTGCTCCAAGCCCAGGAGCAGAGTGCAGCCCGAGCCCCATGCTCTGCCGTGCTGGGAGCCCGCGGGAGACTGGGCTGGGGCCCTGGTCAGCCTGCACCTCCCCAGTCCTGCCCGGCTGAGGTCGGGCACGTCACAGCACGCAGACTGCAGGGGGCCTCTCAGGAAGGGGAGGAGGAGGGAGAGAGACAATGAGGGGCAGGGGAGGGGAGGGGAGACGCCCTCCGAGGGCACCCTGCGCCCGGCTCTCACGTGCCCACACGTGTGTGCCGTGCAAACGTGCTCAGCTCTTCACACCGGCTAGCCCGACAACTGGATCCAGAAGCCAGAACCGTCGTCACATGTGGGAGAGTGAGTCTGGCCGCGGCTCGCGCTGCCCACCAGGTCTCTGGGCCTTTCAGCAGGAGCTCGCTGGTTTGGGGCCGATTCCGCAACCAACTCCCTGACTCTTGCTCAGACCCCTCAAAGCGACAGATTTATGATCCGGACTTGGGGAAGGCCCCGTCCTGGCAGGCACAGCCTGTGCCCACTCGGGGCACGAGGGAGTCTGAAGGACAGCCTTGCCGAGGCCTGAGTGTCCCGCCTGACGGCCCAGCACACACCCTCCGCCCTGTCACGTACGAGGAGGTAGAGGGGGTCCATGGAGGGCTGGCCACTGACTGGCGGCCCGGGGGTCCAGATCCCACACAGCTGCCCACTCAGTTGGAACCCTGGTCCCAGCAGCCGGAAACACACAGGGTGCTTGTGCACACGCGGCCAAACCCAGCGGGGTGGAGGTGTGGAAGAAGGGATCGTGGCATGACTATGCCTCATTGGGAGGGCTTCCCCCTGCCCCACCTCTCGCTCTCTCCGTCTCTGTCTCTCTCTCTCTCTCGGGCAACTGCGTGCACTCTCTGGCCAAAAAAAAAGGTCATATAAAATAAGTATTATGAAAAAGCTCTGCGTGGCAGAGGGACGGTGCACCACACCCAGGGCACCTCCGGGGCTCACCTGAAGGCTGCCGGTGCAGGCGTGTGCAGAGGGGCTGGGCCAGGGGAGGTTCCAGAGAGGACACAGGGGCCTCCCCAGGGGTTGGAAGAAAACAACAGGCTGCAGGACAATGGGTTTCCTAACGTTTCTGTCACCAAGATTATCAACTAACAATACTAACAACTAGCAATACTAAACAAAGACGACCTGCCATTTACCTCTCTAAGTGAGTTAATTTTCTTTTGAAAGAAAAACTCAGAGGCCAGCACAGTGGTGATGGACACTCTGTGGTACTGGCCACAGGAAGGTCCCAGGTTCAGGTCCCGCAGTCTCCCTGTCCACGCCAGCAGGTGCCTGTGACCCAGGATGGCTGAGACGGGGGTGGGTTATCGCATGGACTCAGTTAGGAGTGTCTGTCTGTCTGTCTCTCTCTAGAAATAAATAAGCTTTCAAAAAAAAAAAAAAGAGGAGCCAGCAGGATTTCTCAGTCTCTCTGTCTCTCTGTCTCTCTCTGCTGAGTGCACGTGCCCTATAGCAAACTTTTTTAAAAGAAGGGTGGGGTGGGGACTGAGCAAGCCTCACCGACAGCCAATAGCGGGTAGGAAACCCAGCACACCAGGTGTCTGGTACAACGTTACCATGGCAACCACGCCCTCCAAGAGCCAGCTTCTCCCTAGATCGACACGACCTCCCCGACCAGTGTCCACAGAAGTCAAGGTGTATTCCTCTCCATGCTGAAAGACGACCGACGTCGGTATCTACTGCACTACACGACAATGTCTGCTTTTTAACCAAAAACCCCAAAGCAAGCAAAAGGCCAGAGAAAGCACAGCAAAGAAACAAATCAGTCAGCAAAACCAGATGACCTGGCCAAGGAAAGAACCAGGGAACCTACGGATGGGTCAACAGCGATCCTCCGGGCAGAAATGCCACAGGGAGGGAACGGGGGTCCAAGAGCTCGGGAAAGCCGGCCTGCTGGTGGACTTCGCCCCACGGCAGCCCTCACTCTTCCCAACATGCCCGCCCCTTCTGTTCCGTGGCCTCGTCTCCCATCACACACCCTAGAGCAACTAAACACGGTGGGCAGCCCTGGAGAAGGTGTGCCCCAAGCCCTCCTGCAGGCGTAATCAACACCCTGGGGTGTCCCTCCGCTGTGCAAATCTCAACCACGTTTTGGATACAGTAGCTTTCCGACGGAGACACGGCCAGCAGCTGCCACGACTTCCCTTGGTCTGGATACAGGCTGAACAAGATCTGCAACAATCAGAAACATTTCATGGTGGAGTAACCCACAGCAACCCGAGTGAAACAATCTGATAGCAGTGGAAATGGCATGTAACCATGGTGCTGGCGTGTGCCACCCAAACTCCCGGCTTACTCGGAGTGGTGCTCTCTTTGATATTAAGACGTCCTGCTTCATCTCGCTCTCTCCAGCTGCAGCAGGCCCTGGTTACCGTTTGCCAGTAGCAATGACCAGATTCCCACCCCCAGCACGAAGTGCCCGCGGTGGCCGGATGTGGCTTCTCACGTCAGAGAGGGAAGGGACATAAGCCCTTTGATGGTGGCAGCACTGACGGTGCTGCAACCACCTTATCCACCATCAAAAGTAAGTGGGGACCCGCAGATGGGGTAATGGTTCCGTCGCTGGACCTCCACACGGCCGACCGTGGGTCAAGTCCCAGATCCGGTAGCTTTAAACTCACACGTGAGCTCAAAATCCCGAGAGGAGAATGGAGAAGGGACTGTGGCACTGTCATCCTCTTTGGGGGGTAACTTCTCACTTTCTGCCTTTCTATTTGTCTCTCTGTCTCCCCAGTGAGTGCACGTGCCCTATAGCAAAAATCTCTCTTGAAAATAAAAAGTAAGTTAATTATGATAACTCAGGGCTCACAGAACTTCAAGTCAGACTCCTCAAATTCTACTTTGGACCTGTCCACAGTCAGCAAATCCCCCCCTCCCTGAAGGAGGCTGGAGATGGCCACAGCTCCGCTCAGCTCATTCTGACCACCCCCCTTCGAAATCCGGGTGCCCCTGCAGGCCCTGCCGAGGGGGGTTTTGGAACCACAAGGCCATGTGACTAGGAAGTGGCGAGGCGGAGGGGTCACAGGAACACAGAAATATGGCATTTCCAGGGCTCACCTCCAGCCGGGCCCTGCCCGAGGGTGTTTGCCGACATGTGGCTGTGGTTGTCCGTGGTGGGACACATTCGCCAGGGCTGTGCGACTCAGTCTGTGAGGGTCACAGACACGACGTCACCTCCCAACGCCTTTCTCAGAACGTGGCTGAGCTGTTTTCTGACCCTGGCCTCTGCTCTCCTGCCCCAGTCAGCCCTGACTCCGTGTCACAGCCAAGAGAGCTGCCCCTGGCCGTGGATGCACACATGAGACCACGCATTTGCAGCCATGAGCAGTCATGCCCACGGCTGTCACTGCAGCTGCCTGCAAAAAGTGGCACACACAGGTGCCCAATCACGGTCACGGACCACATGCCCCGCACACAGGGACCACACGCCGCCTGCACACATGCAGACTCGTGGCAGCGTGGCTCGGGGCCAGTGTCTGTGTAGTCTGTGGCTGAGGGACCCCGAGCCAGGTCCGGCAGCAGCCACTCAGGGTACTTGCTCAGGGACGGTGCCCTCAGCCACTCGGCGGGCCTGGTAGGTGTTCTGCCCAGTGAAGACTGGCGCCACGTCTGCCACCCGGGCTGGGCCAGACGGCCTCCCCTCCCCTCTATGTGAGAGGTGCGCTTGGTGTATGTGTGTTCGTGTACACATCTGGCATGAGTATATGTGTACCTCTGGGTGCTCATGTGTGTGATGGACACGTGTTCGTGTGTGGTGTGTATATATGTGTATGGTGTTCATGTGCATATAGATGTGCAGTGTGTGTGCACATGTGTGGTGTGTGTGCACACGTGTGGTGTGTGTACACATGTGTGGTGTGTGCATGTGTGTGGTATGTGTACATGTGTGGTGTGTGCCCCCTTGTGGGGGGTGTGTGTGTGCACATGTGTGCTGTGTGTGTACATGTGTGCTGTGTGTGTACACATCTGGTGTGTGTGATGTAGCTCTGTGCCGTGATCCTCCTGCCTCAGCCTCCCCGTAGCTGGGATGACAGGTGCACACCCCACACCCAGCCTCTCAGGACAGACTGGCTGGACTTGGCCTCCCGTCCGGCGTCGGCCTGCTCTGGCAAGCTCACGCTTCTGCAGAGCAAAGCCAGGCTATGGGGCTCCTGCGTGCGACGGCCCTCCTCCCAGCTCGCACCTCCCATGCACTCTCTCAGGGAAGGAGGAGAATCAGCCCGCAGCCCGCCCAGGCCCCAGGCTGTGCCCGCCAGTGCCCCCAGGGCGCCGTCTGCCTGGCAGCAGTGTCAGGGGTACTCACGGAGCTCGCCACCACGAAGACAAACAGGCCTGTGACCTTCGGCCACCGGGCGCAGCGCCTGCAGGAGAAGACGGCGGTCCCAGGTCATGGGGGGCAGGCCGGCTGGCAGGCCCAGAGGGCCAAAGCGAGACTGCAGCTGTCTCACCTCAGAGCACGTGTCTCCAGCCCCTGCCTTCCCGTGGCAGGAAGGACACCGCACTGACCACAGACGCTACCTCACTAGCAGGTGCTTGCTGGGGGTCACAGAGGGGGCAGTGGGCCGCGAGCTCTCCTCGGGCTTCTCGCTGGGGAAGCTGACATCCAAACACGACCCTCTTCGCAGGCTGAGAAAGGCCCGCTTCCCGGAAACAGGGAGAAGAAACGCCTGCTCCCGGCTCTCTGCTTCGTGTTTGCCGACTGCTTCCCCCACACTCCCCGGAAGGTGGGAGTGCCAATTCCACCATCGAATACAAAAATACAAATAACCCCAGGGGGAAACTGCAAGGCCAGGAACTTACACGAGCAGTCTCTAAGAATTCCTCTAGTTTGGGACCAGCAGATGGCGTCATGGCTATGCGCTGGACTCCCACAGAGTCGACCACAGTTTGAGTCCCAGATCCGATGGCTTAAAACTCACGCCGGGCACATGTGCGTGCGTGCCCAAAATCCCATGAGGAGAATGGAGGAGAAAGAACTGGTGTGGCCCTCCCCCGTGGGCAGTGATTTCTCATTTTCTGTCTCTCTGTGTCTCCCTATAGCAGAAATCTCTCTTAAAAAAAGAAAAAGAATTTCTCTAGTTTAGGGGCTGGTTGGTGGCGTGGTAGTTAAGGGCACTGGACTCTCACACGGCCAACCGCAGTTCAAGTCCCAGACCTGGCGGCTTGCTCTCTACTTTCCCTCTCTCCCCCTCTCTCTCTCTGTCCCTCTCTAGTCAAATTTAAATAAATAAATAAATAAATAAATAAATAAATAAACAAAAAAGCGAAATAATTCTTAAAAAAAAAAAAAAAAAGAAAAGAAAAGGATTCCTCTAATTTAACAGGCAATCAGGGGACCAGCAGTTGGCGTAATGGCTATACGTTGCTGAACTCCCATGTAGTCGACTACAGTTCAAGTCCCAGACCTGGTGGTTTAAACTCACGCCAGGCGCATGTGCATGCATGCCCAAGATCTCGAGAGGAGAATGGAGGAGAAGGGATTGCGGCGTGGCCATCCCCCCGGGGGTGGGGGGGTGATTTCTCGCTTTCTGTCTCTCTGTCTCTTTTTGGTGAGCGCATGCACCCTATAGCAAAAAAAAAAAATTAAAAAACAAAAACAAAAACAAAAACAAAACAGGCAACCAGGCCCCGCATCAGCCCTCTGAGGACCTGCAAAACTGTCCCAGCGCCATCGCCATCAGCCCCTTCACGCCCCACCACCATCTGCACCACAAGGCCTGGGCCCCACGGGGTGCTCCTCCCTGCTGTCCTTCCCTTCATGCCCACGCTACTCAGCAGCCCGAGCCCACGTCCTCAGACACCAAGCCCACCCCGTCCCCAAGGTGCTCCGGGGCAGAGGCGCAGAAGGGGTGGCCGGTGTGTCTGCAGGAGGAAGGAGGAGAGTCTACATTGGGGCATTTTTTATTATTCTCCTCGGTTAGTTGCTCCATTCATCAGTGAAAACCTTTCTGATCCTTTGAAAATGGTAAAAATCTTGTCTCGCATTCTCTTAGCCTTAATCATTTTGATGACTAATCATAGCCTGCTTTCAAATTCTGATTCAACAGCTCCTCCTTAAGTGAGAATGAAAGCGTCAGAACAGGATGCATTAATCGAGCTATTCTAAATACAAATTTCTTTTATCTAACAGACACAGCAGACCTGACAATCCAACTAAAATCCTTTCCTGCGTTTCTTCCTGGACACCCAGGGCACCCTCCGGACAGGCTGGTGCAGATGGCACTGGGGCCCTGCAGCGCGTGGCAGGTCCTCCCCGGTCGTGGATTGACTCAGCTGCTGAACGAGCCGTCTCGGACGCCTCGCCTTTGGACACGCACCTTCTGCAGCTGGTAGCCAGCCGGCTGGGGAACGGTGTAGACAGCGCCAGGGCTTACCATCCCGACGACCTGGGGCCGGGCCAAGCCCAGAGTGTCACTGCTCGGTGAGGCTCACAGCAGACTCACGGGTGCGCACCTGTGCAGGTGAGGGGCTGCGCCTAGTCTTGTGGGAAGCCTCGGATGGTCGGGAAGTGTCCTGGGGGAGACAGCCCCACAGTCCAGCAGCACCAAGGGGTGCAGTCAAGTCCTGTCTCCTGGCCGGGCTCACCAGCTGTGTGGTCTGGGGAAGGCTTTCCACCCTCCTTGGGGTTCCCTCCACCCACCTCCCACGGTGGTTGGGAGGATCAACAGGAAACTGTGCAGTCCCAGGGGTAGCAGGGCTTCGGAGGGGGGCCTCACTGGGCACAGGCAGGAGCACGGGCACGCAGAGGGGTACACTCTGAAGCAACCTTGCAAGTACCTTCGGAAAAGACTGGTCCCCCAATGTAGGGGCAGGGGGACACTAACGCCTGACGGCCGCGTTTTCACCCAGCTGGGCTTTTGCAGGGATCCTCTCGGCACAAGCCCACAGGCGGCCACGGAGTGAGGGGACATCGGGGCACAGGGACACACGCACAGCCATGCCTGGCCCACGCCTGGCGCAGCTCGAGGGCAGGTGCAGCATGGGGAGCACTGGTTCTCACTCCCACACCCCGTTCTATCCCTAGAGATGCTGAATGGGGAGCACTGGTTCTCGCTCCCACGCCCCGTTCTATCCCTAGAGATGCAGAGTGGGGAGCACTGGTTCTCGCTCCCACGCCCCGTTCTATCCCTAGAGATGCAGAGTGGGGAGCACTGGTTCTCGCTCCCACGCCCCGTTCTATCCCTAGAGATGCAGAATGGGGAGCACTGGTTCTCGCTCCCACGCCCCGTTCTATCCCTAGAGATGCAGAGTGGGGAGCACTGGGCCCCGTTCTATCCCTAGAGATGCAGAATGGGGACCACTGGTTCTCGCTCCCACGCCCCGTTCTATCCCTAGAGATGCAGAGTGGGGAGCACTGGTTCTCACTCCCACGCCCCGTTCTATCCCTAGAGATGCAGAATGGGGAGCACTGGTTCTCGCTCCCACGCCCCATTCTATCCCTAGAGATGCAGAATGGGGAGCACTGGTTCTCGCTCCCACGCCCCGTTCTATCCCTAGAGATGCAGAGTGGGGAGCACTGGTTCTCACTCCCACGCCCCGTTCTATCCCTAGAGATGCAGAATGGGGAGCACTGGTTCTCGCTCCCACGCCCCGTTCTATCCCTAGAGATGCAGAATGGGGAGCACTGGTTCTCGCTCCCACACCCCGTTCTATCCCTAGAGATGCTGCTTGCAAACATGTTGCTCTGAAAAGCACCCTTCCTTCAAAGAACACATGCACGGGAGGAAGCCCGGCAGGTGGAGCAGGAAAGCAAGCACGCCTGTGCTCAGGCCAGCAGGGAGCTCCTGCCTCCCACGCAGGTGCAGCCTCGGGGTCCCGGCTCCCACAGCGCAAGAGGGTCCTGCGTCCTCAGGCAGTGACAGGAACTAGACCCACCTCTTCCTCAATAGCCACGAAGGCAGCACTGAGAAAGAGCGCAGCCTAGTGCTGCCTCGGGAGTGAGGAGCTCTGCTCAAACTCATCTGGCCTGGAGAGGTACATGCATGGAGTCTCAGTCACGTCCCCTGTGCACCTGTCTGCAATAACTGCCCAAGGGCGCATCCTCAGTTTCCTAACTGCTGACACTGGGACAGATGACCCCAGCTTACCACATGCTGCACGCTGCTCCTTGTGACCCAGTCCTGCCCCTGCAGTGTTCCTGGAACGCTCAGCCCATGAGACAGTAGGCGGGCATCCAGACGCCTGTGCTATTGCTGCAAACCAATCTGGACTCGCACACAAACAAACTGGCGACCCTTCCTTCTCTCTCATGTTCCCTGCGTAATCCAGCCCCTTCAGTGGCTGTGCTGATGGCCATGGGCTGCCTTGGTTCAAATAAACACTGCCGATGTATTTTGCCGCAGCCTTTCTTCTCGGGTGGATGGCTCAGATGCTAACCCACCACAGGGACTTCTGCAGATAAAGATTCCGTCTGCCATGAAGACCCTGACTACACAAGCAGAAGGGGAAGACAGCAGGATGGTCACCCGAGCTTCTAATAGGGTTTCCTTGCAACCCCACAGAATCCATGACAAGTTGCAGGGTCACCCTACAGGTCTGTCAGAGCCCGGGGGAAAGATGGACGACTGAAGGCTTGTGCAACCCAGCCACACATGGAGAACCTCCAACACATCTCCACCCTGTTCACCCAAACCTGGGCTGGGAAGGATGCTGTGAGCGGGAGCCCCAGCCTAGGCCCAGGCCGTCACCCCGGCCAGGGCGGAACTCCGGCCAGCCCACCTCAGCTTCGGCAGGCGGGATCGGATATGCACGTTGTCCGGAAGGTCTCCCTTCTCTGAGGAGGCGGAGGTAGACAGCCCAGGCGCCTCGCTGCTCAGCTGGTATCTCTGCTCCCACTCAACTGAGCTGTTCTCCCATGACTCTCCGGGGGTGACCAATTCCCCATGGTAAACAGACATGTACCGTGACCTGGAAAGCAAGAGTTTTGTGGTCATTTTTCCTAAAATAGTAGCAAATTCAAAACCTCCTCTCGGTCACGACAGAGGAAATGTCATGGCGGCAACCCTGGTTTGTAAAGGGCCTCCATTGGTGCAGTGCGGAACGGTCCCGATACCAAGGTGGAGTCGCTCAGGTCAGGCTCCAGCCAACGCGGAGCAGGCAGGTCGTGAGGAAGGGCACCCCATGCCTGTGTGTGAGACCAGAACTGTACCAAGGTCTTCTGAAGGCCCTTCTGCACCTGGGCCAGGATAAGACCCATTCGAAGGTCTCTGATGACACAGAAATTCCAGTTAGATTTTTCTAGCAAGACCTGTCCCCAGCAACGGCGCCACTGAGTAGCCACCAGGTCCTGCAACGGACCTCTGTGACCGAGGAAGAACTCACAGAACTGCCAACATAGAGGAAACTGAGGCACAGTACAGAAAACGAGAGGAGTTTGAGGAGCTCAGGTGTAAGGCCTGCAGGCCCCACACTGCTTGGGTGAACGCACCCCGGTTGCCCCAAACATGCGGGAACATCTTGATCCTCAAGCGCTTTGTAAAAGCAAAACCGCGAGTGGGAGTGGAGGTCTAGGGGACAGTCATCCTTGGCTCCCAGGCCCAGTGAGCAGGGTGACATCGGCCCGGCTGGACGGGCGGGCCGTGCGGGCGGTCGTGCTCACGGCAGCCGCAGTGTCCGGCCGCAGAGGTCTTCGGGCCAGGCTGTGGTTCTGGCAGTCTCTGCAACAGTCCGTGCTGCCGGCACGCTGGTGTGAGGAAACCCCCCTCTGCTGCCTCCCCAGCTGTTCCCCAGGGTAATCCGCCAACTCAAAACCGCATCAAAATGAACGTGGTGAGGTAGAGTGTCTGAGGGACCCACCAGCAACACCCTCAGTCGCTCCATGCAAGAAAAGGCAAGGAAAGGGCCGTGAGCAGAGCTGACCCACGTTCTGTTCCCGGACGCGGCTTCTGCGAGCCCCAGCTCGGGCTCTGAGGGCCGAGGGCTGTCGCTGTGCCCCCCAGCCCACACGCACGTCCGAAGCTGGCTTTCCAGAGAACGCGAGTCCTAGAGCGTCTCAGCCTAACAGCTCCCGAGTCCTTGCAGAGGAGGCCAGAGGGCACAGAGTGTGACGTGCTTGTCTTCAGAGCTGCTGCTCAGGAGAGAGGGGCTCTGAGTGAGTGGTGCCCCGTGGACAAGCTCCCGGCAGGCGGGTCCACGGGGACACCGCGGCCGGCACCCCTCCCCACCCGGTCACCGAGGGCTCGCGGCGGGCCGTACCAAGCACTGGGCGTGGGATGAAGAGGGCACAGGCTGGCAGACACGGTCACCTTCGCACAGGGCAAGTTCGGAGGCACGAGAATGCCAGGGCACTTCAGGGCCAGGAGAAGCGTGCCCCTGGGGTAAGGGGAGACTAAGGTCTCACAAGGAAATGGCGTTTGAGCGCCCTTGAACGTGAGTGGGCTGCCCTGGACAGCCAGAGGGAGGAGGTGTCCCTGGTCAAGGGCTTGGTGGGGACTTTTGCAGACATGGCTGGTCGTCAGGGACTCCTAGAGGGAGGCAGAACATCCTGCGAGGGAGGCGACCGGCCAGACCTCCATATCCATCCATACCCTACAAACCTAAGACTCGGGGCGAGGCCCGCAGCACCACGGAGGGGTGAGCCCCGCCCCACGCTGCTGCAGCCAGGCTGGGAGAGGCTGAGGGAGCGAAGGAGGCTCGTCAGCCACCTGCCCAGACAGGTGCACGGGGCAGTGGGCAGAGACGTGGCAATGTCACCATGCTGGCAACGAGCAGGGAGCCAGGGGACACCGAGCAGGTGGCTCAGGCTTCGGAAGTTTGAGGAAAGAAGAGGAGACCAGGTAGAGGGCCCGGGCTCAGGCCCCGCACCCCTGGGGAAGCATCTAGAAGCTATCCCCCAGGTCAGCCCTTCTGAGGCAGTTCCCAAACCTCCCAGAGCCGTCCCCCTCCGACCTTGCTGAAAATGGATTTTTCCTGCGACTCCCATGGACAGGGTTTCTCGGCTTCCTCACTGCGGGTGTCCGGGCGGCACAGCTCATGGGGGGCTGGCCTATACACCCCGGAAGGTGGCATCCCCAGCTTCACCTGGGAGGCGAGCGGCCCCCAGCCCCAGCGGGACAGCGGTAATGTCTCCAGGCAGTGCCGCCTTCGCCCCGGCTGAGACAGCCCTCCAGACCGCAGGCAGGTGTGCTGCACGATCGTGGCCGGCTCACGCTCGAGGCCACTCGGAAGTCCTCAAGCCGGAAAACACAACCGGGCATCAGGAGCTGTCGTGGTCTGGCAGGGACCATCCCCATCCCAGGAAGAGAGCCCGGGGGGCTCCAGGGCAGTGTCGAAGGTCTCCCGGCTTGGCAAGGAGAAAGCTCTCACCTTCTCTCCTGTGAGGGATCCCTCAGCAAAGGGGTGTCTTCCGTGAAGTGGGGGGCGTCAGACCTGGCGCTGGAGACCTGGGGCGGGGCTAAGTGCAGCCTGGAAAAGAGCGAAGGCGGGGTCAGCAGCACAGAGCCGGCCGGGCCCTACCAGCGGCCCTGCAGCCCACAATGCCCACGACGCGGCGAGACGTGGCCTGGGAATCCGGCTGGAGGCCACCTGCCTTGAAAGAAGCCAGAGCTTTTTGTTTTGCTTTGGTTTGGGTTTTGTTTGTTTGTTTGTTTGTTTTTAGAGAGATTTTTGCTATAGGGCACATGCGCTTGCTGGGGAGACAGAGAGACAGCAAGTGAGAAATCACCCCCCGGGGGGATGGCCATGCCACAATCTCCTCTTCATTCTCCTTTTGGGATTTTGGGCAGGTACATACTCACGGCTGCCATATTTTTCAGGCTTCCTGGGCTGGGATTTGAACCTCTGTCAATCATGTGGGATCCTGCTCTCTTAACCACTAGGCTACAGGCCGGCCCCTCTTGAGTCATTTTCTTTCTTTTCTTTTTTTCTTTTTTTTTTTTTTTTTGGAGAGTATTTTGCTATAGGGCACGTGCGCTCACCAGAAAGAGAGAGACAGACAGACAGAAAGCAAGAAATCACCCCCCAGGGAGGATGGACATGCCGCAATCCCTTCTCCTCTATTCTCCTCTTGAGATTTTGGGTATGCATGCACACCTGCCCAGCCCAGAGTGCTTTGTTTTGTTTTGTTTTGTTTTTAAGGATTATTTATTTAACTTTATTTAATTTATTATTATTATTCAATTTGACCAGGGAGAGTGAGAAAGCAAGCTGCCAGGTCCCAGACTTGAACCACAGTCGGTCATGTGGGAGTCCAGTGCCTTAACCACCACGCCACTTGCTGGGCTCTACCTGGCATGAGTTTTAAGTCACTGGGTCTGGGACCTGAACTGTGGTTGAGCACATGGGAGTCCAGTGTAACCATTATACCATCTGCTGGTCCCCTGAAGCCAGAGGTTTGAGAGACCATGAGAAAGAACATCCCGCCCCAGCCTAACCCAGACTGAAAACGGAGCAGAAAGGCACAGACCGGATGGACGGGGTGGACCCTGGAGCTCGGTCAGCTCTAGCCAGAGTCAGGCAACCTCGCTTTCCACGACACTTCCCATCAAGAAAAGCACTGCAGTCCACTGGGCCCCCTCCCACACAGACACCGCGTCTCCTAAGGTCACCACGTACAGTACGCCAGTCCTCGACACCCACAGGAGGCTCCCAAACCCCAAGGGCGTCCACGTCCCTTCTGTGGAATGCCGTAGTACCGCTGACGACCCACACAGCCCCCGACGCCCCCGGTCCGCTGCAGCTTCCTGAACACACACAGTGCCTGCTGGCTTGGAAACACGCGGGCACGTGTGCCGGCATGCCCCATATCCCAGGGAGACATGGAGAAGGGGCTGCAGCAGGGCCGCCCCACAGAAGTGCTCTCTCTCTGGCCAGCACTCTCTAGCAAAGGGGGAGCTGTTCTCGCCAGACTGCGGGCACCTCCCGCAGGCTCCACGCCGTCTTGACCTTGGTCCACCCGGCGCCCCGTTCGTGGGGGTTCCTCATAAGTCACGATGTCGGGGGAGCGGCCAGTAATCACAGCTGATGTGCACGAGAGTGGCTTCGGGCTCCAAATGGTTCTCCAGACGATTCAGTCCGTGATGATCTTCGGATCGCCACCGACCGTCTGAAGGCCAAAGCTCAAGGAGCGGAGAGCCACTGCCCCTTGCAAAGCAGGGCCCGCGGGGTCGACGGCAGCTCACAGCAGCACCTCGCCCCCCAGTGGAGAGGACCCTTCTCGCTGCTGAGCAGGAAGAGGCACAAGCCCATTCCATCCTCCCTGCCGGCTGCATCTGGCTTTTAGTAGCTGATGTCTCTGCTGCACCCTGTGCACGTATATTTTACAAGCGTAGTTAAGCTTTTTTAGAATTAGTTACATTTCAGGGCCAGCAGGTGGCATAGTAGTTAAGGTGCTGGACTCCCACACGAACGACCGTAGTCCAAATCCTGGATCTGGCCGCTTGAAACTCACGCTGGGCGCGTGGGCCTGTGTGCACAAAATCCCAGGAGGAGCATGGAGAAGAAATCGTGACATGGCCATGCCCCCGGGGAGCAATTCCTCACTCTCCCTCTCACTGGCTAGCTCTGTCTCTTCAATGAGCTCATTCACCCTATGCCAAAAACCTAACAAATGGGGCCAGCAGGTGTGCGGTGGTTAGGGTGCTAGATTCTCACATGGCAGACTACAGTTCGAGTCCTGGACCTGGCAGCTTGCTTTCTCACTTTCCCTTCCTCGCTTTCTCTGTCTCTCTCTGGTAAGTGTACTTGCCCTATAGCAAAATTAAAATAATAATGAGAAATAAAATTTTCTTTAAAAGGGTAAAACAAACAAACAAACAAAAAGAATTAGTTATATTTCAAAAGAGCCAAAAAATAAAAAATTCACCAGGAAAATTCCCGGAGAGACTGCAGGCCATTGCAAATGTGGACTTGAATGTAGACGTGACTGGATACCGCTGTGTGCCCAGTCCCCGGTCCACTCCTGCAGGGGCAGCACAGAGCAGGCCTCCGGATGCTGTCACTCAGCAGGGTCCTGCCCGCATCCCGGGGGCTCACAAACCACAGGCAGAGAAGGCCGAGGTGGACAAACCACGGCCTCTGGCGCCTGGAGACAAGAACCGCAGTCCCCAGAACCAGAACCCTGGCTCCCCCCAGCGTAGAGGCAGACCTCTCCCGTCTATAAACAGAACTCCCATGGGCATTCTTCCTGCTTTCCATCTCAGCCTGGGCACTCGACAGGTGCACAAGTCTCAGCGTTACCTGATCCCCACGTCTCCAGGGACTCTACATAACTGCAAAATCCGCACGTGCCCATAAACGTAGAAGCGGACAATACTTACCTTGTAATAACTAGGAAATTACAGACGAGGATAACAAATAAAAGTTGTGCATAATTCTAAAATTCAGATGCCCAAAGCTAACATTTAGAGAAGCTCTTTTTAATCTTTTTTATTCTACATAGAAATTATTTTTTTTTCAAGTCAGGTAGAAATATACACGTGTATGGACACACATCGCAAATACAAGGGAAATTCAGAAAAATCTGTAAAAGTGGAACAAGTCAGTATGAATTTATTTTGGGTCAAGAAATAACTGAAATTTATATGTATAGTTTTTTCATAATACGTCTTTTCCTTTAACTGTTTAAAGACCCCGCAGATAGACAGTCCCTAACTTACAAAGATTTGGTTTAGGATTTTTTTTTTAACTTTATGATGGTGGGGGCTGCCATGTGTTTTGTTTTTTAAAAAAACTGTAGTCGACCACGGTTCGCGTCCCGGACCTGGTGGCTTAAAACTCACGCTGGGTGCGTGTGCGTGCATGCCCAAGATCCCAAGAGGAGAATGGAGGAGAAGGGATTGCGGCGTGGCCATCCCCCCAGGGGGTGATTTCTCACTTTCTGTCTCTCTCTCTGCCTGTCTGGCGAGCACACGCGCCCTATAGCAAAAAACCTCTCAAAAAAAAAAAGAAACAAAAAAACTGAGAATGACTATGGCTTAAAATAATAAGTTGTATTCTACTTTTCACTTTCAATACAGTATTCGATAAAATACATGAGATATGGGGCCAGCAGATGGTGTAGCAGTTGTCACTGGACTCCTGCATGGCCAACTGTGGTTGGAGTCCCAGGTCCGGTGGCTTCAAAATCATGCTGGGCACGTGAGTGTGCGTGCCCAAGGTCTTAGGAGCAGGATGGAGGGGAAGGGACTGCGGCATGGCCATACCCCACTGCCGGGGAGGGTGTGATTCCTCACTTTCCCTCTCACAGTTTCTCTCTGTCTCTCTCCAGCAAGCACACGTGCCCTAAGGTAAAAACTCCTTTTAAATAATTTTTTTTAAAAATGAGATAGTCAACATTGCATCATAAAATAGGCTTTGTGGGGCCAGCAGGTGGTGTGGTAGTTAAGGCACTGGGCTTCTGCATGGCTGAGCGCTGTTCAAGGCCCAGACCCAGCTGCTTGAAAATCACACCAGGCACATGTGCACGCATGCCCAAAATCCCAGGAAGAGAACAGAGGAGGAATTGTGTGTGACCATCCCTTCTTGGGGGGCCCAGGGCCAGGGCCAGTCTGGTTTAGAGTTCCCGCACTCCCCACGCTCTCTCCCTGTCTCTCTGCCTGTCTAATAAGTACTAAGAGAAACAGATTGCTAATTGACGACCAATCTAAATTTACACCTTAAAGAGCTAAAGAAAAGAACAAGAAACAGTATTAGAACCCATTAAAACAGGTCATAGGGAAACAGGGAAAACTGGTGAGTGAAGGTGATAGGAGAGCAGAGAAAACCGGTGAGAGTGAAGGTCGCAGGAGAGCGGAGAAAACCGGTGAGAGTGAAGGTCACAGGAGAGCGGAGAAAACCGGTGAGAGTGAAGGTCGCAGGAGAGCGGAGAAAACCGGTGAGAGTGCAAGTCGATTCTTTGCAAAGATGAACAAAATTGTCAGATCTTTAGCCAGACCGACTAAGGAAAAAAACAAAACAAAACAAAACTTTCAAATGATTAAACTCAGAAATGAAGACAGGGACATCGCTACCGACTTTAAGGTAAAGAAGAATTCTAAATGGAACGAGCACACTCCCAGACACAGAACCTAGGAGGCTGTGTCCGACAGAAAATGAGGACAGGCTGACGCCCAGCGAGGCGGCGGGACCAGACGAGGTGAGCGTTCTACTAAACTCCTCCAGAAAACTGGGAAGGAGGGAATGACAGGAAACTAGGACCAAGTCTCCCTGAAGATCCACGCAACATCCTCAGCAAATAAGCACATTAGAAGGATTATGCACCATGACCGAGTGGGATTTGTTCCTGGAATGCGAGGAATTCCTGGAATGCAAGCAAGCTAAAATACAGAAATCAAGCCATGAAACATTAA
Source organism: Tupaia tana (assembly GCA_026018925.1). Classification (NCBI taxonomy): domain Eukaryota; kingdom Metazoa; phylum Chordata; class Mammalia; order Scandentia; family Tupaiidae; genus Tupaia; species Tupaia tana. The sequence continues at coordinate 101,012 of JAKSZU010000028.1, forward strand.
CACGTGGGGAGACCACATGACCCGCTCCCTGGCTACAGAGAAAGTATTTGACAAAGGACAAAAGGCCAACGCTTTTTTATGATTAAATATGTGTTCTATTTTCAGCAAACTTGGAACAAAAGGAAACTACCTCAACATAAGAAAGAGGGTTAAGGAAACCCGCAGCAGCTGCCCACGTGCAGAGGTGGAAGACCGGAAGCTTCTCGCTAAGGAAAAGACCAGGACCCCTGTCTGGCCACTTCTGTTCGCATGGTACTGGGAGTCCCAGCCACAGTCAGGGAAGACAAGGGAAGAAAAGGTAACCAGGTTAAAAAGAAGACGTTATCTCTATTCGCAGATGACACAGTATAATACATAGAAAAACTCCAAAGATTTCATTCCATCACCCAAGGGTATAGTCACAAAATGGCATTTTGCATGACTGTGAAAATGGGTTAACCACAGCTAAACAAAGCAATATAAATAAACCTTAGAAACAGTACCCTGAGAAAAGAAAGGAATTAATAGAACAGACGCGATGATAGTTTTTATAAAGCTCAAAGTCAAGTAACACGATACATCATGTATGATCAAAGTATGTGGTGAGAGACAGGAGAGACACACACGTGTCTGTGCATTCACACACACACGCACATGCGCACACATGCACGCACACGCAAGAATCACAAACACAGAATCCCAGGGAGCAGCCTTACATGGAGAAGAGATGAGGGAGCCGGTTGGTTGGTGAGCAGAAAAGGGTTTGAGAACATCGCACTTCATAGTTGACTCTTCCGCGACAGGTATTATGTTGCCTCTGGAATATTATGTACTATTTTTAAAGCAATAATGAGCTTACCAAGTCGGACAGAGGGCAATGTGCACAGCAAAGAAATGGTAGAGGTCGCCAGTCAACCCCGGGAAGCTAGGAAAAGACGCTGTACTGAAACCTGTGAGCGCGGGAGATGGGGCGGCTCGTTTATTCACATCCTCCTAAAGCTTACGGAAGGAGGTGGGGAATGAGTCTGATGGTTCCGAGGAGCCCAGTGAGTCACCCAGCCCGGAAAGAAGCCTGGTGCGTTACAGCGCAGCAGAAAGGGGAAAGGAAGAGCGCGTTCCTTCTGGACGAGTGCTCCTTCCACGTCCCCTGTGCTGGCGTCAGATCTGACTCACCGCTGGTCAGTGACCCTGGACGTGCTCCCGAACTGAAAACTGTTTGGGGGTTTAATGTTAACCTTTGTTTAAACAAGGAGTTTCATTATGGACGGTGCAAGGCAGTATTTGTAAAAGAATGTCTAGAAGCTGTTTTTACAAGGCCCCAGAGGGTTGTTGAGGACAGCTGAGGCGGAAATTGTTGAATATGGATGGTGTCACTAATCATTAATGGCCAGCGTATACCTTGACGCCCGGGGAGATCTCTGAGAGACAGGCATACGGGCAGTTGGGGGATTTACTGGAATGTAGGAAGGGCAGGTATACTGAAGTCAATGTGCATTGCTCTCACCCCTAGAGAAAGCTGCAGTCGGCAGTGACCTAGCGGAAGCATTTTCCAGGTGTGCAGCTCAGTACGCAGGGAAAGACGTGGAAGCAGGCCGCCGTTAACAGCACCAACTGCTGGGGAAGCTGGTGACTGCTCAATAGGCGTCAAAAACACCATGAAAAAGAGGGGCTCATCCTCCCCAGGGCCTGCACAAGGGCAGTGAGAATGAGGCCGTCACTTCTCAGGCCTGGGGGACGAGATGCCATCCTCCCTTTTCGAAGGACCGTGCAGAGCAGCAGATCTGGCTCGGCGGCTGCAGTGCGTGGGCGAGTGTCCACCCAAGGAGCCCGAGATCCGTGCTGCAAAGGTGGCTTTCCATCGGGAATGAAAGCCCAGGGAAGAAGTCAAACAGCACTAGAGTCCCGCTTAGCTGGAGACCCCAGAAGAGCTCAGTAACACTGGGCAGCCCTGTGACCGGGCAGCTCCGTGACCGGGCAGCTCCGTGACCGGGCAGCTCTGTGACCGGGCAGCTCTGTGACTGGGCAGCTCTGTGACCGGACAGCTCTGTGACTGGGCTAGTCCTTGCAGACGGACATCATTTTTATTTGCACACACACACACACACACACACACGCGCGCGCGGCATGTTCCTCCCGACACAAACCAGATGGCTGTCGTTCACGGGGACAGTGTGAGGTGTCAGACCTCTGTGGGGACACCGTGCATTCTGCCTCCCCGGACACATTTCCTGCAAAGCAGGCTGCAAGGCTCAGCATTCCCCTCCCTGCACCTCCTAGGCTGTTCCTCTGAGCTCGGGCACCCAAACGCCCCCTTGTGCATCCAGGTCCAACTTTGTGCAGACCTGCAAAATCACACGCACTGCGGATACTGTGAGTTACACGCCAGATGGACCCGACTGACTCCCCGACTAACGTGACTGCAGAAGAAAAGCGCTCATTGGGAACCCTAACCACCCACTCGCACCGCTGTGTTCTAATTCCAGCTCAGACGCAGCCAGACGCCTCAGCCCTGGGGGGTGGGGAGCTCTTGACCCTTCCAGGCCTGGACACGCAGCCGCCAAGCCCAGTCTAACTGCAAGCTCTGCCGTCCCGGGCCCGGCGACCAGGTGCCAACCCACAAGCTGAAAAGAAGGCCAGGAAGAGTTGACTGGGAAGCATAAGAATAAATCCTAAAACCCCAAGGTCCCATCGGACACTGTAAACTGCGGGTAGAGGAAGGCAAGTGACGCCGGCAGGAGTACTGGTAACGTGTGCACCTCGGCGCTCTCCCGGCCGTGTTCACGACGGCACAGCACAGAACTCCAAACCGACATGACCCGAAACTGCAGCTCTGCATTTCCTAGGGCGTGTGGTGTACGGCCTCCCCTAGGTGCGATCCCAGGCCCGCCAGGCGGCCAGCCCGTTCCCTCGGCCAGGAAGACGAGAATCCGTCAGAGCCAAGTGGAACAGCAGGTGAGTTGTCAGAGCAGAGGGACGCCAGGGGCCTGCGGCGTGAGGCTCCACAGCAGGAACGTGGGGGCCGTCAGGGCAGGGCGAGCTCTGACACAACGGAGATGGGAGGATGGAAGTGGTAGGGGGGTGCTATGTTCCAAAACGAGACCCAAACGTAGCTCTTCTTTATTTCTTTTAGAATTCTTTTTTATTTAACTTTATTTATTAGTAGTCATATTATTATTTTCCAGTTTGATCAGAGAGAGAGAGAGAGAGAGAGAGAGAGAGGGAAAGTGAGAAAGCAAGCTGCCAGGTCCAGGACCCGAACCATGGTCAGTCGTGTGGGGTCCAGTGCCCTTAACCACCACACCACCTGCCGGCCCGGCCCAGAGGTAATTCTAACACAGCCTAGGTGACTGGGTGGTCAGAAGAGCCACGTCACATTTTTCTATGCAAAACTGTGTCCTGACTCTTGTGACAACCCAGCACACCCATGTCCCAAGCCACCAAGGGTCCTGGTGGAGACTGTGGCTGTAACCACAGCCGTGGCGATGGCGAGGCTGTGAGGCCCCGACATGGTCGGCACCATCCCTGGGCACTTTCAGCACCCCAGCCCGAGGACATACGGCGAGGGTAGCACCCCCGTGGGCGAGCCACGAAGGGCACACACCAGCCACGCTCACGTGTGCACATCTGACGGAGGGAGCTGGGGGGGCACAGCTCAGCAGCCTGACCCGAGGAAGCACCCTCCCTCACCGCGAGCACGAGGCAGAAGCTGAGGTCCCTTGAGGTGGTCTGGCTGTCCCCAAGCATTTCTGAAGGGATGACCCACACTGCCCAAGAGGTGGCCACCGTGCCGGGCACCGCGGCCTGTCGGGGTTATGTGGCGGTAAGCCTAGCTAGCCGGGAAGCTGGGCCAGGAGTCACAGAGGTGAGAGCCCGTCCAAACCCCTCTCTGGGACCAGTGGATGGCGTAATGGCCACACAGTCGACCACGGGTCGAATCCTGGACCCAGCGGCTTAAAACTCAGGCCAGATGCAAGTGCGTGCATTCCCAAAATCTTGAAAAGAGGACGGAAGAGGAGGGACTGTAGCATGGCAACCCCCCTGAGGGGTGATTTCTCGCTTTCTATCTCTCTGCCATGTACCCTGTAGCAAAAATCTCTAAGAAGGAAGGAAGGAAGGAAGGAAGGAAGGAAGGAAGGAAGGAAGGAAGGGAGGGAGGGAGGGAGGGAGGGAGGAAGGAAGGAAGGAAGGGAGGAAGGAGAAAGAAAAAAATATTTTAAAAATCTCTTGACTCTCTCCTCTTACTGTGTTTCTCACTTACAAAAGAAAAACTTGGAGTGATATGCAGTAAGACTGGTAGTGCGGACGATACATTGTTACACAGGAGAACTACAGATAAGGTCTACACAGCCCTGCAGAAGGTAGAGGACAGAAGAGAAGACAGGGACGTGGGAGTGGAAAGTAGCCTTTGCCAGGGTTCTCCCTCTCAATTTCCAAATATTCAGCGATATATTTATTTTCATTGGGTAATAATGAAATGTTATAACCAATTTATGATAGATATAAAAAGTGTTTCACAACAATTCATCTCTTTTTGTTTGTTCAATTTTTGCCAGAGGGCATACACTTGCCAGGGAGAGAGAAAGTGAGAACGGGCCTCTCCCACGGGGTCCTTGGACCGTGTGGGCCATCCCTTGAGGGCCCTACCCCAGCTCACTCAGGTGCGTGCTGCCTGGGTGTACATCCTGCAACCCTATTCCCTCTCCTTTCAGGATCTGGGCATGCATGCACACACACCCAGCGTGCGTCTCAAGCTGCCAGGTCCAGGACTTGAACCACGCACTGGCCATGTGAAATTGGATGCTCTGGGACCAGCAGATGGCCTAACAGTTACATCACTGCATTCCCATGTAGTCCCGGACCCGGCTGCTTAAAACTCACGCCGGGCACATGTACGTGCATGCCCAAAATCCCAAGAGGAGAATGGAGGAGAAAGGACTGCAGCGTGGCTCTCACGCCTGGAGGATGATTTGTCGCTTTCTGTCTCTCTGTCTCTCCATCTCTCGGGCAAGAACATATACCCTATAGCAAAAATCTCTTTGAAAAACAAGAAAAAGGAAATGAAATTCAGATGCTTTAACCACCATGTCACAGGTTGGCCCCCATCTTAATTCTCTTCTCTTTTTTTTGGAGAGGTTTTTGCTATAGTGTGCATGCACTTGCCAGAAAGACAGAGAGAGACAGAAAGCAAGAAATCACCCCCCGCCCCCCGGGGGGATGGCCACACCACAATCCCTTCTCCTCTGCTCTCCTCTCGGAATCTTGGGCACGCATGCACATGCGCCTGATGTGAGTTTAAGCCACTGGGTCCGGGACTCGAACTGTGGTCAACTACATGGGAGTCCAGCAATGTAGCCATTACGCCATCTGCTGGTCCCAATCTTAATTATTTTCAACATATTCTCTCAAATTTACTTTCCCATCCAACATGTCATCAAATGCATTACTGCTAAATCAAAACCCAGAACATAATTAGCTGATTTTGAAATGGCAGATTTCAAGGTCAATTAATTCCTGATTTATGGAAACAATTAGAAAAATAAATTACACTTTCACTGATTAAAAATAAATCTTTCTATGCAATCCTGCCTAAGAATAAATACAGTGGAAGATGGTTTTACAAAGTCACGAATTCCATTCAGAAGGGCTCCACCCCGTGACAACCACTCCCTAAAGGCCCTACTTCTTAATACTGTCACATCGGGGTTTAAGTCCCAAAATGAATTTTGAAGAGGACACAAATATTCAAACGTCACACCCAATTTTCAGTTCTTTCGGGTATACGCCCAGAAGAGAAATGCAGGCTAGTACAGCAATTCTACCTCTGAATGTGTTTAGGAACCTATTTTCCACCGTGGCTGTACCTCCCCTTCACACCCTCCAACAGTGCACAGGGTCAAATTTCTCTACCTCCTCACGGACATCTGCTTTTGTCTGCTTTTAATTGTAATAGCCGCCCCTAATGGGTGTGAAAGTACAATGATTTTTATGACGTTCTCCCACATAATCATTGCCAATCTCAAGTTCGAATTCACTGGCGTTCTGCGTTCTCTGGGGTGACCCTGGAAGAACACGGGACGCCGCTCGGACTTGAGTCTGCTCTGGGATGTGAGCGGACTGCCGGGGACGAACACGTGAACGAGCTTGTGCCCTGCACTCCTCACCTGAGACCATGGAGCCCTGCAGGGCTGGCCGGGGTGAGGATGAGAGGCAGGGGGGCACAGGCAGTCAGAGAGGCCCCTCCTCCAGGCAGGCCACCCAGCTTCCCACCCTGCGGTAGGCTTGCAGGTTTGCCTTTGTGCTCTGCGGTGCTACTGTGGCACAAACTCGGGGGAGGTCTCCAGCCCTGCTCGTCCCAGACTCTGCCCCGGATCAATCCTTCCCGGAGAGTCTGGGGCCAGGCTGCCACCCCCAGGGGCGCCATGAGTACACACGCACTCCACACCTAACAGCAACGGCCGTCAAGAGACACAGGGCTCCGACTGGGGAAGAAAGACGTGAGACTTGAAAGGAAATGGACAAAGCTCAGGTACACAAGACAGCTAAACCTAAAAGCCAAAAACATTGAGGACGTCTAGAAAACGGGAAAATACCGACATTACAAAGAAAAAGTATTCCTAACAGTGATGTCAAAGGGCCCAGCAGATGGTGTGGTGGTTAAGGTGCTGGACTCCCACATGGCTGACCATGGTTCAAATCCCAGACTTTGCAGCTTGCGGTCTCACGTGCCGCCCTCCCTCTCTCTTTCTCTCTGGTCAAATTAACAAATGATAACAGTGAATAAAATTAAATTATTATTTTTTAAAAAGATTCTGGAGGAAAAAATGATGTCAAAAACACACACACGAATACAACCATTGATATGAAGAGTCCACCGAGCCATCCCCTCTGGAAGAGAGAAGAGGCCGGGCACTGTGGCCACGCGGGGCCTAGGTGCCTCAGCCAGCCTGGCTCACAGGCGTGGTGCCCGGTGTGTGCCGGGCTGCCTCAGGACCTAACCGGCACCGTCCCGTGTGGTCCAGATGATGACTGCCAAGACAGAGCTATCCTAGACTCACCTGTGCTCCGTGAGCAAGGCGCCGGAACCCTGGCTCTCTGGAGCCCAGCAGCCGGGCCCAGTAGCCCCGCTGGGGCGGGCACTCCGGAAGCCTGGCCCGCTCACTCCCTGCGGCCCGCTGCTGCTGCCCTTGCTGGTGGCTGGTCCCCCGGGCCTTGGCCCTCCAGGGCTGGCCCACGCTGGCGCAGATGTCTGGTGCAGCTCCACCTCCAGCACCCCGGAGCTCGGCCCGCCGTGCTTGTTCTCCAGATGCATGTCCTGCAGGCCGGCTTCTCTCTGCATCAGCCAGAAACACACAGTCAAGGGAACGCCAGCCGGAGTATGGCTGCTACCTGAAGGCTCCGGACCACAGAGCAGCTGCTGCTAACTCGGCCCTCCAGCGCCCGGCATTCCAATGCCACACGGAAACAGCGCTTGCTGTCCCCGAGGGTACATGTCAGCCACTTCACACCAGCGAGGACCTCAGTGAGGGAAACACGCATGCACAGCGGAAAACACTGTGCAACCACGGAGGGACCCAGGGGCGTCCTGACGTGGAGACACGTTAGGGCTACGGAAGGGCCGGCTGGTGCTCCAGTGTGTGCGTGACATACTGGCTGCATTTATACACACGTATTCATTAGGACACATAAATGCATCGCGACCTTCCCGACAACCTAATAAATAAGTTAGTGGAAAAAATGGAATTAAAATCTGAGTTTATTTTGGTGCAATTTTGAAATTAATGCATAGCTTTTTTTATAATATGCATTTCCGTGAACCTTTGAAACCCCCTTGTACTTAAAAATTACATGCATAGAATAGAAAACCAGAAAGACACACCCCACACAAACAGCTCCCTCAGGACAGCCAAGGTGAAGGTGCCTGGTTTTTTCCTTCGTCTTTGTCTAGGCTACGGTCTTTACCTTTTTGCATTTAGCAAACTAATACTACTGGAATGAGAAAATAATACCTATTTAAAAATTAGGAAAAGTGGGACCAGCGGATGGTGTAGTGGTTATGTCGCTAGACTCCCACAGGACTGACCATGGTTCAAGTTCCAGACCTGGGGCCTAAAACTCACGCTGGGCACGTGTGAATGTGTGCCCAAGATCCTGGAAGAATGGAGGGAGAAGGATTGTGGCATGGCCATCCCCCCGGGGGTGCTTTCTCACTTTGTCTCTCTGTCTCTTCTCTCCAGCGAGCACATGTGCCCTGTAGCAAAAATCTCTCAAAAAAAAAAAAAAAAGAAAATAGAAAAAGTGCTGTCCTTTTCCCAGTAAGGTTATGGTATCCAACTTCTTGGATTATATTTTAAATCATTTGCCTTTTCTCTTTTTTTGGTAGGTTTTTGTCATAGGCCATGTGCACTTGCCCAAGAGAGACAGGACGGAGAGAGGGAACGTGAGAAATCACTCTTGGGGGGAATGGCCACACCACAATTCCTTCTCCATTTTTGTCTCAGGATTTCAAGCACATATACACACCCTCCTAGTGTAATTTTCCAACTGCCAGGTCCAGGGCTTGAACCGTGGTCAGCCATATGGGAGTCCAGTGCCTTAACTATCACATCACCTGCTGGCTGTCTATTGTGCCTTTTTCTTCCTGTACGTTGTCCAGCATTCTGCCACCCCAGAATGACCTTTGGCTTTACAGCAGTGTAGCTGTCACAACAGAGTGTGTGCGTGTATGGACAGAGAGCGAGAGAGAAAGAGCAACCGCCATCGGGTGCGCTCACACCACGATCCCCGTCCTCCCATCTTCCAGCCCAGAGGGTCCCGTGCACCCACCAGGTCTGTTTTCAGGCCGGCCGGGCTGGGGTCTTGAACCACAGCGGGGATGTGGCTTCCAGCTCTGCAGTAGGTGTGCTACCTGTTGCTCTGCAGAGGCTGGGCCTGCACTCTACGTCGTCACTGTTACTTCTCTGCTCTGACCGGCACTCAGCTGAAACGGCTTAGAAACCAGCCAACCGTACAGCAAACTACCGTGCAGGGCCGGGAGGTTTCCCCAGGCCCAGGGTGAGAGGGGTTTGCACACTTACTGCACGCCTAAAATGGGTGTGGATGAAGCCGCTACATGAAATCGGTTCGTGACGTCATGGATCGTGAAACAGAACACAGGGCTCAGAGACAGACCCACGACTGACTCTGACAACAGTGAAAAGCAGCCCGAGGTAGGAAGACGGTCTGCCTAACCAGGGGGCTTGGGGGCTGGGGTCATCCAGAGACAAATCAAAGCCCTCCAGCTATGGATCACGTCTTATTCACAAATGAACAAACACAGGCTTAAGGTAAAACTACAAAATATTTAGAAATAAACAGCAATTTTAGGCTCTACGACCGGGCAAATAGTCTTAAACTTGACACCAAATCGCAGTCCATAAAGAGACAATTTTCCACATTGCACTTAACCAAAATTATTTTTTTCTCTATGCGAGACCGTGTTAGGGGGATGAAGAAAGCAGCTACACGCTGGGAGAAAAGGTTTGCCAATTGTGAGCGACTGGCAGCCTACATGTATAAAGAACTCTCAGAACTCAAGAATGGAAAATGAACCCAATGACGAAGTGGCAAAGAGTCCCTTCGCCATGGAGGGTACACAGGGGACAAAGACACACGGGGATGTTCGACATCACAAGCCACCAGCGAAACGCAAAGTGACGCTGTGGCGAGAGAGCATGGCACCCATCAGAACGACTGAAATAAAAACCAGATGGGGCCAGCCACGGTGTGGAGGTTAGGCAGCTAAGCCCACACGGCCGACTGCGTGCCAAGTCCCAAACCCGGAGGCTTGAGAAACGTGCTGGGTACAGGTGCGTACATGCCCAAAGAGAGGGCCAGGAGAGGAGAGGTGGAGGGGGACTGCGGCACCCTCGAGGAGGTGCTTTCTCGCCGTCTCTCTCTTCCTGTAGCGAGCACATGCACTTTCTGGTAAAAATGCAAAACAAAAAGACAACACTAAATGCTGGTGGGGGAGACAGACACAGGTGGGTATTGCTGACGGGCATGTAAGTGGGCAGCGGCTCTGGAAAGCAGATCGACAGCTTCTTAGGAACTAAGATTGGGGACCAACAAATGGTGTGATGGTCATGTCACCGGACTCCCACCTAGTCAATTGTAGCTCGAGTCCTGGACCTGGCAGCTTAGAACTCACATGGGGTGCATGTGCATATGTGCTCAAAATCCCAATGGAGGAGAAGGGATTGCGGTGTGGCCATCCACCCTGGGGGGGTGATTTCTCACTTTGTGTCTCTGTCTCTCCAGCAAGCTCATGTGTCCTACAGCAAAAACCTCCCTCTAAAAGAAAAACTAAGACTGGAACTACATGGCCCAGCAACGGTACCCCTGGCCACTACCCTAGAGGAACCAAGCTCTGCTCACACCCAAACCCGTACAGGAATGTTCTAGCAGCTCTACCCCCAACTGGAGGCACCAGTGAGTCGGTGGTTATGGGGAAGCAGCCCGTGGGGCCTCCATGCCACAGGAGGCCACGCAGCGGAGACAACAGACAAACTGCTGGAACACGCCTCAGCTGGAACAAACCCCAAGGGGAAAGATGCTAATCTCAAAAGGTTTCACACTGGGGCCAGCTGGCGTGGTGGTTACGGAGCTAGACTCCCACGTGGCCGACCACGGTTCAAGTCCCCGTCTGGCTGCTTGAAAATGACACCACACACATGCCTGGTACCCAAAATCCCGAAAGGAAAATAAACAAGGGATTGGAGCATAGCCATCAGCCCTGGGAGACCATTCCTCACTCTGCCTCTCTCTGGCCAGTCCTCAGGCCCTGCAGCCTAAAAACAAAAAGTTTCCACACTGCCTGATTCCACGGCCTGGTCCCGATGGGCATGGCTGGGGCCCCAGGGGCCTGGCAGCGGGGAAAGGGCCACCGAGTCCCCAGGCTGAGGCAGTGCTGCTTTCTACACAGGGGCGCCCCACTCCTGGCCTGGAGTCAGCGAGGTCGGACCCTTTATTCCCTCCGATGGTTCTACAACAGGCGAATTGGCTAAAAGCTTCCGGAACACTCAGCCAGCGCGGCTTCTACTCGCTTTTCCGTCCTTGTCTTAAAGAGTAAGTCTCCCTGGAGCCAGGAGCAGAGTGCGAGCCGACGCCCGCGGGGTGGGCTTGGTCAGAAGAGGCCCTGCGCCGCCAGGATCGCCGCCCTGAGCCCCCGGCTGCAGCCGCCCGCCCTGCGCACAGCTGGGAAGCTGCTCCCCCGCTCCCCAGAGCCCCAGCCCGGGTGCGCAGCCCAGCCCTCGCGCCGGCAGCAGGTGGCTGGGCCGGGAGCCGGCGCCCCGGGACACCTGCCTGCGCCCGTGGGACTCCGCCGACCTCGCCGCCGGGAGCTGGGCGGCCCCGGAGCTCCTCCAGCCGCGGTCACAGACAGGCTCTCCCCGCGCAGGTGCGGCTCAAGGCAGCGCAGAAGCGACAGAACTCGGAAACCCCGACAGCTAGGTGGCCGCCCAGGGACCGGTCTGTGGAGCGCTTTCTCCTGTTCCCGGAATACAGAGCACACCGCCGCCCGGCTGCTCCAGCTCCTCCCCGCAGCCTGCAGCCTTGGCCCTCCTTTCCCGACCTGGTCCCGGTCGCCACTGCAGGCCCACCTTCCCGCCTGTGAAAGAGCCTTGTTCTCTCCCTTCGAGGGCTTTCTCCCCAGCCGACAGGCCAGCCCCTGCTCTCCTCGGCTGCCCAGACCACTGAGCCCAGCTGCCTGGCCTCCCTCAGTGCCCCAGAGCCCAGAAGCTGCTCTTGTCCGGTGCCTGACCCGTGCACCCAGGCGCACTGACCACCAGCTGGGAGCCCCCACCCACCCTCACCCTGCAGGCCACCGCCTGCAAAGCCCCTCCAGCCCGCCCAACCGCCAGCTCTCAGCAGACAGGACTCCAGGGGCTAACCCAGCGCTCCCTCCCCAGCTGCCACAGTGGCCTCCCCAGGGCACTAACCACCTGGCCTCCCACCCCTCCAGGCGTCCCAGGTGTGGGCCCGGCTCCTCCTGATTCCGTATCTTCAGACTTTGCTAGCCCCGGGGCTTTGAAGGGGCAGGAACGGGGAGGGAAGGGCACTTACTTGGGAGTACTAAAACGTTGCCAGCCATGCCCCAAAGCACCCCAGTCTACACCTGAGGTGCGCTACGCTGGCATACCGGGTTCCTGTGCAACCCTGCTGGGGCCTACCCAAGTGCCGGTCCTTTCCCAGGCTCACGCTGTCCAGCGGGAATGACCAGGTGCATGCAAGCTGCGGGCTCCAGAGCCCTGGGGGGCCTGCCCAGTGGCCTGGACAGCAGCCCCCAGGCCCCGGCACAGCTCAGGCCTCGCCTGTGAAGGCTGGGCGGACAGCAGCCACCCACAGGCGCCAGCGGCCCCTGTGCTCCAACTCAGAGTCCCCCAGGACCTGTGCCCCAGAGCGGCCGGCGGGCCTCGCCAGAGCTCCCAGGGCGCCGCACACCCACACCCGGGTGGGGGGAGCCCTGCGCCCCTGGCCCCTGGTGCTGAAAGCCAGAAGGTCCACACCTGGGACCCGGGCGAATCAAAGAGCTGGACACAGGAAAGCCCGCGGTTTCCCGGAGAGCAGGACACGCGGAGCCTGAGGGTCACCGTCTCGGGCCCAGTGCGTGCCAGCCGCGGGCCGCGCCCCTGCAGCCTCGCCGAGGGCTCCCGCACGCCCGGCACCCCGCCCCGCCGGCCGGCCCCGCGGGCACTTGCCTGGCTTCGGAGAGCACGACCCAACGGCTCCCGCCGCCTCGCCTGCCCACGAGCACGCGCGTTCGCGTTCCCCGAGGCCGCGGCGCTCCCTCCGGCGAAGCCGAGACCCGCACTCGCCGGGAGAGGCCCGCAGTCCGAGGGCCACGCCCACCGCGTCACAGCCCCGCCCCGGTCCCGCCCCGTCCCCCGGGGACCCGCCCCCGCCGCCACTCACCTGGGCCGCCGCGCTCGCACAGTCGGGTCGCCGGTCCTGCGGGCCCGGGTCGGGCACGCCGTGACGTCGGTGGACCCAGGGGCTCACCCGGAGCTGCCGCAGGGCCCCCGCAGACGCACACATTCAGGAAACGCACGCATGCACCCCGCAGACGCCCACAGACACCCCAGCCCTGGACACACGCCTGCAGGGTGGCCGCGCTGGCCGCCGGGCAGCTGCAGAGCCGGGGAGGGCCCCTGTCAGAGGCTCCAGCAGGATGCCGCTGGGAGCTCCCCAGGCCCAGGCCCCACCCGACCCCGGTCACGCACACCAGCTCAACACCCCAGCACCCCAAGTGGGGGGGCAAGGATGGCGAGCTTCGGCGTGCTCCCAGGTTCCATGGGCCTGGGTTCAGGAAGGCGTGGTGGAGGCAGCTTGTCTGCGCCCACACAGCTTGAAGCGGGAAAGCAGGAGGGGACAGGAGTGAGGGAGTGTCAGGAGCTGCGCTGCCTCACTTGGGGTGGTTGCCCGCCGTGGGTCTCTGCCCTGCTCTGGACTTCCTCAGAACACAGTGGGTGGGCCCAGGAGACAGGACAGGAAAGCCAGCCGCTTCTCAGGGCCTGCTCCAGGACTGGCAGGTGTCACTCCTGCCGTGTGCCATTGACCAACCCCCAGGTTGAAGGGGAAGGACAGACACTGGATGTCAAAGGATGCTGGGCCACGTTTAAAACTGCCAGACTCTCTAACCAAGGATGTAGGCACGCAACAGTGCAGGTTGACACTAGCATGGGAGGGGTCCTAGGTTCGAGTTCTACACTGTAAAGGTTTTTTTAAAAAAGGTTTTTGTCTTAGGATGCATGAGCTCACCCAAGAGAGAGACTGAGATGGTGAGAGGGAAAATGAGAGACACCCTCTCCCCCCAGGGGAGATGGCCACGCTGCAATCCTTTCTCCTCCATTCTCCTTTCGGGATCTTGGGCATGCACATACATGTGCCCAGTGTAATTTTCAAGCCACCGAGTCTGGGACTTGAACTGCAGTCAACTATGTGGGAGTCCAGTGATGGAATCGCTATGGACCCGCATCTGCTGGTCCTGTGAACGCAAGAACTCCCATGCACTGCTAGTGGGAACCCCGGATGGCAGCTGGGCAGCTCCGCACAGAAGCAGTCTCACCCCATCCAGCCACCCATCACCGCATCTGTGTTACCCCAAGGAGAAGACACGTGTGTCCACCCAAAACCATGCATGTGGACATTCACAGCAGAGCCAGTCACACCTGCCACAACCTGGAAGCAGTGTGATGCGGGTGCCTGGACGAAGGAGCTGGTCCTCCCAGAGAACCGGACATTATCCAGAACTCGAAAGAGCTGCGCTCCTGCACCAGGACGCATGTGTCGGCCACAGGGCTGAGCGTCCACACCAAGACAGGTGTCACTGCTCGAGTCTTCGCCAGCCCCCAAGGGGCTTCCTGCTCTTTCTACCCACACTAACACTAGGCATGGGAAAGGGGCCCTTTGGTACGTGGTGCACTGTAGCTGCACCACCTGGGAACTTCGCCGTGACAACAGTGACTGCAAACAGCCGTGGGCCCCACCACACCTCAGCCAGAGCAAGCTCGGGGCCAAGAATGGCTGGGAAGGGCTTGCAGTGTGCTCTGGCACCTCCCCAGAGAGCTGCAGCCATGCAGCCCCCTCCTGGGTGGCAGAGCCTCCGAGCCACGCCTGCACCGTTTGCCACCTCCCCTAAGCCTGGGAGGCATGCCCTCCTTGCTGCTGGTTCTCAGGGTGGCCAGGGTTGCCCCTCACCCAGGAGGGTCTGGTGAGAAGAGACGTGGCCTAGTGAAGCCTGCTCGGAAGCACTCCCTGCAGCCGCGCGGCCAGTCAGGCCCATGCTACACGAGCTGGCCAAGAACGAGAACCTCAAGGGTCACAAGACCCCAGGCCCCGGGCGATCCGGCTCAGAGGACTCAAGCTCACGGGTTGCCCCGCTGCTCCGGGGCTCATCAGGCGGACAGAGCACCCCAGCCCCAGGCACGGCTGCAGGTGACATGTGAGCAGGGGAGCTCGCCGCCAAGGCCTGGGATCAGGGAGCCCAGCTGCACCAACGGCTTAATCCGGAGCCGCCCGAGGGGGCTGCGCTGGCGACCTCCCCCTGT
Organism: Tupaia tana; assembly: GCA_026018925.1. Taxonomy (NCBI): domain Eukaryota; kingdom Metazoa; phylum Chordata; class Mammalia; order Scandentia; family Tupaiidae; genus Tupaia; species Tupaia tana. The sequence goes on from JAKSZU010000028.1 coordinate 116,074, forward strand.
CCTCCCCGAATCTGCGTGCTGCTTGCTTTCTGTCTGCTCCTCGCAGGTCAGAGCAGCCCACATCCTTCGATGGCACTTCACGTTTCTAGTTAGCTTAGGGTGAGCCCGTAAAGCCAAGGCGGCCAGCGGCCACTGACATGTAGACCCCAGGCGGCGCTGCCTGTTGGACCACGCCCAGTATGTCCTCTCCTGTGATGGCCCCAGCAAGGCAGCGCAAGTGGCCTTCCAGCCATAGCAGAGCCGGAGGCCACTGCCGCCTGGATGGGGCCATGGAGGGCCCAGCCCTCGTCTACCTCCTGCTCCCCACGGAGGCCTGCTGAGCCGCTGCCCAGCCTTGCCTGTCCAGGGTGCACGTGGGAGCCGCCTCGGCCTGGAGCGCACTGGTCGGAGGAGTAAGCGGTGCACGGTGGGCGCCCGGCACAGTGAGCGAGGCCACGTGGGCCGAGCAGGGGGCGGGGCACAGGCAGGCAGCAGGCCCCTGGATGAGCCCCAGAGAGCAGGCAATGTGCCCTTGGGGACAGAGTTGGGGGTCTCCAGGGACACCCGAAGTGTCGTGGGCGACTCCCGTGGGGAACGGCCTTCCAGGTGCCGTATGAAGGCCTCACGATGCTAAGCAGATGGCGGCTTCATACACACACTCCACCCGCACATCCACCAGCACGTGGCTCAGTGGGAAACAAACGTGGGCTGACCCCGTAGTGCAGCGCTTGACTGAGGCCCAGTCCCACGTGGCCAAGCAGGGTTTGAGCCCAAGCTGTGTCTGCTTGGAAAAAAACAGACATGACGCTTCAAAGCACCTCATTCGTCCTCAGTGTGGAAGTCATTGGGTCCGTCGGCACAGCGCTATGACAGAGTGTCCTCCTAGCCCAGACGGCCGGTGTTCCGACAGCGCACCCTAACGGCCTGGGATGCACACACCGCGCTCTGCCAACGTGAGCCGCAACTGTGGAAGTTGGAGGAGAGCAAAAAGTTAAACTAAGGTGACATGTAACCATCCCAGAGTCCCTTGGGCAAAAAGGAGAAAACTGCTAACTATTACAGTCAAAGCATCTTGGGACCAGCAGTTAGCATAATGGCTATGTCGCGGGACTCCCATGTAGTTGGCTGCAGTTCAAGTCCCAGACCCAGTGGCTTAAACTCACGCCAGGTGCATGTGCATGTGTGCCCAAAATCCTGAGAGGAGAATGGAGAAGGGTTTGTGGTGTGGCCATCCCCCCGGGAGGTGATTTCTCGCTTTCTGTCTCTGTCTTTCTGGCAGGCGCACCACCCTATAGCAAAAAACTCTCAAAAAAAAAAAAAAAATCGAAGCATCCACTTCTTTTCTTTTCTTCCTTTGAGGGGGAACGGTATGATGTAGGAGGAAACAGACAACTTTCCAGTATTCCCGAAGTTAAAAAAGATAACTATCTCAGAAGGTTATGTCTCGGGCAATTGTTCTAACAGTGCAGGAAACAGAGCAGCAGCAGCGTGGAGGGGCCATCCCACACTGCGCCCCCGGCCATGCCTGTGGTGCTTTGCCTGTCGTCCCTCTCTTACCTGATTATACACCAAGACTTACCACGCTGGAAATTAAAATGGGGATTTTCTTTTCGCAGTTTTGCTATGGGGCGCATAGTCTCATCAGGAAGAAATCACCCCACGGTGGGGATGGCCACACCGCAATCCCTCTGTTTCCCTCTCAGGGTTTTGGACAATACACATGCACCTGATGTGTTTTTTAAGCTGCTGTGTCTAAGACTCGAACCACACAGTCAGCTATGTGGGATCCTGCACCTTAGCCACCATGCCACTGGCTGGTCCAAAACTGTAAATTTAAAAAACATTTAATACATTAAAAAACAAAAGCCCATCATTTGTTGTTGTTTTTGTGTTTGTTTATTGTTTTTATTTTGACCAGAGAGAGAGTGAGAGAGAAAGGGAAGTGAGAAAGCAAGCTGCCAGGACCAGGACTTGAACTGTGGCTGGCCAAGTGAAGGTCCAGCATTGCTTTAATCACATCACCTGCTGGCCCCAAATTAAATAGTATTTTTGAGTAACTATTTCCAAAAGCAGACAAAAAATGTCACAAGAAAGCCATCACAGTTGTGTTTGTGTCTTTTTCCCCCAATCCAACAGAAGCTAACAGGACCCCGTCGCTGCTCCCACCCCACACTGTGCGGTGGGTGCCTGAGAGGAAGTGAGTCTGGCTTCCTGGAGGTACACGGAGGTGGAGAGGGACTTGGGAGCCAGGGTCCTCAAGCGGCTCGGTGACTGCGGTTCCAGATGCCGAATGCGCTCACCTCCCATCTTCACGGCCACAGGGCTGCCCTGCAAACAGTGTGGGTGGAGGTGACGGTGCAGTTCGGAGCCATCCTGCACCCGTTGTCACAGTGACAAAACACACCCCGGCCTAGGACAGAGATGGAAGCAGAACCTACCCCGTGGTCCAGCGCCATCCAGCAGGGTCAGCTGGCCTAGAAGCGTGCGTGAGAAACACATGGCTTCTCGGACACGGATTCTGGGCTGGTGAGTTACGCAGCAGACGCCGACTGCCCACCGAAGGGGTGGTGATGAGAAGCTCCACGGAGACCTCAGCCAAGGCCAAAGCAGGGCTAGCCCTGGTGTCCACAGCCTTGGTCGCGGGTAAATCCCCAGCAAAGCCATTCTTGTCACAGAGCAAGGTGGCTTTGTGACCTGAAAGGCCCACAGTAGCCAGGAGGGCGTACACGCAGACGCAGCAAGGCCAAGGTACAGCTGCGCGGGCGCACAGGGGTGGCCGGCCAGGAAGAGAGCGCAGCCGCGGTCTTGTGGCAGGTGTTTATTCATAGGGAGCAGGGCATGTACACGACACAGACATTCTCTGGAGTACACGTTCCATGACAGCACGACGCGGCTCGTGGGGCCTCCATGCGGGCACACCGCACGGGCTAGCGTGGGGCGCCGAGGGAGGGCGCCACGTGGCCTTGCGCTTGCCATCATGGTTCAAGCAACCTCTGGATGCATTCAAGTAATCCCGATCACTTAATGTTCAAAAATCTTTTAATAAACAAATTCAGTAAAATTCATTGAAATATTTATAATACGGTCTGAGCGTTACACAGTATTTCCCATGTACAGTCAGGACGACACACGGCATCTGAAGGAAGGGGAGGGCAGGAACCCAGGGCACCCGCAGGCCAGGCTTTGTGTGGCTCGGGGTGCTGCCTCCCGGCATGGCCACACACACCGACACGCAGGGCACACGCAGAGGCTGCAGGCGACGCGGCGTCACGAAGTGAGATGACCTCAGTCTCAGGGACAGCCAGGCGTCCTGCGTGTGCAGCTGGCTCCCTGCCGCTGTGCCCAGCGGGTCTGACGGGCAGGTGCGGTGCCCGCCCTGCTCCTCGCACATGGTCCTAGACGACACCAGGGCCTCCAGCCAACTGGCAGCAGCCCTTGCCCGGCTCTGCTCCGCAAGGCACCTGTGCACCTCAGTGTCCCGTCAGGTAGTCTTGCGTAGAGTCGGAAGCAAACGAGTCGGCGTCCTCGTTGTCCGAGTCGTCGCTGCTGTCGCCAGCGGCCGGCTCCCCGGTGAGGGCGATGCGGGCATAGTCGTCCGTGTCGATGGACTTGCAGAAGTGGATGGCGTACTTGAGCTTCTCCTCCAGCACCTGCCGGCACGAGTACCTGGGCAGCTTCAGCAAGAAGAAGCAGGTGTAGGACTCGGGGAGGAAGTGGTCGGGCGGGTTGTACTTGTCCAGCACCTGTTGGGGAGACAGTGGGTGTCACCAGGGACTGCGAGCCTCCTGTACCGCGGTCACCAGCCGCGATGCTCACGAAGACCACTGCGGCTGTGGCGAGCAATGACGAGGGTCAGAGAACGGGACCCCGCGCATCTCAGCCACAAGCAGCAGCTCATTCTGAGGACTTGTTAAAACAGCAACCGGCTCCCGTAATGATCTGTTCAGCGGTCCGTCCCTGACGAGGCCCCGGCTCCACACAGCCCTGTGGCACAGCAGGGAACCGTGCACTCCTGGGTGCTAGCTCTCAGCCATTACAGACATGAGGAAGTCGCGTGAGTGTGGGCAGCACCAGGAGCTGCTCAGCTTGGAGATACGTGCTCTTTTTTTTTTTCTTTTTTTTTTGGAGAGGTTTTTGCTACAGGGCGCGTGCGCTCGCCAGAAAGAGAGGAACAGAGAGATAGAAAGCGAGAAATCACCCCCCAGGGGGGATGGCCACGCCGCAATCCCTTCTCCTCCATTCTCCTCTCGGGATCTTAGGCACGCATGCACACGTGCCCGGCATGAGTTTTAAGCCACCAGGTCCGGGACGCGAACCGCGGTCGACTACGTGGGAGTCCAGCGACATAGCCATTACGCTAACTGCTGGTCCCGGAGATATGTGCTCTGAGATCTTCCTGAAAGAGAGCCCCAGCCCTGGCCAGAGCCCGGCGAGGCTGCGCTCGGAAGGAGCCATGGACCTCCTGAGCATATGGTGGAGAGGGAACCCAATCACTACCAGGGTCTCGGGACAGCGGGTGTTGGGTCATGCCACGACAGTGACCCAGCAGGTAAGTTGACCTTTTCCTGGCCAAGGGACCTGCGTCAGAACCCGAAGCAGAACCGCTGCAGCCGTGCGTGGTCCGGCTCCTCCCAGCGAGCAGCCGCTGTGTAAAGACTCACCTGTCGGCCAGAGAACCACGCGCGTGCCTTCCCGCGCTGCAGTGCCAATGGTTCACGGCAGGCGGGCGTGCCCACACCTGCACTCGCGCTCTAAGCCTTTCCCTTGGCCTCCACAGCCCAGGGCCCTGCCTCCAGCCCGCGGCGGCACTGTGCACACAGAGGGCCCTCGGCTGACGCCGGCCCACACCGAGAGCCCACAACGCCCACCTGGATGACGAAGTCTCGGCCCCGGAAGTCGGCGATGGTGCGGGGCAGCCGCGTCCGGCCCCACACAAAGCGAAGGAAGAGGGAGCGCTCGGTATTGGAGAAGCACTCCATCACCTCCCAGAACCACTGGATCAGGGGGGCGGAGGGCTCGATCCCTTTGTACGTGGCCACCGACTTCAGCAGGTGCAGCGGGATGTCCGGGCTGCCGCACACCTGCAGGACACGGGCGGGGCAGCCTCTCACTGGACAGCTCAGTGAGAACGGATCGTGCCTCTCTGCCCAGGCTGCCCTGGCCAGGAAGGGCTGGGGGCCACACACATAGCCCTGAGCCCTAACCTGTGGGGGGACCACGGGGGGACACACGGCATGTCACTCAACACCAGGATGGCTCCGACTCCCAGTGTGAGGCTTTGACTGGGTACTGACTAGAGAGTCCCTGCGCTGCGGGCAGCTCCAGGGCGGGGTGGCGTACCATCGTCTCCAGCTCGTATCCGGTGAACAGGGAAAGGAGGGGGACGGGCACAACGCGGGCCATCCCTTCCCGAACAGCAGCCACCTGCTCGTCGAACTCGTGGAGCCTGAAAGGGAAGCCTCGTTGCCACCTCTGTCTCTGGCCGTGCAGATCTGCCCTGCCGACAGAGCCTGGCCACAGCACAGCGGCTCATTTCCCAGCGGAGGGCTGAGCGCAGCAGCTGCAGCTGACACGCACGTGAGTTCTGAGACTGAGCTTCACCCGCAGTGCTCGTCCAGACTGGCAGGGAGGACAGCCTCCGGGACTGCCGACAGCGACACGCGATCCCCCCGACTCTGAGGGAGGAGCAGGATCACTCCCAGCCGCCCTAGCCTGAGACACCCATCAGCCCTGGGACACACGCTGCAGATCAGGCTTCAAGGCCAATGAGGGCCTGCCAGGACCACGTCACCCTGGGACCAGCGAGCACGACTCACACGGCATGGAGGACCGTGCCCAGACACCGCCTGGTGCTGCGGGCATGGGCACTGGATACAGCAGTGACCGCTGGTGGGTGCTGCACGTGGTGACGCTGCCCTGCCCTGCCCCGCCTGAGCCCTGGCACCTGAGGCCTCTACACACAAGCCCAGTGGGGGCTCCTTGTCCTGGGAAAGCTGACAGAGAAAGCACAGAGGGACACAGATGGCCCGCCGGCCTGTGTGGCAGGCTTCATTTACCTGTACCCTCATCAGGGTCAGATTCGGACTAGAGCAGTGAGTTCTCCGCCTGGCCCCGGAAGAAGCTGCTCTACCGCAGCCTGGCTTCAGCTGGCGCCAAGCCCGTAGCACCTTCCTGGGCAGGACACTGCTGAGAAGTGCAGCCCTCCAGGCAGGCCTGGCCCCCCAGCTACCTAGCGGGCGCGCACCTGTAGTTGATGGCCAGCCGGACGTACTCGGCACGGCTGTCCAGGGTGATGTGCGTGTGCTTGGAGCTCAGCTGGACGTCCTGGCCGCTGGCACTCGGCACCGCGAAGGGCAGGCCCATGGCCTCGAACTCTTCCGAGGTTGCCTCGTTGTCGCGGATGTACATGAGCCCGGGGATGAAGTCTTTATCGACCTTCCGCGGAGAACGAGAGCCCAGGTGTTGAGTCAGGAATGTTCCCGTAGCACAGACGCCATGCCCCTAGTACCCGCAGTCACGTGCTAGCTCTGGTGTGCCTCAGGGCACTAGCCAGGCTGTGAGTGCACCCACGATGCCACTGAGAGGCCATGGGGACAGCCTGCCTGGCCGCCCAGGCCCACACGGCCTCTCTGCAAGCCCAAGGTTTTGCCTGACTGCCTAAAGCTAAGCTGTTCTCAGGGAAGATGGGACTTCCTTTTCCCATCACAGATGGCCTGTCACGTTCTAGATGCGAACCGGCCACAGACCTCTGCTGCTCACAGGAGGCGGGTGGCCCACCGCCTCAGCACCCACAGAAAAGAGGTGGCCTGACACCGGAGGGAGGCTGCCTGGATCTTGGGACAACCCTGGGGACCCCGGCCCACCACACCCTGCCCTGCCTGGTGAGTCACCTCGCTGAGGTCCGCGATGGTGAGACTCATCCCAGCCAGCTGTTTCCACACGGGCTCTGCGAGGCTGAGGCTCAGGGGGCTCCCGGTCCGGATGGCGATGCCCAGCAACACACCTGTTCAAACGCAAGTGACAGAGACGCTTGGCGCCAAGGACAGCACTTTCTCTAGTGACGTCACGGAGCGCCAGCTCTGTGCCGAGGCCTCGGTGCCGTCCCACCCAGTCCCCGACCTCGTGGCCTTGGCACATGTCAGCAGCTGTCCTGCTCAGTACTCGCTTCCTTCTGTTCCCGGACGCCAACTTCCAGGTCTGCATGTCCTGCCCACAGAGGCGACTGCGGCTCCTCCCACAGCAGAGCAGAGCCGGAGCTTCTCTGGGCGCTCTGCCTGGGAACGGGAGCCACCCTGGGGTGCAGACCCCGAACGAGCAGGAGGCAGGGACTGGCCAACAGCAGGCCCCAGGTCCGACCAGCAGGCTCAGAGCCATGTGAAGGTAGGCATGCGGTCCTTCAGGTCCCAACTGCCACGGGCAGCCCTGCCGCAGCACGCAGCCGCAAACTGCCAGATACCGAGTCCCCACGGCTGAGCACTGGCAGGTGCCGGCCACGTCCAACTGCTGGCTGCTGGCTGCCGCAGTGCCACAGTGCCCGCCAGCTGCAGTACCCACTGCACATCTGTAATGCGGCGAGATGCTCGGTGAGCATCAGAGGCTGCTTTTGGGGTCCCACTGCGTGGGAGGCTGAGAGCTGACCGAGAGGCCCAGGTCTGGTTTCCAGGCCACCCCAAACACATCTGGCACAGAGGCACAGGACCACGACCTCACTCAGCAGGGGCGGGGGCAGGAGGACGGCCACAAGTGAGTGCCAGTGCAAAATGCTCACTTCTGTCTCTCTGCCTCCCCCCCTCCCCTTCACGGCTCACATTTAAAAAAAGAAAAAAGAGAGGGACCAGCAGATGGCGGAAGGGCTATGTCACTGGATTCCCACGTAGTCGACTACGGTTCTAGTCCCAGACCCGGTCACTTAAACTCACACCAGGCACATGTGCGTGTGTGTCTAAGATCCCAAGAGGAATATGGAGGAAAAGGGATTGTGGCACAGCCATCTCCCCTGGGGGTGAGTTCTCGCTCTCTGTCTCTCTGTCTCTCTCTCTGTCTTTCTCTGTCTCTCTGGTGAGCACACGCGCCCTACAGCAAAAATCTCCCTCAAAATAAAAAGAGAGAAATGGTTTCATGGCTCTCTTGGTAAGAGTCTCAAAAGCTAAAAGCAGGGCCCCTGATACCCGCTGTCGCTCTGGACAGTGGACACTGAGCTCGCTAGGAAGGGCGGCCCAGCAGCACGGCCCAGTGAGCATGGGCACCCACCCAGGAAGCGGAACATGCTGCAGTGCACAGGCGCCCTGGCCGCTGGGCTGAGCAGGAAGCAGTCCCGGTTGGCCCCAGACTCATCCCTGCCGTTGGGCGTGACGATCAGAAGGGGAGTGAGCCCGTTCTGCAGCTCCTCGCAGATCTCGGCAATGGACTCGCTGTAGCCGCCCCCGCAGTCATCCACGGACTCGCCTGAGGACAGCGGAGCCGAGCGGGGCTCAGAGGCCTGGGCCCGGTAACGCACTCCCTGCTCCTCCCGCCTGCAGGTCCGACAGCCCTCCGGGCTGGGTCCCAGTGCCCCAGCTCTCACCCACGAACTTGACCTTCCAGACGCGGTGAGGAAGGAGGAGGCTGTCGGGGCTAAACGCACTCATCCTGGCACACAGCTGCCCGAACACCGACTTGGTGCCGTCGGGGCCGGCCAGGCCGCCTTTGCTGCGCGAACGCTTGACCTGGGGAGAAGGCAGAGTGTGAGTCGCGGCCCGCACGAGGCCCAGGCTTCGCCCGCTCAGCGTCTGCGCACCACGAGCGGGAGCTCCACGAGCAGCAGTCGTAGGATCCCGGAGCCGTGGGGACTAGGCACCCGGCAAGGCGGGGACCATGTGTAGCACCCTCAAGGTCCGGCCGCGGTGTGCACTGGGCTGAAGGCTGCTCCTCTGCTTCTCGACAGGCCTAACGTGAACGTGTCTGCCACCGGGCCCTCCGGTCCTGTCTCGCACACTGTACTCGCAGCCCACGGACGGTGGGAGGAGGTGTGCTCTGCACTCAAGGACTTCCCACACAGACAGGAGGATGGCAGAGGGGCGGGTGCACGGCCTGGGCTGCAGGCGATCGAGGCCCAGGCCCACTGCCGAGGTGGAGTGCCGGGCCCCCAGGTACCGCTCAGGAGGCACCATCATGGTGGTAGCTGATGTGAGCTGCCAGCTCCCCTCCAAATCCGGCATTTGTGACCCAACAGTGCAGCCAATCAAGTGGCCGTCCCAGGCCGGGAGCGAAAGCTCCCCAGCAGACCACATCAAACGGCCATGTGTCTGCGGGAGCGGCTGGCTGACCGCTGCCTGGCGCTAAGCCCTGACGTCAGTGAGGAGCCCTGGCCCTGCCACGTAGTCACATGGCTGTGTAACAAAGGACAAGAGCTGCTGCTCTGCCCAGACGCCCCCAGTGCAGCGTGAAGAGGCGCCCAGTCACACAGTCACACCAGGAGAGGGGTCATGTGTCCACTCCGAGACGGAGACAAAACGTCTGTTCTTCACGGCTCTCTCCTTCCATCCCAGGGCGAGCCCGAGGCCTCGTGGGCAGCAGATGTCAGCGCCGTGGCTGCCATGCCCGTGGCCCGGCGCCTCCACCGCGACCTTTCTCTGACTGTCGTGTACACACGCCGGGCAGCACAGCTCGGGAGACGTGACTCCCGCTGCCTGAGGACCACTGCGGTGCACCGGAGACTGCCGGGATGGGCACCGCCACAGCCGGCTGGATGCCTGCACCGAGGGCCTCTGCTCCCTACTCCTCAGAATGACCCCGAGAGGGAGCCTACGCCACTCAGCCATTCGTGCCTGCGAGAGGAAAGGGCGCACGGGGAGTGGCCCCACCGGGGGAAAGCAGGGCTGGCCTGCAGGAGGGCGGCAGCTGCAGCACCAAGGGCCCCAGGGAGCCTGGTGTGGGCGGGGAGCAGGGAGCTCCAAAGGGAGGGGCCAGCTAGCGCTGTAACCCCTCCCCCTCCCTGCCATGTAACAGCCACGGCTGTCCCTCCGTGCTGCCTCTGGCTGCCGAAACACCCATCCTGCCCGTCACTCAGAAAGACGCCCACGCTCCTACCCAGAAGCCTCGGCCACACCGACATCGCAGCAAGAGCTGAGAGAAGCAGGCTGCATGGCTGCCCCAGGCCGCGGGCGCCACCTGCTCCTGCAGCAGCGCCGAGACCCTCGGACTCGGCCACCCGGCGCGTTACCTGGATGCGGTTCAGCTCCACGACAGGGCCGTGCTGGCGGTCTCGCACCATCGTCGCTTGCACAACTTTCCGGAAAGCCGCCTCCTAAAATGTAGCGGGCAGATACACTCAGAACGTGACGCAGAAGCATCGCCCGGGGAGATCGTGTCTCAGTGTTCTTACGACCTGTCCCCGAGGCCCCGCACGGTTCCGAGCACCTGTGACTCCAGCTAGTTGCGGAGCTGGGGCGGAAGGGTGCAGCACAGTACGACCGGTCAAAAACGTGCTCTCTGTCTCTCCATCTCTCTGTCTCTCCTCCTCGTCCTTGTCCTCTCCCCATCTCGTAAAAGGAAAATGAAATCTGTCCCTAAAAGCCGGACTTCGTTAAGAATAGATAACTGCCAACTCCCTCTCGACTTGTGAAGCCACAGGGGAACGGCCTGGCACTGGTGCCCAGGGTTAAAGGGGCCAGAGCCAACATGGCTGGCTGCAGTTCGAATCCTGGCCCTGGCAGTTTGAGAAACACTCGGGTATACAAGCACATGTGCCCTGAATCCTGACAGGAAGGGAACAGAGACGAGCCTGCAGACTGACCGTGCCCTCGTGCCTAGTGCCCTCTCCTCCCTCTGCTGAGTGCATGCACCCCTGGCAATGAAAGCAAGCTCCCCGACCATACAGTAAGGTGCTCACCAGACAGAGCCACGCTCAGGGAGGGGCTCCTAGCTTCTGAACGGGAAACATGCTGCTAGCAAGCTCCAGAGGCTGAGCCCGCCCCAGCCAGACCTGCCTGCCAACTCTCGGGCGCCCTCTGTAAGTCACCTTGGGCCAGGGGCCTCTCACACCTGGCACACAACCCCTAAGCGCTTGTACCCGTGCTGCCCTCCGCTGGGTCTCCCTGGGAAACACACCTTAGCACGTTATAGCCGTCCTGATTCCCCAGGGCCCTGCAGATGCCAAGGCCCACAGGTGCTCAAGCCCCCAGATAAAAGAGGGCAGCAAGTGTTAGGTGCCCACGTGCCCTCCTGTGTACTCCCAGCCACCTCGGGGTCACACACAGTAATGCTGCATTTGGTACACGCGGGCACACACACTTCAGAGTCCCTCGGGAGCTGCCTTCACCCCACTTCAGAACAGGTGGCATAGGGGTGACTGTATAGATGTGAACACATGAACAGGAACCTGTAGATGCGGAGGGTATGGGGCCCATGGAAGGGAAACTATCAATGTGGAAACCATGGATATGGTGGGTATGGAAGCCATGAGGGAGGAGGATGTGGGGCCCATGAACAGGAACCCGTGGGTGTGGAGGATGTGGGGCCCGTGGGCGGGAACCCATGGATGTGGAGGGTGTGGGGCCCGTGGGCGGGAACCCGTGGATGTGGAGGGTGTGGGGCCCGTGGGCGCAAACCCATGGATGTGGAGGGTGTGGGGCCCGTGGGCGAGAACCCGTGGATGTGGAGGGTGTGGGGCCCGTGGGCGAGAACCCGTGGATGCAGGCGGCTGGCTACATCTCCCCTTCCTGAGCCGGGGGCATTTGCCACGCTGCCTCAGGTAGTTGTGTTTGTGGCCACACCTCCCACCCTGCAGGGAGGCAGGGGAGAGCATCGGAAACGTGGCAGCACCCTGCTCCTGCCGATGTGCATGCCCCAGGGAAGTCGCACCGTGTCCCTGCTGTACTCTAAGCACCCAGAACCAAGCCGGCCCAGGGAGGCGCTCACGGGACGCCCATGGGCAGTCTGCGGCCCACATCCCAGGAGGGGAGCACCTGCTGACTGCATGGCAGGTGCTAAAGATGCCCACGCCCCATCTGCCGCAGGTGAACGCTGCCGCCCGCGCACCTTGCCCTGGGAGATCAGAATTCCGCGTAGCGCATCGAAGCCGACCGAAGGCCCGAGACCGGTCTCATCCAGGGAGCCCTCCAGGTCGAACATGGGGATGCAGGGGCAGAAGAGCTCCGAGACGTGGTGCAGCAGCAGCAGGCGGTTCCGCAGCGCGATGACGGGCAGCTCCTGCAGGTGGTTGTACTCCATGGGGACCTGCGAGGGCGGGGCGCAACACTCAGCCAGGCTGCAGGGGGAGGCGAGCCGAGAGCAGCGCTGGACTTCTCAGCCCGGTGCACGAGCGCACTGAGCTGCGTCCAGAGCAACGCTCGGGCCTGTGCGGACCCAGGGGGACGCGGGAGAACTCGGCCTGTGGGAAGGCGAGCATTGCCAGGATGGTTCTGTGCAGTTTACAAGGAGCACAGAAGACGCCATGTGGACACAACAGGACGTCGGCTGGCCTGAGCGAGACCCTCAGCCTCGTTTTCTGACACTGCAGCCCTGAAGTGTTCCCAAGGAAACACCTCTGTGAACCTTAAGGGAAGGTGAAGTGTGTGTGGCTGTGCGTGCAGGGCTCAGTACGAGGTCAGCACCGCCGGCACTCCTGGCTAGCCCCTTGCCCGTGGCCGAATCTCACTGACCTGAGCAGGGAGCTTGCCAGCGCTGGTGGGCTTGCTGGTCGACCAGGCGAGGGTGTGTGCGGAGCCGCAGGCCACGCGGTTGACCTTCTTACCCTGCAGGGCAGCTACCAACCGCGGCCTCTGGATGGCGTTTGTGGTTCCATCTCCCAGCTGTCCCTCATCATTGTCTCCCCACGTATAAACCTCGCCTAAATGAAGAGAATTTAGAGTCAAAGCCTGCACACTGGGACCGGTAGGGGCACGACTGTCCACGTCCCTGTCACGGACAGCATCAGCACTACTGCCCTTCCACTGGGTGCCGGGTCCTGTCCCAACATCAACCCCACACACGAACGAGATGCGAACACGCTGGAAGCACCCAGCCAGAGGGAGCCTTCTTCCTGGGTGCTCCGCTGACCCCTCGTGCGGAGAGCACAAGACGGGTCCTAAACCACCGCACCAGCTCACAGGCTGAGCATCGTACTGGCACAGGTCTCAGAACCGATTAAAGCAGACGGCGAGAGCCCTAAAACCCGAGGACTCCCGGGACTAGGCACCCGCTGCACACATGGCCACGACTTGCTGTCGTGAGAGAACACAACACACCAGGCGAGGGAAACAGACCCGTGGCGCCCACGGGAACCCAGGCCAAGCTTCCGGAGAGCCAAGCTGGGATCACCGGTAGCTGCAGCTCCAGGAGGCTCGTCAGACTCCATGGCCAGAGCTGTTGTGGGGCTGACCACACAGCCGCCTCGGCCTGGCCTGTGCCACCTCCCAGGTTCGGGAGGAAGGCAGGTTTTAGAAGAGCCAGGTTTCCATGCAAGTGGTTCCAGCCACGTGGATCACCGAGGGAACCAGGGAGCCCCCCAAAATCCGGACTCCTCTAGCAGGCCAGGCCCATGCGAGGACAGCGTCCCAGGCCTCTGTACACCAGGAGTCACACCAGGCCGAGGGGACAGGCCCAAAGCCCGAGCCCACAGGGGCTGCAGGCGCAGGGATGCCGTGGCCCGTCCTGCCGCCCCAGCCGTGGCCCCGCCTACCGTCCTCGGTGCAGCACACGCAGTGCAGGGAGCCCGTGGCGATGGCGATGGCCTTCTTTCCCTGCAGCCCCTGGACCTGCCGTGGCCTCCGCACGTGATCGTCGGATCCGTGGCCCAGCCGGTGGTAATCGCCCTTGCCCCTGCAGGCAAAGGAGGTGGAACCTACCGGGCCGGCCACTGCATCTCCCCCAGCCGGCCCTATACTCAGGATGCCAGCCCGGCCCAGGGCGACTCGCGGCACTCCCCCGGAACCGTGCCTACCAGGTATAGACGGCTCCGGCCTTGGTGAGGGCGACGGAGAACTGGGACCCGCACTCCACTCTGACCACGCCCAGGCCCGTGAGGGAGTCGATCTAGAGGACGCAGAGGGCAGAGGGTGGGTTGGGTGGCGCACCCAGTCGCTGCTGACGGGCCTTAACCTCAAAGAGCTCTGAAACCCGGCCCCACGTCCGACACCCAGCGGCCTGAAGTCCCCGCCCCGGAACCTGGGCACGCGGAGCAAAGCAGCACAGTCCCACTGATGGCGGGCACACCACACCACTGGCACAGTCCCAGGGGGGCATTCCCAGGCCAACCTGCAGCCGTCCTCCTCAGACTCCTGGCTCCCTTCTCCACAATCCCGGTGCTCCTCCTCCACTGCCCCGCCCTCCCTCGGACCCCTGGGCCCACAGGGAGGAGCAGCAGGACTGGGCGGGGCTGGCCCAGGGCCGGTCCTGCCCACTCCTCCAGGCTGACTGATGAATGCCCCAGTCGTTAGCCTGTGACCCGCTCCCACCTGCCCAGGCCCTGCAGGGTACCCAGGGCGCTGCCGGCTTGCGTGGGGTCATCTGGTCTTGCCCAGCAAACCCTGTGGCGTTCCCAGACTCGGGCGCTCACATTTAACCTAGCCCTTTTCATCAGTGCTCCCTTGGCTCTGGCCCCACCACCACGGCATTAGCAATGTCCTCCCTGGCCCTTCCCAATGCCCGTCCCCAGGCCTTGAACACGCAAAGCCTGGAGACGCCTTCCTGAGCCTACGAGGGTCACGACGGCAGCTATCCGTGAGCGGGAGACCCCCCGTGACTGTCTGTGATACGGTCCCCGCACCTGCAACTGGAGGGGCGCGAGGGAGAGGAACGGAGGCGGCCCAGGGCCTGGAGCCTCAGTGGTGCCCGCCACAGGGGACTACAAAGGAGGGCGTCCTCGCAGTCACGGCCACGGCCACGGGTGCAGGGAGGCCCCAGCCAGCACCTGCCGACGGCACTCCGTCCAGGCTGGGAGCTGCAGGCCGCGGGCAGCTACTGAACAGCACGGCCTGTCCTGGGCAGGAGCTCCCCACGGATCCCCGACAGCCCGTGCCAGGGAGCACAGCCCGGGGGAAAGGCCGTGCAGCAGGCCCACGCTGTTCCCCCACCCGAGGGCTCCCGGGCCATCTCTCAGGCCCCCTGCAGCCATGGCTTCTCCCCACCGGCAATCCCGGTCCAGCAAGAGAGGACCCTAGGCGGAGACAGGCCCCAGGTTTCTCCTGTAGCACCCATGCTACCTCGTCCACACAGAACATCTCGGCTACACCACACTGCCGTGTTCACATGCTGCCAGCCACGGGGTGGAGCACAGATCCAAGCACAGCGACGCCCTGGCCTCCACAGCCACCCAACCGCAGGACAGACAGACTGCCCAGCCTGGGCCCACTGGACTCGGCGGCCGCACAGCCTCTCCCCGCGTCTCCCAGACGCCCAGTGGGAGACGCAGCCCTCCGAGCAAACTCTCCTACAGCTCGGGGCTCCCCACACAGCACCTCCTCTCCCGCCGGCCGACCTGCTGTGAGCCCTCAGCTCTGGGCCCTGCCGACCAGACAGAGGGGAGCACGACAGTGCTGGCGTGACCTCTGGGCCGTCACCCACTTCCCCTGATCGCCCATCACCTCTGCAGGGAAGCGAAGATGAGGTGACAACTCCTAAGAAGCACGCAGAGGGGCGGAGCCCGCGGCCCAGAGGCTGCATGCTCGGGAGGGCCAGGAAGGTGCGGCAGGAAATACCTTCATGGGCACTTTACAGCCATCGCTGCCTCCTCTGCCGAGCTTGCCGTAGTCCCCGTCCCCCCAGGACCAGACGGTGTCGTCGTCGGTGAGGCAGAGGGTCTGGGCGTCGCCACTGCCACAAGCAATGCCAACAACACGGTGGCCCTGCAGCGCCTCCACCTTCAGAGATGGGACAGCAGGTGAGCTGGCCGCAATGGAAGGGAGCTGGCCGAGGCAGGCTGCGCGGCGCTGGGTGCCTGCCGCGAGCCTTCACAAAGACCAGGTCGTCCCGCAGTTCGCGTCCCGGACCCGATGGCTTAAAACTCACGCTGGGCGTGTGTGCGTGCGTGCCCAAGATCCTGAGAGGAGAATGGAGGAGAAGGGATTGCAGCGTGACCATCCCCCCTGGGGGGTAATTTCTCGCTTTCTGTCTCTATGTCTCTTTCTGTCTGTCTGGCGAGCGCACGCGCCCTATAGAGAAAACCTCTCCAAAAAAAAAAAAAAAAAAGACCAGGTCGTCTGACCGGTCCTCGGAAACACTCGATGCCTGCAGGACACTGTCTAAACTGTAAGGGGCCGTCCTGGAGCGCAGCCTGGAGTTGGAGCGGCCTGGGACGGCCCGGCCCACGGGAGGACAACGCTCCACGGTGGCCCTTACCTCCACCAAGAAGAAACTGCTGTGTGAACGGGCCACATCGACTCTACCGCTCGGAGGGTCTGGGGGGAGGTGCCGTGCTCGTCGCAGCACAGTCACAGCGGCCGCCTGCCCCTGCAGGACAAGCGGCCTGCAGCCTGTGCCCTCAGCGCCTTCTCACCAGCTTTGGCTTCAGCTGGTCTTCGCTGTCGCTGTGCCCCAGGCGGCCGTAGCGGCCCTTGCCCCACGTGTAGAGGTCCCCCGCCGCCGTGACGCAGGCACTGTGGGCTCCTCCAGCAGCCACGTCAACCACTTCGATTCCTCTCAGGGACTCGATGACACGAGGGCGGTCACACGGACTGCAAAAAGTCCCCAAGGTAACTTACACAGTCTCACTCTCAGGTTTGCGGGCGCATTAAACATTTGGCACCTGGCTTCCTGTGTGCTGGTCACTACTCAGCGTGTCCCTCCCACCCCGTCCGTCAGCTGTCGGACCAGTCAGGGACTTCCTGCCCCCTTTACACAGGGTGTCCGATTGCTGGGGGGACGTTCACAGCTCTGAACTGGGCCGGAAAGGCTTCCACAGACTGAGGCCCAAGTCGCCACTGCCTGTTTTTGAAAGGCTGTGTGCTGAGAACGGGTTTTACGAACTTAATGGGTTGGGACAAGAAGAAAACAAAAAGAACCATAAACAAAGGCGAAAGTGATTACTACTGGCCCTCTACATAAACCGTTGGCACCCCCTGCCGTGAACCCACTCTTCACTCATGGAGCTGTAACACATGAATGTCACTAGCCTACCGTGCGGCCGACACTAACACGCACGTGTTTCCTCATCGCTGAGCTCTGAAAGCTCTTTCTCTTTCAGATATCAGACCTAGTCAGATGGTTGACTATAAGTATTCTTTCCCAGTCTGTGGTAGGTCTTCTCAACCTTTTCACAGTATCTTTCAAAGAACAGTTTATAATTTTTATAAAGTTCAACTTATCACATTTTTCTTTAATGAATCATGCTTTTGGAGGTCAGTCACACGTCTTTGTCGGACCTAAGGTCACAAAGGTTTCCTCTCATTTTCTTCTACAAGTTTTTTGTTTTAGGTTTTACATGTACAATGGTTCACTTTGACTTAACACTTGCTTATGGTGCAAGATATGAATTTAAGCTCATTTTTGTGCTCTAATTTTTCCAATTATTCAAAACTACTTGCAGAGAAACGGTTTCTCCCACAAACTCTCTGCATTTTTGGAAGCTGTATGTGCTGGAACGACTCCTGCAGCGTGCGCTGTGAGCGTAGTTTAATCTGAGCAGTTGCCGGGGGCGCGTTTTGAGGAAGAAGTGCCAGGCAGCGTGCCCGCATGGAAGCCGACACGCAGGGAGAAGCAACACCGAGACGACGCTCTCACATACCTTCTGCTGCCGTGGCCCAGCTTCCCGTCTTCTGCCTCGCCCCACGAGTACACTTCGCCTTCGGAAGACAGAGCCAGGCAGTGCTTTCCTCCCGAATTCACGGCCACTTTCTTAATAAACACGTGCTGGATGGACTCCAGTAACGTCGGCGTGGACACGGACTCTGTCCCTCCGATCCCCAGCCTGCCGCCTGCGCCGTACCCCGTGGCATAGAGCTGAGACAAGGCAAGGGGGCCGACATGAGTTACTCGCTAAAGACTCCCGGAGCTAGTAATTAGTAAACGTGACCACAGCTCTGCACCTTCTTACCACAGAGAAATGAACTCTGAAATGAAAAATCGCAGGAATGTTCAAGACTATGCCTATTTTACTAAGACTCTAAAACTGAAAGAAAAACCCACGGTTTTTAGAACAAATTCACAAATGTATTTTGCAGAAGCAGTCTTTGTTCTGGAAAGTTTTCCACTACTGTCTGGAATATCAACTACAACTAATAACAAGGAATATAAAACAAGATTTAGGGACTAGCAGTTGGCATAACGGCTACATCACTGGACTCCCATGTAGCCGACCCTGGTTCAAGTCCCGGATCCAGTGGCTTAAACTCATGCCAGGCACCTGTGTGTGCGTGCCCAAGATCCGGAGAGGAAAATGGAGGAGAAGGGACTGCGGCGTGGCCATCCCCTCCGGGGAGGGGGGTGATTTCTCACTTTCTGTCTCTCTGTCTCTCTCTGTCTTTCTGGAGAGCGTGCAAACCCTATAGCAAAAACCTCTCTAAAAAACAAAAAGAAAAAAAAAAGATTTAATTATATATTACATGCAAATTCCTAACAATAATACCCGAGAAATATACCTACAGAAAAACTACAAATACATTTTAATATTCCAGCAAGGCAATTAAGGGTCATTATTTAGGCACACAAAGCATGTTTGTCATTAATTTAAAAGATCAGACTGAGGCACAATGGCACACAGAGGGCACCGCCGCCTGAGAGAAAGCAGGGGACAGTGAGAAAGCAAGCCTCCAGGTCCAGGACTCAAGGTTGTCTATGTGGGAGTTCAGCGCCTTAACCACCACGCCACCTGCTGACTCTGTTAGCTCTGATTTTAAAAATTCACGCCACGCAGAAGGAAAGAGTGATAGTTAGCAGAAGACAATAGTCTAACCTCATGTTTAAAGAAGTAAAAGCTTGAAAGTAGGTCCAAGGAATAATAGGATATAAAATAACGCCCCAATAATAATAACCCAGTAATTTAAAAAAACATCAAAAACCCAGCTGTATTAAACAACAGATTAAACACGGATGAGCAGAAACCAGAGGACTGAAAGTTCGACCTGCAGGGATCACCCAGCATAGGGCCCAGAGATGTCAAGGAAAGACCGGCCTCTGACACCACTAGTCTTCCCTGCCCGCAGCAGCTACGCTTAAAGAGGTACTATTTACAGGGGTGGACAAGCACTACAGTTAATGAATGATACGCAGGAAAAAATGCAGCACTTATATTTACAGTGTAACCCGGAATCCTTTACAGTTGGAGAATGAAGACTATACAGAAATATCTGAGAACTGGAACTATTTCCAACATGCCGTGAACACCGCCCGCCCTGCCCTTCTATCTAGGATGGAGTGTGTTCTGTCGTCTACCATGGGGTGCGTGGGGAGCACCTGCTCGAGTCTGCTCAGGCCATGATCCCCTTCCCCCAGTGCCCCGGCCTTCGGACCTTGGGTACTCACACGTGCAGCCCGCGTGTGCCAGGCTGCCCAAGCCAGGGGCTCACACCAGTCACCACGTGGGGCATGGCTTCTCCTGAGCAGCCTGTTGCGCTGCACGGCCGCTGCACGGCGGACCTGCCCCTGGACTAAGACCCACACCACGACCAGCCGTACGGGAGCCATGGAACACGCATCCTCACCTTGCCGTCCGCAGTCACGGCAAACAGGGTCTGCTCTCCTCCAATCAGCTGCACCGGTCTGAGCGCGGCGAGGGCTTCACACGGAGTAGGGACTTTGACTTTCGCACCTTCAATGCCCCCGAGTTGCCCCCTGTGGTTGTGTCCCCACCCATAGATGGTTCCGCTGCCGCCAGCTGACAGAGTCCAGTCGTCGGGTCGCCTGCAGCAGACAGCAGTGTGTGCCACAGGGAGGGAGGGGAGACCTGCCCTGGCACGGGCCTAGGCCTGGCGCGCTCACCTGTGCATCCACTGCACCAGCTGCTCGTCCTGCTCCGTCCTGAAAATGCTGTGGCTCTCGTGGAGCACATCCAGGGGCTCGCCATCAGCCATCAGCTCGCGGATTTTCTTCGCCACCTGGACAACAGTGTCACGTGACTACAAGTCACACACTCATCTTAAGAACACAACAAATAATGCTAAGGTAAGAAGACAGGGATTTCTGCCTTCCCAGAAGGTGAGCCAACATCAACAGGGCAGCTCTGCAGTCAGTAACACAACCAGTAAGACTGGAGCAAGTGTAAGGAGACCGTCCGGACGGGACGTCCCATCTGCACAGCAGTAAGATTGGAGCAAGTGTAAGGAGACCGTCCGGACGGGACGTCCCATCTGCACAGCAGTAAGACTGGAGCGAGTGTAGGGAGACCGTCCGGACGGGACGTCCCGTCTGCACAGCAGTAAGACTGGAGCGAGTGTAAGGAGACCGTCCGGACGGGACGTCCCGTCTGCACAGCAGTAAGACTGGAGCGAGTGTAGGGAGACCGTCCGGACGGGACGTCCCGTCTGCACAGCAGTAAGACTGGAGCGAGTGTAGGGAGACCGTCCGGACGGGGCGTCCCGTCTGCACAGCAGTAAGACTGGAGCGAGTGTAGGGAGACCGTCCGGACGGGGCGTCCCGTCTGCACAGCAGTAAGACTGGAGCGAGTGTAGGGAGACCGTCCGGACGGGGCGTCCCGTCTGCACAGCAGTAAGACTGGAGCGAGTGTAGGGAGACCGTCCGGACGGGGCGTCCCGTCTGCACAGCAGTAAGACTGGAGCGAGTGTAGGGAGACCGTCCGGACGGGGCGTCCCGTCTGCACAGCAGTAAGACTGGAGCGAGTGTAGGGAGACCGTCCGGACGGGGCGTCCCGTCTGCACAGCAGTAAGACTGGAGCGAGTGTAGGGAGACCGTCCGGACGGGGCGTCCCGTCTGCACAGCAGTAAGACTGGAGCGAGTGTAGGGAGACCGTCCGGACGGGGCGTCCCGTCTGCACAGCAGTAAGACTGGAGCGAGTGTAAGGAGACCGTCCGGACGGGACGTCCCGTCTGCACAGCAGTAAGACTGGAGCGAGTGTAGGGAGACCGTCCGGACGGGGCGTCCCGCCTGCACAGCAGTAAGACTGGAGCGAGTGTAAGGAGATCGTCCGGATGGGACGTCCCATCTGCACAGCAGCAACTGAGGCTCGTGGTGCCCGCAGACTCCCACGCCCCTCTGTGCCGCGTCCTCTGTGCTGCTCCGTAGCAAGACAAGTCTGGGTGTCTCGTGGGCATCTATTTACACTGCAGCTGAGTTAAAAATCTCTATACATATTGTGCTCCAAGAGTGAGTCCCAAGTAACAAGCAATACCTCATCGAGAAACAGACGGGGCAGCGGCGTTCTTTTGTCCAGGGCCACTGCCACACGGGAGGCCATGCAGTACCGTCGGAACCAAGCCCACTTGTGCGTCTCTGCACAGCAAGGGAGGGTGTCCAGTTCCAGATCACAGGCGAGAGCTACCAAGACCTGCAGCCAACACAAGGTCCAGCACGCGATGCTCAGAAGCGCAGCGGGAGCTGCCCCTGACTGATACCCACGCTAAGGACAAGCTGCTGGTCCCTGGCCACCCCCGCACGGCTATGTCTTCACACGAAAGTGCCTTATCCCGGCTCGCCTCCCTCGGCCAGCAGGGAGTTCCCACATCCATGACGCAGCAACTCCAAGGAGTCCTGACGACGCGCCTGGTACCAGGACTTCAGTCCCACAGCTGCCACGGGGCGCGTGGCCTACGTGGGCTCGGAGAAGACCTGGGTGTCTTGGAGCAGGCTCGGGCTTGCTCAAAGACCAATACACGGGGCCAAGCTCACACAAACACTTCCAGATATTTTCGCGCTCACCTTTAGCAAGACCTACAACTGCCCTGAGAGAAGCCTCAGACACGCACCCGCCCACACCCTCCCGGCTCTGCGCTCACCTTAAAGAACGGGCTGTGCAGCAGCTGCTTGCCGCCTCTCACGATGGGGTCTTCGTACTCGAACTGCCTCTGCAGTGCCTCGGGGAGGCCTTTCACCAGGGCCGCAAGGGCGCTGCCTGAGAAGCTCTGCAACAACAGATCACACCCGCTGTGGGCAGCATGGCTGCACGGGGCCCCCTAGAGCCAGGCGTTTTACCACCTTGGTGCTAGTCCCTCTAACAATGTGATGAGGGCCGGCCCGCTGCCTCGCGGTGGAGGGAGCCGGAGCCTACGTGGCCTATGTGGTTACAGTCCCAGCCTCGGCGGCTGGGAAGGCACGCTGGGTGTGTGTGTACCCCAACAAGATGGACAGACGGAGGGAAGGATGCAGCATGACCACGCCTCACTGGGGATCCTGCCCTCACCCCCCATTTCTCTGTCTCTCTCTGATGAGCATATGTACCATTTGGCAATTAAAATATTTTTTTCTTGGGACCAGCAGTTGGCGTAATGGCTATGTCACTGAACTCCCATGCAGTTGACCATGGTTCGAGTCCCAGACCCGGTGACTTAAACTCATATGCTAAGTGCATGTGCGTGCATGCCCATGATCCCGAGAGGGGAGTGGAGGAGAAGGGATTGTGGTGTGGCCATCCCCCCTGGGGGGTGATTTCTCGCTTTCTGTCTCTCTCTCTCTGTCTTTCTGGCAAGCACACACACCCAATAGCAAAAAAAAAACCTCAAGAGGGAAAGAAACTGAAGGGACATAAACATTAAAAAAGGGCACTTGAACAATAAACACTTCAAAAGGGGAGCTTGAACATTTGTCAAGACGTCTGGTCTCATCCGGGCCCTGCCCTCCTGTGAGGATCACGCACGCTCCCGTGCCACTTGCAGGGCTGTACTACCTTCCGCACCGCCCCAATGTTAGCACGCGCTGCCGACGTGAGCACAGATCCACCTGTCTCCCAAGAAGAGCCATCGTAGCCAGCAGCGAAGGACACGTGGCCCTCAGGTCACCGCCACGGCCAACAGAGGAGTCCTGTGTCCACAGCTGCTGACGCCCAAACTCAGGCTACGCACAGGAGGAGCGGGAAGGGACAGACGCCTCGTACTCTCATGCGAAACCCCCTGCCCTCCCTGACGGCTTGAGTAAGGCGCCCACTACCCGGAGGGCGGGTGTGCAGCGGGCACTGCAGCTCCTACCAGAGCCCGGGCCTCCCCTTCGCTGTCTCCGAGCAGCCTGTTTATGTTGATGGACTGCCCGAACTCGGTCGTCAGCAGCTTCCGTAGTCTCTGAAGGGCCCACATCCTGTGGCTGGCGGCTGGAATGAGCAGACAAGGCATCAGGGGCTGGGCCTCCTCCCTCCCCCGAGGCAGCAGGACCACGAAGGCGCGTTTACCTAAGGCACTCAACTGCGCGCAGGCCGCCAGCGAGGCCGCCAGGCGAGGGACGATGTTTCTGTTGGAGGTGAGGTTGAGCCGGAAGTCTAGCAGACACGTCACCAAGTCCATGGACGGGCAGGACAGGACACAGCGATCGGAAAGCAGGTCTTTAGGGCCTGTGAATGAGCAGTCACACCCTGGGTCTGAGCGGGCGGGGGACTCGCCCGAGGCACGCAGGTCTGCCTCAGCACCCACGCCCGAGGGACGCAGTTGTTGGCAGTGTGCTCGCGGCACACGGGCAGAGCCCCAGTGCTGACCGCCGAGGCGGCTCTGGGTTTGGATCAGGCCCCGCTGGGCCTTGGGTAGCGCTGCCCCAACCCAGCAGAAGGCAGACCAGGTGCTCTAGTCACTGCCATGGTCGGCCGTGGAACCCGCTGGCCCCAAGGCCCGCCCTCACCTGCAGCCGGCATGACGGGGTAGACCGTGAAGCGCCAGCCCCACCCGTTCACGGAGCCATCGCTGATGAACTTCCACTTCAGCTCGTCCCCCGGGATGCGGAGCTCGCTGGACCAGTCGGACCACTCGCGGCCTGGCAGAGAGAGGCAGGCGCTAGAGCCGCTTCCCCACGCCTCAGTCAGCGGGTCCTGCACAAACAGTGCAGAGCCCTCCCCGGAGCAGAGCCTGGGCTCGGCCAACACGGCCCTCCACAGGCCGAGGGCACAGCACACCCTATCCCCGGAACCGCGTGCTGGTGCATGCCCCCACTCCCGCTCAGTACGCGGGTGCTTAGGTGCCGGATGGTACATAGCCAACTGCGGTCCAAACACCAGCCCCACCTGGTGGCCAGGAGGAGAAATGAAGGAGGGTCCATGAAGTGACTGTACCCCACGGGCACTTCTGCCCTCTCCCTGTCTCTCTGGCAGTGCATCCACTCGAACACGTCAGAAAAAGAGAAAGTGCAGGATGTGGGAGGAGAGACTGCGGGGCTGGCCAGCGACCCAGGTCAGGGCTGTGGGCATTTCCCAGACAAGGTCTGATGGGCAGGCAGTCAGACGGGACAAAGAGCCCCAGCTGTCCCCACCCCCAAGGTCCGTGTGCACAGTCGCATGGCCAGGAAGGGGCCACCTCGAGGGAGGGAGGTGTGAGACGGCCCAGCCAGGAGCGAGAGCTGGGCGGATGCAGTGGGGGAGCCAAGACCCTGACCTGGCCTGCTGCAGAAGGACCACCGGGCGGGCAAGAGCCTGGCTCACCACCTGGGGAGCTCCCCACGCCACACAGCTTGACCCAGCACCAAGACCGAGGCCGTAAGGAATGACACCACGGCCACAGCATGCTCCTGGGGTGCTGCCTGGCCTCCACGGGCAGTCTGCTGCCCACATCTGATGGACGGCAGAGGTCTGCTGCCCCAATGCTCCGTGCTGGTCCTTCCCAGTGTGCCGGGGAGGAGCACCCACAAGCCCCGTGTGGCCGACGGCCTGCTCCACCCAATGGCGCACGTCAGCCGAGCAGAGACCGCCGGGCTGCCCGCCCCCAACAGGCGCTCAGTGCACAGGCGGCCAGGCCTCACCCGCTCAGTGAAAACACTCCCTCAGACAGCCCTGCGGCAGGTGGGCCCCGACCTCTCCAGGCCGCGTGCCACATGGCCAAACGCTCTAACCACCAGTCTCGGGCACTGGAAAGGGGCAAATGGAGGCGCCACAGCCCAGCATCTGCCGCCGCTTCCCTGGGCCCCCAGAGCAAGGTCGCAGCAGGTGCGTTACAAGCACGACCCGGTCGCCGCTGAGGTGGTGGCAAGCAGTCTGAGTGCCTCCCACTCACCTGACCGCACCGAGACGATCCTGTTGACGCCGTCCATGACGGTGAGAGGGTCGTGGCGTCTCTCCGTGGAGCACTGCCGGTCGAACTCCACCCGGAGCCCTTCTGCACCTGCAAGAGGCATAAGAAGAGCTTGAGACCACCCCCTGGGGCACGACAGCAGACACAGCACTGGCGGGAACCCAGTCCCACAGCTGCTGAGACATCAGGTCGGGGCCCGGCCCCCAGCAACAGCCCGAGGCTGGCCACCCTCCTGCTGCGCCCTCAAAGCCCATGTGTGTGGGCTGAGGTGTGGTATGCTGCACGGCTAGGTCGTCCGCACCCTGTGTGCCTCGCTGGGGGGGGGGGGGGGGGGGGCATTCCTGTCTCCAGCCCTCCCGGCCAGGCTCTGCGGATGCCGACCAGGCAAGGCGTGGGGACCTGCACTGGCAGCCGCAGGCGGAGCGGGACCCAGGCTAACCGTGGCTGTGGGGGCGGGGCCCGGGTCTGCACTAGCCCAGGGTGGGTCAGAGCCTGGACTGGAGGAGCCCAGGGGGTGCTGCAAGCCCTGGGGCACTGCCTGCCCAAGGGCTGGAGTCTGCGGAGCAGGGGTGCAGTTGAGCCGGCAGTGCCAGGCCCCTTAGGCTGGGACAGTCTCAAGGACTAGCAGAAGACAACATGGTGGGGCCAGGGAAGAGACAGGGCAAGGAGAGAGAGGTGAAGGAGGGGTGTCGCAGGCCTCTGGAGGGCACCGACCTGCAGGAGGAGGGACTGAGGCGACATGGGGGGGCGGCGGAGTGCGTGAGCAGCAGACGCAGGCTGCGGAGGGAGGAGGGGAGGAGGAGGCAGACGAGCGGACAGACGGAGGGACTTGGGCAAAGACGTGGCACAGAAATAAAAGTCAGCCAAGGCTCAACATGAAGACGGCCCCACTCGGGGGACACGCAGAGGGCCTGGGGCTGGCACAGGCACGAGACCTGGGTTTCGGTGGCAATGTCTTGCACCAAAACAGCCACTTTGCGTGGCTTTCTGTGCTGCCTTAGAGCACAGAGGCCCTTAGCCGAGGGCGGGCGTGAACCTGCCGCCATTCCGGAGCCCTTCCTGTCTAACGAGGCGCCGTCCCCACCACAGCTCATGAACCGCCGCCCTGGGGCAAAGGCCACGCAGACCTCCCTCCCGGTGGCCCAGCACCTGGGATCTTCACGGTGCCGCTGGTGGAAGTGTCGTCGGTGTAGGGGTGGCTGCTCTCCACCACCACGGGCTGTGACGACAGGCGGCCGCTCTGCGAGTCTGTGGCCACGTCCTCCAGCTCGGTGACACAGAGCTCCAACAGCATGTCCGCCACCTGGGAGGAGCAGGGCCGTCAGTTCCCGCCTGCTCCAACTTCACTGAGGACCAGGGCAGCAGATGGGAGGACAGGAGAGCAAGGGACACAGGGAGCCGGTGGCGGTGCCCCGGAGCTGGGGCGGCTGCTATGTGGGGCACGTAACCTGTGCCCACGCCTATGGTGACAGCCATCACAGCAAGGAGGTTGCCTGCCGGTCAGGACACAGACAAACGACAGGCAGAGGACAAGAACCGGGCAGCCCGCCAGGCAGGTGAGCAGCCAGGAGCCACGATGACGGGCCATGCACAGGCGTGAGGGAGGGCCCGCAACAGCAGGCACAGCGGGGGCTCCTCGGGGCTCCAAGAGATGGGGGGCCCCAACCCAACTCTCGGCAATCTGTGATGTCCTTGTCCTTGACGTTAAAAGGCAGTGGAGGGATCAGCAGATGGCACAGTACTTAGGTGGCTGGACTCCCACATAGTCAACTATGGTTTGAGTCCCAGACCTGGCGGCTCAAAGCTCACTGGGTGCGTGCCCAAAATCCCAGAAGGAGACTGGAAGAGAGGGGACTGTGGTGTGGCCATCCCCCTTGGGCGGTCGTTTCTTGTTTTCTGCCTCTCTCTCTGGCGAGCATACACACCCTGTAGCAAAAATCTCTCTCTCTCAAAAAAGAAAAAAAAAAAAGTGAAAATAAAAGGCAGTGGAGAATCACACCATTGAGTGGTTAATACTGGGGATTAGAAACTCCAACTGCTATTCTTAAACATTATTGATGAAAATTAGAGATTACTACATGGCAAAAAATATCAAAACTATGTCAAACGGCAAGCGGGGAAAACTACAAAACATGCCATAGAAAAAGGACGTTTTTGAGAGATTCTAACAAATTGAAAAGAAAAAGCTTCTCGAGCCAGTTCTAAATGGTGCAGAGGTCTGCGGGGGTGAGCCGATGTGCCGTCTCGGGGTGCCTGACACGCAGCCCCTAGGACGGAATCGTGGCCAGGCCACGTGGGATCATAGCGCTGCCCCCGAGGGAAGGCTGGCCTGGCGTGGGGAAGGAAGGAGGGGGCGCCCGGGGCCTCCTACCACTCACCTGCGGGTAGGCGGTGCCCATGCCGGACAGCACGGCCGAGAGCACCTCCTTGCCCCGGTCGCCCCGCCCGGCTACACACGGACAGCTTGAGTAGGTCCACCAACACGCGGGTGTCGTCCGCCACCAGCAGGCTGGTGAACTCGTCCAGGGACTGGGGCTCTGGGCCTGAGGCTTTGTTTTGGCTTTCAACATCCTGAATCAGATGACAACCAACAAGCAAGACGAAAAGAAAATGAGATCAGGAATCCCTAGCTCTCCGAAAGCTTGAAGGACACGTGACTACCAGAGTGAGGGACTTCGTGTGTGACCATGAAAAGCAGACTGAAGGGGCCAGCAGGTGGCGTGGTGGTTAAGGCGCTGAACACTCCCACATGGCCTACCACAGTTTGGGTCCCAGACCTGGTGGCTTGCTTACCCCCCCCGTTCAAATTGAAGTGAATGAATAAATATAATTAAATAAATAATTCTTTAAAAATAAAAAAGCAGACTGAGAAACAACAGGCCCTCTTCCCTCCTCTCCACCAAGCCACACGCTGTGTTCTATGGAACTAGCCTACAAATTACTGATGGTGCCAGTCATGAAGAAATGCCTTGAGGTGATTTTCTGCTGAGACCAAGTGTGGACCACAGCGAGCCCTCACACGGGCACGTGGGCCACGTAAAACCTGCCATCTACAAAGGCACAACTGTGCACGTCCTGCCTCAGTCCTCTCCGTGACCTCCTGCAGTCCCACTTAGGGCCACTCGCGGTCACACCCCTCGGGCTCCCTGGGATCTCTGGGAGAGGTAACACGTATGACGGGTCTTGTCACCTCGCCCTCACTGCCCAGCCCTGCAGTCAGCAGGACACGCTGCACCTTCTCAGCAGAGAGGCCACTTCTTGCTCTGCCCTGCAGCCCTGCTGCCCTGCTGCCTCCTGCGGTCCAGCACACAGACTCCTGGAGCTCGCACTAGGACTGAGCTGGCGGGAGTGAGGTAAGGGCAGGGGAGAGGCCAGAGGCTGTGTGTGACCCTGGCATAGGAGTCACATGGCCTGTGTGGGGCAGGGGCGGGCCCAGGCAGTCTGGCTCAGCGAGGACGCACGGGGGCAGATAAGAGCCTCTTCTCTTCCCTCCGACTTTCTGAGCCTCAGCAAATTCAGGGTCATTCTTTGCAGAAAGAGAGATAGGTCAAGGGTAGCACACCCCACCTGGGATCCTTAGGACAATGTGGCTCATGGGGTGTGTCCTGGAAACCACACGGCTGGCCGTGAGCTAGGAAAAGGGTCCTCCTTCAGAGGAGCAGACCTTGGCCTGCGTCGGGAGGAGACCCAGGGAGTCGGCTAGTGAGATTCGTGAGAAAAGAGGATGGCCCAGAAGCAGAGCCTCCGAAGGATGGACAAGCACTGGGTGGGTACACTCACTTTACCAGCATTTCAGTCTTCTGACTACAGTGTACTGAATAATCTTGTAAACGTTTGTGCCACAGGGCATGTGTGCTCTCCAAAGGGAGACAGAGAAGGAAAGTGAGAGACCACCCCGCAAGGGAGACGCCCATGCCACAATCCCTTCTCCTCCATTTTCCCGAGATTTTGGGAATGTGCGCACAGACACCCAGCGTGATTTTCAAGCCACCGGGTCCAGGACTTGAAACACATTCAGCCCTGTGGGAGTCTAGCACCTTAATCACCATGCCACCTGCTGGCCCCACTTAATGATTATTTTAGTAGAATATTTAAGGGAAACAAAACAGGGGGCCAGCAGGTGGCATGGTGGATAAGGTCACTGGACTACCATTTGGCTGACCACGGTTCGAGCCACAGACCTGGTGGTTTGCCTTCTCTCTCTCTCTCTCTCTCTCTCTCTCTCTCTCGCTCTGTACCTCTCTGGTCAGATTAAAATAAATAAGTAAAGTTAAATAATAAAATACTTCTTAAAAAAAAAAGAACAGAAAAACTGTCCGGGGGAGTTGCTTAAAAAAAAAGAAAGAGAAGAGAAGAGAAAGGAAGGATCACTGGCAGCACGCCCTTAAATAAGGGGCGTGGGTAGATCACTGCGAGGTGCCAGGCACAGCGGGGAGGGAGCGATGAGGAACGAGGGGGGGCCCTACTCTCTGGGCACCACCCAGTGCCTCCCGGCACCTTCCAGGGAGAAACCTGCACACGCTCCCAACCACGCGGCACGGCACGTCTCCGGGGACGCACAGCCAGACGCGTGCCCGCGTGGCTCCCGGGTGTGCCCTGTGCATGGAAGGGCAGAGACTGTGCCCGGACAGCCTGGGCCAGGAGGGCGAGAGACCTACAGGACACTAGTGACCAGACGCTGTCTGCAGGTGACAGCGTGACGGGAATCTCGGGTCAGGGCTCACGTCCCAAGACTCAGATGCACCCACGGAGTCTCCCGACATGACGGGGATCACGCCTGCCACACTCACACAGGTGGTTCGGGGAGCTAACGAGTGGAGGACCTCGGGAGGGGCATACAGAGTGCGTGGGTTCTGTTCCCGAGCACGGCATCTATGCCGACTGCGTGTGTGTGAGCTTAGCCCTGACAGAAAGCTGGGGTGCCTCTGGACCTCGCTGGCCTTGGCCATGGTCTCCGCGATGATGCTGGCCGCTCCGGGGTCATCCGTCACTGGGATAAATGGCCGCGAGGGGGCTGAGGGGGCAGACGGGGTCACAGCGTCCTCGGGAGAGACGACCTAGTTGGAAAGCGCACAGAAATTGACAAGAAGAAACTCGGCCACAGGCACGCAGCCCACACCAGTCCAAAACGCCTCATCTGAACCCAGCTGGGGCCTCTCGGAATGTTCCAGACCCCAAAGAGGCCATCACGCCGCGTGTCTGCTCCCCCGGTGGGCCTGGGGCAGTCCTGCCCGGCTGAGCACATCCATTCCCGGGGAGCCTACGAGCCCTCGCAGCACCCACGGACCGACTGACAGCAGCCCACCCCTGCAACTTGGGTTTTCTTCAACATAGGCTACAAAAATGTTGACTTTCAGAGCTTCAAGGTCTCAGAGTTACGACCATGGACTGTGAACTGCGTTTGATGATTTCATACGAGAGCGACCGCCTCTCGCAAACATTAAAAGAGCTCTGTGAGCAGAATACCTTCCACCTCAAGCCAGAGACCCAAGCAGTGGACACAAAACACCCCACATTGAGCAACAGAACGAGACGTGCGGGCCCCGGATCTGCCGGCGCCTTTGTGACCTCGCAGTGCGGGGTCCCTCCAGCCCGTGTTACCTCTCTCTTCTCCTGCCACGGATTCGGGCTCAGCCTGTCTTCACTGTCCCCGGCCAGCATGCACTCCTCTGCACTCACGGGACTGGCCATGGCAGACGCGTCGGAAGGGGGTGCCGAGGACAGCGAGGGGCACTCCACCGGGGCCATCATGCTGGCTGGCATCAGGGCCCCGACGACCGTGTCTCTGTGAGGGCAGGAAGCCAGGCTTGCAGGAGCCTCCCTCGCCACCACGCCGTGGGAGGCAGCAGGGGGCACGCGCTCGCCGAGGCACTTTTGTTTTTATAGGATGCAGAGGTTTGCGGAATGCCCAGCTATTCCCACGTACCCACCAGCTCCCAGCTAAGATGTGCGGACTTCATCTGAGTAACCACAGCAACGACAGGTGAAAAACTGTCTAACATAAAAAGCAGGCCAGACCCAGCCTCTGGCTCTGCCTGAGACCCTCCTGGGCTGTGGTTAGAGCCTGCGGGTGGGTCACGGAGCTCCGGGCAGTCCTGTTTACTCAGACAGCGGGGACGAACGTCTCTCAGTGACAGGCCGTAGCCACCACACGGCGACAGCAGGCGGCGCACTCGCTCTGTGAGAAGACTGCAGCACAGCACTACAAAAGCAGCGCTGCGGACACTGCCAGGTCACCAGGGGAGGGTGCCGTACACACCGGGCCTCCCACAGCGCCGCAAATCGGTCAGCCAGCGCCCCGCGCTGCCCCAGTACTGACGCCCCGCGCTGGCTGAGCAAGAGAAACGACGGCATTCTTGACCTGGGTTTCCCAACGCGTGCTTCGGTGCTCACAAAAGCAGAGGACAGGCGCCCCACAACGCACAGCCCTCGGAGGCAGCAACAGCACACTCCAGGAGACCTCCGATCAGTCGGGAGGTACAGAACCCCACGCTTAAACGCAGCAGCGCTTCCGAAGCAAAAGCGCGAGCCTACCTGGCCTACATGACCCGCAGTGCCCAGCCCACGAGCCTACCTGGCGTATGTGATCTGCAGCGCTGTGAGGATATGTGACAGGGCCTGCTGTTTGGCCAGGTTCCCATCCAAGGACAGGAGGATCTTGGCGAGAGAAGGGCGATTCGGCTTTGCGTTATTTGCACCACTGATTTTATTACTGGCAGCAGAAGACTCGGCATCTGAAGGTACGCCTGAAAAAAGGGCAATAAAATTGGGGTTCTGCTTGTAAGGCCACAGTCTGCTCTGTTTCTATGTATCTGACTCTGGGGTTAGTTCCAAAACACTGTGATCTACGTTTCGCTGTTGTGCAGAGTATGTTTCAGGCTCATTAATGATCTTTCAAAGTAAGAACAAAAAACATTTAATTTATCTTATCTATACTTCTGCAAAAAAGCTATTTTCAGCAAAATTCATTATAACTGCAAAAAGATGGAGACACTTTTACAAAATGCACTTGTAATATGAGCTCACATTGTATACACATAAGCTGTAAAAATGCTGCAATACCCATCTGTATTTACTTACACCTGCAAAGCAAGACAAAAGAAACCCAAACAGGACGTCATTATCGAATGAACCAAAACCAGAGAGAAAGAGAAACCTTCCAAGAGCAGAGGGGAAAAGTGCAGGAGAACACAGGTAAGAATGACACACCGAATTATCAAACAAATCAGGCTTCAAGACGGTGAAATGGCGTTTTACAACACTTGAACTGTCAGCCTGCAATTGCACACCCAGCAGAGCTATCCTATAAAAAATCAAGAAAATAAGGCCCAGCTCAGTCCTAAGAATGAGAGGAGGTCCCCAGCACACCCACCTACACGACATCGCCGAGGCCCTCGAGCAGGAGAACAATGCCAGACAGAAACACGGCGTGCACAAAGGACTGAAGAACGACTCCAACGAGCAACTTCACGAGGAGATGGGCCTCTTCTTGTTTAAATGGGCAAAACCATACCATCAGGCTTACACTCCACGCAAGAAGGAAAACGCGTGACCACGGAGCAGGGACATCCGCTGCAGGGCACGTAACTGTGCGAGAGCAAGCCCCGCCTAAAAGCCAATGACCGCACGCTAGAGGACAGCTCCCGCTGAGGGACACCGGGGCCTGAAGGCCGTCCTACATCTCCCGCCGAGGGACGCCGGGGCCTGGAGGCCGTCCTAGAGCTACCACCGAGTGACACCAGGGCCTGGAGGCCATCCGAGAGCTACCACCAAGTGACACCGGGGCCTGGAGGCCGTCCTAGAGCTCCTGCCGAGGGACGCCGGGGCCTGGAGGCCGTCCTAGAGCTACCGCCGAGTGACACCAGGGCCTGGAGGCCGCAAGTAACAAGGCAGAAAACATCAGATCATAAAAATAACTCATTCGAAGGAAAGCCGAAAGAGAGGGAAGAGAGGACAGTGAAGAGCTAAGTAAATGTACATGGGCTGAAAACTCCAATTAAAAGACACAGATCAGGGACCAGCAGTTAGCATAATGGCTATGTCTCTGGACTCCCATGTAGTCGATCGTAGTTCGAATCCCAGACCTGGTGGCTTAAAACTCACGCCGGGTGCGTGTGCATGCGTGTCCAAGATCCCGAGAGGAGAGTAGAGGAGAAGGGATTGCGGCGTGGCCATCCCCCTTGGGGGGGTGATTTCTGGCTTTCTGTCTCTCTGTCTCTCTGTCTGTCTAGTGAGCGCACACGCCCTATAGCGAAAACCTCTCCAAAAAAAAATAAAAATAAGACACAGATCAGAGTGAACTTAAAAAAGCACATCTAACTACATGTTACCCACAAGGAAGCTGCTTCTTTAACACAAAGACACAGATAAAAAGTAAAAGGATGGACAAGAAATAACAATCAAGGGGGCCAGCAAATGGTGTAATGGTTACACTGCTGGACTCCCATGTAGTCGACCGTGGTTCAAGTCCCAGGCACGTGTGCGTGAGTGCCCAAAATCCCAAGAGGAGAATGAAGGAAAAGGGATTGCAACGTGGCCATACCCCCTGGGGGGTGATTTCTCCTTTTCTGTCTGTCTCTGAGTCTCCGGCGAGAACACACATCCTATAGCAAAAAATCTAAGAAAAAATACCTGTAAAGAATATCATAGTATTGGGCCAGCAAATGACACTGTGGTTACATCACTAGACTCCCACGTGGCCAACCATGGTTCAAATCCCAGATCCGGTGGCTTAAAGTCACACCAGATGTATGTGTGTGTGTGCCCAAGGTCCCAGGAGAGGAATGGAAGAGAGAGGATTGCAGCTTGGGGGGTGATTTCTCACTTTCCCTCTCACTATCTTTGTCTCTCCCTCTCTCTCTGGCAAGTGTACATGCCCTAAGGCAAAAATCTCTTAAGAAAAAAGAATATCATGGTATATAAACAGCTTGTAGGCCCCTGAGAAATTAAATTTTCATACGATCCGGCCACTCCTCTGCCAGGGATTTACCCGAGAGAGAGCCACGCAAGTGCGTCTCCAAAGGAAGACACGCTCCAATTTTAAACTAAATAAACTCGCTCATTTCTATTTGTATAGTCAAAACCTAGATACAATCCAAATATTCACTAACAGGCACATGGACGAATCAACTAGAATACATTCATAAATGAGATAGTAGTGAATAATAAAACACGAAAGAATATTGACACATGCCACATAGTCTCCAAGTGACTGTGCTGAGTGAGGACAGAAAGAAGAGTGCATGTGTATGATTCCGTCCACTGCAGACTCTAAGAGCTGCACACAGTGGGGCCGGCAGGCGGCACGGGGGTCAGGGCTCTGGACTCCCACATGGCTTACTGCAGCCAAGACTTGGACCTGGTGACTTGCTTTCTCTCTCTCTCTCTCTCTCTCTCTCTCTCTCTCTCCCTCTCTCTCTCTTCCTCTCTCTTTTTCTGTCTCTCCCTGCTCAAACTGAAGAAGAAGAAATAAAATAAAATAAAATAAAATAAAATAAAATAAAATAATTTTAAAAAATACTGCACACAGACCCGCAGGAAGGGAGAGCAAGCCTGTGGTCACAGGATGAGGAGGGGCTCAGAGCGGCAGGGAGAGGCTGCAAGGCAGAGGAGACCCTGGGGTGGCCCCTGTGCCCACCTGCACTGTGGTCGTGCACACACTCCAGAGATGACCAAACTATGCGTTTTAACCAGGTGCGGCTCACCGTGTGCCAGTCCCACCCGCCCCGCCCAGAGCCCCTGAGCAGCCATCGCCGAGACCTGTTCAGGCCCGCGCAGCAGCACGAGACCAGCACCACGCTCGCTCCCAACCATCCTTCCAGCGTGTGTGAGCCGGGGGCACCACCACCGCTCTGTGCCGACAGTCAGCAAATGCACGCCCCGGGCTGAGGCCCCGTGTCACTGTCCCGCAGAGACCCTGGAGACGCCGCAAGCCCGTGTTACCTAAATAGGAAGCCCCTAAGGGGTCCCTTGCAGTCTGGAAGAGGACAGGCTCGTGGACAGAGGGCGTGGCCACATCGACGGTGGTCCATGCCACGCTGTGCGATGACCCACAGGCCACACGCGTGATCTTCTGGCCCTCCAGGCCCTGCACGAGCGTGGGCTTCCTGTTGACCGTGGTCGTGCCGTTGCCCTGTTGTCCATGGTCGTTGTCACCCCAGGCGTACACCTGTGTAGGGAAAAGTGCTTAACAGTTTTCCAACATTTCACTGTGTTTTCTTTTATTTTTAAAAAAAATTTTTTTGAGAGGTTTTGTTACAGGGCACGTGCACTCACCAGAAAGATGGAGACAGACAGAGAGACAGAAAGCGAGAAATCACCCCCCAGGGGGGATGGCCACACCACAATCCCTTCTCTTCTACTCTCCTCTCGGGATCTTGGGCACACAAACACATGTGCTCAGCCTGAGTCCAAGCCACCAGGTCCGGGACTCGAACCGCGGTCAACTACATGGGAGTCCGTCGACATAGCCATTACACCAGCTGCTGGTCCCCACTGTATTTTCTCTAAAATTACTGTGAAATGCATGAAGTGTATGCTATAGCTTGACAGGATCAAGCTCTCAGAGGTAAAAACAAATCGCTTCACAATCTTATAAAACGGCAACTGCGTGCCACAATGCTGAGGAAAACTTAGCCATGAAAATGCTTGCCAAGGGACCAGTAGATGGCGTAACAGTTACATCCCTGGACTCCCATGTAGTCGACCATGGTTCGAGTCCCAGACCTAGTGACTTGAAACTCATGCCAGGTGCATGTGCATGAGTGCCCAAATCCCGAGAGGAGAATGGAGAGAAAGGGATTTCAGCATGGCCATCCCTCCAGGGGGCGATTTCTTGCTTTCTGTCTGTCTCTCGGTCCCTCTCTCCCTGGTGAGCACATGTGCCCTATAGTACAAATCTCCAAAAAAAAAAAAAAGAAAAAAAGAAAATGCCCGCCAAAGACGATACACAGTCTGTCTTGCCCTTAAAAACTGAATGCATGCAGGGGCCTGCTTGACTAAGTGTGGTAGTGTATTTTCTTTACTTTGCAAAGGAAAATGATCAGAAACCATAAGCTGCTTTCCGAGGGATTAGTTTCTGGGCTCTACAGAGTAATACAGTGTAACAGGGCTCAGCGGGACTAGAACACAGTGCGCCACTTCTGTCTGCAAAAGCGAACTTGGCAATCCAGGGCAGTCGTGGCGTTCTCCAAGCTGACGGGGGGTACTGGCGGCCAAGCACGAACTGGTTCCGAAACAGAGGCTGTGTCCCTGCCAGGCCCACCCGAGGAAGCCCTGCTCTCCCCGACTTCGGAGGGAGCCCGACCCACGCTGACACCCGGGCCGGGCAGACAGCAGCGAGCCAGACGGCCCGTCCACGGCGGAGCTCGGCCTCGTCTCATTGCACCCAGAGTCCCGATTTGACGAGGCGCAGGCTGGCGCGGGATGCCACTTCAGCAGGGCACACGCCGCCGCACCCAAGCACCTGCAGCCTTACCTGGCCCGAGTCCGTGACCGCCAGGCAGTGCAGGGCCCCGACGGCCACGTGCACGATCTTCTTGCCTCTCAGCCCCTCCACCACCTGTGGCTTCCGCACGTGCACATCAGAGCCGTGGCCCAGCCGGAAGTAGTCCCCCTTGCCCCTGCAGGAGGGCGACGGCAAGTGTTACCAGACGGCCACGGACAGGCAACGCCGCCAGAGCAAAGGCCCGTGGCCTCAGCCCGCCGCAGCAGCTTCAGGACAAGGTCATACACAGCTCCTGTGGCCACAGACTCGCGGATTAGCCCATGTTACTCTATGAATTCTGCCGGGAAAGGCCTTAAGATTGCGACACTGTACAGTATTAAGTTACTCGCGTGGGTTTTCGTGTGCGGAAACTAAACACACAACCACGAGCGGTCTCGGAAGCTGCCCTCGGCCGTGACAGAGGTGCCGAGGCCCGACACACCATCCGGGGCCAGGCTGGGCGACCTCTGTGCACCTGAAGGTCAGCTTCCACCAGAAGCACACGTGGGCCCTCTTCGGATCAAAGAATTCAGAAGTCTGTTCTGACTTCGTTCACCATCGGCCTTCCGGTGTGGGGAAGGGCCGGCGGAACCCTCCACATGAACCTCGCCTACGGGGAAGGCAGGCGGAACCCTCCACGTGAACCTCGCCTACGGGGAAGGCAGGCGGAACCCTCCACGTGAACCTCGCCTACGGGGAAGGCAGGCGGAACCCTCCACGTGAACCTCGCCTACGGGGAAGGCAGGCGGAACCCTCCACGTGAAC
This sequence comes from Tupaia tana, assembly GCA_026018925.1. Taxonomy (NCBI): domain Eukaryota; kingdom Metazoa; phylum Chordata; class Mammalia; order Scandentia; family Tupaiidae; genus Tupaia; species Tupaia tana. The sequence continues at coordinate 153,367 of JAKSZU010000028.1, forward strand.
CTCGCCTACGGGGAAGGCAGGCGGAACCCTCCACGTGAACCTCGCCTACGGGGAAGGCAGGCGGAACCCTCCACGTGAACCTCGCCTACGGGGAAGGCAGGCGGCTCTCACCACTCTCCAGCACCCCCTTCCTGTGACCCAGACACGGCCCGTAACAGTCACCAGCGCCCGCTCGGTACATGTGAGTGACAGACGAGCTGACCAGGGCAGGGCAGACATGCCGGCGACAGCGGGGACATACGTACCACGTCCACACCACGCCCGACTTGGTGAGTGCCAGCGAGAACTGAGCCCCGCACTCGATCTGGCACACCCCCTGCCCGTTCAGCCTCTCGATGTTCTGGGGGATGTTACAGCCTTCGCTTCCTCCCCGGCCCAGCTTTCCGAAGTCGCCGTCACCCCAGGAAAACACCAAACCTAGGTCAAAATCCACACGTCGGGCCAGCACCTCTCAACCTGTCCTCCCTCCAGAGCCCGGAGTCCTGAGAGGCGCTCACCTTCGTCGGTCAGCGCCAGGGTCTGGGCATCTCTGCTTCCACACGCGACCTGGACCACGCGGTGGCCAAGGAGGACCTTCACCTACTCAATCACAACGAGAAGGAGGTCAAGCTCGGGCTCTGGGCAACCGAGGGAGCCCCTGCGCAGACGGCGCCAGAGACGGTGCGTCCTTACGGACTGCCCTGCTCTCGGAGCTCAGCTCCTCCGGAAATCAGCAGCAGTAACGTTCTGCGAGCCGCAAAAACGTGCATAATCACCATTTTGGGCTTCAGCTGGGTGGTGTTGTCGCCGTGGCCCAGCCGGCCGTACTCCCCGAGGCCCCAGGTGTACAGCTCACCGCTGGACGTGAGGGCAGCACTGTGCGAGCTCCCGCAGGCAATGTCCCGGATACGCTTGGTCTTCAGGGCCTCGATCAGCCGCGGCTTGTCGCAGTTCCTGAAAGACGGGCAGGTCGTACGCCCACCACCCAGACAGCCACCTACCCCGGCAGACCGCTGGTCAACCTAACAACAAGCTCTAAAGCGACTCCTATGTCTCCCTACTGAAAAAGACTCTTCCAAGACCCATGTCCAGGGGCCAGCAGGTGGCGTGGAGGTTAAAGCGCGGACTCCCACATGGCTGACCGCGATGCAAGTCCCAGCCTGGCGGCTTGTTTTCTCACTCGCTCTTTCTTTATTTGTCTCTCAACTCTCAGGTGAGCAAACATGCCCTGTAGCAAATTTTAAAATGATAATAATGATAAATAAAATTAAATAAGTAGTTCTTTAAAAATCCATCTCCATAAGTAAATGTTAATAATTTTCTATAAAATATCAACAGGCACTCACTATTTTCATCAGTAATGGTCTCTGTTATTTTTTAAGAGATTTTTGCTATAGGGCAAGTGTGCTCACTGGAAAGAGAGAGACAGAGAGACAGAGAACAAAAAATCATCCCCCCCCCCCCGCCACCAGTGGAGAGGGCCATGCCACAATCCCTTTACATCCTCCTCTCGGGATGTTGGGGACACATGCATGCACATGAGCCCAGTGTGAGTTTTAGGCCACCAGGTTCAGGATGTGAACAGCAACTGACTACATGGGAGTCCAGAGATGTAACCATTACGCCACCTGCTGGTCCCAATAATGGCCTCTTATCAGGGAGTGAGGCTGAGGACAATATTCTCACATTCTGCTGAAGTGTCCGAGTTTTCCATCGTCGCCTTCACCCCACGAAAACACTTTGCCGTCGACAGTCAGAGCCGTGGCGTGCCGACCACCTGCAACGGTCACATGGGCATGGGTCACCAGAGCACAGAGCCAAAGGGCCTGTCCTGCAGCCTTGAGACGCGTGCTGGTGTATGTGCGCTGAACACACGGGTGCACGGGGCAGCGCCTCCGCTACCACGAAGGCTTGCAAGAGGGTGGCATGCAAAGCACATGAGCTTCTGTCAAACAGCAAGCTTGAACTCCAGAAAGAACTTCACTGGCGAAAAAGGGCAAAATAACACTGATTATTAATGGGCTCCCAGTATGTTAAATACAAGGGCACTTTCAAAAGTCTGCAAAAAACCAAGTACGAGCTCATTTTGGTGCCAAACAACTGTGAAACCCATGCATACTTGTTCATAGTAAGTATTTCCCATGAACCTTTTGAAGACCCTCCCCCATATATAAATGATATATATAAACCTGGATGGAAAAGTAGAAATAAGCACACCTGTGATGATTAGTTAAACTGCCAAACACAGTGGCAGTTCAAGTTTCAGAGACATGCACTCGACAGTGGCGTTACTCAGGCAGAGGCACCACGGTACGCAGTGAGGGCGCTATGCCCACACCGCACATGCCAACTCCTGCTCTTCCCGGAGCAGCACTTTTCTGGCCCACACCTGTCCCAGCAGCACAGGTGTGACTGTGGCCCGCTGGCTCCTGGGCTCAAGGGCTCCTCATCCCCCAGGTTCTGTCCCCTCCTCCTCACCACCAAGCCTGGGCAACGCTGTCCTCAGTTCTGAACTATGCTTCCCAGCCTCGTCTGACCCAGGAGCAAACCAGGGGCGGGGCGGGGAGGGCTCCAGGCAGGCCAAGGCCAGAAGGAAGAGGCGTATGAGAGACGCCACGGAGCCGAGGCTGTGACTCCAAGGCTGAGGGGCACCCTTGGAAGGGGATGTCCCCGCGGGCCAACTGCTGATCTCTTAAAGCCTCACTGGCAACAGCTGGACCCTAGACCCCCAGCCCCCGGAGACTACACTGCCCATCGTTCCCACGGCTAAGTAAAAACCCGGAGAAGAATGCAAGGACACCGGGGTCACTCCAGAAAGCCTTAGGTCACCCGCCGCACATTCAGCGCTGCACCTACCCGAGTGGACGGCCACCTTCTTGACCACGTAGCTGCTAAGCGCCGTGACTTGCCGTGGGAGGGGCACCGTCCCGCTGGACAGGCCCAGCCCCAGCCTGCCGTTGGTGGCTTCCCCACAGGCGTACACCTTCCCTTCCACGGTCACTGCAAGGACAGGGCCAGCGCGGCACTCACTCACTTTTCACACACCAACTTGTTTTCGGGGCTAAGCGGATGTTTTACTTTTTTTTTTTAAGGTTTTTGCTATAGGGTAAATGTGCTCACCAGAGAGAGAGTGAAAGGTAAAGTGAGCAATCACCCCCTAGGAGGATGGTCACACCGCAATCCCTTCTCCATCGTCCTCCTGGGATTTCGAACACACACACACACACACACACACACACACACACACACATGCTCAGCATGATTTTCAAGCCCCCAGGTCTGGGACTCGAACCATGGTTGCCCATGTGGGAGTTCAGCACCTCAACTACCACGCCGCCTGCTGGCCCCCTAATGTTTCAATATTGAAGAACCATTACCTGCAAACAGACTTTTAGAACCACCAGCCACCTGGACCACGTTCAAAGCAGACAAAGTCTCAGAGAATGAAGGGACCTTTATCTAGGACAGGATTGAAAGAAAGAAAAAGATACTTTTATTTTCACTTTTAAAAGTCTAAGTAAGCTTACCAGACAACTGGGGAGTTACCTTTCAAATCCATAGGGTCCTAACCAAAGGAGAGCCGTCTCCTGGAGACGCGCTGAGGCACACAGGACGAGGTGCTGTACCGAGACGCACTTCACAGAACCCGGAGTAGGGCAGGGGTGGGGGTGCAGGAAGTAAGGACAAGCACCACGGTTGCTGACGGCCACCGGGGCTGGGAGCTGGCACCAGGGACAGGCGGCACGGCCCCTCCTACTCGGGCACACTTGAACAGCTCACGATAAAAGGTGCGAGCCGAGACGAACACAGACCTCAAAACTACACGCCGCACCCCTGCTCGTCTCTCTCCTTCTGACCCCGAATCTGCAAAACCACATGCTTACATGCCCCACTGAGGACAGGTGTCACTTAATTAGAAATTCTTAGAGCCCCGTCTAAGAAAGGCTTTATGCTCCCACATCAGAATGCTGAGACCGTCTCTACTGCCGAGGAAGAGGGTTTTCACCACACAGCCCCCGCCTCGGCCTAGGCCCAGCACCTGCTCTGCCGTGGCAGGGCCACCCACAGCTTATGACACTGCTGCTTCCAGAATGGAGGCGGTGCCCCGGGACAGCGTCACAGGCTGTCCAACACAGAACACGTGATCCCACCCTGAAGGCACAGAGTTCAAGGAGGTGAGCTCCGCTGCCTCGGTTTCTCACCGCCATAGGTGAAGAGGGCACTGTGTCGGGCGGCGTCTCACAGGGCAGGGAAGGAAGAGGGCCGGAGAGGCAGACCGTTTCCCAGCCCCAACTTGGGAGGACCCCGCTTTGTGTCCCCTCGGACAAGAGGCCTTGAGTAACAAGGGACACTGAAGTCCCGCTCCACTGCTTCACCTGTTAACGTGTCGTTCTGAGCGACTGCAGCCACTTCCCGAGCTCCCCGAGACCTACAGGGCTGAGTACCCCGGAGCAGAGGAGCCGTGGAGCGGCTGCCCGGAGGCGCAGCTTGCACAAGGTGAAGACCGGGCACTTGTCAAGCACAGCATTCTCAGATACGTTACCTTACAGTTTATCAGACAGCAATAACACAGCTCTCTCCACCCGAAGTGCACTAGCCCCCGAGGGTCAAGGATGGAGGGTCTCAGAACCTGAATTTGACAGTCCAGCAGGTGGTGTGCTGGTCAAGGTGTCGGATTCCCACATGACTGACCATGGTTAAGTCCCAGGCCCAGTAGTTTGAAATATCACAATAAATAAACAGAAAAATACATAAGCATTTTTTAAAAAGAAAAAGAAACTAAATTTGATAGCGACTACTCGCTCATAGAAGACTCACTTTTAAAATAATTTAAGAATCAACAGCCAGGCCTGGCTGTACAGGTGGGCTGCGCCAGGCGCGGCCTGCCTGAGTCCCAGCCGGCTGGGAGGTTGCAGCACGAGGCTCGGATCACAGCAGACCCTATCAGAAACACTGTCTGTCTGTCTGTCTGATCTGTCACAAAGGAAAACCACACGGCACATGGCAGGTGGGACCTCCCGAACACCGTGGGGTCAGACTGCTGCTGAGCCTCTGGACAACGGCACTGCGCGCCTCCTCGGGCAGGCGGAAACGGCCGTCGGGACGCCCTCGCGGGGAGACGCCTACCTTGGAGCCCTTCAGCCCGCCGAGCTGGTCCTTGTCGTTCAGTCCCCACACGAACACTTTGGTTCTTATGGTAGCTGCCGACTCCAGCCCCGCAGCCTTCTTCCTCATCAGGCTATGCAAAGGGAAACAGGACAGACGTGGAGGCCACCGAGCAGGAGCACTGGCCACGGGAGTGCTCAAATGCACGCGTTTGCTAAGCTGATGCCGAAACCCTCAGCACAAAGCTGTGAACCAGGCCGCACCGTTTCTGCAGGGACACGCTTGGGCACAGGAAAAGGCACACGGCAAGACAGGACATTCCAGGTAGAATGAAACGTTTGGATTTCCTTCTGTGAACGGTAATTTCCTACATATAATGTTTCCAGACAGTTTTCTTTAAATAAGAGCTAACTTTCCTATGTTTTAAACTCAGCCAAAGCACCGGCCCCTCCTAGGGGCGTCCGAGACGGGCGTTAGGAGACGGCTCCGGACAGTGAGCCCTGCGGGAGGAGCGGACGCGGCACCTGCGCGGCACTCACCTCCCGCTGCTGCCTTTGTCGTCGTCCTCCTCTTCGTTATCCGAAGCCAGGAAGGGGACCGCGGCCAGGTCCTCCTCCTCCGCGCGGATCCGCCCCAGCAGGATGAGCCCGTGGATCTTGCAGTCGATGCCCGAGCTCCGGCACTGCTTGATGGCGATCTCCACATACCTGTGGTACTAGACGCGGAAGCACGCGCTGTGCACGGCTCGGCACCCAGCGCACAGACGCTGTCACAGAGCACCGGGCGCACGGGACGCACGGCGGAGGGACGGGGCTCCTGCACTGACGCTAGGGGGACACCCAGGGCGTCCGTCCAGGCCAGCACGGCCGCAGCAAAGCACGGTCTGCCACCCAAGAAGGGATGGACTCAGGGAACGTGTCTGCTGGGGCTGGGGACCTGCTCATTTCACACCTCGAATCACACAGGGTGACAGACAGCCTTACTGAATGACTACCTCAGCCTCTGAGCTTTCTTGAACCGAGATGTGTTAAGAAAGCAATGAGGGGGAACCAGCAGTTAGCGTAATGGCTATGTCGCTGGACTCCCACGTAGTCGACCACGGTTCGCGTCCCGGACCCGGTGGCTTAAACTCACACCGGGCGCGTGTGCGTGCATGCCCAAGATCCCGAGAGGAGAATGGAGGAGAAGGGATTGCGGCGTGACCATCTCCCCTGGGGGGTGATTTCTCGCTTTCTGTCTCTATGTCTCTCTCTGTCTGTCTGGCGAGCACACACGCCCTATAGCAAAAACCTCTCAAAAAAGAAAGAAAGCAATGAGGGGCCAGCAGGCGGCACAGTGGTTACATCGTCCGACTCCCACAAGGCTGACCACAGTTCCCGTCCCGGCCTCAGTGGCTTAGCCCTTGTGCCAGGTGCAAATGTGTGCATGCCTAAGATCCAGGAGGAGAATGGAAGAGGATTGCTGTGTGGCCACCCTCCCTAGGGGTCATTTCTCACTTCCCCTCTCACTGTCTCTCTCTCTCTTTCTATCTCTGGAAAGCATGCACCACCCTAAAGCAAAAACCTCTTTAAAAAAAAAAAAAAAGGAAAGATCAAATATGAGGTGATTGGAGTCTCTCCAATTATTTTTAAAGAATTCTTTTACTTATTTATTATTATTTTCACATGAGTTTTGCAGAGAAAGACAGAGAAAGACAGAGAGAGAGAGAGAGAGAGAGAGAGAGCGAGCCGCCAGGTCCAGGACTCGATCCACAATTGGCCACTGGGAATTCTAGCACCTTAACCACCACGCCACCTGCTGGCCCAGCTCTCCAATGTTTAAAACATAATAAAAAATACTGGAATAATGCAAATTGAGGGAAAAATGACCCTATCACCCAGCTCAACAACGATCAACATGTAATGCCAAACCAACTCTCGCTCCCGTATAGATTACCATGAGAATATTATAGTCGTTATGTTATGTTGGTTAAGAACTTCTGTGTGAAACACTAAGTTTAATTTTTTCTTTTTTTGAGAGATTTTTGCTATAGGGTGCATGCGCTTGCCAGAGAGACAGAGAGACAGAAAGTGAGAAATCGCCCCCCGGGGGGATGGCCACACCAAAATCCCTTTTCCTCCATTCTCCTCTCGGGATCTTGGGTACACATGCACACGTGCCCAGCATGAGTGTAAGCCACCGGGTCCGGGACGCGAACTGCGGTTGACTACATGGGAGTCCAGCGACAGCCACTACGCCAACTGCTCCCAAGGTAAGGGTAATTTTGAAACCTAGCTACATAACTATCGTAACTCGAGCAGCAATCACTGTACTATCTATACAGTGTGGGTTTGAAAGAACCTGCCTAGATTCTGAGGCAGAACTCTCAAGAGAAGCAGTAAACTTGGGTTCATTTTCTAAGCTATCATATCACGGGGTGACACTTGGTGATGAGCGCAGCACCTGATGCCAAAGGTGTGAGCACCGAAAGCAACTTCCGAATCACGTCAACGCGCAGAAAAGCAGCGTGAACTGAGGCACCAACTGAAACCTGAGCGTGCAGATGCAAGAGTGACCTGGAGCACTTCCTGGTGGGGGGGGGGGGGGGCATGTTTACTGTGGTCCTTTTTCTAGTGGCTCTGACAAGCAGCAAATTCGAGTTGTGTAAAAGCTGTTTGTCCTGAATGTCAAACTTGTCACAACTCGGTCGTGTAGAAAACTACCTTAATCTGTCTTATTTTAAGTATATTTAAAGCTGAAATCTGACACATTAAAACCAATACAGCGACTTCTTTGATGAAGGAGGCGGTGATGGGCTTGGTGTGGGCACAGCCATGCACAAGTGCCCTCCCTTCTCGTCTGCAAGTCACCCCCGGCCACTCACCTCCGTGCAGTCATTCAGCAAGGGCACCGTGGTGTCGGTGGGGTTAATGTTGATGGTCTTCAGCTCAATCAGGTTATTTAGGGAGTTCCCACCTGCGGAAAGAGGGGTCCAGGAGTCAGCCAAGGACCCTCCCTGTGTGGCGGGAGACACTCCTGTAGGGCAGGCAGGCCCCTACCTGACACCACCACCAGGGAGGGCATGTAGCTGCTGTCTGCAGGGTCCACCGTCATCTTCAGTCTGTGAACGAGCACATCTGGGAAGAGCTCCAAACGGATCCAGTGCTTAAAACACAGAGGCTCGGTCAGCAACACACGGCTGTGGCGCGGCGGCTGAAGCAGCGTCACCGTAGCCAGACTCTGCCTTCTACGACCCTTCTACCTGGCAGAGAAGATGGCTCTGCCCACTACGTGCTCGTGAGAGGGAGGTCTCGCTGTAAGGCCCAAAAGCGAGCTATTCACAGACTCTCATATCAGCAAGGGTGAGCGGCAGGAGGGTTGGGACGGAGAAAAGGCCCCTCTGACTCTAACCTGCGTGCCCAGGAGGTGCACCTGCACGTCGGTGTAATCATGATGACACCCGAAGCTCAACACGGACACACTGGGCTATGTCAGAAAAACGTGCAACAGGCCCATCTGTGGCATGGTGGTGAAAGCAGGTGGATCTCACACGGCCTACTGTGTGGCTCGAGGCCTGGACCCAGTGGTTTGAAAAACATGCCATACACACATGTGGGCGTGTCCAGAACGTGGCAAGGCCATCCCCCCCGTGGGTGCTTCCTCACTTTCTCTCTTTCTCCCTCCCCCTCCAAAGTACCTTCTAGCAAAACAACACATGTAAGCAGAAGCAGCATCTGAATTTGGACATTCCGTGAAGGGAAGGGGAGAAAAACCCTAGACTCCCTCCAGCAATTGGCCCAGTGGGGAAATGTGTGGCCTGCGTCACATCAAATCTTGACAGAAAAACCGGAGGGCTTGTCATTCATAGACTGCGACAGGCAGTGAGTCCCGTCGGGCGCCCTCAGTGACCCTGCAGGAAAACCTAGGAAGCCAAAGCACGGCGAACTCCCGGCCAAGCCGGCGCGCCTACCTTGCCCTGCGAGCCGGAGGACTGCCAGCAGGGCTCGCTGCCGTCGATGAGGCGAGACGCCTGGTTCACGGAGGACGACACGGTCAGGCTCTTCACCATGCGGGACCAGCTGTCCAGCAGCATCCCCGGCTGGCTGCCCCGGCAGCGCTTCAGCTGCTTCCCGGCACGGCCGCACGACGCGGCCGACTGCCCTGCGGGGGGGAACGCAGTTAGTGCTGCTGCCGGGCGGGGACAGAGGTCGGGACCCATAGACAGCGACCGGCTTGGCGCTCAAGATGGAAAGCTCCAGAATGAAAAAGAGCTCGTGCCAAAAATGGCTTCGCAACCAGTCAAGGAGTTTACACCGATGGACGAGGGGAGGGCCACGCACTGCTGAGACGGATCCCTCGTCAATCTCTTGGGTGACGGCAGGATAAGGCATTTCCACACAGGATACAAACGAGGTATGGGAGAAGGCTAACCACAGGGCTTACAAAAGGATGCCTATTAAAGATATCTCTGCACGTGCAGAGCAGGAGCCAGTCAGTAAAGCGCCCTACCCCACTAGCAGCAGTCCCGACTCCGACTAGCCTTTCCCCTTGAGCCCAACACAGCCAGTCAACGGCCTTGAATAGAAGGAACGAGACGGGGAGAGTCCCGTGGCCAGACTCCCACGCACTGATAGGACTCCGGGGTTCTAAGCACAGCCCTCAGGTGACACAGGCCACTCTGGACAGCCCTGGAAGGGGACGGAGAAGGGAACTGCAGTCCAGGGGGCGTCAGGAAGGTCAGGATGGCCACCATGCTAGCCCACACTTGGAATCCTAACAAGCAATACCCCGAGAGGAGGGAGAGCTAGGAAGGGTTTGGGGGACGGAGGTTAGGTTTCGCTTAGCTCTTCCACAGACTGCAGCTTGGTCTGAAACCAGTTCTGTCAGACAAGCTGATGAAGGTGAGCCAGAGAGTCCTCACCCCAGGTCCTCGGGGAACAACCTCTCTAAAAACGATAATAACCTAGCCTCGACCGACTCAGGAAATAACGTTTCCAATCCGATGTCCAGTACACACTGGCACAGAAAGAGACAAGATGACAGGGCTAAAAGCTAGCAAAAAGGAGACAACAGAAATAGACCCACTGAGGCCCCGGATATCGGAGTCATCAGTCATAGACTTTAAAAACTGTGCCTATTGTGTTCAAAGAGGACTATGTCAGTGGAGACCCAGAAACTACTAAGAAGAAATGGAAAGACAAGAAGTAATAAATGCGATAATTAAAATTAAGAACTTAGGGTTCAGGGGACCAGCAGTTGGCGTAATGACTATGTCGCTGGACTCCCATGTAGTGGACCACGGTTCGAGTCCTGGACCCGACGGCTTAAACTCATGTCGGACACATGTGCGTGCGTGCCCAAGATCCCGAGAGGAGAATGGAGGAGAAGCAACTGCAGTGTGGTCATACTCCCAGGAGGAATAATTTCTCACTTTCTGTCTCTCTGTCTTTCTGGCATGTGCATGTGCCCTATACCAAAAACCTCTCCAAAAAAAAAAAAAATGAACTTAGGGTTCAGCAGACAGTGCAGTGGTTACCTCGCTGGATTCCCAGAAGACTGACTGCATTCAAGTCCTGGACCCAGTGGCTTGAAAATCATGCTGGGTGTGTACGTGCATGCCCAAGATCCCAAGAAGAGAGTGGAGAAGGGACTGTGACACAGCCAAATCCCCCGGGGGTGATTTCTCACTTTTCCTCTCAATGTCTCTGTCTCCCTCTCTCTCTGGTGAGTGCATGTGCCCCAGTGGGAAAAGAACAAAAAAATTAAGAACTTAATGAATAGGTTTACAACAAACTGGACTCAGCTATAAAGACAGCAAGAATATTTAGAATGAAGAACTGAAGAGCACAAGTTTAGAAAACTCAGAGGGAAGGTGAAAGACCTGCAGGACAGAGAAGATCTCTAACATGGGGAAAGAGGAGTACCTCTCCCTGCCCCCAGGAAAAAAAGAGAGAAGAGAAGTAATACGTGAAAAATACTGACCGACAGGCAATTTTCCAAAACAGAAAAGATAGCAAGCCGTGGAGCTGCCACCGTAACTAGCTAACAGTTAACACTTTTTTGCTACCAACAACACTTCACATAGTAGCTAAATATACGCTGAAAATGTACATAAGTTCTAGGTCATGGTGGTGGGGGGTAGAATTAAACGGTTCCAAAGGGAATACAAAAGAACGTAAAATGGGGAAAGAGAAATAGAATGGGCAGGACAATACTTAGAAGTTCACCAATGAAAATAAAAATATGTCAGTAATAACCTTAAATGTAAATGAATCAATGATCCAAATAAAGACAATTATTAAAAAACATACACAACTTACAAGAAAAATACAATAATGCAGAAAGAATAAGGATAGAAAGCTACAAAAAGAGACACAAGGGCCAGTCAGTGGCATGGTCATTAGGGTGGCCGGATCCCACGAGGCCAAGGGCAGAGTCTGAGTCCTGGGCCTGGAGGGTAAAACACGCCAGGCACTTGTGCATACGTGCCCCTAATCCCTGAAGGAGAACTGGAAGAAAAGGGCATAGGGATCGTGGCATGGCCATCCCCCACGGCCAGTGCTCTCTAACTTTCTCACTCTCTCTCTGGTGAGCGCATACACCTTCTAGCAAAACTATTAAGAAAAGAGAGAGACGCACACACTAACCCCACGAACTGCAGAAGACATTCCCTTATGGCCATAAAACATTCACAAAATACAGCCTCACGCTGGTTCCTAGGATCACATGCATGTACATTTTGAAATAGGCCAAAGGACCAACAGACTACATGTTTGAATGCAATGTAAAAACCAGTTATAAAAAGATACCCAGAAAACACCCTATGTCTAAAAACTTAAGTCAATAAATACAAGAAAAAATTTCCAATGAGATTTTAAAAATACTTAGATATGAATGATATGAAACTACACAGCTTCAGCCTTGCTTGAAGATAAACGTTAAATAAACATTTAGTTAGATATCATTTTCAGTATAAATCTTAGAAAAGACATCATTGAAAAATAATAAACGAGGACCAGCAGGTGGCATAGTGGTTACGTCTCTTGACTCCCACATGGCCGACCACAGTTCAAGTCCCGGACTCGGCAGCTAGAAACTCACACAGGGTACATATGTGTGCGTGCCCAGAATCCCAAGAGGAGAATGAAGGAGAAGGAATTGTGGCGTGGCCATATTGACTGGGGGGTGATTTCTCACTTTCTCTCTCTGTCTCACCAGCGAGCACATATACCCTATAACAAAAATCTCTCTTAAATAAAAAAGAAAAAAGAAAAACAATAAACTAAGCACTCACTTCAAGGACAGAAAAGTAGGTCAATCTACCTACACCCAATTTCCATATAAAAGGGAGAGAGATTATAGATTTAAGATGGCAAATCAAAGCGAATAACTGGTTCTTTGAAAAGATTAATTAAGTTGATAAACTCATGGCAGACTGATCAAGAAAAAGAAAGTATTCAAGCTTATACACGCAAAGGGGGCAGCTCTACAGAGTCTACAGATCTCCCAACAGGGTAAGGGAAAACTGTAAGCCAGGAATAGAGAAAAACTGCCTCGACATGATAAACGCCATGTGGGAAAACGCACAGCTACTGTTACACTCGACGGTGAACGGCTGACAGCTCCCCTGCTGACATCAGGAAGAGGACGAGGATGCCCACCTCCGTCACTTGTACTAACACGGTACTGGATTACTGGCCGAAGCAATAAGGTACGAAAATAAACACAGCCATCTAAATTAGAAAGGAAAACGTAAAATTGTCTCTGCATGCACATGATGGGATCTGAAATGTAGAAAATTTTAAAGAGTCCACAAAAAAATAAGAGCTAACAAACAAATTCAACGATGCTGCCGAACACAAATCCAACACATGAAAGCAATTTATCTCTATATACTCCAACGAACATTAAGAAAAGGAAATTAAGAGAATAATTCCATTTAAATTAGAATGAAACAGCTATGAATAATTTTAACTATGAAGGTGTTAAGATCTGTACAACGAAAAAACCAAAACACGGCTGCAAAAAATTAAAGACTCCCTCAGTAAATGGAAAGGCCTCCCTTTTCCTGGCCACATTAACAGAGGACACAACGAAAAAGATGTGAATACATGGAATCACCCCACTCGATCCCACACCCCACTCAACTAAACACTTACCTCCTTTCTCGAGAGCTCCTAACAAAAACCTTCGGTGTTCTAACTCACCGCCCTTCCTTAAGAAGAGACAGCCAGTCGCCAGTGGGCAGCACTGTCCTCCTGCCTCAGAGGACTCGCCGTCCAGTGCTCACTGTGTGCACGGGGAGCTCAGAGCACACTCCGACCCCTCAGTGTCCGCAATGACCGCCTCACGGACACTAGCCGAGGTAAGAGGGGACACACCCACCCACCGTACCTGGCTCGTTTATTCTGCCAAAGGTGTGCCTGGCGTTGTGTCTTTTGGTCTTGAAACACGCCTCACAGAAGTCAAAGTCGTCGCAGCTTCTGCATTTGAATCTGGACCCATTGATGGGGAACATCTGACAGCCATCGCACCTGATTGTAAGACAGCCACTAAGCTGACGAGAACCATCCCTCTCGAAAGAACCATCCCTCTCGAAACAGTGCAGCAGCCATGCAAGTAACTCACGTGACCCCAGGATGGATGCTAGGCACCAGCTCCATTTCGGAGAGCAGCCCGGTCCAGTGGGACTGCTGGGGGAAGTCGACAATGATGTCCTTCCCGTTGGCACTGAAAGCTGGGACAGAACAGAGACCACAGGGGGCGCCTTCATCAGCAACAGAGCCCTCACAGGAACCAGGGCTCCGCCGCCGTGGGATACCACGTCGCTGTTCAGGTGTCACAGGAGCGCTTATCTTTCAGAGGTAAGTGTCAGGACACGAACGGATCACTCAGTGTATGATGGCAGGTGCTGACGTCGAAATAACCAGGGAGGGGACTACCGTCAAAGCCACGCTGGCTGTGAGCTGACGGCTGTGGAAGCTGAGTAATGGGCACGTGGAGGGTCATTATACTATACGCTACACCCCCTGTATGTTGACAATTTTCCACAATACAATGCTGTGTTTGGGACCAGCTAGGGGTATCGTGGTGAGTGCAGCTGGATCCCACATGCCCAACTGAGCAGTTCGATCCTGGATCTGGCAGCTTGAAAAACACACCAGGCACGTGTGCCTGTGTGCCCAAAATTCCAAAAGGAAGATGGAGGGAGAGGGACAGCAATGGCCATCCCCCGGGAGGTGATCTCTCACTTCCCCTCTCTTTCTCTCTCTCCAGCAAAACAAAATATTTTAAAATTATGTTTCTTTTTAATTGCACCAAATCAAAAATTCCACTCAGTACCTCAGTATCTCAAGGACCAAAAAATACATTAATAATGCTAGGACTTCTCTTGTCCTTTGCTAAGGGCAGCCTGCCACTTGAAACACGGACACAGCCCAGGAAAGCAGTGCAGGCAATGGGACACCCTGGAGGCTGGGGGTCAGGGGAGGCCCAGCTTTGGCCCCCAGATCAAGTGCAGGAGGTCCACGTGGCTGCCAGCCAGGAGCCTGGGGCAAGTGTCACTGCTCACGGAGACTCCATCAGAAAACACCTACCTCTGGGCCTACCCCCACTAAACAGATACACAAAACACCACAGAAACAAAAAGCTTAGGAACCGGATTCTCATTTCAAAATCTGCCTTTGTTTTGATTCACAAATCTTTTAAGAACCTCTAAGGAAAAAGGAATAAGGTTAAAGTAGAACATTGAGCCATTTGTTCTCACGTAACCTGAGAAGCTCAACCAGCTCACCCCCAGGGGAGGCACGACCAGGCGCTCTAGTCTCTAGCCTGTGCCCTCAGATGAAGGAGAGCTTTCTACAGACATAAACAGGGACAGCTCCTTATGGCACCGAAAGAGTTTAACGGCAAAATCAAATCACGTGCATATTTACTTATTTGTCATGAAACTGGTTTTAGAAATTAATTATTTAACTTTATTTATTATTATTATTTTTTTTAATTTGACCAGAGAGAAAGTGAGAGAGAGGGAAGTGAGAAAGCAAGTCACCAGGTCTGGTACTCGAACTGCAACCAGCCACATGGGCGTTCAGCACCTCGACCACCACGCCACCTGCTGGCCCATCATGCAACTGTTAGACACAAAAGGACAGCCGGTGGATAGTGGCTAAGCTGCTAGACTCCCACGTGGCCGACCACCATCGTCCTGAACCTGGCAGCTTGCAAATCACAGCAGGTGCAGGTGTATGCGCACCCAAAACCCCAGGAGAGGACGGAGAAGGGACTGGGGCATGGCCGTTCCCCTGAGGGGTGCTTTCTCACTTTCCCTCTCATTATCTCTGGTGAACACATATACCCTATGGCAAAAACCTTTAAATAAAAAAAAAATTTAAAGATGAACATATTATACTTTTCAAAGTTTGCCACATCTGATTTGGAATTTCATTACTCACTTAACTCTAACCTGAGAATTCTCAGTTCCTAACTCCCCTCATCAGCCCATTTCCAATTCTTACATTTGACCCTGAAATGTTACACCGCATGGAAAAGGGCAAGGCAGTCCCTGGCAGCCAGGACCAGGACCAGGACCAGGAGCGGCCCGACACTCTCACCAGGCCCTCGGCAGGCTTAGTGCACAAGTTTACAGAGACCATCACCAGACCAGGCGACTCATGGACAAGGCAAAACCAAAAGCCTCTTTGATCACGTCTGATCAAGGCCAAATCTCACCCAAGCCGCCGTGTGCCACACGTCTCCCCAGCCGGGCGACACAATGAGCGCCCTACCCGATCCTCGCCCTCGCCTGCCTCCTTTCCTCCTACCTTCTAGAAGAGATTTGTTAAGATACGCGGTCTTGGAGCCAGCAGGTGACAGGAAGGTTAAGACGCTGGGCCCCACATGGCCACTTACATGGTTTGAGTCCTGGACCCAGTGGCTTAAAAACACTCCAGATGCATGTGCTGTGTGCCCACAATCCTCAGAGGAGAATGGAAGGGACTGCAGTGTGCCATCCCCTCTGGGGTGATCTGTCACTTTCCCTCCCTCTGTGTCTCACTAGTGAGCGTGTGCACCCTATAGCAATCCAAACAAAAAACAAGCTGGTCTCCGAATGACTGCCACTTCTCCAAGCCCTATCCCAAATACCCAACACGAGCCACATCAGTCTTGACACGCCATGGAGACAGCCATTTCCAGGCATGTGCCTTGCACTGCATCAACACGGTCAACCTGACTGCTCAACCGCAAGTGCCATGCGCCTCTGCGGTGGTGGCCAGGGGGCCCTGTCCCAAGGCTTCCCTCACACCTCCTCTGTCTTGCCCCTGAATGAAAACATGAACAGCGACTTGACGTCACTGAGAGAAGCGGGGCACCTGGAACCTGGTACCTTTGACGACGCCCACGCTCTGGTGAGTCACGGACCCCCACTTGTACTTCGGGGTGGTCACGGAGGCCTTGACCCGCACTTTATCTCCGATCTTGATGTGAGAAGACGAGCTCGGCGGAGGGTAGCCTGCAGGGTGGACAGTTGAAATGGCAGCATGCCCTGCAGGGTCCCGGGGGAAGGCGAGGCGGTGGCCGGGGCTGTGCTCACCGAGAAGCTCCACGTGGATGTACCTGACCCAGTACGTGCCGCCCTTCTGCTGCCAGTCGCACTGCACGTTGAGGTCGTGCAGCCCGTCCCTGTCCAGCTTGATGACCTTGCCCACGTCGCCTTCGCACACCTCCTCATACGTGCGGCAGCAGCGCACCATCATGCCCACCTGCAGCCGGGGCAGAGCGCACGTGAGTCCCGCACGGGGGAGCACCGCGTGAGAGAACAACTCCAGCCTGTGTGTGTGTGTGTGTGTGTGTGTGTGTGCGCGTGCACACGCCCAAACTCCCGAGGGAAAATGGGGAGCGGGGATGCCGGCTCGCCCATGCCCCTTCTCTGTTTCTGTCTCTGGTGAGTGCACATGCCCTGGAGTGAAGTAACATAACAAGGAAGAAAGGAAAAGAAGACTGCTGCCACTGGTGGGGTGGGGCTCAGCTCCAGCCAAAAGCACAGGAGCCCTCAAGCAGGGGCTTCACTCCCAGGGACGCACTGACCACAGAGGAGAGGGCTCAGACACACCAGCTCCTCGGAGCCAAGCGACTCGCCTCCTCGCAAGAAGCCAACCAAACTTCCTGGTCAGCTCTACAAGCCACAGAACATCACTCCGGAAGTTGACGAGGGCCCCCCATACACTGGGCACTTATTCTGCCGTTCCTGTAAAAGCTGTATTAGACACTGTGAACATGAACAGGGGTGGTAAGCTTCTTTCCACAGAAGAGAACTCCAGCTAGTCAATTCGGACAGGAGGACAAAGACAATTGCCACCACACGGACCCTAATGACAGGTCCAAAGCCACCAGAGCTGGGATGAGCGATAATGGAGAGCCTGCCAGGGGAGGACGCGGCAGCCGACGGGCCCAGCCGGCACTGCGTGGCATCTGCACAGCCTCCTTGCGGGACTCGGCTCAAGCCCCCACCTCCAGCCACCCCAGCCCGTACTGAAGCAGCAGAACAGAGGACAAAGCCAGCCCCACACAGGGAGCCCGCCACACTCGGAACGTGAACAACTCCGCTGTCCCAGAGGACGGCGGTCCAGCCTGCTAAGAGTGAGCCGGGGAGGGCTGTCAGGTACTCAGTGTGCCTCCTGAACTCATGTGGAAGCCCGAACCTGCAGTGTGGCCATGTCAGGAGCCAGGCCCACAAAGGAAAGAGCAGGTTAGAGGACCCAGGATCAGAGTCCTTGTGAGGAGAGACACACTGCGCAGAGAGCCAGATCCCAGAAGGCTGACCAGGGTTTGAATCCCGGCCCCGGTGGTGTAAAACACATTGGAGGGCATATGCACGTGCCCAAATGCTACTGGATGGAGGGATGGAGGAAGACCGAGTGTGGTGGCCACGCCCCTTTGGGGGTGCTACCTCCTCCCCTCTCTAGCAAGAGCACACACCCTATGGCATTAAAGAAGAGACAGCAAGCCACTAGGATCCTTTGCTTGCTGTGGCTCCCCAGCCCACATGTGATCACGGGGAGAAGGAACCGTCCATCTACAAGCCAGAAGGCAGCCCTCAGCAGGAGCCAAGCAGGCCCCACCTCGATCCCGGATTCGCAGCCCCAGTGCACAGGTGTCACAGGGGACGGGCCCCTGTGGAAGCCCCGGTGTGTGGTTTCGTGTTGTATCTGCCGGAGCGGGCCAGACAGGGAAGCTGCTCACCCCGGACTCCCAGCTCCAGCCCTGGCCTGCGGTATTGTGGCATTTCTGCCAGACCGGGCCAGACAGGGAAGCTGCTCTTAGACAGAGACATCAGAGTTTCCAGTGCAGAACGTACGATATCTAAATCCAAATTCAGAAAGCTAAACACAAAAAAGCCACTCTGAGAAGCTGGGAGGCCTTGAGCCAATGCTGGCCGTGAGAAAGTACCAAGGGACGGTCTGCTGTCGGGTAACACTGGGTGACCAAATGTCGTTACGCCAGAAATAAATCCTTCGCCCATTACAACACACAGACCCACTGGTGAAATGCCACGACTTCTGAAATTTCCTCTAAAATATACTAAAACAAGAGAATTAGAACAAGAAAAGAAAGGACTAAGATAGATGAAATAATACATAAAACACAACGAGATAAAAGAAAAGTCGGATGGCAAAAGGAAAACAAGCCAAATAGAGAGTCCCAGACAGGGCTAAGGGAGAAAGCCCCCTGCGGGCCTGCCCCTCCACCCGTCCTCTGGTCACCCCTGCGGGCCTGCCCCTCCACCCGTCCTCTGGTCACCCCTGCGGGCCTGCCCCTCCACCCGTCCTCTGGTCACCCCTGCGGGCCTGCCCCTCCACCCGTCCTCTGGTCACCCCTGCGGGCCTGCCCCTCCACCCGTCCTCTGGTCACCCCTGCGGGCCTGCCCCTCCACCCCGTCCTCTGGTCACCCCTGCGGGCCTGCCCCTCCACCCGTCCTCTGGTCACCTCTGCGCAGCAGTGATGGCCTCCAGCCACCGCCTGTCCTGCTGAGCTGCCCTCGCACCACGCACAGCCCACACGGCATCTTCTCCACGCAGCCCGCCGCCAGTTCCCAGCACAGAGACATGCGCCCACCCCTCCCAAGTCTGCTCCTCAGCCCCGGTTCCACACCGCTTGGTGGACGCAGAGCACTGGGCAGCCCCAAGGCCAGGGCCTGTCTGCTGGTGCCCGGCACGGGGCAGGCGTCTGAGCGAGGGCTGGCGCAGCCTGGGGCCCACTGACCTGGGTGTTCTCTCGCACGTACACCGCGTAGTCATCGTTGCTCAGGAAGTCGGCTCGCTTCTTATACGTCTGGCTCTCCGTCACAACGGCACCAGTGGGCTGTGACTGCCAAAGACACACACTCACTACGGGCACCAGGGAGACCTCCTCGGGGGCTGTGACTGCCAAAGACACACGCTCACTACGGGCACCAGGGAGACCTCCTCAGGGGCTGTGACTGCCAAAGACACACGCTCACTACGGGCACCAGGGAGACCTCCTCGGGGGCTGTGAGTGCCAAAGACACACGCTCACTACAGACACCAGGGAGACCTCCTCGGGGGCTGTGAGTGCCAAAGACACACGCTCACTACGGGCACCAGGGAGACCTCCTCGGGGGCTGTGAGTGCCAAAGACACACGCTCACTACGGGCACCAGGGAGACCTCCTCGGGGGCTGTGAGTGCCAAAGACACACGCTCACTACGGGCACCAGGGAGACCTCCTCGGGGGCTGTGAGTGCCAAAGACACACGCTCACTACGGGCACCAGGGAGACCTCCTCGGGGGCTGTGAGCGCGATCCCACTAACAGGTGAGGGGAGAGACTCCACCTTCCCCATGAAAATCTTCACTTAAAAAAGGGGACTGGCTGGCCTGTGGCCTGGTGGGTGGGGCAGCTGGACCCCGCGTGGCCAGTACTGCAGTCCAAGCCCTGGCCTGGGCTGAGCAGCATGCCAGCTGTGTGCACGTGTGTGTCCGAAGTCCTGATGGGAGGGAGGGGGGAGGGGCTGTGCAGGACCGTGCCCCATGGGGTGCCTCCTCTGAACCCCCACCTCCCAGGCCAGTATGCACACTCTGGCGATTAGGAGGGAAGGGAACGGTCAGCAGCGCCACAGCAAGCAGAAATGAATCCCGAAAGCTGGGACAGGAAATGTCTGGGGCACCTCAAAGCCAGTCCTTGGGAACAACTTAGGCCAGCACCAGCCCGCCATTCAAATTCTGACTCGGTCAAGTGCTGTTAACGCCCGTGGGAAAGCCCGGCTGTGAAAACCCAAACCCGTGGCCATGGCAGCAGCGAGGTAGACAGCCCCAGCCCCAGAGAACTGCAGGTAAGTCTCACGGCCAGTCCTTCTGGGACGGCGCAGGCCAGCATGACGGTACTCAGGGCACCGATGGGACCCGGGCCTCGGCCCCACGGCCGCGCAAGGCACTGACCACAGGGTAGGCTGCGTCGTCCACGTCCTCCGCTGCCTCCTCATCCGAGTACTCGTCAGACACCGTGTCAGCATCCGAGAGCTCCGTGACCTGGACGTCGGAGTGGTCCAGCAGCCAGCCGACCAGGGCCTCCACCCCTGAGGGCAAGCACACACGGAGCCCGCCAGCCACATGAGAGCCCGCAGCTGGACGCCAGCCGCCCGGGCACCCCACCAGGCCGAGCCTTACCGGGCAGGCCGGACGCGTTCCCGGAGGCCCCAGAGAGCGACTTCAATGCGAACTCGATGTTCCTCCTGGGAAAGCCCATCTCCATGAGCTGCGCCACGATGGGCAGGGTGGGCACGGGCGACTGCCGGCGCCGCTTCACCCGGGCGGGGCGGATGTGCTGCACGGCCACGGGCGTGGTGGCCTCGCTGGAACTGCAGTCCTCAAAACCCGGACTCGACGGGTGAGTGGACTCGACGGCCAGACACTGGCACACGGCCAGCGCGGCAGCCTGGGCGGACGAGAGGGTTCGGGAGGCTCAGGAAGCTGCCACACGGAGTGCCCAGGTCTGCTCGTGTACTCCAGACGGGCTGGGTACACACGTCCGTCAGCGACGAGGCTGAGTGTCCGGCTGAACGCAGCACTAGTGCATGGCATGGTGGTCACACTGCCGACTGCGTCTGCTCAGAGAGCCCCATAGGCCAGCCCCGACTGGGACAGGTCAGCAGGTCTCGATGTCCACGAAGGAAAACCTCACAGCAGCCTGAGCTCTGCCCGAGTGGGTGTGGCAAATGGGTCCAGCTGGGGCAGGGGCACAGGTGTCCCCCGGCAAGCCGGCACCATGGGGGCCACAGGCCGCTGCTCTTCCCTCAGAAAGGATGCGGGACAGTCTCATATGCCCCTAACTCAACCCTCAACTATGCGAGGGTACAACAGCACTCTGGGGCTAGACCTGGCATTAAGTATAAAGGAAATGATGCCCACTGAGAGCCGCTGCTGCGAGCCCCTGCACGCTGGGGCGGTGGTGGTGTCGCGGGAGAGCGCCTTCCTGCATCCACCCGCCACTCCTCCTCGGCCCAGCAGCCCACCGGCACCGGCGCTGACGACACGCGACTCTGCTGAGCATGTGAGGACGGAGCCGAGGACGTGCAGAGGCTTCCCGGGCTTGACGTCTGCAAGGCCCTGGGTGGGAACTTCCTCTTGAAGCCCTCAACTCAGCCTGACAGCTGAGCATCCTGGTTCTGGTAAGGAGGCCTGAGTACACACTAGATTTTGCTCTTGCTGAAAATCGTGACCCCAGGCCAAGTATCTTTAGAAACTACTGAGAGCACGGGAGGTAGGTCCCAGCTATCAAAACTGGGTGGGCATGATACCCAGACCCAAGGGGAGCAGCAGGCAAGGCACATGTTTAACACAGCCAACGTGATGGCTGGGATTCAGGCCCACCACAGCAACTGGGGCTGGGGAGAGACCCCGAGAAGGAAATCACAGAGAAGCCGTGAACCCACAGAACCCGTGAAACCTGCCTGGTTCCCAGATGGTGTGTGTGAGACCCCAGAGGCCCACTGGAAAGGTAGGGGTATCTCTACAGCTGCCCAGGGCCCAGAGGGGGTCTAAGAACCAGGTCCAACAAAGCATGGGGGGCAGGGGAGCGCCCAAGGCCCTTAAAATCAAGGACAGGACTAAGGGCAGAACCAAGACAAACCCTCATAGGGGAGACGCATGTCCCGGGTGAAGACCCCTCCGTGAGTGCACGAGCGGTTCGCCCAGGCCGCAGGGTTTGCTTTTGCAAACAACTGCACGAACCCTAAGTGCACCCAACCTCTTATTATTTAACGAGCTATGATGCTCTGCTGACCACACATGAACAGCTAAGCCCCGCCGGCCGCGGGAGCCATTTGAGCGCTATCTAAACTGTGGAGTGTCCCTGGGGAACATGCACCTAGGGAGAGCTGTCTGCAGGCCCATCCCTGGGCTGGACGGTCGGGTGTGCGGCCGTACCTCCAGCTCCTGCTTGTCAAAGATGGCCTTCACGGGGGACGGCTGGGTGGCCGAGGCCAGCAGCTGCTGCAGGAGGAGCATCGGGGGCTGCGGTCCTTCCGGAGACATGTCCCCGAGGTCAGGGGGCGCGGCTGCTCCGTCTTCTGCATTAAAGACAGAGCGCGTCCGCGGTCTACCCGGCTGCAGATGCCCTTTCAGAAGCACTGCGCAGCCGGGCCAGCCGCCATCTCTGCCTCGCCAGGCTGGCTCAGCCTCAAACAAAACCAGACACCGAGGACTCTCCACTCCCTGCTTCCTGGTCTCTGTCCTTCATCACAGGATCGAGCCCCAGATCTCTGCCTTCGGCCCAACACTGCCGCCTTCTCCTGGCAGCTCACTGGCGTCTGTATCGCCCACTGACCACGGGGCCCAGGTTCGTATTTCTCATCCCGCGTTTTCCCAATAAATTTGTTTGGTTCACAAAGTGACACCAGTTCCAAATGTGTGCATCATGTGGCCAGGCCGAGGACTTTAAGGTAAAGTCATAAAGAACGGTGGTTTTCAACATGGGCCTTAGGACTCCCGCCAGCACAGTGACAGGATGGGCACTGCCCCGACTCCTGGCACTCACCGAGGCCCACGCCATTTGCAGTACTGGCTCACCTTGGTGAGAACTCCCTTCGGGATCAGAGGCTGAGCAGCCAGGTGGCCTCTGCCACAAGTACTCAGCTCTCGCTGTAGCCGGCTGCCAGGGAGGGCCGTAGACAGGCAGGAGCGCCATTCGCGCAGAGCCCGACATAGGAAAGCAGGTGGCCAAGGGGTCTGCCCACGCCTGCGCTGTCAGTGCCAGCTGGGGCCCAGCCCACCCCCACGCAGCCCGGCCGGTGCTCCCGGGGATGGCAGAATGTCTCCGTGGAGACATTCCCACAGAGGACCGCCGGCTCGAAGGACACAAATGCACACACGTGTGCACCGCACATGCCCGTGGGACAGCGGTGCCCCCAGCCCAAGAGCGGCATGCTCACGGAGCACCACTCGGCCCCATTAGAACAGCTCGAGGTCCCCGCTGAGACAGGCTCTGCCTTCCTCGCCACAGTGCAGCCTGCACGCACGCGCCCTCAGCTCAGCTAGCCCAGGGCCTTGGTCTGAACCCACCCCACGGTCCCCAGGGCGACCTTGTCACTGAGGGTCAGAGACCCCCAGGCAGCAGAGCCGTCTCTGCTCCTCTGCCTGAACTGCCTGTCCACCACCGCTGCCTGTTACCGATGGCACGTCTGCCTCTTACAAAGCTGTCGAAGCTTTAACGAGACACCCGTACGGGGCGGGCCCCACGGCCTGTTGGTTAAGGGAGCCAGATGGCACGTGGCCGACTGCACGGTCAGTTCCCAGACCTGGCGGCTTTACAGACACACCAGGTGCATGTGTGTGGGTGCCAAGTCCCAAGAGGAGGGAAAGGAGAGGAGCCTGCAGTGTGACCGTGCTCCCCTGGGAGTGCTTCCTCCTCCCCATCTCTCCGGCAAATAAAACTTCTTTCAAAGTTCAAAAATAAAGAGATGCCAGGACCAGCAGATGAGATGGTGGTTAGGGTGCTGGACACTCCGATATGGCCAACCTGGCCCCCGGACCAGGTAGCTTGCTTTCTCACTTTCTGTGTGTGTGTGTGTGTGTGTGTGCACGTGCGTGCATATGTTTGTGTCTCTCTCTGGTCAAATTAGAATAAATGACTAAATGAAAGTAAGTAAATGATTCTATAAACAAACACGGACACACCTGCCTGAGTAGCTCCGGCCTCCTGGACCGCGGGCTGCGACAGGATCTGCCGCAGCCTGTCCTGGTGGGGCAGAAGCGCCCGGCCAGCCTTCAGGATGTAGAGCTTCAGCTGCTGGTGCCGCAGCAGGTCCAGGTCCACGTGTCCTGTTGGGGCAAGGGGCCTGTGAGAGCCATCTTGCAGCGGGGAGTCCTGGGACCCTCCTGCACGAGCCGGCAGGCCACACTGGATGCTGTCCACACTGCGGGGTGGCCCCCTTTTGTAGAGCATCCTTCCCGTCTTCCTCCTCCCGCTCTCAGGGCCCCCCTCGGCGGGCCGCAGTGAGTGGTTACACGTCAGGACCGTGCCAGCTGTCCTGAGCAGCACCAAACGCCTCCCAAACTGGTGCGCCTCACCGTGCCCAGTCACAGCCTCCTCCGGGAGAGGCTTAGACACAGCTGGCTCCTGAACTGGTGAGGGTCCCAGTGGACCTCCCCGCCCCGACGCATGTGCAGACTTTCCCTGAGGCTGCGGCCTGTGGCGACTAAGGAGGCCGTCTGATAACACAGGCCTGGACTGCAGGCCACACAGCAGTGGCCCAAAACAGGGGGCCGGGTGCTCGTAGGTGTCACGCTTCTCCGGCTAACGCACTGCTCGTTCCCCACGACGGGGACAGGGCTGCTGGAGACTGATGGGCACGCACAGGCCTCCAGTGCTGATGTGCCTGGTATGCTACCATCATGGGGATGGGGCAAAACGGGGGAGCCAGCTCAAGACGAGGGGGCGATGAGCCAGGGGCCCACGGGGACTGTGGGGTACGAAGAGCGGCAGGGAGAACGCCCTAAGAACATGCGGAAGCAACACGAGGAGGATGGGAGAGCAGGACTTGCACCCCAGAGCAAGGAGGGCCTGAGTGAGGGGCCACAGGCCCCACCCACACTTAGGCCCAGGTGCCAGCGGAAACAAAGCTTCTGAGGGTGGCTAGGCCCCAGGGCACAGGTGAGGGGTGCACAGAGGCCAACAGAGTCCTCTTCGGAGCTTGCTTGGGACACGCACTGGCCCTGGGGAGGGGGCCGAGCCAGGGGTTCTTCAGATGTGGCTCCAAATACGGCGTCCAAGGCCGGCTCAAACTCTTGTCACCTTGCACAAGGGTCACATCCCAGCAGTGACACCACAGATGGAAAGCCGCGTGAACCCCGAAGCTGGGCAGGCCTTGGCCTCGCTGTGGTGAGAGGACACACGCTGTCCCAGCACTGCTAGGTGACCGCAGCTGGCCCCAGCGGGGCCCGGGCACGGACCTGCGAAGGCCGGCTTAGGTGACATCTTCACTTTGTGCTTCTCCAGCTTGCTTCCGGCGAGGTGCACCAGCTGAGCCCAGACCGACAGCATGGGCTCCGTGAAGGGCAGGTTGGCCACACTGAACGGCACGGCAGGGAGCTGCGGGGAAAGCAGAGACCCCCACGGTGTGGCCACAAGACGAACGGAGAGACGCTCAGACGGTTACCACGACTGCAGCTCCCACTCCGAACCCCACCACACCCGAACTCTGTACAGCCGAGAGCAATCGGTAAAGGTGACGTCAGGGCGAGATAGAGACGCACGTGTAACATACACTTCTATCTACTTGTCGGCCATTACACTGAGCGGCTGTTGCGCCCTAGGTCCTCCCTAGGCAGCTCACGTCTCCTACGATGTCAGCACGTTCTGATCAAAGCAGCGCCTTACGGGAGGGGCGAGTCAAACTGCACTTGGGCTGCGTCAGAGTGACGCAGGCCGCTCACTGCGGTGGGTCCCAGCTTCGCAGGAGTGAGGTGGCCTCAGCGGCTAGGCAGATCCCACCTCTCACCTCACCATGGCTGACAAGCATGGCTACGCGGACTACGGTTTTTCCCTTAAAGAAATCGCTTCCTTGAGTTTTTTTTTTTTTTTTTTAGAGAGGTTTTCGCTATAGGGCGCGTGCGCTCGCCAGACAGACAGAGAGAGACATAGAGACAGAAAGCGAGAAATCACCCCCCAGGGGGGATGGTCACGCCGCAATCCCTTCTCCTCCATTCTCCTCTCGGGATCTTGGGCACGCACGCACACGCGCCCGGCGTGAGTTTTAAGCCACCGGGTCCAGGACGCGAACCACGGTCGACTACGTGGGAGTCCAGCGACATAGCCATTATGCTAACTGCTGGTTCCCGCTTCCTTGAGTTTTTAAAGAAGTTGTTTAATAAAAGGTAAACTGTACAGGGACCCGATAGCAGTGCACTGGTAGGCTGCAATGCTCTGTGAGGCAACCACACACAGAAAGGTTACCAGTTCCAGTCCCGAGACCTCTTGACGGTACAGGATGAGGGGCTGCAGGGGCAGGGGCAATAACAGCAGCAAGGCCCAGCTGGGGGTGCTGTGTCGGTCGTCTCCCCCTCTCTCTCCGCCTCTATCTCTCTCTCTCCCTATACATACACACACACACACACACACACATACACACACCACACACAAACACACACGTAAAAACGTGTATATGTTTGTGTGTGTGTGTGTGTGTGTGTGTGTGCGAGTATATATCTGGTGAGCACAGATGCCCTGCAGCAAACTGAAAAATGATTAACAATAAGTTAAAAAATTAAGTAAATAACTCTTTTTAAAAAAACGGTCCAAACTGCCTTGCAGCTACACAGTAGCTTCTAAGATGCTAACGCCCCTTTGTTCCTGAGGCTGACGGGAGACTCTCGAGCCTCCCCTCCACTCTCCGTGTGAGGCGGGCTCTGCTCGGCACCAAGCACGACCTAACAGGAGAGGGCGTGGCTTCCCTGCAGGCGGGCAGCTCCCGGCCAGCACACTCAGTCCACACTCGAGCCCCCTGCAGCCCCAGTGGCAGAGCCCAGGCCTCATGAGCCCGCACGCTACGAGAGGGCGGCCGCGCACGCGCTCCCTACCGGCCTCAGCTGGCTCAGAGGGCACACGCGGCAGGCCCGCGTGTCTGAGAACTGCACGGTGATCCTGCCCTTCGGGGTGATGCGCGTCACGGTGCCCTCGCCGAACTCCTCGTGCATGACGTGGCCGCCCAGGCGCAGGCGGCCGTCGATGCCTCCGATCACGGCCAGCACGGCCATGAGGCCTCCCACCTCGAGGTTCTCCGAGTCCGGAAAGTAGTCCTCCAGCTGGGCCTAGTGCAGACAGCAGAGAGGCCTGACGGGAGCCACAGGGCTGCCTTTCTTATCCAGCGACAGTGACACCGAACTAAGCTTTGTACGAGCTTTTCCAGTAATTGATACCCATTAACAGGATTTCTGAACGTGTCTCTGAACAAAATAGTGTTTAAGAAGGACAACTTCATTTAAAAGGTAAGTTAACGTCCTGCAAAGAAAACTAAGCCTACGCAGCGAGGCAGACCCACCCCTTCCGCCAGCTTCCCGGTGCAGCTCTGGGCCACGGAGCGCAGCTGGGAGTTGATGAACTTGCTGACGAGCCCGTTCCACTGGGGCAGGCAGTGCAGCGCACGCAGCAGCGCCACCACCTCCTCGGCCAGGGTGCTGCTGTGGGTGGCCGTCAGGGAGGCCTGCGGGCGGGCCCTCCGCCGCCTCGGTGTGCACTCTGGGAAGAAGCACAGAGACACGCTGCACCGGGCGCCACTCCCCCCGGGGCCAAGCCAGGGGAACAGCCCCCACCTCTGAGCAACGGGACGTCGGAGGAGCAGGTGGTGAGCAGGCTGCCCAGGAAGCCGAACAGCTTCTCCACGAGGCACTTCATGTCGCTGGCCCGTTCGGTCTTGTCCCACGAGGGGAGGACAGCCTGCAGCAAATGCACGGCCAAGATCTGCAGGAAGACCGTGGGAAATGACAGGCTGTAGAGAAAGCCATCAGCTGACAGGCTGAGTTCACAGACTCTTATTTTTACTTTTGTTACTACAATGCAATGAACCCTGTGGAATTTGGACATTCATTATTCTATAACCAATGACAACCGAGTTAATGGTAATCAGGAGCTTAACCACAAGCTGCTATGAATACATGCATTTGTTTCATTAAAGATAACCCCTTCACTGTCATGCTCCTTAAGCCGGTCACACTACAACCCCCGGACAGCGAGAGCAGTGGCAGGGTGTCGCCCCGATGGCAGAGCGAGCAGCCTGCAGTCACCAATGCTCCGCTCCACGCATCGGGCACCTGTGGCACTGGCCTCGCCTCAGAAGAGCCACTGTATTATGCACAGGGCCGCCCTGCGGGCATCACTGAGCAAAGGCGCCAACTGTGAGGGCTGGGAGCCTCTCGTGGGGGGTCTCCACCTACGGGGCCTTACCTGCCTCTGCAGCGACGCTGCGGTGAAGGGCGCGTGCCCTTCCACGACCTTCATGAGCAGCGCGATCCAGCGCGGGGAGCTGAGGGCGCCGCACACCTGTGGCGTGAGTGCGATGCTCCGCACGAAGCCCAGCGTGCACCAGCTCCGGTGCTGCTCCCGGCACACCAGGCGGTGCGGAGAGGCTGTGGGGACAGCACGTGTGAGGCGGGCGGGCTGCTACTCACCCGCCGTGTGCGTTTCAGCCCGGGCTGCTTCAGAGAGCTATCACAGTTGCAGTAACTCGGCAGGGAAGGGGGAAGGCCTTGAGGCAGCTCAAGGTACATTCGGCCCTTAAACCTCCAAAACAGAAGCACTGACTCTGCCCGGTGCTGGCTTTCAGCTACTTCCTGCTCCCGGCACCTCAGCCAGCGGCGACGGGTGACGGTGCACCCAGTGTTCTGCTCCAGATCGCCTGGGCCTCAGACCCTCACGGCCTGGCTGACTCTCAGCCTGCACCGGAGGTCTCCAGCGCGAGGGGAGAAGTCTGCACGGGCTCGGGGGACAGGTTTCCGCCAGCGCTACAGCTGCCATCCGGGACCACTCGGGCCGAGCCCACGCCCCCACGCTCCCCTTCCGCCCTGAGCTGAGGTGTGAGGCCGGGAGGGGCCTTCCCTCAGCACACACACTCCCACATGCTGACACACGCCGTGACGCCTGATAACAGGTGTTCGCTTTCACACTCGTGGTTCTCACACACACCCACACCGACTTGTACGATTACTCAGACACACTCGCCGGCGCTCACATACTCTTCCACATGCACACACCCACTCTTACTCTCATGTACATTCGTACCACTGTCACAATCACTGACACATCCACAAACTCAGTCCTAGTCGCACGTATTCACACGCAACCTAAGACAGAAGCTCATACTCACACAATTCTCACATGCACACCCCACTTGCACATGCACACACAATAACACACATGCACTCACACAAGCCCAGTCACACACACCCACTCGAACCCACACATCCATGCCCACACTCCCACTGACACACTCAAACTGCTGACATCAGACTCTAACACGCGAGTCACCCGTGCTCTCACAATGACACACAATGCACTCATACATATGCACACTTCATACACTTGCACCCACATTCACACTCCTTCATACGCACAAGTACTGGGCCTCATGCATGCTCACAGACTCACGCTTAAGTCCGCATTCACACACCCAAGGACACACACAGACAAACATATTCCCACACATTCACACTCAGACTATACCCACACACTCATACATTAATGCATGCTGACACACTCGCGTGTACTAATCACGCACAAGCATGTTCTCACATTTCACCCGCCCATATCTACACTCTCACGCACTTATGCTTGCACACATGCACTCACAGTCACAAACACGCCGTCACACCTCCAGCACAACTCAGCCGTCACCCATCACCCACTCACACTCTCATTCACTCTTGCTCACATCAATACAAACCGATGCAGAGGCACACGCCCACACACACCCGTGCACACCCACGCTGGCCCGCATGCAAAGGCCACAGCCCGCCCGGCACCCTGGGCCCGCCTGCCACCCCACGCACAGGGCTTGCCCGCTGTGCCGCTCTCCACCAGCGTCCGCAGCAGTCCACACAGGGTCTTGGTGGCTTCGCTCTGCATGAGCTCAGCGTGGACCCCAGCAGACAGGCACAGCGTCTGCAGCAGGTTCACAGTGCTGGCGAGCACCACCGCCGTAGGGTGCAGGTTCCGCTCGCTCAGCTCGGCCTCTGGAAGAAGAGCCCCGTAAGAAACCGTGCCCCCGGGACGGCTACACGGCCACGAGAAGGGCCCTCCTGTGCTCACGGGACCTCAGCTACGCCCCTGTCCTTGCCTCACGCCCCCGGGACGGCTACACAGCCACGAGAAGGGCCCGCCTGTGCTCACGGGACCTCAGGCTACGCCCCTGTCCTTGCCTCACGCTCCCGGGACGGCTACACGGCCACGAGAAGGGCCCGCCTGTGCTCACGGGACCTCAGCTACGCCCCTGTCCTTGCCTCACGCCCCCGGGACGGCTACACG
This sequence comes from Tupaia tana, assembly GCA_026018925.1. Classification (NCBI taxonomy): domain Eukaryota; kingdom Metazoa; phylum Chordata; class Mammalia; order Scandentia; family Tupaiidae; genus Tupaia; species Tupaia tana. The sequence continues at coordinate 183,962 of JAKSZU010000028.1, forward strand.
GCCACGAGAAGGGCCCGCCTGTGCTCACGGGACCTCAGGCTACGACCCTGTCCTTGCCTCACGCCCCCGGGACGGCTACACAGCCACGAGAAGGGCCCTCCTGTGCTCACGGGACCTCAGGCTACGCCCCGTCCTTGCCTCACGCCCCCAGGATGGCTACACGGCCACGAGAAGGGCCCGCCTGTGCTCACGGGACCTCAGGCTACACCCTGCCCTTGTTTCACGTTTAAGGACCTTATGTCTGCAAGGCATTCAGGGTTGGTGGTGAAACTAAAAGGAAGGAGACGAGACCTTGCCTTCTAATCGCCCTGGACAGGAGACAACACTGAGCCGAGGGCACGCCGATGCCCAGCGGCCATCTCTGCCCTGTCTCTCCCAGAAATAATCCTTCAGGTGACGGGTAGCTCCTCAGGACAGCCTCGCCGTGCGGCTCGGAAGCCCGGAGCTGATCCCGAGTACTCACTGTCCTAGACAACCTTCCGCGTGTTCAAGCTGGTGTCTGAGGGTGAGCTGTGACCTATGGGGGGCGTGGCCCTGGCCCCTGCAGAGCTGCCAGCCAGGCTGGCTGGGGGCCTGGGCGCACGGGGCAGCAGAGGCTTCCTGTGTCACACAGCCAGCTGCCCAGGCCCCGCCGCCCCGCCAGGAAAACCCTGGGGCAGCTGGGCCGGGTGCACGGATGCCAGAGCCGACCCGGGAGTGGCGCTGGCTGCTGAGAGTCTCCCCACAAGCACCCTGCAGCCTCATCCATGTGCCCGGGGTCTTTCAGAAGCCACTCAACACGGCACCCTGGGTTCCTCCTCTCACCTCCTAGGGCCCCCTCCACGTTCTTACCTCTGCGTTTCAGGCAGTGACACAATGCTGACCGCCTGTTACGGGATGCACCTGAGTCTAGGACCGTGGAGGAAGGTGCAGGGAGGCGGCAGCTGGCAGGGCCACCTACATCACCTGGCTCCTGAGCATGGTGCCCTGTCGCCCCCCCAAGAGGCAAGCTCAGCACTGTCCACCTGGGACCCCCAGGGGTGAGGCTGCATGTCCTCACCCCACACGGCAGCAGGAGCCAGAGCGACCGAGGGGAAATGCGGACACTGGGCCACTCAGACAATGAGCAGCCCGGAGGGCAAACCCGAACCACAAGCACCTTGTGCGGCGGGCCGTGTCAACACCCCGCGGAGGCGACAGAACACGGCAGCTGTGCCATCGCCGGCTCCAGAGCTGCCCACCTGAGTCGTCCTCCGTGTCCGAGTCCTCCGCCGGCGGCTGTGCGGGGGCTGGGAGCTCCACCAGCTTCAGGTCGTACTTGCCCTCCTTGCCCATGCGGTAGGAGTTGGTGCTGCCCGTGTCCCACTGCACCCGGATCCAGCCGTCCTCCCCCAGCTCGCCAATCACGCGGCCGAGGCCAGGGGGAGGACCGTCCTAGGGAAGCCGAGACAGAGATCAGCCGAGACCGCGGCCCGGCCTGGGCCCCATAGTGGGCCCACGTCATGCACAGCTCCGCACTGCCTGGCGGAGCCTAGCCTGCCTGCGACCCAACAGCTCAGTCCTTTAAATGAGATGCCACGACATGATGAGTTCAGCTTCTCTCCCAGGGCAACCGCAGGACGCGGTGTGTTCGCAAGGAGCCGCTCCAGCAGCGACAGGCCTTCTCCTGACCCACGAGCCAGCTGCATACCGCCCTCCACCTCCCCGTCCTCGGGCCCAAAGCGGAAGCCCTGCCTGTCATCTTCACAGGAGGAAGCCCATGTCCCCATGCACTTTCATTACCCAGACAATTATGACAAAGCCCTGCTTTAGTGCGGCTATGAAGACAGAAACATAGCACAGAGGTGAGCACGGCCCTGACGTGGCCGGGGCTCAGCTGAGGTGCCTCCGGGGGACCCGGCGGAAAGGGAAGCAATGTGCTATGCAGGGAGACAGGAGGCGGCCACCGGCCCACCCGGGGCACCCAATGTCCGGATGTAGGCACCTCGCGGGCCGGGCCACCGGCTCACAGTCAGCACGCCACAGACCACAGTGGGGTCTATACCATCACTGCTATCCCCGTGCACACGGCCACATGCCACGTGTGCTGGGAGTGCTGAGGACAGCTCCCACTCTGCAGGCTGACGCGGAGTCCCCCCAGCTCGGACCAGGGAACTGCCTGGGAGCCGACAGCCAGGTGCCCTGCCAGTCAGCAGCCTCGAGCAGAGCAGCCCCGCTAGATCATGAGCCCGGACGCGCAGGACGGCCCCAGTGGGTGGGCGAGAGTCAGATCCAGTACCTGGTCGCCCCACTTCCAGTCCACACCTCTCATGACCCTGGTCCCGATCTTCATCATGGCAGCCAGTTCGGGCCCTGAGACAGGGAGCTGCACGGGGGTCGTCTCTTTCCTTGTCTCCTCCAGAACTGTAGCAGAAGCTCCCCGGGCAGAAGCGTTCATGTCCTCCTCAAGGCTGTCACAACTAGGACCTGTCAGAGTCCCCAAAACAGCATCTGAGCCCCCGAGAAGCTAGGCACGCCCTGAACACGCGGGACGCAGAAGTGCAGGCCTACCGATGAGCCGCAGCGCCGTCTGCGTGAGGGCCAGCGTGCCCGAGTTGAGCAGGAGGTCGAGGCTGTTGGCGCCGTGCTGCAGCGTGAGCATGCTGATCATCGCCAGCAGGAAGCGCGCTTGCGGGATGGTCCCCAGGCTCGGGCCCGCCGGGTTCTCGTTGGTGATGGTCTGCAGGGGGACGGGCTGGACACCTGGCAAGGAACAGTACCCGCTTACACTTCTGGTGCCTGCATGATCCAACAGCACAGTCACTTCTGGAAGCCTGTCTGTCTCGGAGGCTATCCGGAGCGAGGCCTCAGGCAGCTCTGGTGTGCTCCAAGACAGCCCCAACCTGTGCCAGACACAGCCAGCTCCCCACAATGGTGGGACGCTCCCCTCTAAGCAGCCCTGCCCCCTTTCATTTCAGGTGGAATGGGCCCAGGGACGGGACGGTGCCCGGCAGTGGGACACAGTGCTCCATGTGGCACGTCCACGTGGGAAGGCTTCCGGTTCTTATCCAGAGACCTCCCCAGGTACGCCGGGCAGGCGTGTGCCCAGGCTGGCAGAACCTGGGGGTGGACTGCAGCATCAGGACCCCCTCAGGGTGCTGCTGTCTGTCCCTGTTCTTGTCTCTCTCTCTCTCTCTCTCCCTCTCGGAATAAAGAAGTGAACTCCGTTTCTCTGGAGATGCTCCACCTCTGCAAGACACACTCACTAACACGGGACACAGGTGCTGTAGTGCACGGTGTAAGTGGGTGTGAGAGTGTAAAAGCCGGCCTTCCTTAGAGAGCTTCAAGACGTGTCCTCTGTGAAATTCTGAAGGTTTTATTTATTAGCAGGATCCAAGAAAGCTAAAAGCACCTCCAGTCACCGATCTAACGTACGAAGTTACCAGGTCTCCCCAAAAGCAGATTGCGTGTGCGACTGTCCCCAAGGCGTCATTAGTCCAGACGACACGACTCGTGACGTTACCGCCAATGGCCCGTTTTCACCCAGGCTTTACCACCGAGCTTCCCTGGACTCACCAAGCTCTTTAAATCTGGTATTTGCATCCATCAAAACACTCCGAATATTCTGAACTGCCCACGCGTACAGCTTGCCAAAGGTCACTTCCAGCAGCATCCGGTTAAAAGGTGGGATCAGATCCACGTCCTTTAGACAATCCGTAAGGGGTTCCCTTTCAAAGAGAAAGAACCTTAGAGCCTTGCCGACTGAATTTCAGTGTGGCCACGTCTCGTCTTATGGCCACCGCTGTAACAGGGATGCTTACCCCAGGTCGACTCCCTCGGGAATCAGCCTCTGCCACCCACAAAACATGGCGTACTGCACAGAGGGCAGGAGCGAGCTCTTGGCGGCCAGCTTCAGGATCGCATCGATCCCTTCCAGGCGCACCTCAGCTCTCTCCAGCTGCAACCAGGAAGGCACAAGGTCACGTGCCGCACGGACTGCCGGGGCAGACGGGCGTTGCTGGCTCAACCGTACCTGTTTCAGGAGGCACTTCCTCATTTTCTCCACGTCCACGGGCTCTTCCTTGAGGGCGAACTCCACGACCGTGCTGAGGAGTGCGGACTGCGGGTACAGGCCCTGCACGTTCTGCTTCAGCCACTTGTACTTGTGAACCCCCGGGACCGTACTCAGCAGAGGCTGCCACTTATCCTGGCAGAGGAAAGCAACGTCCCCCGTTAGCTCGCACTAACGTGTGCTCGACAACAGGTACTTGAATAAAATACACACAGGTAACACCGACAGGTCTAAGTCGGTCCGAGGTTCTAAGTCACTAATATACGGTAAGCTGCAGAGAATGCTAGAAACATGCTTATGAAAGAATCTACACCCTCTGAACTAAGGACTCGGGGAAAGTCAGGTTATCGTTGGCACTGATGCCGCAGGGGCCGGTGCAGTCTCTGGTGCAATGATGCATCAGCGCCAGAGACAGCGACGCCGCCCCACTGTGGGCCTGATCGGCACACCTCGAGCCTCGCTGGCTAAGTGAGCTTGCCCGGAGCTGCCCTGAGAGTGCACTGCGAGCAACAGCCCTCTAAGCTCCCGGCCCTCCAGCTGCGAGTGCCCCAGGGCGGGCACTGGTGGGCCCTGCCTGCCCGGCTGTCTCCAGTGACGCTCGGACCACAGAGCACTTCACCTTGGGGGATCTGACCGTGATGGGTCTCTTCTCAGCGCTCATCGGACTAGGAGGCAGGATGCAGGCTTCTTCTAAATCACTCTCCTCGTTCCCGATTTTTTCTTCACCCTCAGTGGATTCTGGCTTCTTAGGAACTGTGTTTGAACACATCATTCATAATAAAAATGAATTATGTAAATATAATGGAAAAATATTTGCATCTGCATGAAGGACATTTTATTGAGAGAAACATAACCACCACCATGAACTGCTATACTCAAATGGCAACAGTAGAAATGATGGCGCTGGGGGGAACGAGCAGTTAGCATAATGGCTATGTTGCTGAACTCCCATGTAGCCAACCGCGGTTTGAGTCCGGACCCGGTGGCTTAAACTCACGCCGGGCGTGTGTGTGTGTGTGTGTGTCTGTGTGTGCCCAAGATCCCGAGAGGAGAACGGAGGAGAAGGGATTGTGGCGTGGCCATCCCCCCTCGGGGGTGATTTCTCGCTTTCTGTCTCTATGTCTCTCTCCTGTGTTTCTGACGAGCACCACCCTATAGTGAAAACCTCTCCAAAAAAAATAAGAAAGAAATGATGGCACTAGCGGCGGCTCCAGCACTGTCGTGCCACGTCGGGGACAGAGACCCGCACAGCCAAGGACTCTGACGGGGACAAGCCCTGCAGGAGGGGAGCCCGGGCCCAGCCCGACTTCCTGACAGTGCCCTACCATGGCCTTGTGTCCCTTCGGGCCACGTGCCCCTCTTCCCGTTGCCGTCCATAATTCCCTATGTACCGAAGCACTCGGCATCTCTCCCCACCAGCACCTGGTAGGGTTACATCGCAGTATACCCCACTGCCAGGATATCAGATTGCAAAAGCAAAACGAAACCACTTTTATACCCCACCGAACCATTGAGTAGTTTGCAGTACTTGGCTTTTTCAGAATATTAGTTACCAAACCAGATCATTAATTATCTCTAAAAGAGGCAGGGTTTCTGTGTCCAAAGGCCTCCCCGGAGTCAGATCCAGTCACCCGGGAGTACGTGCGTGCTTGCACGGTATCTTCCCAGCTGTTACATCCTTACCTCTCTTTTTCCTTCGTTCTCGAATGATCTTCTGAGTTACCCTCCTCCAACGAGGCAAAGAACTTAAGAGCTTAAATTTGGACATGATAGAGAGGTCACTGCAGACGGCAGGTCTCAGCTCGTTGAAGAGGAAGCGCAAGCGCTCGATGACAGGCGCGCAGACCTCCTTGTACGAACGGCCCTGCTCCTGGTGAGTCTGCAAAGTGGAACAGGGAAGAGACGTGAGGCCGAGCGCTCCAGAAACCGCCCAGCACAGCGGGATGAGCTGTGGGCTGCTCACCTTAATGAGGGAGCACTTGGCTTGGTAGACCACTCTGCAGACATCCACCACAGACTTGGGCAACGTCCTGTGCTTCCCTTGCTCGACGCCAAGCGTGCCCGCGTGCACTAAAGACAGCGCCACGTGGCCTGGAAAAGACGGGCAGGGTGTGAAGGGAGGCAGCCCCACGGCAGTCGGCAGGCTGGCAGTACCGCCAACAGGCATGCACACGGAGCTGCCTACCCAAATCTTCGTGCTTTAAGAGGCAACATAACAGCAAGCGGCCGACCTCCTCCACGGGGTGCTCGGGAGGAAACGTGATCGGGGTGGTCAGGTGGCACTGCCTACAGTACCTCTCGATCTGGCACAGGAAGTCCTACAACGGAAAGGCGGGAGGTAACTTCGGAGCCACCCCGCGTCTCCACGGAGCCCCGAGGTGCTGCGGCTTCGGAGGGACCTGCCATCAGCAATGCTTCTACCACCTGGCTGGCTTCTGAACCAGCTGCGCCTCCAAATCCGCCCTCCAGCTCAGAACTACACAGCCTGTCACGTCCATCGCAGAGCTCGGATGCACTTGCACAGCAAAGTCCCCGGGTCGGCAGAACAGAGCCAGCGTGGGGAGCGCCGCTCACCTTCACGTTGTGATCCTGGGTGTTGTTGTCGGCGATGGCCTGCAGGAAGGCCTGGGAGTGGTCACCCAGGGCGCGTCTGTGGGGGCAGAGTCGGGACTTGCTGGCAGGCGTGCCCCCGGGGGAGCTGCAGTGGTCCTCGTCCTTCTCCTCGTTGTAGCTGTAGTGGATCTGGCTGGTCTGCAGGCCCCCAGAGAAGATGGAGGAGTGCAGCCACTCTAGAAGACACACGTTACAGAGAAGGCTGAGTGGGCCGCTCTGGAGAGTGCTGGAAAGACGGGTGCTCGCCCTCGAAGGTGAGCGTCCACCTGACTCATGTGGGAGTCACGTGTGACACATTTACAGACGGACCGATGGCTCCTGGGCCTTCCTGAACGTAGGTACTGGTCCGGTTCAACACAACTTCAGTGGGCACCCGGACTCTGGGCAGGGCCTCCAGCCCACTCCCCAGCTGCCTGAGCTCCACGTGGAGACCCCACGTGAACACTGGATGCACACCCTAACAGGGAGAGTGGCAGCATGGCTCCCCAGCAGCGGGGACTGCGTGTGTGACAGGACAGTGCGCCCTATCTGAGGGTCACGCCTGCCCTGTTGTGGGAGCAGCACTGAGCTGCGGTCTGGAAGGAGACAGAAGCTGCGCATCCGGGCAGCGGACAACACGCCTGAAGGGTGTCTGCAGGACAGAGCACGTCCTCGAGGGGCGCCGTCACAAAGGGGAGAGCGTATGTGACAAACGACACACGCCCTAACAGGACAGACCTCGGGAATGGCAGCTCCAGCGAGCTAAGGATACTGAGTGGGGGAGGCGGCCGACGGGCCAGCCCACCAAGGACAGGCCACGTGCCAGGGCGAATGGGAACTGCGGGAAATGCACCGACAACCGCCCAGAGTGGCATCCTCACAGGTCTCATCATCGCCCCAAGTTACTAAACGCTGCTCCGGAACCCCTTGCATGGCAAGCACGTCTGCCGTGCAAGTGCGTGGTTTGGCGCCCTGCTGACCGCTGAATCCTAGAGCACTCAGGAACCCTCTCTCACTGCACAGAGGCTCTGCTAAAGCAGGCCCCGGGCTCTCCTCTCCTCACCCCTCCCACACACCAGGCTTCCTGCCAGAGCCCACCTTCTGCATCTTCAGCCGCCCCTGCCCTGGAGCAGCCCGGTCCTAACCTGCCTGCTGCCTCAAGTGAAGCCGTCCTCCCACGGCACAGTGCGTTTTGAGGAGGCAGGCAGGGCAGCAGGCCCCTCGGAGGCAGCCTAGGCTACACACAGGCCTCGTGGCACCCAGCCTAGCCCGGCCCGCAGACATCTCTGGGCAGCCGGCACCCCTGCTGTGCTTGGTGGAGCCCTCACCGTCCCACCCCCAAGTCCCACACGGCCTCAGGACCGCTGCCACGGCCAGACACCCTCCTCCCTGGAGCCGCGTGCAGGCGTCTCCTTCACAACGAGCCGGCCCGCAGGGGACACGGCAGTGCTGCTCTTACTGGCGCACTCCACCTCCACGGGGGACAGCGGCGTGCCCACTGCCAGGTAGGACGCGTGCAGCCCGAGCAGCAGGCCCAGGTTCCGCTCCGTGTCTATCAGAGGCGAAGACAGGCTTCCCAGATCAGGTACGGTAACGACTTCTTGGTCAGGCTGGAAAGACAGATTTCATCCTCAATCTGAGAAAATGGGGTTCAACACAAACATACAGCCAGAAAGGGCAACAGTCCCTGTCCTAAAGATGCAGTGCCCGAGAGAAGCAGCAGGCGCCACATAACCCACAGCACGCAGGGCAGAGCGCAGACCCACGGCACTCCTGGTGCAAGAGGCACAGGGCAGGGGCTTGCTAGGATATCCCGCAGGGAACCGGAGCAAGCACAGGGCACTGTTACACGCGTGAAGGGCCCCGTGAGACACAGATACGACTGACAGGTGTACTGTAAGTTACAGAGCCAGGACCACAAGTGTGGAGAAAATGAAAACGTTCTAACCAAGAGCCAACTCGCTGAGCAAGGAGAGCGAGAGCTCACATACAAATACTCAGACTCCCCAGGCCCCGTAGACAAAGGACGTGCCAAGGTAACGTCCCCTTCACAAAACGCCTAAGCCCTACCTGACGGCACTGAATTAATGTCGTGGCCTCTTGCTAACTGGGTACCTAAATGCCAGTCCCAGTGTAGGCACTCCAGTCTCACTGGCATTTAACAAGGACACGGTTCTTTTTCTTTCCAGAATTATTTTGTTTAACTTTATTTATTTATTTATTTTAATTTGACCACAGAGGGACAGAGTGAAAGAGAGTGAGGGCGGGAGGGAAGGAAAGTGAGAAAGCAAGCCGCCAGGTCTGGGACTTGAACTGTGGTCAGCCATGTGGGAGTCCAGTGCCCTTAACCACGCCTCCTGCTGGCCTCACAAGGACATAGTTATAAAAATTAGGCTTCTATACAGTTCTTCCCAAGAAATACATATAGTAAGTCATTCCAAATTTCTCTTTTGTTATTTTTAAAATTTTGCCAGAGGGCACGTGCACTCACCAGAGAGACACAAAGAAAGCAAGAAAGCACCCCCATGGCGGATGGTCACGCCGCAATCCCTTCTCCTCCATCTCTCCCTCCTTTGGGGATTTTGGGCATGCAGGCACATGTGCCTGGTGTGTTTCTCAAGCCGCCGGGTCTGGGGCTCTAACCGTGCAGGCAGCCATGTGCGCCCAGCCATCGTAACCACTGGTCTGGGGCTCTAACCGTGCAGGCAGCCATGTGCGCCCAGCCATCATAACCACCGGGTCTGGGGCTCTAACCGTGCAGGCAGCCATGTGCGCCCAGCCATCTTAACCACCGGGTCTGGGGCTCTAACCGTGCAGGCAGCCATGTGTGCCCAGCCATCTTAACCACCGTGCCACATGCTAGCCTGCCATTCCAAATTTCTACACAAGCTGACAGTAAAATGATAAAGACCAAGATTAATGTCTCTTCTGGTAAAACAGTATCAGTGTTTCTCACGAATGAGTAATTGCTGAAATGGCTTCAAGGCCAGCACATCACAGACCCTAACCGAGTGCATGGAGAGCCAGCTCGGGGACGCTTCCCCAGCCCCTCCACGCTGTCCACTCGTCCTGCTGACTCTGTCACCCAAAGGCCTGGGTCTCAGCACTTCAGGTAAAAATACCACCCATCACAAACACATGCAGAGGGTCTCCACGGATGTCCCCCGTGTCCCTCTGGTGCAGAGCCTCACCTCCAAATACTGGCCAACACAGAAGGCGTGCATCGACTCCCGCGTGTCTTCAAACTGCAGAGCAGCTTCCAAAACCACCACCGGGTCCTCTCCTGCAAACTGAGCTGAACAAGAAGCAACACGACTTCAACACCACTTGCCAAGGCAGCTATGGTGGGACTGGTGACCGGGAAGCAATCGGGCAGGTTAGTGCCAGAGAGAGGGCTTCCAGGGCACACGGAGCTCCCGCCCTACCCCAGGGTGGCAGGGCCAGCTTGGCTCAGGGCTTGGAATGTGTGTACTGATGAAAGACTCTCCACACGGGCCTCAGTCTGCGGACAAGATGGACACCATCACAGGCACATAAAACCCGCGGGGCTGGGGCAGACCTGTGGAGGGTTTTTGTTTGTTTGTTTAGCGATGTTTGCTATAGGGTGTGTGTGCTCACTGGAGAGACAGAGAGACAGAAAGTGAGAAATCTCCCTGGGAGGATGCCCATGCCACAGTCCCTTCTCCTCCATTCTCCTCTCAGGATCTTGGGCACGCATGGGCACACACACGCCGGGTGTCAGTTTTTAAGCCACCAGGTCCGGGACTCGAACCGCAGTCGACTATGTGGGAGTGCAGCGACAGAGCCATTACGCCATCTGCTGGTCCCCAGGCACCATCTTTAAGCCAACTGCTCTGCTGAGAAGCTCCGCGCTGCGTTGCCCTGTGAGGCACGAAGCGCACTCACCGAGGATGCTGCTCCCCGTCAGCGACTGCGTCTGGAAGTCCTTTATGTCGTACACTCTCCCGTCGATCACGGTCCAGAAGCCCCCGTCCTTGTTGTGGTTCTCCAGGTCGGCTTTGCGGATAAGCGTCACTTCCTCGTTATTTCTACAGTTCTGACCTGTAAAAAACGACTCTGTATATACAGAAACCAAATCAGTCACTCGGTAGGTCAACAGGGAAACTGCACAAACAAACTGTGTGAAAGGACTACGCGGAGAAACCAACCCATAAGCGCCACGGCGGTGTGCCACGCCTGTCTCTAACTGACACCACAAAGGCCCCGACAGCCTCCCTAAGTACAGAGGGTAAACACAACGCACAGGCAGTCTGGGTTTCGGCTGTGGCCATGAGCCAGTCCACAGCGCGAGGCTCGGCAGCCTTCGAAGAAACCCGGTTGCGGCGCGTGTGCTGACCACGGGCACTCGGACTAGAGACGGGTGGCAAAACACTCTCAGACACTTGAAATCACAGAGCACTCTCTTCAGAATAACCCAGAACCATAAAAAGGAATGAATGCAATGAGCGATGGTAAAAATACCAGAAAACACTTATGACATACAGCCACATCTATGCTTGGGGACGTTTGTACTTTTAAATGCACGTGTTGGGAAAAAGGAAAGCTACCGAGTAAATAATTATCAAATTAACATAAAAGTCGGTTATTCTTTTTTTTAATTATTTATTTAACTTTATTTATTTATTTAATTTGACTAGAGAGGGACAGAGAGAGAGAGAGAGAGAGAGAGAGAGAGAGAAAGTGAGAAAGCAAGCTGCCAGGTTCAGGATACGAACCGTGGTCGGCCATGTGGGAGACCAGCGCCCTTAACCACCATGCCACCTGCCAGCCCCAAAAGTCGGTTATTCTTAATGACCCACTGAACAGGAAAACCTGATCGGTGGCCTTGGAAGTGATGGGAACCCCGGGGTGAGGAGAACCCGGGGACAGCAGGGGAGGGCCATGTACTTCCCGCACCTCGTGCTGACCAGAACACGAGGGCAAAGCCAGGGCTCTGCAGGGGACCAGCAGCACACGCGCCCGGGCCCGCTTTCCCAGAACGGAAGGCGGGGCCGCGCAGCACGGAAGTCCATCCCAAGGGTACTACTGCACTAAATGTTAACGTTAATACCACAAAGCCAGGCCCGCGGGTGACATAGTGGTGAAGGTGGCTGAGCCCCATGAGGTCGACTGTGTGGTCTGAGGCCTGGACCCAGCGGGCTGAAAAATGTACTAGGCGCATGTGCACACCTGCTCAAAATCTCAACAGGAGAGGGAAGTGGAGAAGGGATATGGCATGGCCAGTCCCTGGGGGGGTGCCGTCTCTCTCTCTCTCTTTCTCTCTCTCTCTCTCTTTCTGATGAAAGTACATGCCCTCTGCAAATTAAAAAAAATACAGAAGGACTTTTAAGATATAATATGGAAGAAAATTGGAATAAAGATTGCTTAAAGCACAAAATGAACTAACGTAAAAAGATAGCTTGGATTTCATTCACGCTAACTTGTGCCCATCAGAAACACTGCTGCGACTGCACACAGTGGGAAACGGCACCCAGGCCGGAAAGGGCGGCACAGGCAGAGCGCCCTGTGCAGTGCAGAGGCCCCGGGAGACCCGAACCACGCTGGGAGTGTGCACGTGTGGCCCTTGTAGCTGCAAGTGGGGAAGGTAGAGCTTAGGGGCACAGTGTGGAGACCCTGGAGAAGGTACTCGTTTGTCTTCCTCCATCCCTCTCTTTCGTGACGGAAATAAATTTGAAATGAAAAGACAAACAGTGGGTAGAGGACTTGAACTGGCGCTTCACAGACAAGAACACCTGGCTGGTCCATGCACAAGGAAAGGCTGCACGCCTCACGGACTGAGGGGAGTGCGGTGGAAGCCATGGTGGAGCAGCAGGGACCCAGCAGCGCCAGGCTGGGTGTGGAGGAGGCGCAGGGAGCACTCCCCACTGCAGTGCAGACACAGCGGCACTTCCGCCACGGGCAGCTGGCCTCCCACAGGCAAGCGTCCTCTACAAACAGGCCGTTCCACCAAGTGACACCCAGGACGGTTAGACCAACTCGGCACTGCAATCTAAACCTGGGAACAGCTTCATTTCCACCAGCGGCTGGGATGACTCCACTGCGGCACAAACGAGGGTACACCGTCAATGCCGTGATCGGAATGAAAGGGCTCGGGAACAGAGCCGAACAGTGGAGATGAGCCAGCACGAGGGGCGCGAGCTATGGAACCCCACACGGAGAATCCAGCAGCCAAGAACGGAGCTGCGTTTTAATTAAAGCAACGGTAAGGTACTCGAGAGAAGTGAGAGGCAAAGACGGAGGCACGTTTAGGAGGGCCCTGCCATGTTGCTTCCTAACTTGGAGGGAGGTGATACAGATTTCTCTGTGATCAAGAACTGTTTCATGTATATTTCACAAATTAGAAAGGTTTGAAAATGAGTAAACTGCTGATCAAATTAAATGCCTTCAATCATATTTAGTAAAAGCCGAAATAAAAAATAACATTTAGGTTCACTCCTGAGTAAAATGAGACAAGCGGTGCTGGAGATATTAACTACATGTAACACTTCAACACGATGGGCGGCTGGTATTTGGGACTGTTTTCCTCAGGGCAACTGCTACTCCGGATCTAGCACTCCTGTGTTAGAAAGAAGGCCATCTACACTGGGAAGAGAGAGCTGGCCCCTTAGACTAGTGGGTGAGGGCGGCAGATTTTATGTGCTCAACCGTGTGGCTCAAATCCTGGCCCCAGTGGGGGTGTTGCGAACACACCAGGTGCACATGCATGCATGCTTAAAATCCCAACCAGACGGAGAGGGGAAGAGACTGGCATGACCGTGCCCCATGGGGGGCGAGGGGCGGTTTTCTCCTTTCTTTCTCTCTGGCAAGTGTACCTACTCCCTGGTCAATAAAAAATAAAGTAAGAATGGACAAAGAAGGAAAAGCCCACCTAGCTCAGGGGCCAGCAGGTGGCGTGGTGGTTAAAGGCACTGGAGTCCCACAGGGCTGACCGCAGTTCAGGTCCTGGACCTGCAGCACACTTTCTCACTCGCTCTCTCTCTGTGCCTCACTCTGGTCAAATTAAAAATAACATTGATACTAAATAAAATAAAGGACACAATTCTTTTAAAAATCAAAGCTTAATCATGCCTGGTGATGCTAAGGCTGGGAACCCAGAACCACACAGCACGTGGTCACTCAGACTCAGACCCACCAGCCTCACACTTCGGCAGACAAGTTCCGCTCTGCTCTGCCGTGCACGAGGGGACAGCGCTGCTGGGGCAGCACTCGGCTGAAACTGGAGAAAAGCACTGGCTTGGGAAAGCCTCCGCGTCCCCTGCCTCCTGAGCCGGGCGTACCTACCCGCCTCAACGGCACCTCCCAGAGACGCTGCCCAGGAAAGGGCTTTCCTGACTTTCTAAAACCGTCCACTTCAGGATTTAACAAGCACCAGTGTGAAACTCCCTTAAATACAACCCGAACCCCTTCTAGTCTGGATTATCCTCATCTCCCACTTGTGTGAGCACGAGAGGGAAAGCAAACGGCTGGGCTGGCCCTCCTCTGTGAAACGCCACTCGACATGCAAAGGTGAGCGACGGAGACAGGACAAGGCTCAGTGACACCTGGGGGCAGGGCGTCCTACCCAGGATGCCAGGCCAGGCCAGCTCCTCGTGATCATCCCGCTCCTTCCCCGGCGCCAGGTGGTTGAACCGGTCCAGGTGGTCCAGCAGGCCGCCCAGCAGAGGCACGGCCCCTGCCTCCTGCATGAGAGCAGCGTTCTTGCTGAGCAGAAGCACTATAGAGACCACCAGCTCTGGGAGGAGGACACCTACACATGGAAAGGGAAAAAAGGGGTTCAAATTTCAGTAAGAGCGCTTTACAAACTTGATCAACACTTAAATTCTGGAAAGTCATAAAATAAGGGGTGCCTGCTCTTTGGCCTGTCTCTGCAGGAGCGTCTTCTCTTTTATTTTAGATGCGGAAGCGGTAATGACCTAGCGGAGCCCCCGAGTTACACAAAGATCTTTCAGTAACGCTGGGTTTCAAACACAGACCTACAAACTATAGTCTTTTATTCAGAAAATGAAATGTTTACCTACATGCTTTCTATCACCAAAAAAGGCTCTCAAAAAACAATGCTCTAAGGACCAGTCGATGACATAACGGTTACATCGCTGGCCTCCCACGTAGTCAATCGACCACGTTCAAGTCCGAGACCCGGTGACTTTAAAAACTCATGCTAGGCGCGTGTGCATGCATGCCCAAAATCCTGAGAGGAGAATGGAGAAGGGATTGTGGCGTGGCCATCCCCCCGGGGAGTGATTTCTCACTTTCTGTCTCTCTCTGTCTCTGACAAGCACACATGCCCCGTAGCAAAAATCTCTCAAAAGAAAAAGCTCTAGGCTCATGAAATCAACTTTAAAACAATACGACGTAGTACAGTAGTTTATACAGGTTTTAAAACAATACTACGTAGCACAGTAGTTTATACAGGTTCTAAAAGGGGCAGGTAGTTTCTATGCTGCCAGAAAGAATCCAGTCGCCACGGTCCTCATTTCTGAAGCACAGATGTTAACGATGGTGTCCGTTTAAGCCACCAACGACGCCTGCAGTGAAGCGACCTCCCCAGCTGGCTTAACGACAGGACAATCAGGAACTTAGACAGCAGGAGACCGGGCGCCAGGCGAGTGCGTGCAGGGACGAGGCAGGCAGGTACCCAGAAAGGACGCACGCAGCTTCCACCCACCCCTCCACGACCTGTGCCCATGGCAGGAAACGCACCAGTGAAGTCCCCTTCCACGATGCAGGCCACTTCTGCGAAATGGCGCCAGCTGCTGGACGCGATGCTCGCTGCCACGGGCAGGATGTCGCCGATGTGTGTGCACAGAAGGGCGGTGTACTTCTTCAGCAGGGACCCGACGCCCATCAGCTCCGGACCTGAAGACGGTTGGAGCTGCAGCCCACTATTCACAGTGATCGCCGGCCACGCCACCCACGTCGCCTTCTCACCACGCGCCACGCCACCCACGTCGCCTTCTCGCCCGCGCCACGCCACCCACGTCGCCTTCTCGCCCGCGCGCCACGCCACCCACGTCGCCTTCTCGCCCGCGCGCCACGCCACCCACGTCGCCTTCTCGCCCGCGCCACGCCACCCACGTCGCCTTCTCACCACGCGCCACACCACCCACGTCGCCTTCTCGCCCGCGCCAGGCCACCCACGTCGCCTTCTCGCCCACGCACCACGCCACCCACGTCGCCTTCTCACCACGCGCCACGCCACCCACGTCGCCTTCTCGCCCACGCCACGCCACCCACGTCGCCTTCTCACCACGCGCCAGGCCACCCACGTCGCCTTCTCACCACGCGCCACGCCACCCACGTCGCCTTCTCGCCCGCGCCACGCCACCCACGTCGCCTTCTCACCACGCGCCACGCCACCCACGTCGCCTTCTCGCCCGCGCCACGCCACCCACGTCGCCTTCTCGCCCGCGCCAGGCCACCCACATCGCTTTCTCCAGCACAAGCCTATCGCCCTTCAGTCCTTAGAGCGAGCTTTTCCTGCCAGGTAACCAGAAGGAAAGCGACTTCGACCATGTGAATTTTATACTCTGCACTACGCGGTCCTTAGAAACTGTGGGAGCTTTATCACGAAGGTGTAACTGAGGTCTTTGAAACTCGACATCCAACACACAAACGGTCTCTTTAGAGCTCGTACGTGATTCCTGACGAGCAAAGCCAGGCATTTTCCAGTCTTACGAATTCCCCACCGACATGGACATGGTTCAACATAGCTTTTCAGCCCTGGTGACCGTCTGTCTTCGAGACAGTCACCCTTCCAGAATATGGACTCGCCGATTTGAGCCTGAACGCTTCTGTCATCTACAAGCGCCGGCCTTTCTGCAGAAGTAGCTAGATCACTTGGGGCCAGCCCATCCCTCAGCTGTCAGCATCGAGCAGAAGCAGCCATCTACCACATGGCCAAGCAGGGTTAGAGTCCCAGACCCGGCAGATGGACAGAAATGCCAGGCACGCACACACATGCCCAGGATCCCAACAAGATGAGGGACTGCGGGGTGCTCTGTCTCTCTCTCTCTCGTATGTATACACATGTACACGCACGTGTATAGGCATCGAAGGAAACAGAAAAGGTATTTGGCAAAAACTAGCGACAAGAACATCACCAAAGCAGCAGAGCTTTCCACTACTGGCTGAAGAGCTGCATTATGAAGAGCCAGCACCTGCTCGTGAAGAGGAGCCACCCGCCCACATCGCCGTGTTTGCATCCTCACGGGCACCTCTGGGACTGCCCAGCTCTGTGGGGCTGCACCCCAGGCCCAGGCTGTTCCCCACTGCAGCAGTCGGCTCCCGCACAGCACGGGAGTGGTCTGTCACTGGCTGCGTCACGTCGGTCTCCCTCCAGCATTCCAAAACTCACACACAGAGCAAACTGAGCATAAAGGACACGATTTCCCACGTTTACACCATTGAAATGCTGGGACCAGCAGATGGCGTACAGTTCACACGGCTGGACTCCCAGAGTTGACTATGGTCTGAGCCCTGGACCCGTGGTGTGTGTGCATTCCCAGAACCCCGAGAGGAGAACGGATGAGAAGGGACTGCGGCGTGGCCACCCCCTGAGGAGGGGACTTCCTGCTTTTCTGTCTCTCTGGAGAGTGCACGTACCCTACAGCAAAAATCTCTCTGAAAAATTAAAAAGAATTTAAATGTTGAGGAAACGGAATTACAAACATTGATAAGTCTAATGTAGAAACAGTCCAGCACAATAGGGATGTGAAATGAAACCCCTAAGGAGGTGCGTTGGACGGCACAGGAACCGCCGGGGAGGACAGAGCGAGTGCACTGGGGCCGGGGTAGAAGCGGGGAGCACACGAGGCCCGTGGGGAGGAGGCTTACTGGAAGCATCCGCGTTCTGGGCGCTGCCGTCTCCTGGGTACAGCTTACTGATCAGCAGCCGCTGAAACCGCAGCAGCAGGTCCAGCGAGGCGGACCGCTCGCGGCTGTGCTGCTCCAAGTCCAGGCACGAGGAAATCCGGCGGGCTACATCCTTCAACCTGGCGACCGTCTGAGACGCGATGTTTCTGCAGGGGGAGAGGACCGCAGAGCCGAACTAGTCATTTTGTCAAAAAGGGAAGGGAAGGGAGGGGGAAATGATGCAAACTACGGTGAGAAAGTCAGAGTACACGTGGCGTCCCCCGGGACGCGTCAGAGGTGCCAGCAAGGACCACAGCCTCGGTCAGACAGACCAGAGACGCTCGGGACGCTGTGAAGACACGACGCCCCTTCGCCTCACAAACGTGTAGCCCGAAGGCTGCAGGAGCCTGCTTAAAGGGGGCAGGCCTGGGCCGGGAAGGGGCCCACGCAGGGAAGGGCCTGTGTCTGTGTTCTAGCGCTCCCTGGGCATGCTGGCTGAGGTGGGCGTGCACCGCAGCCTGACGACCCCAGTGGGTTCCTGTCTCTGTCTCTAGTTTTCTCTCTCATGAAATAAACTAATGAGCAAGCTGTTTTCCTCCTGCCCATTTCATATAAGCAGGCACGCTGGGATTTCCTGAGAACAGTTTCCAGCTCTGGCCACTATCCCGACTATGCTGAGGCGATGCGCTCATTTCCCATTGGCTAAGTGAACGGTCAGAATGTCTGAAATACCCTGTCCCTCCCAGGGCCCCCGCCCTTGCCCAGTGCCTGAGCCTGCCCGCTGGGCTCCGCTCTCCGCACGGAAAGTAAGACAGACCAGGAGCCACACTCTGCTCGCCGGAGGACTGACCGCTACACAGAGGTGCCATCATTTCCCATTTCGAGCAGATGCCTTTCAAACTCACCTTGCTCTTTTACTCTTTTGAACGACCTGTTACCAAAAGGTCTGCCTTTGCCAGACAGCCTGTGCTGACAGCCCGAGTCTGACGGGCCACCTCCGCCCGGTCCACCCCTCCAGAGCAAGCCTCGCCACTCTACCACATCATCTGTCCCACGTTCAAAGCTCTGCGAAGCAGCACGTGCGTGGCTGCAGTGTGAGAACGAGGCGGTGGCCCGGCCAGTTATAAACAGTCTTGCCACTGCGCTTCCCACTGCACCTGCCTGCTTCCTACTGAGGGAGGGACCCTCCACACGCCTACTGCCCGATGCCCACTGCACTTCCCTGCCGTGAGATTCTGCGGCATCTCCACACACACCGGCCTCTCCTGTCGTCCACATCCAAGAGTCTGCTGCTGACCGAAACCTGCCCTAGACCATTTCCAGGGCCTTCAACACACACACAGCCTTCAGGAAGCGGGAGCACCAGGAAGTGGGCCACGCCGCACCCACCTGAGGAGCTGCTGGACGAGCTGAACGAGCGGCAGACACTGCCGGCCAGCGGACTCGCAGATGCCTGTGTTGATGAGGTCTTTGTCCAGGGGAGTCCGACTTCTGTGGAACGTTGAGGCATTCGCTTCCTGCTCGTCGATTTCTTTCTCCTTCTGTGCTTCCTTTTTAGCTTCAATATCCTGTAACGCCCAGGCAGAAACTGGTTACCGACGGGTTTACCAGCAAGTGCGAAGTGTGGAGGTTCGAGCGAATCCTGCCCGATGCCTGGAGGCCCAGCCCCTGCATGCGCCCCAATGAAACCCCAGTGCCTGGGGACTCAGAGTCGAAACAGGCTGCTGGTCCTCTGGGCCCAGTCTCTGCGCTGCCACTGCAGGGTCTCCAGCCTCCCTGGAGAGACCTAAAATCCTCACCCCTGCCACCGGCTCCACAAACTGCACCGTGATGTGCCCACGAGGACGGGGGAACGACGCTCGCACACGCTGGTTTGAACGTAAGGGGCAAAGCCACCTGGGAAAGCTCATGCTCACCCGGGCCTGGCTAACTGCGCCCGCGGTCTGTACCCAGGGCAGGACCGGCTCACTGGGGCTCGCACTCAGCACGGCCACAGCGGCTCCGTGTCACCAAACACAGAAACAGCCGATGGCCTCAGACGGGACCGCGGACACAGCACCACGACCACGCAGCCGGGCACTTCTCGGGGAGGAGACAGACCAGCTACGCGCTGACACAGACGGCAAGGAGAGTGGCAGGGAGCGGACAAGCACACGGCGCCAGTGTGCGCCACTCTGCATGGGCAAGGCGTGTCCTGATGTGACCAGCGCGGGACACGGGTCTTCCTGGCAACGGGGGTATTTGCCTGGTGAGTGGGTGTCTGTCCTAGTCCTCGAAATGAGTTCATCTTTTACATATATATAGATATATATATATATTTTTTTTTTATTTTTATTTTTCTGGAGAGGTTTTTGCTATAGGGTATGTGCACACATGAGAAAGACAGAGACAGAGAGACAGAAAGCGAGAAATCATCCCCCGGGGGGATGGCCACGCCACAATCCCTTCTCCTCCATTCTCTTCTCAGGATCTTGGGCACGCACACGCGCCCGGAGTGTTTAAGCCACCGGGTCCAGGACTCGAACCGCAGTCGACTACATGGGAGTCCAGCGACATAGCCATTACGCCAACTGCTGGTCCTAAAGTGAGTTCATCTTCTCACTTCCCTAGACCTGGAGCTGCTCTCAGTGAGATTCGAGACTTCTGACTCAGGAGAAGACTGGGACGTGATGAAGCCCCACGCTCCAGTCTCTGGTGACTCCCTCCGCTGGGGTCGGCGTGCCTGCTCCCCCTGGCGGCCTGGTGAGCCAGCCCATGGGCTCCTGTGCATCCCCAGGGCCTTACCTGGATCTCCGCAGTAATGGCCGCGTTCAAGGCCGACTCCAGCCCTCCGTCAGCCATCAAGCTGCCCACCAGGAGATCAATCATGAACCGACGGCCGGGACTCACGTTGACTTCATTGCCTGAAACTGGACAAGGAGGAGCGGTTCTTGCTGACCCGAGGGAAGCGGCACCCCCCCTGCGCCCGCCCTCTCCTCCCTGACCCACCTGCGCAGGGCAGAAGGGCAGAGAGCGCCCGGGCTCGCTCCTCAGCGGTGGGCAGCAGCACCGACCAGCCGCTCTGCAGCACGGCCTGCGCGGCCGCCTGCACGGTGCTCAGCACACCGGCACTGCTGGCCAGGGTGACCACGGTCTGCTTCAGGCTGTTCAGGAGGGTGCTGCCCAGACCCAGACCAAGCAATTCCGGGTCGACCTGGTGACTAATGGCAGCGTGCAGCTGAAAGGAGAGAGATGCCGGCACTCAGCACCCGAGACCATGGGCGTCGAGGTCGTACTGCAGACTGGTAAATCCAACTTCAGGTAACTGAGTGACCTCCCAGAATGGACTCTATAAGCTGGACTAGGAAAATCCTTGCCCATGGAGGCTGAGAATCCATTGAAAGGCATTTTATAAAAAGTTGCTTTTAACCCCACCAGGAACGTGCACGTGAGAAAGCGCGAGGCCAGCTGGAGAACCAGCCAATGCAGAAGTGGCAGCCTCCACCCACCCTCGACAACCTGCAGAGAAATGACAGGCAGGAGGTGTCCAGAAAGCCGTGGGGACATGCAGAGCCAGGCTGAATCTACGAGGCTCCTCCAGGGCAAAGCGGACCGCCCAGAGACGCCCACGGCAGGCCACGGCGGGAGCCACAGTCCTGGGCCCTCCAGGCTTGGCCCAACCTTCCACAGGGAACGGCGGTGGCCCCCTACTGCCCACGAGGAAAACTGCACCTGAGCCTCCTGCAGCCGACTGGGAGCTGCCCAGGACCACCTGCTGTCAGCCAGCCGTGCCCACACCAGTCCGGGAGGAGACCCCACCAGAAGGGCGCGCCAGGCCTGCCGTGAGGAGACATCGAAGGACATGCAGTCCCTCCGGTGGACAGTCCTCACGTCATGAACATGCACGGAGAGCCAGCGGAGGACAGGCTGAACCGAAGGTGCTCACAGAGGGCTCTGGCAGCCCCCGAGGCAGCACGCAAAGCCAGACCTGATACCGTTGAGAGAGCTGTGGGGGCGCCAGGTGGTGTCGTGGTTTAAGAGTGCTAGACTCCCACATGGCCAACGGCAGTTCGAGTCCCAGACCTGGCAGCTTGCTTTCTCATTTTCTCTCTCTCTCTCTCCCCCCCCCCCTCTGGTCAAATTAAAAATATATACATATAACTAAATAAATGAATAAAGTTAAATCAAATCGTTAAAAAAAAATGGGCCAGCAGCTGGGGCCACATGGCTGAATATGCGGTTTGAGGCCCAGACCCAGCAGCTTGAGAAACACGCAGGGCACATGTGCACGTGTGCCCAGATCTGGAGGTAGGGGAGAAGTGTGGGGAGGGACTGCAGCAGAGCTGAGCCCGGGAACGTGGGGGTGCTCTGTCCCGTTCTCCCTCTAGTGAGTGCACGCGCCCTCTGCAAAAACGTACGGAAGCTGCGATCCTTGGGGTGGGAAGTGAGACTGTCGACATACACTCAGTCGGCTTCCTCAGGACGGAGAGGAGGTACCAAAGGAAGAGTCATCTCAAGGATAAACAGTGACCAGTCTCACAAGTTAATCGAGATGTGAAAGCTCAGACCGGGGAAGGCCGTAACTGGAGTTACAGAACGAGTAAGCCCTCACCCGTGCGCGAGGCGGGGACCTCTCACGGGCTACGGAGAGGCTGGGCCCGCTCTGCCAACCTGGGAGGGTGCCCTTCCTCGGACTGTGACCTGTGCAGCTGCTGCTTTCTAATTCGCCGTCTCTCCTGTAGCCTTTGGCCATGTGGGAGTGCGGCGCCTTAGGGAGCAGGCCACCTGCTGGCCCTAAACTGGCAGGGGCATTTCCATACTCTCTATGTTGACCTTCACCTGGGGGGTGAGCATGTGCCTTAGGGAGCTCGCTCTCTGCCGAACAGAGCTTTGTCAGTCCAGGAGAGACACCAGCCTCGTGGCCGGGCTTGGCCTCTCCTTGGTCAGCAGCGGCCTCAGCCTGTCATTCCCATGTATGCAGCAAATGGCAAGGCAGAGGCTGCCCCCCGGGAAGTGCTGACGAGCGATCGGAGCAGCAGAGGCTCCGTCCAGACACAGAGGTGGACACAGAGCAGCAGAGGCCCCGCCCGGACACTCCCTGCGTGCAGGTGGACACAGAGCAGCACAGTCCCCGCCCGGACACTCCCTGCGTGCAGGTGGACACAGAGCAGCAGAGGCCCCGCCCGGACACTCCCTGCGTGCAGGTGGACACAGAGCTGCACAGTCCCCGCCCGGACACTCCCTCCGTGCAGGTGGACACAGAGCAGCAGAGGCCCCGCCCGGACACTCCCTCCGTGCAGGTGGACACAGAGCAGCAGAGGCCCCGCCCGGACACTCCCTGTGCAGGTGGACACAGAGCAGCAGAGGCCCCGCCCGGACACTCCCTGCGTGCAGGTGGACACAGAGCAGCACAGTCCCCGCCCGGACACTCCCTGCGTGCAGGTGGACACAGAGCTGCACAGTCCCCCGCCCGGACACTCCCTCCATGCAGGTGGACACAGAGCAGCAGAGGCCCTGCCCGGACACTCCCTGCGTGCAGGTGGACACAGAGCAGCACAGTCCCCGCCCGGACACTCCCTGCGTGCAGGTGGACACAGAGCTGCACAGTCCCCGCCCGGACACTCCCTCCGTGCAGGTGGACACAGAGCAGCAGAGGCCCCGCCCGGACACTCCCTGCGTGCAGGTGGACACAGAGCAGCAGAGGCCCCGCCCGGACACTCCCTGCGTGCAGGTGGACACAGAGCAGCAGAGGCCCCGCCCGGACACTCCCTGCGTGCAGGTGGACACAGAGCAGCAGAGGCCCCGCCCGGACACTCCCTGCGTGCAGGTGGACACAGAGCAGCAGAGGCCCCGCCCGGACACTCCCTCCGTGCAGGTGGACACAGAGCAGCTGAGGCCCCGCCCGGACACTCCCTCCGTGCAGGTGGACACAGAGCAGCAGAGGCCCCGCCCGGACACTCCCTGTGCAGGTGGACACAGAGCAGCACAGTCCCCGCCCGGACACTCCCTCCGTGCAGGTGGACACAGAGCAGCAGAGGCCCCGCCCGGACACTCCCTGCGTGCAGGTGGACACAGAGCAGCAGAGGCCCCGCCCGGACACTCCCTCCGTGCAGGTGGACACAGAGCAGCAGAGGCCCCGCCCGGACACTCCCTGCGTGCAGGTGGACACAGAGCAGCAGAGTCCCCGCCCGGACACTCCCCGCGTGCAGGTGGACACAGAGCAGCAGAGGCCCCGCCCGGACACTCCCTGTGCAGGTGGACACAGAGCAGCAGAGGCCCCGCCCGGACACTCCCCGCGTGCAGGTGGACACAGAGCAGCAGAGGCCCCGCCCGGACACTCCCTGCGTGCAGGTGGACACAGAGCAGCACAGTCCCCGCCCGGACACTCCCTGCGTGCAGGTGGACACAGAGCAGCACAGTCCCCGCCCGGACACTCCCTGTGCAGGTGGACACAGAGCTGCACAGTCCCCGCCCGGACACTCCCTGCGTGCAGGTGGACACAGAGCTGCACAGTCCCCGCCCGGACACTCCCTGCGTGCAGGTGGACACAGAGCAGCAGAGGCCCCGCCCGGACACTCCCCGCGTGCAGGTGGACACAGAGCTGCACAGTCCCCGCCCGGACACTCCCTCCGTGCAGGTGGACACAGAGCAGCAGAGGTCCCGCCCGGACACTCCCTCCGTGCAGGTGGACACAGAGCAGCAGAGGTCCCGCCCGGACACTCCCTGCGTGCAGGTGGACACAGAGCAGCAGAGGCTCCGCCCGGACACTCCCTGTGCAGGTGGACACAGAGCAGCAGAGGCCCCGCCCGGACACTCCCCGCGTGCAGGTGGACACAGAGCAGCAGAGGCCCCGCCCGGACACTCCCTGCGTGCAGGTGGACACAGAGCAGCAGAGGCCCCGCCCGGACACTCCCTCCGTGCAGGTGGACACAGAGCAGCAGAGGCCCCGCCCGGACACTCCCTGCGTGCAGGTGGACACAGAGCAGCAGAGGCCCCGCCCGGACACTCCCTGCGTGCAGGTGGACACAGAGCAGCACAGTCCCCGCCCGGACACTCCCTGCGTGCAGGTGGACACAGAGCTGCACAGTCCCCGCCCGGACACTCCCTGCGTGCAGGTGGACACAGAGCAGCAGAGGCCCCGCCCGGACACTCCCTGCGTGCAGGTGGACACAGAGCAGCAGAGGCCCCGCCCGGACACTCCCTGTGCAGGTGGACACAGAGCCGCAGAGGCCCCGCCCGGACACTCCCTGTGCAGGTGGACACAGAGCAGCAGAGGCCCCGCCCGGACACTCCCTCCGTGCAGGTGGACACAGAGCAGCAGAGGCCCCGCCCGGACACTCCCTGCGTGCAGGTGGACACAGAGCAGCAGAGGCCCCGCCCGGACACTCCCTGTGCAGGTGGACACAGAGCAGCACAGTCCCCGCCCGGACACTCCCTGCGTGCAGGTGGACACAGAGCAGCACAGTCCCCGCCCGGACACTCCCTCCGTGCAGGTGGACACAGAGCAGCAGAGGTCCCGCCCGGACACTCCCTCCGTGCAGGTGGACACAGAGCAGCAGAGGCCCCGCCCGGACACTCCCTCCGTGCAGGTGGACACAGAGCCGCAGAGGCCCCGCCCGGACACTCCCTGCGTGCAGGTGGACACAGAGCAGCAGAGGCCCCGTCCGGACACTCCCTGTGCAGGTGGACACAGAGCAGCAGAGGCCCCGCCCGGACACTCCCTGTGCAGGTGGACACAGAGCAGCACAGTCCCCGCCCGGACACTCCCTCCGTGCAGGTGGACACAGAGCTGCACAGTCCCCGCCCGGACACTCCCTCCGTGCAGGTGGACACAGAGCAGCACAGTCCCCGCCCGGACACTCCCTGTGCAGGTGGACACAGAGCAGCACAGTCCCCGCCCGGACACTCCCTGTGCAGGTGGACACAGAGCAGCAGAGGCCCCGCCCGGACACTCCCTGTGTGCAGGTGGACACAGAGCAGCACAGTCCCCGCCCGGACACTCCCTCCGTGCAGGTGGACACAGAGCAGCAGAGGCCCCGCCCGGACACTCCCTGTGCAGGTGGACACAGAGCAGCAGAGGCCCCGCCCGGACACTCCCTGCGTGCAGGTGGACACAGAGCAGCAGAGGCCCCGCCCGGACACTCCCTGCGTGCAGGTGGACACAGAGCAGCAGAGGCCCCGCCCGGACACTCCCTGTGCAGGTGGACACAGAGCTGCACAGTCCCCGCCCGGACACTCCCTGCGTGCAGGTGGACACAGAGCAGCAGAGGCCCCGCCCGGACACTCCCTGCGTGCAGGTGGACACAGAGCAGCAGAGTCCCCGCCCGGACACTCCCTGCGTGCAGGTGGACACAGAGCAGCAGAGGCTCCGCCCGGACACTCCCTGTGCAGGTGGACACAGAGCAGCAGAGGCCCCGCCCGGACACTCCCTGCGTGCAGGTGGACACAGAGCAGCAGAGGCCCCGCCCGGACACTCCCTCCGTGCAGGTGGACACAGAGCAGCAGAGGCTCCGCCCGGACACTCCCTGCGTGCAGGTGGACACAGAGCAGCAGAGGCTCCGCCCGGACACTCCCTGTGCAGGTGGACACAGAGCAGCAGAGGCCCCGCCCGGACACTCCCTGTGCAGGTGGACACAGAGCAGCAGAGGCCCCGCCCGGACACTCCCTGCGTGCAGGTGGACACAGAGCAGCACAGTCCCCGCCCGGACACTCCCTGCGTGCAGGTGGACACAGAGCAGCAGAGGCCCCGCCCGGACACTCCCTCCGTGCAGGTGGACACAGAGCTGCACAGTCCCCCGCCCGGACACTCCCTCCGTTCAGGTGGACACAGAGCAGCAGAGGCCCCGCCCGGACACTCCCTGCGTGCAGGTGGACACAGAGCAGCAGAGGCCCCGCCCGGACACTCCCTGTGCAGGTGGACACAGAGCAGCAGAGGCCCCGCCCGGACACTCCCTGTGCAGGTGGACACAGAGCAGCAGAGGCCCCGCCCGGACACTCCCTCCGTGCAGGTGGACACAGAGCAGCAGAGGCCCCGCCCGGACACTCCCTCCGTGCAGGTGGACACAGAGCTGCACAGTCCCCGCCCGGACACTCCCTGCGTGCAGGTGGACACAGAGCAGCAGAGGCCCCGCCCGGACACTCCCCGCGTGCAGGTGGACACAGAGCCGCGGACCGAGCTTCGTGAGCCTCGCACCCTTTACTCCTCACAACGTGTTTCGGAGCCCTTCACCTGAGTGGCCAAGCCACGCCCTCCGCTACGCACTAACGTCCTTACGCGTCCTCGAGACACAGACACGAGCGGGGGGAGACCGCGGTCACCTGGAGTCGCAGGAGGTTCAGCGTCGCCACCCGCCATGCACTCCTTCTCCTGAGGAGGGGGCCAGTCTGCGGTGCCGTCCATCCCCTCACTCACTTGCCGCAGCAGGAGGTCCAGCTGCTCAAACGTCATTGCGCAGATATCCACCACGAAGGGGACACGCAGGCCGATGGACCACTCGGAGCAAGAGGACCACGCGAAGCTCTACGGGAGAAGTGCAAGAGCCTGTGAAGGACCAGTCGCAGCCACGCCTGCCGCACAGGGCCATCACCGCCGGGTGCAAGCAGACGCCCCGACTGTCACTGTTCCTCCCGCCCGCTGCCATGTGCGCGTGAGCTTCTGTGATTGTCCAGCTCACGTCCCAGCAGCTTCCAACTCTGTCTCCCATTTCACTTGCCCTGGCTCATTTTGACACATAGAAAAGTAGAACGGTGTCGCCAGCAGATGGCGAGGTGGTTAAGGTGCTGGCCTCCCACACGGCTGACCACAGTTTGCGTCTCAGATCTGCTGGCTTGAAAATCACACTGGGCATGTGTGCATGAGTGTCCAAAATCCCAGGATGAGAATGGAGGAGAAGTGATTACAGCATGGCCATCCCCTGGGGGTGATTTCTTACTTTCTCTCTCACTGTCTCTGTCTCTCTAGCAAGTATATGCGCCCTATAGCAAAAACCTAAAAAACCAGGAGAGGTTCTAAGAAATCTCTTCCCCTCAAAACCACGGCTGTGCGACGACGGGGCAGCGAGGCTTTCGGCCCGCCTGACGCAGCACACAAGTGACGAGAGCTGTGTCCACTCCGCCTCCCAGGAAGAGGGCGGGTGAGGGACAGCAAGGGCTAGAGGACGGGACGGCACCATCAGTGAGCTTAACCTCAGCTGAAGCGGAACATGCAGGGCCACAGACGGGAAAACCACCTGCAGAGACGGGTGGTTTCTGCTACACAGAATCTGTGGTTTAAAACCTTTTGAGAGAGGAATCTCCGGGTTCAGATGGACTCACAGACTTTCAAAGAAGAAACACCACCTAGTCTAGACAGCCTTAGAAATAAAGAGAGGGAGACGGGTGCCGATACAGTTTTCAGACAAGGTACTTCACGTGAGACCCCTGCCCCAGCGGGTGGGACCATCAGATGCCACGACGTCCCTTTCCTGGCCCTCCCGTGTGGCCTGTGGCCAAGTGGCACCAACAGGTGCAGACTCGACGCTCATGCAGCCAGCTTTACCCTGATACATCAGAGCAGGCAGCACGAAGAGACCCACAAGCCACTACCTGATGAGCATCCACAGAAAAGCCCTCCACAGTGCCTGCAGGCCAGCAGGGGGCGTGAGGGGTAAGCCCTGGATCCTACGTGGCTGACCGTGCGGGGCCAGTCCCAGCCCCGGAGGCCTGATGAGCACACGGGGCATGCGTGCATGTGCCCACGGTCCCGAGAGGGGGACGGAGAAGGGACTGCAGTGTGGCCGTGACCCCTGCGGGGTGAGCTCGCTCGCTCTCTCTCTCTCTCTCTCTCTCTCTCTCTCTCTCGTGATCACATAAGCCCTATAGCGAAAACTGGAAAGAAAAATAAATGATTCACAATCAGCTCCGACAACACACAGCCACCACCGGGGGAGGGTTCCCCCGCGATGCAGGCCTGGTTCGTACGGGAACGCGGCGTTCCTTCACACTGACAGGCTAACGGGGAGAAGGAAAGCTGCACAGGCACGTCCTCTGAGAAGAAAGGGGACCTGACAAATTGCAACACCCATCCAAGGCTCAGAAAACTTCCAAAAGGTGGGAAGAACCTGCCTTCATCGATGAGGCACCTACAAACAGACGAAGACAGAAATGAAGCGCACGGCTAACACTGAGCTGTAGCTGCTGCTGAAAGGCTGAGCTGCGTCCCCCATGGTCGGGAACACGGCCGGAGCCCGTCCTCACCTGCTCCCTATCGGATCACACTAGAAGCCCTAGCCAGGGAAAGACAAGGAGAGGATGGTAAGACACGCAGACTGGAAAGGAGGAGGTGACGTGTGTGCACGTGCCCGCACACCGGGACGCCCAGCCCAACCAGGGAATGTGGGACAGCCACAGAACACGGGGGCAACACACGAGGTCCATGAGATTCTAGGGGCCATGCTGGCAAAGAGCAACCACTCTGAACTCTCCAAAGTCCCCAGCCCACAGGACCAGCAAATGGTGTAATGGTTATATCGCTGGCCTCTCACATAGTCGACCACGGTTTGAGTCCTGAACCCGGCGGCTTAATCTCATACCAGGCGAGTCTGTGTGCGTGCCCAAGATCCCAGAAGGAGAAATGGAGGAGAAGGGATTGTGGCATGGCCATCCCCCCTGGGGATGTCTTCTCACTTTCTGTCTCTCTATCTCTCCCTTTCCAGTGAGCATATGCACCCTATAGCAAAAACCTCCCTTAAAAAAAAAACTAGAACCCAGCCCGCAATCCTCAGTACCTGGGCAGGCCCACAGGCTATCCCAACTATGTGCTTGGTGTCCAGTCCCGGCAGGGCAGCAGGTTCCGGCTTGGTCACACGCAGGGTGTCAAAGTGCTGGCACTGGTCGTTGCTGCCCCAGCTGTGAACCTCGCTGTCCTCGGTCAAGGCCAGGCAGTGGGTGGAGCCCGCGGCCACATCAATCACCTTCTTCCCTAAGAGGAGGCGGGGAGCAGATGGAAGGCCAGTCAGGTCGAGGCACTTACTCTAACTATTCTTTGTTTTGTCTTGCCTTTTTTTTACTGCCAGAGGGTACATGCATTCACCAGAGAAGCAGAGGTGGAGAGAGAGCAGGAGGGGAGCACTCCGAATGGGGCGAGATCAGCCATGATCCCCTCCCCTCGCCCTCTCCATCTGCTTGGGATTGGGGGCACACCACACACGTGCCCAGCGTGTTCTTGAAGGTACCAGGCTGGAGCTCGAATCATGGCCGGCCATATGGGACCTGGCTTTCCTTAACCAGTAGGCTATGAAGCTGGTCCTACTTTTAATTTCTTAAGGATAATCTGTTGCTTAACATCAAACATAATTCATTTGCTGTCAGAACATTACTAAAACTCTTGTTTTGTTACCTACAATTTGTTAAAATCTATGGACTATGAACAAGATAATAGAAAGTTATACGGGAACCAGCAGGTGGTGTGGTGGTTAAGACACTGGACACTCCCACATGACTAACCACAGTTCAAGTCCTGGACTGGCGGCTTGCTTTCTCACTCTCCCCACTTCTGTGTGTGTGTGTGTGTGTGTGTGTGTGTGTGTCTGGTCAAATTAAAATAAATGAATGAATGAAATTAAATAAAATAATTCTTTTTTTAAGAATTATTTCATTTAACTTCACTTTTTTAATTCATTCATTCATTCATTTTAACTTGACCAAAGAGAGGGAAAGAAAGAATGTAAGGAAGCAAGTCGCCGGGTCTGGGACTTACACTACAGTTGGCCACGTGGGAGTCCAGCACCCTCAACCACCATGCCACCTATGAGCCCCAAATAAAATAATTCCTTAAAAAAAAAATAGTATGGCATAAAAAAGATGTACTATTTCTTTTCTCCTTATTTAGACACTCGCTCAGGAAGAGACGGTGCATCTCTAACTACTGGACTATATACTCTTCTGTCCCAGTCAGAACTGTGTGAAGCGCACTCTTTTTTTTTTGGAGAGGTTTTCACTATAGGGCGCGTGCGCTCGCCAGACAGACAGAGAGAGACAGAGAGACAGAAAGTAAGAAATCACCCCACAGGGGGGATGGTCACGCCACAATCCCTTCTCCTCCATTCTCCTCTCAGGATCTTGGGCACGCACGCACACGCGCCCAGCGTGAGTTTTAAGTCACCGGATCCGGGATGCGAACCGCGGTCGACTACGTGGGAGTCCAGCGACATAGCCATTACGCTAACTACTGGTTCCCTAAAGCGCACTCTTCACTAAGAAAGTTTTCTTTAAGGGAAATCTATTTTCACGCCAAAGATAAATTAGGTACAAAAAGCATTTTTATCTTTAAATAGTGTTAGCAAAGGATTTTATCTTCCTTGTTAATAAATATAATGTGACCAACTGAAGGGGCATTTCTCAGAAATGATATAGACAATAACACAGCTAAAAAGCCCTACCACGGTGAGGGAAAAGATTCCCTCCTACAAGCCCACCGTCCAGTGAGCAGAGCGACAAGGAAAGCGCTCACCAGACCAAAACTCATGATGGTCTGCTCACGGGATGCCAGGGTCAGGAAAGAAGGCCCTGGCCCGCCCCGCAGCGGAGGTTAAGGGAGACGAGCCCCGCATGGCCAGCCACAGTGTAAGTCTCGTCCCCACTGGCTTCAAAGCCACACTGCACGCCTGCATGTGCGTGCCGAAAATGACCGTGTCCCATGGTGTGTGTGGGGGGGTGTTGGGGAGACGCTCTGTCTTTGACAAGAGTATGTACCCTCTGAAAATTAGAAACAAAAAGAAAAGGCTGAACATTTTGAAAAGTTGCTAAATGAACCACCCCTGCTCCCGGGGTTATAAAAATCGCAGATGCACTTACCTTGCAAGCCTTCCAGGAGTTTGGGATAGCGCACGTGCTCCTCAGTGCCATGGCCAAGTCTCTGGTTGTCACCCTTGCCCCACGAATACACTTGGCCGTCCTTGGTCAAGGCGATGGAGAACTGACTTCCACAGCGCACTTTGACAACATCTAAGTCTTGGAGCTTCTCGATCAGCTTTGGGGTCTTGCAGCCATCGCTGCCACCTCTGCCCAGCTTCCCGTAGTCACCGTCTCCCCAGGACCACACCTGCCCTAAAATGCACATCATTAAGTAGAAATGACGTTACGCTCTAATGGGATTTTTTAAAATATCTTTCGCCATAGGACCCACACCGCACTTGCTGGAAAGAGACAGAAAGTGAGTAATCACCCCCAGCAGGAAGGCCACACCACAATCTCTTTTCCGTCTCTTGGGATTTGGGGCAGACATGCACGTGTCCTGGTGTGATTTTTCAAGCCGATAGGTCCAGGACCCAAACTGTGGAGTCGGCCATGTCGGATCCCGTGCCTTAGCCACCAAGGCACCTGTTGGTGCTCTAACGGAATTAACATGGCTGGAAATAATACAAGCAACAATGTGCACAGATCCAGACCACTACCGTTCACAGTTAGCATACAGGGGTGATTACTAACAACCCGAGTCGACTTATATCCAGAGTGACTCCAGAAGCAATTAAGAAAGTGGAGGCTGGGGACCAGCAGTTAGCGTAATGGCTATGTCGCTGGACTCCCATGTAGTTGACTGCAGTTCGAGTCCCGGAGCCAGTGGCTTAAACTCACGCCAGGCGCATGTGCGTGCGTGCCCAAGATCCCAAGAGGAGAATGTAGGAGAAGGGATTGCGGCGTGGTTATCCCCCCTGGGGGGTGATTTCTTGCTTTCTATCTCTCTGTCTCTCTCTGTCTGTCTGGTGAGCGCATGTGCCCAATAAGAAAAAAAACCTCTCCAAAAACAGAAAAAGAAAGCAAGCAAGCAAGCAGAGGCTGGTTCTTTCCGTATTAATCCAAGGGCAGAACCCTAAGTTCTCTAGGTTGGGGGTCAGTGATCCTGCTTCAAATGAATACTGAACACAGAACCAAAGGCCTCCGTAAAGCACTCGTGGAGGCCCGCCGTGCGCTGGGGCTCGCTGGCCACGCTCCGGCATGCCTGTGCTAGTCTGTCCCCGCCCTGCTGGCCTCAGGCCCACTGCACCACTGCGATGGTTTCCAGCTGCGTCTGCCACTGTCTCTACCAACCTGACACGCCACACACAGGAAGGGGCTCTAATACCATGGCAAAAGTGTGGGTTTTTATTCTGAGAGCAAGCTTCATTGTTTGCAAAAACTCAAAGTGAAGTGCTAAGAGACTGATAAGTCAGATAGAGACCAAAACTGTAAAAGATGAGAAAAAAATCAGAAGGAAGAAATTGGAGAAAATCAGATTGTTCCAAAAGCGACGAAGTTCCCGATCCAGCTTAATCTAAACCCAAGACTGACACACTTCTTCCACGCGCAGATGGTATCGACCCAGATGCGCTGCCACAGGAAGGCAGCCACAGGGACACAAGGCCAGCGGCGTGGCTGTGTGCCAGTGCAACTCCCCATGCAACATCAGGCCAAGCCTGCGCTAAGCTGCAAGTGTAGAAGACACTCTACCAGGTGCTCAGAGAAAGAAACGCACAGACCCACGAGCACGGCCGGCCAGCAGGCAGGCGGTCAGCGGCTCTGGAGCTCCGCACAGCCCCGGGAGACTGCCGCTCTCCCCAGACTCCATGGGCCTGCACCCTGTGGTTGGCCATGCGGAGTGACCAGTGCTTTAACCACCATACCTCCTGCTGGTTCCCAATACAGGGTTTTTTTTAAAAAAAATACCAGTGTGGGGAACCAGCAGTTAGCGTAATGGCTATGTCGCTGGACTCCCATGTAGTCTACTGCGGTTCCTGTCCTGGACCCGGTGGCATAAAACTCACGCCGGGCGCGTTTGTGTGCATGCCCAAGATCCCGAGAGGAGAATGGAGGAGAAGGGACTGCGGCGTGACCATCCCTCCTGGGGGGTGATTTCTCACTTTCTGTCTCTCTGTCTCTCTCTGTCTGGCGAGCACACACGCCCTATAGCGAAAACATCTCCAAAAAAAAAAAATATTAGACTGATTCTCGGCCAGCCCGTGGTGTGGAGGTTAAGAAGGCTGAACTGCACTTAGCGGACCCACAGTTCGGGTCTGGGCCCCAGTGTCTTGAAAAGCGTGCTGGGCACATGTGAGTGAGTGCCCAGCATCCCAGCGGGGGGTAGAGAATGACAGAGGGAGCCATCAAGAAGACTGCGGTGGGACCGAGCCCCGCGGGTGACAGAGGGAGCCATCAAGAAGACTGCGGTGGGACCGAGCCCCGCGGGTGACAGAGGGAGCCATCAAGAAGACTGCGGTGGGACCGAGTCCCGCGGGTGACAGAGGGAGCCGTGAAGACTGCGGTGGGACCAAGCCCCACAGGTGACAGAGGGAGCCATCAAGAAGACTGCGGTGGGACCGAGCCCCACAGGTGACAGAGGGGCCATGAAGCAGACTGCAGTGGGACCGAGCCCCGCGGGTGACAGAGGGAGCCGTGAAGAAGACGGCGGTGGGACCGAGCCCCGCGGGGGCTTTCTCTCTTTTCTCCTTTCTCTGTTTCTCTCTGGCCCGGTGTGATCCAAACCAACAAACCCAATCACTGCACAATCTCACACATGAACGTGAGCCCCAGGCTAAGACCAACGACAAGCACACGCTGTAGCCTCAGGCTGCAGAGCACAGCAGGGCTGGCCACAGGGACTCGGGAAGGCAGGACAGAGCCGGCCCCACAGTGCAGGGGTTACGGGACCACAGGGCCGACGGTAGTTCGAGTGTCAGCCCTGGGGTCTTGAAAGGCATACCAGGCACATGTGGTAATTAATTTAAAGAATTAATTCCTTTCTATTTCTTCTTTTTCTTTAATTTGACCAGAGAGAGACAGAGAAAGAGAGAGTAAGAAAGCAAGCCACCGGGTCCAGGACTCAAACTGCGGTCAGCCATGTGGGAGTCCAGCTCCTTAACCACCACACCACCTGCCAGCCCACAAGCCTGAAATCCCGACTGGAGACATGGTAAAGAGAGGACTGTGACATGACTACACCCCCCGGGGGTTGCTCCCTCTCTCTAGCGTGTAAACAAGTCCATGGGCAATACAATTTTTAAAAAGAATGTCTGAACGACAGGAAGTGCAATAACCCCACCCGAGGCCGACCGCAATGCCGCCAGCCCCACTGCGGCGTGAGGTCCTTCTCCTGGTCTCGCCCCCACAGGGAAGCGGCCCAGGGCAGGGCAGCGAGCCCAGCCTACCGTTCTCAGTCACAGCCAGGGTCTGGGCGTCCCCACTCCCGCAGGCCACGTCGATGACCTTCAGCCCCTTCAGCCCAGCCACCAGCATCGGAATGGCCTCGTCCTCGCTGGAGCCTTCAGACAGACACAGGCGTCACCACCGCGGCCCCGCCCAGACCCGCCCCGCCCCGCACACCCGCGGCGTACCGTGGCCCAGCCGGCCGTAGTTCCCGCGGCCCCAGGTGTACAGCTCGCCCTCGGCGGTGATGGCCGCGCTGTACGTGCTCCCGCAGGCGATGTGCACCACGTGCTTCCCGGCCTGCTTCCCCGAGAAGGCGGAGATGGCCTTGGGCTCCTCCAGAGGCCTGTGGGGAGAGGACCACACGTGAGGGCCCGCGGGCACTCGCCCTCACAGAGGAGCAGACGCTGCAGCCTCTGGCCCCTCAATGGGAAGTGGACCCAGCCCGAGCACGGCGTCCAGCAGGATATCAACCCAGGTCTGGCTGAGACTCGCTCGATGAACACGAGAGCAGCTTGGCCCTGAGTAGCAGGAAGAAGGAACTCAGTGCCCCACAGCCACTCAGTCTCTGAGCACACGCCAACTGAGAGCGCGGGGGCTGGCCACGTTCACAGCCGACTCTGGGCACACGGAAACAGGGACAGAGGGCAGAGTCGAGGCTGCAGAGCCCAGAGGGGCCGGGAGGGACTGCAAGGGGAGCAAGGATAGCGCCCAGGAGCAGTGCAGAGGCCGCATCCTGCCAGAGCTCACACCTGCCCAGCCGTCACCGTGCACGGGCTCCCATCTGAACCCTGACAGCACTGTCGGGCTCGGGCATGGGGGTTACACGTATGAGGTCCCCGTCACCCGCAATTACTCCTGCGAATGCTGTGGCAGGGATGCCGCATCTCCACCCACCCCGCACGGGCAGGCCAGGCCCCAGTTCCCACCGTGAGAGCGTGTGTGCCGTCTCACCTCCAGTCACGTCCGCCCCGCCACGCCCATGCTCTGCCAGCGCCTGCCCCGTGAGCCCACCTGCGGAGCCGGCATGTGCCTCCGTGCACCCCGACTCGACCAAATGCGCGAGCGTTTCCCCGCAGGCTCTCCGCCCCAGACCCCCCAGACCCCCCAGGCCTCACTCCCACAGCCTGGCAGGCGTGACAGCCACTCCCTGCTGACTTCTGTCCCCTCTCAGCAGGCCAGGGAGCAGCAGCACAGCCCAGGCAGTAACCGCAGGGCCAGGCCTATTCCATGCTGGGGCTCACAGAAGGGGACTGGCCCCTGAGAAGCCTGCGGGGAACCTCGAGCGAGGGGCAGCGATGCGGGGTCTGCTCTACACACTGCAGGTCAGGAGTAGCCAAGCAGCCACTGCCACAGCCCAGGGAGAGCAGAAGGCTGGCTCCTGCCACCCTCCCTCAGGGAGGCCTCCCAGGAGGGGCCGAGGGACGGGCACCCGGCCTCCTCTGTCCGGGCCGTAGAGGCGGAAGCTCCCGCCCGTGTGGGCGCGGCATGGCAGCTGTGGAGCAGATGTGCTGTACATACACAGTGTCCCCGTGGCCCAGCCGGCCGCCGTCCCCGCAGCCCCAGGAGTACACCTCCCCGGTCGCTGCCAAGGCCAGGTAGTGGTGACCATCGGAGTGGGCGGCAATTTTCACAATGTTCCTGGAGGCGAGACCCTGCACCAGCTGTGGGGCCTGGAAGGTCAAAACACAAGAAAATCGCTTCAGTCCAACTGCAGGGAAAACAGAATGGCTCTCCTCAACCGCGGAGCGCCCTCAAACGGACCCCACTCCAGCTAGACAGCTGGGGACGCTGCGCATGTGCACACGCGCCTGGAGCGATTCTCAACAGCGCAGTCAGCCACGTGGGAGCCAGCTGCCTTAACCACTGCACCCCACTGGCCTGGGATACTAAAAGGTAACTAGTAACCATCAGCAAAGACGCCGACAGGTCTCCGGAAATCAAGGGACCTAGCGACCAGCCCTGGAGCACTAGCAGCTGGGCCCCGGCCCCCAGGAGAGGGTGCAGCATGGCACTCCCCCGGAGCACGCACCAGCGTGTCGCTGTTGTAGGCCTGCGTGTAGACGCGGCCGTTGCGTGACAGGATCAGGAAGCGCTTCTCTGCACAGGCGATCTGCGTGACCCCGAGGTTGGCCAGGCCCTCACACTGGATCGGGCCGATCACGTTGGCGTAGTATTTCCAGCCTATGAGCCCCCAGCCGATGACTTCCTGCAGCGACCCCTGGAAGGTGAAAAGACGCGCGTGAGCAGCAAGGAAGCACGGAGGACTGACCCCGCAGTGGTGCCAGCGGGACCGAGCAGGCAGAGGACAGGCGAGCTCATCCAAACCGCCAACCAGCCCACCACCCCCCGCTGCTCAGCTACAGGAAGGGAGGGCTGACGGGCTCCCCCACGCCCCACTCTAACAGTCTGCCACGGCAGGAAGGGCCCCGGCACACTTCCAAATGCCCTAACATGCCAGGTTACCGCTTCGCACCCAAACAGGCGAACACGAAGCACAGGGCCTGTGGGCGAGGGACCCCTGCAGGGAGCAACCTGGAGAAAGTGGCCTGCCTGGCACTTCCCGGCAGGCGCACACGTGCGTGCACACACACGCAGAGGCACACATGCTGGGTCGGTCACCACAGCGCTACTCGTGCAGCAAATTATAACAGTGACCCCCGTGTCTGGTAACGGGAGACTCATATAAAGGATAAAAGAGCGAAGAAGCTCCGCCTGTCCTACGGAAAGCCCTGCAGTGTCCACGGTCAGTGAACCCAACGAGCTACCAAGCAGCCGTGGCCGCGCTCTGTCTGAGGGCAGGGAACCTGGGCCCGGGGGCGAGCCGTCCACGCTCGATCAGATCTTGAAGAGTTGGTTTCAGAATGTCAGATGAGGCTGCCCACCCTGTACTGCCGTCACCGCCACGCAGCACACCCATGCAAGGTCACTGCCACCACGCCCTGCACTGCACTAAGAGCCCATGCCCAGAGCAGACGGCCAGGCTCCGGAAGCTCCCCACAGAGCGAGGCTGGCCTGTGGCAGTCTGGGCCCCGGGGCGGGTCCTTCAGCCCTGCGAACTTCACACTGCTGGAGCTGCTGCGGCTCACTGACCACTCGTCACACTGCTGGAGCTGCTGTGGCTCACTGACCACTCGTCACACTGCTGGAGCTGCTGCGGCTCACTGACCACTCGTCACACTGCTGGAGCTGCTGTGGCTCACTGACCACTCGTCACACTGCTGGAGCTGCTGCGGCTCACTGACCACTCGTCACACTGCTGGAGCTGCTGCGGCTCACTGACCACTCGTCACACTGCTGGAGCTGCTGTGGCTCACTGACCACGTCACACTGCTGGAGCTGCTGTGGCTCACTGACCACTCGTCATACTGCTGGAGCTGCTGCGGCTCACTGACCACTCGTCACACTGCTGGAGCTGCTGCGGCTCACGACCACTCGTCACACTGCTGGAGCTGCTGTGGCTCACTGACACTCGTCACACTGCTGGAGCTGCTGTGGCTCACTGACACGTCACACTGCTGGAGCTGCTGTGGCTCACTGACCACTCGTCACACTGCTGGAGCTGCTGTGGCTCACTGACCACTCGTCACACTGCTGGAGCTGCTGCGGCTCACTGACCACTCGTCACACTGCTGCTGCTGTGGCTCACTGACCACTCGTCACACTGCTGGAGCTGCACTGGGCTGGAGGCTGTGGCTCACGACACTCGTTATGTCGAAAGCACACTCCGGCGCCCAGACGCCAGAGGAAGCAACTCGTGGAGCGAGCATGCACAGAGAGGGGCGCATGTGGGAGGTCAGGCACAGAGGGGGCGGCCCAGGCGGTCCACGTGGGCCATGACCACCACCGCTGTCTGCCGCAGGTCGATGGCGAGCTCGCTGTCCTGGGGGAGCGTCAGGTACCTGAGGAAAGTCTCGTTGGGGCTCAGCGGGCCAGACAGAAGCTGGGGAGGAAAGGACACCACAGCAACAATGAAGTCGCACCAGCACCTTTAACTGCGCTGCGGGCTGGGTTGTCAGAGAGTAGTGCCTGTTTTCCTGATTCTCTACACAGACACCTGAGCACGTTTCAGACCACCCAGCAGTTAGCATTTGTGGGTTACCTGAACATCTGCTCAGCTGGCTGGCAAGTGACATGCTGAAGACAGACACTGCAGGCCCACACGTCCGTACACTTGCGCACGGCCTTCACATAAACGCACACGCGCTGACTGCAACACCACCCTGACTGCTCACATGCAAGCTAACCCTGTGTGCAGACTCCTCACGATTGCAAGTAAGGCCAACCCCTTCCCAGACTTGCTGCCCGAAGACCCCGGGAGGATCAGAGTATGGCCCGGGTACTCAGCAGAGCGCCCCACCTTGGAAAACTGAAAACAAAGACCCTTATTTTAACCTAAGTGCTGCCCGCCCCAGAGAAAACCTAATAGTATTCTCAAGGTAAGTCACAGCACTAACACTTCTGAAGGCAGAAGAGCCTTATCTTCAGCCGAGAGACTAACCTGGAATCACCGAATTACCAAATAATAGGGAGATTAGGCTGATGCTGGTAACATTCTGCTTGTACTTACAGTCCGGGGCTCAGGGCCAGGGCCAAGGCCCACTGACTCCCACCCCTGCTGTCACTGCGAGGGCCCACAGTCACCTGCTACGCGCTGGCCCCCCCGTACATGCTCAGGACTTCTGCCCCTCCCCTTTAGCCCTCAACTGCCTCCCTCCTCAGGGTGAGCGGGCCTCCCTTCCATCATCCAGGAAGTTAGAGCTCTCCACCTCACACCCAGGCCACAGCACAGGCTCTGCTGGCAACATGTGAGCACAAAGCCCTGTGCCGGAGCCCACGCCACGAGCCCACGCCACGAGTCCACGCACAAGAGCCCATGTACACGAGCCCATGCACATGAGTTCATGTACACGAGCCCATGCACACAAGTCCATGTACACAAGCCCATGCCACGAGTCCACGTACACGAGCCCATGCCACGAGTCCATGCACAAGAGCCCACGTACATGAGCCCATGAACACGAGTCCACATACATGAACCCATGCACATGAGCCCATGCACACGAGCCCATGCACACGAGCCCATGAACACAAGCCCACATACATGAGCCCATGAACACGAGTCCATGCACATGAGCCCATGTACACAAGCCCACATACATGAGCCCATGAACACGAGTCCATGTGCACGAGCCCACAAACGCAAAGAGCTAGGGATCTCTGGTCCAACAGACACGAGGCTGCAGGGTGAACATGGCAACAGGCAGGTCCCTCCAAAAGTACATGGATCCAGGGGCTGGCAGGTGGCGTGGTGTTATAGAGCTGGGCTCCCACATGGCCAACCAGAGAGTCCCAGACCTGGCAGCGAGCGTGCACACGCGCTCTGCTGTCTCTCTCTCTCTCAGTCTCGCTCTGGTCAAAAAGGAAAAATAATGGGAACCAGCAGTTAGCGTAATGGCTATGTCGCTGGACTCCCACGTAGTCAACCGCGGTTCGCGTCTCGGACCCGGTGGCTTACAACTCACGCCGGGCGCGTGTGCGTGCGTGCCCAAGATCCCGAGAGGAGAATGGAGGAGAAGGGATTGCGGCGTGACCATCCCCCATGGGGGGTGATTTCTCGCTTTCTATCTCTCTGTTTCTCTCTGTCTGTCTGGCGAGCGCACGCGCCCTATAGCAAAAACCTCTCAAAAAAAAAAAAAAAAAAAAAAAGGAAAAATAATGATAACTGGGACCAGCAGATGGCGTAACAGCTACATCACCAGACTCTCGTGTCGTAGACCACGGTTCAAATCCTGAACCCAGTGATTTAAACTCACACTGTGCACGTGTGCCTGTGTGCCCACCCAAGATCCCAAGACGAGAGTGGAGGAGAACGGACTGCAGCGTGGCCATCCCCCCCGAGTGGTGATTTCTTGATTTCTGTCTCTCTGTCTCTGTCTTTCTGGCGAGTACACATACCCTATAGCAAAAAAAAAAAAAAAAAAAAAAAAACCTCAAAAAAAGAAAGAAAGAAAAAGAATGATAATAAATCATTCTTTTTTTTTTTTTTTTTTTTTTTTTTGGAGAGGTTCTTGCCATAGGGCGTGTGCGCTAGCTAGAAAGAGAGAGACAGAGACAGAACGTGAGAAATCAGCCCTGGGGGGGATGGCCACTCCACAATCCCTTCTCCATTCTCCGCTCGGGATCTTGGCCACACGTACATGTGCCCGGCGTGAGTTTTGAGCCACTGACTCCGGGACTTGAACCGCGGTCGGCTACATGGCAGTCCAGCGACATAGCCATTACACCAACTGCTGGTCCCAATAATAAATAATTCTTAAAAAAAAAAAAAAAAAAAAAAAAAGAGTACATGGACCCAAATGAAGACGTGAGTTCCTCCTACTAATTACACACTCCAAAATGAAAACGCAGAGCCAGGGGCCACCAGCTCAGAGCTGGCCCTGGGTCTCCCAGCTGCATCGAGCTCTAACATGCCCACATCAGGTGCTGCTCGGAACGCCACACCCTCCCACCTCACAGCAGGAAAACAAGTAGTGTGTAAGCCTGTGCTTTGGCTTCACTGTACTCCTCTTTCTCATCCTTTAAGGCTACTCGGTGCGACAGCTCTGTAACTAATATAATCTGTAACTACTGTAACAAGTAAGCTCATGAACAAGCCTGTCTGCTTAGAAGAGGAAACTTAGGTCACTTGTTTAGATGATGTTACAGAATGCAACTGGGATAGAGGCCAGAGTCCCAGGCAGGAAATCCCAGGGGCCGGAAGAGACACAATGTAACAGGTTACATTGGGAAACTGTAATAATGTTATAATTTATCATAATAGTTGCTCACAGCTGTTTAGATTGCTATGTTAAACAGTATTGCCTAAAAAAAGTATTTTGTAGTGGGGCCAGCAGATGATGTGGTGGTTAGGGCTCCAGATTCCCACACAGCCCACCACGGTTCGAGTCCTGGGTCTGGCCACTTGATTTCTCATTTTCCCAGTCTCTGTCTCTCTCTGGTCAAAATAAAAAATAATAAGTAAAACTGAATAAATAATTATTTTAAAAAATACATGTTGTAGCTTCCTCTAATCTATTAATGTATGGGGGCCGGCAGGTGGTTAAGGCGCTGGACTCCCACTTGGTTGGTCGCGGTTAGAGTCCTGGTCCTGGCGGCTAGCTTCCTCACTTTTCCTCTCTCTGTTTTACTCTGGCCAAATTAAAAAATAGTAATGATGAATAAAGTTAAATAAATTCTTAAAATAAAGAAATCTATCAATGTATGTCACAAGTCTGAGTCAACAGATTCGATATCACCATAAGAGCAAAAGCAGAGCCACAGCTGTCATATAAGAGGAAAAGGTGCACAGAACTATTTGGGAAATTGATGAGTGTAACACCAATCAGCTAAATTTTTTTTTTTTTTTTTTTTGAGGTTTTTGCTATAGGGCGCATGCGCTCACCGGATAGACAGAGAGAGAGAGAGAGACAGAAAGCAAGAAATTACCCCCCGGGGGGATGGCCACGCGGCAATCCCTTCTCCTCCATTCTCCTCTTAGGATCCTGGGCACGCACACACATGCGCCCGGTGTGAGTTTAAGCCACTGGGTCTGGGACTCGAACCGCGGTCGACTACGTGGGAGTCCAGCGACATAGCCATTACGCCACCTGCTGGCCCCCCCAATCAGCTAAATCTATGTTATAGGTCACAATGGACAAGTGAGAGGTTTAACTGTCTACTCTGTGCTGGGAATCACTGTCCTGGGAGTTAGCTGTGAGCTTGTAACCTCTGCCACTCCCTGTGCTCAACCACGGCTAAATAAACGCTTTCTCCCTCTGTGTTTTGCCTCTCGATTATTCACAGAAATGGCTGCCATCATTCAGGTGGCAAGTGTGACTCGCCCCTGTCACCGCCAGGTACACACCACCCCAGAGACAACCACTTGCACAGACGCACGCTTCAGTCCTGCGTATAACATCTAACCCCTTAAAATCACTGGGCTACAGAGTCTCCTGGACACAGCCCCGCTGGCCACTTACGTGCATGTCGCCCTCTGCGTGGGCCGAGTCCTTGCTGCACGAGATGCTCTGGAACCTCTGCAGCAAGGGCAGGAGGGGGGCGCTGGTGCCCTGGGCGGACCGCTCGTTGTCCGTCTCCTGTGCTCCGCTGTCCCACAGCTGGAGCAGCAGCAGGATGGCAGATAACATCTGGCTGAAGGAGAGAGATTTATTCCCTAGTCAGAACCAATGTATTTCTGCTACGGCGCGTCCGGACAGTGGCACAGTGGAAGAACGAGATGCTCTGTGAGGCTGGTCCACACAGGAAGGTTCTGGGTTCATGTCTGGAGACCTCCCTGAGTACGCCGGACACACACAGGCACAGGGTCTGGGACTAGATCACGGCGGGTCGTGCCATCAAAACCTTGTTGAAAGTTCTCACTATCTTTCACACTCATAGAATAAAGAAAAAAAGAAACTTTATTTATGTATGTATTTATTTTCAAAGAGAGATTTTTTTTCCTGCTATAAGGCATGCGTGCTCAGAGGAGAGACAGAAAGCGAGAAATCACCCCTCAGGGGGGATGACCACACTGCAATCCCTTCTCCTCCAGGCTCCTCTCAGGATCTTACACACACACACACACTCACACACATACACAGTTGGCGTGAGTTTAAGTCGCCGGGTCTAGGACTCAAACCGCAGTCGACTACATGGGAGTCCAACGATGTAACCATCACGCCATCTGCTGGGTCCAGAAATAAACAAATGTTAATTAACTAAAGGAAACATCTAGGGGTCAGCAGATGGCAGAGCGCTTACGTCACTGGACTCCCACGTAGCCGATCACTGTTCTACTCACACACCCAGCAGCTAAAACCCACGCCAGGCACTTGTGCGTGTGTGCCCAGGATCCCAAGAGCAGACTGGAGGAGAAGGGACTGCAGCGTGGCCATTTCCCCAGGGGAGTGATTTCTCACTTTCTGTCTCACTGGCAAGTGTATGTGCCCTATAGCAAAAATCTCTCGAAAAAACAAATATATCTAAATAAAAGTGAAGAAACACTTTGAATATGACGTGAAACTAAAAACACACCACGAAAACAATCCATGGCAATAAAATCACTAAATCAATGCCAAGACTTTAGTGTAAGTCATTGCCTTCTACTTATAGGAAATATGAAACCCCTTAAGAAGTTCTTCCAGGGATCAGCAGACAGCATAATGGTTGTCTCTGGACTCCCACGTAGTCAGCCGAGGTTCAAGTCCCAGAACCAGCAGCTTAAATCCCATGTTGGGCATGTGTGCATGCGGGCCCAAGATCCCAAGAAGAGAATGAAAGAGACAGGACTGTGGCATGGCCATTCCCCTGGGAGTGACTTCTCACTTTCTGTCTCTCTGCTGAGCACACAAGCCCCATAGCAAAAATCTCTCTCTGGAGGGAAAAAAAAAATTTTGTCTGAAGACACAGAGTTCAACAAGAGATTAATGAACATTTTCAGGGGCCAGCAGATGGCATAGCGGTTACATCACTGGACTCCCACATGGCCAACCACAGTTCCAGTCCCAGACCGGCAACTTAAAACTCACACAGGGTGCATGTGCATGCATACCCAAGATCCTGAGAAAAGAGTGGGGGAGAAGGAACTGCGGTATGACCATACCCCTGGAGGGTGAGTTCTCGCTTTCTGTCTGTCTCTCAGGCAAGCACACGAGCCCTATAGCAAAAAATCTCTCTCAAAAAAAAAGTCCATTCAAACAACACTTTTACAGAAAGCATCTAGGACCTTACATAATAAAATAAAAATTATTTTAGGAAAACTGAAAGAGAAGAAAAGAGCAGTTCCTAGACAACTAGACAATGACGCACTGAAGCGTACGTGAGGAGCTGGCGCTGCGTCCCGGTAGTTAATGGAGGCAGACCCCACGTGGCTGGCCAAGCTTCGAGCACCAGCCCCCACGCCTGACAACCACAGCAGGTGTGCACGCACATGCCCAGGGACTAGATGGGACGGACAAAGCGAAGCGGCGAGGCTGGGCGCGGCCATGCCCGTGCGGTGCTCCCTCCTCGCCCCTACCCTCGCCGCGAGCACAGGTGCCCACTA
Source organism: Tupaia tana (assembly GCA_026018925.1). Classification (NCBI taxonomy): domain Eukaryota; kingdom Metazoa; phylum Chordata; class Mammalia; order Scandentia; family Tupaiidae; genus Tupaia; species Tupaia tana. Next base: position 228,676 of record JAKSZU010000028.1, read on the forward strand.
GCAGTTTGAGAAGTGAGGGCAAGTAACTGGACCCAGACTTTTTTAGTGGGGGCGGGGGCAGAAACAGGTACCTTTCAGACTGGTCCTGCCACTGAGATCCGCCTGCCCCCACCGCCCTGACTGCAGGCCACCACAGCGTCGGCTGCAGGCCCCGAGCCCACCACACAGCACGCCAGTTTGGCTACCGCGGCCTCTCCGGAAGCTCCCGCAGCAGCACGCTCACCTCAGTGTGCCTCTCTGCACGGCGAGCTCCAGCAGGATGGCCAGGGCCAGGTGCTGGTCCTGCAGGGGGATGCTGCCTGGCCCCTTGGTGCCCGGCGTGCCGTGGACATCCCTGGAACGACAGCCGCAGAGCGGGAACGAAGCAGCGTCAGAGGAAGACAGCACGCTCGCCAGCATGGAGAGGTACATTTTCGATGTTTAGAATCTAGTTTCTGAGACTTGCTATGCAAATTTAGTCAGAGATTTTAAAATGTACGATTAACTTGTAAAAAAAGGTTTTATCAAAAGTATTCGTTCGGACCCTGTGTTAGAAGACATACTCCTACTTTCTGGAATATAAAATAATCAGTATCATTACCCAAAAGCTAAGCGGGAACACCTGGATATTTTCCCAGGCGGGTGAAGTACAAGGGTGTCAGAATATCCTCATTCCCCCATAGAACCAGAGAAGAATCCACCTCTGAACCACCGAGTCTCTGTCTACGGCCCAGTGTCTTTGCCTATCTTTATCTCTGGGAAGAAAAGTGTTCAACCTTTGTTTGCTAACCAGTATTCAGTAGCGAATTTTTTTTTTTTTTTTGAGAGGTTTTTGCTTATAGGGCGCGTGCACTCGCCAGACAGACAGACAGAGACAGAGAGACAGAAATCACCCCCCAGGGGGGATGGCCACGCCGCAATCCCTTCTCCTCCATTCTCCTCTCAAGATCTTGGGTATGCACGCACACACGCCCGGCGTGAGTTTAAGCCACCAGGTCCGGGACTCGAACTGCGTGGGAGCCCAGCGACAGAGCCATTACGCTAACTGCTGGTCCCAAGTAGCGAATTTTCTTAAGCCGAGATAAGGAAGGGCGGATCTGACGACATCGATATTACAGGTGAACCTTTGGAATTAACCCCACGCCTACTTTCAGAGCCCCAGCCTCAACGTCGGGGATGCCAGCACCCCCGGGAACCCACCCACACAGGCACCACTGGCCTCCCTGCTGGCTGGGAGAAGGCGCGTGTGACCTGTGAGCGGAAGTGCGGGAGGGACTCACTTTCCTGTAGGTCTGTCTCTGCTCACTTCTGTACTGTGCATACATTTCTTTAAACTCAGGAACCGTAACTCTGTGAAAACGCACAGTCCCAGAGTCGTTTCTCCTCACGGACAAAGAGTTCCTCCTGACAGCTGCTCACGAGACCAGCTGCGGTTTAAGCACTTGCACCTTGAACAGCTGTTTACTCCCACGTCTCTGGCCCAGACCTAGAGCTCAGATGCTGGCCCCTAGCAGTCACTGAGAGGCACACAGTAGGTGCTCACTTTATGAAGGACTGATCTCTAAATCACGAAATGTCTGGAAAAATGAAGTTACAGAAATGCCCTTCCTTCCCATCCATTCCCCACGGCAGCTTCCTGGGCCAACACAGGACCCAAACTCGGACCTGCTGACGGCTGTGCCAGGGCCGGGCGGCGCGCAGGAGGTAAGGAGAGCCACTCACCCAGTCACGACAGACCTGAGGAACCTGGTGGCTCTCTCCACCACCTCCAGCCACACGGAGGACACGGTGCCCTCGTCAAAGAGCGAGGCCTCGGGGAGGGCACGCAGCGCATCCAGGGACTCCTGCAGCAGCTCGCTGCACAGGTCGGCATCCTCACCTGGGGACACAAGGGCACAGGCGGACAAGCTGAGCTCCTGTGCTCTGGCGGCGCCTCCCGCCCTCGACTGCTGTGTGGGGGGCCCAGCACTGTTCAGACCCCGCTTGAGCACGCCCGGCACAGCAGAGTTCGCATGCAGTCTGCCCGCATGGCTCTCCAGAGCGCACGCAGGACTGAGGTGGCCCGTGGGCGGACGACTGGGGCACCGCGCGGCTCACGCTCCTTCCCCTGTTTAAGCACAGGCCTGGCGGACTCTGCAGCTTCTTGTTACAAAAAGGATACCGAAGCACACAGCCCCTGGGAGCGCCCCAAAACCTACGGCAGCAGAACGGCGTGCGGAGCCCAGCTCTCCTGGGGCCCGGGAGACACGTACCTGAGCGCCAGGCCCTGCGCAGGAACGCGAAGGCGAAAGACAGCGCTGCCCGGGACCCCACTCTGGCCAGTCCTTCCACGCCTTTGCCCGCGGGCCGGGCACTGCAGACGACGGAGCGAGCGGAGGGCGGCGGCGGGACCAAGGTTGGGAGACAGCCACAGTGGGAAAGACACAAGGGAACGCCAGCCTTAAGGATCCAGTGGAACCCCCAGAGGAAACCTGCTGACGCCCCAGCAGACACCCACAACCAAGGCTGCGTGCCGGGAGGGCCCCCTGGAGTCAGAGTGCGGAAACGGCACGGGAGGGAGCAGCTGCACTGGCTGGGCACTGAGCAGGGAGCGGAAGCAGACGAGCCAAAATGCACTGCTCGCACCCCATTTTCTTCTCCTGCTCTTCCCATGTGCTAGAGGGCATGCACTCGTCAGACAGAGACGGGGACGGCAACATGAGAGACAGAGATGGGGATGGGAAAGTGAGAGACAGAGACGGGGACGGCAGAGTGAGAGACAGAGACGGGGACGGCAGAGTGAGAGACAGAGACGGGGATGGCAGAGTGAGAGACAGAGACGGGGACGGCAGAGTGAGAGACAGAGACGGGGATGGCAGAGTGAGAGACAGAGACGGGGACGGGAAAGTGAGAGACAGAGACGGGGACGGGAAAGTGAGAGACAGAGACGGGGACGGCAGAGTGAGAAGGAGACAGAGACGGGGACGGGAGAGTGAGAGACAGAGACGGGGACGGCAGAGTGAGAGACAGAGACGGGGACGGCAGAGTGAGAGACAGAGACGGGGGCGGCAGAGTGAGGAAGCACCCTCCGTAAAGGGTGCCACAATGCAATCCCTCCTCCTTCTGGAATTTCTGGCCCGTGTGCACGTGCGCACGCACACACGCATACACACACTCACACTCAGCGTGTTCTTCCAGCTGCCAGGTCCAGGACTTGACCCACACAGTTGGCCAGGTCAGATCTAGCCACTGCAACTACCACGCCACTGACTGGCTCCTATTCTCAAATCTACACTTGAGCTGAACTAATATGGGCTGGCTTCAGTTACTGATGGAAAAGGTCTTGTGTGCCCAAAATTCCCAGCGGAGGAGAAGGGACGGCAGCGTGGCCACGCCCCATGGCGGTACTTTCTCCTCTCCATCTCTGTCTCTCTCTGGCGAGGATACGTACTTGCTGGCAAACCAAAACAAAACAAAGAAGTCCTTAAAATAATGGAGATTACACAGCATGGCGCATATGAGCCGAGTGGTAACACAACGTCTGGGTTACGTGAGCACACAAGGTGTGCAAGAACAAAACTTGACGAGGCGGAGAAAGGAGCTCCGGCGAGCCCCGACCGCCTCCACCCACAGGGCACTGGGTCACCAGGGCCCTCCCACCGTTACCTCTTCTTGTCCACAGGAGGCAGAGGAGCGCTGCCCCTCTCCCACTTGGCTTTGTCGCTGTCCTGGAAGACGGCTCTGTTCAAGGCGACGAAGTAGCGCTCCAGGATCACCAGCCTCTGCTTGAGCCGCAGGGCCGAGAGCGTGCTGGTGGCCGACTGCACGGCCAGCGCCTGCTGCTCCCTCACCAGCACAGACAGGCACTCCTTCAGCTCGTGCACATCTGCGGACGGGAGAGAAGCCACCTGCTGCTCAGGGCCTCGGCCTGCCTTGGTGTCGGCTGAGCACGCGGACAGGGACAAAGGTCACATGCGAGGACACGGAGCGGGCCCAGACTGGTCTGACGCGCTGAGCCATATCTGCTCAGGCAACCTTATAGCCACCACGTGAGGCAGGGCTGCACACCCGGTTTCTGAGAGACAGGAGTGAGTCAGAGGGCCAGGCAACTTCCTGGGGTCACGCAAAGTAAGACCCACGAGCAGACACTGCCAGCGGGGTGTTTCTCCCTCTCTGTACGCGGTCTGTGGGTGGTGACACAAAACCCGCCCCTGCACAGCCTAGAGAGGGCGAAAACCTCGAAGCTGTCATCATCATGTTGTGAGACTAAACTCAAGATTAAGCCAGGGTCTCAGAGACCAGCAGTTAGCGTAATGGCTATGTTGCTGGATTCCCATGTAGTCGACCATGGTTTGAGTCCCGGACCCGGTGGCTTAAACTCATGCCGGGCACGTGTGCGTGTGTGCCCAAGATCCCAAGAGGAGAATGGAGGAGAAGGGATTGCAGCGCGGCCAATCCCCCCTGGGGGGTGATTTCTTGCTTTCTGTCTGTCTCTCTGTCTCTCTGTCTTTCTGGCGAGTGTATACGCCCTATAGCAAAAACCTCTCCAAGAAAAAAAACAAACAGCAGGGAGCAGAGGCTAGTGACCAAGGACAGAGTTGGAGTTGGAGAACACGAGGGAGCTCTAGAGATAGGGTGTGACGCTGTGAGTGCCCTCCATGTCACCAACCGCACACTTACAGTGGTTGAAATGGCAAGTCTCGTGTTACGTATACTTCATGACATTTAATTTCTTTAATTTCTTTTTAATCCCATGACAAGTCAGAGAGAAAACAGTCCCCTACGGTACGCAGACGAGCATCTGCTCCAGGTCCGCAAGCAGCAGAGGCGGGAGGTCGGCATACCTGGCTGCTTGCCCCACACCCAGCTCTCCAGGATGGCTTTGGCTCTGCAGGCGGGGGCAGGCGCTTCCTCCTCATCCTTTTTCTCTCTGTCATTCAGGTCTTCTTTCTTGGTCCCACTCTGGGTATCAATGCCATCGTCTGGAAAAGTAAAACATTTTTATTCTGTAATTGCCTTTTGAAATGTGACAGCCACTTGTCAGTCTCTGCAAATGTTCTCCCAGGAAGTTATGACACAAATCATTAGCGAACGTTTGATGCCTTTTAAGCACATAGGGGCTGGAGGGTGGTGCGCATGCTCCGAGGCAATCCCTCAGGGGAGGTTTCCTGTCCGAGTCCAGAGGCCACTCGTGCCCAGGATCCAGAGCTGTCTGGAGGCCGGTGGGTCAGAGCATGGAGACCCTGTAAGGCTTCTCTTTCTCTCTCTCTCTTTCTGAAGAAGTAAATAAAAAATGAACGTAAAATATGCAGGAGTCACAGTAAGAACATATGCAGTATGATTCACAAGTGGCCCTTTTACTGAAGAAGCCAGTCCATGAGACCAGCGGACGGCATGATGGCTACATCGCTGGGCCCCACGTAGCCTACCATGATTGAGGAACCAGACCCGGCGGCTTAAACTCACGCCGGGCACATGTGCGTGCGTGCCCAAGATCTCAAGAGGAGAATGGAGGAGGGATTGGGGCGTGGCCACCCCCCCAGGTGACTTCTCGTTTTCTGTCTCTCTGTCTCTCCAGTGAGTGCATGCACTCTATAGCAAAAATCTCTCTTTAAAAAAATTGCTTTCAAGCAACTCAACTGCCTACACCAGCTGGCATCCCGCTGTCACCTTGCGACTGCCCAGCCTTGCCACCCACACCTGCAGGCCCTGGCGGTCATCCCCAGCACAGCGAAGTGTCCTCTCACAGCCGAGACCCAGCTCCACAGGCTGACACTGGCTAGCATTCCAGGGCCCCGGGTGCACAAGGTCCCTACACACACGACTAGCCCGAACCGCGGCCGCGCCTGCAGCACGACGCAGCTACGCCTGCTGAGCCTGGATGCTCGGGCGAGCTCTGGGTGCTGTGACCTCACAGGAAGAGGGCGGCGTGACGTGCCGAGCTCCCGCCAGGCCGCGCGAACACTCTTCCAAAGCGCTGGATGCGAGGGAGTGTCACCGGGCGGCAGTCTAGACCGCCCACAAACACAGCTTCTCTTACGTGCGGAATGCACTCACGCTGGACATGACAGGGTCCTTTCATCTACTAAATCTGACTTTGGAAGCAAAACACTAGGAAGGTACGATGCCGTTTCATTGTCCCTGTGTTCAGGTGGTGGTTCCAGGTGGCAAGTGGAAGGTCGCAGAATCTGACGGGTGGTGGCGGCACGGCCGTCCAGGCTGAGGGAACGTGTCTGCCCAGCAGGGAAGCCCAGCAGCATCCCGGCCACACGGGGCCAGCGGGAGCCGCCCGCCTTCCTTCCCCCGGGATCCCTGGGGCTGAACTGCAAGAAGCCAGAAACGTAGAAGCATGTGCAGGCCAGGAGAAGCCCTCCACCTGTGTCCAGGAGCAGGAGGAGGGGTGCCTGCCCGTGTGGCCCTTGCCCCGTGTCTGTTCCGTGGACACCTCCCCCTGTGAAGTCCCCTGAAGCTGCAAGGCTGAGGAGTCTCCAAGGAGGAGACTCTGGGTGAGCGTCCTCTCACTCAGCCAGCGGGTCTCTCACTGTCCTCTCGCCACTCAGGCCCAAGCACCTGGAGCTGATGAGACGGGCGTTCCTGGCCAGAGGACCAAACGCAGGAGTCCACCGGGACCAGGAGACAAGGCCGGGGAGACAGCTGGGAGGGAGGGGTTTCGGAAGGCAGCCCCACCGCACTGCTGACCAACAGCGGGCCTCAATCCAGACAGCGCAGGTGAGATCAGATGCCAGGGAAGCTGGGCTGGGCTGGCAGGTGGCTCATCCCTCACGAATGCCAGGAACACGCGAGCTGAGCGGACAGCCACGGCCCACAGATGGTGGGCTGGAACCTGGGGCCTAAATAGGACTAGGCTGGTTGCTGCTGCAGGAGCCAGACGAGATCCGGTCTCAGAACACGGTACTGAAAATGTCCAGGGAACAATGCAGAATCTCCCAATACCGGAGAAACTCCAAAAACCGCAACTCACACCAGAAAAGACCAACTAGCACAGACAGACTAGCACAGATGCTCAGAGTTTCTTGTCTAATTCATGATGGAGGATGTGCACAGGAGAGGGAGAACGCGCCAGAAAGAGAGACAGAGAGGAAAAGAGACGCTCTCAGCAGTGTCTCATCACACAGGCTGCTCCTCCCCATCCCTCTAACTGCTCAGGACCTGGGGCACCCGGCAACCAGGCCAGGGATCCAACCAGTACCAGGCCATGCGGCTTCCAGCACTTGGGTTCAACGTGCCACCAAATGCGTGGCCAAGCTGGGCCAGATGTTGACATTCTCAGCCAACAATTTCATTTATTTACTTCACTGCTAGAGGGCTCGTGTGCTTCCCAGAGAGAGAGAGAAAGAAGTCACCCTCCAACAGCACGTGGTCTCACCACTATCCTTTTCCTCCATTTCTCCACCCAGTCAGACTTGAAGCGTGCTCGCACCCATGCCTGACATTTTTTTTTTTGTTAATTTATTTATCATTATGGTTATTTAATTTGCTACAGGACACATGTGCTCACCAGAGAGAGAGAGAGAGAGAGAGAGAACAAAGTGAGACAGCGAGCTGCCAGGCACAGGACTCGAACTACAGGAAGCCATGCGGGAGCCCAGCACCCTAACCACCACGCCACCTTCTGGCCCCATGTGTAACATGAAAAATCACTGACTGGCTGGTTCTGTAGCCTGGTGGGTAAGGGAGCCAGATCTCACACAGCCATGGACAGTTTGAGGCCCAGCTTAAAAAAACAAAAATGGGATCTGACGCGCATAACCCTCTCTGTAAATAAAGTCTCTCCTATTAATAAAAGGCCCATGTATGCTACACTAAAAATAGAATCTTCTCCTTAGTGCCAAAGAAATGTCCCTAAGAAACCCACTCGGTTGGGATGTACATGAAGAACAACGATGTTCTGCTTTCTGATCGCATGCTTTCAAAAGAACAAAGAACAAAAAAATTCATCAACTGTAATGAGTAAGAATATACTTCGGATTTTCCCAAAAGAAAAAAAGCAATTAGCTTCTCTTAGAGCATCTTTTAGAACTGGCGTTTCCCAGGAAACACCTGGAGAAACATTGTTTTAGTTTATTAACAAGACTGCAGCCTAGCAAGAAGTAACGAACTGCTAAAATCCATAGAAGGAACTATTGATAGATGCAAAAGAACAAGGGAGTGGAGACTCGGAAACATACACAGAGTGAGCGAAGCCATACACAGAAGAGTCCCCACGACCACATCCTCCCACTACATGACATTCTAGAACGGGGAAAACCAACCAATGGCGGGGCCGGCAGGTGGTGTGGTGGCTAAAGGCACTGGATTCCCACATGGCTAACCACGGTTCAAGTCCTGGACCTCGTGGCTTGCTTTCTCGCTTTCTCTCTCTCTCTCTCTCTCTCTCTCTCTCTCTCTCTCGCTTTCTCTCTCTCTCTCTCTCTCTCTCTCTCGCTTTCTCTCTCTCTCTCTCTCTCTCTCTCTCTCGCTTTCTCCCTCTCGCTTTCTCCCTCTCGCTTTCTCCCTCTCTGGTCAAATTAAAACTAAAAAATAAATAAAGTTAGATCAAATTAATTCTTAAAAAAATAAATAAATAAAAAATAACATTAACATAGCAAGACAGACCAGAGGCTGCTCTGGGCAGAGAACAACCCAGAAAGGGCACGAGATAACCTTCTGGGCAAACAAAGGTTTAGGTCACACTTGTCAAATGTGAGAAACAGCATGCTTAAAACATACGTATTCTGGGCCAGCAGGTGGTGTGCTGGTGAGGATGCTGGATATTCCCATATGGCTGACCACAGCAAGTCCCAGACGTGGTCACTTGCTTTCTCACTTTCCCTCTCTCTGGTCAAATTAAAATAAATGAATGAATAAAAAAGATAAAATCATTTAAATATACATACACACACACGTATTTCATTATGCATCGATGTTACCTGCAAGACGAAAACCAACAGTGACCTGGAGATAAGGGCACGCTCGAAGGGTCTAAGGGGCCAGCGGGCCAGGAGGAGGGGTGGAGGGTGTCAGCTGGGGAGCCTGCCTTGGTGACTTCCAACCAGGGGTACTGGCCGGCCTCGGCACTGGGTCTGGCCAGGGCTCTTCGGGTTCAACCAGTACGGGTGGGGACAGGCACCTGCTTCCACGCAGCCTCAGTGACATCCGCCTAAGCAAGAGCTGCCCAGGACAGAGGCTGGCCGAGTTCTCACAAGCACAGTCCTAAGTAGTCCCTTGCCAGCCAGAGGCTTCCCAGCAGGGTCACGGGAGAGTGACACAGGAAAGTTTTCAATAATTACGTCCACTTGGTTTTACAATCATTTATAGTTGGCCAAGGCAAGATCTATTTCCAGATATAAACCAGGAAATAGTAACGCATTCCTATAAGCTGCAAATAAGCATGGAAGACAACAACAACAAACGCAACGAGCTGGTTTTGAAATGAGCACGCCTTTAGTTCACCAAGAACCATGAGGTCCAGGCAGCCTGTGACAATCACTGCAGTTTCAGACAGCAATCGCCAAACTGCAAGACAAAACTTCAAAGACCAATGCTCAGATGTAATCCCTGGTGGTCTTTACGAAATGAAACATACCAGCTAAAGGCCCTTACCTTTCCTGGCAGGGAGCTCTCCATTCTGGGTTGATTCTGCTCCAGTGTACACGATTTCTCCATCTTTAACCATCTCGTTCCACAGACCACAGAGCCCATCTCTCGTGAACGCAAGCTGGGGGTGAGAAAGGGGAGTGAGGTACGGCGTGCTCAGCTTAGCTCTTACGGCACGACGGGGACTCCTCTCCCCTTACGTGTCCAGCCATGCAAGAACAGACTGAAGATTTCTTCATTTGACGTTTGCTGACAATCATCCGAGAAATGCAGTTCAGGAAGGGCATTTGGGGGAGGGACAAGGAGGCAAAGCATTAATGGCACAAAGAGGTGTGGCATTATTTGTTGAAGATATTTCGTAGTTTTATCAACACTACTAGGGAGAAATGCTCACCTGTTGAAATATCCATTTTGTAAGACAAATAATAATGTGATTGAATGTATGGAAGAAAATGAAATGAAAAAAATTAAATTAAATTTTAAAAAAATAAAGAAAAAAAAAGAAAAAGGCATAGTTTGTAACAGTAAACACACACTACTACCTTGTGTGGGACAGGAGGAACGACGTGTGTGTGTGTGTGTGTGTGTGTGCTCTGAGATGAGCCATAAGGAAGAAAGGAACATGAGAGAGACGAGGGACCTGGTGAAGGCAGCAGGGTTCGAGGCAGCAAGGTGGTGAGTGGGCCTCACGTGTTTTCACTTCTGATACATGTAAACGGTTTTCATCCTCAAAAAGTAGTTAAGTCAGAAAAAAAAGAAAGTAAACCCTATCACTGGTAACAAACAAACCAGCTGATGTGTATCGAGAGGAAACCATTTCAAGAGACTTGTGAGCTACATGTTAGTAAAATACAGTCCAAGCGAAAAAAATCTCGAACTGTACTCATCAGTCCTACCGGTAATCCCAATACTGACACTCTAAGAACAGGGTCACATATGCTGTTCTGACGAAGCCATGTTAATACACTACATACGTTCATGATGCAGTATGCTGTCACTAGAAACTAAGGTTTCCAGTCCAAAAGAGAGATATCAGGGGTCAGCAGCTGGCATGGTGCTTAAGGTGCTGGACTCCCACGTGGCCAAATGTGGTTTGAATCCCGGACGTGACGGCTTGAAAAGCACATCAAGCATGTGTGCACGCATGTCCAAAATCCCAAGAAGAGAATGGGGGGGGGGGGGCTGTGATGTGGATATCCCCCCAGGTGGTGACTTCTCGCCTTCTACCTTCCCATCTCTCTCTGTCTCTCTGGTGAACGTACACACTCTATAGCAAACATCTCTATCAAGGGTCGGCAGGTGGTACGGTGGTTAAGAGTGCTGGACTCCCACATGGCCAGTAATTTCAGACAACAATCACCAAACTGCAAAACAAAACTTCAAAGACTGGGGGCCAGCAGGTGGTGTGGTGGCTAAGGGGCTGTACACTCCCACATGGCCAACCATGGTTTGAGTCCCAGACAGGGTGGCTTGCTTTCTCACTTTCTCTTTCTCTTGCTCTTTCTCTTCATGTCTCACCCTGGTCAAATTAAAAATAATAATAATAAAATAAATGAATAAATAAAATTTAAAAATTATTTAAAAAAAAAACTTTAAAGACTTATGCTCACAGTTCGAGTCCCAGTCCTGACAGCTTGCTTTCTCTCTCTCTCTCTCTCACTCTGTCCCTCTCTGGTCAAATTAAAATACAGTTAAATAAAATAAGTCTTTTTAAAAGTATTTATTTAATTATTTAATTTTATTTATTCATTATTATTATTATTATTCAATTTGATGAGAGAGAAAGGGAGAGTGAGAAAGCAAGCCACCAGGTCCAGGACTCAAACTATGGTTGGCCATGTGCGAGTCCAGTGCCCCAACCACCATGCCACTTGCCAGCCCCAATAAAATCATTCTTTTTAAAAAAATAATTAAATCTCGTGCTTGCTTTGGCAGCACATATACTAAAACAGGAACGATACAGAGAAGATTAGCATGGCCCCTGCGCAAGGATGACATGCAAATTCGTGAAGCGGTCCATATTTTTTAAAATAAATAAATAAATCTCTCTCAAGGAAAAAACAAAATAGAGAGAGAAATCAAGGGCCAGCAGGTGGCATGGAAGTTAAGGCACCGGACCCTCACATGCCCACACGGCAGACTGTGCAGTTCAGTCCCAGACCCAGCGACTTGACAAATACTCCATGTGTCTGCGAGCGTGCCCAAAATCTCACAGAGAGAGGAGAAGGGACAGCAGCGCGGCCACCTGCCCAAAGGTGATTTCTAACTTTCCCTCTCTCTGCCTTTCTCCAGCAAGCACGTGCGCCCTGTGGCAGAACTTTAGAAACTAAACAGAGAGACAAATAAACGGCCCCAGTTTAACGAGAAACTCAGCAACTCTGACGGCCTCTAGGGCATTACGTCGAGTGAGCGAGCCCAGCTCGAAAGGCTCACACCACACCATCTTGAAATAACAAGGTTACAGAGAGGAGGCCGGAGCTCAGAGGTGGTGTCCGAAGGAGGGAGATCTTTCTTTCTTCCTTTTTATAGAGATCTTTGCTATAGGGCACGTGTGCTTGCCATAGAGACAGAGAAACAGAGAGATAGAAAGTGAGAATTCACCCTGGATGGCCACGCCACAATCCCTTCTTCTCCATTCTCCCCTCAGGATTTTGGGCATGTGCGCACACGCACCCAGGGTAAGTTTGAAGACGCCAGCAACGTAATCATTATGCCATCTGCTGGTCCCTGGAGGGAGCTCTTTCTAGTGGAAAAACAGCTTTGTTCTCTAATGAGGTACTGGTTACCGAAAAGACACTGCGGCAGAATGGCGCAGAACCGTACACACACTGTTCCAATGGCATCTCCCTGCTCTGGGTACTGGACCACAGTCACATACGCTGGACCTGCCAGGGCTGTCTGGGCGGAGGGTACGGTGACCTCTCTGTACGTTCTTTGCAACTTCCTGCGAATCTATTATCATTTCAAAATAAAAAGTTTAAAAAAAATGCTTCATGTGTATCTAATTTCATGTGCCACTTCAAAGAACCCAAAAATAGAAACAGTAGGAAATTCATCTGAGCGCAGCTTATGCAAGAAGAGAAGGATAACCCCCATCCTGGAACCAGGCTCCAAGGCACACCCTCAGCCTTCCATCACGAGTGGCAGGTAAATACATACGTTTTGAGAATAAAATCCTTTTAAGGGATCATGTCCTCTTTTTTTTTTTTCCTTTTTCAGATTACCTATAGAGAGCATGCCCTCACCAAAAAGAAACAGAGAGAGAGAGAAAGAGAGAGAGAAACTGGGCGCCAGCAAGTGGCATGGTGGTTAAAGCAGCTGGACTCCCACATGGCTGACTGTGATTCAAATCCTGGACCTGGCAGCTTGCTTTCTCACTTTCCTTCCCTCCCTCTGTCTGTCTCTGGTCAACCTCAATAAAATAATGACAATGAATGAATTTTTTTTTAAAAAAAGAGAGAAATCACACACACGCACATGCACACGCACACGCACGCACACCACACTCAGGGCGATGGCCATGCTGCAATCCCTTCTCCTCTAGTCTCCTCTCAGGATCTTGAGTGTATCTGATTTTCAAGCTGCCAGGTCCAGGACTTGAACCATGCAGTTGGTCATATGGGATCCAGGGCTTAAATAAATAAATTTTAAAAAACAATCACTAAAGAAAACAGGTTTGCTAAATCCCATAGCTAAGAAAGATCTTTTAAATTTTAAAAAACAATTACTAAAGAAAACAGGTTTGCTAAATCCCCTGGCTAAGAAAGATCTTTCGACACATACACCTTTTTCTCACGTATTGGGCTGTCAAAAAAGTTCTGACACATTTTTGCATAGAAAAACACTTCATGACTTTTCCAACAATCCAATATTTTTCACTAACCACTTGTCAATTCCATTTCCAATTATAAAAATAGAAAATCTAAGTAAGGAATTGGTGCTTCTCATTCCAGGTAGTCTCTTCACTTATTCCTAGGAAGAGTTTGGGAAACTTCTGAATATTTTTTTTTTTGAGAGGTTTTCGCTATAGGGCGCATGCGCTTGCCAAACAAACAGAGACATAGAGACAGAAAGCGAGAAATCACCCCCCAGGGGGGATGGTCACGCCGCAATCCCTTCTCCTCCATTCTCCTCTCGGGATCTTGGGCACGCACACACACGTGCCTGGCGTGAGTTTTAAGCCACCGGGTCTGGGACTCGAACCGCGGTCGACTACGTGGGAGTCCAGCGACATAGCCAGTACGCTAACTGCTGGTTCCCACTTCTGAATAATTTTTGAAATGTTGAAGAAAGGCCAAATACTATGAATCGCACTGAAAAAAAAATCAAAAGCATCCTAAGGCATAAATGTATAAATGTGTTGTTTCAGGTATGTCTGACTCATCACTACATTTAGCATTAATCTGATTTTAGATTCGTATTTAGCAGTTATTCAGCCATGATTACTAAGGAAAAAAAAAACCTCATTAGGTAAAGTTCTTCACTTAGTAAGTTTCTCAAGACTTCAGAAATAAGAATGTATTAGGACCAGCAGATGACGTAATGGTTACATCACTGGACTCCCACATAGTCGACCACGGTTAGAGTCCTGGACCCAGCGACTTAAACTCATGCCAAGGACGTGTGTGTGCATGCCCAAGATCCCAAGAGAATGGAGGAGAAGAGATTATGGCATGGCCATCCCCCCTGGGGGAGTGATTTCTCACTTTCTGCCTCTCTGTTTTTCCGGTGAGCGAATGTGCCCTATAGCAAAACCTCTCAAAACAAAAAATAATTAATTAAAAATTATTCATCGGCCAGCAGGTGGCATAGTGGTTAAGGAGCTGGACTCCCACATGGCTGACTGTGATCCAAGTCCAGGACCTCACCACTTGAAAATCGAGCTTGTGCAAGAAAAATAGAGAAGGAACTGGGATGTGGCCATCCCCAGGGCAAGGGGGGTGGATTTCAAATTTTCCCTCTCAATATCTCTGTCCCAGTGAGTCAATGTGCCCTATAGCAAAAATCTATACAAAAAAAAAAAAAAAAAAAAAAAAGAGGGAACCAGCAGGTGATGTAGTGGTTCAGGTGCTGGACACTCCCACGTGACGGACCACAACTCAAGTCCTGGACCCAGTGGCTTGCTTTCGCACTTTCTATGTCTCTCTCTAGTCATATTAAAATAAGTGAATGAATAAATAAAAATTTTTTTAAAAGTACCTGAGGTCAGCAGGTGGCATGGTGGTTAGGGGCGCTGGACTCCCACAGGGCCAACAGTGGTTTGAGTCCGATATCTAGCGGCTTGCTTTCTCACTTTCCCTCTCTCTCTCACTCTGTCCCTCTCTGGTCAAATTTAAGTAAATAAATAAATAAATAAAGTTTTTTAAAAAGTATTTATATCTCCTTTCTCCTACCCACTTAGAAAAAATAACAAAGAAAAACAGACAGTAATATCTAAATAAAAGAAAACATTTAACCCTAAACAAATCAAGAGTGTAAGTACGAACACCAATCCTTGACGCAACTCTTTGCACTGGTATCTTCCGCACCACCGCATGAACAATCCCACGTCCCTAACAGAGCTCTGGACACCTGTTTGTGCATCTACCAGGACTCAGCACTGTCTAAGAAGAAAGTACAGCCCAGCCTGAGCAGCAGAGTCTATAGACATGGGGTGCAGATCCCAGCAAGGTTGGCCTGAGATGCAGGGTACACACACGCTGCTAAAAATCCTGACAAACTGGCGGGCTAGGGACAGGGCTTGAGGCATGATCAGACCCTGTTGAGGGGTCTCTCTCATGCCTTCCCACTTGCTCTACCACATACAAAAAAAAATTTTTTTAAATAAGAAGGGACTGAGCCAGACTACTAACATGATAGGTAAGGTGGCTGGATCCCACATGGTCAACTATGGGGTTCAAGTCCCAGACCTGACTACTTGAAAGACATGCCAGACACATATGCATGTATGCCCAAAGTCCCGAAAAGAGAAGGGATTGAGGCATGGCCATCCCCTTGGGAAGAAGGGGTGATTTCTCACTTTCCCTCTCCTCTGTCTCACTCTCTAGCAAGGGCACATGCTCTGTAGTAAATAAAAATTAAAAATAAATAAATAAATAAATGAGAGGCAGCAACACTATAATCTGTAACCAGCTCTGCTTACACACCATGGAAGATTTCATTGCAACAGGTACATGACTTGAGAAATAAAGTGGTTGGCTTCAGGGAGGAGACAATGACATACACGCTAATACTTCAGACACTTCTTCTCGCTGCCGATAGGGAGTTCTGAAAGGAGAGTCTCGGAACATCTGCAAACATAGAACCAGCTCAGGGTAAAGAATCATCCACAGGGGCTGGCAGCTGGCGTGGTGGTTAAGGGTGCTGGACTCCCACATGGCCAACCGTGGTTCAAGTCCTGGACTTGGTGGCTTACTTTCTCACTTTCTCTCTCCCTCTCTCTCTCTCTCTCTCTCTCTGTTCCCCTCTGGTCAAATTAAAAATAAATAAATAAAGTTAAATAAAATTATTTTAAAAAAAAATTAGAATCATCCACAGAAGGGGCCAGCAGGTGACGTGGTGGTTAAGGGTGCTGGACTCCCACATAGTCAACTGTGATTCAAGCCCCGGACCTGGCAGCTTGCTTTTTCATTCGTTTTCTCTCTCTCTCTCTCGTCAAATTAAAATAAATAAACAAGCAAATAAAGTTAAATAAAACCATTCTTTTTTTAAAAAAATCATCCACGACATAGTACTATTATCATTTATTTGATTATTTCCTGACAAGCCTGTAATTATCTTATTAAAGCAAAATATTATTAGAGTCTAAGGCAAAGGTATGTTTCTCACGTTCTTGACATGGAAATCTGAGCACTCCTTTTTATAAGACCTGTCATAAACAGAAAAAAATCAGCTTGGGGCCAGCAGGTGGAGTGGTAGTTGAGGGCACTGGACTCCCACATGGCCAACTGCAGTTCAAGTCCCGGACCTGGCGGCTTGCTTTCTGACCTCCCCCCCCATCTCTCTCTCGCCCTGTCACTCTCTGGTCAAATTAGAATGGACAAGTAGAGTAAAATGCGGTAGTTATTTAAAAAGGAAAAACAGCTCAATGAGCTCTGACGCTTCAGAAGTACACACACAAGATTCCACTAAATGAGGGCCTTTGGGCATACCATACTAAGTCACTCCCCCACACAGTTAACTGAACATCTCAGAAACCACCACGGAGAGTTGGCAATATATGCCTAACTGCTACAGACCGCTTACATAGTGACAATAAACAAAAGAAGATTTTGCTTAACCAGATCTTCAGTTTTTTGCACTTATAACTTAATTAAAATGCAGCCACAGGCAATCTACAAAAACAGAAACAAACTGTTACGGTTTCAGGTACAGGATATAAATCTGCCTAATACAGCAAGATCCAGTTGACGTCCCACTGTTCCATATCTTGCAAAAAGCTTTAACCGGACATTGAAACGTGCAAGCAGGAAAACACCAAGAAAAAGGCCTGCAGGACCCCACCTGGATATCTGTTTTCAACCATTTGGAATCCAGTCGAGCCTGGGCAGCCAAACAGAAAGACTGGGAGGGCATCTTTGCTCCAGCTTCCTCCCGTGGTCAGGCCTGCAAGGAGAACAGCAACGTTGAGGACCTGAAGCTTTGTAAAACTGTACGGGCACCCTCCTGCGAGGTGAAAACGGAAAGAGGGGACAGGAGAGCAGAAGGCGAGGCAACCGAGAGACAGGGCGGGAGGTGACGGGAGGGAAAGCGGGTTCCAGGGTTCCCGGGCGGGCTCGCCCGCTTCGGAGCTACGCTGACAACACCGGGCGGGCGGGAGGGCGGTCACGGTGGACCAAACCACAATGTCATCCCCGAACCTAAAATCCAAACATGCACACACACAGACAGCGGGAAGCCCATCGCCGAACGGCAAGTGACACCAGGCTGCACCTGCTGCCCTGGCCCAGGCCGTGCGTGGTGTGTGGCACACAGTAACCCAAAGTCACGTCTGCAGGAAAAGCCACAACAATGATCCCTCGGAAATGGACAGAGCCGGGACCGCGCCGCGGGCGGCCCGCGCAGGCCCAGCACCGGCCTCCGCGCCAACGCCCGCCGCCCCGCCCGGCCGCGCCCGCCGCCGCCGGCCCGCCCCGCTCCGCCCCGCCCCGCCGCGCCGCCGGCCACCCCGGGCCCGGGGACCAGGACCTGACGCGCCACGGCCCGTCCGCCTCGCCCCGCGGCGCGCGGACTCAGCCTCCAAGCCGCCGCTATCTCAGCCGGCGCTAGCGATCCCGGCGCCGCTCGCGGCCCGAGGGGCGGGCCACGCGGTCAGCCGCCCCCATCGCCCAGCCAATCGCAGCAAGGCTGCGCGGCGGCCACAGCCAATGGGGAAGACAACTCCCCTTTGCCACGCCTTCCAAAGCTCGCTCTGACTTCAGTCACTCCCGTCTTCCTCCTTGGGCCGCGCCCACTGAGGCCAGGACCAACCGGAGGGGCATGGAGGCGGGATTTCCGCCGCACGCACGCACGCACGTCTCCAGACTCCTCTCCGAGATCGCGGGGTTCCTGAGCGACTCTGGGAACTGAAGCCGTCGTTACGCTGTCGCCGGCTGGAGGACTCGAGGGCTGCGCCATGTCGGGCGGCCAGACAGACCCCTGTGGGGTGAGGACGCAGGGCGTTTGGCAGCTCCGTGCTGGAAGCGCTTCCTCTTGTCTGTGCCCCCGGAGGTGGCGCGCTGTGCGGGGACTCTGAAAAGTACGTGGTGCTGGCGGCTGCCAGGGAAAGCTGCCCTGAGGTGCCACCGAGCCAGTGTCAGCACCACGTAAGGAGTTTGAAGCAATCGAAATCACACAGAGTCCGTCTCTGAAGACCGTAAACTACAAACCAGGGCCCAGCAGCCGCCGCGGTGGTCACGGCGCTGGGCTCCCACGTGGCTGGCGGCAGTTCAGCCCGGGACCCACGGCTTCTCACTCCCTCTGTCTTCCGAGAGAACCCAGGAAAGATGGCAAAAACCTGAAATTTAAAAAACAACTCAACTACAAACTGACGAATGATAGAGGACAAACCACAAACGTTTGGAAAGTAACACATCTAAAGAATCCTTGGGTCAAAGACGAAATCGCAAAGGAAATGTAAAAAAAAAAAAGAATACGGTTTTTGACATAGGGTGCGTGCTCTCACCAGACAGTGAGAGGGAAAGTGAGAAATCACTCCCTGGGGCAGGAGGGGGGAGGGGTAGTGGCGGGGGAGGGGGGTGGCCACACCCCAGTCCTTTATC
Organism: Tupaia tana; assembly: GCA_026018925.1. Taxonomy (NCBI): domain Eukaryota; kingdom Metazoa; phylum Chordata; class Mammalia; order Scandentia; family Tupaiidae; genus Tupaia; species Tupaia tana. Next base: position 247,491 of record JAKSZU010000028.1, read on the forward strand.
CATCATCTTCCTCCGATTTGGGGTCACATGTGTCCAGCATGATTTTCAAGCCACCAGGTCCAGGACTGGAACCTCAAAGTCAACCATTTGGGAGTCGGGTACCTTAACCACCTTCCCACACTCTGGCCCCAAAATGTAAAGTATTTTTAACTGAATGAAAATTTAACATATCAAAATGAATGGTAACTAAACCAGTGATTAAAATAAAATGTGTAGAACTGGGACCAGCAGGTATCGAGAGGTTACATCGCTGGACTCCCACGTGGCCGACAAAGGCTTGAAAATCATGGTGGGTGCATGTGTATGCGAGGCTGAATTCCCCAGAAGATGGAGAAAGGATCACCGGGATGTGGCCATACCCCCTGTGTAGTGATTTCTCATTTTCCTCTCACTGTCTGTCTCTCATGTGAGTGCATACACCCTAAGGCAAAAACCTCTCAAATAATTAGACAAGTAAATAATAAAATGTATAGAATTAACTGGTCATATTAAAATAGAACATGGGGACTAAAATCAATAAGCTGAGACCAGCTAATGGCCTAATAGTTAGGTCACTGGCTCTCACCCACGTAGTCAACTGCAGTTCAGGTCCAGGACCTGGCAGATTGAAACTCACGCATAGAAGGGAATGGAAGAGGAAAAGGCATTGCAGCTTGGTCATCGCCCCTGGGGGGTGATTTCTCACTTTCTGTCTCTGGCGCCCTGTAGCAAAAATCTCAAATAAATAAAATCAACAAGCTAAGCTTCCATTTTAAGAGACTGGAAAAAGAAGAGCAAAATGTACCCAAATCAAGCAGAGAGAAGGAAATAAAAGACTAGAAATAAAAGCAATTGAAAGCCAGCCTGTAGCACAGCAGTTCAGCACTATATGTGGACAGCTGGATCCCACGTGGCCTAACATGCTTTGGATTTCGGCTCCAGCAGCTTGAAAACCACACTGGGCACACCACATGTATGTTTGCACACAAAATCCCAACAGGATGGGGAAATGGAAGAGAAGGGAATTGGAATGCATCCATTAGGGGTGCTTGCTTTCTCTCTCTTCCCAACCACCCCACTGGGAAGTGCACACACTCTCTGGTAATTAAAAAACAAAACAGGGGAGTGGCCAGTAGGTGGTGTGGCAGTTAAGGTGCAGGACTCCCACATGGCTGACCACGGTTTCAGTCCCAGATCCAGCATCTCTAAATGGCACCAGGCACATGTGCATATGTACCCAGAATCCCAAGAGGAGAATAGAGGAGAGGAAATTGTGGTGTGGCCATGCCCCCAGGGAGGTGTGTGATTTCTCGCTTTCCCTCTCACTGTCTCCCCCCACCCCCCCGCCCAGTGTAGGTTCCCTATGGCAAAAATATGGAAAAATAAAGAGAGAGAGAGATGGAGCAACAGGTAGTTTGACCCCTAAGACACTGGATTCTCACATGGCTGACCACGATTCGAGTTCCAGACCCAATGGCTTGATAAATCACAACAAATGAATAAATGTTTCAAACAGAATAACGGACAAATTATAGTACAGTCACATAATGAGATAGTACACAAGGAGAAAAGAGTAACAAAGCACCTAACAACATGGGTGACTATCGTGACATTTGATTGAGTGAAGGAACCAGGTCTGAAAGAAGTCACTATGTGATCTGATATCTGTACAAGTTCCAGGGGCCTGCTGGTGGCATGGTGGTTAGCGTGACTGATTTTACATGGCTGACTTTGTGGTTCAATTCCCACACCTGGCACCTTAAGAACCCCTGGGAGCTCATGTGTGCACCAAAAACTTGCAAGAGGAGAGTAAAGGAGAAGGGATTACATGCGGTCATCTCCCCTGGGAGATACTTTCTCACATTCCTTCTTACTTGTCTCTCTCTAGCAAGGGCATGTGCCCTATAGCAACTCCTTTAAAAAGTTCAATAAGGCACAAAATTATAATGCAGTATAAAAGGCCTGTGTGAATTGTGTCTTTCTAGGTGACCCTGACCTGCAAACTAAGGTGTGAGCTGGCAGCCTGGATGACACCCTGGACTGCTGCTCCTGGGGCAGGCACTATCATGCTGTTTGCCTTCCTTCCAGTGGGACTTCTCCCTGGACTTGATAGCAGGTGACATTTGCTTAGCCAATCCATTTCCCCTTGGGCTTACACACACTGCATTTTCAAAACCAAATCAGTACCATAATCGTTTCACATGTAAAGACTTAAGTAGTTGTCCATTACTAAGGGAAGGTCGGGCCTGCAGGTGGTGTGGTGGTTAATGCCACTGGACTCCCACATGGCCAACCACAGTTTGAGTCCTGGACCTGGTGGCTTGCTTTCTCACTTTCCTCTCTCTCACTCTGTCCCCCTCTGGTCAAATAATAAATAAACAGAGCTAAAAAAAATAATTTTACAAAATAGGGAGAGGTATTATTATGACCACAAGTTTAGTATCACACCCAAGAAAATTAACATTCCTTCCTTCCCGGTATTTATACCGTTTGTATTCAGTTATCCCTGACTGGGGCTTCAGGCTTTCTCTGTCTTCTTTGTCTAAGTTTGCTATAGGGCAAGTGTGCTCGCCAGAGAAACAGAGAAATCACCACCCACCCCCGGAAGGATGGCTATGCTGCAGTCCCTTCTCCAGCGTTCTCTTGTTGGGATTTTGGACACACAAGCAAACATGGCCAGCATGATTTTCAAACTGCTGGTCCAGGACTCAAACCACACAGTTGGCCGTGTGGGATCCAGCCATCCTAACATCCACACTGTCTGCCCCAGACTTCTTCTTTTAAATATATTTGATGCCAGAAGACAGCAGGACAATAACTGCACTGTTTTAGGAAAGGGAAGTGTGACCTGAAAATACTAAATATGTCTACTTTATAGATTAGGCAAACTGTCTATAATGGAAAAGAACTCAGAGAAGTGTGTCAGGCTGATTATTTTTAATATATACACCACTACTCATTGAGAAGCTTCAGCAAATTGAAAGATTGAAAGCTGAATGGGAGAACTACATAAAAAAAGCAATGAGTTCACTTAAATATATATGTAAGCTCAAGTGAAAATAGAGTTTTAAGCAAATTGTGGTTTCCAAATGTTGTATGCTTTAAGAGAAAAAAACATTTTTCTAATTGCAGAGAACTGGAATTCTTCAGTTCTCATTGAAGGAGTCAATTGATACCGTCTGAAATGAAAGCAGGGAGCTGAGAGCCACATGGTAACACCAGCCTCCTCACGTTTGCCCGAATTTAACTGTGGACCTGTCTTTCAGGAAGAAATACCTGTTGTGGTAAAATAGCACTCAGCTTCCGTTAGTTTCATTTCAGCTTTCCTCTGTTAAATTGGAGTAGAATATAGTTTTATCTTTTTACTTAAAATGCCATACGTGAGGCTGGCAGGTAGCAGGTGGTTAAGGTGCTGGATTCCTACATGGCTGACCACGTTTCAAGTCCTGAACCTGGCAGCTGCGTTCTCTCTTTCCCTCTCTCTATCTCTCTTGGGTCAATTAAAATAAATAAATTAAATAATTCTTAAAATATTAAAGAAAAACAGTGTATTCAGCTTTAAAAAGTAAATAAAATGCCATGTGTGTCTGCTCATTTGATAAAATATTAGTCTATTCTCTTACCCATATATTCATATGGAAAAATGTTTACGGTGGATTTATCAGTGGTAATAGTAGTTTGGGGGGTCATGGAATTTGGGGTGATGTTTTATATTCTTTGGCATTTATTATTGAGGTTTTATAAAAAGAATTATTTTATTCATTTATTTTATTTATTCAGTGTAATTTGACCAGAGGGGGACAGAGTGAGACAGAGAGGGAAAGTGAGAAAGCCTTCAAGTCCGGACTCGAACCATGGTCGACCATGTAAGAGTCCAGCGCCCTTAACCACTACGCCACCTGCCGGCCCCATTAGAGTTTTTTTAAAAGTAACATGCATGCATCTTTTTGCCAAAATCACTGATGTCATTTTTTATATACATGCGGTATTAGTAAATGGAATAATTGTGATTATCTTGGCACTGCTGTTACTGCTGCTTTCACTGACCTGCTTCTGCTAAGATTCTTTTTTTTTTCTTTTTTCTTTCTTTTTTTTTTTTTTTTGGAGAGGTTTTTGCTATAGAGTGCGTGCGCTCGCCAGACAGACTGAGAGAGACAGAGAGACAGAAAGCGAGAAATCACCCCCCAGGGGGGATGACCACGCCGCAATCCCTTCTCCTCCATTTCTCCTCTTGGGATCTTGGGCGCACACGCACCTGGCGTGAGTTTTAAGCCACCGGGTCCGGGACGCGAACCGAGGTCGACTACATGGGAGTCCAGCAACATAGCCATTACGCTAACTGCTGGTCCCCTGCTGAGATTCTTGATAGAAGTTATTGCTTATGTCAAGAAACATCACTGATTTCAAAAGTATATTTTAAAACAATAAGCATCTATCAATAAGTCAGACCAACGAACATGGTGAAAAACAACAACAACAACAACGAAAACGAAACTGGAAAATAACAAGTGTTGGTGAAAATGTGGAGAGCCTGGAACCCTCCATATTGGTGGCAGGGGTAAAATGATGCAGCTGCTATGGAAAAGTTTGGCAGATCCTCCAAAAGCTAAACATAGAATTACCATATGACTCAGCAATTCCATTCCTAGGAATATGCCCAAAAGAATGTACATCAGGAACTCATCAGATACTGCAGGAGCATTATTTACAATAGCTAAAAGGGAGAGACAGCCAAGGCTGTTGACAGGTGAATGGACAGACAAAATATTGTCCATATAATGGAATGCTACTCAGTCACAAGGAGTGCAGTTCTGACACGGGCGATGATACTATCTGAATAAGCCTTGAAAACATGCCAAGTGACATAAGCTAGTCACAGAGGGAAAACATAGTATGATTCCGTTTATATGCAATACCTAAAACAGGCAAATTGAGAGAAAGTATTGATTAGAGACCATCAGGGGCTGGGGGAAGAGAAGGGACATGACTGGGCTACAGAATTCGTTTGAGATGATGGAGAAGTTCTGGAGATAGTGGTGATGGTTTTACACCATTGGGAATGTAAGTAATGCCAGGGAACTGCACATTTAAAAATGGAGAGTTTCAGGACCAGCAGACGGCACAATGGTTACGTTGCTGGACTCTCGCATAGCAGACTGCGGTTCCAGTCCCAGACCTGGCAGCCTGAACTCAGGCCGGTGTATGCATGGGACTGCCAAAGATCCAGGAGGAGAAGGGATTGCGGGGTGGCCATCCCCGCCTACGGGTGATCTCTGGTTTTCTGTCTTTCTGATGAGCGCATGTACCCTGTAGCAAAAATCTTCAAAAAAAAAAAAAAAAAAAAAGGCAAGTGTCATGTTATATATGTCACCACAATGGATGTTTAGATCATGGAACAAAGGCTTGTCATACAGAAATGGCACGTGATTTCATATTGCTTCACAGGATTGTGATGCTGTGTGAGTGCAAAATTGTTCATACTCTTTGACGAGCAGTACCAAAGTTTATGATGTTCCTTATAGCATCATTTTAACAGGGAAAAACATAGCTCGGAGCAACCTAGCAACCAAGGATAGTGAAGTAGTGACACAAATGATGGCCATCCACTTTACGGATACACTGTTGTTAAAAGTCGTAACAAGGTCGACGCTGAGGACAGAAAAGCAAATGGAAAGGCAGCCCTGCAGGCTGTGACGGAAAGCCCCTAGGCTGAGGGTAACAGGTGAGGGCTGGCTACCGAGAGACTTCCAAGTCCCTCTTCCTTCCTCCACTCATTCTGACATGTGATTCGGAGTCCGGGTTCGCGCGGGGCTCCGGCCCCAGCCCCGTCCCTGCGGAGGCCCGCTGCCCTGCGGGGCGGAGAAGGGCCGGCCAGCGTGCACGCCTGCAGGCAGACCCGGCGGGCTCGGGCTGCGGGCCACCCGTCCCCGGTACCGCACGGGACGCGCCAGGATCCCCGCCGTCTCCGCGGGGCCCTCCGGGACAGCCCCTGTCCAACCCTCCTCCGCACCGCGCCGAGCCGCCCGGGGGTCCGCCCGCCCTCCGCCGCTCTCTTCGCGGACCCGGGACCCGGGACCGGCCCGCCCCGCCCCACCCCCAGCCCAGCCCGCTCGCGGGGTGCGGCGCGCAGGCGCAGGCGCGGAGGGCGGGCGGGCGCGGGCGGAATGGGGACTGCAGCGGCGGCAGCGGCGGCGGCGGCCGGGGAGGGGGCGCGCAGCCCGAGCCCCGCCGCTGTGTCGCTCGGCCTGGGCGTGGCTGTCGTGTCGAGCCTGGTGAACGGGTCCACGTTCGTGCTGCAGAAGAAGGGCATCGTGCGCGCCAAGCGACGAGGTAGGGTGGGCCGCGGGCCGCGCTCGGGGCAGGGGGCTCTGGGGGTGCGCACCGCGGGGGAGCCAGCCCCAGTGTAGGCCGAACCGGCCCTGCTCCCCAATCTTGGTCCTCCGGCAGCTGCACGAGAGGCTGGGGTCACAGGCGCCTTGCGGAGCCCGGGCCCGGAGCTCAGGTACCTTTGCCGTGCTCCAGGGCCCGGGGTGCAGAGAGAGCCAAACCCGCAGATTCCGAGCCCGGTTTGACGGCCGCAGGTGCAGAGGTACGGACAGTGCGGTGGGCAGGGCTGGACGGGTGGCCAGGGGCACCCAGGGTGCAGGGGTGAGGCGCCTACTCGCAGGGCAGGGTCTTGGGGGCTCTGTCCCCGCCCGGGGTCGTGATCAAGCCCTCTCTGGCTTGGATTTGAGCCACCGGAATACAGGTGCTTTTCAGTGTGCAGAAAACACAAAGCAGATTTATAAAGAAAGGCCACAACGGGGGCGCCGAGCGTCCCGCCAGTGTGCCCCCAGCACCACTCCTCAGTGCTGTGGGAAGCCAGTTCTGGCCAGTGCTGGGCGCCCTGAGGCCTGAGTCCACGCTGGAGCAGCCTAGAAACGGGCCTGCACCTGCTCCACCCTGCTCCACCCTCGGAAGTCTCTTCTGAGCAGCCTTCTCACGAGAGCATGAAGAGGTCCGGGGAGGAGTGGCCACCAGGTCATGGAGGTGACAGGAAAGCAACGCAGACTCCGAAGGGAGTGGACTCTCCCAGGGCTGGCATGGTGAGCCAGGGGTGCCTTCAGAGAAGAGGGAAAGGGTCCAGGATCTCGCTGCGAATAGAAACAGATGTGCAGAAAGTTCCGGCTGGGAGAGAAGGCAGTGGTCCCCGCTGGCACCTGCTTACGACCAAGCAGAGGTCCCAAGGATGCAGAGGTGTCCACCTCTCAGGGACAAACTCACGTCTGCCGCCACCCCAGCGAGTGCTCCGCCCGCAGCCTTGGGGTTGGGAGCCGCGTTGGCCGGACTCAGAAATAAACAATACACGCGGCTGTGACAGGGTGGGTGGCAGGGGTGCTCCAGCTCTGTGGTCGTCCTCCAAGTCCCAGAGTCACCCACGAACCTGCACTGGGGAACATCTTACAGAAGGCCGAGTCGGTCACAAAGTCCGCGAGACTGCCACAGCCAGGACGCGCAGAGGGCAACCTGACCACCAAGTGACGTGAGGAAAGGCCAAGCAACCCTAATGTGGGCTCGGGCTAGTAAAGCATACAGCTATGACAGAGAGAGGGACTCGGTGTCACTGGGCTCAGCTACTGTGCTCCAGGGGATTTGTGAATAAGAAAATAAACAACAGCTGTACTTTAAAAACAACCAAAAGAAGAAGACGGGGCCTGGCCCTGCGGCACCGGGGTGGCGCTCTGCTCCAGAGAAGCTGGGTTCCTCTGCGCCTGCAGCTCAGGTCTCCAGCCCAGTCAGCCTGAGACATGCAGGCACGGGCGCCAGAGTGTCTGAGATCTGATGGCTATACCTGTGTACTGCCCTCTCGGTTAATACAGTGAAAATGGACAATGTGGGACCAGCAGATGGTGTAACGGTCACATCACTGGGCTCCCATGTAGCTGATCACTTAAAACTCACGCCAGGTGCATGTGCGTGCATGCCCAAGATCCCAAAAGGAGGATGGAGAAGGGATTGCGGCACCCTGGGGAGTGATTTCTTGCTCTCTGTCTCTGTCTCTCTGGCAAGCACATGCGCCATATAACAAAAATCTCTCCAAAAAATAAAGTGAAAGTGTGGTATTTGTTAATTTCATACTTTCCTAATTATCACCCACTGGCACTTATCCAAGCTAGCTGGTTACTCATGATGGTGGAAGACAAACATTTAAAGGGACTCGAAAAAGTTCATGGAGGGACAAGAAGTTGGCATAATGGCTATGTCACTGGACTCCCATGTAGTTGACCACGGTTCGAGTCCTGGAACCAGTGGTTTAAACTTACACCGGGTGCGTGTGCATGCATGCCCAAGATCCTGAGAGGAGAAGGAAGGAGAAGGGATTGCGGTGTGGCCATCCCCCCAGGGGGAATTTCTCACTTTCTGTCTTTCTGGCGAGCACATACGCCCTATAGCAAAAACCTTTCGAAAAAGAAAAAGTTAATGAAAAAGTAGAATTATAGTATAAGTTTATTTTGGTGTGAAAAATTTTGAAATCTTTTGTTTTTTTCATAATACACATTTTCTTTTTTAAAAAAATAATTATTTATATATTCATTGATTTTTTAAAATTTGAACAGAGAGAGACAGAGGGTGAGAGTGAGAGAAAGAGGAAGTGAGAAAGCAAGCCACCAGATTCAGGACACGAACCCTGGTTGGCCATGTGGAAGTGTCCAGCACCTTAACTACCATGCCACCTGCTGGTTCCCATAATACACATTTTCTGTGTTTTTGTTTTGTTTTGTTTTTTCTTTTGCCTTTTTAGTATGTTATTGGGCATGTGCATTGACCAGAGACACAGACAGAATAAAGTGAGAAGTTACCCCCTGGGTAGAGGGTCACGCCACAGTCCCATCTCCTCCATTCTCTCAGAACTGAGGACACACTCAGATGTGCCAGTGTGTTTTTCAAGCTCCAGGTCCAGGACTCTAACTTTGCAGCCAGCCACATGGGATCTAGCCCTCCTCACCTCCGTGCCACCTGCTGGCCCTCCCGTGAGCTTTTCGCAGGCCCCTTGTACAGTCCTGTTTCAGTGACCCTACTTTGATTGGTACAACAGATATTTACAAAGCTGCTGTTATGTGTCAGGCGCTGTTGACAACAAGGCTTTAGAATTTCTTTCCCTGTGCCACGTGTGTTGACAAGTAGCAGGGACCGTTATGGGACCGGGAGCACAGGACCACGTGACTGAAAAGGAGGCATTGAGGGAGGAGAGAGCGTAGATGAGGACAGTACGGGCCACTGACCTGACATTTCTCATGCCGTAGGACGCTGTGTCTCCGCGCAAGTTCAGCATTGAATGACTTGCCCGGAGGCAGGATTTCTAGAGGCCCAGCCTCCAGGGACCCAAGTTCTGCTCAGGCCTTCTGTTGGGAGCTCTGGGGCACGCCTTCCTCTGTCCGCATCTTTCACTGAGGGACTTAGAACAATCTGTGAAAAAGTGGATTGAAAGTACAGGTTCATTTTGGTGCAAACATTTTGAAATCCATGCAGTTTTTCTGTGATACACATTTTTCATGAACTCTTTGAAGGTCCCTTGTGCAAGTCCTCATAGGGCAGGGAATGTACTCGGCGTTTTTAAGGACTGGATAATCGACTCCACTTAGGAATGCATTGTGAATGCACTTAAAACCACTGAACTATACACTTAAAAAGGAAGATGGGGGACCAGCAGATGGCATAATGGTTATGTCGCTTGATTCCCACATAGTTGAATGCTGTTCAAGTCCTGGACCTTGCGGCTTAAACTCACACCAGGCACGTGTGCGTAAAATCCCAAGAAGAGAATGGAGGAGAAGTGACTGCAGCATGGCCATCCCCCCTGGAGAGTGATTTCTCATTTTCTAGCTCTTTGTCCCGTCCCTGTCCTTGGCAAGTGTGCACAGCCTACTGCAAAAATCTATTAAAAAAAAAAAAAGATGATGATGATAGGTTTTATGGTATATATATATATATATATATATATATATATTTTTTTTTTTTTAATCCTTTTCAGGGGGATGGCAGGTGGCATGGTGGTTTAGGATGCTGGACTTCCACATGGTCGACCGTTGTTCAAGTCCTGGATCTGGTGGCTTGCCTTTTCCCTTTCCCTCATTCTCCCTCGCTCTGTTCTTTTCTGGTCAAATTAAAAATAAATAAATAAAGTTAAATAAAATAACTCTTAAATAAAATCCTTTTCAGTTTTATAGTCTCCTCCCTGAGAGGAGCAGGGCTAGAGGCAGTAGTGGGGCCTAGGAGCCAGGCGTCCCCCATCCTTGTCCCAAGTCTCCTGCACCCACAGTTTCTGAGGGTGTGAGGGCCCTGCCTCTGGTCTCCCAGGCACACCCTAGGCTTCCCTCCCCAAGAGATGGGGTCTGTCCCTTTCTGTGGGTTTCCTTGGCCTCAGCCTCCTCCTGTGCCGACACCCTGGATGGGGCCTGTTTCCCTGTTCGCACGCCCTTCCCCCTGCTCTTCAGAGTCAGGGCACGCGCCTGTGCACGGGGGCGGGTGGCAGACACTAAGTAGTGGTGTCTAGTTGTGGAGGAAGTGGAGAATCTCAGCCTTGCATTCAGGGAAGGGCTTCAGAGCTGTCTTGGTCACTCAGAGTGACAGCACTCACCGAGTAACAGGACCCTGAGGGCCCGCTCGGGCTGCACATCCCTAACGCTGTCTGAGCTGGTCTAACCTGAGATCACGGGTAAAGCACGTGGCCAGAGCGTGAGGGTCGGAGAGTCTGAGTGGCCCTGCAGCCTGTGCCGGTGTCCCCGAGGCCGTTCCGTAAGGAGAGGAGATAAAGGGAGCGCTGAGGACTCGGGTGTCCAGACCCGGGTCTGGCGTGATGCTGTGGGCTGGCTGGGCTCAGCTGGGCGGCTCTCGTCGGGGTTGCACTGAGACGGTGGCTGGGGCTGGGAGCATCGCACTGCGGGACTGCTCTTCTTACAGGCTGGGATGGCGGACATGGCCAGGGCTTACGGAGCAGCCCTCGCTCTCCAACCCACCCCATCCCTGACTCCGTTCAGTCTCTTCACACGCAGCTACATGGGTTTCCTACCACGTGGCCGCCTCAGGGAAGTCAGACCTCGTACTTGACGGGCGGGTTACACTGCAGCCACTCCTGGGGTGGGCAGTGCGCGAACTCCTCAGCACCTCCCACTGCACGACTGCCACTCCTGCTAAGGCCAGAGGAGGGGTGCAGGCAGAGCGCGGTGGAGCCCAGCATGTCACGTTAGAGGCTTTGGGGACAGTGACACTTGATGGCAAAACTGAAGAAACCCAGTGGCTTTGACGTAACACAAATGTCTGTTTACGACAGGGGCCAGGGACGAACTGAGTCTGTGGCTCTCCCAGCTCCTGGCTGAGGAAGGCAGGAGGAATCTGGATGTCCAGCTCTGTGACGTGGCTGGGCGCAGGGGGACAGGCTCGCAGAGCCATGCACCTCCCTCAAGAGGAGCGCAGGGCGGGCTCCTGGATGCAGCCCCGGCTGGCATCGCCGGGCCCTGCAGCCCTTCGCAGGCAGCGGCCGGCCAGCCGTCTCTGCGGCCCCGAGCTGCCCTTTGAAGCAGGCCAGCTAGCCTGCAGAGAGCTGTCAGCACTTGCTCAGGGCGTCCCCGCAACTCCTTCCGAGCTGTGCTTCTGATGGAACACTGCAGACAACGACGCCGTCTGGGCCACTGCGGGTGACACTGACTGGCCACCTGGTCGGACTGACGCTTGCCAGGCTTCTCTGGTGTCGGGTGACTGGCTCTCTGGTTAACAGGAAGCCTGCAGCTTTTCTTCTCACCAAGATGGCACCAAGAGCAAAGGACACTCCTGCCCCTTCCAAAGCTGAAGCTAAAGCAAGGGCTTTGAAGGCCACAAAGGCAGTGCTGAGAGGCGTCCACAGCCACACAAAGGAGATCCGTACGCCACCCACCTTCCGGAGCCCGACTCTGCGGCTGCGGAGGCAACCCAAACGTCCTCGGAGGAGCGCCCCAGGAGAAGCAGGCTTGACCACTGTGCCTTCGTCCAGTCCCCTGACCACCACACTTGTGCCACTGTGGGCGTCAAGGCCAGCAAGCACCAGATCCCCAGCTGTGAGAAAGCTTTACGCTATGAACGTGGCCACGGTCAACACCATCGGGCCTGGTGGAGAGAAAGCACGTGGGCGACGGCTCCTGATTATGCTGCTTTGGATGTTGCCAACAAAACTGGGTCATCAGGGACCAGCAGTTGGCGTAATGGCTATGTCGCGAGACTCCCATGTAGTCGAACGCGGTTCAAGTCCCAGACCCGGTGGCTTAAACTCTCGCCGGGCGTGTGTGCATGCGTGTCTGGGATCCCGAGAGGAGAATGGAGAAGGGATTGCGGTGTGGCCATCCCCCCTGGGGGTGATCTCTTGCTTTCTGTCTCTGTCTGTCTGGAGAGTGCACACGCCCTACAGCAAAAACTTCTCCAAAAATAATTAAACAAATAAATAAGTAAATTAATTAATAAAGTTAAATAATTATTTTAAAAATCCAATTAGAATTAGGTACTTTAATCTGCAATAAAAAATAACAAAAACAAAAGCTAGGAGCATCTTCTCAGACTAGGCATTTTCTGAGTTATCTAGAGAGGTACAGAGCTGTTCTCACAGCCTAGTGGTTAAGGGAACTGGATCCCACATGGCCAGCCACCATGCACACTCCAGCCCTAGGGGCTTGATAAAGCACGCTGCGCACTCGCAAGGCATTGCCGAAGCCCAACAGTTTCCGGGAATGGGAGGGAAGGGCTTGTGGCAGACCGCGCCCACTGGGAGGCGCTTTCTCCTTCTCCCTCTCTGCCTCCTGAGTGAGTGCACATGCCCCTCTGGCAACTCACAGGGTCAGAAATGGGGCCTTTGAGACACTCTTTCGCTGTCCACGCAGGCCCGCTTCTACTTCTCAGGGGTCTACATTCACTTTTACTTAATAACTACCTTTTCCTTTAAAAAAAAATTAAGAGGGACAAATGCATGTCTCAGAGGTTGGGAGATTGACTGTAAGCACCTGCCCCAGAGGCAGGAGGAGGAGTGACAGGATGAGGAGACTGCCCCTACCCCCACAGGGACGTACCACGGAAGACAGAGGGCGCTGCTGACTGTGAGGACGTGGTGCTCGAACTGTTGCAGACAAAGGCTGTACTGGACAGACTCTTTTTTTTTTTTTTGAGAGAGATTTTCGCTATAGGGCGCGTGCGCTCACCAGACAGACAGAGACATAGAGACAGAAAGCGAGAAATCACCCCCCAGAGGGGATGGCCACACCGCAATCCCTTCTCCTCCATTCTCCTCTCAGGATCCTGGACACGCACGCACATACGTCCGGCGTGAGTTTTAAGCCACCGGGTCCGGGACGCGAACCGCGGTTGACTACGTGGGAGTCCTGCGACATAGCCATTATGCTGACTGCTGGTTCCCTGGACAGACTCTAAACTATGAAAATTGAGGGCCAGCGGCACAGAGATGAGGGTGGTTGGCTCTCACGTGACCACTGTGCAGAGTGAAACCCGGACCCAGCGGCTTGAGAATCACGCTCAGGCACAGGCATGCATGCGTGTCCAAAATCCTGAAGGGACAGTAGAGAAGGGATGGTGGCATGGCCATCCCCCGGGGGGTGATTTCTTCCTTTCTCTTTCTCCCTATCTCTCTGTCTCTGGCCAGTGCACACACTCTACAGCAACCTAAAAACAAAACAAAACAAAACAAAACTTTTTTTTTTGGAAGGGCATTTTGCTGTAGGGCGTGTGCGCTCACCAGAAAGAGAGAGAAATCACCCCCCAGGGGGGGTGGCTACACGGCAATCCCTTCTCCTCCATTCTCCTCTTGGGATCTTAGGCACACACGCACATGCGCCTGGCATTGAGTTTAGGCCACCGGGTCCAGGACTCAAACAGCGGTTGACTTCATGGGAGTCCAGCATCATAGCCACGACACCAAATGTTGGTCCCCCTCAAAAAATTATTTAATTGAAAAAAAAAAGATTTTGGGGCCGGCAGGTGATAAGGCAGCTAAGGGCGCTGGACTCCCACATGGCTGATCGTGGTTCTAGTCCCAGACCTGGTGGCTTGCTTTCTCACTTTCTGTCTTTCTCTCCCCCCCCCCCCACTCCTGGTCAAATTAAAATAAATAAAGTTAAATAAAATAATTCTTTAAAAACATTCCACTTTTGTATGTGAGTCAGCCCATGACAGTTGCAAACATACCTTGTTTTGCCACTTTTCATGGTTGTTCATGCTACTATTTAAAGACTAGAGATCCTTTATCGGGTGAAGAAACAGTAAGACCGTCATTATCCTTTTCAGTTTCAGTTTTCATGTAAAAATTCGTCTTTTAGGGGCCGGCGGGTGGCATGGTGGTTAAGGACACTGCACTCCCACATGGCCAACTGTAGTTTGAGTCCCGGACCTGGCTTCTTGCTTTCTCACTCTCTCTGTCCCTCTCTGGTCAAATTAAAATAAAGTCAAATAAAATAGTTATTTTAAAAATTCCTCTTTTAAATCCCAAGCCTGTGACCCTCTCGTCCCGTGTTGCGGCCTGGAGGCCCATGTTCCTGACATCTCGTCTCATCCCTTTGCAGGCACTTCCTACCTAACAGACGTCGTGTGGTGGGCCGGCACGGTGGCAAGTGAGTAGCCTGTGGGCCACCTGCTCCCTGGCCTTCTCCCCCTGGGCAGGGTTGGGAAAGGGATCGTCACCACCCTGCCCCCCCCACTCTGAACACCTGTCCTCAGAGTCACCCTCCGCTGTCCCTCCCGCTGTCCTTCCCTGGTGCAGGGCAGTGGAAGGGAGTGACTGACTGACTGACAGGGACGAGGCGGCAGAGGCTCCTGCCTGCCGTCAGCCCAATGTTGTCCGGGTGGGCCCGCCCTGGGCCCGAGGAGAGGAACACGCCGCCTGCTTATGCATCTGTGGCGTCCAGTGAAACCGTGTGTCCGGCCCAGCACAGCTGGCTTAACAAAGGACAGGCCCTCAGCTCAGCCTGACGACCCGCCCAGTGGTCACGTGCTGTAAGGAGCAGAGGGTGAAGAATCAGTCAGATGTGAAATGAGTAACGGCCAGCTGTACTAGAACCATCGGGTGGTCGTCTGTCACACGCTGTGTGAGACACTGCATTCTGTCACTGCCCTGCTGTGGCCCTGCGAGGGCAGCACTTTTCGCTTGGCATGCCAACTGCGTGTCACCGTAGCCAGCCGCCTGCACCGGCTCGGTCCCAGGTCCCTTGAAGGTGCACAAGAAGCTCTCTCCAACTTGTCTTAAAACAAAGGTGTGTTGGGACCAGCAGATGGCATAGCGGTTACATCACTGGACTCTCATGTAGTCGACCAAGGTTCAAGTCCCGGACACGCTGGGTGCATGTGCATGCATGCCCAAAATCCCGAGAGGAGAATGGAGGAAAAGGGATTGTGGTGTGGCCACCCCCTGTGGGAGATGATCTCTTGCTTTCTGTCTTTGTCTCTTTCTCTGTCTCTTTGGAGAGTGCACGCACCCGATAGGTGTGTCATGGGGTGGAAATACACTTGGCATTGCCCCGATGCCAGCCCCGCCGGTGAGCTTGCGCACCGGGACAGAGGGCTGAGCCACACCTGACTGACTGGGCCGTGAGGCTGCGGGTCGCGCCCTCGGCCCCCAGCCCCTGAGCCGTGCGAGTGACCCCGCAGGTTGCTCTCTCACGAGATGCAGTCACCTTCTCAGAGCAGGGCCTTGCCAGCCCGTCTGGCCAGTGCTGGGCCTCAGGGCTGGCCTTGTGATTCTCTTGACAGTGGCTGTTGGTCAGATTGGAAACTTCCTGGCTTACACAGCGGTCCCCACGGTCCTGGTGACGCCCCTGGGTGCCCTCGGAGTGCCATTCGGGTGAGAGCTAAGATTCTGTATTTTGTGTTTAATGTTTAGTTCAGACGGAAGAACATGTTTTACGTGTTAAAGTAAGGACCAGCCGGCGACACGGTGGTTAAGGTGGCTAGGTCCCACGTGGCCAACTACATGGTTCCAGCCTCGGACCCGGAGGCTTGAGAAGCACACCAGGCACCCCCTGTGTGACCACGCCCCATGGAGGGTGCTTTCTTGGTATCTCTCTGGCAAGGACATGTACCCTTTGGTATTTAAAACAAAATTAAAAAAAAATAAATTAAACTATTGTATGTACCAGCAATGTGTGGAATTGATATGAAAACTGTGCGTGCTGAAATAACTTGAGGAAGTCCCTAGCCTTTTATATCCTCGAATCTCGGTGAAAGGCTAAGCGGGGCTGCGCCGGCCGGGCCTCCGGGCACCCTCTGAGCGCGCCGGGCTCCGTGATTCCTGCCGGCAGGGCTGGAGGAGCTGCTGGAGGTGCCTGTCTCTCTGTCTCTTGTGGAAAAATTAAACAAAACAAACAAAAAACCTCAACTGAATGAAAGCTAAAATATGGATGCAAAGAAACATGATTCTAGATAAAGTCTCTGCAGTTAGCAGAAGCGAGCCAGCGTTTCCTTTAAACTTTTTTTAAAAAACTATTTAATTTCACATATAATTATTTTTTAACTTGCTATAGGGCACGTGTGCTCACCAGAGAGACAGGGAGGGAAAGTGAGAAAGCGAGCTGCCGGGTCCAGGACTAGACGGTGGGCGGCCACGTGGGAGCCCAGCGCCTCGAGCGCCACGCCCCCTGCCGGCCCGTCTGATTTAAACTCTGTCTACTTACTGTAATTCAAGGTCCATTCTAGCTTCTTACCTCCTCAAGGAGAAGCTCAACATCCTGGGCAAGCTGGGCTGCCTGCTGAGCTGTGCGGGCTCCGTCGTGCTCATCATCCACTCCCCGAAGTCCGAGAGCGTGACCACGCAGGCCGAGCTGGAGGAGAAGCTCACCAACCCAGGTAGGCCCTGTGCGGCGGGGACGGTCACCGGCGGCCCGCCAGCCCTCCACCCACACTGCTGGCAGGGCAGGCCCTCGCATGTGCACACGGCCGGTCACCCCAGACTGCATTCCCCTGGCCCACTGGCCATGTCACTGAGCACCTGGGGCGCCCCCAGGGCATGTCAGAGCAGCTCCGGGCTCTCAGCCCTTCTCCCTGCCAGTCTCCTCTGCCCCTGCAGCCTCCCCTGTCCCTGCCTTCCCTAAGCTGTCCTTCCTCTATACCCTCGCCCTCTCACCGTCCCTCCCACCCACGGGGCCCACCCACGGCCCAGGATACCTGGCCACTTCTGCTGCTGCTTCTGTGACCTGGGCCTCCATCCCCTACAGAGCTGACCCCCTACAGCTGGCGCCCCTCCCAGGCCTCTGGGATCATAGCTAGCGTGGCCATCCCCCTACGGGGTGATTTCTCACTTTCCCTTTCACTGTCTCTCTTTCCCCAGGGAGCACCCACACCCTAAGGCAAAAATCTCCCTTTTTTTTCTTTTTTTTTGGAGAGGTTCTTGCTATAGGGCGCATGCACTCACCAGAAAGAGAGAGAGAGAGAGAGAGAGAGAGAGAGAGAGAGAGAGAGACAAAGAGACAGAAAATGAGAAATCACCCCCAGGGGGGATGACCACGCCGCAATCCCTTCTCCTCCATTCTCCTCTCGGGATCTTGGGCACGTACGCACACACGCCCGGCGTGAGTTTAAGCCACCGGGTCTGGGACTTGAACCACGGTCGACTACATGGGAGTCCAATGACATAGCCATTAGGCCAACTGCTGGTCCCAGCAAAAATCTCTTAGGAAAAAAAAAAAAAAAAAAACCTTAAAAAAAAAAAAAAGGAATGCAGAGTCAAGGCTAATCACGTGGAAGCAGAGGTTTCCTTGGCTTTCCTTTCCGATCCTCACATGGCTGCCGAGGTGTGGTGCCCCCGCTGGCCAGCAAGCCCTCGTGTATCCACTGCCCCACCCATCTGGACGCTGGGGACCTTCTGAAATGTGGTCAGTCACTTGCCTTGGTGCCTTCCCAGCTTCGAGCCCTTCACAACCCTCTTCCCACGGGGTCTGAGAAAGCCCCAGCAATGCCACGCCAGGCCCGCGCCTGTCCTGAGCCGGCACCCCGGCATCCCGCTGCTCCGGGCTGCCCAGTTCTCAGCACCCTGTGCAGCACGTGCTCACCCCTCTGCTCTCCCTGCCCCTTGCCCCGTGACAGGCCAGGTGCCCAAGTGCCGTCAGCTGCGCTCTAGCGCTCCTTCCCAGCGGAGAGCTCCCAAACCTTCCCAGACAGGTGCCAGGGCTCCTTTTCCTGCCTGCTTGCCGGCTTGCGTGTCCACAGTTGTCCTTTATATACCCAGGCAGGTCCCAGCCCTGTCAGGTCCAGCACCCCCTTACACACGTCATTTAGAGCGACTGGATAGCGCCCTCGGGGGATAAAGAGCCAGCAGTGGTGCTCTGACTAGCGATGCTCAGGACCGCCGCGGGGGCAGCTGGGGAGGCCGGCAGTCCCCTCCGCTGCGTGTGCGGGTGCTGAGAATCTGGGGTTTAAGCACACCGACTGGCACGGGGGGGTCGTGTTAGACTCACTTACGGGGTCTTCCCATGGGCACTGTGACCTGTGTGGTTAGAGTAATCTGAGGGAATTTGGGTGAAAAGCAGAACGATCCTCCCTCTATGTGTTTCCAAAGCTGCACTGCGTATGAAATCTGTGCAGGCACCACTGTTTTCTAAGAGGGTCTAGGCTCTGGCTACTAGGAATATATCTTTTACTTCCAAGTCCAAAGAGACACTCAGAAACTGAGGGCGGCGGGGAGTCTTGGTGGGGCTGTGTGCGCCTCACCCCGCCCTGCACGTCAGCACCGTGCAGTGAAGGCACAGGTCCCCCCCAGCCCGGGTCTCCCCGCGGCCCCCTCCGCCCTGTGCGCTGTGCTTCGGCCTGCAGTGAGCGTTCAGGAGGGCTGTTGCGGGAGAACTAAAAAAAAAAAAAAATCCATCTGATGCATTATTTTTTAACCTCAGTGTCTACATTAACATTTATTGTTACAAAAATGGTGCTGGAGGCCAGCACGTCAGTGGTGGGTAAGGTGCTAGACTCCTACATGGCCAACCATGGTTTGAGTCCTGGACCTGGTGGCTAGAAAGTTATGCCTGTCGCGTGTGCATGTGTGCGCAAAATCCTGAGAGGAGAGTGGAAGAGAAGGGATCGTGGTGTGGCCCTCCCCTGGGGGGTGATCTCTCCCTCTCCTCTCTGTCTCTCCAGTGAACCCACGTGCCCTATAGTGAAAATTTCCCTTTTAGAAAAAAAGGAAATGACGATGGGATGACTGGTGGGGGGGGGGGGAGTCGGTCGGTGTGCCCGCCCTGGCCCACCGTGGCTGCGTGTGGCCCGTGGGCCATGACCGCGCTCCGCTCCGCTCTACAGTGTTCGTGGGCTACCTGTGCATCGTGCTGCTGATGCTGCTGCTGCTCATCTTCTGGATCGCGCCGGCGCATGGGCCCACCAACATCATGGTCTACATCAGCATCTGCTCCCTGCTGGGGAGCTTCACCGTGCCTTCCACCAAGGGCATCGGGCTGGCGGCCCAGGACATCCTGCACAACAACCCATCCAGCCAGCGGGCGCTGTGCCTGTGCCTGCTGCTCCTGGCGGTGCTGGGCTGCAGCATCATCGTGCAGTTCCGCTACATCAACAAGGCGCTCGAGTGCTTCGACTCCTCCGTGTTCGGGGCCATCTACTACGTCGTGTTCACCACACTCGTCCTGCTCGCCTCGGCCATCCTCTTCCGGGAGTGGAGCAATGTGGGCCTGGTGGACTTCTTGGGCATGGCCTGTGGATTCACCACCGTCTCTGTGGGGATTGTCCTTATCCAGGTGTTCAAAGAGTTCAATTTCAACCTGGGGGAGATGAACAAGTCCAACATGAAAACAGACTAGGAGGTGACTGGCGCTAGGCGGCTCGAGGAGCAGGCACTGGAGGTGGTTCTGGTGCGGACTGGATGGAAGAAGGGACCCTGGACCGTCGTCCGAGAGCTACCTCTGCACGGGCGGGGCCCGGCAGACGGGGAGCGAGGCCAGCCCTCTGCCGCCCGGAAGTGCCCATGGGCGCCTGGGCACACCTCTCTCAGATAGGCTGAATCTCTTTTCATTTCCATTAGCTGGAAGCTTTCATGACTACTCTTTTCTTTTTAAGACATTTTAACATCATTTTAACAGAAAATAAAGATGGGCTCTTTCTGGTTAGACATCGCGAGAGAGCAGATATTCCTTCCTGGAAGATGACTTTGGGAATGGGAGAGATCCTTGTCTGGACTGGACTACAAATACGTGTGTAGGTATGTTTGTTTGCATTAAGCATGTAGAACCTTCAGGTATGTCATCCTCGTGAGGTGTACATCGAATTGTTTTTAATGCTCTAACACGGTGACATTCCCACTCACCCACCCACCCCAAGACATCTATGGCAGATGGAGAGAGGAGAGCTGACGACGTGAGGCAGTGTTCCACCGGCAGGGGACTTCTCAGCGCAAACTGGTTTCAGTGCCTTTATCACCTGAATTCTTCACTTAATTTGACTATTACTGTGCGTACGTTCTCATAGACTAGTCTAGCGCAGCTTCCTGGATTACATTTCAGTACTTCAGTATTCAGATGAGCAATGTGTGAGCCGTTAGAAGTAATAGTGCATTCACTGGAAGGCAGTCCGGGCTGAAGCCACATCAGGGCCAGCTGACCCACGTGGCAGGTGGTACGTGTCCAATCGAAGACAGCCGGCGTAAGCAGCATGAGGTATTCCTCATCCAGCCCACGGAAGCTGGGACCGTAGCAGATCTGTCCACTTTCTCTTTCAGCAAGCCCCTGTGCCAGTCAGAAGGGATAAACGACCGAGCGGGGTCACAGGGCTGTTAAAGGAGACAGCAACTGTTCTGTAGCACACGTAGCACGTGCTCCAAGGTACGGGAACCAGCTCAAGGACGTCGTGAGTCCTAGGTTCTCCCAACGGGAGCACACAGTTGCCGAAAGAATTTCTAGCAGAAATAAAAACAGTGAATGTGACCATCTCCTCGTCAATGGAAATGGCAGTGCATCTTAAAGTCCCTCGCCCAATCTCGCATTAAAGCTCCTCAATGCAAAATAGCCATTACTTCTGCCAGGGTTGGGATCACAGCGCTCCCCGCCTACAGCAACCTCCCTTGTGTACCACTGCATTACGTGCTGCACGTGCGGCGTCTGACCCAGGGAGCCATGCCGACTTGGAAGACAGGATTGGGTAAAGCAAGTTAAAGGAGGAAGAGCTTCCACTTTCGTAATTCTTAGAAATGTGTATTTGAAGGCAAAACGAACGTTTCTAAAGCCAAGACCCAAAGGATGGTTCCCTGAAGTGTCAAAGATGCTAAATAAAATGAGGTTAATTTAATGGAGAGCAAAGACTACCTTCTGGGATTATACATACTGGTGATGGGTTGTTAGTGATTTTTGATATCTAAGAGCAGCAACAAAAGTATTAACGTTAGAAAAAAACTTACAGTAAGTGATAGTTAATAAACGCTTACAAAGTCTATTACCCTTTATCAGCTCTTGAAGGTTGGTTTTTTATCATCAGCACTTAAAGGAGTGTGGGCCTTAGTTCATTGAACTGAACTCTGAAAATGAACCGTAGCACATAGTATTGCAGGCATACCCGCAGTTGCCCAGCTGAGGACTTGGGGATACTCGAAGACACTTGTGGCCTTGTGAGTGTGACGATGAAGCTCACGACTCATGCAGAAATGATCGTGTTTATTTTGCTACAGCTTCAGATGAGGTAGCTGACGTAGCTGCTGGGGCACCTTTACTACGTCCTAATGCACGTCACACCTAGGCACGCAGAGGTGACAGCTTAGGATGATCTTCCTATGAGTTGTTGGTGGTGGTTGTTTCAAAGTAACAGAAAATCTCGAAGTACGAGTAGCGCTTCTCCTCATGAAGGTAACTTGTCCTGGAACCAGATCTTCCAGATTTCCAACTTTGTGGCCGATTTTCCTTGGCAGGACACACAGCTTTTTTCCCTCTGGAACAAAGTTCCTGTTGTGGTTTGCAAGCGTGTGACCCTCAGGAGATGCCGCCTGCAGTCTGACGGTCGGCTTCCCAGTTTAACAGAGCGTATGCTGTCTGATTCAATAGTACTTGTCCAGGTTCGTGCTGTCGTGACTTGCAGGTACAAAGAATAACAGCCCAATGACAACTTTGAGGGAGGGCCTGGAACGGGGATGGGTCTCTTAGTGGTCTCCGAAAGTACGTGTGTGTGAAGCATTTTTGTTATGGTGCTGTACTTGGGCGTTTGTCTCTGATGCAGCTGAGCGGAAGAGGCCTGCTGCATGCTGGCTGGCAGGCTCCCGTGAGCAGGCCCTCGGTCGCGACACGCAGATCTGCTCTCGGAGGCCATCTCTCGCCGGTCCTGCTTGGACATTGCCTTGCTTCCTCATTGAGTCTGGATCTGAAAAGACAGGGCTGGCCCCAGAGCTTGGTGGCAAAGGCAGCCAGATCCCATGTGGCCTGCTGCAGTCCACACCTCAGCCTGGTAGCCAGGGAGCGAGGGGAGTATGTGGTTACGCGAGTGTGCGCCCCAGATCTCAGTGAGGTGGACAGATGGAGAAGGGACCACAGTGTCACTATGTCCTATTGGGACATGCTTTCTCTTTCTCCCTCTCCCTATTCATCTCTCTCTCTCTCTCTAGCAAGCGCACATGCCCTCTGACAATTAAAAAAAAAAAGACAAAAAAAAAAACCCTGTAAGGATTTGTTCCTGTTCCGCTTGTCGATGGAGTGTAGAGCCGATTGAGGGCTCTAAACCAAACCAGCACTGCATGACCACCTTGGAGTGCTCTGCTGGTCTGCAAGGCCACACCTTCTCTGTGGAGAAGGTTCTGGGCAGGTGGACAGTCTGTCCCCAGCCACCCACAGGGCAAGGCACTGCCTGTGATGGGACTTGGAGGAGGATCAGACTCTCTGGTGACCTTGCGCGTCGCTGAGCCCGCCATCCCAGGGCTTTCGCGGTAGGGTGTCAGTGAGATGGACGTCACTGCACTTTGCTCAGCAATAAGCATGGTTCTTTCAGTCCTCGCCATTCCTACTTTTCAGGCCGCTTCGTTACACTTACTTTTACTTCCTTAGTTCACCCCAGGTGCGGCATGCTGGTCTCTGTTCCTGGGCCTTGTGTCCGTTTTCTGCTAGCAGAGAGCTCTCCTGACGTGTGCAGCGGCCTCTGGCGTTCCTTGGCCAGCCCAGCCCATTGCGCTGTCAGTGTCCAGGCCTGTCCCCAGGCTTGTGTAAAGCTCGGAGGTGCCGCGTCCCCAGGGTGTGGACGCATGGCCAGTTCATGGAAGAAGGCCATGAACACAGACCCTCACCCTGCTGCACAGCCGCTGTCAGAGGTCCCTCCATTTCCCACGCTGCTCAGCGAATCTAGGGGAGCAGAGAGCACCCCAGGGGCTCAGGTCAGGCCCGTCGCTCCCCTCTGACGCTGACCTGACCTGGCTTAGGGTTTCTGTGATGGGACAGGACACGGACAGAGAAGGCTTCAGGGTCAGTCTGTCCCCGACTGTGCAGCATAGCTCGTGTGGTTGGAAGGCGCTGTCTCCTGTCCGACACCACGGAGACTGTTCACCGAGCATGCAGGCTTGGATGAATCTCGGTGTTCCACCTTCTCAGGGACCAAGACGCATCCTCATTCCTTAGCTGCGAGCTGCTTCCTGAGCACATGTCCATGTTTTCCATATCTGTCTTACATTCCTAGCCAGAACTTATTCAGCTGAGTTAGCAACAGGCCAGTTTGCATATCCGCCACATCCCAGGATAGTTCTTCATATAAAATACCTCAATCTTTTGTATTTTTCACTTCCACTCACAACTGTACTGATGAATTTCAGAGGTCTTTGCTTTAGCTTGTAGGTGATTTTCCACATCTGGCCAGATTCTTATACCTCCACCGTATACTTGAAAAGATGAATGATTATAGGCACAGGAATGGGAATTTGGCTTGAATACCACATGTTTATCTTCATTCCTATTTCTCTCGTTATTAAATGCAATGGAAGAGTTCTATTTTAAGGAAATGTAACTTTTACATCAAAAAATGTGATATAGTAAGAAGCTGGTGTTCTGTAGAACAAAGATCATGGAAACAAACATCTGTTTCAAGGGTACCCAACGAGATGAAAAACAGAGTCTGAGGCCCAGGGCGTGAGCCTGGGAGAAAGATTGCTTTCTCCTTTTTTCTATTTGTCCCTGAAGTGTGCAAACAGGTGAGTCCTTTCACCTTTCTGTGCCTCGGTTTTTCTACCTCTAAAGGGGGTGGCATGGTTCTCCAAGTTGGCCATTTCTACAACGCCAGCACTTACACCAGTGTTCCGGTGGCCTCAGGTGAGGGCACCCTGTTCAGGGACCACTCTGGGAGTGACACGGTGGAGACAGCGATGCCTAGAGTCTGCTCAGGACCGGGCTGTAGACTATGCAGCTTGGAGCACAGAGAGAGCGAGCCAAGGAACCACTGGCAGTACTGTCTGCATGATTCCACGAAGCTTTCATTTCTCTTCTTTTCTTTTATATATGCGATTGTAAAATCTGGAAGCTCCAGATTGCAAAGGCTGCGCTGAAAGATCACATTTGCTGGTGTGTCGGTCTCTCCTGGCGGGTCTCAGGCCTCTCTGCAGAAGGCTGGATGGCCGTGAAGCACATGACCGTGCTGCACTGAGTTTGCATCGGGTGCTGCTGCTTCCTGCCTCTGAGCAGTTCCACCCTGGGGTGAACTAACACCAGGCGAGAGGCAAGCGCTCCCAACCACTGGTGCCAAAGGGTCATGTTACAAAGATCAGAACCTCTTATTTCATTCGTTAGAAGACAGTAATAGTCCCCACACCCTGCTGGTGGTTTTGCACTTTGCAGAAATGAAGAGTACTGTGTCAGTAGCACTCCTGGGTGTTTTTGTATTTTTAAAGGATAACTATTATTTTCTCACAAAGTGGAATATAATCATGAAAGGGGAAGAAAACTAGACCTAAAATGTCAACTGTTGATTGGCCGCGTGAGTTTCTTCACACAAACGTATGGGGAGCTCCCCATGGCCGTACACACTGCTGACAGTGGCTAAGCCGTGCTTAGATTTTGCTTTGTAGAAGTAGTCACAGCATGTTGTAATTGCCTTATGTAAATAAAAAGGCTATTTATTAAGTTTTCCAATACTATTTATTAATCTGTGTGTGTTTTAAAATAAAATAACTTATTTCTAGCTGAATGCTTGTCGATTTTTTTCTCTTTGTTTGAAAGGCTTAGCCTTGGGTTCTAAATCACCCAGTTCCTCAAACTGCCCCCCTTGTGTTGTAGAAATGAATAGCCTGGTCTCCATACCAGTGTAGAAAATGTCTACTTGAGCATCTATCTTGGGGGAAAAAAATCCATGATGTATGAGGATTCATCCTTCTGTGCCCAGCTCCTGATCTAATGAAATGATGGGATTAAAGAAAACCAGCTCTACTGTATTTATTTCTTCCTTAGAGAGACGGAGAGACATTGAGATGGGCATCCCCGAGAGGGTCCGCAGCTGTGGCCGCCCCAGCCACAGCCAGTGTGGAGTGCAGGCACGCATGCGTGCACACCCAACTGCAACGGGGGCCTCGGATGTACTCCACCTGTTTCTGTTGTGCCCCCAGCTGTATCTTAACGTTTTTAAAAATTATTTTTAAAATTTAATTTATTAATTATTTTTTGAGGGAATTTTGCTATGGGGTTTATGTGCTCGCCAGAGAGACAGAGAGTGAGAAATCAGGGACCAGCAGTTGGCATAATGGCCATGTTGTTGGACTCCCATGTAGTCAACCAAGGTTCAAGTGTAGGACTTGGTGGCTTAAACTCATGCCGGGCACGTGTGCGTGCTTGCCCGCCCAAGGTCCCAAGAGGAGAAGGGATTGTGGCGTGGCCATCCCCCCTGAGGGGTCATTTCTCACTTTCTCTCTCTGTCTCTCTGTCTGGGCACACGCCTTATAGCAAAAACCTATCCAAAAAATAAAGTGAGAAATCACCTCCAGGGGGATGGCCATGCCACAGTCCCTTCTTCCCCATTCTCCTCTTGGGATTTTGGGCATGCACACACATGTGCCCAGGGTGTTTCAAGCTGCCGGGTACAGGACTTGAACTGTGGCTGGCCATGTGGGAATCCAGCAACGTAACTATTACGCCATCTGCTGGCCCCTATTTATTTTTCAATTTGACCAGAGAGAGAGAGAGAGAGAGAGAGAGGGAAAGTGAGAAAGCAAGCTGCCAGGTCCGGGACTCGAACCACAGCTGGCATGTGGGAGCCCAGCACCTTTATTACCACACCACTACTGGCCCTAATACGAGTGTTTTAAATGCCAGAGAAGCCACCACTCACTCTGGAAGGACACGGCAAATGTAACAAGAGCAGGGTGTGAGTGACAGGGAACATGGTCACGTGCTCTGCTGGTCTCATGTTCTCTGGGAACAAACCCAGAACATACACAGGGGACTGGGGACAATCTGTATACAGGAAAGCCATTTGATTTCCTAATACAAAGGAAACTATGTGACTTGGACCAGCTTGGCTCAATCCCTGGTCTCAATCGCAGGTCAGCCACTAGCATTGCCCCAATGGTCCCCTCTTCCAGCGGGCCAGCCCTGGCTTCTCCCCGTCATCATTTAAGGTGAAAACTGCCACACTTTCTTAGCCAAAGCCAGTCCCAAAGTCAGTGGAGATCCAGGGACGGAGTGGAGCCACCACTGCAAAACGTGTGGGCACATGGGTAGGTGGAGACCCAGAGCCATCTCTCATCAACGTATAGCAGCGTCAGAGACCAACTCGCCAACGACGTTCCAACATCCCATGTCATTCCTTATCTGAAGACATCATCTAGCTAGAACCTGGCTAAGGCCAAAGAAGGTAGCAAATAGATCCTCTGAGCCAGCTCTGAGGTGCAGGGTTGTCTGGTTGCCAAGCTCACAGGTGAAGAGTTCTTAAAGCCAGAGAGGGTGCGTGCTGTGCACACCTGTCTCGGCGTACATGGACAAGTGGGCACAGCTGGAGATTTGGAAAGGACTGACACACAGACACACAGGTAGAGAAAAGCAGGGATCGGGCGCACGAGGCATCTCTGATGGGGATCGCCGCAAAGCCCAAGCCATTTCCAGGTGTTTTCCATTGTAGACTGCAAGTAACCCTCGCCTGGCCCTCTGTGGCTGAATGTAATCTCCTTTCACCTCAGCAGACCACACACCACGCAAGTCTGTGCCCTGCTCTTCCTTAAAGGTCACATTGTTCAGCTCACACTCAGCTGCTCCCTTCTCACACCGTCCACAACAGAACAGTCCAGTGGGAATATAGTCTCAAAAGGGTAAATGGCGTGTGGCGTTTTCTGTTTCAATAGCGTAGTTTTCCTTTAAGAAAGATCTCCCCACCTCAGATGGGGAGATTAAAAGTCTTAATAGTGTTTTAATGTCTAGTCACTGCCAAGAACACAGCATCGCCAAGGGACCTTTCCCCCTGTGACCAAGGAATCAGGGCCTTACTAGGACTTACTGAGAGGCTCTGCCCTTGTTTCGATGCGCCCTTGGTTTTCTTTCGAGGAAACTAAACTGGTGGGTCCCAGATAATCCGCGCTCTCCAAGATGATCGCCTCACAGTGGGTTTCCTACGTACCTCATGAGAAATAACACTGCACCGAAGGTTCCAAGGGGGGACAGCACCTGTCCCAGGATTGGTCCGTCAGCGTCTGGGAAAGGCCCACTGCCGGGGCGCCGCCCAGGCTCTCCGCACACCCCCTGCCCTCTCCGGAGGACCGGGCCCCTCAGACATGGCCCCGGCATCGCTTAAAATGCAGCCTCACACGCTGACCGCCCCCGGGAATTAGCGTTTTACATCGCGCCGCATGGCACTCTGATTGTGACCACCGGTCCTCAAACCCTACCGTAGGAAAGCGAGTCCTCGACCTGCACAGCTCGGCCTCCCTCGGCAACCGCACGCGCGGGCGAGTGTGGCGGGGGCGGGGCCTGCGCGGCCGGGAACTGCGCGTGCGCGCGCGCCCGTTGCGTCACTCGGCCGCGCCCAACTTGCTCTCGGCGGCGGCCTTGGGTGCCGGCGGCGGCGGGCCGGAGGTCGTCCGGGGCAGTTTCCTTCGGCATTCCCCATGGAGGAGGCGGCGCGCACGGCTGCAGTCCCGGATGCTCGCACCTGCCCCTGGACGGAGACGAAGGCGGTGGCGGCGCGAGCACTGGAGGGGGCGGCCCGCGGGCCCTGCGTGGGGGTGTGAGCCGAGCGGCTGCCGATCGCCGAGGGAAGCCGCGCGGCCCGGGCGGGTGAGGGCGCCGCTTCTTCCTTTGGGCGGGCGCCGGGCCGGGCCGGGCCGGGCCGGGCCGCCGCGAGGGCCTCTCCGGGCGCCGCTCTCCCCGCGTGCCCCGAGGCGGGCGCGGACTTCGGGCGTCGCAGCGAGGCCCTCCGCGGCACCTGGCCGGCGGCCCTGCGTCCCCAGGCTTGCCGATCTGGGCGGACCGCTTCGGGGACCCCTGGCCCTGCGTGAGCCCTCGAAGTCCGCCGTGCGGCCACGACAGGCTGCCCTAACTTAACTTCCCAACTTATATAAAGCCCCTGGAGCCTGCCTCTTCACACGCGTTCTCTGTACTCCAGCTTGGTCGTTATGCCTTTGAAAGTACCGGAGGCTAGTCGTTTTCATGCCGGGTGTGTGCCTACGTGGGGGGTTCCTGAGTAGTAAGGAGAGACAGCGCCAAGGCCCTCGCACCTCGCGCCCGCCACGAGCCGTGTGGAAGCAGCGTGCTGTGCGCGCTTGAGCAGGTTTGCTGGTTACCTGCAGCTATGCGGTCCTTGGCTTACTTCTTATTCCTTCCTTCCAGGCCAGAGGTAGCGTGTAAAACCGCGTGGGAATAAAGGGTAGTTAAGAGGAAATAAGGGAATAAATCATCTCTGACCTCGTCCAGCCTTTTCCGTGAGGCAGTATTACAGTCACACGTCAGGTACAGCCCTGAGGGCGTTTCCCAGGTAGGATAGCGGTGCAGGTGCCCAGTGTTCCCGAATGCTGCCTTTTTTTTTTTGGAGAGGTTTTTCGCTATAGGGCGCATGCGCTCGCCAGACAGACAGAGACATAGAGACAGAAAGTGAGAAATCACCCCCCAGGGGGGATGGTCACGCCGCAATCCCTTCTCCTCCATTCTCCTCTCGGGATCTTGGGCACGCACACGCGCCCGGCGTGAGTTGTAAGCCACCGGGTCCGAGACACGAACCGTGGTTGACTACGTGGGAGTCCAGCGACATAGCCATTACGCTAACTGCTGGTTCCCCCGAATGCTGCCTTTTTTAAAAGAAATTATTTTATTAACCTTGTTTATTGTAGTTTGACCAGAGAGGGACAGAGTGAGAGAGAGAGGGGGAAAGTGAGAAAGCAAGCCTCCAGGTCCCGGGTCCAAGGGCAGCTTGCCAGGTGGGAGTCCAGTGCCCTTAACCACCAGGGCCCGGCAGCCGCCCCACCCCTGCTTTTAAAATGACCAGCCAGTGAGAAGCTGGAAGAAAAGCTATGTCACTGGACTCCCACGTAGTCGACCATGGTTTGCTCCTGGACCCGGTGGCTTAAACTCACGCCCGGGGCATGTACGTGTGTGCCCAGGATCCCGGGAGGAGAATGGAGGAGAGGGGATTGCGGCATGGCCATCCCCCTTGGAGGGTGATTTCTCGCTTTCTGTCTCTCTGTCTGTCTGGCGAGCCCACGCACCCTATAGCAAAAACCTTCCCCCCCAGAAAAAGAAGAAAAGAAAGCTGACTTGAGAGGGCAGATGGCACCAGGCGGGCCTTGTGGGGTGCGGCTGTGCCTGTGGGCCTGCCTGCTGGCCCTTCTGCCCTCTGTGGTCTTAGGGAAGCCTGCTTTCTGTGGCTGTGAAATCTTACTCCGTGTGGAGTAGACGTGAGGCGTGGAGACACGGCCATGGTGCCTAGGTAGGTGCTCAGTAGGTGGTAGCTGCTTTTAGGGAGAAATAGTGAAAAAGAATTTCACTTGTTTGCAGGATAGTTCTGTCGTGCGAAGATGGTTCATAGTAGGTATATTTTAATCGAAACTCTGATTTATTTACTTGGTTGAGATATTGACCAGAAAGTCAGATTTCTCTGCAGAGAACAGGACTTCTCTGTACAGAATGAGACAGTATTTACAGCATAGGAGCTGGGTAGGAAAAGGTCGAGGATGCGGAGTCGCAGCTACGTGATAGGAGCAAGTCTAGGATGGCATGTGTGACGTGAGGACTGCAGGCAGTGACAGTATTGTGCGAGGGGGCTTCCTACAGTAGATTTTTACCTGCTCTGGTGACCAAGGTAACTACTGGGCAACAGACTCGTGGATGTGTGTCTCTACAATACCATTTTACTATGTGCATGTGTCCTATAAAAATGCCACTGTTTGGAGTAAGACTCAGGAGGACAGAGAAAAAGGAAATGGAGAGAAAGCGGGGAGTGACGCTGGAGGTGCCTCAGCCTCCCTACCCAGGAGATGCTCGAGATTTACTTGGGAGTGTTGGGGCCACAGGAATGGCGAATGGCGGGTACTTTGAGTAGCTTACTTGCCACTGTCACTTTATGGCTCATCTATGGGTCCCAGTAAGGGAGCACTTGGCCAGAAGATTCTGCCCAAGGGTTGCTACAGCCATCATTTAAGTTTTTTTTTTTTTTTTTGAATTAATTTTATTTATCATCATCATTACTTTAAGTTTTTGCTACAGGACATGTGCACTCACCAAAGAGAGAGAAAGTGAGAACGTGAGCAGCCAGGTCCAGGACTCAAATTTTGGTCGACCATATAGGAGTCAGGCACCTTAACTACCATGCCACTTTCTGGCCCCATGTCCTTATTTTTTGGCAGTAAACTACCTAAAGGCCATTCGAGGGCTGATCTAACGCATCATATCGTAAAATTCACTTAAAAAGCCCCCGGAACTTTAGGCCAGCTGGTGGCATGTGGTTAAGGAGCCAGCTGGAGCCCACATCGCTGGCTGCGTGGTTCAAGTCCAGGACCCAGTGGCTTGAAAATCTTGCTACATTTTGCGTGCATGCCCAAAATCCCAAGAGGAGACTGAGAAGAAGGGATTGTGGCGTGACCGTCCTCCCTGGGGGGTGTTTCTCTTTCTTCCTCTGTCCAGCACTCACACCCTATAGCAAAAACTAAAAATAGTTCTTGGCAACAAGCTAAAAATAAGCATTCTGTGTTGTAAAAGCACCCCTCAGCCTAGAGAACGCTCAGCCTTGAACACTCCTGCATACAGCTTACTCAGTTTCCTTATGTGCACGTGGAACTGAGCAGCTGTGTAAAGTTTCAGTGGCTGACATGGAAATCCAGTCTGGCAGGTAGACGGACGGCAGAGCTCCGTGTGTGGGTTTGTGGACGGCCTGTGGGTGCCCATCTGCTCTGACCCTCACCTCCTCACTGCTGTGGGCTCCTCGCCCACACGGGGAGAGCCACGGAACCCTCTGTCCCTAGGAGACTACTCACCTCATGCCTTACAGCCTTTGCCTCGCTTTCGTTTTGTTTTTCCCTGTCTCATTTTTTTTTTAGTTGTTAAGCTTTAGAACAAGTAGAAGTTCTAAGAGAATTTAAAACCATGTTTAAAGATGGAATAGGTTGGGGCCAGCAGGTGGCATGGTGGTTTAAGGCACTGGACACCCACATGTTTGACTGTAGTTCGAGTCCAGGACCTGGTGGCTTGCTTCCTCTCTCTCCCTCCCTCTCCATTTCTCTCTGGTGAGTGCACATGCCCTATAACAAACTTAAAATAATACTGCTAATTTTTTGGGAAAAAAATATTTTGAATAGGTTGGGGCCAGCATGGTGGTGTGTTGGTTGAGGCACTGGATGCCCACGTGGCCTTGAGTCCCAGATGCAGCTTCTTGAAAATCTCTCCGCGGTGATACTCCGGCACTGTGGTAACTGTGTTTACCATTATTTTCACGTTACTGGCTTTGTTTCTTGCCCGTTTCTCTAATGAGGATCCGTCCAGGTTAGTATGCTCAGTACACACAGCACCTAGCTGTCCAAACCGAGCGGCTGGTGGACAGGAAGTTCAGCTGCTCTGGCTAAAGGCCAGGGTCCCAGGACTTCAGGAAGGAGCAGCGTGGTCAGTTAGTGAGAGTCGACTGGTGGGATGCTGACGGAATTGCAGGCTGGTTCTGGGGTGCAGGAGCTACCCCAAGGTGTGCTGTAAGTGGCGGCCCCACCCCAGACCGTGCTGCCCAGCGCCACTCGCTCGGTTTCAACTGCTTTAGTTCATCCGCAGCAGCATTTGGGGAGCCACTGTCTTCCCTGTGGTTCGGGGGTTGAGCCCCCAGGTGCCCACACCGGTGCCTGCACCGCCCGCGCAGCGGCGCCCTCTGCTGACAGGGCGATGTGCCGCCTGCCTCCGAGCCCCCTGCCCTGGACGAGTTCCCTCCCGAAAGCTTATACCTACGGGAAATTACGGGTGGGGACATTTTACCTTTCTTGGCACAGGTTATTCAGAAAGACACACTGTAAAACTGACCGGTGCATTTGCCAGCTAGACTTCTACATTATGCCTGCTTTTTTAGTCTGTAGAATTTTTCTTATCAGCAGTTTTATTACTGTGGACTGTTGACTAAGGCTAGAAACCATTTTAAAATATTGTTTTATAAAGTTTGCTCTAGGGCACATGCACTCACCAGAGAGGGAGGAAAGTGAGAAAGCCAGCCAGCCAATCAGGGACTGGAGCCACGGTCAGCCACGTGGGAGTCCCGCGCCCAACCACCACAGCACTTCGTGGGCCCCGTTTTCTTTTTAAATACACGACCAGAGTTTTTCTTTTTTCTTTTTTTTTTTTTTTCTTTTTTTGGAGAGGTTTTTGCTATAGGGCGCGTGCGCTCGCCAGACAGACAGAGAGAGACAGAGAGACAGAAAGCAGGAAATCACCCCCCAGGGGGGATGGCCACGCCGCAATCCCTTCTCCTCCATTCTCCTCCCGGGATCCTGGGCACGCACGCACACGCGCCCGGCGTGAGTTTAAGCCGCCGGGTCCGGGACTCAAACCGCAGTCGACCACGTGGGAGTCCAGCGACATAGCCATTACGCTAACTGCTGGTCCCCAGAGTTTTTCTTAAATGTGATGAAACTTGATTTTCTATCATCCGTCTCTGCCATAATTGGAATATTCAGTTGGTAAGAAGATGAGTATTCATGAGGAACGGCATGGAGCCTTTTCCTTCACAGACGAGAAACGGGAGGAGCGGGATGGCACGCGCTGCGCTCTGCCCTGACACCTCGTTTGTCTCTGCTCAGATCGAAGACCGCCTCGCCTGCCGCGGCCAGAAGCCCCTGCTCCATGGTCGGCGTGACTCGCGGGAGCAGCCCACGTAACGAACGACATGAGCCACGGTCGTGGAAAATATGACTTTTACATCGGTCTGGGCCTGGCGATGAGCTCCAGCGTTTTCATTGGAGGGAGCTTCATTTTGAAGAAGAAGGGCCTCCTGCGACTCGCCGGAAAGGGGTCCATGAGGGCAGGTGGGTGACGCTCTGTGTCCTCTGTCCTCCTGCCCGGGGGAGCCTTGAACAGACTGGCCGCAGGTGCTGGGCGTCCGTGGACACTCGGACAGGGAGTCGTGAGGGGTGCATGAGGGCAGGTGGGTGGCTGCGGGCGACGCTCTGTGTCCTCTGTCCCTCCTGCCCGGGGGGGCCTTGGAACAGACTGGCCGCGGGTGCTGGGCGTCCGTGGACACTCGGACAGGGAGTCGTAAGGAGGAAACGGAAGGTGAACTGATGTCCGGGTTAGCTAACCTCCCAGAGCAGGACGGGCCACTGCTCCGTTAGCATCTGGCCTTGCTGGGCCCTGCAGTGCCTCTGCAGAGGGGGACGTGGGGTCTGTGGAAAGTCCCTGTGGTACTGAAGGCTGGAACATCTCTCCACAGTTGGAGAAGTTCTGCTCACAAATTGGCAGGAAGGGGAAGGCTTCCCTGGCCTTGAGGAGCCAGTTCCGTGCACTTCTCGGCGGTGCAGGTTGTTTCCCCAGGAGCTGCTGACAAGCCACAAGTCCCCGGGGGTACGCAGTGTGACTAAACCACTCTGACACCTCTGACTGGGGCAGTCGTGACAGTGCCCCGCATTAGGCGGCTCTGTGGTGGCCTCCCATCATCCTGCCTCTTCAGTTCTAGACCTGCTGGGGCAGTGACGAGTAGCACCTCCTCTCTCCTTCCTGTGCCCGCTCTGTGGCCACGCCCGACTCCGCGTCGGGAAACACAGCAGCCTCTCCTGGGGCTGAGTGGACAGAAGTGCCGGCGGCTGGTGCTTGTTCCCCGCCGTCGTCCTCGGTCCGAGGCGGGCACGCTCGTCCATGGTGGGTGTGCTTGGAAAGAGCCCGCGCACCGCGGCTTCTCCTGGAGTGGCTGAAGTGCAGGTCACTTCCTGCCTTTATCGGCTGGGTGGAGGAGAAAGCCCTGCAGAGGCAGGTGTGCACCCTGGCGGCCCAGCCGGGGCTCCTGCCGTGGGCTCCCACATGGCTTATCCCCATTTAGGGTAACTCGCTCGAGTGGGGCTACTGCTTATCGGTTCGTTTTCTTTACGTTGTATATCGAAGCTGAGTTCACGGGGGGAGGAAGTATGGGTTGAATGGAAGAGATTCATTCCTTCTCTCAGGATCACAGCACAAGTCTGACTGGTTATAAGTATCCCCTTTTGTAGGGTTGTCGTGCATGTGCCCCAAGAAATCCCCTTCGGCAGGCAAGTACACGTTTAAAGTGGTGATCGTCGTCCGAGAGCTGTTTAACCCACCCCTGGTGGCTGGCGTCCTTTACATGAGTCCGATGATCTCACAGAGACCTTCCTTCGCAGGGCAAGGTGGCCATGCGTACCTTAAAGAGTGGCTGTGGTGGGCTGGACTCCTGTCAAGTAAGTACGGAGAGCACCCTGAGAGTCCCGCAGCTGCAGAGCAGGACTGCTGCAGGTCCCAGGCTGCCTCGTGTTGCTACCACAGTTTAAACCCAAATAGATCACCTTTCCTTGGGCCGGACAGTGGCATGGTAGTTAAGAGCTGGATCTCACACAGCCAGCCCTGTGGTTCAAGTCCTGGACCCAGTGGCTTGAAAAACACACCAGGCACACGTGCATGCGTGTCCAAAATCCCGAGAGGAGAGGAGAGGAGAGGAGGATGGAGCAGGAGGGATTGCAGCATGCCTGTCCCCTGCGGGTGCCTTCTCACTTGCATCTCTGTCTCTCTCTGGTGAGCACACACATCCTGTAGTGAATTAAAAAAAAAAAAAAAAAAAAAAACTTGTTTTCTTAATGGACAAAACTAAATATATACTATTTAAGCCTAGAAAGTCAAAGTCAAGGAAAGAAGGAAGGAAAGGAGAGGAAGACAGAAGAGCCAGTAAGAAATAGAATGCTTTTACTTCAGGGTTGGCTTCCCTCACTGGGTTGTGCTGGTTGCCCTCGGGTACCGAGACCTACCTATGTGAAGTCTTTATTAAAACGTCCTTATGGAGTATGAGCCAGATGTCAGTTAGCACGGCAGATTTCTGTCCCGGCGGACATGGGCTCTGACGTTGGTAACTCCCAGGAGAACCCTACCCTGTGGCTAGATGGGAGGGAATACGGAAGTCACTACGCACAGTGGAGACGGGATAAGAGACTGCATGAGCGCAGGCATGTCCTGGTCGAGCATGTACGTTGCTGTCTGAGGGTTGTCTTTTGTCATCCGTCTCCAAGTGGGAGCTGGTGAGGTGGCCAACTTCGCTGCATACGCGTTCGCACCTGCCACGCTGGTGACTCCGCTCGGGGCACTCAGTGTCCTCGTAAGGTAAGGCACTCCTCCACGTGTACGAGCTGTCACGACCTTTCCCCCATCTGGGGCTTGTTCTGTATAGTAACTTGCTTTTAAAGCTTTCCCTCCACGCATAGAGCAGTGGACTTGCTTTGTCTTGCTTGTACTCACAGCCAGCACTAGTTCTGCTTTTTTTTTTTTTTTTAAATATTTACTGAACTTTATTCTATTTATTTATTTTACATTTGACCAGAGAGTGACAGAATGAGAGAGAGAGAAAGTAAGAAAGTAAGCCAAGCTGCTAGGTCCAGGACTCGAACCATGGTCAGCCATGTGGGAGTCCAGTGCCCTTAACCACTTCACCGCCTGCTGGCCCCATTAGTTCTGCTTTGATTTCAGTTTTTCTCCATTTATTTATTTATACGTTTTCTTATTTTTGATAATTGAATCAAGGATATTGCCATCTTCATCATTTTCAACACAAAGTTTACATTTTTGGGTCTGTTGGTGCGTCTCCCTTTCCTATCTGACTGCAGTTTTTACAAGTCCCACCTTGCACCTGTCCCAGCGCCTACATTCGGCACACACGCCCTCCTGGGGCACACGGTGGCAGATGAGGCTTCTGTGTGCGCTGTGGACGAGCCCTGGCCGGGCTGAGGGTGCGCGTCTCCACAGGCTGGTGTTCGCTCCCGTGCGCAGCCTGGGATGCGCCCCCGTGTGCTGTCACGGCCAGCCCGATAGCTAAGCCCATGGGGTGTCGGGTTTGGACCTCTTCCTGAAGGTGACTAGTAATTACATGGTTTTGTCCTCCCCTCTCCACGAGAAATTGTGGCGCAGATCTTTACTGTTACATCAAACACATCATTATTTAATACTGTACCGTTATTACAGATTGTGGTTTTAGATCTGGCTAAAGCTAGGTATACCACATTAAAGCCTGATCATTTAATTACGTGAGTGGGATGCACCAAGCAGGAGGAGTACAGCCGAGCAAATGTGCAGGATTGCTGTGGCCGTAGACCCTTACTCAGGCCTGTACAGATGAGGCCTCACTGTGAAGCTCACTGGCTTCCACAGGGAACGGCGAGTGCCCACATTCCGTGCGTGAGGAAGGTGTTCCCGAGAAATGCCGACGGTGCGGTCGTACGTGCTCTTACCTTGGCTGCAGCCAGAATCTTCCTAAGCTCGCAGGCTGCGGCTGGAGCTCAGTGACGTGCATGCTCAGTTGTACAGGTGTTCGCAGTGAGCCGAGCCTTGCCTTCTCTTCTCCCTCAGTGCCATTCTCTCTTCACACTTTCTAAATGAAAGACTGAATCTGCACGGGAAGATCGGGTGTTTGCTGAGCATCCTCGGATCTACGGTCATGGTCATTCATGCTCCAAAAGAGGAGGAGATTGAGACCTTAAATGAAATGTCTCACAAGCTGGGTGATCCAGGTAAGAAAAAAGCGTTATTCTAAAAAGGAAAAGTTTACTTTTTCGTTGTTAATTGACAGTGTGCACTTGCACTCGCCAGGGAGGGGGAAGCACACCTAGTGGGGTGTGGTCGTGCTGTAATCTCTTCTCCATTCCTCCATCCTGTTGGCATTTTGGGCTTGCACACACACGAACCTGGCCACTGGGCCCAGGACTTGAACTGTGGTCAACTATGTGGGAGTCCAGCAACATAATCACTATGCCACCTGCTGGTCCCTGGGAACATATTCTAAAGCAGTTTCTGACACTGCTGTGAGGCCTGCATGTGTCTTCATTAGTGTGTGGAGGAGAGAGCTCTCCTGATCTGTGTGTCAACTCTTCCTAATTTCTGGATTAGGATTCACGGTGCCCGGCTCACTTAGCGACTGCTCCGGTTAATGAGCGGTTCTCTAGTGCAGGGAATCCCCTTTGCACCTTTGCCCTCACACTTGCCATTACACAGTGTTTGCACTTACTCAAGACTGCAGATTTTGGGAACCAGCAGTTAGCGTAATGGCTATGTTGCTGGACTCCCACGTAGTCGCCAGAAACACAGGAGAGAGACAGAAAGCGAGAAATCACCCCCCAGGGGGTATGGCCACGCTGCAATCCCTTCTCCATTCTCCTCTCGGGATCTTGGGCACACACGCACACACGCCCGGCGTGAGTTTTAAGCCACCCGGTCCGGGACGTGAACCACAGTCAACTACGTGGGAGTCCAGCGACATAGCCATTACACTAACTGCTGGTTCCCAAAAAATACATCATGACTTTTTCACAACCCACTAGCAATAAGTACACCAGCTGTGGTGGTGTGGTCTTGCCACTGTGACACCTACCTACCGCATGCTTTCTGAATGGGTAGAATCACACTCTAGTGTGGTGTGTGCTGTCTACTGAAAACACCCTGCCAGTCCTCCGGCACGGCAGCGGACTTCAGCCCATCAGCTGCTCCCTGGCCGAGCTGCGGAACCTCTGCTGTGTCTGTATTTCTGCGTGGACCTTTATTTAGTATTTCCAGACCCTAGTGGTTGGAGGTGAGGTGAGTATGGACTGGACTTCCAGCTCCCTCGAGCGGATGGCAGCAGCAGCCCTGCACAGTGGCTGCGTTAAGTTCTCAGATCCTGTGTAGGGAGCACCGTCCCTGTCTAGGAGAGGTGGCCGAGTAAGGTATCATCTGGAGATGATGACCTGGGGGCTGGCAGGTGGCGGGGTGGTTAAGGGTGCTGGACTCCCACATGGCTGACCATGGTTCATCTTGGATCTGATGGCTTGCGCACGCGCGCTCTCTCTCTCTCTCTCTCTCTCTCTCTCTCTCTGTCCCTCTCTAGTCAAATTAAAATAAAGTGAAATGCCCTTGCCTTAGATGAGTGGCACACAGGAAGGTGACGGTGGTGGAGGCTGTGACACAGGCAGTGGCTGCCCCCTCGGCCGGCTGTCCTCACCGCCGTCACCACCGTCAGGCCCCCGGGTCCAGGAGGCAGGCCAGGTGGGAATTAAGCGGCTGCTCCAGCGCTCCAGCTGCACAGGCCGAGTGAGCCCAAGCTCTGCCTGCTCACCCCGGCTGCGAGCCTCTGCACGTGTGTGGCTGGAGGAGCTGGAGAGCACCCAGGGCTGTGCCCTGTCCTTCCCCTTCTGCAAAAGGGGGTTCCCTAGCACCCTGTTAGCCACCCTTCTGTGCTC
Source organism: Tupaia tana (assembly GCA_026018925.1). Classification (NCBI taxonomy): domain Eukaryota; kingdom Metazoa; phylum Chordata; class Mammalia; order Scandentia; family Tupaiidae; genus Tupaia; species Tupaia tana. The sequence goes on from JAKSZU010000028.1 coordinate 286,276, forward strand.
ACTCACTGCTGCAGGAAGCCCGGAGGGGCTGCTCTGGGGAAGACATCAGGGTGGGCAAGTACGGCTCTGGGGTCCTGAGAGCAGGTGGCAGGGCCCGATTCGGCTCCTGAGGTGCTGCTGGGTGCCCCAGCGTTGAGGGGTGAGGGGCTGAGCATTTCCTTGCAGCCCCCCCAGAGGCACTTACAGTCTTGTCGGTGTTCTCCTGTAGCTGGGATGTGCTGGGGGTCGGGTGGGCGCTCCAGAGTAGGCTTCAAACTGGCTAGGCCGCTTCTGAATTGAGACAGTTTCAACCTTTTCCTCCTTCCACTCATGACTCAGCACCCCAAACTCGGCACTTCTGCGCTGTCACTGCATTGCCTCGCTCCGGGTGCCACCCTGCCCAAACCTTTCGGACTTCCCTGCTGCAGAGGCCCGCGATGGCCGTCCCGCCGGCCGCCACACCTCCCTCGGCACGGCTGCTGGGCCAGCGCACCGGGCTGATGCTCCTGCCCTCGGCTCAGCACGGCTCTGCTTTGCTCCTGCAGGTTTTGTGGTCTTTGCCACCCTTGTGGTCATCGTGTCCCTCATACTGATCTTCGTGGTGGGACCTCGCCACGGACAGACGAACATCCTCGTGTACATAACAATCTGCTCTGTCATCGGGGCGTTCTCCGTCTCCTGCGTGAAGGGCCTGGGGATCGCCATCAAGGAGCTGCTGGCCGGGAAGCCCGTGCTGCGGCACCCCCTGGCCTGGGTCCTGCTGCTGAGCCTCGTGGTGTGCGTGAGCACCCAGATCAACTACCTGAACCGGGCCCTGGACATATTCAACACCTCCATCGTGACGCCCATCTACTACGTGTTCTTCACCACGTCCGTGCTCACCTGTTCCGCCATCCTCTTCAAGGAGTGGCAGGACATGCCTGTCGACGACGTCATTGGTACTTTGAGTGGCTTCTTTACCATCATCGTGGGGATATTCTTGTTGCATGCCTTTAAAGACGTCAGCTTTAGTCTAGCAACTCTGCCTGTGTCTTTCCGAAAAGACGACAAAGCAGTGAATGGCAATCTCTCTAGTATGTACGAGGCGCTGAATAACAACGAAGAGAGCGTGAGCTGTGGGATCGAACACACCGGTGAGAACGTTTCCCGGAGAAATGGAAATCTGGCACCTTTCTAGGGAATGCCATTAAAAGGTTCGTCTGTAATTCTGTTGTAAAGTGAGCCGGAATACCAGGTCTCTGGAAAAGCATCGTCCTCCAATAATGTTCTCTAAAGACAATCTTTTCTAAAGTTTCACTAATTTGGACCAATAATTACTTTTCTTGTGTTTACCTTAGGGTCATTCGCTAGAATGACTGTAGTATGGGGCTAGTTTCTGTTCAGCTGTATTGCTGTGGCAGTATTTGACATTCTGAACCCTCAAATCTAAACTAACAACAGTTTCGAGTCTGTCAAAGTGATTTTTTTGCATTGGTGACGGGAGTCTGAAATGTCACCTGTCACCCCCACCCCGTCAGTCCCAGACCACGTACTGTTTTTTTATTTGAAAGAACAGTTACCCGAATACAGTACCCTGTGATTTAACCTTACCTTTAAAGATGACTCCTGTTTGATGAGTTCTTTTCATTTTGAAATGTTGGTCGAAGGGAATCCTAAGTGACTAAATCATTTACGAAACAGAAAAAAGGCTCGGAAAGCAACTGGAGCTGGCGTCCAGCGTGGGACCCAGCAGGTGGCTGCCTCTCCCGGGCATGCCCGGAGGCGCACCCTGGAGCCGCCGGGCCAGGCACCCATCAGTTAGGGACCACTGCTTTCCGTCAGCACCCACACGTTCCCACGGTGCGCGCATCGTCGGGCCTTTCCGCGGCCCTCGCGGAGCAGCGCCTGTGCCTGCATCCTCGCAGACACACCGGCACCGCGGGCTCCGTACTGAGCACTCACTTCCGTATGAGCTCATCTGGACCCCCGCTGGTCTTTCAGGAATGTCTGTGGAGGGGACCAGCAGAAGGCCTACTAGTTATCTCACTGGACTCCCGTGTCGTCGAGCGGTTCAAGTCCCGGACCAAGCGGCCTAAAACTCACGCCAGCCGTGTGTACGTGCACGCCCGGGATCTTGAGAATGGAGAAGGGAGTGTGGTGTAGCCACCCCCCCACCCCCGTCTCTGTCTTTCTCTGGTGAGCACACATCCCTGTACCAAAAATCTGTTTACATTTTTTCTTCTTCATTTTCTTTTTTGTTTTCTTTTTTCTTTTTTTTTTTTATTGAGAGGTTTTTGCTATAGGGCTCGTGTGCTCACCGGAAAGATAGAGAGATAGAAAGCGAGAAATCACCCCCCGGGGGGATGGCCACGCCGCAGTCCCTTCTCCTCCATTCTCCCCTTGGGATCTTGGGCACACATGCACACGCGCCCAGCATGAGTTTAAACCACCGGGTCCGGGGCTCAAACCACAGTCAGCTACATGAGAGTTCAGTGACATAGCCATTATGCTAACTACTGGTCCCAAAATATTTTATTTTTTATACTATTTTACTGGATTTATCATTATTATTATCTTACTTTGACCAGAGAAAGAGAAGGAAAGTGAGAAAACAAGCTGCCAGGCCCAGGACTTGAACTGCAGTTGGTCATGTGGGAGTCCAGCACCTTAGCCACCATGCTACCTGCTGGCCCCCCACAAAAATCTTTTTTAAAAAAATGTTCATGGAGAAAAATGTTTACAGAAAATTTGAAACATACATAAAAAAGGCAGAAGAGAATAACGAACCCCATCCCGCTTGAAAACCTGCCCCTCACGGCGATTGATTCGCCTTTAGAGGAAGCACTGAGGACAAAATCCCACCTGTGAGGTGGGCAGCGCAGGGTCTCCGGTCTGCTGCTCCTGCCCACGGCCATCTGTGTAGGTGACACCACCACAGTTCTCTCAAGCTTCATCAGGGCACAGCTGACAGCAGCCTCCTAAATTTCATGGAACAAGCTTCCCTTTCATCCAACTTTATTCTAACCCACAAAGGAGCTATTTCAGACTTTTCTTGAACTGTCTCCGTTTGTGTAATTTCAATACCACATAAAAAATGTACCTCTGTACATGAAGGAACCCCTCCCCTCTGGAGTGGCAGTGTCCTCCTGAGTACACCAGTTAATTAACACTAATTAGTTAGTGTTGTATAGCCCTTAAAATTTATTACATTTGGTATATAATTAAGCCTTACAAAACTCAGTGGTATAAACTAGTTCATTATCCATTTTTCATTATATTCCATACTTTACAGGGTGAACGGACACCATCTCCTAATCCAGCAGAATGCTGGCTCCAGGTTAGTCATGTCACCAAAAGCAGCATTTTTTTTAATGCCTAAGTTTTCTTTTGTTTTAATTCATTGTCATTATTTTATTTTTTTAAAGCTGATCAGAGAGAGAGAGAGAGAGAGAGAGAGAGAGAAGGAAAGTGAGAAGGTTCAGGACTTGAACCATGGTCAGCCATGTGGGAGCCCAGCCGCCTTAACCACCATGCCACCTGCTAGCCCAGCAGCATTTAAGAAAATTTTATAAATAATTGTTAACCGTCAACATTATGCCACTCAAGGTTAACAGCACAGCAGAACAGTTCAGATACTTTATCTTCTGTACTGTGAATGAAGCGCTGGGACTTCTGTGTAAGTTTCCAAAGGCATAAGACGCATTTCTACTTTTTATAGAAAAAGAAGATCAAGAGTTTGTAACATTGGGAACCAGCAGTCAGCGTAATGGCTATGTCACTGGACTCCCACGTAGTCGACCACGGTTCAAGTCCCGGACCCAGTGGCTTAAAACTCACGCCGGGCGCGTGTGCGTGCGTGCCCAAGATCCCGAGAGGAGAATGGAGGAGAAGGGATTGCGGCGTGACCATCCCCCCTGGGGGGTGATTTCTCGCTTTCTGTCTGTCTTGTCTGTCTGGCGAGTGCACGTGCCCTATAGTGAAAACCTCAAAAAAAAAAAAAAAAAGAGTTTGTAATATTGCTGCCGGTTCCAGCCCCGGCCCTGTGAAACCCCGCCAGGTGTGAGCCTGAGGTAATTTGTGGCCCTGCACTCCCAGTGGGCGGGGCGACAGGTTCTCCCTGTCAGGCAGGAGTTCCGAAACACGTGGTCTTGGTACTTTAGTTCTCAGTTCTTACCCTGTGGGAGCCCAGGCCGAAGTCCCTCACCGCGCTCTCCCCAGAGGTGCTGTCCGTGGTGGTCGGGCAGGACGGCTGTGGGAGGCAGGACCTGAGGTCTGGAAGAACTGTGGTGCAGAGCCTGCTGTCCCTGGCCACACTTCCCCCAGACGCCGGGCTCCTCCAGGTCAGGAAGGCACGCGGTGTCCTCACATGCAGGAGTGACCAACACAACACAGCCATTCCCCCTCGGGCCTGGCTCCACTCGGCACCTGCAGAAACCTAAATGCAAAGCTCAACACACACGCCCGCAGGAACGCGGCCCAGTCCACCGCGTGGCCGTGTTCCGCCCTGGGTCCTGGCGGTGGACGGACACCTGCTGGCCGCCCCCGGGGCAGCACGGGATTGCAGTCAATGATGAGCACACGCGGATTTCATCTGTTTTATTTGTCACCCTTAATTCATACCTCGGAAGTTAGTTTTGTCACAATTGCGTTTAGTGGTGCAGGGGAATCAAGGTCACCGTTTTTGAACACTGACAGGAGGGGCAGGGGTGGACAGAGACTTAGACCGCGGGGACACCCCAACTAAGCTCAGTCACCCTAAGTTAGGTGGCAGCCGGCCAAGGACTGTAGTTCGGTTAGCTGGGGTTGCGTTTCTTAAGGGCTGAAAGAATGAACACAGCATCCTGCCACGTGGCTGCTGGAATGTTCTAGGAAAAGTGATTTCGTGAGACCGTAATGGTGACCATAGGCAGACAAGTCCTCAGGCCTCCTGATTACCAAAAGCACATACAACGGGAGTCTAGAAAAATAAGTCGATTGTATAAAATTCAGCTTTGAGATTGAAAAGCACCCCTCTGGGCAGGTCGATACTGAAAGAGTCCCTAAGAGTCTACGTAGGCCCGGGCAGGAGCATGCCGGCAGCAGCGGGGCCCGCGGCGGGCCTCAGGTGCTGGCCAGGGACTGGTGGATGGGCGGCTGGAAGCAGCGCACGTGCTCCACAGGCGTGCTCTCGCCGTCGCCCGCCTTCAAGTACTTGTCCAGGACCGTGATGATCTCGTCGTTGAGGATCTGGAACTTGCGGATTCTCTCCACCATCTTCTTCAAAGGCTGCAATTAGAATCGGCACGTCTTACTGCCGGCACCCCGCTCGCTCCACATCAGGACTCGTGTGGTCTCCGGACACCGCAGCAGAGTTCAGACTTACACGCACGGCCCTGTCGGGGTCGCGCTGCTCACCCTAGGTTCGCTCTGCACGACTAACAGGCCTGCGTCCTCACCCCCAGCTCGAGAACCTGCCTCGTGCTGAAAGTTAGGAGTATAACGGCGAAGGTGCTACGTCCAAGGTTTCACCCCGCGTGGCGGTCACGCGGACAGGGTGGTCTCTATAAAGAATATTCGCACGAGGGCTGCTGGTTTTGCCTGAGGGAAGGTAGCAGACGCCAGGGCTTCCTCCCTCGAGGGGGCAGCCACAGCAGCAGTGGCAGGAGAGGACAGCCTGGCCTGGAGGCTGAGGCAGCCCCTGGCTGGGCAGAGGCAAAGGCACAGGTCGGAGCAGGCGGTCTAGTCCGGTCTAGGACGGTCAACGGAGGATCAGGCAGACGCGCAGATTAAAAGCCCAGCACTCAGGCCAGCAGCCGGCGTAATGGCTATGTCGCTGGACTCCCACGTGGGACTGCGGTTCAAGTCCCAGACCCGGTGGCTTAAAACTCACCGGGCACGTGTGCGTGCGTACCTAAGATCCTGAGAGGAGAATGGAGAAGGGATTGCGGCGTGGCCAACCCCCCTGGGGGTGATTCTCGATTTCTGCCTCTCTGGCAAGTGCACACACCCTACAGCAAAAATCTCTCTTAAAAAAAATAAACAGCAAACAACACACAGGAACCTTGTCAGTCCCAGACGCCTAATCCCTCCACGTTGCCTTCAGACGCGAGAATGAAAAGGTTCAGGAAACAGAACACATGAAACGTGTAAAGAAAGTAGATTTTTTTAAATGATAGGACTATGAGTTACCAGTAGGATTCAAAGAGCCAACGTGATCTTTAAAAAACAGCGACTCTTGAGAGTAAGATCTCGGGCCGCCCATGGGACGGCAGCGAGTGCCGACGCAGAGGCTGGGTCCGTCATGGCCACCGCAGCTCAGGCAGCCCGAGACCCCACCCCCAGCCACGGTGGGAGGAGGGTGGGAGGACGGTGCTCCTCTCACCGGCCCGCACGCGCTTGCGCCATCGTTAGTAACGGAGAAGTGGAGGCACGGAGGTGAGCTAGCTGATGCGAAGCCCCGGCCGAAGGCAGTGCCCAGTCCAGCCCATAGCGCCGAGGAAAGGGAGGGACAGGAGGCTGGGGACCCGCAGACAGGAAGCAGTGCCACCTGAGCCTGCAGCTCCTGGGGAGATGCAGGGCAGAGACGAGCAGCCCGCTTTGGGGATGAAAACAGAAAGCTTCAGACGGCGGTACCTCACGTACCAGGGTAAGAAGCATACCTGGAACAAAGAAGCTTTTTTATGTTTTTAAAGACTTTTGCCATAGGGCAAGTGTGCTCACCAGAGAGAGACAGAGACAGTGAGAGAGAATGTGAGAAATCACCCCCCATGGGGGACAGCCACGCTGCAATCTCTTCTCCTCCAGTCTCCTCAGATTTTGGGTGCACACGCACCCAGTGTGATTTTTTTAAGCCACAAGGTGTAGGACTCGAACCATAGTAGGCCGTGTGGGAGTTCAGCACCTTGAACACCACGCCCCTGCTGGCTGTGAACGAGTTTCCCAGAAATTCGCTACCAGGTATTTGCACTCACTGGGGAGAGGGAGGAGGCAGGCTGAGAAGCCTCCCTGTCGGGGTGTCAGGCACGCACGCACACCAACGGTGCTTCCCAGCCTGGGTCCAGGACTCGGACTGCAGTCAGTCACCCCTGGAGAAGCCTCCCTGTCGGGGTGTCAGGCACACACGCCAACGGTGCTTCCCAGCCTGGGTCCAGGACTCGGACTGCAGTCAGTCACCCCTGGAGGCCCGCCGCCTTCACAGCCACCCTGGGGCTCGCCCCAACGAAGAGCTCCGCACGAGGACAGAGCGTGCCCGGCCAGGACCTGCCCACGCCCGCCCACGTACCACGTTCTTGATGACCTCGTCCTTGCCGTCGTGCTTCTGCACCTTGAGCAGGTGGTAGCAGAAGTCCAGCACCGCGAAGCGCCGCTGCTGCCCGAGGAGGACGATGACCATGCAGCCGGCCCAGTGCAGCCCGTCACCGAAGCACTGCCTGGGAGCCAGAGCAGCAGTGGGTGCGGGCCACGGGCCTCAGAGCCCTTCTCAGCTCAAGGGCCCCCGAAAGCCAGACTGCGAAGACTCCCACCCGAGAGCTGCACACCCACTGTGTGCACCTGCCACGGCTCAGGCTCCAAGTCCCAGTCCCGAGTCCCCTCGGTGGCCTCAGGCTGGTAGCGGCTGGCTGGTTCCAGCCCACTCCCAGAGGGGCCCGGTGTCCGTGTCCATGCCGCCTCCCTGCAGGCCCGCCCGCCCACAGCCCCGGCTGAGCACACACTCACTCGACCGTGAACTCGTGCGCGCCCACGGGGATGCAGTAGACAAACTGCATGGCACTCCACAGCCGGTGGAACTCCACGCACTCGTCCACGTGCATCACCCCGTTGCTGGGCAAAGGCCCACGCCAGATGGGGTCGTCCAGGAAGGTCCGGACCCGTGTCAGGATGACCTCGAACATGGACAGGCCGCAGCAGAGGCGCTCCTTGGTCAGCAGGTCCCCCTCTCTGGCGATGGCAATTTGCTGCAGGTTAAAGTGACGGAGAGCTGCGGCCAGGCGGGAGGCCAGGGCGGCGCCCTCCCCGGAGTCCGGTCTGTGACTTAGGGAAATGACCCGAGCACGTGGCCACCAGGTGGCGTGGAGGCTACGGCAGCAGGAGCCCACATCGCCAGCTACAGGCTTTGGGCCTTGGACCTGGCAGTGTGCGTGTGCACGCGTGTCCAGAATTCTAAGGGGAGAGTGGAGGAGAAGGGACTGTGATGTGACCATCCCCCTGGGGCGGGTGGTATCTCACTTTCCTATCTCTGTAGAGTGCACACACCCCATAGCAAATTTTTAAAAAAGGTATTATCTGTGTCTGTCAAGATACTCATAGGCAAGAGGAATTTGTACGGCTGAGCGGCTTTTTTTTTTTTTTAAGGGATTTTTGCTAAAGGGCATATGGGCTCACCAGAGAGACAGACAGAAACTGAGAAATCACCCCCGGGGGCATGGCCACACTGCAATCTCTCTCCTCCATTCTCCTCTCAGGATTTTGGGCACACACATGCACGTGCCTGGCATGAGTTTTAAGCTGCCGAGTCTGGGACTTGAACCACAGTTGACTATGTGGGAGTCCAGCGACATAACCACTTGCTGGTCCCGTACAGCTGTTCTTAACTCCGTGGTTCGGCCTGTAAGGGACTCTTGCCAACATCTAGAGACATCTTGGGTGGCCACGGGTGGCCACGGTGTGAGGTGGGCCCACTGGCCCAGCGGGTGAGGGCCGGTGCTGCTGCTGGACACCGTAGCACACACAGGCAGCCCGCCACAGAGGATGGCAGCCCAAGGCCCAGGGTGAGGCCGACAGGGTAACCCCAGAGCTCCCCCGGGCCCGTGCCTGCTGTCCCTCGTCGTGCTGTCCTTGAATCCTACAGAGGCCCTCCTGCACGAAGGGAGTGCGGTGAGACCCAGAGACACTCCCTGTGTGCGCCTTGTGGCCGGGGATGCGCTAGACCCTCCCGGGCGCCAGTTCAGCACCGCCAGCCAGCGTGAGGCGGGTGGGCCGCTGCAAACCCCACTGCGACACCAAGGCCGGCACCAGCGCGGCCTGTGCGGCCCACGGGGCCCGTCTGCATGTGCCACTGTACCTGCGGGGTCCCCAGCCTCTCGATGAGCGGCACGAGGTGCAGGGGGGCGTACTTCGCCTCCAGTCGCTTCATCTTGGCGTCCAGTCTCTCACCCTCTGGGGTGGAAAAAACGTTGGGTTACGCGTCTCCTTTGCATGAAGGAGTGACCACAAGTTTAACTTTGCCTATGCATTCTTTTTAACAATGCTTTCAGAGAACTGGCCTGTCCTACCCACCCCTCCATCGTGTTCCGGCTTCGCCCGAGATCGCATGCTCTCACTAGAGACGGCGAGAGGGAGGGGAGTGAGAAGGCCCCTGGGGTGGGCACAGAGCCACCCTACCCCTCCTTTGGGGATTTTGGGCACGCATGCACATGTGACTAGCGGGGTTCAGCTGCAAGGTCCAGGATCCAAACCACTGCTGGCCATCTGGGACCCAGGTGCCATGACCACACCATCACTGGCCCTCATTGGGTTTTGTTTTGTTTGTTTGTTTGTTTGTTTTTTAAGAATTATTTTAGAGATTCCTCCATGGCTCTTGAGAACTAGCAATTTCAGGGCAAAAAGAGAAATGAAGATTTTCTACTAATAACTCAGCCTCCAGCCCACAAACTCGAGTGGAAGGGAGCCCCTCTAGCCTTCTCTCTGTCTCTGTCTCTCTCTCTGCCTCTATCTGTCTTCTCCTTTTTTTTGGGTAAGTTTTATTTTTTTTTTTTTTTGGAGAGGTTTTTCACTATAGGGCGCGTGTGCTCGCCAGACAGAGAGAGAGAGACAGAGAGACAGAAAGCGAGAAATCACCCCCCAGGGGGGATGGTCACGCCGCAATCCCTTCTCCTCCATTCTCCTCTCGGGATCTTGGGCACGCACGCACACGCACCCGGCGTGAGTTTTAAGCCACCGGGTCCAGGACGCAAACCGCGGTTGACTACGTGGGAGTCCAGCGACATAGCCATTACGCTAACTGCTGGTTCCCGGTAAGTTTTATTTTTTAAGGTAAAGTATTTTCTCAGCTTTCAGCCCCGCCTTTATTTTGCTAATAATACCCTCCCCCCCCCCCCAAGGAGAGGCAAGGGGCAGGCCTGATAGCACATTAAATACTAAGTAAAATCAAAGAATTACTAAAAATTACATACAGCAAACCCCGCCTCAGTAACAACCTGCTCCTGGCCACTTCATTGACAGGCTGAGCGGGACCAGCAGTTAGCGTAATGGCTATGTCGCTGGACTCCCACGTGGTCGACCGCGGTTCGAGTCCTGGACCCGGTGGCTTAAACTCACGCCGGGCGCGTGTGCGTGCGTGCCCGATATCCCGAGAGGAGAATGGAGGACAAGGGATTGCGGCGTGACCATCCCCCCTGGGGGGTGATTTCTCGCTTTCTGTCTCTCTGTCTCTCTCTGTCTGTCTGGCGAGCGCACGCGCCCTATAGCAAAAACCTCTCAAAAAAAAAAAAAAAAAAAAAAAAAAGACATGGACAGGCTGAGCATCCCCGATTCCAAAGCCCCAAGTCTGAAATGCTCCAAACTCCAGAACCAGCCCCCGCAGGGTGCGGCCGGCAGGAGTCCACCTGCTCTCGCGGGGCAGCCACCCCAAAACGCCCGGGCCCAACTCCAGGCTGCGCTACGAGGTGTAGACGTGGGTCCTTCCCTAGGCGACCTCAGCTCGTGGACACGAACATTCCGCAATGTAAGAAATCTGAAATCCGAAGCACTCGGGGCCCCAGCATCATGGGTCCGAGGCGCTCGCCATGGTGCCCGACGCCTCGCCCACACCCCTACGAAGCAGGCCCAGGAAGGCGGGCCTGGCCTCTCGGCTGGGACTTTCCACTTGGTCGACGCCCACTTACCGTGACTCTGGCCGCGCCCGCCCGCCAGGCACCACGTGGGGCTGTGGCCGCCCGGCGGGCACGCGCCCCGCAGGCGCTCAGGCTCACCTTTCACGTGGACGCGTGGTAGGATGTTCTGGAACGGCGCCGCGTGCAGCAGGTCACACACTTCTTCCAGAGACTAGGGCAGAGCGAGAGACGTCACGGTCACGGAGGAAGGGGCCTCCCCGCCAGGACAAAGGACGAGGCACAGCTCGGCCCTTCAGGGCACACGTGCCGCCTGGGGACGAGGGTGCTGCACCTGTGCGTGCGCTGTGACGGCTGCCAGCCACGAGTGGCAGTTAGGTACCTGAGCGTGGCCGGGCCGGGAGGAGCCAAACGTCATGGCAGACACGGACGTGGGCCAGCCTCCTCCCGGAAGGCGGGCTCGGCTCCAGAGCCACCAGCTCTCAGCCCAGCCCAGGGAGGACGCAGCCCCGAGGCAATGCCCCAAGCCTGTCCTTGGACCACAACTCCTTCTGTTCAAGAGACCCCACAGCAGCCGTTCTCCAGGATGGCACGCACGGGGAGCGGGTGTGCCTCGGCCCATGGGCTTGCAGGACCCCAGAACCCCTCAGGACCCAAGGGTGACCGCCGTTCATCTTTACAGCGGTAGCCCGGGGCTGCAGGGGCATCTCAGCCCGCGACGCCATCAGCCCCGGTGGGCAGGAGACACGGGCACTGGCAGGGCTGTCATGCCTGCCCCGACACGTCTGCATTCCAGAGGTGAAGCGGCCGAAGCAGGAAACCCGGAACACACGAGAACCAGGTCAAATCGGAGCTGGCCCTGACTTAAAGAACTCTGGGACCAAAGACGGTGCTCTGCGGAGGACCTGGCGGGGTACTGGAGGCCAGTCGGCCGGGAAGGCCGGGCGGTGCGGACCCAGAGGTGCTGGGCCAAGCTCGCCTGCCTTCACTGAGCGCGGCACCCTCTTCCCGGCCACCAGGGGGCTCCCCTCTGCCCGCACTGGGCAGGGCGACGGGCGACGCCCCATGGGTCCTCCCTTCCTTGTAAATGCTCACACAGGAGGGAGAGCGAGCACGTGAGAAGCCCCCAGCGGCCCTGGTCCCACCACAACCCACTTCCCCTCAGCATTCATCCTGTCGGCCCCGCTGACGTGGGCACTCCTGCCACGCTTCGCAAGTCCGGGGCCGGGACTCAAACCCCGGTCAGCCACATGGCATCTGGCTTCCTCTGCGCGGTGCCTAACTACTGCACGGCAGGGCCAGCCCAGGACTGTGTACAGGGAGACAGAGGAACTGCAGTGGGGACGCAGGCCTGGGGAGCCAGCCCCTACGTGGAGGCCACAACTGCCCCAGGGTCTCAAAACCATCAGCGCTGTCCTCAGCAAAGTCGGGGGGACACCGGCCTCAGCTGCAATCAGAAAGATCCTGCTCAGAGCAGACTGTATCGGGCAGAGGTGCCAAGCTGTACCCTTTGCCACTTTCTTCTGAGACCAAAACAAGCCCCTGGAAGGGGTCAGTGTCCAGGGCCCTCCCCGCTGTCCTAGACATGGCAGGCCTACATGCAGCCCCGGGGGTCGGAGTGAACCCCAGGCACCAGACCTGGGTAGAGCCCCCTAGGGTCACACTGAACCTGGTATGCGGGGCCCAGGTGCAGCATCTGGGGTCGGGTGGAAGCCCTGGGAGCCCCACCTTGCTGGCCTGCCGGGAACACCACCCGACAGAGCTCCCGCTCGCCTCCCACACGCGAGCCCGGGAGGGAGGGGCTGCTGGCACCCGGAGAGCTCCCCACAGAGAGCCGGGGGTGCTCAGGGGGTGCGCAGGCCCCGGGCACGGACCACCGCGTCCAGCGGGAGGGCACGCTCTGCAGCGGGGACGGCGCTCCTCTGACTCGTCCTTTTAGAAGCGCTCCCCCGGCTTGCGAGCGTGGTGTCAGGTGACATGGTGACTGGCACTGTGCCTGTCACTTGGGGAGTTCATCACCGGATGAAGATGTGAGGCCGGGCCCACAGAGGGGGGTGACAGCATGGGAACCCGTTTTGAGGCATCAGACCCACAGGCTGCGGGGCCGGCTCCTTCGAGGGATGGTGACAGCGGGGTGTGGGGGTCTGGGCGGGCAACGCTCATGGTGGCTCAGGTGTCCCTCACCCAAGGGTCTTTGGCCCTGTGGTCCCCACCCAGAGGCCAGCAGGTGTCAGACAACTGCACAACGGGCGGGGACGGACGGCGAGTCCACCCCGCTGGCCCCAGCTCCTGTGGTTCGGCAGTGACAGCACGTCCACGTGGGACCTGCATCTCTTCCTCTGCGGGCAGGTGGATCCCTGCCAGCTCGGCAGTCCCGGGAAGGGCAGCGGGCAGCGGCAGCGACGCCGGCCGGGTGCCCACCCTTCGTGAGTCAGGGCCACCCGCTGCCTCCCGCTGCGGGGCCGCTCCCTGGGTCCCCACTGAGCCCAGGAGACGGGGACAGTGAGGGCTGTGGTGTGGCCGCAGCATGGGAAGGTCGACCTCGGACCAGAGGGATGTAGGAAGCCACGGGTCCCAGTGGCCTTCTCCGTGCCGGACCTCGGATTCCCGACATGTGCCACCACCCTCATGTAAGGCTCGGCCCGACAGGCCCGGCAGCCTGCCTGTGAGGGGCGCCACGGCACCACCTCCTGAAACACGGCATCCTCCACCAAGGCCGGGTCTGGAGACACCAGGCCACTGTGGGCAGCAGCGTGGTCAAGGCCACGTGCGAGGCCCCGTCACACCCATAGGCTTCCTGCTCACGGGTGAGAGGTCAGCTGTCGTGATGTCTGGGGACAGAGGAGCAGGCCAGGGGACCACAGAGGCGCCCCCTGGAACGCGAGGCCTGATCACCAATCAGGGCACCTGAAGCTACTGAAACCGAGGCGAGTGGAAATTCACTAAAACGCAGAAACCGGCTCCTCGGCCACACCCAGCCACGGTCACGTGCTCTCGGCCACGGGCCTGACACTGCACGGGGCTCCTGGGGCCACGCTCGCGGGACGTCCGGTTAGCTTAGCCATCGGCGCCGTGATGGCCCACACGTCACACTCCGCCCCTCGGTCGTTAGCGGCCCCCGGCACTCACCAGGCTCTGCTCGATGAGCAGGCAGAAGAGCACGGCGTTGCCCACCTCCCGCAGGCTCTGGAAGCACACGGTCTTCAGCTCCGCGTACTCCACGATGTCCTTCAGCTGGTGGTGGAAGAACTCCAGGATGCCTGGGGGAGAGCCAGGGGGTCGGGGGCCTCCTCGCCACGCGAGCCCGTCGCCAGGCAGGGCGTGCGGGGCCTTAGCCGGTCCGGGGAACGGAACTGCGAGCGTGTCCCCTTTGGGGGAAAATGCCGACGCCCACGCTCGGCTGTTCAGAACGTGCCCCGAGACCGCTGTGCCGTGCCTGCGTGGCTTGCTGCCATTCCCGACAACGGACAGAAACGACTCTCCTGAGAGGCTGCCCCACAGGCCCTTCCCGGGACCGAGGACACCTCTGTCCCCTCAAGCACCAACGACCAGGGTGTAGAAGCTCGGCCTCGCCACGGACCACGCCTGGACGGCCGCCCGCGAGCGCACTCGGTCGCTGAGCACACACGGCTCGTGTCGTTGCCCAGCTTTTCAGAAAGTGCTCAGACGAGGCTCAGGGCAGCGTGCCGGGTCAAGGGCCCCTGCAGTGCCACTGGGAGCAGGGCGACTTTCCGAGCGGTGAGCCTGTCCGGGTAGCTGCCACCAGCCGCCAGCCGTGTGGCCAGGCCCGAGGAGCACGTCCGCCCAGCAGAGAGAGCCTAAGGACTGTCTGGGCAGGTCGGGGAGGGCGGGGGACAAGAGCATCGGCAGCGAGCCCCTACCCGGCCTGGGTGGGGACTTCTCGTCAGAGTTTGGGAGTGCACGGTGCTCCAAGCCCCATTGCCCCTCGACACCTAACCCTGGACCCCCAGCTTCCCCACCTGCCATCAGTGGCCCCAGTACCTTTCCCAGAGGCAGGCGTCACCGGCCTCCCACGTACACTCGGGGTCTGGTCTGCGCATGCCCACCAACCCCCAGGGCGCGGCACGTCTGACCTTTCCCCCTAACTTCCGACCCGGTTCCCTTCCCCGTGGTCCGGGACCCTCCCCCTGGCCCAGAGGAGTGGCGGCCCACACTGACCGGGAGAGCCGTACTCGTGCCGGGGCAGGCGGCAGATCTTGGGCATGACCTCCATTAGCGTCTTCACGTACTGCAGGATCGTGCCTTGCAGCTGCAGGGAGACAGCACCACAGGCAGCGCATCAGCCACCCACCGCCACCTCCCCGAGGGCCGCGCCTCGGCCACAGGCCTCCGCCCTCCCACAGGCCCGACGTGCACGTGAGAGATGAGTCTGCTGGTCACACATGCGACAGTGCCCAGGGCTGCAGGACGTGCGGGCAGGAGAGAGAAATTCCACCCACGGCACGGGGACCTTCGCCAGGTCTTTGCAGGACCGACTACATTCACATTTTAAAGCCCCAAGTCTGACAGGGAGGAGGCGGGACAGGGGACTCCATGACCCTCCCACGTGGACGCAGCGTCCCCACTGCAAGCACCAGCCGCCCCAGGGAACCACAGCTCCCCAAGGCAGTCTGGGTCGTCCGACAGATTCGGCGCAGCTTCAAGGCAAGACGCACGGCGGCTGAACCCCGCTGCGGTGAGGCCGGCACCCCTGCCCTTCCACTCCCGTGTGCTTTGAGGCAGAATCCCCAAAGCTGGGGGCCCAGGAGGGATGACCAAAGACTGCACCCTGACCAGTTTCCGATCCCGCCTATGCGCTCGGCTGCTCCGCTTCTAGGAGCTATGGGGTTTTGTTTGGTTTTTGCCAGAGAACTCATGTGCTTGCCGGGGCAGAGATGTCCCACCACAACCCCTCCTCCTCCACCTCTCCTGCGGGATCCTGGGCATGCAGGCACGTGCGCTCTGAGTGTTCCTCAAGCCACGGGTCCAGGACTTGAACCCACAGTCACCTGTGTGGCATCCAGCTAGCCCCGAAATCTGTGTTTAAACAACTATTTCACAAATGGCAACGGGAGCTCTGTAGAACCATGCCTCCCCAGGCACTGGCCAACTGGAACAGGACGGGACAAGGGGAACGGGTGGGCGGGCCGGGCAAGCATCTCTGCCCGTCTTCTGCCTCCAGCGGCCGTGGCTCCCTCCATGCCCTGGGAACAGCCAGCTCCTTTACAAAGGAGGGGCCACCTCGGTACAGAGGAGGGGGCGACCTCGGTACAGAGGAGGGGGCGGCATCGGTACAGAGGAGGGGGCGGCCTCGGTACAGAGGAGGGGGCGGCCTCGGTACAGAGGAGGGGGCGGCCTCGGTACAGAGGGGTCTTCAGAAAGCTCATGGGAAATGCATATTACAAGAGGAGCCAGTACGGATTTCAAATTTGTTCTGCACCAAAATAAACTCGCATTTTCATTCCATTTCCCGCCCACGTTTGCAAGTCCCCTGTGTGAAGAGTGGCACTCGCTCACGGGGCAGATGGCACCGAGTAAGTGACAATGCCTGGGGACCAGTTCAGGGCCAGCTCCAGTCTCTGGAACTGGGAGAGATGGGGAGAGACCGGACCACACTGGCAGGAGGGGGGGCTCGCCAAACGGCCTCATCTGCAGGGGCCGTCACCCAGGCCCGGGGGAGGCCCGGCCTGCCGCCCGGGCACGCGCGTCGCGGACAGGACGCTGCCCCAAGGGCCTCACCAGGCTCTTGACGACCTTCAGCAGCTCCTCCATGACCACGGCGATGCCCTGGTAGCCCAGCAGCCGGCAGATGACCTGGAAGTGCGGGGGCCCCACGAAGTTCCGGTAGCTGCTGTAGATGCTGGAGTAGGCCAGGTTCAAGGCCTGAGGGCGACGGGTGGAGTTTAAGGCAAGGCCCAGAGCAGGCGGAGAGGCGCCCGCGGACGCACGTCCCACACCCACGCCGCCCCGGGTGGAGGGGACCCTGTGAATTCACTGTGAAAGGCACTGTCCTCGCTGCTCTGGGGGTCTGCGCCCTGGAACGAAGAGAACCTGCTCGACTGCAGGGCGCCTCGATGTTTGCCCAGCCGCCCACCCACGTGAGGTCTCCCCTCAGCGCTCGCACTGCCTCTGTGGGGCTGCCCAGCCGTACGGAGCTGGCCAGGACACCCCCACAGGCCTGCTCGGGAGTGCAGGGGCGCCCCTGGGGCCGAGGAGAGCTGCCCCAGGTGGCAGGAGAGAGAGCGGGGAGAATCTGCTGAAGGGTGGGCCCGTGAGCTCGTCTAAGTAGGATGCGGGCGCTCAGTGCCGCCCACGCCCCAGGCACCTTCAGCCCCACAGTGTCTATCCTCTGCTTTTGCTGCAGGGCCAGTGTGCCCGTGGAGACCAGGACAGAGAGAAGGGGCACAAGGTCGGTCGCCCCCGGCGATGGCCACACAGCAATCCCTTCTCCTCCGTTCTTCTCTTGGGATTTTGGGCATGCACACGTGCCTGGCGTGTTCCAGGACACTGCGCCTGGCCCGGCACAAGCAGGTCGACCATGTGGGACCCACTGTCTGGACCTCCACACCACCTGCCCCACTTCCTGTTTAAAGACAGGGTCTCACTGTGTTGCCCAGGGCCAGCCTTGAGCTCGCGACCCTCCTGCCTCAGCCTCCCTGTGTCACTGGGGTCACAGGTACGTGGCACCACACCCAGCCTTCAGGACAGACGGAGATCCCCCGCCCTGTCCTCGAAGCTCCACCATCATGTTGTTTAAGTTCATTCTTTTTAAAATTATTTTATTTAACTTTATTTATTTATTTGTATTTTAATCTGACCGGAGAGGGACAGAGTGAGAGATGGCATAGTAGTTAAGGCGCTGGACTCCCACATGGCCGACCGTGGTTCAAGTCCTGGACCTGGTGGCTTGCTTTCTCCTTTCCCTCTCTCTGTCTGGTCTAATTGAAAAATATAATAATATATGAAATTAAATAAATCTTACCCAAAAAAGAGAAAGAAATCTCTCCCTTGAGAAAAACATAGAGCTTAAAATAATTTTTTTTAACTTGCAAACGTGCTGCACCATGTACTTATGAAGTCTGACACAGACAGACGGACCCACCTTGGATCCATGCAGATACTGGGGCTGTGCATTTGGCTGTTTATCTCTTTGAAATTCCTGAGAGAATGGTAGTACTGTCCGAACAAACCTAGACAAGGAAGATTAAAAAAGAAGAAATCAGATTTTACAGTCGTTCTTTAGAATTCAGAACTTTATTACCCGGCTACTAAGCCTTCTTCCCGGCTACGAGGCCTTCTTCCCGGCTACGAGGCCTTCTTCCCGGCTACTAAGTCTTCTTCCCGGCTACGAGGCCTTCTTCCCGGCTACTAAGCCTTCTTCCCGGCTACGAGGCCTTCTTCCCGGCTACGAGGCCTTCTTCCCGGCTACTAAGTCTTCTTCCCGGCTACGAGGCCTTCTTCCCGGCTACTAAGCCTTCTTCCCGGCTACGAGGCCTTCTTCCCGGCTACTTAAGCCTTCTTCCCAGCTACTAAGCCTTCTTCCCGGCTACGAGGCCTTCTTCCTGGCTAACTGGTATAATCATCAGACAGGAAAACTCTAGATCCAGAACCATGGAACGCGTCAGATACAAAGACCCTCACACAGGATGAAGAACCCAGACCCCAGGAGCCAGAGCGAGACGCCCAGACACACGAGGTCTGCAATCTCAGGAAGTCGGGCCATCGGCAGACGCCGGGCACCGAGGCTCCCCCGCCATGGCTAACCCAGGAAGAAGAGCAAACGGGTCTATGACCACCCGCATTTGGCTAGGTCGCTGTGCTGACAGAGGGGCATCTGAAATCATGTGTGCAGAGTTTCAAGCAGACATGTCAGACTCGGCTAGCGCTTCCCGGTCAGAAGGGCCATTTAAATATGGAACACCGCCACGCTCCCTGCTGGCCCCTTAGACGTGTATGGCCTCTGAGGGCTGCCCTGTGGCTGAGCAATGGAGGCCAGGTCCCACGTGGCTGACCACATGGTCCCAGCCTTCACCTGACAGCTTAAAAATCAGACCATGGTGCGGGCGCCCCAAATCCCACGAGCTGGAGAAACTGAGAGCAGAGATGCATGTGACCACATCCCACGGGGTGCTCGCTCCCTCTCCCCCGTTCTCTCCATGGTGAGCACATGTGCCCTCCGGTGAGCGTGAGCGTGAGTGTGAGTGTAGATATGTTACACTGTCGAGAAAGTCACGCCGTGTGCTTCTGTCTCACAGACAGAAAGTGAGAAATGATCCTCCAGGGGGATGGCCACACTGCAATCCCTTCTCCTCTTGGGATCTGGGGCACGTACACACATGCAGCTGGCATGAGTCGGGAGCTGCTGGGTCCGGGACTCGAACCGCGATCGACCACGTGGGAGTCCAACAACGTAACCATTATGCCACCTGCAGGTCCCTGTGACATGCTTTTCTTTGCGAAAACAGAAATGCGGTCTGCTATCTCCTTATTCCGAGAGCGTGACCAGCTCATACCGCACCCCACTGCAGGACGAAGGCATGGCCGTGGAGACGCTGTGGCACACGGCACGGTGCATCTGCGGGAAGCACGTTACTGACAGGTGCCCGGGCCGAAGGGCAGCCGGCCCTCTGCCCACCTCGGACAGAGGCTCTGCCGTGGGGCTGTCCGTGCCCGGCTCCAGACCACCTAAAGTAATGCCCGCAGAAAGCCACGTGTTCTCTCCTGTGAAATTCTCCAGAAGGGCCTGGGTGACTGGAACACGACATCCCTGCAAACCCACACGTGAAGTCGTGTGAGCGCCTCTGGCAGCAGGTGCTGGAGGCCACGGACCCTGCTCAGTACCTATGATGGGCTGGGACGGCCCCAGAAGCACAGCAGAGGCTGGCTGGGGAAAGGCCCTTACTACACTGCAGAGGAAAGACAGATGCTCAAAACTATGCAGTGAAAACCTTCGAAGGAGGGACTTGGCATAACAGCTATGTTGCTGGACTCCTATGTAGTCGACCGCGGTTTGAGTCCCGGACCTGGTGGCTCAAACTCAAACTATGTCGGGAGCATGTGCGTGCGTGCCCAAGATCCCAAGAGGAGAAGGGATTGTGGCGTGGAGAGCCCCCCGGGGGGTGATGTCTCACTTTCTGTTTCTCTTTCTCTCAAGCGCACACGTCCTATAGCAAAAACCTCTCCAAAATAAAGAAAAGAAAGAAAAAGAAAAAGGAAATCTTTGAAGGAGCCAGGGCTTCTGTTTTGTTTTTTTTTTGTTTCTGTTTTATTCAAGAGAGGTTTTTGCTATAGGGTGCATGCGCTCGCCGGAGAGACAAAGCGAGACAAAAAGCCAGAAATCATGCCCCTTGGCGGAGGGGGGTCCACGCCACAATCCCTTCTCTTCTGTTCTTCTGTAAGGATTTTGGACACGCACACACACACGCCTGGTGTGAGTTTGAAGCAGCCAGGTCTGAGACTCCAGTCGTAGACAACTATATGGGAGCCCAGCGACAACCACATACCACCTGCTGGTCCCTGTTTGTCACATTTGTAACAGACATGAGGGAAGGTGCGCCCAGCAGAGAGGGAGAAGGCACCCTCAATGGGGCATGGCCACGCCAGTCCCTTGGCCCATTTCTGTCCTGTTGGGGTTTGGGGCACACACGCACACGCCACTGGGCTGACTCACACTGCAGTGAGCTGTGTGGGACCCGGCTCCCCTCACCACTGGACCACAGGGCCAGCCCCACACAGATGGCACTGCTGATGGCAGCTGGTGCTGTCACCTGCTCGGGTTCCTCCCATGAGGTGTCCACTGGCCACGCTGGCCTGGGAGAAACCTGGTGATCAACCAAAGTCAGGAGGGTCCTGAGAACGTCGGCCATGAGCGACACCGTTCTCGGGGGGCGGCACGGGCAGAGTGCCTGCGCTAACGCGGACCATCCTCACGATGTGCGTGCGAAACAGGCGAAGACGCGCAGGCGGGTGCCCAGCGACCTCGCCGTGCGGCCACGTGTGCCCAGCTGCCCCGCCGTTCGCACGGACACGTTCGTGTGCGGCGTGCGCAGGGCCTGGCGCAGTCGCTCGGCGCCCTCACCGGTTGGTGGAGCCGTTGTAGCAGTAGTTGGGCAGGAAGTCATAGTTGAGCTCCCAGAAGACGTGGAGGGTGATCCTCCCATAGGGCGCCGACACGTTGTGGTTGGCTTCCCGGAACATGGCGTCGAAGCTGTCCAGCGTCAGGTACCGGCTCAGCAGCTTGTGGGTCATGCGGTTGGTTTCCAGGAGGCCGCCGAGCTCCTGCAGGGCCAGGGCCAGGGCCAGGCAGTGAGGACGGAGCTGGCAGGCAGGAGCGGCCACCTCGTCCCTGGGGCCGGCGCAGATGGGAGTGGCAGTAAGGGGCCGAGCACTAGGGGCTTCTGCCATAGGGTATATATACTCACAGGGGCTGAGAGAACGTGAGAAACCACCCCGGGGGATGGCCATGCCTCGATCCCTTCTCCGGTCTCCTCTGGGGATTTTGGGTGTGGACACCCATGTACCAGTGGTCAGGTCCAGGACTCGAACTGCACACTTGACCACATGGGATTCAGAGCCTTAACCACCACGCTACCTGCCAGCCCCAGTTTTTTTGTTCCTAAATTTTATTATTATTATATTTTTAATCTGACCAGAGAGAGAGGGAGAGGGAAGGTGAGAAAGCAAGTCACCAGGTCCAGGACTTGAACCGCAGTCCGCCATATGGGAGTCTAGCACCATAACCACATCACCTGTTCGCCCCAGTTTGGGTGTTTTCTAATGCCCTGTTCCTTAACCCTGTTTCCCCGTGTTCGAAGTTCTATGCCACTGTCCATTCCATTTTTTTTTGTTTGTTTGTTTTGGTCATAGATTCCAATTCCCTGAAGAAACTCTCCCTCTCTCCGTCTGACCGCCTTTCTGTGCAGCCTGAGTGAGCAGATCTCACCACAAGCACAGCCTGGCCCTGGGGCGCAGACCTGCTGTGGCCATGGCCTCGCCTCTTACACCTAGTGCTTTTTAACTGAAGGCTACACATTCCACGTCTTAAAAACCGAGGAGGTGCCAGGGCGCATTTGCAGAGGGCCCGTTGCCTGCACCCTGGTCCCGCCAGGTCTGAGCAGGGCCCGGGGGGCTGCGGTTCTGGGAGCCCTGGCATGCCTGCCTCTAGCGTGGCCTCGGGGAGGCATTCAAGCAGGCGCCCTGTCAGGCCAGGGGAGTCTGCTCTGCTCCAGGGCTGCGCTCCAGGGCTGCGCCAGAACCTGGCGGCCTCCCCAGTGGGGTCAGCCCCACGCGGGCCTAGAGCATCGCC
Organism: Tupaia tana; assembly: GCA_026018925.1. Classification (NCBI taxonomy): domain Eukaryota; kingdom Metazoa; phylum Chordata; class Mammalia; order Scandentia; family Tupaiidae; genus Tupaia; species Tupaia tana. Next base: position 308,347 of record JAKSZU010000028.1, read on the forward strand.
CCTCGAGGCCTGGCGGCTGCCCAAGGCCCTGCACTCGGCCCCCCAGCAGGGCCTGGGCGCTGCCCAGACCCCCAACCTCCAGCCTCGGCCTGTGGGACCGCAGCCACTGCCCTCGGCCGTGCGTCCCGTCGTGTCTCCACCCGGTCACGTGGCCGTCCCTGCAGGACCGCCGGCCTACGTGAGTCCCCGCGCCGCAGCTGGAGGTGAGGGTGACGGTCTGGCGGCCTCAGGGCTGCTCTCGCCACCACGTGGGAGTCGGCCGCAGGGGGCTCCTCCCAGGGTATGCAGGTGCTGCGCGGCCTCCCTGGCTTCTCTTCGAAAAACCAGGCAATTTCACCTGCTGCTGCCATGTGCCGTTCTAGGGCCTGACAAACTCATCCTCCCTCATCGCCCTTCGAAATCAGTGTGGGCACCTCGAGGGTGTACCAGACGGCGCCCTTTCTCCAGTTCCTCGACACAGTGAGGACCACAGGGTGGGACGGGCCCCTCCGTCTCTCCGTCATCCGTGGCCTGCGTGGGCCTTGGAAGATCTCACTATATAAACGTGATGGCACGGGGTCCGTTTCCAAGCCTTTTTCTAATTATTGTGGTAAAGACTTTATCTACTGAGCATTCCTGCAGAAATACAAGCACATTACTGAATTCTGTCTCTCTGGCCACAGGTAGGGATTATTGATTTAAGATAAGGAGCATGGGCCCTCCGAGGTTAATTTCAGATTGGGAACAAGAGCAGATGCTTTAAGACACTCAAGACAGGGCCAGCAGATGGTATAATGGTTATGTCGCTGGACTCGCACGTAGTCGACCATGGTTCGAGTCCCAGACCACGCAGCTTAAAAATCACACTGAGTTAGGAACCAGCAATTAGCGTAATGGCTATGTACTGGTCTCCCATGTAGTCAACCACGGTTCGCGTCCCGGACCCGGTGGCTTAGAACTCACGCCAGGCACGTGTGCGTGCGTGCCCAAGATCCCGAGTAGAATGGACTGTGGTGTGGCTGTACCCCCAGGGGTGATCTCTCACTTTCTATCTCTCTGTGTCTCTCTCTCCAGTGAGCACACAACCTGTTGCAGAAATCTCTCTTAAAAAAAAAAAACCTCAAGATAGGCCCGATGCAACGAGTGGACTCCGATTGTGTTCTGGGTGAGGACTGGGCCTAGCCTCAGCAAGGGCAGAAGTACGAGCCGCCAGAGCACTCACCACTATGGACGTCAGGTCCTCGCTTTCGAACCGCCCGATGGCCAGCTCCAGAGACTTGTACATGGCTGCCGAGACGCGCTGCGTGATCAGACGGTTCAGGTCGATGGACCTGCCAAGGAGCTGTCGGAGGGGGCGGCGAGGACATCAGGCAAACGGAGACACGAAAACCTCGCGAGCAATGGAACGTGAACAGAAAAAAGGAAAAAGACAGAAAGAAGGAAGGAGCCCAGAGTCCCATTCCTAGAGAGAAAGTAACACTTATGTACAGAAGGACGTGGTAGAAACATAAACCCTTTAAGGAGCACACGTAGGCGTTGCAAAGTGGCTGTGTTCAAGGTGCAGCAGCTGCCATCCCCCTCACGTGGCCGTTGCCCGGAGCTTGCCCTGCAAGGCCTGAGGCTGCACAGGACGCCGGCTCTCACGTGACACACGCGGGACTCCTGAGCTGCCAGGAAGCCCCGTCCCCACGCGGCTCCAGGGCTCCCTCACCTGCACGTGCCTCTGCTTGAGCAGCGTCTCGTAGCGGTTAGACGGCGGGAGGTGGATGGTGGCCCCCTGGTTCTTACACTCTGACCGTAGCCGCTTATCCAGAAGCAGACTGTACAGAAGGAAGGAGGGCGTCGCGCACGCGGCTGGTTTACCCGACATGCCCGCTCCGAGCGGAGGCTTCGCGCGGGGCGCGTCCGCCAGGAACTCACCTCCCCGCCATGACCTTGTAATAGGCAAATATCTGGTCGGCCAGCTTATAGACAAACTGGTCAAAACACAGGTTCACCTGGAGGAGAAGGAAGGACGCCTTAGACTGGAAACACCGTAAACAGCAGCAAAGGCCGAGGCTCTGACTAGGAAAGGGGGACCAGACCCAGCGGCCCTGTCCAGTGACACAGGTGATGCCCGCCCTGACGTCAGCCCATGTCGGGAGAGCAAAGGTCTGCAGTGCCTCATGCACACGGGCACGTGGGACCATCCCCACCCTGTCCCGGGGGCTGCCCGCCTTCGAGCCGCTTGGGCTAACCCCGAGACCCACACCCTTTTTACACGGGGCTGGTGCCACGCCCTGCACTGCAGCTGCCGGACGCGAGTGCCGCGGCTGCTGGCCCAGGGTAGGGGCGCCCGGCAGACAGAGCCAGGAGGGGCATGTGGACCTCGCCCGTGACCTGATCCCACCACAGCCCCGTTCCAGCTGGTCGTCCCGAGGGGCGGACGGGCCTGGGCGCACAGAGCGGTGCGTGGGCTCTGCCTTCACCTGAGCTAGCGACAGGCTGTGTCCCTGCTGGCCACCCGAGAAAGCCTCGAGAAACGCCAGAAAGCGTGCACACGCCAACACACGCCTCACTGCGTACCCCGCCCTGGGTCTCAGAGACCGTGTGTCCCTAACCGCGCTGAGAGAAGACCGGGAGAGACGGCAGTGAGGGGCCGGGGTGGGCCTCACCTCCGCCTCGATCTCGTCGTACAGAAACTGCTTGTTGAACTTGGTGAGCGCGTAGTGGGCGCTGTCGTTGTACAGGTCCAGGGAGTACAGGACATACCTGCGGGGGGCGGCGGCCGCGTCACTCCCGTCCCTGCCACGAACACACAGCCCGCACGGCACCCCAGTTCTCAAGAAGCCTCCCTCGCCCTGGAGGCGGACCAGGGTCTGTATCCATGGCTGCACTGCGGTCCCGCCCAGAGCCCTGCAGCTGTGTCTGAGGGGACCCCGCCCCACCAGGGGACCACGCAGGGACACAGAGAGGCACCCACGCAAGGCCACCCGGTGCCCCTCGTCTGCATCTGCTCAGTTAATCAAGCCTTAAACTCTTCACCACCACTACATGCGCAAGGCCTTCCGAGAGCTCGCGGTAACGTGAAGACACTGTGCACGGGGTTAGCAATGTTTCTGTGCCAAAACTAACTCAGACTTTAAATTCCGTTTATTCGTGAACTTTCTGAAGTCCCCTCATATTTTGTTTTTAAAACAATAGTGAGTGGGACCAGTTGTTAGCATAATGGCTATGTTGCTGGACTCCCATGTAGTCAACTGCGGTTCAAGTCCCGGACCCGGTGGCTTAAACTCACGCCAGGCGCATGTGCGTGCGTGCCCAAGATCCCGAGAGGAGAATGGAGGAGAAGGGATTGAGGCATGGCCATCCCCCCTGGGGGGTGATTTCTTGCTTTCTGTCTCTCTGTCTCTGTCTGGCGAGCGCACGTACCCTATAGCAAAACCTCTCAAAACAAAACAAAACAAGAGTGAGTCACAGGTTGAGTATTCCTTATTCAAAATGCTTGGCACCAGAAATGTTTCAGAATTCGGGGCTGGCAGGTAGTGTGGTGGTTAAGGGCACTGGACTCTCGCATAGCTGACCGTGGTTTGAGTCCCAGACCTGGCGACTTGCTTTCTCACTCACTTTCTCACTTTGTCCCTCTCTGTTCAAATTAAAGATAAATAAATAAATAAAGTCAAATAAAACAATTCAAAAAAGGATGAAGGTTCCAGACCCTTGCTGGACAGGCACACCCCGAGCTGGGTCTGAGCTGGAACCCGTTCCCCCTGTGTCTGGACACGGGGCACAGACAGCACTGCCCCCCTGGCAGGAGGAGACCCCAGCCCTAACTCAGTGGAAGCGGCTGTGGGAAGGCGACCCTCCTGACCATCGCCCGTGCGCTACGAGGGGCCGTGAGGACCAACACCAGCAAGCTGCCTGGGGGTCAGTCCCCATATGCTTGCAAGACACCCCCTTTCACTGCGTTCCCTTCATGAACTTCCTGTTCTCAAAGGTCGACCTGAGCCCTGGCCCAATGCTGGCCCCAGACAAGGCCGTATAATCAACAGTCCTCCCCAGGCTCCTTGGGGTCAAAGGTTGCACCGACAGGGCCCTCCAGCCCTTCACACTCGGGTGCAGCCACCGCGCTCCAGGCGGCCACGCCCTGCAGGCCAGGCTGATGGGACGTCCTGCCCAGGGTCACCCGCCAGCACGCGAGGGCGCAACCTCATGGTTCTTCTGCCCAACCTCCTGATTTCTGCCTGAAGCCAAGACGCAGGTGCTGGTAGGAGCCCGGCGGCTTCACCCCAGGAGCACGAGCTCAAAGCAACCTGAACACAGCCCGGCCACCTCCCAGCCCCCAAGCCCCGCGAGGGCCGCGGCCGCCGGCCTGGACACTCACTCCATCATGGACGCCTCCTTGGTCTCCAGGATGTGGTCGGTCAGGATCCAGGGCATGGACATCTCGATGGGGAACTGGATGCGCCTGCCCATGGTCAGCTCCAGGAAGAACTCGCGGAACCACAGCTGCGAGAGGTCGCAGCACTGCTGCAGCGTTTCTGGGGCCAGAGACAGCGCGTCACCCGGGCAGGCACAGCGGCCCGGCCTCCCTGGGCCAGCCTCGGGCCAGGCGTGTGGACGGGGGTGGGCGGGGCTACAGGCCAGCAGGGAGGGGCTGCAGGAATGGCCACCGGGCATTCATGGCCTGGGAGGCCCTGGGTGGGATCGGGAACGCCCTCGTCACGAGCATGAAACAGGGACGTCGGGACATGGTTGGTCTTGGTCAGGGCCAAGCTCCAGCCCAGGACACCACGCTCCACGCACAGCCCGGGAGGCCTATCCAGGAGGCAGATTATTAAAAATCCGTCTCCACCTCTCAGGGTGGAGCTGACGACAGAAGTGCTACCCCTTGTGCTGACACCTGCAGCTTTGCACCTGGCCGGCTGCCTCTGTGGAGGGGTGTGGCCAGGCCGGGGACAGGCCACCGCGGAGAGGCCAGGGACAGCACGGGGCAGAGTGCACCCACGGGGGGCCGGGCGAGGAGCCTGCATGTTGCCAGGACAGAAGCCAGTCCCGGCACGTAGAGCCCGGTCTCCACCCAGGTGACGAGCCAGTCGCCTGTGAGCCTGACCCCAGGGGATCGAGGCTGTGTTCACACGGCCAGGCCAGCCACGGCCCTCACCCTCCTAAGGGCCACACCCCACCGGGGGCGGCCGAGGCCAGGGAGCCACGGAATGCCACGACCACACAGGTCAGGCCGCGCCCCTGCCTGGGAGCTCGAGGGTCGGAGGGGACGGGTGGGCCGAGGCGCTCCACAGCGCCCATCGGAGCATGCCAGGCCGGCGCCCGCGAGCGGCTCTTACCACTGAAATTGATCAAGTGGGTGTAGAAGAAGGACTCGCGGTGGAACTTTTCTATGTCCAATATGGTGGGCCCCTCAAGGCTACTTCTCAGGGTTTTCTTGGAACCACTTTTGTCCGCAATGAGGGACTCTAGCATGGTTCTCACCATGTAAAGCTGGATTACCGAGGAGACGTCGGTGGGAGGAAACACACACAGCGGTGCGTTAGTGACGGCGCCCTCGCAGCACGGAGGGGGACGGCTCCAGCTCCGCCAGGCCCGGCTGTGGGGCCCGCGCCCGCCGAGCGCTCGGCGTGGCGGGGATCCGGCGACGGCGCTCGCGGCCGGCCTCGGAGCGGAGCAGTGCCCTCCGCGCCCTGCACGACGAGAACAACAAACGAGGTCTTACCACCGAAGGTTAAAAGGGGTGGGTAGGCGTAGGACTGCCGCAGAAACACGTTAACCACATGCAAGAGCCTTTCCAGGCCCAGGGCCCTGAGCTGCCGCAGCAGCTCGGCAGAGCTCAGGGACTCGGCCATGGTGCGCACCAGGAAGAGCTAGACACGACAGACAGGGAGAGGCGGGAGAGAGCGTTAGTCACACACGCCACGCACACGCCCGGGCAGGGCACGGGCCAGCTGGGAGGGCCAGCCCCCCACGGCCAGCGCCGTCCTCCTCGGAGAGGTTTCGCAAGGGCCAGCGTCATGCTTCGCTGGAGCGGAAACGGACAGGAGAGGGTCCCCGCGTCCACCCCGGAGGGGAGTGAGAACCAGGTCCCTGCGGAAGCGCAGTGACTCGACCAGACATGCGAGGCAGGGGACGCAGCGCCAGGGCAGGCCTGGCCGTGCCAGATAGAGGCCTGCCGTGGGGCGGGGGAGCGTGACACAGGAAACAGTGCCCCACGGCCTCCCCACACGTTCCCAGACCTGCAGACCACGTGACAGCACACATTTACACACCCAGCGAGAAGCACAGCTTACACACGTGTGCACAGACAAGTACCCGTGTGTTAGGAACAGGGGTGGAACCGCACTTAGACGCCCCGCTGAAGCCAAGTAACCAGGCGGAGGGCCCCAGGTGCCCCGGCAATGACCGGGCGCTGAGCGGGGAGCAGAGGCAGTGCCCACTCTGCCTGAGGGACCTAGGGACCGTCCCACCCCCGCCGCCCTGCTCGGGACCAGCCACCCCGGCCCAGCGTGGGGACCACCTGTGTGCTGGAGGGTCCCACGGCACGCCGAGGCACTTTGATGTCGAAGCCACTCTTGGGGTCCTTCTCGCCGCGCAGTGCCGGGTCGTTGAAGGGCTCGTGCCCGGTCTCCCAGTCACACACGGTCTTCCTGATGGCCTGCAGGACGCTGAAGGACCAGGGTTAGCAGTGAGGCGGGAGCCTGACCCCTCAGGGACTTCTCCAGCTGCAGCATCTTCTCACCAGACAGGCCCTCAGAACAACAGCCCACGCACGAACACGACCCCTCCGGGGTGGCGGGACTGTGATGACGTGGTCAAGAGCGTGGCTGCTCCCAGAGGACCGAGCTCATCGGGCAGGCCGGCCGTGGCGCTTCCCTTCCGGACACCGGCAAAGTGGCCCGAGTCGCGCAAGGACAGGCCACAAGTGCTGGCCCAGACAGCGGAGCCCACTCGCTGCGGCCACCAGCCCCGGTGAAATCACCCGAGCCACTGAGGACACGGGGCCAGTCCCGGCTCCTTGGGAACCGACAGGGCTCTGCACAGAGACCCCACGCAAGCCACACACAGACCAGTGGCGCCAGACTGGCAGCGGCAAGCTGGCCCTGCCCGGAGGCGCCAGTCAGAGGCCGCTGTCCCTCTGTCCCCCCACAGAGCCTGCTGTGATGGCCGCCCGCCGAGTCAGGCGGGCATTCCGAGGGCACACCAAGCTCCCGTGTGGGCAGGCGCGTGCGGAACAGCAGGTGAGACTCAGGTGGCAGCTCACTCGAATCCCAGTGGACACGGAGGCCCCACCGGTGAGCACCACGGCCTAGGCCCCTTCAGCTGTGCTGCCCACGTGCTGACCAGTGCTGTGAGCCCTGCCAGCTCCAGCCCACGGGCGCCCCTGAAGGCAACCCTGTGGGAAGGATCGAGGGTAAGAGAAAGCGGGCTCCAGCCTGCCAGGGCTCCTGCCCGATCTGCACCATCTCCGACAGCGAAGCTTCTGGAGACCAAGACGCACCCGAGGGGAAGGCCACGGGCCGCGTGTCCCACAGGCCCAGGCACCAGACACCTTGGCTCTTCCCGCTCGTGACAGACACGCCCTGGTCCCGGGGTCTCCTGACTGCCGACCCTCTGGTTGGCTCGGTCGGCTGTGCAGGAGCTACATGCCCCACTGTCGTCATCTCAACGTGACCCACGAGGACACCTGGGCCGGGGCAGACGCCAGCCCTGTATGACCGCGCATGGCACCAGGGCGGGGGCTACCTCTGGATGACGTTCTTCTTCTTCTTGATGGCCTGCCGCAGCGGCTCCCTCAGGGTCAGCTGTGCGAAATCCTGCAGCGCGGCGTAGACGGTGTGCCGGACGGCGTGGTTGAACACGCTCTCCATCCGGCCCATCAGCACCTGAAGGCCTTTGATCATGGCGACCACCTGCAGGAGGCACGGCGTTCAGCCACAGGGCGGGCCGGTCTCGGGTTCCCCACCTCACACGCACCGGGCCCCGCTCTCGGCTCCCCGTCCCCGCTCCGCCCTCGCCCCTCCCAGATCGGACCAGCACCTGAGGGCAGGGCACACCCACTCCCAGGAGGGTGCACCCCCACCCGGACTTCAAATGGGAGGGGAGCTAAAGGAGTCGGGAAGGCAGACACGCTAGTAACTGGAAAAGAACCCCACACGCGCGTGTAGCCCACACCCCGCTCATCTACACCGTGGCATGTGGGACTCACACACCAGCGAGGCAGAAGGACACGCACTGCACCGTGTCCCGGCCATGATGGCCTCGGACACGCTGTCTTGACAACACGTGTAAGTCTGGATGTGTTTATTTGGGGGAATTGTTCGGTGATTTTCCATCACTTTTACAATATAAAGTGGGCTTTTTTGTGTGTGTTTTTTTTTTTTTTTTTTTTTTTTTTGAGAGGTTTTCACTATAGGGCACGTGCGCTTACCAGAAAGACAGAGAGAGTCAGAAAGTGAGAAATCACCCCCCAGGGGGGATGGCCATGCTCAATCCCTTCTCCTCCGTTCTCCTCTCGAGATCTTGGGCACACATACACACACACCTGGCATGAGTTTTAAGCCACCAGGTCTGGGACACAAACCGCGGTCGACTATGTGGGAGTCCAGCAACATAGCCATTACGCTAACTGCTGGTCCCTATAATATAAAGTTTTAAAGAGAGACTTCTATTTTAAAAAGTCCATAAAGAGCCCAGCTGTGGGACCAGCAGTTGGCGTAATGGCTATGTCACCGAACTCCCATGTAGTTGATCACGGTTCGAGTCCTGAACCCGGTGGCTTAAAACTCATGCCGGGTGCGTGTGCGTGCGTGCCCAGGATCCTGAGAGGAGAAAGGAGGAGAAGAGACTGCAGCATGGCCATCCTTCTGGGGGGTGATTTCTCGCTTTCTGTTTCTCTGTTTCTGTCTTTCTGCCAAGTGCACGCGCCCTATCGCAAAAATCTCTCCAAAATAAGTAAATAAATAAATATTTTTAAAAATTTAAATAATAAATCAAAGTAAATAAATATTTTAAATACAATCCCTATTAAAAAGCTAAAAAGATAACTCTTAGAAGAAATAGAAATCAAATGCCTTGGGGCCGGCAGGTAACGTGGTGGTTAAGGCACTGGACTCCCACGTGGTCAGCCACGGTACGAGTCCCAGACCTGGCAGCCTGCTCTCTTACTTTCTCTCTCTCTGGTGAGTGTGCGACGTCCTATAGCAAATTAAAAAATAAAAAATAAAAATTTTTTTAAAAAAGGAATTGGGACCAGCAGATGGGGTAATGGTTACGTCGCTGGACTTCCATGTAATCGACCATGGTTCAAACCCCGGACCCGGAGGCTTCAAACTCACACCAGTCGTCTGTGTACGTGCCCAAAATCCCAAAAGGAGAAAGAAGGAGAAGGGAGTACAGTGTGGCCCGCCCCCCACAGGGGGTGACTTCTCACTTTCTTTCTGTCTTGCCGGCACGCAAACGCACCCTATTGCAAAAATCTCTCTTTAAAAAAAAAAAAAAGGATCTGGTATCTAGAATATACAAAACCCTTACAACTCAATACTGAAGGAGCTGGCAGGTGTGGTGGCTAGGGCGCTGGCCTCCCACATGGCCGACGGTGGTTCGAGTCCCTGACCTAGTGGCTTGCTTTCTCACATTCCCTCTCTTTCTCTCCGGTTACAGTAGACCCTGTCAGGGGTGCTCGCTCTCTCTCTCTCTCCCCCATTGGAGAAATAAATAAATAAATAAAAACAAACAAACAAAGATCCCAGGGAACAAAGAGGAACCGCCCGCCCGCAGGCCCCGGGAGGGGTGCAGGCCCGGCGGCCGTGCACTCACCTCCACCAGGGCGAACTTCTCCTCGCTGGTGTAGTTGTAGCGCGTTGCACGCTCATACTCCTCCGCGTTGTCGGGGCAGTCCTTGTTGGAGTACTTGTCGGTCGGGTGCACCAGTTTCCAGGAGTACTGAGGTAGACAGAGAGAGGACGGGCGTTCACGCGGGGTTCCAAACGCCGACTCCGCTGACCCACGTGGCCGTCGCCAAAGCCAGGAGGCTGGCCTTCTACAAGCCGCACATACACGTGCAGGCACGCACACACATGTTATCCACCCCCGGAAAAGGGCAAACACCCCAGCCCTGCGACTTCGGGTTTAAGAAACACACCCGGCAGAATGACCTAGACGCTGTGTTTGAATATCTAAGACCCTGGGCTTTTCACTACCAATAAAAAACAACTTCCCCTGTACATGGTCACGTATGCATCCAATCGGATCGCTCTTATCTGTTCAAAGTGAACCACAAAAGGGACAGCCTTCGTGACAGCTCTCTCAATCTTTACCGGCACCAGAAACAACTTTACTGAAGTTAAACCAAAGGCTTAATGGTTAGGATGCCAAGGAGAAAATGCTTAAAATACCAGGGCAAAGGGTCAGCAGGTGATGTGGTAGTGAAGGGGCTGACTCCCACGTGGCCAAGCACGGTTTGAATCCCCGACCCGATGGCTTCTTTCTTACCTTCTCTCTCTCTCTCCCCCAACCCCTACCTGGTCAGAAAATTATAATAAATAAACAAGTAAATGCTAAAATTAAATAAATAATTCTTTACAAATATATATATATATATATATATGCATATGCATCAGGGCAAGGGACCAGCAGATGGTGACTTAAAGACCCAGACTCGGCAGCTTAAAAGTCACGCCCGGTGTGTGTGCGTGCACGTCCAAAATCCTGAGAGGGGAATGGAGGAGAGGGGACTGCGGCGCGGCCATCCCCCTGGGGGTGATTTCTTACTTTCTGTCTCTTTGTCTTTCTCTGTTTCTCAGGTGTGTGCACACACCCTATAGCAAAAATCTCTCAAAAAAAAAAAAAAAAAAACTTCCAGGGCGAGTGGGAGGCCCTGGATGCACAGCGGCTGAGGCCACAGAGGAGGCCGGGTTTGGCTCCCGCCTAAAACACAGGGCAGCTGTGGCAGCACACGCCAGTGGTCCTTGCTAACTGGGCCTCCGGGACAGCGGGACTGCCACGTGCCAAGACCCTGTCCACAGCAGCTCCGCACATGCACAGGGACGCGGACCCAAGGTGGCCAACTGCGGCTGGAATCCTGGCCCAGGGGCTTGGACATGCTGGGTGGCCAACCCCGACGAGGCGGGAGGACCGCGGCACGGCCCCGGCCGGCTGGGTGCTCACAGTGGCTCGCTCACACACTCTCTGTAGAGCACGCGTGCCTGCTGACACACACACACACACACACACACGATGGTGCGAATCTGCTCTAGTAACATGTCTTAAAAGATGAGACCCTTGGGACGAGCAGCGGGCATAATGGTTACATCGTGGACCCCCACGTGGTTGACCGTGGTTCAAGTCCCAGACCCAGGGGCTTGAAACTCACGGCGGGTTGTGTTCGCCTCAGCAACACACATACTAAACTGAAACTCACACCGGGAGTGTGTGCATGCGTGCCCAGAGTCCAGAGAGGAGAACGGAGAAGGGACTGCAGCATGGCCATCCCCTAGCGGGGCGAGTTCTCACTTTCTCTGTCTCTCCAGCAAGCACACATGCACTAAAGCAAAAAATCTCTCTCAAAAAAAAAGAAATACTTTCATCTATAACACACACAGATGAAATGCACCTAAATCCCCAGAAGATGTGCGCTGATACCCGTCCTAGCGTCTAGGGCCCATGACGGGTTGATGCATTCTCAACCCTAAGCCAAAGGTGAGGCAGAAAACACCTCTCTCGGTCGACTTCTGGATGCGCTCAGGACGAAAAGCCTTTCTACCCACCGGGTGCCCGAGGGCAGGCCTACCACTTCCATCACGTGTGCGCTCCACTGCGACAGGAGCTGCAGGCCCTGCAGGGCCAGGTCGAAGAGCTTCCGGTACTCGGCGTCCGTCTTCTGGGTCTCCTGGCGGCCCGACCCGGTGACCACCTGCAGCACAAGCACTGGGCTCGCCCTCCGCGCCGCACACCTGCCCCGGGACCACGCTCGACCACTCGCACAGAACCAGAGCCCTCTGGGTGCGCGGCCTCCACTGTGGACACTAACAGCGACGCTGCCGCTCCTCAGAGCAGAGGGCAGGGTCCTGCCAACGGGAGGGCGCCCCGGATGCGGCGTCGGGAGAGGTGCATGTAGCGCTCCCCTCTGCCCCGGGACCACGCTCCATCCCGACACGAGCCACGGGTTGGAAGCCCTCCACCCCCCTCGAGCCACCCGGGCCACGGCACTGGGCCAGGAAATGGCCGTTCAGCGGTGTCCCCTCAGCCCTTTCTGCAGGGCTCCCTGCTTGTCCGCAGACACAGACGCGCAGCAGCTGAACGGCAGGATCTATCCCTGGATGGAGCGCCACCGCCGCACCCCGGAAAGCGCCACCGGGTGTGAGGGCCCGGGTGACGCGGGGGGGCGGGCGCCTACCTCGCTGTTGCTGTAGCGCGCCAGCTCGGAGATGAAGCGCATGTGGTCCTCGCGGATCTGCAGCATCTGCTCGCAGATGTTGTACTGTGGGCTGCTGCCCGACGACGTGCACGTCCAGCTGCGGGGGGAAGGCCCGTCAGCCGCGCGGGCACGGCCGGCACGCTGCCCCGCCGCGCACCGATGACCCGACCCTCTGTGCACTTTTAGCTGTTGAGAAAACCAAGCGGGGCCAGCAGGTGCTGTGGTGGCGAGGGTGCTGCGCTCCCAGTGGCCAACCGCAGCTCGAGCCCTAGACCCTGTGGCCTGGAAGTCACCCCAGGCACTCGGCGTGCGTGTCCAAAACTCTGAGGGAAGTGAGGAGGTCACAGTGTGGCATCCCGGGGGTGCCTGCTCACTTTTCCTGTCTCCGGCAAGTACACGTGCCCTACGGCAAAACCTTCAGAGAAAAGCGAGGCTACACGAGACCGCCTCTGTCTGAAAAGCCTGGAGCACTGAGTTGTGGGAAAGTCGTGACAGCGTTTTGTTTCCCTATGCAAAAACGTGTCAGACTTTCCCAGCGACCCACTCCTTACTGTCTGGCCTGGACGGCAGAGGTCTGCCGACCCCCGAGACAGAGATGCGGTCGGGCTCCTCCGCATCGCACAGGAGGGCGGCCTGCGGCAGTGCGTGGAGTCCACAGGAGGGCCGCCTGTCTGTCACCTCTCGCCTTCATGAGCCTTGTGCCCCGACAGAGGGAGCTGGCCAGCTCTCTACGCCGAGCCGGACAGCAAACATCGTCGGACTTATGGGCCAAGCGATTTCTCCCCATCTGTCACCTGGGAGTCCTCTTCTTTTTTTAAGGCAACTTTTAAAATACATAATGACCACTCTCAGCTCCAGAGACCTTGCAAAGACAGGCCAGGCCTGAGCTGGCCCTCACTCTGCCGTCACGCACACACACGGCCCGGCCTGCTGGGATCAGCAGCTGAGCACGCATCAGCACACGCCTGGGCACGGAGAAACCGGCCTGCTCCGGAACACTCCACAGCCAGGCCGATGGCAACCTCTGGAGCGACGCCAGTGCTCTGTGCCTGCGCTGCCCGGCACGGGGGTCACTGCCTGGCATGGTGGGCACTGCCTGGCACGGGGGCGCTGCCTGGTGACCTTGTGAGAGGTGGCTGTGCCCCTAAGGTTCACGGCTTAGTGTTTTATTTATTTATTTATTTTTTGCAAGATGGTGTGGGCACTCTCACTGGAGAGACAGGTGTGTGTGTGTGTGTGGTGTGGGGGAGTGTGCATGCACACAGGAGAAATCACACCCCAGGGGAGGATGGCCACACAACCTCTTCATTCTCCTCTTGAGATTTTGGGCACACGTGCTCACACACCTACCATGTTTTTCAAGCCACCGGGTCTGGGAATTGAACCATGCAGCCAGCCTTGTGGGGTCCAGATACCTTAACCGCCAGGCCACCTACTGGCCCAATTGCGTTTTTAAACAGATTTAAAGGTGAAGAGCCACATGGGGCGGAGCTCCACGCTGGACATCCAGCCACCACTGAGGACGTGCGAAGTCTGGTCCCCAGGTTCCTAACTGCGGGGTGGCCTCGCGCTGCCCAAAGGCCTCCCAGCAGCTCTGCCGGGCTTCCCACTCCTACCGAGACTTATTCTCCTCGTAGTGGGCGCTGGTCTTGATGTATCTTGCCAGTTCGATCTGCATGTCCCCGAACAGCGGCACCACCTGCAGCTGCTGCCCTCGGAAACAAAAGCCACGCGTCAGGCCGCACACGCACGGGAGGGACGGCAAGCGCGGAGGTCCCCGGGGCTGAGGCGGACTGGACGTGAGGTGGTAACCGACGTCCACGCCTGCTCTGAGAAGGACGAGGCCCGCCGGGGCGCAGTGGTGACGGCACGGGGCACACAGCCGGCGCGTCGTCTGAGTCCCAGACCTGGCAGCTTGACACACGCTGGGCGCCTGTGCACACGTGCCCAAAATGCCAGGGGAAGGGACTGCAGCGTGGCCATGCCCCCGGGGCGAGGGAGTGCGTCCTCACTTTGCTCTCAACATGTCTCTCTAGCAAGTGCACGTGCCCTACGGCAGAAACCTTAAAAAAAAATAACAGAACCAACACACAGAAAATCTATCCACATGTTAAAATGGACCTGCCTTGTTGCTAGATCCAGTCATTCATAAACAAAAACCTGCATTTGTAAATACCAGCAGCTAGAACAGGAATTTACAGAGAAAGAAATGTGCAACTACATCAAAAATTTTTAAATGATCCTCGAGTAAATCTAGCAACGGCTGTGTAAGACCTCTAAATAAAGCCAGCATTCCAAAAATTCCGATGAAGTCTTCAGTGAGTAAAGAAACGCATCGTGTTTGTGTGTTAGAAGGCTCGGTTATCTATAAAACGTCCTTCCTTTCTAAATTCATCTCTACCATAATGGACTCCAATGAATACTCCAGGAGGGAAGATTATTTTTGGCAGATTTGGTTTGCAATTCGGCAAATCAGTTCTAAAAAGTGAAACGGTATCCAAGACGGGCTTGAGGAGCCCACGCGGGCGAGCTGCACTTGCAGGTAAGCAGTGCTGCTGGGAAGCTTCCCGGATTCATGCGGTGTGGCCCTGGGACAGGGAGCCTCGACAGAGCACGGACAGAGGTGCCTGAAGACCCAGGAACGGCCACCCCTGTCGCCATACACAGAACCAGCTCAGCTCCGTGGGGAGCGTAGATCTAGACAAGAAAGGAGACAGGGCACTTCCCGCTAGGAGTTTTCACCAGCCTGCTACCCACACCAAAAAATCGTTTTAAATTATTTCCCCCTTTTCTTCTCTTTTCTTGGAGAGGTTTTTGCTATAGGCACGTGCGCTCGCCAGAAAGACAGCGAGAGACACAGAGACAGAAAGCGAGAAATCACCCCCCAGGGGGATGGTCACGCCGCAATCCCTTCTCCTCCATTCTCCTCTCGGGATCTTGGGCACACACGCACACGTGCCCAGCGTGAGTTTAAGCCACCGGGTCCAGGACTTGAACCGTGATTGACTACATGGGAGTCCAGCGACATAGCCATTACGCTAACTGCTGGTCCCCTTTCTCCCTTTTTTAAGAGAGATTTTTGGTCTAGGGCATGTGTGCTTGCCGGAGAGACAGAAAGACAGAAAGCAAGACATCATCCCCCAGGAGGGACGGCCACACTGCAATCCCTTCTCCTCCACTCTCTTCTTTGGATTTTGGACACACACACGCTCCCATGTATTTTACGCCACCGGGTCCAAGACTTGAACTGCAGTCAACTACACGGGAGTCCAGCAAAGTAACCATTACGCCATGTGCTGGTCCCTCACAACCACTAATAAAAAGACTGATATAACGGACCACAGTAAGAAATGGTGTCCACCAAGCCAGCAGGTAGCATAGTGGTTAAGGTGCTCGAGTCCCACATGGCCGACCAGTCTGAGCCCCAGACACAGCGGCTTGAAAATCATGCCGGGTGCATGTGTGTGCTCGCTGCCCAAAATCCCAGGATGGAGAAGGACTGCAACATGGCCACGCCCCTGGGAGCGATTTGTCACGTTCCCTCTCACTGTCTCTGTCTGGCAAGCACACGCCTCCTATGGGAAAAACCTTATTCAAAAAGAGGGCTTCTGGGACCAGCAGTTAACGTAATGGCTATGTCGCTGGACTCCCATGTAGTCGACCGCAGTTCGAGTCCCGGACCCGGCGGCTTAAACTCACGCCGGGCGCGTGTGCGTGCGTGCCCAAGATCCCGAGAGGAGAATGGAGGAGAAGGGATTGTGGCGTGGCCATCCCCCCTGGGGGTGATTTCTCACTTTCTGTCTCTCTGTCTCTCTCTGTCTGTCTGGCGAGCGCACGCGCCCTATAGCAAAAACCTCTCCAAAAAAAGAAAAAAAGAAAAAAAGAAAAAAAAAAAAGGGCTTCTGTCCATCAAATGGTGCCGTTAAGAAGTGGGGAGGCAGGGGGAGGGGAGAACTTGGCGTGAGGCTGTACAGGGTCGGTATGAGAAAAGGGGGATCAGAGTGCCAATGCCATTCTCTGCACGTGGGACCTGCCGAGAGGGGCCAGATGGGTGCTCGCGAGGCTGCCCCACACGGGGTCCCAGGCTCACAGCCGGTGGGACCTGAGTACGGTGCATGCACAGCCCGTGGCCCGGCTGGCTGCGCGTGGAGGTGGAGCGTGGCCTCAGGCTGTCGGCGTGCACGCTCACACTCTTCTCTCACTCGAGACACGAATGAGCCTGAACCTGCCGAGGCAGACCCTAAGCGCTCGCACCACAGAGCTGGTAAGTACGTGCGGGGGTCGCTCATCAGCTGCGTTAATTATTACGCAGCGCCTGCTAGGTCCCCACGTGGCGGTGCATGCAGGGGACACGGATGTGTTCACTTGCCGGCTGTTCCTCGCTCCAGCTGGGAGGGGGTGGAAGGCGAGGCACACGGGGGAAGGCGTGTATGTCGGCACTGCCGCCACACGCCAACACGAGTGTCCAACCCGGTCGTGTATCCAGACACGAGAACCAGAAATCGATAGGAAACAAGAGCAGGACTTGGAGGGGCGCATCGCAGGGAACCCAGAGACCAGTGATGCGAAAACCCACCAGGGACCCGTCAGCTCCAGGACAGTACGACACCGGCCCAGAACACCACAGGGCTCACACGAGACAGTGCCACACGCTGGCGGGGGTGTGGGGTGACGGGAACACTGGGGAGAACGCCAGTCAGCACGGCCAGGCTGAGAGGAGAGATGCTCTAGGGCCCCCGGCCGCGTCCCCCAGAGGTATCCCACAGAGGTCCCAAAATCAGCCGCTCACGAACTTCCGAGACCTGGACAGGCCCCTGCCCGTCAACGACAGAAAGAGTGGGTCATGGTCTAATCACTAACGGAAAGCCACGGTTCGACGGGACGCAGGCACACCGCTGCAGGCTCCCGTGGGCCTGGCACGGGAGGCAGGGCGGCGGACGCACGGGCAGAACCCGCAGGGGCCGCCTCTGCCGGGGAGGACAGGCAGGCCCCGAGCCAGGCCCACGCCGCCCGAGCCGCATGGCGGGCTCACCTTGAAGTGCTTGTCGATCTTGGACAGGTTGATCCTCTTCTTGGCGTCCAGCTTGTAGATGTTGCTGACGCTGCCGTCCATCAGGTACAGCCCAAAGCCCATGACCTGAAAGCACAGCGCGGAGTGGGAGCTCGGCTCTCAGGACACCGACGTCTCACCGCGGGAACCCCGAGGATACCCCTCGCTCTGCTCTCTAAGCTGCCAGGTGGCACGTGCGCTCGCCAGGGACAGAAAGACAGGACAGAAAGAGCAGGCACACCTCGGGGCCCGGTCACGCTGCCGCCCCTGCCGTCTGCCCACCTGGCTGGGACTCGAGGCACACGCACACGCACCTGGGCGTTCCGCAAGCTGCCGGGGCAGGAGGTGAGCCGAGACCGACCACGTGGGACCTGGCTCTGTCTGCAGAGCTCCCAACCACTGTGCTACGGCGGCCCTCGGCCTTCTCTGAAAAGGCGTCTACAGGCGCTCCGG
The DNA here is from genome assembly GCA_026018925.1 of Tupaia tana. Lineage (NCBI taxonomy): Eukaryota > Metazoa > Chordata > Mammalia > Scandentia > Tupaiidae > Tupaia > Tupaia tana. The sequence continues at coordinate 326,235 of JAKSZU010000028.1, forward strand.
GAACGGCCACGCCTGTGCAGAAGCTGTCCCGCACAACATCCCAGCACCCGCGCCAGCACCCACTGGGTGAGCACGGCACTGTGCCGATGGGACAGCGCAGCGGAGGGAGGGGCTCCCAAACACTGTCGGCACTGCCAGGTGCTGGCTGAGGCCCTGTCCTGCGGGCCTAGTGACGAGGACAAGCGAGCGCCAGGCCGGGGCTGGTGTGACAAGCAGCACAGCACCAGCCCCGACAGCCACCCGCTCCCCTGGGCGCGCAGCGTGTGCGTGTGAGAGAGTTCTGGAGACAGGTCTTCCTCTGGCTAGTCTACGTCCTCAGAGAGTGCCCGAGACCCGGCTCAGGGAGGTGTTTGAGGCCGCCCGCTGAGTGCTGCGAGCGTGCCTTCTTCACCGAGATGCCGGGAAGGGTGCGGGCGTCGGCCTAGTTGCTCAGAGCTGAACAAGCAAGCCCCCACGGCCGAGGCAGAGTGGAAGCCTACCTAGAACCGCCTGTCCCACTGCGGCCACCAGCCCTAAGCTCTGACACATGCCAGCGGAGGCCGCGCCCCGAGCCGCCACCCAGGCACAGAGTCCCGTGGAGCCCGGCCACGCTTCCGCGTCCTGTGGCAGGCCACACAGCACGGCCCTGCCCCGGCCACCTCCCGGAGCTCTCCCGCAGGGAAACAGTCTAGGCCGTGCCGTGCGACACCCAGCACAGAGCCCAGACGGCCCGACAGAGCAGAGGGACAGCAGGGCTGCCTGCCGCCCTGTGAGAGGACACGGTGACCACCTCGTGCGGGGCAGGGAGAGCTCGTGGCGAGCGGCCAGGTCTCCACCGACAGCAGGGCCTTTCTAGGGCACTCATCTACCGGATTCCTGGGACTGCGGCCTACCCAAGTAGTCGGTCGTTTTGTGTCCATTGTAAGAGAGAGGCAGGGAGAGAGCCGGAAAGGGAAAGTGACAGCGAGGACTTCTGGACAGAGTCCGCTGTACCACAGTCTTCCTGCCCCAGCGCCCCGGTTAGCCAGGACACCGAACCGGCCCCAGGCGGAGGCGCGCCCTGTGCCACCCTGGCCGCCCGCCGAGGGTCCTGTGAGAAGCGCTAAGGGCAGCTTCGCACCGAGAGAAACCTTGACCCAACAGCTGCTGGCCAGGAGCCCCTCCCGAGGCCACTGTGTGACACGTTCTTGGGGGCCTGCTGTGTGCAGGGGTGGGGACGCTGTGCCCACAGGGCGCCCGAGAGCTAAGGGCCACCGAGCTGGCCGTCCCGCGGAGCCGCCGCCACGAACCTTGAGCAGCATGTGCTTCTCGCTGGGCGTCAGGTACATCCTGTTCTCGTAGTAATCCACGCACAGGTTCACGATGTCCGCCAGGAGCTCCTCGTAGCCCGCGATCACTTCCAGCTGCTGCTGCAGGGACTGAGAGGCAGAGGCCGTGAGGGGCCAGCCCGGCCGGCGACGGACCGCGGCCAGGCCCAGCCCTACCTGCGTGATCTTGTTGTGGTTGGCCAGAAACATGGACAGGTTCTGCGACTCCTGGATGGACTGCGGGTCCGCCATCTTACGCAGGAACTGGGCGGCCCTGAGAGCAGAGAGAGTGAGCGCCGGTGCCCAGCACGCTGACGGGAACGCGGGCAAGGCCAGGAACCCCGTCCTCGCTCTGCAGCCAGCCGCACGAAGGTCGGTTTACGAACCGGTTATGACTCCGGCCCCGGAGCACCTCTGGCCTGGAACGCTGGGTGGTCTTTTGTCAACCGAGCCACAACTCACGCGGCCCCAGGTGGCTCAGCCCTGCCACCCTCCACCTGAAGGCCACCCAGGGTCTGCACGCTGACCTCCCCCTGCACTGGCGGGCGTCCTCCTCGCACTCGGGACGGAGACAGGCCGCCACCCTCCCCCCACCCCGTGACTCCCAGAAGCCCTGCAGGGAACACCGCCGGTACCAGCCAGGTTCTCCGTCGGAACCCTCTGGGCCACCCTGTCTCTCAACAAGGAGTGTGTCTGGCCCCAGCACCAGGGAATTGTGAAGAAGGCCCACGAGAAGACAACTCACGGGCCCTCCCCATCTGTCCCCTCACCTGAGCCGACAGCTCACAGGGAGCCATGCCCACCCCTCTCGACCTCCCACGGCCCCTGTCCCGAGCACTGACTGCAGCACAGGAAAGTCAACGAGGCCAAGACAGCCTGTGACAGTCTGTGGGCCACGCAGACCCCTGCGGTGACAGCACATCACTGCTGGGGACCCTGGCTCACGGGCGACAGGCAGACGTGGCGGGAGCAGCCCGATGCCCCCACCTGCCCAGCCGAGAGGCCCGAGCCAAAGGCCTGACCTCTGTGAGCAGGGACGGCACCTGCGCGTGTCGGCCTGCCCGAGGGTGCTGGCCCCAGGCCCTCCACGACAACAGCGCCCAGCCAGGAAACCCGGGCCCACCCCTGCTTCCCGCACCCGGGAGCGCGAGGCCGGCTCACCGCTTGTAGGCTGAGTGGTCGTTCTTCACGCTGCACTTCATGTTCTTGAGCTCGTCCAGCACGGCGAACATGTTGATGAACTTGCCCAGCGTGAGCAGGTAAGCCTCCGACACGAAGTCCTTCCTCCGCTCGGCGTGGCACAGACGCCTCACCTCCCCGCAGAAGCGCTCGATGGCGTTCCGCTGGGCGCGAGGGAGGGCAGAACAGCACGGTCAGCGGCAGTTCCGGGCCCGGCCTCGAGCGCAGGACCGGGGTCCCCGCTGCGCTGACGACGGCCAGCCGTGCTCCAGGACCAAGGCTTTACAGCCGGGAGGACAGACGGCGCCCTGCAGAGCCACTGCCGCACGCTGTGCCAAACCCACCCCTCAACAGCAGTCTCCCCCTCGTCCCGGCAAAGGTACCGAACGGAAGCCCCACCAAGCACCCGTGAGACAGAGCGGGAGCCCGAGCTGGAGAGGAAGAACTCAGGGCAGAACCCGTCCCGCCGGCCTGTCTCCGCTGCAGGGCCCCGTGTGGACCATCCCCAGGCCTTTCTGAAGTCCTCTGTAGCCCGCGGGTCCCTGCTCCCGGCACTTCTCTAAGCAAAGCATGGCCGGGGCGGGGACCACCAGGTGCAGATGGTCCAGAAAACCCAGAGAGACCGAAAGTGCCAAGTGGCAGAAAGTCAAAGCGCTTTGGGAATGACTTGGAAGTCCCTTAGAAACGACAGGAAGCGGCTTCGCAAAGGAGGCAGGATTCGGCCTGCGGGATGTGGCGCACACGGCCTGCCCTGAGAGGCCTACCAGCAAGGCCTCGGTGACGGCGGGTGGGAGCGCCCCTCCCCAGCGAGCCCCTCGGATGGCGCGGAGTCTTACCTGGAAGTACATAAAGTTCATCAGCTTGGTGACCTCGGGCTCGAGGACCTCCACGGTCTTCTCGTAAATCTCCACTCTGTTAGGCTGCTCGTTGCACTTCACCTGGGGGCCAGGACACAGGTCAGTGAGGCTGGGCTCCCGTGCTGCTACGGGCAGGGGCGTGCCGGGGTGGGGGCCGTGGCTGAGGTGCAGGTGCAGTGCGGAGCAGGGCCCGGCGGGGCGGGCGGGTACCTGCGGGATGGCACGGGAGCAGCTCCTCCAGGTGTACAGCATGACGGCGTACTCCTGGCCCTCCTCCAGCATCTCGTTCTGCGGGGCACAGGGGGGGTGAGAGCCCGGGCCACGCACGGGCAGGCAGACGCCCGACTGCTCACGTCTGGGCAAAGCCACACACGGGCAGGCAGACGCCCGACTGCTCACGTCTGGGCAAAGCCACGCACGGGCAGGCAGACGCCCGACTGCTCACGTCTGGGCAAAGCCACGCACGGGCAGGCAGACGCCACACTGCTCACGTCTGGGCAAAGCCACGCACGGGCAGGCAGACGCCACACTGCTCACGTCTGGGCAAAGCCACGCACGGGCAGGCAGACGCCACACTGCTCACGTCTGGGCAAAGCCACGCACGGGCAGGCAGACGCCCGACTGCTCACGTCTGGGCAAAGCCACGCACGGGCAGGCAGACGCCCGACTGCTCACGTCTGGGCAAAGCCACGCACGGGCAGGCAGACGCCACACTGCTCACGTCTGGGCAAAGCCACGCACGGGCAGGCAGACGCCACACTGCTCACGTCTGGGCAAAGCCACGCACGGGCAGGCAGACGCCACACTGCTCACGTCTGGGCAAAGCCACGCACGGGCAGGCAGACGCCACACTGCTCACGTCTGGGCAAAGCCACACACGGGCAGGCAGACGCCACACTGCTCACGTCTGGGCAAAGCCACGCACGGGCAGGCAGACGCCCGACTGCTCACGTCTGGGCAAAGCCACGCACGGGCAGGCAGACGCCACACTGCTCACGTCTGGGCAAAGCCACGCACGGGCAGGCAGACGCCACACTGCTCACGTCTGGGCAAAGCCACGCACGGGCAGGCAGACGCCACACTGCTCACGTCTGGGCAAAGCCACACACGGGCAGGCAGACGCCACACTGCTCACGTCTGGGCAAAGCCACACACGGGCAGGCAGACGCCACACTGCTCACGTCTGGGCAAAGCCACGCACGGGCAGGCAGACGCCACACTGCTCACGTCTGGGCAAAGCCACACACGGGCAGGCAGACGCCACACTGCTCACGTCTGGGCAAAGCCACGCACGGGCAGGCAGACGCCACACTGCTCACGTCTGGGCAAAGCCACGCACGGGCAGGCAGACGCCACACTGCTCACGTCTGGGCAAAGCCACGCACGGGCAGGCAGACGCCACACTGCTCACGTCTGGGCAAAGCCACGCACGGGCAGGCAGACGCCCGACTGCTCACGTCTGGGCAAAGCCACGCACGGGCAGGCAGACGCCCGACTGCTCACGTCTGGGCAAAGCCACGCACGGGCAGGCAGACGCCACACTGCTCACGTCTGGGCAAAGCCACGCACGGGCAGGCAGACGCCACACTGCTCACGTCTGGGCAAAGCCACGCACGGGCAGGCAGACGCCACACTGCTCACGTCTGGGCAAAGCCACGCACGGGCAGGCAGACGCCCGACTGCTCACGTCTGGGCAAAGCCACGCACGGGCAGGCAGACGCCACACTGCTCACGTCTGGGCAAAGCCACGCACGGGCAGGCAGACGCCACACTGCTCACGTCTGGGCAAAGCCATGCACGGCGCTCTGCTTCTGCTTGTTAGCTGCCAGCGGGCACAAGTGCTCGACGCACGGAGAGACAGAGACAGGGAGGGAGGGAGCATGCGCCCACAGCGGGGCCGGGTCATGCCACGATCCTCCTCCACCCTGTCGGGCGCTGGGGCGCGCACACACACAGGCCAGGGTGTTTCTCACGCCTGGGGGCCGGGACTTGAACCACAGTGGGCCATGTCAGATCCGGCTCCCCGAAGCACTAGGCTGTTTCCACAGTGAGAAAGCAAAGGCTTCCCTAAAGCCGAGGCCACTGACCACGCTCCCCTGTCTCCTCACGTGACCTATCGGACAGAACCCAGTGCCATCCGCCCCCCGAGCGGCGTGGTACGCAGGCGGCATTACCATGCTGGAGTGGACGGTGGCTTGTTCGATGTACCGCGCGATGCCGGTGACGAACGCATTCCTGTCCTCGAAGTTGGTGTTGAAGTTGGGCTGGAAGGCACAGGAAGGCCGTCAGTGGAGGTCGGCGGGCGGCGTGCACCCCAGCCGCGTGGGCACCCACCTGATAGAGCAGCGAGGACGGCGGGGGCTCGATGCAGGGCTGCTGGTCGGGCAGGGGCAGCTCCTCCAGCAGGTCCACGTTGGACAGCGCGTCCTCCAGGGTCACCTGGGCCGCCATGGTGGGCTAGGACAAACAGCCACCTGCCTGTAGGGGCACTGACAGCCTCGCGAGAAGGGCACCAGCCACCCGCCCCCTCCCGGGGGCAGCTCCTCTCCCAGGAGGGGGCCGGGTGCCCGCAGCCTCTCCTAAGCTCCTCCCCCAACGCCCAGGCCGCGGGATCCATGCAGTGACAGAGGTCACTGCTAGTGGGCCAGTGCTGCCCCTGCACAGACAGGCCGGACAGTGGGGAGGCATGGCAGCCCAGGGACCGTGCCCAAAGGTCACGTCAGTGCACCAGGCGGGCCTGCAGAGGAGCGGTGCGCGCCACACACCCGCCACGTCGCCGGGGCGTCTGCACTCCAGCCTGCCTCGCGGAACACTGCGCAGAGCCGGACGGACACGCAGGCTCCCGGGCAGCGGGCAGTGCAAGGAGCCCAGATCGCACAGACGCTGCCCTGCAGGGACATCGCGGCGGGAGCTGCTGGAGCCCCAGACATTACCCCAGGGCCCCGGCCAGTCCCAGGGCAGCGTGGATCGCCAGAGCAAACCCATCGTCAGGCTCACTGGTGGGGGGTCCTGCTCACTCCCTGAGCCCTCAGCCCACAGCCAGGGCCTAGGGGCCACAGGCACCCAGTGGGCCGATCTGAACGGCACCACAGACGCCCTGACAATGGGCTGGCCCGGAGCCGTGACCTGCAGGAGGCGGCGTGCACTCGGCCAAGGGTACCCGCGGCCTGTTCCCACAGATCCCGCCTGCTCAGCGTCTGCCCAGCCCCACTCACGTCCAACCTCCAAACCTCCCACGGCAACCCTGTCCCTCAGCCACAAAGAACCAGGAATGCACCAGCTCCTCGGGGGGAAGACCAGCCACACGGCCGGGCCAGGGACCCAGCACTTCGACTCTGCCAGAGGAGAGGGGCACCATCCTGATGCCCCAAACTCAAGGGCAAAGTCGAGGGGGAAACCTACATGTGGGGACCAGCAGATGGCATAATGGCTACGTCGCTGGACTCCCATGTAGTCAACTGCGGTTCGAGTCCCAGACCCGGCGGCTTAAAACTCATGCCAGGCACTTGTGCGTGCGTGCCCAAGATCCTGAGAGGAGAAAGGAGGAGAAGGGATTGCAGCGTGGCCGTCCCCCCGTGATTTCTTGTTTTTTTGGTCTCTCTGTCTCTCCAGAGTTCTACAGCAAAAATCTCTCATTAAAACAAACAAACAAAAAAAAAACCTTAAATGTAAGGGAGAACTAAGTGAAAACTTTACCACTAAATGATACAATGCTGAAAACAGGAAACTCATACGTGAGCTCAAGAACAAAGATTCAGCAACGTGAAGATACAGCAATACAAATGGCCTCATCTGAAAACCAGATTTAATAAGCAGCAAGAAAAGCAGCCTCTGGGGCAGGCAGGTGGCATGGTGGTTAAGAGCAGTGGACTCTCACAGGGCCGACCGTGGTTCGAGTCCTGGACCTGGCAACTCGTTCGCGCTCTCTCTCTCTTTCTCTTTCATTCTCACTCTTGTTCTCGTTCTTTCCCTCTCTGGTCAAACTAAAATAAGTAAGTAAATAAGTAAAGTTAAATAAAATCATTCTTTAAAGAGAAAACAGCCTGAAAGGCCACTGTGACAAAAGGAAAGGGTTATTAGCATTCGGGTGGAGGTGCAGGGAAGGAGCACAAGCCCGGCTGGGAACAGCGCAGAGTGACAGTGGCGAACGTCCGGGTCTGGAGGAAGGGCCTGTCGGGCTCCAGGTTCAAGAAGCTCTATGGAACCCTCGCAGAGGAAGGCCCAAAGGGATCCAGGTTCAAGAAGCTCTATGGAACCCTTGCAGAGGAAGGCCCAAAGGGATCCAGGTTCAAGAAGCTCTATGGAACCCTCGCAGAGGGAGGCCCAAAGGGCTCCAGGTTCAAGAAGCTCTATGGAACCCTCGCAGAGGGAGGCCCAAAGGGCTCCAGGTTCAAGAAGCTCTATGGAACCCTCGCAGAGGGAGGCCCAAAGGGCTCCAGGTTCAAGAAGCTCTATGGAACCCTCGCAGAGGAAGGCCCAAAGGGATCCAGGTTCAAGAAGCTCTATGGAACCCTCGCAGAGGAAGGCCCAAAGGGATCCAGGTTCAAGAAGCTCTATGGAACCCTCGCAGAGGAAGGCCCAAAGGGATCCAGGTTCAAGAAGCTCTATGGAACCCTCGCAGAGGAAGGCCCAAAGGGATCCAGGTTCAAGAAGCTCTATGGAACCCTCGCAGAGGGAGGCCCAAAGGGATCCAGGTTCAAGAAGCTCTATGGAATCCTCGCAGAGGAAGGCTCAAAGGGATCCGCAGTCAGACGCACCGCAGTCAAGCTGCCCAAAATTACAGACGTATCTTGCAAACAGCAAAGGTTACGCATCTCCGAAAGGGGAACAAGTAGATGTGTGAGTCCCCAGAAACCACCTACCCAGGGGGAGCCACAAGACACCTTTTAGGTCTGAAAGAAAAGGAGGGCCCAGGCAGAAGTGCGGGAAGACACACGGTGCATGGGGAAGGCCCACAGGCATGTCCAGAGACCTCCGATCGCAGCACCTCGGCCCTGCGGGGGGGGGGGGGGGGGGGTCCTGTCTGTCTGCCTCTCCGCCGAGGGTCCTGCCTGTCTGCCTCTCCGCCGAGGGTCTGTCTGTCCCTCTCCGCCGAGGGTCCTGCCTGTCTGCCTCTCCGCCGAGGGTCCTGTCTGTCTGCTTCTCCGCCGAGGGTCCTGTCTGTCTGTCTCTCCGCCGAGGGTCCTGCCTGTCTGCCTCTCTCATGAAAGAAGACTTTTCAGAGGTGGCCACCGAGCGGGCAGATGCTGCCCCGGGTGTGGGAGCTGTAGTGTCCCCTTCTCTTCCTCGGACTGTAAAACAAATGAATTTGAAAAAGGAGGAAAGCCTGTAACCCTAGGGCAAGCTCTGGGATGGCCCGCAGCAGCGAAGGGGAAATGGGCCCCGGCTGAAGGGCCCCAGGAGAACTCAGAGCAGAAGAAAGGAAGCCACTCAGACCAGGGGAAGCGAAACCCAGGCCGGCCTGGCACACGGGGCCGCGGGCTTCCTGTGCCCCGCGATCAGGGAAGGAGGGCTGGGGGGCAGGCCTGGCCGGCTGGAGCCCTGTGGGGACCGGGCCTCCGCAGGACCTGCCCGTGTCCTCAGAGCCCTCGGTGGGCGCACGGGACACCTTCGTAGGAAAACGCGAGGCGTGGTTGCGACACCTCCTGCCCAGAAGCCGCTGGACTTCCGCTCCGTTTCCCAACGGCTTGCTCCCCGCCTCGGGTGGGAGCCTGGACTGTGCCAGAAAAGGCCTCTGGGGCCCAGGCCCTACGTGGCCACCCCCGCCCCACTCAGCACCCCAGGGGCCTGCGTGCCTCCCCTGCCTCTGCCCAGGAGGGCCAAGACGACCCCGTGGGGCAGAGGAGGCGGTGAGGGCGGCAGCAAGACCCAGTGAGACTGCGGGCCTCGAGGTCCGGGTCCCGGCTCAGGCCCAGGGGACCCTGGACATTACGGGGCTGGACCCCGCACAGCTGACTGCACAGATCCAGGCCCAGATCCAGTGGCTCGAAAAACAGCCGGGGGCCAGCAGGCGGCGTGGTGGTTAAGGTGCTGGACTCCCACATGGCCAACCGTGATTCAAGTCCCAGACATAGCGACTTGCTTTCTCTGGCTCTGTCTCTCTGTCTGTCTCTCTCTCTCTCGCCCCCTCTGTCTGACGAAATGGGGGAGGGGGGGTACCATGTGGAGCAAGCCCGACGCAGCCATCCGTGGGTGGCAGCCAGGGAAGAATTCTTAGGTGGCAGGACCGTCCTTAAAGACGCAGGTAGAGGAAGTGACAGGTGCCATGGTGGCTGAAGGCGCTGGATTCCCACATGGCCGACCATGGTTCGAGTCCTGGACTTGGCAGCTTGCTTTCTCCCTTCCCCTCTCTGTCTCTCTCTGGTCAAATCACAAAACAATAATAAAAAAGGGAAATAAATTAATTAATTTAAAAAAAAAAAACAAAAAAAAAGACACAGGCTGAACCAGCCGGGGTTGTGGGTGCACGTGAACCTGGTGTGACCGGCCCCTCAGTTGCGTGCTACCTTCCTGACGCGTCCCGTCTGTCTGTCTGCTTTTCAAATCTTTGGGAATCTGGGTATTTGTTTTTGCATCAGCTTACATGAAACTTTTTAAAAAGTTATTTAATTTCATTTGTTCGTATTTTTTACTTGACCAGAAAGAGACAGGGAGAAAAAGAAAAGGAAAGCAAGTCTCCAGGTCCAGGACTGGAACCGCCGTCCACCATGTGGGAGTCCAGCACCTCGTGCCACCTGCCGGTCCCGATTTACGAACTTGTGGGAGCTGCCGTAAAGCCTCTTCCGGGCAGCCGACGTGTCTCTTCACCTCACCTTTTCCTCTGAAATCCCCATCTCTACCAGGCCAGCTTGCAGCCCTGTCCCCGCGGAACCTCCTCTTTCACGGCCACATTTACCACGTGGGACCAACACTGGCCGGGCCTCGGCCGACTCCGAGCTTCCTGCAGGGGCCAACGATCGCCGCAGAAGTGGCTCCCCGACGGGCAAGAGCAGAGCTCACTTAGAGTAACACCGAGGCCTGTGGGGAGCTGAGCGGACGGACGCACAGCAAGGCACGGGACCTCACTCAGGGCGGCGACAGTCCTGGGCTCCGGCCCGCTCCCCGCTGGACGCGTGTCCGCTGACGTCCGCCTGCGGGCCACTCTCCATGACCTGAGCTGGAAGCCTGCTCGTGATCGCCCACACGCGTCACGGCCCCGGCACAGAGCCCTGCTCTCCAAGTGCAAGCCATGCTCACCTCCACACACACTGCTCATCCCTCCACAGCGCCACCTCGCTGTGACGGGGCTTCCTGACAGAAAGGAGCACTTGCAGCGGTAGACGTGAAGACGCAGGTCACCTCCCATGGTGAGGGTGGGCCGTACCAAATCAGTGGCCGGCTTTCAGAGAAAGGCCGACCTCCCCCAGCAATGAGTGAATTCTGCCTGCAGCTGCACCGTCAGCTCCTCCCTGGGCCCCTGTCCCCGTGGGGTTTGTCAGCCTCCAGCCCTGTGTGAGTCAAGTCCTTAAAATAAACCTCTCGGTACTGCAGGGCCTGTGGGTGCTGTCTGTCTGCAGAACCCTGACTCACACACCACCACGACCACCCCCACACCCCTGCCCCCAAAGCAAACAAGCAAACACAACGCGTGCACAGAAGCCTCATCGCTGCTCTCCAAGGCGGCCCCCGCACCTGCTCCTTCAACACACGCGTCACTCTGGGACCTCCCGGGGCGCCAGCCCAGTGAGCCCAGGGTCCGGTGGCTCTCACACACACTGGTTGCATGGACTGGTCCTTCCCGGCGCAGTCTGTAAAATGACAGCCTTTGTTTTTTGGTGTTTGTTTGCTGTAGGGCACATGAGTTTACCAGAGAGGGAGGGCGAGGAAAAGTGAGAAATCACCCCCAGGGGGATGACCACGTCGCTGTCTCTTCTCCTCCACTCTCCTCTGGATTTTGGGCGCACACACGTGCACACGCGCACACACACATACACACACACACGGCAGGATCCGGGGCTCAAACCACAGTCAGCCACGTGGGATCCAGTCACCTTAACCTCTGTGCCACCTGCTGGCCCGACAAAAGAGAAATCTTTAGGCTGGAAGCTTGCGTTAAGTCACCCTTGGACAGAGACTTACATGTAAAACAGACCCTCAGCACCACTCCAGACACGGCGCTCCGGGTTCTCCGGACCAAGGCACCCGGCTCCGGCTCGGGACGGCACATGTCCAAGGAGCAACGCAGGCTCCGAGCAGGACCTCCTGGCTGCAGAACCGGGCCAAGTGGAGCCCCCTGCTCTGCAGGCACTGTGGAGGGAAACGCCCGCGAGCTGGGGGAGACCTGGGCAGCCCCAGGCGAGCGGACGAGTGCAGTCCCGAGTCTCGACACAGCACAGACGTGCCAGGCCCAGGTCGCAGCGGCCATGGCTGGACACCTGTCTTACGACCACTGGGTCGTCGGAAGTCATGACCACGACAGCCCACTAAAAGCTCCAGAGGCCACAGTTCAGCACGCATCCCACCTGCCGCACAGCCACGCACGGAGGAGAGGCACGGCGGGTGGGGACGCAGCCCCGGGAAGGGAGCTGTGAGCTTGTGCCGAGCACTGCGCCTGCGCCCCGGCTCACGACCGAGGAGACAGCCCCTTAGCATCAAATCCCCGTATTCGCCCACCTTGTAAAGACGAAAGTCTCTCCCGCTCTTTTTTGTTCCTTGAGTTGCTAATAGAGCATGGGCACTCAGCAGACAGAGCACCCCAGGGCGGCGCACGGCAACCCTCCTCCACTGCCGTCCTGGGAAAGAACGCATGCGCCTGGCACTTTTCACGCCACCTGCCCCGGACTGACACTGTGCAGCCAGCCACCCTAGCCCCCGCCGCCCACTGGCCCAGTCCCCACCTTCCCGAGACCAGATTCTGCAAGGCCTTTAATGGGAAGAATTCGTACGCATGCAAACCCTGTCCCTGAAATGCTCTGACACCGTCCTGTTGGCCATGGCTAAGCCTCCCAACTTGTGGCCACTGGTTTTTACAAACGTAAGTTATAAAGAGAAAACCCCATCATATAAGCATTTTTGAAAGAAAGGCGGCGATTAAGGAATGAGGTAAGGAAAACACCCACGGTCAGGTGAGACGGCGGTGAAGGCAGGTGGATCCCGAATCGCCCACTGTGTGGTTGAGTCCCCGACTCTGCGGCTTGAAAACCACTCGGGGGTAGACAGGGAGCGGATGGCGTGGTGGCTAAGGCACCGGACTCCCACATGCTCGGCCATGGCTAGAGCCTTGAACCCGGCTGGTGGAAAATCACACCCAGCACGTGCGCACACCTGCCCAAAATCCCGAGAGGAAGAGGGAGAAGAGGGGGTTGGGGGCAGCTACCCCTGGGGGTGATTTCCTATTCTCCCTCTGTCCACATCCAGCAAGTATATGCGCCCTTTGGCAAAATCTTTTAAAACAGAAAAGAAAATCATGCCAGACACATGTGCATATGTGCCCGAAATCCCAAGAGGAGAATGGAGGAGAGGGGACGGAGGCATGGCCATCCCCCCGGGGTGACTTCTCATTTTCCCTCTCTGTCTCTCTGCAAGTACATACACTCTACAGCAAAAACTAAAAGGAAAAAGAAAAAACACGCAGAAACCACAAACCAACTGGATGCTGACCACAAGAAATACATTTTAAATCCAAAGACAAAAATAGGGTGAAACGAAAAGAACGGAGAAAGCTAAACCATGCAAAGAGAAACCAAAAGGAAGTGAACTGTCCATGCTAACATCAGGCAAGGGTTGTCTGGGAGGGGGCGGGCCAGTGGCGTGGGGGTCAAGGCGCCGCACTCCCACGTGGCCAGGCACGGTTGGAGTCCCAGACCTGGCGGCTTGCTTTCTCACTCTCTCTGGTGGGCACATGTTACGAAACAATAATAAAACGAAGCATGTTTTAAAATTGTTAGCAGAAGCATGATGCTGAAGGGGCCATCCACCAGCATAACCTTAGAAACCGGAGCTAAAGCACGAGGCTGCAGGTGACGGGATCCTACACGCGACCTCCGAGAGGCCACGAAAGCACGGTTCGGGCTCAGGAAGGTGAGCGCGGTGGCAGGACGCAAAACCAACAGGTACACTGGGGTGCCCTGCCACGCTTTAACAACGAATAGCCCAAAAAAGACACGAACAAGTCCATTACAGCAGCATCGGAAAGGAAAAGATAGTAAGTGTAGCCGAAGAAGGGAAAGACCCGCAAGGCAGAAGTGACCTCACGCTGCCGAGCCAGACTGAAGACACGGGTGCAGGCTACCCGTCTCGGCTGTGGGGCGCGACGCGGTTAATGTGACAGCACGACCACAGCCACCGGCAGGTTCAGGTCATCGCTCTCACAACTCCAGCAGCTTCTTTGCGATTGAAAAACCCGTATTAAAATTCACGGTCTCTCAAGGGACCCAAATTAACCAATCTTGATAAAGAGTAACAACTTGGAGGTTTCACACTTACTGATTTCAAAACTCACTATAAAGCTACAGTAATCCTGGCTGGCGCTGTGGTCTGGTGGTTACGGGGCCGGATCCCACACGGGCCCACGGCGGTTCAGGTTCCGGCCACGGCAGCTTGTCAGCATGCTGGGCGTGTGCGCAAGCCCCAAACCCACCCGGCAGGCAAGAGGGAAGGGGCTGCAGCGTGGCCGCGCCCGCCGGGGGGTACCTTCTCCTCTTTCCACCCAGCACATGTGCCCTCTGGCAGTTACAAAGGTGGGATAAGGGCCGGCAGGCGGCACGGTGGCTAAGAGTGCTGGACTGTCATATGGCCGACTGCGGTTTGAGTCCTAGACCTGGCAGCTTGCTTTCTCACTCCCCCATCCCCCCCCCACCTGTCTTTCACTCTGTCCTTCTAAACTAATCAATAAATAAAGTTTAAAACAAGTCTTCTTGGGGCCAGCAGGTAGTGTGGTGGTTAAGGGCGCTAGACTCCCTCATGGCCAACCACGGTTCGAGTCCCAGACCTGGCAGCTTGCTTTCTCGCTCTTACTCTCCCTCCGTCCCTCTCTGGTCAAATTAAAATAAAGTTAAATAAAATAATTCTTCTAAAAAAAATTCTTTTATTTTTTTTTTGGGGGGAGAGGTTTTCGTTATAAGGCGCATGCGCTCGCCAGACAGAGAGAGACATAGAGAAAGAAAGCGAGAAATCACCCCCCAGGGGGGATGGCCACACCGCAATCCCTTCTCCATTCTCCTCTCGGGATCTTGGGCACGCACGCACACGCGCCCGGCCTGAGTTTTAAGCCACCGGGTCCGGGATGCGAACCGCAGTTGACTACGTGGGAGTCCAGCGACATAGCCATTATGCTAACTACTGGTTCCCTAAAAAAAATTCTTAAAAAGAAAAAAATAGGAGCATGAACAGCTAACCCACAGAATGGGAGAGGGAATTTACCAATCACATCGTTCGATGAAGGACTGAAAGCCAGGCTATATGACGAAGGCCTGAAACTCAACAACAGAAACGACCCAAGGACTTGAACAAAGTTACACAACGGCCAGTAGCACAAGGAAGGATGTACGGGCACTAACCTCAGGGAGATGAGGACCAAAACCAGAACTGGGCAACTACAAACGCCACACACCGACCAGGACGGCCACGAGGACCACGAAGACGAGCCCGGGGCCAGCCGCAGTCTGAGTCGCAGACCTGGCAGCTTTAACTCAAGCCAGGCATAAGTGCACGCACGTCCCAAATCTGGAAAGAATAGAGGAGAAGGGGTTGCAGCATGGCCATCCCCCTCGGGGGGTGATTTCTCACTGCCCCTCTCTCTGTCTCTCTCTCTCTCTCTCTTGCCCTGGCAAGTGCATGCACCCTAAGGCAAAAACCTAAAAAAAAAAAAAGGAAAAAAGTAGGGTCTCAAGGAAATATTTATACACTAACATTCATAACAGCATAGTTTATGAGAGCTAAAAGGTGGAGACAACCGAAATCCCCGTTCGACTAGATGAAGGGGACACAGTGTAGTGTGGAATACTACCCAGCCTTAAAGGGACGGAATTCAGGGGCCAGCCGGTGGCGTGGTGGTTAAGGTGCTGGACACTCCCACATCCGACCATGGTTCGAGTCCTGGACTTGGTGCTTGCTTTGTCACTTTCCCTTTCACTCTGTCTCTCTCGCTGGTCAAATGAAATGAATAATTATTTAAAAAAAAAAAAAAAGGGAGAATGAAATTCTGATCCATGCTACAAAATGGATGAACCCTGAAGACATAGTAAAGGAAGTAAGCTGAAGCCAAAAGACAAAGCGCGGGGGGCGCCGGTTGTAAGAGGGCCCCAAGCTGTCACCGTCAGTGGAAGGTCAGAGGTGGTTGTCAGGAGCTGGGAGAAGGGGACGGGAGCTGTTTAACGGCACGGGCCTAGTCTGCGCTGGGGACAGTCGTGGGGACGGGGAGTGTTCATAGTCGCACGACACCCTTGGGGCCCGGGGATGAAAGCGGCAGGGCCCGTGTGGCTGCCGGCACAGCCCCAGCCTGGGGCCCAGTGCTTGAAAGGCAGTCGGGGAGCACGTGTGTGCGCCCCAAGTTCCCGAAGGCAGAGAGACGAGGAGGGCTGTGGCTGTGGCTGTGGCGTGACCGTGCCCACGAGGGCTTTCTCCCTGTCCCTGTCACTGGCGAGCGTACACATCCTCTCCCAAATTAGAGAAAAAGACCCAAACAGGTGGACGAACGTGCCCACCTGGACCTCACGTCCTCGCCAACCTGGAGTGCTCCCACGGTGGTTTTTATTCTTTCCGCTTCTCTGGGTTTTCCGTGCAGATAAGTCTTGTTATTTACAAACAGAGAAGTAGGAACAGTTTTGCTTCCCCTTTCTAATCCGTGTCTTTTTCTTTTCCTGACCTCACTGTACTAGCTAAAAAAAAAGTTTTAAGGGACCAGCAGTTACCATAATGGCTATGTCGCTGGACTCCCATGTAGCCAACCGCGGTGTGAGTCCCGGACCCGGAGGCGTAAACTCATGCCGGGCGCGTGTGCGTGCGTGCCCAAGATCCCGAGAGGAGAATGGAGGAGAAGGGATTGCGGCGTGGCCATCCCCCCAGGGGGTGATTTCTCGCTTTCTGTCTCTCTGTTTCTCTCTTTCTGGTGAGCACATGCACCCTATAGCAAAAACTTCTCAAAAAAAAAAGTTTTAAAATGATGTTAATGCAATTAATGCACCCTAGACCTGCGGCTGCTCAGAGCTAGTTCTGCTGCGTGAACAGTGAGGACAGCTGGGGTATGTTGATTCGAACTCCATGCTATCTTTTTAACTTTTACTACATAAAAGCTTTAGGAGGGAGGCTAAGGCGCTGCATCCCACTTGGCTGTCTGCCCAGTTTGAGTCCCAGACTCAGCAGCTTGAAAATCACAGCGGGCACGTGTGCATGTGTGCCCCAAATCTGGAGAAGAGGCTGGAGCACGCACTGCCGCTGGTCATCCCCCCGGGGAGTGATTTGTCACTGTCCCCTTCGCTCTCTCTGCCTCTCTCTGGCAAGCGACATGCCCTACAAGAAAAATGTAAAGCTGTAGGAGAAAAGCTTCAGGAGGCGGCACCAGCAGCACCAGTTTTCTGCACGGCACTCCGTCCCGCGCAAGTGGGTCCACCGGCCTTGAGCGCCGGCGTTGGAGTGGTCGTCAACCCCAGCCCCACGCACCAGGACCCGGCTGGAGAAGCCGTGTTCTTCCTCCTGCTGCCGCTGCGTGGTCCGGAGCCCATAACGCTGGCTCTGCACCAGCAGGTGCTAGTGACGGCAGATGGAAACACGGACACGGGCTGGCGACTGGCCGCACAGCTGGGCCAGAGCAGCACTGGCGAGCACACGGTCAGGGCATCACAGCGGGGTGACGCGGCAGACGCCTGGGGCTCGGGCAGGGCCGACTGCCCAGGGAAGGTACTCCGCACCTTCTCTCCAACTTTTAAACCTGCACCCTGCGCGTCACACGGCGGAGTTCCAACTCTGCCAGGCTCGAGCCGTAGGCTCATCTCCCGGCGACGGTCTCCCCGTGGGTAAGGGACAGACAGCCGCGCCTGCCTCTGAGGGACTGAGAACACGGGCATGCAGACCTTAGGACCGAGCCGCAAGCACGGGCCACGGCCCTTCTAGACATGAGTTTGACTGACACGCTGCCACTCCATCCATCACAGATCGTCGGCCACAGAGCCCACAAAGTCTAGCACTTCCACTATCTGGGCCTTTGCAGGCAGAGTAACCCTGCCTCGAACGATGCATGGTGCCTTCTGGAGTAAGCGAGAAATGCCGGCTGCTATTTAAACCCACATTCAGCTTCAGAATAATAAATTTGAGTATAGGGGGTCTTCGGACAGTTCATGGAAAATGTGTATCATGAAAACATTCACATGGGCTTCAACATTTCTTTGCACCAAACAACCTCATAAACTTTAATTCTGTTTTTCCAAACTTTTTTTTTAAAGAGAGGTTTTGTTTTGTTTTGTTTTGTTTTTGCTATAGGACACATGCACTCGCCAGAGACAGAAAGTGAGAAATCACCCCTCAGGGGGATGGCCATGCCACAATCCCTTCTCCTCCATTCTCCTGTCGGGATTTTGGGCACACATACATGCACACAAAGTGAGTTTTAAGCCGCTGGGTCCGGGCCACGAACTGCGGTCGACTACATGGGAGTCCAGCCACATAACCATTACACCATCTGCTGGCCTCTTTCCAAACCTTTTAAAGTCCCCTCAGGTGTGCAGACACCAACACATGCACTGAGCACTGTGTGGAAAATCTCGGGGCCTTGGAAGTCATGACGCATCTTTGCATGGAAAAATATGTCCAAACTTCCCAACAGCCCAACAGTACACACTAACAGGACCGACCAGCAGGCGGCTGACTGGCCGGACCGTCCACGCTACGGGGTGCCCCACGGTCACCCAGGATGAGGGGCCTCTGTGCGTACCTACACAAGGACATGGAAAGATTCCCAAGACTGTGACGTCACTGGACATCCTTAAGGGGGAACGTGTGATAAAACACAAAATGACCCGTGTTACAAAAACGACACGCACAGAGAGGGCTGTGCGCGGCGGCAAAAGCGCCCAGGAACTCGCTGTAGCATACGTGGGTCTATACTGGTTTTCGGTTTTGTTTTTGCCATAGATCGTGTGGGCTCACAGAGACAGTGAGATGAGCGATCACCCCTCGGAGGGACGTCCACGCCACAGTCCCTTCTCCATCTCCTCTTGGGATCTGGGGCACGCACAGGCACATGCCCAGCATGAGTATCAAGCCACGGTCGGGGACCCCCAACCGGATCAGCCAAGGGGAGCCCAGCACTGTAAGAACCACAGCTGTTGGTCCCGCTCACATTTTTAATGAAGTGGAGTTCTGTCACTGTCCGCATCACCTGACAAATACTACCCTGGTCTCTATCCAGGCCAAACCCTTAGGGTTGAACCCGGGGGGCAACCCGTGGTGGACCCCGAATCTCAGACGAGGTGCCCAGTGGTACAAGCCCAACTCGCAGACCAGTATTGGCATCAGGAGAGGGCAGGACCAGAGCACAGGACTGAGAACAGACGCCTGCGGGACAGGCTTGCCCACCACGAGGTGGCCAGAGGGGACTCGGGGGTGGCAGAACTACCTTGGTCAGCTCACCCAGGTGTGTTCCAAAACCATCCTGTTACTATATAAAGTAGAGGGGCGGGGGCTCCCGGGGATTACATTTTCTCCGAGCGACATAAGAAACAGATGCACTAGCTCAGGACCTGTCCCCGCTGCCCTGCCCCTGCCCTGCCCCTGCCCTGCCAGGACCGCTGGGCGGCGCGGACTTCCGACGGGTGGCACCTGGCGGGGTCTGCACGTGTGGCCGCCACGGGCCAGGCGCGGGGGCACCGGCGGGGACTCGCTGGCACACGCGCCGTTGTCACGCCCAGCAAGCCGAGCTCGGTGGCGGGGACTCAGGAACCGCGCTAGGACACGGCGCACACCGCGGCCGACGTGGCCCGGCCCACGCGGGTCCCGCCGCCCACTGCGCCCTCGGCCGCCCCTCGGCTGCGAACCGCCCGGCCCTGCTGCACCAGCCGCGCCGCCGGGAGCGCAGGCGTTTCGGCCGCGAGCAGGCGGTTCGGCCCGGCCGTGCGGAGCGCGCAGCCCACGCGGCGCTCGGCGGCGCTAACAAAGCCCAACTCCGGAGTCTCGGCGCGGAGCCATCGCGTGGCCGCCCCCGCCCTCCGACGGGCGCAGGACGCGCGGCCCGGGGCTGGCGGCACGCCCCTAGCGCGGGGTCCCCCCGTGCCCCGCTCCAACAATACACGCACGGCGCCCAGGGCTCCTCCCCGGCTCCGCCACGTGCGGGGCGCGGGGTCCACGACCGGGGGCTGAGGGCCGCGGGGCGCGGGGCCGGGCTCTGCGGGGCCCGGGGGCTCGGGGGCGCAAGGGCCACGGTTCCGAGACGTGGGCGCCGAGTCTGGGGTTCGGAGGCGGGAGCCGGCGTGCGGGGGCCGGATCCGGCGACCCCCGGAGGCCGCGCAGCCCGGGAGGCCGCGCCGCGGAGGGCCAGCTCCCGGCCGCCCGCGGGGCCCGGGTCCAGTCCTGCCGCCTCCCTGCCCGCCCGGGGTTCCGAGGGTTGCCCGGACCGCACGGGGCGAGAGCCGGCGCCGCGAAGGTCCTCACCTGGGTCCGCGGCGGCGGCGGCGACTCGGGGGTCCGGGGCCGGCCCTGGGAGTTTCCTGCTGAGTGAGTCAGTTGGGCGGGCCGGGAATGCGCCAGGAAACACCCGGCCTCCTCCCCTTCCTCCGGGGCGGGGGCTCTCCGGCTCGGCCTCTTCCTCCCGGCGCTCCTCCCTCCGCTCCGGCCGCGGCCCTGTCGCCTCCCGCCTCTGCCCCGCCGCCCCGGGCCGCCGGCTGGCGGGAAGGCGGCGTCCGAGCGGCCTCCCGGCGGAGCCCGAGGGCCACCTGCCGGCTCCGGCCACCGCGGCTGTCGCGGGCGGGGGCGGGCAGCCAACGCGAGCCCCCAGGTGGGGCCGCCCGGCTCGGGGCGCCCGAGGGCGAGGTCCGCACGGGCCCGGGCTCCCGGCACTCGGCACGCCCAGGGCGCCGCCCCGCCCCGCCCCGCCAGGTGGACGCCCGCACACCTGCGGGGCTGCAGGACTCCCGGCCCGCGCCGCCCGGACCGCCTCTGCACGGCCCACGAGCCCCCGCAGGTGCGTGCGCGGGCTTCGCAGAGTGGCCGCGCCCAGGACCCCGACTCCGCTCGTCCCCAAAACCGTGCCGAGAGAGGCCCGAGAAGTAACACAGCTCACTTGGCGACGCCCATCGGAGCGAGCCTGCCGGGGGACCTGCCCCACCCTTCCCGCCCGCCGGGCCCCTAGACTGTGAAGACCTCGGGGTCAGCCCCGCTCGCTCTGCAGACGGCGACGAGTTACCGCCAGCGGACGCTGACGGGAGAATCTACCAGCTGTCTCTGATCAGAGATCACTTTCGGGGGCGGGGGGGGGGGGGGGGTCCTTCACACACCTGCAAAGTAGGGCTCTGAGTGGCAGGCCGGTTCCCAGCCCGTGCTTTGCAATCAGCTCTCTGCCCAGCTCGCTCTCAAAGTTAGATTCCCAAGGTTTCTGACACTCGCCAGGTCTGCTGTGATGGCTTAAAGATATTGTAACTTACAGAGCAATGAATAAAATGCCGAGTTACAGCTAAAAATCCAACAAAGGAGCTAAAAACAGAACGCTAAAGTATGCTCCGCCCGGAAGAAGGCGCAAAACGCTTACCGGCTACACAGGAGCAACCCTGCTATTGAGGTAGCCGTCATTACCCTCGGTGTCGTGGGCTGAGCGCTATTCAACACAGACACTGTCACACTGGGTGAAAAACCCTAAGAGAGAGGTCGTTTAAATACAAGAACACGAAGAGGCCGAAGTGTAACAGATCTGTACCCTGCACTCCAGCCACGAGAAAGCTGCAGTGTGGTTGTTAGAACAGGCGCCAGGGGTCAGCAGGTGGCCTAGTGCTAACGGTGCTGGACCCCGCATGGCTGATCGCCATTCAGGCCCCAGACCCGTAGCTTGAAAATCACACCGTGTGTGTGCCCGCGTGCCCAGCATGCCCGGAGGATCATGGAGGAGAAGGGATTGCACAATGGGTGGCCGTTTCTCCCAGGGGTGATTGCTCACCTTCCCGCTCACGGTCTCCGGGGAGCACAGTCGCACTATGGCAAAAACATGAAAAAAAAAGTGGGCATCAGGCCAGTGAGCACCACCAGAGATTGGGATATTCGATCAAGACAAAGGTGTAAATTCATTAAGAAAAAGCTTAACAATATTCAGTTCATGTATATATACCGAATAAGCCTCGAAGTACTTGGAGAAAAATAGATAGAATTGGTAGAAAACCACGTGGCCTGGGGCCCGCAGGTGGTGTGGTGGCTGAGCTACTGTGGTTCAAGTCTCAGAGCCAGAGGCTTGCTTTCCACTTTCCTGCTCTCTCTGTCTCTCTGGTCAAATTTTAAAAAAACGATAATGACTAAAAGTAAATAAATAAATAAAAAGCAATTAGTCTATCTGACCTACATAGTATGTCCACAAAACAAAATACAGAAGATTTTGAATAGAATGAACATGCTCAAACCTTTGCACTGAAGACCTCAAGCCACTACTGAGAGGAATTAAAGGTTTCTTTTTTGTCGTTGTTAGAATTATTTTGTTGAACTTTATTTATTTATTTACTTATTTTAATTCAACCAGAGAGAGGAAGCAGGCTGCCAGGTCCAGGACTCAAACTGCGGTCAGCCACGTGGGAGTCCACTGCCCTTAACCACCACGCCACCTGCAGCCCCGGGAATTAAAGTATTCAAATATGCACATAACACTCACAAATATACCATATCCAAGGAAGGAAGACGAGTCTCAACAGATCTCAAAAGGCTGAAATCACATAGAATGTTCTCTGAACACCTCAAGATTAAACTACAAAGAGTGAAAAAAAAAACTCCTTAAATGCCCAAATCAGATTAGAGAATTAAATTTAAAAAAAAAAAAAAAAAAAAGCTTCTAAAGAGATTTTTGCTGTACATGTGCCCTCCCCAGAAAAACAGACAGAAAGCAAGAAATCACCCCCCGGGGGGATAGCCACACTGTAGTTCCTTCCCCAGTGTCAGGATTTGGGGCGCGCGCGTGCACACACACACAGCGGTTTTAGGCCGCTGAGTCCTACACTCAAACCGACTGACTACATGGGAGTCCAGTGCTGAAACCATTCCACCACCTGCTGGCTCCGTTTTTGTGTTTTATTTTGTGGTGCTGGAATAACTACGTGGAGAAGCTTGAACCGCAGACCTCTTCCTCATACCACACACAAAACCAACTCGCTCTGCATCATACACCTACATTTCCTTGCGGTGTTTTGCTTCAAGGCCAGCATGTTCACGAGAGTCCGTCGGAAAGGGAGAGTGAGAAGCCTGCCCCATGGGGGTCCGGTGCCTTCACCACTGCGCCATGCTGGCCTGCAGAGACCTAAATCTGAAATCTAAAGCTGCAAGTCCCATGGCAGGGCGGTGAAGGGAAAGGACCCCACGTGGCCATCCACGGGGAGTCCCGGCCCTAGCAGCTTGAAGAACACGGCACACGTGCACACGTGCCTACGATCCCTAATAGAGGAGAAGGGACTGCAGAGTGACCACACTCCATGGGGTGCTTTCTCCCTCTCCCTCTCTCTTTTCTCTCCCTGGGAAGAGTAAGCACTCTCTGGAAAAAAAAATAAGTAAATAAATAAAAACACAAGCCTCCTGAAGAAAACATCAGGGAGTAATTCTTCAGCCTCCGGACAGAGGCAGGCAAAGACTTCTCAGAACAGTACAGATACCAACCTTTACAATGAATGCCTTTAGAAAACCGGTAAGTGGGGGCCAGCAGGTGGCATGGGGATTTGAGGAACTAGATTCCCACATAGCCGACCATGGTTCAAGTCCCAGACCTGGTGGTTTGTTTTCTTGCTTTCCCTTTCTCTCTCTGGTCAAATTTTAATAATAATAATAAAAATAAATGGAATTCAATAAGCACGTAATTATTTTTTTAAAATGATAAATGGACTTGGTGAAAACTTCTCAAGTCACGAGGCTACAATTCATAGCACTCAGCCACTTGGGGTCCAGCTCTCTGAACCATCAAGCCACAGGCAGCCCTAAAAAAAAAAAAAACAACAACCATTTTAATAAATGAAGGACCTGATGCAAGTGGAATTACAAAGCGAGGACCCGCACATCAGTGTTTAAGTTTGTCAGGTGCCAAGGACGACGGGCTGCTCACTCCCCCACACACAGCCAGGCGGGGGCCGTTCCCTGGCCCTGCAGCCTCTGTGCTTTAGGGCGGGCGGCACGGGTTGGTGCAGTCAGGGTGCAACTGCGAAGCACCCAGCGGGAGAGACGCGTTAAGGCATTTGTCTCCAGGGATTGCCAGTGTGCTGTCCGGGTTGGGGAGCTGAAATAGGACCAGGTCCCGGGCACCTGTGACGGGACAGCCGTGGTCTGAATGCGGTGTCCTCCCCAAGTTGGCAGGGTTGAACCCCGTCACCAACGTGACGGTTTCTGGAGGGCGGGCCTTCAGAGACGCGCACATGAAGGCCAGTCTTTCAGGAATAGAGGAGATTCCAGATAACTCCCCCTTCCGCCGGCTGGTGACACAGCAGGGAGACGGCCAGCGGGACTGTGCAGCGGCCTCCCCAGACACACTGCCGGTGCCTCGTCCTGGGCCTTCAGCCTCAGTACCGCGAGGAGGCTGTGCTGCAGTCTGCGTGCACGGGACGCTTACCCTACTTGGAGAGATCTTTGCAAATATAATTAAGTTCTTGAGACAGGATCATCCTGGATTATCCAGATAGGCCCTAAATCCATTACAAAGGGTTCTTTTCTTTTTTTAGGTTTTTGCCATAGGGTGCTCGGAGAGGAACAGACTGTGAGAGGGAGAGCACTCACCACCCAGGTGGGATGGCCATGCCACAGTCCCTTCTCCACTCTCCTGGGATTGGGGTGCATAGGCACACACGCCCAGTGTGGTTTTCAAGCTGGCTGCTCTGGGACTCAAACCGCGGTCATCACGTGGGAGCCCAGCAATGTAACCACTATACTACCTGCTGGCCCCCAAGAAGTGCTCTAAGAGAAACCCAGAGAACAGACACAGAGAAAACGGGGGTGTGAACGCAGAGGCAGACGGGGGTGCACGGGCCGCAGCTGCCCAGAGGCGGCAGAGGCCAAGAGGCCACCGGCACACGTGGGTACCTGGCCAGCACAGAGGGCCCGCAGGACACGGACGGACACACACTCAGCCGTCCGTGTGGGTTGCGAACTGCAGAGCCCTGCTTATTGCGTAGCCACCGTGTGGCGCTGTTAATGAACTGTGTGGTAGGTGACTGGGGAGGAGGAGAGTAAGGAAGTACTTGCTTAGTGCAGGCGCTGACGCGAATTCAGGAGACTAACAGGAAGCTCCCCGGGCCCATCCCTCCATGGAAACACGGAAAAAACAGCACATACGGTCAGAACTTCGGAAAATAGCCAGTTCTCAGCAACAGTGAGTACTGATCAAGAAAAGGCAACGTGGGGCCGGCAGGTGGTGTGGTGGTGAAGGCAGCTGGATCCCATGTGGCCCACCACACAGTTCAAGTCCTGGATCTGGCAACTTGGAAATCATGCCAGGGGTGTGTGCATGCATGCCCAAAACACCAAGAGGAGAGGGGATTCGAGCATGGCCATCCCTCTGGGGAGTGATTTCTCACTCTCTCCCCCGGTAAGCACATGTGCCCTATAACATATTAAAACAAATAAACAAAAAGTTTGACCCTGGAGTGTCCACTCCATGGCCTAGCGGTTAAGGCATCCTACAGGGCTGACTGTGGTTCAAATTCTGGCACTAGCGGCTTGAAAACCCCCTGGGCAAGTGTGAGCCCCAGATCCTGAAGGGACGCAGAAATGGAGGCTGCAGTGCCCACACCCCCTGGGGAGTGCTTTCTTGCTCCGTGTGGTGAGTGCGTGTGTCCTGCCAGTAGGAAATAAATAAAATCCACAATCAGTGTTCATTTCTTCTTTTGGTTTTTCTTAGATTTTTGCTAGAGGGCACGTGCTCCCACCAGAGAGACAGACAAAGTGAGAAATCACTCCCCTGGGGGGATGGCCATGCTCCAAACCCTTCTCCATTCTCCTCAGGATTTTGGGCATGCATGCACATGCACCTGGCCTGAGTTTTAAGCCGCCAGTCCGGGACTTGAACTGCACTTGACCACGTGGGAACCCAGGGATGCAACCATTACTCCACATGTTGGTCCCTCATTTGTGTTTTTAATTGAGGTAGAATTTACATAAAACTAGCCATTGTAAAGTGAACAATTAGCAGCAGAGCCAACATGTGCCAATGCCAGTATTTGGTTCTAAAATCTTCATTACCACAGAAGGAAGCCCCATCCACTTTAAGCAGTCTCACCCCATTCTCTCCTGTCTCCTTAACCCTCGGAACCGTTCATCCGCTTCCTGTTTTTACGGATTTATCTATTCTACATATTTACTACAAACGGGCTCAGACAATACATGATCGTTTGTGTTCACTTTTTAATTAAGATGACGTTTTTTGGGCCAGCAGTTGGCATAGTGGTTGAGGGTGCTGGGCTCCCACATGGCCAACCATGGTTCGAGTCCTAGATCTGGTGGCTTGCTTCCTCTCTCTCTCTCTCTCCCTCTCTCTCTTGCTCTGTTCTCCTCTGATCAACTTAAAACAAATAAAGTTTAAAAAAATTCTTAAAAAAGACATTTTCAAGGTTCGTCTGTGTTGAGTATTCCACTCGTTTTTATGGATGAGTAACATTTCATTAGGTACATACCACAATTTGTTTGTCCACTCATTACTTTTTTTTGAGAGATTTTTGCTATAGAGAGCATATGCCTGCCAGAGAGCAGAGAGAGGTAGAAAGCAAAAAAACCATCTCCCAGGCGGGTAGCCACACCCAGTCCCCTCTCCTCCACTCTCCTGAGATTTGGGGCACACACACATACGGGCCCAGCATGAGTTTTTTAAGCTGCTGGGCCTGGGACTTGAGCCACAGTCAATTATGTGGGAGTCCAGTGACAAGCATTATGCCATTTGCTGGTCCCAATCCATTCATTAATGGACATTTTGGTGAGTCCACGCTTTGATTGTGAATACTCCTGCTGTGTGTACACACATTTGTTGAGTACCTGTTTTCAATTCTTGGAGGTCTGCATCTAGGAGGGGAATTTCTAGATCATATGGTAATTAAATAACTTACCGAGAAACCACTGAACAGTTTCCTACAATGGCAGAACCATTTTATATCGCACCAGTAAGGAGCAGTGTCGCAGTTACCCCACATCGTGTGTCTTTTAGACAAATTGTAATCATAGCAGTTACAGGGAGTCCCGTGCCCGAACCGCCACACCACCCACCGGCCCCAGGCCACCTATTGATAGATGTTCTACTTCTTGTTAATTGAGATGGTGTTTCTTTTCCTGCCTCTTACACTTGACAGAACTTCCAGTGTCGCGTGCTTAGATGTGACAAGAAGCGGCGTCCTTGTCGCATCCCTGATCTTCAGAGGAAAACCTTTCCATCTTTTATAGTCGAGTATGTTGCAAGGACTGGCTTTTCCATAAATGCCCTCATGATGCTGGAGCTCTCTCCGCTCCGGGCCTGTTCGTTCCCATCGTGAAAGGGCGTGAACTCTGTCAGTGCAGGATGACCGCGTGGCTCTACCCCTCGTTCGGTCACTGTGACACGTCTCACTGCCTTGCCTAGGTCACGCCACCTTGCGTCCCAATGAATCATTCTTGGTCCTGGTGTAGAAATCTCCAGAGGGCAAGCTCTGTGGTGCGGCGGTAATGACTGCTCAGGAGAAACAAGACCCCACATGGCGACTGCAGTTCAAATCCCCAGCCCCGCTGGTCTGGAACACACTGGGTGCACACGTGGAGGAAGGGGATCACGTGTGACCCGACCCTCTAGAGGACGTTCCTCTCTTTTTCCCTCATTCTCACAAGCGTGTGCGTAGGTTCTATCCTGATAAAGAAAACCCCCTCAATGTACTACTGGATTTGGTTTGCTGGTATTTTGGTGAGGATTTCGGCATCCATAATCAAAAGCTTCTGTGGGGACGGCCCCGCAGCCTCGTGGTTAAGGGAGCTGTTTGCCGTGTGGCCAGCCACGGTGTGGACACAAGCTCCGTGGCTGGAGAACATGCTGCGTGCACGTGAGTGCACACCCGGACTTCCACAGGAGGGAGAGATGGAGGCGGGCTGCACACACGCGGGGGGATTTCTCCTGTCGCGCTTTCCCACTCTGGTGAGTACACGCCTCTGACCACCTCACACACACAGACTTCCGTGACTCAGGCGGAGCAGCGAAAGGTAAGTGAAGAATTCCAAAGGCTCTAATTCATCTTTAATACCAATAATTACATTTTCAAAAGATCGATATACTTTACACTTAAAGGTAGCCATACTGTAAATCTATAGCATATAGTAGAAAATATAAGAGTAAGGAGCCCAAAGACGCTTTGTATTATTTACACAATTCCATACACACAACGCTATACACTGTACAAAACCCTGCAGAGAAAACATCTACAACCCACTCATCCAGACTGCGGACAGTTTTTAACATGAATCAGAATGAAGCTCCCACTTCTGGGTGCACGTGACGGGCACGAGGGTGAGGCCTGCGGCGTCCGTCCCGTCGAAGGCATTTAGCTGTGCTCCATGCCGGCCATGAGTGACAGTGCTAGAGACTCCACTAGAACAACGAAAACAAGATTAAAGAAAGGCTAGGTGCTTCAAGAGCATCTTAAAGAGGCTTTAATAAATTCAAAGTTGGAAAGTAATCAAAAAACTGATATTAAAAAAAAGGTCACAAAATACTGATTACTTTAGGTGTATAATAAAGGTGACTGTCTTATTAAATACGAATGGAAAGTCAGTACTATTTATTCCTATTTCTGATCGTTTTATCTTTGAAAACAAAACTATCACATCCGGTACAAGATCTGCAGGATCAACGGACCAACGCTCTGCTGTGTCCTGGAGGGCGTCCGGCAGCAGGTGGGAAGCACTCCCGAGCTGCACCGCTGCACGAGGCGGCCGGGCAGCAGCTAGCACTCTCTGCCAACACGCTGAGCTAACGGACACGTCCTAGAGCACACAGCGCTCTCCTCCCGCGACCTCCCCACGCACCCGCGGCTACCCCACGCTTCTGAGCTGCTGGGGCAGCAGTTCCTCTGTAGTAAGAGGCAGACTTCAAAGTCTGAAATAAATCTTAGCTTCTGAATAGGAACCGTAACAGAGGCTGCCCATGATAACTGCACGTGGCCGCCTCTACCCTCCCACCGCCTGCTTTATCTGGTGCTTTTATTTTCTTTTGAGAGATATTTTTTTGGCATAGGGCACGTGCACTCGCTGGAGAGAGACAGAGAGATAGGAAGTGAGAAACCACCCCCTCGGGGGGATGGCCACGCCGCAACCCCTCTTCTGCTCTCCTCGTGAGAGTTTGGGCACACACACAGGTGCCAGGTGTGAGATTCAAGCACCGGGTCTGGGAATCGAACCGCAATCAACCATGTGGGAATCCAGCACCCTAACCACCATGCCACCTGCTTTATCTGATACCAGTTTTAGAAATTCACTGGTGTGACAAATGGCAGACGAAGCAAGACCTTGACAATCAGTGCTTTGTATTTAACCATCACTCACACCTCTGGACTTCTGAGCCTCCAACTAGAAGCACCGCGCAGTGGCTAAGGGGCTTTCTACGTTGCAAACGGTAAGACATTCCGACTGTGCACGTGATCGGTACCAGAAACGGCACAGGATGTTGCTACGAGGAAACGCAGAAGCAGAGACCTTTCTCGGGATATACTCACAGTGGGGAAAGGATCCTCTACAAACCGCTTTGTTTAAAATGGTCACGAGAAACATGTGGCAGTTTTTAAAATCAGATTCCATTTTTTCTATAGATTCCATTCTAGGAAAAAAAGTAAATTTCAATTTAAGGAAGTGCACAGGGAGTTCACAGGCTATAAAATATTTTTGTATTTATGCCAAGTATGTTTAATTATTTAAAATCCTAAGTCTAAACAGTATAAATTAAAATATAAAATATCCTGCCCTACATCAAAATGCAGATTTTCAGTGTCTTCAGGTCCGGTTCACTAGGACGTAAAATTGTGCTATTTCCATCTGCATTCTGGTCGAGGGTGCCTGGGGCTCCCCTCCTCCATTATCCAGCTCTGTATTCGTCTTACAAGCATGTGTTTATTCTCTTTAAAATAAAAGGCATGTCAAAAATATAAAACCTTAACATTTGGAAAAAACTCTGAACAGAGCTTTGCTATAAGGCACGTGTGCTTGCCAGAGAGACGGAGAGATGGAGGGGAAACGAGAGAAATCGTCTCCCAGGGGGGCTGGCCACAATCCCTTCTTCTCCATTTCCCTCTTGGAATTTTGGGCACACAAGTACATGTACCTTGTGTGAATTTCAAGCTGCCAGGCCAAGATCCCAAGAGGAGAATGGAGAAGGGATTGTGACATGGCCATCCCCCAAGGGGGTGATTTCTTGCTTTTTGTCTCTGTCTTTCTGGTGAGTGCCCACACCCTTTATCAAAAATCTCTCATAAAAAAAAAAAAAAGATAATCTTCAAAACATAGCCACAGTACCACTTGCTTAAAAACATTTAATGATGGGACCAGCAGTTAGCGTAATGGCTATGTCGCTGGACTCCCAGGTAGTCGACCGCGGTTCGAGTCCCGGACCCGGCGGCTTAAACTCACGCCGGGCGCGTGTGCGTGCGTGCCCAAGATCCCGAGAGGAGAATGGAGGAGAAGGGATTGCGGCGTGGCCATCCCCCCTGGGGGGTGATTTCCTGCTTTCTATCTCTCTGTCTCTCTCTGTCTGTCTGGCGAGCGCACGCGCCCTATAGCAAAAACCTCTCCAAAAAAAAAAAAAAAAAAAATTTAATGAATCTTTTATCTTTATTTTATTTTATATTTTTTGCCATGGGGTGTGTGCACTTGCCAGAGAGACAGAGACAGTGAGAGGGAAGGTGAGAAATTACCCCTAGGGGGTGACTGCACCATAGTCCCCTCTCCTCCACTCTCCTCTCTGGATCTGGCCGGCCACATGCCCAGGCCCCAAAGAAATCTCTTAGTAGCAAAGAGTCAGGCAGTGCTCGAGCAGGTTTCACGTGTCTCCACCTTTCCACTTTTCCGCTCTAAGCTGGCACTGGAATCGACTGACTCCCATAAACCGTGGTGGCTGGCGCTGGGCAAGCCCTCCTCCCCTCCACTGCGTTTTACTCAGGAGTCGTTAACGAAGCCGAGACGATTCAGTTCTAGCAGAGCGTACACAGCAGTGTCACTGTTCTCCCCAGAGTGACACAAACACAGAAAGACGATTTGCACACTTTGGGACGGTGACAACAAAGCAAGTGAGACTTCTATCCCACCCGACATGAACTGCACCCACGACCTCATCCTCTTCAGTCAACGTGTTCCAACACGGCCACGGTGAAGACCTGCCCGCGGACTGAGTGCGAGCTGCTGTCATAACCACCGTCAGCCACCAGGCGCTGCTGGCTCAGCAAGGTAAGGCAGTTAGCGCTGCATTAACTCAGCACCCAGGACGGGACGGGAGGCTGAGCTGTATCCGCACTGGAGCGGAGGGCTGCAGCTGCGAGGTGAACACAGGCCCAGACCGCCACGTCCCGGCCTCAGGGCGTAGCCCTTCCGCACCAGCCAGACCCGCGTCTCTGCAGCTCCCCCAGAGACGGCACTGGACGCTAACCTGGCAAGACGCCCAGCATGGCTGTCGACTCACACCGCACGGCGCCCCGTCTGCCGAGCTAGTGACCGGCACACGGCATTTGTGACATGAGCTGAAGGCGTCCGTGACAAAAATCCAACAAAACCTTTAGAAAAAGACACGATCTGAACATATATGCTTATCTTAATGAAAAGGTGTTGGGTTTTTCCTGGTTTGCCGCTCATGAATCACCAGATCGGCCTAGCTCGCCTAAGCAAATTCTTCAGTTCCTCGGAAACCGTTAGGGGGGAAGCCGACGTCGGCGCGGGTGTTAGCCCGTACTCACCGCCACGCGCCCAGGCCCGCCTGCCAGCCGTCCGCGAACATGAGCGCCAAGTTCAGCACCTTCATGATGGCCTCCTTCACAAAGCTGACCTGGAGAGCGAGTGGGGACAGAACAGTGGCTGCGGCTGTTTCTGGACACAGACTCCAGGTCACAGAAGACCTCCTGGGGGTCTCTATGGAAGGAAAAGCACCGGGCCCTGGACCAAGCCCTCAAGGGCCCGGGCGCGTGGGTTCCCTGCACACACGACAGGCACGAGCACTCCAACGAGCGAGTGAACGTTTCCGGGACGGCCACGTCCACTCCCACCGGGACGGGACCGGTGACGCGAGCTCCGAGGCCCACTCGGCCGGAGGCCGTGCTGCACACGGTAGACAGGGCTGGTGCGCGGTGTATGCCCACTCCCACGTGACTCCCAGCCACAGCGTCTGCCCTGCCCCACGGGGGACGGAAGCTCCAGGCACCATGGGCCAAAGCAGACGGCAAGCACCTGGCCGGCAGCCCTCTGCCCGCCTGCGCAGCCCCTCACGCACCTTCTCTCTGAGCAGACATCGGTCGTGGATGGTGGACAAGTACCGGTAGTGGATTCTGATCAGCTGATCCAAGTCCTTGGCTTCCTCCACCTGATGCTGGAACTCCAGCCCCGTACTGTGAAGGATCTTGGGCGAGGACAAGCAGCCCGGTCAGAGGCGTCTGTGCTGAGGATGCCCCCACTCCTCCGCGCCTCCTCCCAGTCCCCCGGGGAAGCTTCCTGCCGCTCATCCGTGGGTGCTGGGTGAGGGGAGGCTGGGGCCAGGCCTGCAGGACGCCTGCCTGCTTAGACGACCTGGAGGGGAGCAGTCAGTGCGCACAACCCCCAACCACGCGGAACCCGCACTGAGGGGGAGACGTAGGAGACGGGAAGTCAGTTTCCGTGACAGAGAACGCCGGGTCCACGTTCCCCGCGCTGGGCTTCCTCGGGAAGGAGCAGACACCCCTCCTGGGGAAGCCACACAGGCTGCCTTACAGCCCAGCGCGAGGCCGTGTGGAGGGGGCAGGGTCCCGTATGAGTGACCGCGGGGGGAGTTCTGAGCCTGACGCTAGAAAAATACGGCAGGCACATGAGCACGCGGGTGCAAGGCCCTGGTGGAAGGAGGAGTGGGAGGGGACTGCGCTGACAGGCCCCATCAGAGGTGCCTGCCCTCTCTTTGGCACACACGTGTGCTCTCTGGCATTGAAAAAAAAGAAACCACGAGTGACGAGAACTTCAACTCCTACCGTTAATGCTCTCATTTTTCCCGTGAGCTGGAAAGAGAGAGGCAGAGAGCCAGCACCCCGACAGGGGCCCCCTGGCCTCCACCAGGCTGGATCCTGGGCACCTCAGGGAGGCCTCTGCCGGGAGCCAGCACCATACCATGCTGGGTGCCTGGCGGGGCAACACATTTACCACATGCCTCTGTCCAGCCCTGCCTGCCCCCCCCCCCTTTTTTTTAAGAGAGATTTTTGCTATAGGGCTCATGCACTGGCTGAAGAGACAGAGAGACAGAAAGTCAGAAATCCCCCCAGGGGATGGCCAGGCCACAATCTCTTCTCCTCCGTTCTCCTCTGGGAACTTTGGGCACACATGCACATGCACCTGGCACAAGTTTTCAGCTGCCAGGTCCAGGACTCGAACTGTAGTCAACTACTTGGGAGTCCAGTGACGTGACCATTACGCCACCAGCTGGCCCTATCTTGCCTGCCTCTTACCACGAACGGTAAAGGCTGGGCCAGCCTGCCAGGGTGCCTGACCACTCCTTCACGTCTACCCTCGGACTGCAGCAAGGTTGCACCCAAACAAGACAGTCCTGGCTCGCTCTGTCTTTCTGGCGAGTGCACGCGCCCTATAGCAAAAACAAAAAAACAAAAACCATCTCTCCAAAGAAGACAGTCAGGACTCACACCAGCGGGGCTCCACGAGGTCCTGGCGGGACCTTCACCACGAGGTCCTGGCGGGACCTCCACAGCCCAAGGAGGGCCTGTGCTGTAAAAGCACCAGCTGCTCAGTATCTCAACTCCTCTTTCAAACTGGTTCGAGAAGCAGTATTTGGACTATAGAAAACAATTTCATTTACTTCACACTCAGTTAGTTCTGTTTTTTTTCTTAAAAAGAGGTTTTTGCTATAGGGCGCGTGCGTTTGCCGGAAAGACAGAGAGAGATGGAGAGACAGAGAGTGAGAAATCACCCCCCAGGGGGGTTGGCCACGCCGCAATCTCTTCTCCTCCATTCTCCTCTCGGGATCTTGGGCACACACGCACACGCGCCCGGCGTGAGTTTAAGCCGCCGGGTCCGGGACTTGAACAGCGGTCAACTACATGGGATTCCAGCAACATAGCCATTACGCTAACTGCTGATCCCATGGGTTTGTTTTTTAAAAAAGGTTTTTACCATAGGGCACAGGAGAGAGAGTGAGATGGAGAGAGGGGTGATAGCCGCCATGCCACAATCCCTTCTCTTCCCTTCTCCTCTCAGGAAGTTGAGCACGCACGCACACGTCCCCAGCATGATTTGCGAGCCATCAGGTCTGGGATCTGAACTGCTGTCGGCCTTGTGGGAGTCCAACGCCTTAACCACTATACCACCTGCTGCTCGAGTTACTTCTGCTTTTAAGAAAAAAGTACCAGCCAGCCTATGGTGGCTGGATCCCACGTGGCCGAACGCAGTTTGAGTCGTGAACACAGCAGCCTGAGAAGCATGCTGGGCACACATGTATGTCGTGGGTCCCCGAAGGAGGGAGAGGGGAAAGGACTGCCACGACTGTCCCCCAGAGAGCGTGCCTGCTCTCCTCCCACTCCTATCTCTCTTGGGTGAAGCATGTGCCCCCTGGCAAAACTTTTTAAAATTAGAAAAAAACAAACAATAAGAAATGTACACAATCTGGCTGTGTCCTGTGTGCACACATTCACAGAAACCAGCTGGGGGTTTTCAGCTGTTAAGTATGGAAGCCATCTTCCAGGGACAGCCGTCACCAAGAATGAGACTTACAGGACTTCCAGCAGGTTCTGCAGACGATTCCAGAGGGCTGGGGCGTGCCTGTCCTGCAGGCCGGACAGAAGCCGCAGCTCTCTGAGGCTGCAGGTCTTCCTACATTTAACAAGTATCTTTGGGGCCAGCAGGTGGTGTGGTGGTTAAGGTGCTAGACTCCCACAAGGCTAACCATGGTTCGAGGCCTGGACCTGGCGGCTAGCTTTCTCACTTTCTTTCTCTGGTGAGTATGCGTGCCATACAGCAAATTTTTAAAAATGAATAATATATAAAATAAACTCTTTGGGGCCAGCAGGTACTGTGGTGGTAAAGGGCACTGGACTACCACTTGGTTGACCACAGTTCGAGTCCCAGACCTGGCAGCTTGCTTTCTGACTCTCTCTCTGGCCAAATTAAAATAAATAAATAAACCATAAAAATAGAGAGCGCCGCGCCCTGCTGTGCGACTCCACAACACGGGCCCCACGTCGAGCCTGGGAGCGTCTCACAGCTCTGTTTCCAGGAACACGCCTGAGCGCGTCCCCACACGGCTGTGCAGAGGCGGAGGACCGACACCCACCCGCGTCATGATGTAGTTGTGCAGGCTGTTCACGAAGTGCATGAGCTTCACCCTCAGGAGGAACATGCGGTGCACCTGCTGCCTCGCCGGGTCCTGCTCGCCGGCCTGCAGTGGCGGTTTCGCTGCTGCACTCGCTAGTTCTACACAAGGAGAAAGAGCAGGCCTCAGCGCCCCTGCGCCACTGCCAGGCGGGCCCGAGGGGCCCACACCGAGCAGTCCCCCGTGCCACTTGTAACCACTGCCGGGAAACACTTAAGGGCCCCATGAACTCGTCACTGAGAATTTTCATACAATCTGAGAATATTCATTCTGGCTCAGGTCCTGATCAAGGTACCGCCGTCCCCATGGACTACAGACACAGCTTCCTGACACCCAGAAAGCTAAGCTGTGGCCATCAGCCACCTCAATGTTATCTGTACACACGTGGACGTGGCCAAAGACCAGCCACCTCTTCCTCTGTGGTAAAGCTAAAGGACAACTCATCTGCTGAAAGACGTCTTACCACCAAAGAGCAAGACATCCAGGCTGTACTTGGCCCACTTGATTTGAAGTAAGAGCAGGAACACTTGATTATAAATTTTTTGACATTCCAAACTTATAACAATGTCCACAGGCCATGGGACCTAATGAAAAAAAAAAAGAGGAAAACAGAAAATAATCTATGTCTTGCATATTAAAAAATAATTATGTAATTTTATTATCATCATTTTTTAATTTGACCAGAGAGAGAGAGAGAAAGAGAGAGAGAGAAAGTGAGAAAGCAAGCTGCCAGGTCTGGGACTCGAACCATAATTGGCCATGTGGGATTCCAGCACCCCAGCCACCACGCCATGGTGGTTGCATCTTGCATATCTTAACAGAAAACTATGCTTGTAATAAAGAATCAGCATGGAGCCAGCAGGTGGCCTCGTGGTTAAGGCACTGGACTCCCATGTGGCTGACCATGGTTCAAGACCCAGACCTAGTGGCTTTAAAATTATGCCAGACACACGTGTGTGCCCACAATCCCAAGAGGAGAATGACGGAGCAGGGACTGTGCCGTGACTATCCCACCGGGTGTCACCCCACTTTCCCTCTCACTGTCTCTCTCTCCGGCAAGTACACACACCCCACACAGAGTCAGCACATACCTTGTAGCTCAGGGTCAGGCCATCTAAGATATGAACCGGCAGTTTCTTCTTAGCTGTGTCAACATTTTCAAAAGATATGGACAGACTAAATAAAGAAATTTCAGTTTTAGTTTATGGAAGTACTATGCACACATAAAAACATCCTTTTGAGATCCTATTAGCACTTCACATCAGTCTTCACAATACCCCAAACGATACTGCCTTTTATAAAAGTACTGCCAATATCCCGACAGGTGTCTTCTAGACCATGTTCCAGAAGAGAAACCCGGTCTGGGAAGTGAGAAGGAGGGCGAAGGTTGAAAACGGTGGGTTTAGCTATACAAGAGGCACACACGGTGCTGTTATGTTAGCAAACAGAAAGGACAAGGCTGGGGAAGATGTGACGGTGACAAGCTGGGGACCTCACTGGTAAAATCCAGCAAAGGCTGCAAAGACAGAGCCTCTCTGCTCAGGTTCCAGGAGGGGCACGGGAGGAGCAGCCTCCGTGTGAGCCGTCCCTGCGGGGCTGGGCTCCGAGGGCAGACTCAGACGCTGAGCCCCACAGTCCAAGGTGCACCCTCTGGAGCGTGAGAAAGAGGCCCAAACAGCACAGGAGGAGGCCCCGGATGTGCACGGACACGCCCAGCGCCAGACACTCCACAAGTGCAGTGTCCTGGCCTCGTACAGCCCTCTCAGTCCTGGTGGTGGTGCTAGAAGCTCGCCTGGTCACGCACAGGGAACTGGGGCGACGCCGGTGTACCCACGGGCAGGAACACGGGAGCTGGGCAGGGCAGCGAGCGGTCACTGAGGACACGGACATGGCACCACAGCACTGGCCTGAACAATCAGCCACGTGTGCACTCACAGGAGAGCAGCAGCCCCACTCAACACTCGCATCTGGACAGACGCCAGCCCGCCCCAGCGGACAAGCATGCGCAGAGCCACGCCCTGGCTGCGAGGACACTGGTGCGGGTGGGAAGGGTGAGCACTGGGCCTCCTGGTGACAGGGACGGAGGCTCAGCCGCAGGTCCAGGGCGCCCTCGCGGAGACTGGCATAGGCTAAAGGGTGCCCTGGGCTGCTCGGGCCACTCTGGGGAGGCCGGGTCCCTTCTGGTGGCAGGAGCAGCCTGAGATGCAGACGGTCGGGAAGCACATGCTGCCAGAGAGGCCAGACAGGGTATGGGGACCCAGAGGCCACTGGCTCTGCCACCCGGAACCCTGGGACCCCAGCCGACCCTGGGTCCCCCGTGACCAGCTTCTCCCCGTCAGCGGTGGTTCCCACCACCTCACTTTTTAATATAGAAAGAGCAGAACTCAGGGCGAGAGGGGCTAGCAGGTGCTGCAGTGGTTACGGTGCTGGATTTCCATATGGCTGACTGTTCGAGTTCTGGGCCCGGTGGCTTGCTTCCTCACTTTCTGCCTCTCTCTCTGGTCAAAATAAAAATAAAATAATAAGCTTAAGGTAATATTAAAATTAAAATCCTTTAAAAAAACCCTCAAGGTTAGACTGAGAATTAAATAAGACAGTTGTTCAAGAAGTTCATGGAAATGAAGTATTAAAAAACTGTTACAGTTTTTAAGAAAAATTTTATATAAAAATAAACTCATCATTTAACTGCCAGAGAGAGGGAAAGAGAAAATCACGCCCTTGTGGGGGTGGCCATGCTGCATTCCCTTCTTCATTCTCCTGCCAGGATTTCGGGAGCACACATGCACCTGGCATAATTTTTGGGCCACCAGGTCAGGCCCAGGACTCACGCCACGCAGTGAGCCACGTGGGACCCCGCCACCTGCTGGCCCCTGTAGCCTTCTGAAGCCCCTGCATACGTGAGCGCACAGAAGCATGCTGGCCATGGCGCTTCCTTCGAACTACTGCGCGGAACGAGGCCCCGTTTACCGTGCGCTGTCTTCGGGGTAACGCTGTCCTACTGCTTCTTGGAGCTGCACGTTGAGAAAAGACACATTCTGCCAGGTTTCCTTTTCTCTTATCTTATCAAATATTGACGTGTAGAAGTCATACATGGTGTCTCCACCTTCCATTAAAAAAAAATTCCTCATGGCCTGCAAGTACTCTACCAACCTGAGGGGGAGAGAAGACAGACCGCTCAGTCCCACAGGCAGGGCGCAGGGCCGATGCCGGGCTCCTACGCTGCTGGTGTTTTTTAGAATCATTTACTTTTATTTATCATTATTATTATTATTATTATTAAGAATTTTCACATGAGTTTTATCAGAGAAAGACATAGAGAGAGAGAGAGAGAGAGAGAGAGAGAGAGAGAGAGAGAGAAAGGAAGCCACCAGGTCCAGGACTCGAACCATAGTTGGCCATGTGGGAATTCCAACGCCTTAATCACCACTCCACCTGCTGGTCCCTCATTATTATTATTTTTTAATTTGCTGCAGGGCACATGCATTCACCAGCAGGTAGCATGGTGGTTAAGAGCGTCGGACTCTCACATGGCTGGCCGTGGTTCAAGTCCCGAACCTGGCGGCTTGCTTTCTCTCTATCCCTCTCCCTCATCCTGTCACTCTCGGGTCAAATGTAAGCAAGTAAATGAATAAAGTAAAATAAAATAATTCTTTAAAAAATAAAATAAAAAAGACACAGATTTTTACAACATAGTTCTAAAAAAAGATATTGATGGTTAATTAATCTTCTCAAAAAATACTGTTTGCTGAGGTCGGCAGGTGGTGTGGTGAATAAGGCACTGGAATCCCATATGGCTGACCGTGGTTCAAGTCCCAGACCTGGCAGCTTGTTTCCTCAGTTTCTCTGTCTCTCTCTGTCTGGTAAGCACACAACACTCCTATAGCACATTTTTAAAAAATAGTAATAAAAAATAAAATTATTATACATATTTTTTGAGAGGTTTTCACTATAGGGCATGTGAGCTCGCCAGAAAGAGCAGAGAGAGAAGAGACAGAAAGCAAGAAATCACCCCCAAGGGGGAATGGCCACGCCGTAACTCTCCTCTCAGGATCTTGGGCACGCACGCACATGTGCCCCGCGTGAGTTTAAACCAACAGATCTGGGACTCGAACTGCAGTTGACTACATGGGAGTCCACCAACATAGCCATTATGCCAACTGCTAGTCCCAGAAAAAAAATTTTTTTAAATTAGCTTGAAACTGGGGCCAGCAGATGGCATAGTGACTGCATCAGTGGACCCCCACGTAGACAACGGCTGTTCCATTCCCAGACCTGGTGGCTTAAACTCACGCCAGGCACACAGCTTGCATAGTAAAAACCTCTTTCTTAAAAAGGGCAAAAATACCTGAAAGAGTTTAGTTTTCTTTTTGGCCACAGGGTGTTTATGAGAGAGAGTGAGCAAGCGTGCCCCAATGGCCTGGGAGAACGCAACCCCTTCGCCCTCCGCTCTGCCATCCGATGAGGGTGGACGTGTGTGCCCAGTGCTCTGGAGCCCCTGGGCCGGCACTGCACTGCACAGCCACGCGGGTAAAGCTCCTCTGCACGGTGCCAGCCTCTCCCCTCTGGGGCAGCCCTTGAAAGTCAAGTTTCAGAACAGTCCCGACAGCCCCTCGAGCAGCATCAACAGAGGACTCACCGGTAATCTCTTTTCAGAGTGTGCATGAGGTTCCCACAGCACTCCAGGTACTGTTTGTCAATGTGAGGGTAGAGGCACGACCTCAGGGTTAATTCAAAAGTCCGGCACGTCACAGACTCTGAGGACCTATCCACACAGATGTCGCCGCTGGCAAACTTCTCGTGGAAGTCACTCTGCTCCAAGTACAGCCTGCAGGGTGAAAACGATCGTCTTTAACAGCTGCGGCCAACAAAATTCTCATCACTCACTCTACCCCGAAGCCCATTTTCACTGTGTCTTAAAATGATCACCTCTTGGGACCAGCTGATGGCGTAATGGCTATGTTGCTGGACTCTCATGTAGTCGACCATGGTTTGAGTCCTGGACTCGGTGGCTTAAACTCATGCCGGGCACATGTGCATGCGTGCCCAAGATCCCAAGAGGAGAATGGAGGAGAAGGGACAGCAGGGCCACTCCCCCAGGGGGTCATTTCTCGCTTTCTCTTTCTGGCGGGCGCACATGCCCTATAGTAAAAACCTCTCTCCCCCCCAAAAAAATGATCACCTCTTACAAAAAGAGAAACTTTCTCCCCAAGACCTCCTTTGCCGCAGTTAGGGTCGGGCCCCGCAGCTGGCCCTGGTAGTGTCGGGCCGTAGGCAGTCAATATGGCAGTACGCGGGCTGAGCCTCGCTGTACACCGAGTGCTGAGCAGCACCGAGCCCAGGACACACTCGCACAGGCAGACCTGACTCAGCGTGCCTACTGCGCCTGTGACCCAGACTTCCAGAACACCTCGGGGTTTGTCGGCACGCCTGCGGCCTGAGAGTGAGGACAGCTGACGGGCCGCATCCGCGACTCCCACAAACAAGGAAGCCAAACTCTACATCTGACGTCAGCAAACACACCCTCCTGTACTCGGTTCATCAGCAAAGAGAGACCACATGGGGCCGCCAGGTGGTGTGGTGCTGGAGGGCGCTGGACTCCCACGGGGCTGACTGCAGTTCGAGTCCTGGACCTGGCAGCTCGCTTTCTCACTTTCCCTTTCTCTACCTCTCTCTAGCTCTGTCCCTCTCTATTCAAATTAGAATAAATAAAGTTAAATAAAATAATTCTTAAAAGAAGAAGAAGAAGAAAAGAGAGACTACGGATGTTGTGTGTGAGGCGGGCGGACCCTCCCTGGCAGAAAGGAAGCTCGAGTCCCTCACGGTCTCTGACAACCCTGCAGGCGGGCATCACCTCGCGAAGTTAATGGCCAGCAGAGGGTCGTGCACGTCATCTAGCTCCAGATGGCTCTCGGCGACAGACTGCATGTGCAGGAGGCTCTCCTTGGCCGCCTGCTGCTCCCTGAGGACCCGTGGAGAGGAATCGTCCCCACGCCTGAGGCGCGACTGCACAGATTCCAGGAAGAGGGTGTACAAGCTTTTCCTTTCTGCATCTGAAACAGAACGCAGGTGCAATGTGAACTATTCCTGCTAGACGGCGATGTGAAAAAATGTTTTCCCCATACTTCAAAAGAAGAATGATTTAATCTTATTTTTATTATTATTATCTTAAGAGAGATTTTTGGTATAGGGTGCATGCGCTCACCACAAAGACAGAAAGCAAGAAATCACCCCCAGAGGGGATGGCCATGCTTTAATCCCTTCTCCTCCACTCTCCTCTCAGGATATGGGGCACGCACGCACATGTACCCAGCGTGAGTTTTAAGCCACAAGGTCCAGGACTCAAACTGCGGTCGGCTACATGGGAGTCCAGCAATGTAACCATTACACCATCTGCTGGACCCTTATCATTATTACTTTTAATTTGCTACAAGGTACATGTGCTCCCAATAGAGAGAGAGAGAGAAAGTGAGAAAGCAATCTGCCAGGTCCAGGACTTAAACCATGGCCAGCCATGGGGGAGTCCAGAGCCTTAACCACCATGCCACCAGCTGGCCCCAGCAACATTAATATTAAGCGTTCGGGACCGGTAGATGGCATGTAATAGTTATGACACTGGACTCCCACGTAGTCGACTGCAGTTTGAGTCCCAGACTCGGCAGCTTAAAGTCACGCCAGGTACGTGTGCGTGCATGCCCAAAATCCCAAGAGGAGAATGGAGGATAAGGGACTGGAGCGTGGCCACTCTCCCGGGTATAATTTCTTACTTTCTGTCTGTCTCTCTGTCTTTCCAGCAAGTACACACACCCTATAGCAAAAATCTCAAAAAAAAAAAAAAAAAAAAAAAAAGAAATATTCAGTTCAAGAAAAGGGGAAAGGAGTACTAAGTGCATCTTGACGTGGCCTGGTGCTTCTCCGCAGCCTGCGGCCTCTCCCTGTCTCTTGGCTTTCACCTGCACAGGACAGCAGAAGTGACACTCATCTCCCCTCTGTAAATGGGGCAACGCTCGTGGCCAGCCCTGCAGTGTGCCAGCGCCTTGCCCGGCAGCTGCAATCTCTCTGGACAGAAACCGCTTCCAACGGCGGCCTGGGAAGCTCCTTTCATTTTATTATTTCGTCAAAATGGGAATTATTCTACAAAACGAAAGCATTACTTCGCGTAGACAGAGGAAGTAATAAGTAAAACATGGAGGTGATTTGTAAGCCAACCAAATAAGGTCACGGCTATGTCTTTGAAGCCTTTTCAGTCTGTAGATAAAACTTGACTTAAATTACATCAAAAAGGACCAGAGATTATATAAAGATTTGCTGAAATCCATGACCAAGTCTGAATTGCTGCCCATCAGCAAACTTCTACCTGTAAGGGTTCACCGTCCCAAGGGCTGAACACCGCACAGCACTGGCAAACGCAGTGTTTTTCTTTCAACATCGCCATGAGGGCACGTGTGCTTGCCACACAGGGGCAGAAAGACGTCCACGGGGAGTGGGCACACACGGCCCCCCCCCCCACGTCTCTACCATGCTGGGACTTGGGGCACACGCACTTACACACCGGCATGTTTTCTAAGCCACTAGGGCCAGGATTCGAACTGTAGCTGGCCACATGGATCCAGCTCCCCTAACCACTAGGCCATGAGGCTGGCCCAGGGAGCGACTTTTCAAAAGGCCAGTCCTAAGGAAACGAGTAGAAAAATGCATAGAGCTTCTTTATTGCTGACTTTTCAAACACAGCGCTGGAGTTCTAACGGAGGTAAGATTTTACTACCCATCAAGAACGTGCTTATTAATTCGATCATGGCATGAGTTCCATTAAAATAAAAGGCCTTGAGGACCCGGGATGCTACAATGATTAGGCAGCGGCCAGCAGGTGGTGTGGGGCTGGGGCGCTGGTCTCCCATGTGGCAACTGCAGTTTAAGTCCTGGACCTGGTAGCTCACGCTCTCGCGCACGCTCTCTCTCTCTGTCTCCCCCTCTGATGAGTGCACGTGCCCTATACCAAACTTAAAAACAAAATAATA
Source organism: Tupaia tana (assembly GCA_026018925.1). Taxonomy (NCBI): domain Eukaryota; kingdom Metazoa; phylum Chordata; class Mammalia; order Scandentia; family Tupaiidae; genus Tupaia; species Tupaia tana. Next base: position 369,244 of record JAKSZU010000028.1, read on the forward strand.
AATAAGATAAGTCACTTTAAAACACAGAAATGAAAGCGCTAGGCATTTCGGGGTGCCGGAGGTGAGTGGGGACGGCCGCCCTGACGCGGGAGCGAGGACGCGAGGAGGCAGACAGCTACCCCTGGCCGCGGCCTGGCCCGCGCTGCTCTCGGCACACTGCAGGTTCTTCAGCAACTGCATGGACTTGCCGGCCATGATGATCTGCTTCAGGACGGGCTTGAGGAAGGACACCATGGTGTGCTGCCTGCCGGGGGCGCCCTGGTCACTGCCGGAACTGGCACTGGCGTTGTCGCTCATCCTCTCCTCGTGCTCGGTCTTCTCCGACACGCTGTACAGCGTGTACGTCGCGTACCAGAAGTCTCTGTGATTCACCGGGACGTTTTTGTTTCTATGGAGGGTCAGAAGATTTCGAAATGTGAACTTCTTTCCTCAGACGGCACGGGGAGCCCGAGCTACCATGGCATGCAGTCCACACGCTCCACACACGGCGGTACCACGACTGCAGGCCAACACGCAGTCCACACGCTCCAAGCAGGGCGGTACCACGACTGCAGGCCAACACGCAGTCCACACGCTCCACACACGGCGGTACCACGACTGCAGGCCAACACGCAGTCCACACACTCCAAGCACGGCGGTACCACGACTGCAGGCCAACACGCAGTCCACACGCTCCAAGCAGGGCGGTACCACGACTGCAGGCCAGCACGCAGTCCACACGCTCCACACACGGCGGTACCACGACTGCAGGCCAGCACGCAGTCCACACGCTCCACGCACGGCGGTACCACGACTACAGGCCAACACGCAGTCCACACGCTCCACGCACGGCGGGTACCACGACTGCAGGCCAACACGCAGTCCACACGCTCCACGCACGGCGGTACCACGACTGCAGGCCAACACGCAGTCCACACGCTCCACGCACGGCGGTACCACGACTGCAGGCCAACACGCAGTCCACACGCTCCACGCACGGCGGTACCACGACTGCAGGCCAACACGCAGTCCACACGCTCCACGCACGGCGGTACCACGACTGCAGGCCAACACGCAGTCCACACGCTCCACGCACGGCGGTACCACGACTGCAGGCCAACACGCAGTCCACACGCTCCACGCACGGCGGTACCACGACTGCAGGCCAACACGCAGTCCACACGCTCCACACACGGCGGTACCACGACTGCAGGCCAGCACGCAGTCCACACGCTCCACACACGGCGGTACCACGACTGCAGGCCAACACGCAGTCCACACGCTCCAAGCAGGGCGGTACCACGACTGCAGGCCAACACGCAGTCCACACGCTCCACACACGGTGGTACCACGACTGCAGGCCAACACGCAGTCCACACGCTCCAAGCAGGGCGGTACCACGACTGCAGGCCAACACGCAGTCCACACGCTCCACACACGGTGGTACCACGACTGCAGGCCAACACGCAGTCCACACGCTCCACACAAGGTGGTACCACGACTGCAGGCCAACACGCAGTCCACACGCTCCACACACGGTGGTACCACGACTGCAGGCCAACACGCAGTCCACACGCTCCAAGCAGGGCGGTACCACGACTGCAGGCCAACACGCAGTCCACACGCTCCACACACGGCGGTACCACGACTGCAGGCCAACACGCAGTCCACACGCTCCAAGCAGGGCGGTACCACGACTGCAGGCCAGCACGCAGTCCACACGCTCCACACACGGTGGTACCACGACTGCAGGCCAACACGCAGTCCACACGCTCCACACACGGCGGTACCATGACTGCAGGCCAACACGCAGTCCACACGCTCCACACACGGTGGTACCACGACTGCAGGCCAAGCAGCCCGTAGGCAAACAGGGCGGCTTGTCACCGCCCTTTCAAGTTTTTTAATTTTGCAGAGGGCGTACGCACTCAGAGTGGTGGGGATGAGAACGCACCCCTATGGGGATGGTCCGGCCACAGTCCCTTCCCCTCCATCTCCCTCCTTCCAAGATTCTGGACGTACAAGCGCACGTGCCTGGTGCGCTCCCTAAGCTACTACGTCTGGGACTTGAGCCACGCCATAGGTCGTGTGGGATCCGGTTACCTTTCACCACGCCATGGGCTGGCCCCTGGTCTGTTTCCAGGCTGCCAGGCTGGGACTCGAACGCCAGGTGGCCATGCTCGCTTTGCCCACTAGGCTATGGGCCGCCTTCCCGCCCACCCCAGATTAGCGGGACCGTTTCAATGACGTGGTGGGTGCTCATCACCCTGCAAGAGCAGGCAGAATGTATGGGATTCGGTGTAATATAAAGAACAGTAGGGTAATAATAAATAACATTAAAAAAAAAAAGAGTAGCCAGAATACCATTTCCACAAATAATCTCATGACGTGGATGGAGCGGGACACAGGACAGAGGAGATCCAGGGAGGCGGGCCAGCTTCTCCGGGGCACACTGTGAGAACAGCCCGAAGACCTGCCGTTCGCTCTCCCTCCTGGTGAGTGCAGGGGACAGCTGGTAACAGAAGCCACGTGTCTAGGCAGACTGCCTACCTGGAAACTGGGCTTCATAAGCACAAAAGCTCCAAGGGGCGACCAGCAGTTGACATAAGGCTAGGTTGCTGGACTCCCATGTAGTTGACTGTGATTCGAGTCCCAGACCTGGTGGCTTAGACTCACGCTGGGTGCGTGTGGTTGCGTGTCCAAGATCCCAAGAGGAGAATGAGGAGAAGGGATTGCGGCGTGGTCATCCCCCCTGGGGGGTGATTTCTTGCTTTCTGTCTGTCTGTCTCTGTCTTTCTGGTGAATGCACACGTCCCATAGCAAAAACCTCTCAAAATAAAAAAAAAAAAAAAAAAAGCTCCAAGGGGAGTTTATGTGATTCTGTTCAGAAAAATCAGCTGAAGAGGAATCGTCGTGAACACTCCCCTTGGGGTTTTCCTTAATATTGTCATATTAAATGTCACACCTTGAGCGTAGAAAGTGACCAGCACACTGAGGAGGACACACAGAGTAAAGGGATCTCTAACAGTTCATGTCTTTTGTCCTGTTGGTAACTTATAACGGGAACAGCTGAAGCGACTGGGTGTCTAGACCTGTGGGACCCAGCCGGCCATAAGCACTCTCCCTCAGAAGGACATCCCAGACAGGCTGCGGGCACAGGCACTTCTGACTGGCTGCACCCATGTCCTGTGTGTAGTGGCGACCCAGCCCTGTCACTCGGGCCAGCCGAAGCTAACGAGAGCATCCAGTCCCACATGGAGCCCCCGGGGAGCCGCGCCCCCACATGGTGCACGGCCTCACCTCTGGATGGTGAACCCCCACACGGAGCCCCCGGGAGCCGCCCCCACACGGTGCACGGCCTCACCTCTGGATGGTGAACCCCCACACGGAGCCCCCGGGAGCCGCCCCCACACGGTGCACGGCCTCACCTCTGGATGGTGAACCCCCACACGGAGCTCCCAGGAGCCGCCCCCACACAGTGCACGGCCTCACCTCTGGATGATAAACTCCCGGGCGCCGTCCCACAGGTGCCCATGCACGATCCACTCGTCCACCGTCTGCAGGTAGGGCCGCACCGTGTCCACCCAGAGAGAGAACAGCAGGGAGACCTGCGGACGGGGACAGGGCAGCGCTCAGAGCTCCCTGTCGCCAGGTTACCATGGCGCACACCATGCCTATCTGTACCCGCTAAACAGAGGCTCCCCACGTCCCGAGCCCGGCCCAGCTAACTGCTGCTCCGCTCTGCCCCGGGCGTGGGCATGGGCGTGGGCGTGGGGCTACTCCGCTGCCTCCTGTAAGAGACGTGCGCGTCCGTCAGGAAAGGGTTCCTGCGAGTACTCACACGAGGTGGCGGGTGACTGTCACATCTTTCTGTAGATCTGACTAACTTCTGCAGCCTCACATTTGGAAGCTAATTTTAAACGGAGCAACTGCCTGACGTGCCATGATCTAATACCATGTGACAAACTGGCAGGCCACCCCGCCGCTCTGCCGTGCACAGGCCCACGTACGGTTTGCTCGGAGGCCTCCCCGACGTTGTCGTACTCGAGGATGGCCTTGTACAGGGTGTTGAGCAGGTGAGAGGCCCGCACCACGTTGCGCGTGTCGGGAGGGACTTCTGCCACGCCGGTGCTGAAGACTTTGTGCAGAACCTTGAGCTGGGCCAGGCGAGGTGACAGCTTGTCCACCACGATCGCGAGAGTCATCGTCGTATCTGCGAACACCGACAGGTCACAGCCAGCAGCAGGACCAGGGCCTGTGCACAGAGAGGTCAGCGCTAGGCCCCTTATCGGGCCGAGACCTAGCAACACGGGGGCGGCTGGTATTGTAATTTCACATCACGAGGAACTGGTTTCTCTAAGGGAAAAGAAATCCTGCCACTCAAGGGAGAAATAACAAACACTTGACCCTTGGACACATTGCAGGTTAGGACACCATGCCCCACGCAGTTTAAAACCTGCATTTAACTTTCTTTTATTTTTGTTTAAAGAATTATTTTATTTAACTTTATTTATTCTACTTATTTATTTTAATTTGACCAGAGAAGGACAGAGTAAGACTCAGAGAGAGAAAGAGAGAGAGAGAGAGAGATGGAAAGTGAGAAAATCGGGACCAGCAGTTAGCGTAACGGCTATGACGCTGGACTCCCACATAGTTGACTGCAGTTTGCCTCCCGGACCTGGTGGCTTAAAACTCACGCCAGGCATGTGTGTGTGCATGCCCAAGATCCTGAGAGGAGAATGGAGGAGAAGGGATTGCAGCGTGGCCATCCCCCTTTCTCGCTTTCTGTCTGTCTGTCTCTATTTGGCCAGTGCATGCGCCCTATAGCAAAAACCTCTTCAAAAAAAGAAAAAAGTTTAAATGTATAGATTTAAAATAGTATTTAAAATAAATGCATTCAGAGGGCCAGTAGGTGGCGTGGTGGTTAGGGCACTGGACTCCCACATGGCCAGAACTGGCAGCTCTCTCATTTTCTCTCTTGCACACTCTCCTGGTGAGTGCTCGTGCCCTATACCAAATTTTAAAAAATAATAAATACAATTAAAAATAAATAAATAAATGCACTCCTGAGCGTCCTTATTTGTCATATAACTTTCAAAACCTGTATTAATTAAGAACCTAAATGCCATTCAAACGCCGAGTGGCAGGTGTCGCAGTAAACGCAGTGCGCTTACTTACCGTTCCGGATGATGCACTTCTCGATCTCCGTCAGCTCCTCCTTGAAGCTAATGAAGTATTTGTACAGGGCCCACATGAACGCCTGGTAGGTCCTGAAGGGGGCTTCGCCGGACTTCTTAGGGACGGAGTCGTTCCCGGGGAACGCGCTCTCGGGGCCGTGGCCCCTGACCTCATCGATGAACTCCTGGAGGCGGAACACCACCTGGCCGTAGGCTGCTACCTGCTCCAGCACCGACCGCAAGCAGCTCTGGGGGGGACACCGCAGTCAGTTACGGCCGACGCTCGGAATGCGCCCTCACCACCCCCAGAGCACACGGCAGTGACAGCGCGCTCGGCTTTGAAATAGAGCACGCACCACTCTCCACGGCACAGTGCATCGTGGCTCACACTGTAAAACTATATACAAGGAGGGCATACTATTGGCAAAAAAGTCACTTAGTTTTCTCGATACAGAATGACAGAAATAAAAAGCAGGAAATGCAAATTGAAATTAAATATGTCACACAAACAACACTAAAAATTTCTCTTAAGCACTATAAAGATATATAACTTAATTTTACTTTTAAAATCCTAAGTATATTTAACAATTTAAAAATTGTGAAATGTTCTGAAGTTTTTTTTAAGAATTAACTTATTTAACTTTATATTTATTTATTTTAATTTGACCAGAGAGAGACAGAGAGAGAGAGTAAGAGAGAGTGAGAGAAAGTGAGAAAGTGAGCTGCCAGATCCAGGACTTGAAACATGGTTGGCCAGGTGGCAGTCCAGTGCCTAAACCACCATGCCACCTGCCAGTCTGAAATGATTGTCAGACAGAGACAGAGGGAAAGTCAGGATTTGGGAGAAATCAACCCCCAGGGGACATGGCCACACTGCAATCCCCTCTACTTCACTCTCCATGTGCGCACGCACACACATGCACATCCGGTGTGATTTTTTTTTTTTTTTTTGAGAGGTTTTCGCTATAGGGCGCATGCATTCACCAGACAGAGAGAGAGACATAGAGACAGAAAACGAGAAACCACCCCCCCAGGGGGGATGGTCACGCCGCAATCCCTTCTCCTCCATTCTCCTCTCGGGATCTTGGGCACGCACGCACACGCACCTGGCGTGAGTTTTAAGCCACCGGGTCCAGGACGTGAACCGCGGGCGACTACGTGGGAGTCCAGTGACATAGCCATTACGCTAACTGCTGGTTCCTGACCCGGTGTGATTTTTAAGCCATGCTCAGTCATGTGGGAGTCCAGTGCCCTAATCAGCACGCCACCTGCTGGCCCCTTAAATGAATTCCTAAACTGCGGTAAACACGGAGCACTTACCTGTGTTAGGTGAGAAACCGTAATATTGCTCCTCACAGTCACCTTCCCGTCTACCAGCTGAAAAATGAAGAGCTTTTTCACCCCTGAAAGTAACCTGAAATGAAATTAAAAAGACAGATGTTCCTTAAGTCTAGGAAAATACCATAATGTGCCTAAGAAATTTCTACCAGAGATCTGGGGGGACCAAAAGGCCAGCTATTAACAAACTGAAGGACAGCAACAGTTTCAGATTACCTGAAGTCTCACGTTACCTAAACGGCACCTTAGAGTGAATCCAAAACAGAGCTGTCAGAGCACCCCACAGCCATGAGGGCCCCAGGGCTCTCCGTCCCTGAGGTCAGAGCTGGGGCTGGCCACACGCCCGCTCCAGGGCACTGGCACCCACCCAGCGGCCCACGCCCGTCACAGCAGGCGGCACACCCTGCTCAGGGCTCGGAGATGAGAAAAGGGATGGGCTCCAGGTTGAAATAAATGAACGAATACATAAAGTTAAAAAAAATTCCTTTTAAAGTGATGGGCATTTTATTACTTAAAACGGAAAACCCACAAGTACATTAAAATCTGATCATCTCTGGGGTCGAACCTGGAGTCTGAACTTCACACCCACCGGCCTGCTTCTACTCTGCATGGGAAACCCCCACACCGCTTTCTTTTCCGAAAGTTTCACCTCCCGCTCACGGAGCCCTCTAGGCTACGAAGCGGGCTCCCACGGCACGCTTACCACAGGGTTTCCCGAATAACCTGCGTCTCGGTAACGAGGACCCTGTCATCCGGCACGTACAGCGGGTCGCTGCTGCACAGGTGCTGCTCCCTACGAGGAAACGTCAACAGGAGGGCGTCTGAGGGAAACCGTCTGGAGGCACAGACGCAGCGACGCAGCTGAGCTAGCGACCAGCTGGCAACGACCTAGGAAGGCCTGAGATGCCCAGACTCACGCTCACGCGCCTATGAGACGTTCTCAGAGAAGCACTCTCAGAACGACGGTTAGTTTACGCTGATGCAGTCAAAATCAGCAATTATGGAATGCTATGTTCCAGAACACAGGAAGTGTGTTTTTGTAAGTGCACTGAAACAAACACCATAAATGGTCTATTATAGACCAATCCACTGACACCGAAAATAACAATAAAATCAAAATAAATATTACAAATAAATAATAATTTCAGTATTTTAATAAAGAATGCTCAATAAGAATTGTTTTAGGGGACAGCAGTTAGCGTAATGGTTATGTCACTGGACTCCCATGTAGTCGACCGCAGTTTGAGTCCTGGACCCAGTGGCTTAAAATTCACGCCGGGCACGTGTGCGTGCCCAAGATCCTGAGAGAACGGAGGAGAAGGGACTGCAGCATGGCCATCCCCCCTGGGGGGGTGATTTCTCGCTGTCTCTCTGTCTCTCTCTGTCTGGTGAGCGCACACACCCTATAGCAAAATTCCAAAAAAAAAAAAAAAATTGTTTTAGGAAAAACAGTAACATTAAGTTTGCATTCAGGACAGTTCTTGATTGAAATCCCAAATCCAGGCCTGACGTTCAAACACCACAGCGCCTGTCGTTACATCGGATGAAGCATTCGGCCTCTCACCAGACGGCAGCCAGGTTGGCGTGCAGGTGCGAGCTGTGAGGAGTCCGCGTGGGCCGGGCTGTCCAGTACTGACGCACCACGTGCTGCTCCAGCCAGCGGCGGCCCTCTGGCTCATCTGCTGGAGAGAGACACAGTGAGTCCGAGTCACACCAGTCTACGGACAGCTGCCACACTGCGGGACCTACACTGGGGACGGCCCTAGCACAGCGTAAGCACTGCACTGAGGGCCAGCTCCCTTACGCCGACTATGGTTCCGACCCTGGCTGTGGTGGCTTGAAAAACATGCCAAGCGTTTGCATGCGTGCCCTGAATCCTGATAGGGTGCCGAGACAGAAGAAAGGGGCTGTGGCATGCCCTTGCCCCACCAGAGCTGCTTCCTCTCCAAGCATGTGCGCACGCCTTTGGCAGGTACAAACACTCAAACACGCAAAAAAAGCAAAAACCAAATACATACCTGGAAAGAGCTGTTTAAAATAACACCCCAAATTGAATTAAATGTCACTGGCTACAAAGTATATAGCCATTTTTTAATTGCTCAATTTAAAAAAGATCCATGAACAAAAAGACACAGACGGTATATTTCGGTAGTCCAATAACCAGCAAAGAAACTGAAATGCTGACCAAAGACCTCCCCAACCACTCCCACGTCCTGAGGACTGTTTAACTTTCTTTTTTTAAAAACAATTGTTTGGGAACCAGCAGTTAGCGTAATGGCTATGTCGCTGGACTCCCACGTAGTCGACCGCGGTTCGCGTCCCGGACCCAGTGGCTTAAAACTCTCGCCGGGCACGTGTACATGCGTGCCCAAGATCCCGAGAGGAGAATGGAGGAGAAGGGATTGCGGCGTGACCATCCCCCCTGGGGGGTGATTTTTTGCTTTCTGACTCTATGTCTCTCTCTGTCTGTCTGGCGAGCGCACACGCCCTATAGCAAAAATCTCTCCAAAAAAAAAAATTGTTTATTGCATTTTTATTTATCATTATCATTATTGTTTTTTTTTTTTTTTTTTTTTTGAGAGGTTTTTGCTACAGGTGCATGCACTCACAAGACAGAGAGACAGAAAGCAAGAAATCACTCCCCGGGGGGATGGCCACGCCGCAATCCCTTCTCCTCCATTCTCCTCTCAGGATCCTGGGCACACACACACATGCACCCGGCGTGAGTTTAAGCCACCGGGTCCAGGACTCGAACCGCGGTCGACTACATGGGAGTCCAGCGACATAGCCATTATGCCAACTGCTGGTCCCCATTATTATTATTTTAGAATTAGCTGTACAACTTTATTATTATTACTATTATTCTAATTTGACCAAAGAGAGACAGAGAGAGACAAAGTGAGAAAGGAAGCCACCAGGTCCAGGATTTGAACCCTGGTCGGTCATGTGGGAGTCCAGCACTTTAACCACCATGCCACCTGCTGGTCCCTCATTACTATTATTTTTTAAATTTATTGTATGGCATGCACGCTCACCAGAGAGAGAGAGAGAGAAGCAAGCCACCATGTCCGGGACTCAAACCACAGTTGGCCATGTGGGAATCCAGCACCCTAAACACCACGCCACCTGCTGGTCCCTGGTTCCCAACTTTCAAGGAGTAGATAATCTCTTAGATACACTGTTCCAGGAAACAGTGGCAGAGAAAGCTGCCCACCATTTTATGAGACTAATACTGAATATAACCACGATGCTAAAACCAGACCAAGATTTTTTTTTTTTTTTGAGAGGTTTTTGCTATAGGGTGCGTGCGCTCGCCAGACAGACAGAGAGAGACAGAGAGATAGAAAGCGAGAAATCACCCCCCAGGGGGGATGGCCACGCCGCAATCCCTTCTCCTCCATTCTCCTCTCAGGATCTTGGGCACGCACGCACACGCGCCCGGCGTGAGTTTAAAGCCGCCGGGTCCGGGACTTGAACCGCAGTCAACTACGTGGGAGTCCAGCGACATAGCCATTACGCTAAGTGCTTGGTCCCCAGACTAAGATGTTTTAAGAAAAGGAATTCATCAATGAATGAAGAGGAACGCATCCTGAATTAAAGAATAGATAACCCAGTGGTAATGCACCAAAAACAGAGTGGCTGAGGCTCAGCTCGAGAACTCAAGGATGATGCGACATAAGAAAATCTATCAGAGTTGTAACAGGTTAGAAGAGAAAAATCATGGGGTTATCTCAGGTAAAAAGGAGCCTGCTGAAGTCTCACCTTTATTTATGATTAGACGCTCCTAGGAAAAAAGAATAGGACTTGCCTAAGCTGGCAAAGGCCACAGGCCCAACCGCCACCACCACCACACGTCACGGAGCTGTGGGGGCGCAGCTGTTCCGGGTGAGGTGCGTCCAGCGCTCTGGTCTGCAGAGCGAGCAACGGCCAAAGCAAACAAAGGAGTGCAGGAAAGGCCCTGACAGACGGTGATGACGACCCACTCGCACCTGCACGGCAGGACTGATAAACACCTACACTGCCTGGAGGTCCAGCTTCAGAACCAAAAGGAAAGAAAGCCAGGGTCAGCGGGTGGCACCGAGGTTAAGGCGGCCAGGGCCCCTATGGCCAGTGGCGCGGTCTGAGTCCGGGACCCGATGACTTGAAAAAAACACCGGGCACATGTGTGTGTGCCCAAAATCCCAAGAGGAGAATGGAGGAGAAGGCAGTGTGGCATGCTCACCCCCTCTAGGGGGCTCGCTCGCTCGCTCTCTCTCTCTCTCTCTCTCTCTCTCAATAGGAAATTTAAAAATTAAAAAATTGTGGGTCAGGTTTAACTACGTTACGGCCGTTTGCCAAAAAGCAGGATGAGGTGAATCAAGTGACCTGATGTAGTATGTCCGCCTCCGCCCAGACGGCCCGAGTCTAACCCACAGTTCCTCACTCGAGGCTGAGAAAGCCGGCACTCAAATGAACAGACAGCTCGTATAGATCTCCTCCTGTTCACTGACTTCAGCAAAGTCAATCCTTCTCCAATAAAAAATAAATGGAAATATTCAAGACGAACAAAGTTCTGAGAAAGAAAGAAAGAAAGAACAGAACTGTGCCCATTTCAGTATTAGTTCCACCGCTATACTTCCTGGGCACTACATAAAACGCACCCACGAATGGATTGAAAAGGCCAGTTCTGCCAGGAGGGCAGACTGTCAACAGCGGACAGCATGGACCAAGCGGGACCCTGCCTTTCCTCCTGGGGTCCCCTCCCAGAAGACACGGGACACCGGCACCCAACCGCACGCAGACCTTGCCAGCTGGCCGGAGGCCCCAGTTCCCGGTGCTGGTCCTGCTCTTCCAGTGGGGTCCTGTCCACCTGAATCCCAGAGTCCTCTCTGCTCAGCGGCTGTTGGTCATCCTCGTCTTCACTCTCTTCAGACCAATTCTGATTTTTAAAAGGAAGCACACATTACCTCGAGAATGTAACGCTGGAGCGGCTGAGGTGGAAAGTGTGGGGCAGAAGACGGTGCAGCGGTTCCGTTGCTGGACTCCCACTTGGCCAACCATGGTTTGAGTCCCGGACCCCAGTGGTTTGAAACTCACACCAGGTGCAACCGAGTGTGTGCCCAAGATCCTAGGAGGAGAAGGGGGAAAAGGGACTGCAGCGTGGACATTCCCCCAGGGGGTCACTTCTCATTTTCCCTCTCACTGTCTCTGTCTGGTGAGCACATGTGCCCTAAGGTAGAAACCTCTACCAAAAAAAAAAGTTAAAATTCCACAAGAAAAGCAAAAACTCTGAAGCAACATGGACAGGAAAACAAAACTCAAACCTCTTGACCGTGCCTCAATTTCCCTAACTGTCCTGAAGGCGCGGAGTGCAGGAAGGGCAGTCCCAGGGGGGCAGCTCCTCGTGGGACGCGTGCACTCACTTCCCTTGACGTCCTGCCAGACGGCTCAGGGAGACTATGACGTCGTCCGCCGAGTTGCCCGGCTGAGCGGGGGCCCTGTTCCAGCTCAGCTGCTCCAGGGCAGAAGGAGCCAGTGCAATTGTCTCACTTGGCAGGTTAGATATTTTCTTTTTGTTTCTTCATTCTTATTATTTAATTTTCTACAGGGCATATGTGCTCACCCGAGAGACAGAGACAGAGGGGAGAGAGAGAGAAAGTAAGAAAGCAAGCTGCCAGGTCCGGGACTCAAAAGTGGTCACTCATGTGGGGTGGGGGTCCAGTGCCTGACCCACCACGCCGCCTGCTGGCCCCGCAAGTTCAGTATTTTCGATAGCAGAACTGCTGCCACTTACAGGTGTGTCCACACGCGGCCCGAGGTCGATCTCCTCGCCCTCCAGCAAGTATCTCCCCCAGTCGGGACCGTCTTCCTCCTCTACAATGTGCGAGAAGGCCGTCAGCTGTGCCTCTCCCGGAGAAACCCAACTACAGGAGCCTGTCTGCACGGACCTCCAAATAAGACGCTCAGGAGACCGCAGCTGGGAAATGGCACAACGCTCGAGACCCGCCATCGAATACGGTCTGCGTCTTCACTAGCTCCCCAAAGCGAGACTTCTCTTCACATAACCGAGGTCGCCTAACTTAGTCAGACCTGACACATTACAGGACGCTTTGTAACTGCACTGGCATCCGGGCAACAAATCATTCCCGGTCACAGATGTTTAACCTTCCGCTGAAGGGGTAAAGTCCACCTCCCTCCCCGTGCTGACGCCACGTCTGGTCACATACCCACTTCTTTCTCTCTTGGTGTCTCCACGTAACTGCTGTTTGAAGGAGAGTCAGACAGGCACAGGAGCAGCGACAGGACGGAGTAATGCGCATCTGTCTTCAAGACAAAAAGGGAAGGGCACCTGCTGCTGAGGCTGGGCTGGGGGGAAACGCAACGCCATGACCGCACGTCCCCGGGCTTCCCCGGCCTGAGAGAACAGGAGCCCAACCTGACTGCTCAGGGCTCAGATGTGTGCACACAGGGGCCAGCAGGGGGCGTGGTGGCTAAGGTGCTGGACTCCCACGTGGCTAACCACGGTGCGAGTCCCAGGCCTCGGGGCTTGAAAATCACACCAGGCATGTGTGCATGCGCGCCCAAGAATCCTAGAGAAGGGGCCGTGGAATGGCCCTCACCCCAGCAGGTGATTTCTCAACCCCCACCCCGCCTCTCTAGCGAGAATAGATGTTATATACTAAAAAATAAATTGAAAAATTAAAGTGTGCACATGAAGAACCTCAAAGCCACCTGAGATTTGAGCCCCATATTTTAACATTTCCCATAGGGTACATTAACTTGCCAGAGAGAGAGACAAAGCGAGGAACCGCCCCCAGGGATGGCCGAGTTGCAGTCCCCTCCCTCCAGTCCCCTCTCACGCACACTGGCCTGGCATGCTTCTCAGTCTGCCAGGTCTGGCACTTGAACCATGCAGTCGGCCACGTGGGACCCAGCCCCCTTAGTCACTATGTGAGAAGCTGGCCCTCGGGTCCTGCCTTTCTAACAAGCACACGGCGTCCCAGTGGACGGTCCTTTCTATTCTGAGCATGACTGGTACGTCGTTAGAGTGGGACGGTATGGCTGAAAATGGATGACTGCTATGCAGCACGAAGCCCCAGCACGTCCGATGCTTACATGGACAGACCGCTTTTTTATTTAAGCAGTCCTTTATTGATGACATTTAGATTTTCCCAGTCTGCTATCACAATCTTCTTTTAAGTTTTTGCTATAGGACACATGCTTCGGTCAGAGACAGAGAAAGAGAAAGAAAGTGAGAAATCACCCTGGGGTGATAGCCATGCCTAAATCCCTTCTCCTCCACTCTGGTTCTAGGATCTTGGCCACGCATGCATGTGTGCCTGGCATGATTTTCAAGCTGCCCGGTCTGGGATTCAAACCACAGTCGGCCATGTGGGAGTCCGGCGCCTTAACCACCATGCCACCTGCTGGCCCCTAAAACCTTCTTCCTTGAGACACCCATTCCAAAGTGCTGACAGAAAAGAAAGCCTTGTAATTTCAGAGGTGTGCGGACACAAACCTGGGGCCTTCCCACGTGGCTTGGCCTCGTAAGAAGTCCATGTCACTGCTGCGTGCCTGACCCTGCCCTGCAGATTTTAACCTGCACCTGCCGCTGTAAGAAGCCATACAACGAGGTGACAGCATTTCTCAGCTCTGTGAATCCTGGCGGGTCACAGCACCTCAGGGTGGCCTGGGACCCCACGGAACCGGGAAGTGCACCCTGACCGTCATCGAGTGCCGAGAAGACATCCCGGAGTCTGAAGAGACCCAGAACGCCATTCTCTGCGCCGGTCCCACGTACTCCTACACACGGCGCGAGGCGCGAAGACGGTTAAACACGCGTGTGCTCTTCATCACCCGGCACACGCTTGGATGGAGAGCAACAGTCAATTCAATGTCCAGGCGGTCCTCTCTAGCCAGTGGACAACGCTGAACAGAGCGAATGTCTCAACGTTAACAAAAACGAGCTGCTGGTCAGACCTGAGCCCGTGAGCACACAATGGCGGCCTCGTACCTTTACTTCCGGTACGCTGGGGAGCGGAGCATTTAGAAACTCCTCAGTTAGCCTCTTCCAGCTCTCGGCTTTGCTGAGATCAGAATGGATGACGAATTTTTCATAAATCCTAGACATTTTTAAAAAATCAACAGTTATAAACAGTATCAACATCTATAACAAATTATAAACCCAAAACAAGATCTTTAACAAAACATTGACCGGAAGCCACAACAAAGTATTATGGCAAAATATGAGTATTTTTCTTTTTTAAAGAAAGATTTTTGCTACAGGGGGCCAAGCACTTGCTGGAGAGAAAGACAGAAAGTGAGAAATCACCCCCTGGGGGATGACCACACCGCAATCCCTTCTCCATTCTCCTTTTGGGATCTTGGGCAAGCATGCACACGTGCCTGGCATGAGTCTAAGCCACCAGGTCCGGGACTCAAACCGCGGTCGACTACGTGGGAGTCCAGCGACATAGCCATTACACCATCTGCTGGACCCCAAATACATATATTTCTAAATATATACACACATACACACATAGAAAAATGACTTACCCTTCTACTGTCTTTTGTATTTTGT
Source organism: Tupaia tana (assembly GCA_026018925.1). Classification (NCBI taxonomy): domain Eukaryota; kingdom Metazoa; phylum Chordata; class Mammalia; order Scandentia; family Tupaiidae; genus Tupaia; species Tupaia tana. The sequence goes on from JAKSZU010000028.1 coordinate 384,298, forward strand.
GGCTGTTAACATCCAAGAAGCGATGAAATCTAATGAAGATAAAAAGCGGGAACCAGCAGTTAGCATAATGGCTATGTCGCTGGACTCCCATGTAGTCGACCGCGGTTCGAGTCCCGGACCCGGTGGCTTAAAACTCACACTGGGCACGTGTGCGTGCGTGCCCAAGATCCCGAGAGGAGAATGGAGGAGAAGGAATTACGGCGTGGCCATCCCCCCGGGGGGGTGATTTCTCGCTTTCTGTCTCTATGTCTCTGTCTGTCTGGCGAGCGCACACGCCCTATAGCGAAAAAAAAAAAAACCTCTCCAAAAAAAAAAAGCAATTCTTTTGCCAACTATGCTACCCACGCGGCACACGGTCTCAGCCCTCCACAGCCCTCCACACCCCTCCACACCCAGCCCCATGCTTGGCCACACACTCCCAGGGTGCACCTCTCCAGCCGCCAGGCGAGCCACCATGTGCCTCAGAGGCCGCTCAAGCTTCCTCTCCCCAGGTCACAGGTGTGTCTGGGGCCTCCCAACCTCACCGCCCGGCTCACTCATCCTCTGCAGGCCAGCCCAGCACCTTCCACGCCGGGGGTGCCGCATCAGTTTTATGCCAGCCCGAAGCCCGGGGCAGCCAGAGGCCCCCTTGTCTGACCGTTCTTAAATGCATACAAGGAAACACACGGAAACCAAATACACTGAGATAACTATCTCAAACCACGTGATACAGTCAGTCTTCTCTATTAAAACGCGGCCAGCGGGTGGCACAGTAGTTGAAGCACCAGACTCCCACGTGGCCTTCCGTGGTCTGGCGGCTTGCTTTCTCAGTTTCCCTTTCTCTTTCTGTCTCTGGTGGGGACACATGCCCTGTAGCAAACTGAAAAATAATCATAATAAAACAACTACTATTTAAGGTAGCAGTAATGTGAGGCCAGTAGGTGGCACAGTGGTTAAAGGTTCTGGAGGGGCCAGCAGAGGAGCCGTGGTGGTTAGGGGCACTGGACTCACACAGGGCCGACCACAGTTCGAGTCCTGGCCCTGGCAGCTTGCTTTCTCACTTTGTCTCTCTCCCTCACTGTGTCCCTCTCTGGTCAAACTGACATAAATAAATAAAATAAAGTTAAATAAAATCTTTTTTTTTTTTTTTTTTTTTTTAAAGGTGCAGACTCTCACAGCGTCAATCACGGTTCAGGTCCCAGACCTGGTGGCTTGAAACTCATGCCAGCCATGCGTGTGTGCGTGCTCAAAATCCCAAGAGGAGAATGGAGAAGGAATTGTGGCATGGCTGCCCCCCAGGGCTGATTTCTCACTTTCCCTCTCACTGTTTCCATCTCTCTCCAGTGAGTGCATGCACCCTATAGCAAAAATCGGAAAAAAAAAAAAAAAAAAAAGAAAGAAAAAAAGAAAAGAAAAGTAACAATAAATAGTATTTAGAAAAGTTTGAGGGCCAGCCAGTGGTGGTGTGGTTCGGTACCCAGCTTTCACACGGCCAACTGTGCAGTTCACGCCCGGGACCCAGCAGCTTGAAAAACAGGCTGGGTAAATGCACACGCGCGCCCAAAACCCCAAAAGGCATTACAGCATGGCCATTTCCCCTGGAGATGCTTTCTCATTTCTCATTTCCCTCCTTTCTCTGATAAGTGCAAGTTAAAAAAAAGAAAAAACAGTTCACAAGTGTAATATGCTGTAAAAAATGTGCTTTCATTCATAAGTGAAGGAAATTCTACCTTTTTTTTTAAAAAAGAATTACTTTATTTAACTTTATTTATTTATTTAGATTTAACCAGAGAGGGACAGAGTGAGAGAGAGAGGGGAAAAAGGGAAAGCAAGCTGTGAGTTCTGGGACTCGAACCACGGCTGGCCAGGTGGCGTCCAGCGCCCTTAACCACTACGCCACCTGCCAGCCCCGAAATTCTACTTTTGGTTGGAGGCCAGTCATTTTTTTCTGACCCAAATTCACAAATGCCCGAATTCAGGGCCGGCAGGTGGTGCGGAGGTTCAGGGTGCTGGACAAATACCGGATTCGATCTGCAGACCTCGGGGTAAGAGCCCTGCTAGACTAAGTACGGGCCTCTGCGCCTCTGAGGGCAGAGCTGCAGCAGACGCACCCGAGCCTCTCAGTCCCGGCACCAGCCACAATTTGTACACGTCTGAGGGGAAGTGTTCATTTCCCGGAAGGATGCACGCATCGTTCTGGGGGCCGCAGGGCGCTCTTGCAGGCTGAGGCTGGCGCGGGCAGCTCCAGGACCTGGGGGTGCAGTCTCTGTCTCTGTCTCCCCCATGGAAGAAATGCATGCATTATTTGTTTGTTTACGCTGCAGGTTTTCAGACACCACTCATGACTAATTTTTCTGACTCTTCATCCACGCTAACGTTCTCCGCGCCGTGTGCCCGGAGGGCAGCGCTCCTACCACCGCTGCTCCGCTCGCATCGTCTACGCAGGACGGCCGGTGCCCCGGGACACGACGCACCTGAAGTTGGACCAGGCAAAGTTGAGGGCGAGCTGGAAGTTGGGGTCCGCGTCGTCCCGGAGGCCGGCCACGCGCCGCACCAGCTCGCGCACGTCGCGCTCCGGCTGCCCGTCGCCCCGGCCCCAGGGCTGCCCGGGCCGCGCCATCCCGCGCGGCGGCCCCGCTCGCCGCCGGCCGTTCTCGCGGTGGCGCGGCCCGCGGGAGCATGTTCTCGCGAGAGCTCGCGCTCCCGTGGTCCGTGCGGAGCTGCCGGTATCGCGAGAACTCGCGCTTGGCCGGCGTCATTTCTGACGGCCGTGGCGGAGCCCGGCCCCCTGTCCCCGCCGCCGGGCTGTGCCCCCTCCGGGGACTACGGGCAGGGATCGCGGCGTGGCCACGGGAGCGGGGAGTTGGTCGCTCTCCGCCTCTGCCTCTGGCCAGCGCACGCGCCCTACAGAAAAATCTAAAAAAGAACAAAAACCATTTCCATTCATGATGGCTCCTAACCAGCCATCCCAAACCCTATTTTTAAAATTTTTATGTATTTTTAAAATTTTCTTTTTATTTATTTATTTCCATTTGTTACTATTCTTTTTTTTATTTTGGCCAGACAGAAAGAGAAAGCAAGAAAGCAAGCCACCGGGTCCTGGACTCCAACCACAGTGGGCCCTGTGGGAATCCAACACCGTTAACCACCACGCCACCTGCTGGCCCTGTGTATTACTATTTTTTAGAATTTACCAGAGAGACAGACAGAAAGTGAGAAAGCAAGCCACCAGGTCCAGGATTTGAGCTGGGGTCAGCCATGTGGGAGTCCAGGGCCTTAACCACCGTGCCACCTGCCAGCACCCCCATACCCTATTAATGCTCCACTAATTCTTTTTCTCTTGGGGAATCCACTACGGTCACACGTGGTTTGTTGCGCACTTCCCGTAGTGATAGCGGATACCACACAGAGCCTAGGCTGCCCCACACGTCCGCCCATGAGGAGGAAGTTGTGTGGATAAAAAAATGGGAGGGAGATGGGAAGTTGGGAGGTTTAAGACAGGGAAAAGCACCTGAGACAAAGGCTTCTGTGTGGGTTAACTCCAGTTAGAACGGGGGTATTTCTCAGGCCTGGGATGGACGGAAGGCTAGCAAACTACACCAACTGCTGGACTCAGATAAAATAATTGTTCATAAAAAATAAATAAGGGGCCAGCAGTTGGCATATTGGCTATGTCACTGGATTCCCATGTAATCGACCGCAGTTCAAGTCCTGGACCCGGTGGCGTAAACTCACACCAGGTACATGTGTGTGTGTGCCCAAGATCCCGGGAGGAGAATGGAGGAGAAGGGGTCGTCGTGGTGTGGCCATCCCCCCTGGGTGGGGATTTCTCGCTTTCTGTCTCTCTGTCTTTCTGGCGAGCGCACGCGCCCTATAGCAAAACATTTTTTTTTTAATCAATCAATCAATAAAGCACAAGACATTATTCTGAGTAAGAATGGGTGATTGGGACCAGTAGATGGTGTAGAGGTTAAGGCACTGGATCCCACATGGCTGACTGCACAGTTCGAGTCCTAGACCAAGTGGCTTGAGAAACATGGGTGCTTGCATGTGTGCCCAAAACCCTGAGAAGGGAAGGGACTGCAGTGTGGCCAGTCACCCAGGAGGCGATTTCTCACTTTTCCTCTCTCTCTGTCTCTGTCTCTGATGGACACGTGCGCTCTCTAGGAAAAAAAAATGGGTCATTGTTCCTTTAGTACTTGTTCCTGTTCTTTTTAAAATTGCTAGTGGACAGGTGCGCTTGCCAGAAAGAAAAAGGGAAAGCACCCCCATGGGGTGTGCTCAGTCAGTTCCTTTCCCCATTTCTACATTTTTAGGGTCTGGGACATGGATGCACATGTGTTTTTCCAGCCGCTGGACCTGGGATTTGAATTGCAGTCAACCATGTGGGATCTGGCTCCCTTAACCACGGTGGCTGACCCTCTGATTTTTCTCAAAATGCAAAGAGCTTTATTCTCTGACTGTAATAATACATGCTTGTTCCTGAGCATCTGCACGGAACAGACATTCCTGCTTGTGGGGAGGGCTCTGCCTCGGTGCCTTCTAAGAGCTCTGCGGGACACCCGAGAAGCCCACCTCTCCCCGTGCCAGGAGGCAGGCGCAGTGTGCGTGGACACTGCCGGTCGCATGGACAAAGGAGGACAGACTGCTTCGACTGTGCAGGGCCGGGTGGGGAGGCTCCAGTTCTGTGCAGACCTTTAAAACAATTCAAGGGGAAAGACTTGTACTAGGCAAGGGCTGAAGACTGTGCACGGAAACACCTGACTACTTCCACACACTGTCTTGGAGAAATAAGAAAGAAGCTTTGCTGAGAACCATTGCTGCTGGCCTCTGCTTCTCGGAGTCCTGAACCTTCCAGGCCTTACTCAAGATAAAGAGACCATTGCTTCACTTAGCCCTGCCCAGGGCAGAGGCATCTCATGATCTTGGGCCAGAAATCGCCCTGGGACACACGACATCACCCTACAGACACTGTTATAAAGCTGGCTTCCGAGGTGAAACTTCGGGGTGTATTTCTAAGTAAACGTAGCAAAGGCGCCATGGCGTTCCCACGTGGGGTGAAACATGCCCCCTTCAGCCGTCATCACTATCTGTGGATGGAGTCCACCAACTCCACCGTAGGGAGCGCACACAGAGACCTTCAGATCTGTCGGGACAGTTCCCTGGAGGTGGCACTGCTGGGTCCCAAAGCTCCGGAGCCCATCCCTGAGCTCTGAGAGTGAGGGCACTTGGGGTGGGGCCGGCGCTTTTCAGAAACCCTGGAGGAAGACATGTTTGTGGGCCCAATGCTAGGGGTGAGATTTGGCCCCAAGAAGAGACTTGCAGCTGCTGGGCTGGGAGCCACGGCCTCCTCCCTCGGGCGGGACCCAGAGCCCCAGAGTGCAGTGGGCCCTGGACGGGCAGGCAGGGCTTCACCTGCTTCTGCTGCCTTTAGCATACATACCACCTTCTCTCTCCAGCCCCCACCCGGGGGTTCCAGGCATTGGGAGGGAGGCGCTGACCTTCCCTGGGGGAATAATTGCATTAGTGATGAGGTGGCCTCCGGCTGCTTCGTCAGCAAATTCAAGGCTTTGGGCTGAGTAATCCTCTGGCGTCTGCCCCAGCAGCTGGTGGTCACAGGTTGGGGAGGGGCCCCCAGCCCCAGGCCCTGCTGGACCTGGTCATCCTGTCCTCCTCCCTAACCACACCCCTACCCTCCCACCCCCGTGCAGCGCAGAGCTGGCTGGACCTGACCTGTCAGAGTCGAGGCTTGGAGAGGAGTGCGGAGGGCCTCAGAGTGTGAGGACTTGGCGGCACAGCCCAAACCGTGAGGACGGGCGGGCGGACATGCAGGCGGCGCTCCTGCGTGAGGTTGTGTTTGCCGTGCTCGGAACACATGTCCGGCACAGCCACCGGGCAGCAGGGCGTGGAGAAGCACTTCTGTGCACGCAGCACCCTCGACCTCTAGCTCAGTAAGAGACTAGCCTGGCCCTCCCTGGACTCGCCCTCCAGCTGAGAGAAAGCTGACCTTGACCTTAAGGGAGGGTCAGCCTCCAGCACTGGCCTGGGCCTGGACCTCACAGGACACGGGAGGTGTGCTGAGCAGTCAGGGCAGGCAGCCTGGAGGAGGGGACCCTGCGCTGGTCCTGTGGGTGGGAAGTGGAGCAGACCCCTTCCTGCTCAGCCCTTCAAGCCTTGCTGGGAGGGGGGTGGTGGCCGTGGGTTGGGCCTGGGTTTGCCTTCTTGCAAGGTGTGCCAGCCTGCCAGGGCTTCAGGGAAGACGCCCTCTGAGGAAGACCGCCGGGACGCAGAGCTTCCCCAGGGCCCTCCCTGAGCCCCTTCCCCACCGTCCTCAGAAGAGGCCCCCGGCCACCCCGGGGAAGGCCCCACTCCAGACCTCTCCCCACCTCTGCCCTTCTGCCCTGCACGCCTCCCTCCTCCCACTTACTGGCCCATCCAAAGCCGGCTCCTGTAACCCTGCCACACCGTGGAGGGACACGAGCCCACACACTGGAGATGCAGCAGCAGAGGCGGGGAGCTCCGGGCCGAGCTCACACACCAGGAGGGTGGAGAACCAGCTCTGAGGGCGCACGCCGGCCCGAGCCTGCCCTTCACGTCCTCACGTGTGGCCCCTCTCAGGCCAGTGCAGCCTGTGTGCCCGGTCCCTCCTGCTCCGACCCGGCATGCTGGCGCAGCTCATGGGGTCTGACTGATGTCCACCACGGTGTTCCCCTCGGCTCACTCCCCTCAGTGCTCCACTTTAAATACGTCCTTCCCGGGGCCGGCAGCTGGCATGGCGGTTAAGGGGCTGGACGCCCACGTGGCCAATTGCGGGTCGAGGCCAAGACCTAGTGGCTTCTTTCTCACTTTCCCTCCCTCTCTCTCAGTCTCTCTCTAGTCAAATTAAGAAATAATAATAATAAATGAAGTTAAATAAAAGAATTCTTAAAAAAAAAAAAAGAAAAGCCCTTGCCTGAAATATCTTTGAGTAGCTCCCACGATGGTGTGTGGGGTCTTTCCTTAGTGTCACTCTCTCCCAGCCCCCAGCCCTGTCTCCGTCCCTCCAGAGCTCCTGCCGGCCTGGTGCTGGCCCAGGGCGCCAGCAGCCCGGAAGCTGCTGACGCCGCAGGAGGCAGCGGGCGGCTTCTCCTTCCCGGGGACTTCCCAGTGCGAAGCAGGTGGGGAAGCTGCGGCCCCCCGTCTGAAATCCCCATCTTCAGCCAAGCCTCCTGCACTGCCCAGTAGCTGTGGCCTGAAGCAAATCGCTCAAGCTTTCTGACTCAGTTTCTGCATCTTCGCATTGAGAGTATCGCTTAGGCCGCTGCGGGGCTCGAACACAACGCTGAATGTGTCTGTGAGCGCATCCCTGCTGGCCTCCTCACTGGCGATGCAGATGGCCTCCCAGGGCACCTACCCGCCACACCTCCCTCCTGCGCCCTCCAGGCCTGGCGGGCTCCTGGTCCCCCTCCCCTTGTGTCTCCGGGGACACTGCATGCTCGGAGGTCGGCTGAGGGAGCGGGACTCCACAGCGAGTCTCTGAGTGAGAAGCTCGGGCAGGGACACGGGTCGGCGGTGAAGGGTCACAGGAGCTGGCGCTCTGCCAGGTGGCCCAAGGACACTGGGAAGGTCTCTACTGGCCCGACCCCTGGGTGTGCTGGGGAGAGGCGGGTTCAAGGCGAAGACCCGCATCCCACTGTGGAAGGAGGGGCTGCCCCGGCTGTGTCAGGAGGGTCCAGGGGGGACGAGGGAGGGAGGGGTGAGAGCGGAGGACGGGAGGGCAGGCCAGGGGCTTTGGCTCCGTGGCCCCGATCTTCTGGGGCTCCTGAAAGCGGATTACTCTGCAAAGCGCCTCGAGCGTCTCTCCAAATCCCCGATTGTGCCTCTCTGTCACTGCGAGGGTTACCTACCGACATGGCCATGCCCACCCACCCCTTAACTCCACGATCCTTCCAGAAGCTTCCCGCTGCCCCACTCCCACCCCAGGGCTCCCCAGCGTACCCAGAGTGGGCCAGTCCTGCTGAGGGTGGGTGGCCTCCAGGTAAACACCGACTTGCAGCACTCTGGGACTGTCTCGATAGTCCTGCGAGGTCCCTCAGGGCACGTGGCCTCCTACTACCCGCTGACCAACCACCAGCCCCTGAGCGCCTCCCGGGTGGCCTTAGTCCCCAGTGACCGTCCGTGTTTAGAGGGGAAGACGCCGAATTGCAGGCAGGACCCTTGCTCCCCTTGTTCAGGGCTACAAGGCTGCGGTGACGGAGCAGGGCCTGGAACCGGCGTCTCTGCCGCGCCCACCCTCCTACAGGTCCCGGGGCTTGGCCCAAGGGCGATGGGCCCAGGGCGGCTGAGAGGCGAGGAGGGAGCCGGAGAGTCGCCCGTGTCCTCGCCCTCCACCTCCTGTCCTGAAGGCCCCGCTCCCCTGGTGGGTGGGAAACACCTGCCAGGGCCTCTGCCCCGTGGAGGCCTGAAGGAGACCCTCCAGATGGGGTGCCAGACCTCCTCCTCCAGGCTGGGCTCAGCCCCGCCTTGGACACATCCCGCGTGTGGCCGGGGCCTCCTCTGCACTAGGGGTTGCTAGCCTGCGGAGCCGAGACCCCAGTGAGTGGGTCCCAGCGGGCCCTTATAGAGACTGAGGGGGGAGCCACCAAGCAGAGAGCTGGGCCTGCCCAGGACCCAGGGCGGCCGCACTCAGGACTGGCAGGGCCACCGCCCGCACCTTCTGTGTGGGGAGGCGGGGTGCAGAAGGTTCCAGCCCATGAGAGGAGAGCGCTCTGCTCCCCAGATGTACAGCCGCTGGCCCCTGTGGAGACTACGGGGATTAAGAAGATCACCACCACGCCCAGGGGCTGCCCGCTGCTGTGAGGAGCCCAGGGAGTCAGGGCAGCTGAGTTCAGAGGGGAGAGACCGAGACAGACAAGTACAAAGACAGAGGAGACTGCCAGGGCCCAGCACAGGGAGAAGGGAAGACAGGAGAGAGACTGACGACAGAGAGGGAGAGAGACTGAGGCGGAGGCCACCTGCTGTGGCAGTAGGCAGAGGCTGCCCCGGAGGGCCAGGGCCAGGCCAACCGCTCAGATGAGCTCCATGGTGGCTGCAGCTGCCTCAGCAGGGGCTGCCTCCGGGAAGGGCTCTCCAGGTAGGTGGGGCCTGGGGGAGGATCCGGCAGGTATGGCTTCTGCTGGGGGCAGGGCTGGGCCTGCAGGGGGACAGGGCTAGGCGCAGAGCAGGGGCCGGAGCAGCAGGGACCAGGACGTGTTGCCCAGCCCCCGGCTGTGGGCAAGAGAGAGCCCCAGAAACATGGCCAGCCGGCCGGAGAGCTGAGTGGGTGGGGAAGGGAAGAACAGAGGCGAGCCCCTGGCCAAGAGCCCCGAGGGGTGTCAAGGATGTTTGGGGGAGGAGGGGGCTGGGGAAGTGGGGCAGGGCAGGGGTCTGGAAGGCAGCGGGTGGGATGCGGGTGGAGGGTGCCGTGGGTTCAGCCCCTCTGCCCCAGGCGCGGGCCCCTCACCCTCGCCCTGGCCGCGGTGCCGCGTGTGTGGCGACAGCAGCAGCGGGAAGCACTACGGCATCTACGCCTGCAACGGCTGCAGCGGCTTCTTCAAGAGGAGCGTGCGGAGGCGGCTCATCTACAGGTGGGCCCGGTGCCCGGTGCCGGGTGCCGGGCGGGCAGGCGTGCCGGGAGGAAGGGCTTGGGCCAGATGCCAGCCCGAGGTCTGGGCCTGGCAGGACCCTCTGTCCCTGCAGGTGCCAGGTGGGGGCCGGCACGTGCCCAGTGGACAAGGCCCATCGCAACCAGTGCCAGGCCTGCCGGCTGAAGAAGTGCCTGCAGGCGGGCATGAACCAGGACGGTGAGCTGGGGCCCAGGGCAGCGGGACGGCCGTGCAGCCCCCACTCGTCCTGACTGGCCTGCCTCCCCAGCCGTGCAGAACGAGCGCCAGCCCCGGAGCACAGCCCAGGTCCGCCTGCACAGCCTGGAGGCGGACACCCAGCCCTGGCCCGAGGCCCTGGTGGCAACCCCAGTCCCAGCAGGGCCCAGCGCCCAGGGGCCCATGCCGGTCTCTGCAGCCAGGGCCTCGGGCCACCACTTCCTGGCCAGCCTTATAACTGCGGAAACCTGCGCTAAGCTGGAGCCGGAGGATGGTAAGGCAGGGTGGCCTCCCCCGCCCCTCATCCCCCGTTGACCCTCACCCCTCCAGGTCTCCCTGCCACCGGGGCAGAGCTGGCGCTGAGGTCTCCCTTCCCCAACAGCTGATGAGAACATCGATGTGACCAGCAACGACCCTGAGCTCCCCTCGTCCCCACGCGGCCTGGAGAGCGTGCACGAGACTTCAGCCCGCCTGCTCTTCATGGCTGTCAAGTGGGCCAAGAACCTGCCTGTGTTCGCCAACCTTCCTTTCCGGGACCAGGTAGCCCTCATCCGCCTGCGGGCGCTGGGCTGGCGGACAGAGGCGCTCCCAGCTGCCATCAGTGAGAGCGGGCGGACATGCTTGGGCATGGCGACAGGGGGGTGCGCGAGGGGACGGTGAGGCCCGAGACCAGGGACCCAGGGCAGCGTCCGGTGCCTGGGGTCCTGAGGCCCTCCCTCCTCCTAGACAGACCCTCAGCTCGCAGCCCAGGGCGGAGAGGCCAACTCCAGGCCCCGCGGGCACAGGGTCCTGGACAGCAGGGCTTGGGCAGCCCGGCGCCCCTGGTTAAGGGGCAAGCGGGACCTCTTTAGACCGTAGGAGGGGTGGCAAGCCGAGGGGCTGAGCGGGCCTGTCCCTCACACGCACCGCCCGGGGCCCGCTCGGCGTCTCTGAGGCCACCCCTCTTCCCGGCTGGAGGCTTTCCCGACGCCCCACCCGCAGCTCTGCGTGGAACCCAGGGAAGTCGTGGGACTAGGCAGCGGGTTGGCCCTCACGGGCGGCGTCTGTGGGACGTTCAGGCGCCCCGGACCAGCGCTGCAGCGGGCTGAAGTGCAGCTCTGGCGTCACCCGCCCTGTCTGAGCACACAGGTGATCCTGCTGGAAGAGGCGTGGAGTGAGCTCTTCCTCCTCGGGGCCATCCAGTGGTCGCTGCCCCTGGACAGCTGCCCGCTGCTGGCTGCGCCCCAGGCCCCTGCAGCCGGCAGCTCGCAGGCCCACCTGGCGCTGGCCGGCACTGAGATGCGAGTCCTGCAGGAGACGGTCTGCCGGTTCCGGGCGCTGGCGGTGGACCCCACGGAGTTCGCCTGCATGAAGGCCCTGGTCCTCTTTAAGCCAGGTAGCTGGGCCTTTGCCCCAGGCGGAGATGGGGAGGGTGGGGGACGCAGACAGAATGGAACTGCTGTGACCTCTGGCACTCCCTACCCAGCGCGGGTAGCAGGGAGGGGTGTGGCCTGGGCTGGGCCGGATTCTCCGGAGACCCCTCCTGTTCACTGGCTGCTTCTCCCCAGAGACGCGGGGCCTGAAGGACCCCGAGCAGGTGGAGGCCTTGCAGGACCAGTCCCAAGTGATGCTGAGCCAGCACAGCAAGGCCCACCACCCCGGCCAGCCCGTGAGGTGACCCTCCACCCCTCCTGCCCTCCTCCCTTGGGTAGCCCAGCCACAGAACGACCCTTCTGCTCCGGAACACTCCAGTAATGGCTACTTTCTGAAAAGCTGTAGCTGTTTTATTCATGCAAAGAGCACACGTGCACACACCCGGGGGGGCACACAGGCCTCCTGACAGGGTCCCGGCTGGCACGCCCTGCTGCAGCCCGCCAGCACCTGGCAGGTTCGCAGCTGGCCGGGGATGGACCACGGGCCCCCTGCTTCCAGCCCTAGCATGCTAGTGCCCGGAGGCCGGCCAGGAACTGCTACTCCTATTCATCAACTCATCCTATAAATATGGTAATGCGGGCCGGCAGATGGTGGAACGGTTACATTGCTGGACTCCCATGTAGGTGACTATGGTTCGAGTCCCAAACCCAGTGGCTTAAAACTCAGGGCAGAAGGGTGTGCATGTGTGCCCCAAATCCCAAGAGAATAGAGGAGAAGGGATTGTGGAGTGGCCAACCCCCCGGGGAGGCGGGTGACTTCTCACCTTCTGTCTCTCTGGCCAACGCACATGACCTGTAGCAAAAAATCTCTCTAAAAAAAAGTATCATTAATACATACGATGTATATTCATATATAAATTAAGAGGTAACTTCTCACTCGATAACCTCCTAAGCCACGGTGGGGGGCCCTGCTGTAGTGAGGGGAGCCTGTCCCGGGAGGCACTGCCCGAGGACACCCTGGGAGGTGAGGGAGCTGACACGCCCGCTCTGCTGTCCAGGTTTGGGAAACTGCTCCTGCTCCTCCCGTCCCTGAGGCTCATCACCTCTGAGCGCACCGAGCTCCTCTTCTTCCGCAAGACCATAGGCAACACGCCCATGGAGAAGCTCCTCTGCGATATGTTCACACACTAGTGGGGCTGAAGGGGCGTTCACGGGACACCAGCCCGGCGGTACCACTGGCAGTTACGTGCACCTAGGACAGAAGCTCACCAGCAGATCCCGAGACTCGCCGGCACTTACAACAGCCCGAAACTACGTTGATGACAGAGTCCACCGGTCAGTGTGGCATGTCCATGTAACGAAAAACAGACTACCGCAGCATGTCAGGATGTGGGTGTACTTCACAGAGGTTGAATGAAAGAACCCAGGAGTGGCCAGCAGGTGGCACGATGGGGAGGCGCTGGGTCCCACGTGGCTGACAGCACAGTGCGAATCCTCGGCCTGGAGGCTGTGTGTGTGCACGCCCGAAACCCAGGAGAATGGAGAAGGGACCGCGGTACGGTCTCTCCCCCGGGGCTGCTTTCTCACTCTCCTTCTCTCTCTCTCTGGTCAGCATAAGTGCCCTGGAGAAAAAGGAAAGCAAAACCGGGCAAGCAAGTCTCAAAGTCGAGGACCAGTGCGTCCTGGCGGAAGTCGGGAGAGTGTCACCTCTGGGTGGCTGGGTGGGGCCGACTGGGAAGGGGCTCTAGGGAGGCGTCCGCGGTACCAGGAACGCTCTTTCATTTGAGCAGAGTGCCGGCCTCGTAAGTGTATGCCAGGAAACACGCACTGTGCCGTACACCCAGGACGTGTGCACTTACTTCGTTAGCTTCCAGTCGAAAGAAAACAAGGGGAAGCCGGCAGGAAACGGCTGTGGCCGAGGTGCTCGCTGCGAAGCACAGGCACTCGGCCCCGCCTGGCTTCCTCTCTCGCTGTCCCGCTCTGGTCACGTTAAAGATAAACAAACAAACAAGTAGAGTTCAAATGAAATAAACCCTAAGAAACGCACATCAGAGTAACTAAGTGTCAGTGCCGCTCCTGGGGGCTGGGCTGGAGGAAGTCGGGGTGGGCGGGGGGCGGGTGGTCAGGGAACAGATCACACACAGCAGGGCTGCGGGACACTCCGTTCTGGGCAGATGCGCCGGCACTGAGGGAGACTGCCCGTACGGGGAGGTCCCGCTCCCTCGCAGAGGGCCTGCGGATGGCGTCGGGCATGCTTCCAGTCCCTCTTATGGCATCGGTCTACTCAGCAGTCAGGTGAGCGTCTGGTTCCCAGGGTGTCTTTCTACAATAGTCTTTAAAAAGTTACACTCAGGGGACCAGCAGTTGGCATAATGGCTATGTCGCTGGACTCCCATGTAGTCGACCATGGTTCGCGTCCTGGACCCAGTGGCTTAAAACTCATGCTGGGCGCGTGTGCGTGCGTGCCCAAGATCCCAAGAGGAGAATGGAGGAGAAGGGATTGCAGCATGGCATCCCCCCGGGGGGTGATTTCTCGCTTTCTGTCTCTCTGTCTCTCTCTGTCTGTCTGGCGAGCGCACGTGCCCTATAGCAAAAACCTCGCCAAAAAAAAGTTACACTCAGCGTACTTATACATTATTTTATTAAAATAACATAATACCAGTCTGCAGGTCGCCCTGTCCCAGGGTAAGCACCAACACTTGGTTCCAAGGTGTGGCTTCCACGTGGCCTAGGTGGGCTGACAAGCGGGCATTCCGTGTGGATGCACGGCGCGGCGACGGCCCGCTGCTGGGCTTTTCTGAAAGTGGTTCCAACCCGGAGGCCGACCAGACCTGCCAGGTCCACCTTCACAGCAGTCGCTTCGCTGTTAACCCTTTTAACACCGAATCAAACGTGAGAGTGGGTCGAGAGAGATGCGGCTGCAGGGCAGAGAGATGGAGGACTCTCGCGGACGCCAAGGGATTTGACCACCAGGGGTAGCCTGGTGTTGGGGACAGTGCTGGGGAACTGCCACAGGACGACGTGGACGGGGCACATCTGCAGTACAGAATGACACGTCGTCTCACTGCCCTCCGAGGAGAAAGAGGATGAGGAAAGCCGCCTGTGCTGAGCCTCGAGCACATCCTCAGAGTCCTGCACTCCCGGCCACCACATGCTTGTGGGAGGCCTGGGGGGCACCGCAGGCCCCCACTTGGGGGCCTCCTTGCAGCAACTTGGTGGTCCCACCTCGGATATGTGGCGAGCACAGAGCCGCAGCCTGGGGACTCCCCGCACGGCAGCCAGGGCAGGTCTCAGAGCACCAGGGCACGGGGTGCCTCTTCACGAGCTCGTAGCGGCAGGGCGGCACGTCCGTTTCCGGTGGCCAGTGATTGACGGGCAGGAGGCACAGACACCCTGCTGGTGCCCGTTGCGGACCCACTTGGTTTCACACACAAAGAAACCACCTGCCTCTCCTGCCTTCCGTGTCTGGGATGCGTAGGCCTCAACAGGGTGACACGGCCGGAGTCAGACACAGCACCGGTGGGCAGCACTGCTCAGTGGGGACGGCCCTGCCACAGCTCCGCCTGTTACCTGGGCAGTGCCGCCTGCACCCCGGGAGGACGACTGCCTCCCCCGTCGGAGGGTGCCCGCTGACTCTCCACTCTTACAACCGGGGGGGGGGTCTCTCCAGGCTACCCCTTCCCACCCCATCCTGGCAACTTGTCAAATAACTAAAAATTCACAAATCTAGCAATCGAAAACAAGTATTCTTTATTTAGTTTTACCCAAATTCAGGTTTCAGGTCCCTGAGAAAAACGATACAGTCTCTTAACACCCACCGTCCCTCGCCTCGTTTCCATAAAGTGACCTCCACGAGTAGTTTATCATCTGCCGAGAACCCGCGGGCGTGGGAAGGAGGACGCGTGCCCAGGTGTGCTCCCAGCCACGCCTCTGCACCAAGACCACTCCGCGAGCTCGGGTGGTCTTCCCAACGGTGTTGGGCCAACACTCTGGAGCAGGGGAGGGTGCCAGCCGAGGCCCTGCATCCCCGACTGCCAGCGCGCTGGAGCCCAGACAGGGCGGCCACGCTTTGGCCCGGCACCAGCAGCCCCACTCCGCGCAAACGTCTGGGCTCTCCTCCAGCCGACTGGGGAACTCAGGCTTCCAGAGGCTTCACGTTAGCGCCTCCTCGGGACCGTGAGCGAGGCGGCAGGTGTCTGCGGGGTGCACAACCTCACGCGTGCTCGTGAACCATCATCACTCTGGAGAGTGGAAAAGCTTCCTTTTCTCGGGTCAATCCAGAACCCAAACCAGGGAGGCAAGAATCCCGCTCCCTTTAGCTGCCTCTGGGAACGACGCTCCGAGTTGGAGCCCGGGGCTGCCCAGGACCCATGCGGCAGTGGCGTGAGGTCCGGTATCGTGTAACAGGAGAGACTCCGCCTCAGCAGGAGACTGGGTATTTCCTTAACTTCAAATTGAAGAAGCACGAAGAGGAAGGATAACCAAAATTCAGGTTCCGGGTGGTGAAGGCTCTTTTCCAGAACAGTGCATGCGGTAGTTAGACGAGACGCATTTAGGAACTTTAAAAATAAACATATCTATCTCAAGGGAGGGCATCATGTTCCATTTTTCATACATTATAAATAGCAACAACAGACTTCCAATCCCACGAGAGCTCAGACGCCTGCGTGCCGGGTGCCCCAGGAGCACGGGGGATGGGAGCTCTCGCCCCGCCCCGCTGTCAGCTGCGAGGACGGAGGAGGGAGGGACGGAGGCCCGGGTTAGAGAGACAACCACACGGGGCACGTCCCATGTCGACACGCGGCAACTGCGGCGACCAGAGCAGTAACAGATTGCTTCAGGTAGTCCTTGATCTTTGTCACCTATTTAATACTGACGGTCTGAGGAAGAGAACAAGTGAGACGGGTCACATGAAAAGCTTAAAAACCTCTCTTGGCAGCTTTCTGTAGCACGCACTCATGCAGCGCTGTGAGGGAGGACGCGGGACGAGTGACAACGGTCACGCTATCCGCTGCGTATGGCGGGGAGCTGCCAGCAGCTGACAGGCTCCTCCGTGGTCTTCGCCGAGTCCACACAGAGCAAGGCCGGGCTGGGTTAGGGTGAAACCCCACGTTTAGGGATCGCCAGGTCAGGGACGCTGGGAAACCTAGAGGATTCCGATCCCTGGTCGGGGAACGAGAGAGGGGGATGGCTACTCGCTCCAGCCCATGCCGAGGGGTGCCGCCCCGGGCTGCTTCCCGTAACGCTGGGTGTCACCCGAACGGAGCAGGCGCTTTTTCGCTGCACACCAACGTCCCAGGCCTGCTCTGACGGCTTAATGCAAATTGCCTTTGTACTTTTCCCAGAACACGATACGGAGTGTTTTCCACAACATCTTAAAATAGAGGGCGTACACTTTTTGTTTATAAATCCTTGGAAAAATTATATTGTACCCCAGCTTCTAACTATCCCAAAATAAACCCAAAGGCTTTTGCTTCCGTGGTTAAGAGAGATTGATACGTTTTTTAACTGTCAGAAACCTGAGGGCCCCTTAGGCCCGCAGAATGCCCCGAGGTCAACACCCACCTCTGGGAGGGGAGGGGAGGGGAGGGGAGGGGAGGGGAGGGAGGCAGCTACACCTGACCCAAATGCCCGGGCCTGGGTGGCTCGTTCTGGGAGATCTCAGCTCCAACACGGCAGCCAGGCACAGCCGGCACCACCCCGCGGGCTCTGTTAGGGCCTGCTTCTGTAGGAGGCCAGGAACCGGCTGCCAGCCACAAGCCCGTCGCCATGTGCACAGGCGCGAGCAGGCCACACGTGGGGTGGAGAGCTGCAGACGCTCAGGGACGGGGCTGCCAGCTCAGACCATGAACTCGTTGTTCCCGTAGAGCGCGAGCGGCTGCGTGGAGCTGCAGTCCTGGTCCACGGTTTTCCTGCGGCCAGACAGGACTGTCCCCTCGGGACTCTCTTTGGTTTTCTGAGGTGAGTTTTTCACATTCTTTAATTTTTGTTTGCCCTTTTCGGGGTTGAAGGTCCCTCTGCTGATGAACTGAGGCTTGTCTTCCAGGGCTCTGGGCTGGCCTAGCGGTCCTTCCGTTCCTGGGGCCTCGGCAGCTGAGGCAGCTCGGTAGAAGGGAGATTTGGAATAAATCTGAAATCGCTTTCTGGTCCCGTGAGGCAACGCGGTGTTGGACAGACGCAAGGAAGAGACGGGCGGGTCCCCCGGATCCAGAGAGTCTGGCTGTTTTCTTAGCTGCTTTCGCGACTTACTCCAGGGTTCAGACTTGCCAGCTGCCTTCAGAGAGCTGAGAGCTGAGCTTCTCTCTAGTGCGGGAGAAAGACCCAGGCTGTAAACAACAGTTTCCCTACGGCAAATCCCTGTGCACCCCTGGAATTGGGGTGGGGGGCTAGGACGCGGGGAACCCGGGCTGACCTGTGCGGTCAGAGCTTGAGGAGAACTCACTGTCCATTTCCACATACCTCAGAATCAACCCCAAGGGCACCCGGGTTTGACTGTGGCACCACTGTCATTTATAAACTGCCAGGACATGCAGCAGGTTCCGTGCCCTCCTGAGACGGGTCACTCGGTAACTCAGCCCCACCTCATGTGGGACACGATCCCCGCCAGCCCTTAGAGAACGGCCACCAGTCAGCAAGGTGGCATGGGCCGTGACTACTGGCTTTCCTCCCCGACAGACACAGGGGCAGTCAGCAAGGTGGCATGGACCGTGACTACTGGCTTTCCTCCCCGACAGACACAGGGGCAGTCAGCAAGGTGGCATGGGCCGTGACTACTGGCTTTCCTCCCCGACAGACACAGGGGAGTCAACATCACTACTGGCTTTCCTCCCCGATGGCAAGAAAAACTGCATCACACCGAAGGCGGGTCTGACGGGCAGTTGGTGTGTGCATCTCCCAACAGATGGGCGGCTCCGAGGACTACCGCCTTTCATGTAAGGGTAGTGCACTCCTGAACGGGGCTTTGCAGTGGCTCGGAATCCCGAGGCTTCCTTTGCAAAACAAACCTGGGGTCGTGGCTCTGACGTGCTCATTTACCTGATCTCTCAGAGATGGCGCCCTCACACTCCACATTCAAGTTTTCTGAGCTGTCAGCAGTCCCAATGGAGGCCTCCGACTCGAGGGTTTCGTCATCAGAGGCACGGGGTTCCAACACGAGCATCTCAAATGTGAGCTCCTCCCTGTGAGGGACAGGCAAGAAACATCGGCGACTGAGAGGGAGTGGGAGGAAAAAGACCTTCTGGCAAAGTCAGAAATCTAAGTCCCATTTCTTTTTTCTTTTCTTTCTTTCTTTCTTTCTTTTTTTTTTTTTTTAAGAACTATCTTATTTAACTTTATTTATTTACTTACGTATTTATTTTAATTTTGACCAGAGAGTGACAGAGAGAGAGAGAGAGAGAGAGAAAGGGAAAGTGAGAAAGCAAGCCGCCAGGTCTGAGACTTGGATTGCGGTTGGCCATGTGGGAGTCCAGCGCCCTTAACCACCCTCACAACTGCCGGCCCCTTACATTTCTTTTTTTTTTTTTTTTAAGAGATTTTTTGCTACAGGACACATGCTCACTGGAGAGATAGACAAAGAGACAGACAGAAAGCGGGAAACTGCGTCCCAGGGGGGTCGGCCACGCTGTGATCCCTTCTCTTCCATTCTCCTCTCAGAATCTTGGACATCCACGTACATGCGCCCGGTGTGAGTTTTAAGCCACTAGCTCTGGGACTTGAACTGCGGTCAGCTACGTGAGAGTCTAGCAATGCGACCATTACGCCATCTGCTGGCTTACCTAAAGTCACATTTCTTACTGTCCCCCTCAGGATGGTGACAAGGGTCTGTGCAGGACTGAGATCCGTGAACTGCGGGACACAACGACAGACCGCAGACCTAGGATCCACAACGGGCAGTGGGACGGGTGAAGAAGAGCCCGCGGCTGCGCACTCTCTGCGGGCCAAATAGGGAGCTCGCACTCTAACTCTTCGTGACGTGTCGGGAAAGTACTTCCCCTTCTCTGGACTTCAGGTTTCTCACCCACAGGACACAGAGGTGAAGGCAGCTGCTCTCTAAGATCCTTCCGGCTCCTAAACCATGTCCCATGAAGCACTACCTGCTGGCCACAGCCGGCACCCTCCACTCCACGCCCAGAACTCGAGGCAGAAAGCGCTGATCTTCCTGCCCTGTGAGCTTCAGCCATGCGCAAGGCAGTGTCCGCTCCTCCTCATCACAGACCCACCCTCCACCCTGAGGTCTGTCACTTCCTCCGAACCTTGCTTCTACTGCCGCTGGACATGGCCCGCCCTGGCTCAGTGAGCAGCTCTGGGCACACTCGCCGCAGCCCCTCACCCAGAGCTCCTTACGCTGCCAGCAGCCTCAGGGCCTCTCTGCCACCTTACATGAGCGACGTCTCCAACGGCAGGCCCTGGGGTTTGCCACGCCCTGGACGCACGCCAGCTCTGCAGCCGCACTCCACTCTGCACATGCTCTCCTTACGCTTCGAATTCTCACAGCCCTCGTGTCAGTCCCCTCCCACCAGAGTCCTCCTGATTTCCGCTTCCACCTCCCTAGCTTTGGGACCATGGACGGTCTTCCTAGGAAGTCTCACCAATTAACTGCTGCAGCCCTAACTGTCATAAGCCACGTGTGTTCACTTCTCTGCGACTTTGCTCACACTTCCTTTTTCTGAAAAAACAAAAACAAAAGCCCTTCCACTTTGTTTCTGGCAAACTCCGATTCATCCTTCAGTATCTCCAATACATGTCCATCAACGTGGAGTTAGGTCCTGTTTTCTTACAGTGAGCAACCCCAGCTCAGTGCCCACCACCTTCGCTTCATCAACGTTCCCACGGCCAAGCCCAGAGGCTTTTCTTTTATTTAATGGCTGGAAAGAATGTGCACTTACCAGGGAGAGACAGAGAGACCAAGAGAGGAAGAGGGCAAGGGAGAAAGCACCCCCACTGGGACACGGTCACGCTGCAGTCCCTTCCCCTCACTCCCCACGCTGCTGGGGTTTGGGGCAGGCACACATGTGTTTTCAAGCCCCCAGGTTCCAGGATTCAAGCTGCGGTTGGCCATGTGGGACCCTGCTCCTCTAACCTCTAGGGCCAATCAGAGCTGAGGAATTTTTTTTTTTTTTGGAGAGGTTTTTGCTATAGGGCGCGTGCGCTCGCCAGACAGACAGAGAGAGACAGAGAGACAGAAAGCGAGAAATCACCCCCCAGGGGGATGGCCACACCGCAATCCCTTCTCCTCCATTCTCCTCTCGGGATCTTGGGCACGCACGCACACGCGCCCGGCGTGAGTTTTAAGCCACCGGGTCCAGGACTCAAACCCCAGTTGACTGTGGGAGTCCAGCGACATAGCCATTACGCTAACTGCTAGTCCTCAAGGAATTCTTTTTTTTTTTTGAAAGTTTTGTTTTGTTTTTGCTATAGGGCACATGTGCTCACCAGAGAACAAGAGAGGAAGAGAAAAAATGAGGTATCACCCCCGGGGGGATGGCCATGCTGTAATCCTCTCTCTCTCCTTCTCCTCTTGGAATTCTGGGCATGCACACACACATGCCTGGAGTGATTTTCGAGTCAATGGGTCCAGGACTTGGACTCTAGCATCCGCCATGTGCATCCAGTGCCTTAACCTCCATGCTACCTGCTCTTCGGAGCCTGGAACTCTTACTTTTCCTTCGCAAAACCAATCTGTGGGGGAGGCTGGCCCTGACCTGTCAGGACTGCAGCTGGCCTGACTCTCCCGGTCAGCCTGTCCAGGACCGTAGCCTAGGGGATGGCCTGCACATCTGACCTCCCTCAGGTGGGTAGGACAGGAGCAGGCAGGGGAGGAAGTGAGCGCAGACCCCCCCGGGACACGCACTTCTCTTTCTGCAGGTTCTCGATCTGCTCGGTCAGCACCCGCTCCTCCTGCTGCATGGCCGCTTGCTGCTGCTCTGTGAGCTCAGGCTCCGCGGCTGCCTCACGGGTCAGCATCTCCTCCGGGACGTCGGACATCGAGGGCAATCGGACCACAACGGGTGAGGACGGACTTGGGAAGTTTCCTCGACGAATACGCCCCTTGCCCTGCAGAGGAAAGTGCAGGTGAGAAAGTGAGGGCACTGGCTCCACGCCGCCCATCCAGGACAGGGAGGGGCAGAGAGAAACAGACACGCCCCGCAAGGCTCAGCGGCACCCAACCGACACACTCAGGCTAAAATACTTCTTGCGAGAGTGCTGTAAAGTGGACACTTCCATGGGGAGGAGTGTGAGAAAGGAGTCTTCTTTTCACCAAAGCTGCATCTCCTCCCAACTGAGCTGTCCTGCATGGCCACTGAAATCTAACTTCCTGGCTGAGCTCTGCAGCCACACCAGCCGTGTGCCAAGTGCTCACCAGTCATGGCAGCCAGTGCCACTAGGGACATTCCCACGGCCGCGGGAAGGCCTGACGGGCAGAGGGCTCTCTCCCTTCAACTTCGGAACACACTCTTTCTAGGGAGACTAATGAAATATGTTGTGTAGCTTAATCTTGTAAAAAAAAAATAAAATAAAACGATCACTTCTATGTCACATGGCACTAGTGAGATGTATCTTCTGTTTTTTATATAAGAGGGGAAAACAAACATCCCATTGTTTTTAAGCCGATCACCTGTGTGTGACTTTAGCTTCTGCTAGTGACAGATCAGGATTTTCTTAGAACTCCAAAGAACTAGACCAAACATAAAAGCCCAGCATTTGCTTGAAGGCCCTGACAGTTAACTGGGTGGACCAAGGAGAGGCTAGCTCGGGGCTGACTGCCGATCTATACTTCAGACACGGAAGCTGAGGGCCTGAGCAGACTCCTGACAGGCTGCAGCCGGGCCAGCAGCTACGAAGCCCAACCTGTCCTCCTCCTGCATAGGAGGCTCCACTGAACGTCTGCCCTCATTTGCTCACTGTCGGGGGCGTTCTGGCAGGCTGGTGGTGCCACACAGGCCGTGCGGTCCACAAAGCTGCAAGGGTGCCTCTCTGTCCTTTGCAGACAACACTGGCCAACCGCTGGAGGCAGGGGCCCAGGCCCACTGGCGCGTGTGGGCACTGCTCGGTAAAAACGCTGTGCCTGACACCAAGCTCCCCAAGGTCTGCGTCCTAGACATCGGGTACTGACACTGCCGTCTCTGCAGACCCCAAACCTAGCTTCGAGTCATCTGAATGGTCCAGGAAACTGTAACCCCTAAGACAGGATAACCCCAACTTATTCTAGACTGCTAGTGCTCTAGGACCTCGAGGAAAAAAAATACTAAACATTCTTTGGAGAAAATTGATGCCATTCTTCAACTCAAAATATTTGCACAAGTAATTTTTCAAATACTATGTCTGACGCACAATCAAAGGTAACCAGTTATAAAGGGAGACAGACAGTGAGATGAAAACCAGTAAAACGACAGGGAGCAGAACCCCGATGACAGCAGAGACTGGCCACCAGACAGACTTGAAACGACCATGCTGAGTGAGACACACGAGGACACGCTGTGTTAGGAGCTGGGAGGTGAGGCCAGAAGAGAAGCCCAGCACCCGCAGGGAGGAACAAGAGGGAGAAACTCATGAATGAAGGTGAGACAGAGGACCCAATAAAAAGATCCACCCCATCTGGAGAAAGATCCCACAGAACCAGTGGAAGGGACAATGGCTGACAGGACATTTTAAAAATCAGCTAAAGATACTAACCTGCTGATTTACAACTGCCTACCTGCACTAGGAGAGAAAGAACAAGGCCATACTTAGACACGCAGTTGCTAAAACCAAGGGAAGAGAAAGTCTTCCAAGTGGCCAGAAAAAAACAAGGAACTGCAAAAAAGGAGCAACTGTTATATTCAAAGCTTATTCCTCAACAGAAATTAATATTTAGAAGGCAAAAACCAGTGTTTTCAACGTTGAGAGGAAAAAGTAACTGCAGTTCTAGGACCCTACCCACCGCAAAAACAAGCTGCAGGAGAGAGGGGCAGTGAAGCCCAGCCAGGCGCCAAGAGAGGAGCCGGCCCTGGGGACCTGCACTGCAAAGCGCGCCAGCACCGAGGGCCGGTGGGGCGGCTCAGGGAGAAACGGGAGGCCGTGAAAACAGCGACCGCGCGAGGAGGGGAAAGCGAACACTGACGGCATGGACCAGGATGATTATGGGTTGCAGGCGAAATCGCAGGTGACCACAGCAACGGCAGAGACTCAGCCAGACAGTAGCTAAAGCACTGTGAAGTCCTGAGTCACCTGGGGAAGACCAAAGGCCCAGTGAGTGTGTTTGGGTAGGTCACAGACCTGTGCTGTGATCCTTAGGCTGACTACTAGGACAACAGTAAAAGGGAGTAAGACGTCGGACTGACACAAGAAAAAATGGAATAATAAAAAGTAGTCAGAAGAAAAAAGGCAATAAAAACCAAAAAAAAAAAAAAAAGAAAAAGAAAAAGAAAGGAATATATAGCAGGTAGGACAAATAAAAAGCACATAATAAAATAGCATATTTTAAATTCAAATATATTGGTAATTACATTAAATGTAAGCAGATTAAGTGCTCCTGTTAAATTCAGAAGATTGTCACGACGTATTTTAAGAAGAAAACCCGACTAAGTGGCATTTACAAAGGACCCATATAAAACATATGGCTTCAGAAAGTTTGAATGTAAAACTATAGGGAAAAAAGATGCACCAGGCAAATACCAATTGAAAGAAAACTGGTGTAGTTACAGGGAGCACAAAGTGAACTTAATATTACCTGTACTAAACAGAAAAATTTCAGACGGACAAAAGTCCAAATTACAAAGATAAAACATTTCCAAATTTGCATATACATAAGAAATGGCTTCAAAAGATTTTTTTTTTTTAAGAGATTTTTGCTATAGAGTGTGTGTGCTCGCCGGAAAGACAGACAGAGAGAGAGAGAGAGAGAGAGAGAGAGAGAGAGAGAGAGAGAAAACGAGAAATCACCCCTTTGGGGGGATGGACACGCCACAATCCTTCTCCTCCATGCTCCTCTCAGGATCTTGGGCACGTACGCACACATGCCCAGCGTGAGTTTAAGCCACTGGGTCGGGGACTAGAACCGCGGTCAACTACATGGGAGTCCAGCAACATAGCCATTACGCTAACTGCTTGCCCCGACTTCAAAAGATCCTAAGTACTGACAGAAATATGCAAAGAAATAGACATAGTTATAATCAACACCAAAAGAACAAGTGTGTACACATAACAGTAAAGATGTAAATCTGAACAACTGAACACAAGTGATCTCATAGACATACAGACTTAGTATCAACTACAAGAACATTTGTATACGGCCAAGATAACAAATTCCTAAGGGCGGAAATAATTTATCTGACCATTAAGGTAACTTTAAGTATTCTGATAGTGCAATTACAAAGAGAAAATTTTAAACCTTTTATATTCAGAAATTAAGGGAAAGACTTTTTTTTATTATTTTTTAATTTGACTGGAGATAGACAGAAAGAAAGAGGGAAAGTGAGAAAGCAACCCACCAAGTCCAGGATTCAAACCGCAGTCGGCCACATGGGAGTCCAGCACCACTACGCCACCTGCCAGTCCCACATGGAATCATTCTTATGTTCTCAGGTTAAATTCCTCTCGATCAAGGTTTATGTTTTTCTTTTTTTTTCTTTTTTTTTTTTTTACTTTTTTTTTTTTTTTTGGAGAGGTTTTTCGCTATAGGGCGCGTGCGCTCGCCAGACAGACAGAGAGAGACATAGAGACAGAAAGCGAGAAATCACCCCCCAGGGGGGATGGTCACGCCGCAATCCCTTCTCCTCCATTCTCCTCTCGGGATCTTGGGCACGCACACACACGCGCCCAGAGTGAGTTGTAAGCCACCGGCTCCGAGACGCGAACCGCGGTCGACTACGTGGGAGTCCAGCGACATAGCCATTACGCTAACTGCTGGTTCCCTGTTTTTCTTTTTTCAAAGAATTACTTTATTTATTTATTTCAATTTGATCCGAGAGGGCCAGAGAGAAAGAGAGCAAGCTGCTGGGTCCAGGACTCGAACCAATGCCACTTGCCAGTCCCAATTAAGGTTTATGTTTATGATACTCAATTATGCATGCTAGTATTTTAACTCAAGACTTTAAGATTAATGTTCATAAATGAGCTATTTTTGCACATCTCTGTCTATATCACCATACCAAGTACTGTCTTTCTGGCTTTATTACAAATATTAACGTGTTCAATTCTTTTTTTGTCCCCCCCTCCCCCGAGAGATTTTTGCTATAGGGCGCACGCACTCACCAGAAAGACAGAGACAGAAAGTGAGAAATCACCCCCCAGGGGGGATGACCACACTGCAAACCTTTCTCTTCCATTCTCTTCTTGGGATCTCAGGCACACACGTACACACGCCCGGCGTGAGGTTAAGCCACCCTATCTGGGACTCGAACCAGAGTCAACTACATGGGAATCCTGCAACACAGCCATTATGCCAACTGTCAATCCCAACATGTTCAATTCTTTGGGTTTGGTACTATTAACCAATTTAAAGAAGATAAAACGGAGGCGTGGAGATTAAGTGGCCTGCCCGCACCAACATGGCCAGTAAACCAGAGCTGGGATTAAAACCCACGGTCCTGTCCAGGGTGTATGCTGTGCTCCGCTACCTTTAGTACTTTTGTACAGTTTGACCTTTGTTATTTGCAGGGCGGGACAGGGTGAGAATCAATGTTACACTATTTTCTTTTCTTTCTTTTTTTCAGGTTTTGCCATAGGGTGTGTGCACTCGTGGGAGAGGAGACAGAGACAGAGAAAGGGAAGTGAGAATCACCTCTCAGGGGAAATCGCCATGCTGCAATCCCTTCTCCTCCGGTCTCCTTCTAAGATTGTGGGCACACATGCACGTGCACCCAGTGTGATCTTAAGCACCCAGGTCCAGGACCCTAACCGCGGTCAGCCATGTGGGAGTCTAGCACCTCACTGTGGGAGTTCGCCTTACTCTCCTGTGAGCCTGCTCTGGAGTGAGATGGCTACCGTGTCATCCGGGCATTGGAGAGTCCCTGTGCTGAGGGGCTAAGACCTTCTGCCAGCAGAGGCACTACAGGCCAGCAACGTGGGGAAGCCATTCTGAAAGCCAACCGTGCGACCCCAGTGAAGCCTTCTCCTAACTGCAGCCCTGGGAACATGCTCCAGCTCACGACTACGAGCTAAAAAAAGCCCTGCCAAAAGCACACCGAAGCTGCTCCTGAGTTCCTGCCCACGCGAGCTGTCTGGGTTAACAGTGTTCACTGGTATTCCACGTCATTCGTTTGTTACACGGGAACAGGTAACTAACATAACCATCGTTTTCCATATGACCCTTACTTTTCACTGTTACCAATCATTATTCTTTCCTATTTTTATTTTTTAAGGTTTCTGTCAGAGGGCGCATATGCTCACTGGCAAGAGACAGAGAAACGGTGAGAGGGAAGGTGAGAAATCACCCCTGGAGGGGATGGCCATGCTGAAATCCCTTCTCCATTTTGTTCCTGGGATTTGAACCACAGTGGCTATGTGGGAGTCTAGCACCTTAACCACTGCACCACCTGCTGGCCCTACCTGTCCTTATATTTTTACTTGTGTATTTGTACCTTCTCCATCTTTTAAGAGTAGCTAGTGATCTGCTTCCCAACATTTTCGCTAGTTTACTGCCATCTTCCGTGTGAGGGACAGCGTGGCGTGCACAACCTACTGAGGTGGTCCTCAGGACAGCCTGGCATCTCCATTCCCGCCCGGGTCTAAAGGCAGTAACAGAAAGATGAGTAGAAGATAAATGGGACTTCCAAAAGCTTGTGGAGTAATAGAAATATGAGTTCATTTGGGAGAAAAATGGAAATGCACATGCTTCTTTCATAACACCTTTCTCCACGAACTTTTTGAAGACCTCTTGAATACGGCTTGTGAAGAGAGTTCTGATTTGTAGTGGAAATGCTGTACTGCTCCTGGGACAAGGATGCGGGAATGGCAAGGCATGGTCGATACACACAGAGAGACAGTCACAGTATTAGTGAGAGTCAGCCTCCACAGCTGAAGACGGACGGCCAGACTCCCGGTGGTGACGCAGGAATGGACACCTCTGCCCTTAACACCAGAAAGCTGTGTAGGAAAAGGCACGCGTCATCCTCCTGAGGGAGGGTCCAGATACTTCCCGAAGACCACAGAATGCGCACGTGACTGGGGTCTGTCTACAGCTGGGTGTGTAAGGTGGGGGACAACCACCCGCCACCTAGAGAGAACTACACATAATTGGTACAGCGCAAATCTAAGAACGCTAACCAAGAAATTTCACCAAAGCCAGCACTTTGGGCCAAGATAGAGATCACTCTTAAGTGTCTTTTGTTAAGTCACAAAAAATACGAGCAAAGGAATTAAATGATCAGACCACCTTTTCTTTTTTTTGAGAGGTTTTTGCTATAAGGCACGTGTGTTCGCCAGACAGACAGAGAGACAGAAAGCGAGACATCACCCCCCAGGGGGGATGGCCACACGACAATCCCTTCTCCTCCATTCTCCTCTTGGGACCTTGGGCACGCATGCACATGCGCCCAGTGTGAGTTTAAGCCACCCGGGTCTGGGATTTGAACCGCGGTCGACTATGTGGGAGTCCAGCGACATAGCCATTACACTCGCTGCTGGTCCCCTCCAGACCACCTCTTGAGGAGTCTGCTAAGAAGAGACTGTTATCCAAGGTTTTAAAGATGGTTGTCTTGCACGGTGTGGTAACGGAGTGGCCAGGCTACCTCAAACACCTCACCCCAATGCCTGCACTCAACCATCTGTCAGACAGTGAGAGAAGACGAGCACTTTCAACACAGCCGGTGTGTGAACAGGAACGATCGTCCGCCAGCCCTCCTGCAGCGCGGTGAGCAGCTGTGTTCTATGCACTGTCGGGCAGTGGTTCTCGAGGTGCAGTCCTCGGACCCCTGGTGGAAAGGTGAGAGTATGAGGGTGTCCCCAAGTCCCTTTCACAGGGTCTACAATGTGAGAACGGATTATACAACGGTACTGAGATGCTACTAGCCTTCTCCCTCGTTGAGGAGTGTACTGACTTTGAACTAAAGCAGCAGTGGTAAACTGCCAGCACCCGCGACAGGGATCGAGGCGGCGGCCCCAACATCACGGTAGTTACGTCTTCTGCTACCATGCATTCAACAGCTAGAAAAAGTGGCGTTCATTTCATGTCTTCAGTTAAGTGCCGTTAATTTTATTAATTCTATTTCCCTTGGTGCGGGAGTGTGTGTGTGTTTTAGGGCCTCGCTGTCACAGTCCTCCTGCCCCAGCACGCTAGTAGTGGGACAGGACTACAGGCCTGTGCACCGCGCAGACTCTTTCCCATGTTTCCCACGCGGGCCGTGCGCTCGCGGTCCTCCCGCCTCAGCCTCCTGAGTGAGGCTGGGGGCAGACACCCGCACCCCTGGCTTCGCAGGGCAGGGTGGGGCTTGAACCTGGGCCTCCAACGTGGCCCCGGCCTTCTGAGCAGCGGCACCGAGCGGGCACTGCTGCAGCTGGGCCGGAAGATGTGAGTTCTGAGCTGCGGAGCTCACTACGACCTTTTCTTTGCAACTACAGCAAGGGAGACTATGATTTCAAATGAAAAAAAATGACCATATTTGGTATCAGTGATTCACTTGCAAGTTTTCAAATCTTAGAATTTTGAAAAACTTTGAACAACCCTGTGGATTTTACAGCTTCCCAAATGGTAAGACTCCTGCCAGTCGGGGTCTGGCCAGAAGATGTAACCAAACCTTAGCTGGGACTGCCAACACCCACAGCCACGGGTCCGGGTGGAGCGGAGGGTCAGCAGGGGATGCAGGAGTGGGCACGCACCTTCCTGTAGGCCACTGATGCCAAGCCACGACAGCCAAGCTGGACAACCACGCTCCAGGCCTGCCACCACTACCCGGGACATCTAAGCTTTTACCCTTAACGTAAGAAAACCGGATATATCCTCCTCTACAGCTCTTCCCAGTGCCAAGACCAAAGGCAGGAAAGGTCGAGAAAGAGGAAGGGCAGAGTGTGTGACAGATGGAAACCAGCCACCCACCCACAAAGTCCTGAGCCCCCGATTAAGGCCTATTCTGCCCTGGGAGGAAGCAAGAACACTAGATCGGACTTACGATTAAAACTTTAATATAAAGAGAACCAAATCTTTTTAAAATTTGCTATAGGGCATGTACGCTTGCCAGAGAGACAGAAAGTGAGAAATCACACCCCAGGGGGGATGGCCACTCTGCAGTCTTCTCCTCCATCCTCCACTTAGGATTCTGGGCACACACGTACATGCACTCAGCCTGAGTTTTAAACTACTGGGCCCAGGACTCAAACCATGGTCAACTCTGTGGGAGTCCGGCAACTTAACCATTACACCATCTGCTGGTCCCAAGAATCAAACCTTAAATACTGGAATGAGACTGGAGCATTTGAAAATGACACAACAGTAACAAGAGGCTAAGACAACTGATATCCAGTGGGAAAGGCAAGTCTGACGTATTAGAGTTCAGAGGCAGATGCTAGACAAAAACAAAACTGATTTGTATTTTTCAACAGGTTACGGCTCCTCAGTGAAATGGCTGAGCACAGAGGGGCAGTGTCTGAAATTAGTTTCCATGTGGACTGGCGTCCCCCCCTCATTTCTGATAACCAGTGGGACTGAAGTGGGGACCAGCAGTACACCCCTGGCAGGAGCTCTGTTCTGATGTTCACGTCTGGAACACGCTGTCCACGAGCTCGCTCCGACCTGCTGCTCTAGGAAGTGCTAGCAGGTCAGCGCCATCTCTGTCCATCGGGGGAGATACCACCAAGGTGGAGATGTGAATGAGCATGTGAGCATGACTGATGACTGGGGTGCTGGAGGCGCTGACAGCTATTTGAGACAGTAAGGCAGAGGAGGGACGTGGCTCTCACAGCAGAAATCAACTTGGAGCCTGAATGCTTTTCATCCTCACCTTTTAGTGACTAACGAAGAAGAGACTCAGAAAGAGGCTCCTCTGACCAGAAGACAAACTAGCACATTGCACGTGAATGTTGTCTGACTGCATGACACCGAGGAAGGAAACAAAGGGTCTGAAGAGAGAGAGTAAGAGGAAGGCAAGTGAGACTGGCCCTGAGTGGGACCGGAACTGCTGAACATGAGGGTGGACAGGCATGGGCGACAGACATACTGGAACAATTCCTGATGGATGAGAGACAAGGATGGAACGTGGCCATGGCACGTTGCAGTGTTAATACATACCGAGACTGAACTGCGGGTTATGCTCATAAATCTAACTGCAATTAGAGCAGGTTTCTGGATGGGGAAGGGCATGAAAAGGAAAGCAGAGGGTTAGAATGCACACGTCACTGCCCCATTCCAAGAGAAGGCTCGCTCTTTCAGTGGACTGGATCCAGCCATCTCCTGCAGCCCCGGCACAAAAGCACGGCCTGTCTACACCTGCTTTGAAAAGTGGACTCACAGTAAAGGCTCTCTTCCTCCCTGGGTGGGCACTAGTAATTGGGCTTCTTATAACTGAGTCCCTGAAATTCATACTACAGATACAGTCCACTTTAAAAGGGTCTCTGTTTGCAATTTCTAGAGGAAAGTTTCAGATCATATCCTATGATGAGCTTGACTGAATACCTAACTGCCCGGAAACCGACTATGCTTGTGTCGTTTTCAGAGAAGGCACTGCACTTACTTAACCAACAGACTTCTGCCAAACATTTACTCTGCCCCAGGCAGGTTGCACAGTGGAGGAAACGGCTATTTTAGTGCCCCTCTCTGAGTGAACCACAAAGACACGGGGAGTCTACCTGGGCCCCAGAACACGGGGCATGGTGATGGGAGGCCTGCTTCTCTTTCCTGGTGGGGGATTTGAGAGCGCGCTCACTGCCTCGACCTGACTTTACAGCTGAGAGAAAGGGCCGTGAAGAGCAGTAATTAGCCGTCAGAGCAGCAGCAGCTTCCCAGTTACTGAGACCCTACCGGTCAGCGAGGACTGCAGTTATCTACATAGAGCTCACTGATGACAAAGAAAGATATTTAATAGTTGGTAGATGGAGGAAATACATGATCACTTTTACAAGGCTTGTTTAAAACCTGACAATAAACCCTTAAAAAAACCCCTTCATATGGCGACAGCAGGCTCAGTAAGATCCCACTCCTCGTGAAGCCAATGAGTCACATCAAACTGCAATGACCGAGTTCTCTGGATTCTGAGAACTTGGCAGGACCACCAAAAGCGACATGGGGAAGGTGGGAACAGATGGTGGAAGAAGTAGAGAAAAAAAATCCTTAAGTCACAAGATTTATACAGTGCATGACAATGGGTTAATTTTAACGGGAAATCAGGATAAGGTTAAATCTTCATAGGAAGAACAGAAAAAGGAAAAAAAAAAGGCAGATTATTAAGTCACCAACATTTTATTCAAGTACCTGATTAAAAACACTCCAGGTATTTGATCATGTATATTCTGTACACATAACTAAAGAAGGTGTTCCCAAACAGTAAGTACCCATACATGCACTTATCCTGAGATCTGGTGACTTTTTTTTTTTCACTTGTTCCTTGTGAAAAAAGTTCTGAGGACAATCCCTCTTTATACCACACATGCATACCTGAAAGCCAAGCAGGCCCCATTTCCCCATGCTTCCACGTCTTGAATCTTACCATTGATCTGCGAATCAGTGACAGCCTGGTCTTTGCTTTATTTTCAGCAAATTCCAGGCTACTGATGTCTTTGAGACGAGCCTTATATTTATTCATTTGTTCCACGACAATCAATTCCACACAGCTGGAACAGAGGAGAGAAAAATGCTCAGAAAGGAAATAAATCAAAGTGTAGTGTCCCGACTGGTTTCCAAAAGGGAAAGGAAAAATCACCACCCCTTGCTTTACGAGCTCAGAGACAAGATTTTGAATAGTGGTTTACCACTTGGCTGTACTTTAAAAACAATCTGAGGAAAGCTTAAAAATGCATGTCCAAGTTAAACCCCAGAGTAAATCAGATGCTCTGGAGATGGGATCCAAGCAATAGCATTTCGTTAAAGCTCCTTTTACATTCGACATTAAGAAAGGAAGCAAAGGAAAACCGCCTTGGGAACCAGCAGTTAGCATAATGGCTATGTCGCTGGACTCCCACGTAGTCGACCGCGGTTCGCGTCTCGGACCCGGTGGCTTACAACTCACGCCGGGCGCGTGTGTGTGCGTGCCCAAGATCCCGAGAGGAGAATGGAGGAGAAGGGATTGCGGCGTGACCATCCCCCCTGGGGGGTGATTTCTCGCTTTCTGTCTCTATGTCTCTCTCTGTCTGTTTGGCGAGCGCACGCGCCCTATAGCGAAAAACCTCTCCCAAAAAAAAAAAAAAAAAAGAAAGAAAACCGCCTTGGAAGGAAAGCAGAGGTTCAAGAACAAAAGGCCCAAGTGAAATGCAGGCATACTAAAGTATTACAACCAAAGGGACCCGGAGCCAAGACCAAAACCAGATTACAGGAAGGTACAAAGTACATATGATTTGTCAAACTGGAATTTTTTTTTTTTAGAATTATTTTATTTAACTTTATTATTATATCATTATTATTTTTCAGTTTGATCAGAGAGAGACAAAGAGAGAAAGAGAGAGGAAGTGAGAAAGCAAGCCACCAGGTCCAAGACTTGAACCGTGGTCGGCCATGTGGGAGTCCAGCACCTCCAACCACCACGCCACTTGCCAGCCCCTCAAACTGGAATTTTAAAGTCTATTTAGGATATACAAGCAGTTCAAAAAAAGCCAGATTTAGAAAGTAAGACCCTTTAAAGCTAATGATGCTCAGTTAAATTAAATCTAAGCTTCCATCCTTAACATATATCCAGTGATCTTAAGAACTCCTCAATTACAAACTCATCCAACATGGGTGACATCTGGATAAAGAGAGAATGCCAGCGTGGTCCAAGGCCCTGAGGTCTCGCAGGGGTGAGGGTGGCTGGCCTTACGTTGTGGTCTTACTGATGTCCTGCACGCTCTGCAGAGGGTCAGTGGTGTCCGGGCAGCGGAGAATGCAGGGCGCAAACACAATGGCCAAAGCATTAGCAGACATCCGATTAGTGTCTTCTTGCAGAGCAATTCTAAGGAATAAAACAAACAAAAAAAGTGAAAAGAGATAGGAAGAATGGTAGGGAGGTAGGACGAAGGGATGAGCGGAAGATCGTGTGACCCTGGTTGGTAACACTAGAAGGACGTCCACTTGTCTACATGACACTGGAAACTTCCCTGGAAAGAGTATGTTCCCTCTGCTTCTTCCTTGAAGCAGTTGAGGTCAGCAGACAGCATAGGGAGGGAAATTCAGTATCCACTGCTCAAAGCCAACCCAACTGGAAGGGCAGTCTGAAGACCGCAGAGCAGAGACTTTAAGGCATTTTGAGACAGTGATATAAGGTATTCATCCGAGTCTTCCCAACTACTGCTGATATTTACATACAGG
Organism: Tupaia tana; assembly: GCA_026018925.1. NCBI lineage: Eukaryota > Metazoa > Chordata > Mammalia > Scandentia > Tupaiidae > Tupaia > Tupaia tana. The sequence continues at coordinate 417,873 of JAKSZU010000028.1, forward strand.
GCGAGAGAGGCGACTCCTAAAGCCACTGTGATCAGCTAACTCTTGCACGTGATCCAAACCACCTCCCATGAATTAGGTGGGGTTAGCAGCTTCACAGCCTCTGCAGTTTAGGAGCTGGGTGACAGGCTAAGTCACAGCAGCTCTGTAAGGAGGAAGCCTCCCGTGGCGTGAGTGACGGCAGAGAAGTACCTGCCCTGCAGTCCAGCTCAGGGGACTTTACCAACAGGAGCAAGGAATATGCATACCTGTCAGTATGCCAAGTGGAAGGCCTTTTCATTTATTTAAAAGAAGCCCGAAGAGGGACCAGCAGATGATATAATGGTTATGTCACTAGACTGTCACATGGCTGACTGTGGTTCGAGTCCTGGGCCTGGTGGCTTCAAACTCACACTGGGTGGATTTGTGTGTGTGCCCGAAATCCCGAGAGAAAAATGGAGGAGAAGAGACTGTGGTGTGGGCATACCCTCTGGGGGGGTGACTTCTTGCTTTCTAATCTCTCTGTCTCTCTCTGGCAAGTGCACGTGCCCTACAACAAAAATCTCTGTCTAAAAAAGCAAACTACTAGACAACCCCCTGCCTGTTGAAGTTACCTGACTAGATGAAAGATGAGGCGCTCCAGGGTACTGAGGTGAGTCCGAGAGAGCTGGTCAATCACCGAGTACACACCACGGATGGTCTCCTTCCTCTCCTGAAGGCCTGAAATCGGCAAAGAGCAGCAAGTAAGATGTTCCGTCCCCTCGTGTACGTTACACACTCCTCCTGGACAGACACTAAGGAGCAGGGGAGGCTGCTAGAGTGCTAGGACGGGGCTGAAATCTACATCCCAACAGCCCTTAGTGACAGCAAGGTGGTGGGGACGCTCTAGGTTGTGACCTGTTCTGTGGCAAACTGAATTCCCATTAAAATTAACCCACTGTCACGTACTCATAAATGCTCTAACCTAAACACCTCTAATTAGGCCTCCATCCATACCCCCTGCACTTACAGCACCGAGAAACCAAACCCCAGTACCCGTGGGGCTTTGCGTGAAACAGCCAGCCAGCTTCACAGAGTAAGCGAACACAGGCCTGTGCTAACACCCTGCTCAGTGCTGACCTCGTTTCTAACCTGGCCTCTCCCATTTCTGTGAGAAGCAACGAAGTGGCTCAGACAACTTCCAGAACACTCAGTTTCACGAGGCCAACGACTGGCCTTTGAACAGAGGAAGTCCACAGGCGGTTTCCTGCTGACTGTCAAGACTGCCTGAGTGAGCGGGCGGCTTCATCACCTGAGCGGAGGCTGCCATGCCTTTCCCGAGTGCAGGCCTTCTCTCCAGCCCAGGGAGCTTCTGCTTACCCATAGCCCGAAGAAACTCCTCATAGAGCTCAAAGGTCATGAGTGGATTGGGCAGATCACGGAGCCATTGTTTGAACACGCTTGCAATGACATGTATGTTATAGTCGTCTAGGTTCACACTCTCAGCATCTATTTAGAAAACAAAGCCAAAATATGCAAAAAGATTCAAATAATTCACTTTAGAAATCATCATCACTGGCACTGGCAGGGGGCGTGGTGGTTAAGGGCACTGACTCCCACGTGGTCAACCATGGTTTGAGTCCCGGACCTGGTAGGTTGCTTTCTCTCTCTCTCTCCCCCCCTCACACACACAACACATACACATACACGCGCTCTGTCCTCTCTGGTCAAATAAAACTAAGTAAAATAAAGTTAAATAAAACATATATGTAAAAAAAGAAATTATGATCACTGAAAGAATGATTTTTGTTTTTATTTTTTTTGGAGAGGTTTTTGCTATAGGGCACATGCAGCTGCCAGACAGAGACAGAGACAGAGACAGAGAGAGAAAGAGAGAGAGAGAGAGCGAGAAATCACCCCCCAGGGGGATGGCCATGCCACAATCCCTTCTCCTCCATTCTCCTCTCGGGATCTTGGGCATGCCCACGCACATGTGCCCGGTGTGAGTTTAAGCTGCCGGGTCCAGGACTCGAACCACGGTCGACTATGTGGGAGTCCAGCGCCGTAGCCATTATGCCATCTGCTGGTCCTGCTTTCGTGTTTTTTAAACTGACCAACTTCCATCTTCTGCAATCTAATTCTATGCTTTGGAATAACACTTTCAACTGCAGTGAAGTAAGTTTTGCTGGTTTCTGTCTCTGAATCTGCAGTCGTCTGAAACGTGAAATAAACATGCGTGGACTGCTGTTAAAGGGCCGGAAAACTTTCTACCCCTTGGCTCCGATTTCCCGCACTTACCTTGTGGTCTGGCCCACAGACCACACTTCGAGCAGTGAAGCTTTAGAAGACCAATCTCCTGAGAGCAGCTCTGAGTTCGAAGTATATGCTTTATGCCCCACATACAAGCGCTGTGTGGGGCTGTTCAACACAAATGTAACATGTATTTTTGTGAACGGGAGTCAGCATGTCAAATGCATCCTCTAGAAAATAGTGCAATAGCCTTAAGATTTGTTTTCTAAAGTTGATACTGTGCGTTATTTTTGTGGACAGCCTGATGTTTCGGACCTTATTCCCTCAAAATAAAGAAGTCCTTATTAAACTAGGAATTTGGAGGAATTAAAAAAAAAAAGAAGACAAGTGAAGAATGCCTGGAGATATTTTCTAAAAGTACAGCTGTTACGAGCTGAAAGGACGTGAGAAGTGCCCTTAGGAAATGCCACTTTCCCCTGTGTCACTCACACAGATCAGATCACCGCAAGGGCACGGAGTACGTGATGTTTCACTTGGGCTGCTCCAAGGCACGTGAGAAACCTTGGCAACTGCCTGGAACCTAGAATAGACCAAGCCTCTGGCAGTCAGAACACCTGCTAGAGCTTGACCAGGTGTTTCTGTCACCAAAAACCATGTCTATACTGATTAATTTCTCACCGATTTGTTCCTAACAAACAGCACTGTGGGGATATTCTTGGCCACACAGAGATAAGCTTTGAACCTGTTTGGTTCAAAAAATTTATGAGGGGTCCGTAAAAAGTTCATGGAGATGTGTATTACGAAAAAACTAGGAGCCAGCAGGTGGCGTGATATTACGGTGCTGGACTACCAAAAGGCAGAGCATAGTTTGAGTTCTGGACCTGGCAGATTGCTTTCTCACTTTATTTCTTTCTCTCTCTCTCTCGTGAGTGCATGTGCCCTACAGCAAATTATAAAATGATAATAATGATAAATAAAATTAAATAAATAATTCTTTGAAAAAATTAAAAGAAAAAACTATGTGTGCATTCCAATTTTGTGAACCCAAACAAACTCCTCCTACTTCAGTCCCATTCTCCACGATTTTGTGAAGTCCCCTGAAATGTCTTCTCAGCAGCGTTACAGAGCAGAGGTGAGCATGAGACCACAGCCACCTTCCTACCCCCTTCCAGGGCCGCGGCAATGCTCTACACAGAAACGCGCCCAACCCACGCACGGTGGGGTCAGGCAAACACGGCCACAGCTTAGATGATGGCTTCGGAAGGTTGAACTGGGTCAAAATCCAGTCGGTCACTTATGGGTGATGAGTCCTTCTTTTTGATAGAGGGCACACGTGCTCAGAGAGAGAGGGAAACTGAGCGCTCACCCCCAGGGGAGGTGGCCACCCCAGGGCAAGATGTTCCGTAAGCATCAGTTTCTTTATCTGGGGAAAATACTACCCTTTACTCAAAGGACTGTTCTAGAGGTTATAATAAATTGACTGGCACAATGCCCTGCATCATCACCATCTAAGGTCATTATTAAATTTTCCCGAAACTAAATTTTCTTCTTTATAAATTAGAGGCATTATGCTATTACCAGATGAATAAAAAGATTAAAGAGACCCGTCTCAAGTGCGTAATAGTGCCTTACACAAATGATACACCAGGCCCACGGCCCGGCGGTTCAGGTGCTATACCCATGTGGCTGGCTGTGCAGTGTCAGTCCCGGCCCTGGTGGCCTGAAAAACACCCCAGGCACATGTGCGTGCTCACGGTCCCAAAACGAGGGGGAGATGGGGGAGAAGGGACTGTGGCATGGCTGTGCTCCACAGAGTGCACTATTGCTTTGCTTCTCGCTCTCTCTCTCTCTCACTCTGGTGAGACTATCAATCCTCTGACAAATTAAAAATTAAACACACACACACACTCAATACAGGCTGAGTATCAGGAATTCGAAAAGCTCCAAAATCTCTAACTTTTTGGGCACCAATGTGGTGCTGTAAGTGGAAAATTCCACACCTGGCCTCATGTGACAGGCCACAGTTAAAGCACTGCAACACAAAAGTGGTAAATGAAATTACCTTCAGGTGCTCTGTGTAAGGTATACCTGAACTACAGGGAAATCTTGTGTTTAGACTTGGGTCTTATTCTCCAAATTTTTCTTTATGTATATACAAACATTCCAAAATCCCAAAAGCTTCTGATCCTGAATACTTGACCTGTATGTTTGCTAACTTGACCACATAAAATTGAAGGTTTTAGAAAACCATACCATTAAACGACAAATAAGCCACAGAAGAGACGGCATTCTTCTGGCCCTCAGTAAAGGACCGGCATGTAATGACAACTTCAAAAGCACGCGAGGATCTATTTAACAACAGCGCTTGGTCTTGATTTGAAGGGCATGATCTCACCTGTGTCCAGACCTTGCCGAAGCTCCTTGATCTTGTTAGTTGAGCCGGACTTCCGGTAAATCCCTTCGGTGTACAGTCCATGCATTTCAATGTAGTTAATAAGCTTCTCCACCACTAACGGAACAGTTCGATCTTCACTGGTCAAACGCGACAGTTCAACTCCAAACTGTCGAGATGACAGCTCTGGATCATACTAAATGGAAGATAATGTTTTATTTCCACATGCATGTCTCTTTAAATATGTTTAATCACTTCTTTAAGAGGAACTACTATTTGTTTCCCTTAGGTTTATGCACACAGTTAAAAGAATGGGGGTAAGAGGGAACTGCCGTGAAAGGAGTATGAGACACTTGTTTCGATCCTCTTCCACTGGGAGCCCCCCCAAATCACCACGCGAAGACTGGAGACAGTGCCAGCAGGCTACTGTTTCTCGCTCGTCAAAAATCTCCTCACCAGGGGGGAGCGGTATGTGAGAAGGCTGGACTGTGTCTGCAGACAGTTGGAACACTTACCAGGTGCCGTCAGAACATCTGCTGATTTGACATGAGCCAGGTCATCTCTGAAGAGTTTAGGAATGCTTTGCCATTTCCATAACCTTCAGGAGGTTTAAATGAAGACCTACTTCGTGACCACAGGCAGAGGCACACACACTGGCCCGTGGTTGGTGTTCTATCAATAGCTGTTCGCGGCTGCCTTTCACAGGGTGTCTGACACCACACTTCATTAACTACAGCTCCAGAATTCTCCCTGGGCTTTCTCTCCTTGTAGAACAGAAAGGACGCCAAGCCACTGTCCCTTAGTTTCCACCGTCTCTATTAGAAGGCAGTGGGGAGTCTTCCACTGATCCTTGGGGTGGTGTTTTATCCCCTCCCTCTGCCCTTGGCAGGGAGACAGAAGAGGAAACTGAGAAAGCACTCCCCATGGGGCCCGGTCACGCCACAGCCTCTTCTCCTCTATCTCCCTCCTGTTTGGAACTTTAGGCACGCACACGCACACGCACACACCCAAAGCTTCTGAAGCTGCCGGGCCCAGGACTTGTACTGTGTGGTTGGCCGTGTGGGATCCAGCCGCTCTAACCACTACACAATGGGCTGCCCTGGCCGTTCTCTCTTAAAATGCTGCCTCTGCCTTGTTTTCTCTTTTTTCTTCTAGAACTCTGCTCATATACATTTAAAAAAATATTTAATCTTATTTGCTTATTTACTTTTGTTATAGGGCATGTGTGTTCAGAGAAAGAGGGACAGAGAGGGAAAGTGAGAAAGTAAGCGGCCAAGTCCAGAACTACAACCATGGTTGGCCACGTGGGAGTCAAGCCCCTCAACCACGCCATCTGCGGGCCCCTCTGCTCATATACATTCAAAAAACTTTCATTCTTTCCCATGTCTCTTTTTTTTTTTTTTTTTTTTTGGAGAGGTTTTTTTTTTTTTTTTTTTGCTATAGGGCGCGTGCGCTCGCCAGACAGACAGAGAGAGACAGAGAGATAGAAAGCAGGAAATCACCCCCCAGGGGGGATGGCCACGCCGCAATCCCTTCTCCTCCATTCTCCTCTCGGGATCTTGGGCACGCACGCACACGCGCCCGGCGTGAGTTTAAGCCGCCGGGTCCGGGACTCAAACCGCGGTCGACTACGTGGGAGTCCAGCAACATAGCCATTACACTAACTGCTGGTCCCTTTCCCATGTCTCTTGTGCTTTCTCATTTATGATCTTTTTAAAAATTTTTAAATTGTTTTATTTTTTTCTTACATGAACAAGAGAGACAGAGAGAGAAAGAGAAAGACACAGAGAGACAATGCTCAACAGGGTTCTCAATGCCCCAATCTGCCTCACCCCTAGTTATTTGCCAGGCCCGGATCACAGACGTACAGGTCCTCAAAACACTCAGGGAGGTCTCTGGACTTGAACTGGGAACCTCCTTATGGAGGATCACCTCACAGATCACCGCATTCTACCTCTGCACCACCATCTAGTCCAATTAAATTGGATTTTTTCTTTTTTACATATCAAAAAATTTTAACTCATGGGACCAGCAGTTAGTGCAATGGCTATGTCGCTGGACTCCCATGTGGTCGACCATCGTTCGAGTCCCGGACCTGGTGGCTTAAACTCATGCCAGGTGCATGTGCATGTGTGCCCAGGATTCCGAGATGAGAATGGAGGAGAAGGGATTGCGGCGTGGCCACCCCCCCGGGGGTGATTTCTCGCTTTCTGTCTCTCTGTCTCTGTCTTTCTGGCGAGCACACGCGCCCTATAGCAAAAACCTCTCAAAAAAAAAAATTGTTTTAACTCATACTCCATAGTTCTTGACAGTTAATAAACTTTCAAAATTTCAAAATACTGAATTTTAAAGGTAATGCCCAAAATATTTCTTATAACTTTGTATAATTTAGTTTGTGATTCTATAACAACAGAAACAGTATGGTTTTAAATATTTTTGAGAAAATATTTACATGTTAACTACTCAAACTGTTGAAAAGGAAATGCCCAGCACACTAGTCACACATAAGCCTTCTCAATTCAGCCCTGCCCAAGTACTCTGTGATATACCTTCTGCTAGCAAAGATCAGTCTCTTTTTCTTCAAAGTCTTTCTCAAAATAATCCTCTGGTGTGGTTGTTCTTTTGCAATCTCTACTGATTACCATGCTGGGCTGGAAAAGTCCAGGTTACTTTATGTTACAAGTTCTTTCATATAGCTTCTCTAATCCTCTCTGTCAGGCAGAACTATTTATGGTACCAGGCCATCTTTCTTTCTTTTTTTTTTTTTTTGGGAGGTTTTTGCTATAGGGTGTGTGCGCTCGCCAGACAGACAGAGAGATAGAAAGCGAGAAATCACGCCCCAGGAGGGATGGCCACGCCTCAATCCCTTCTCCTCCATTCTCCTCTCGGGATCTTGGGCACGCACGCACACATGCCAGGCATGAGTTTAAGCCACCAGGTCCGAGACTCGAACAGTGGTCGACTACGTGGGAGTCCAGCGACATAGCCATTACGCTAACTGCTGGTCCCGCAGGCCATCTTTCTAAGAGCTGTTAGCTTACTTGAGATCCAGCTTAGTTCCATAGTTTTCTGATTAATATTCAGATATGACATTCCAGTCAAAAGAAGAAAGAATTATTTTATTTAGCTCTATTTATTTTAATTTGACCAGAGAGAAACATAGTAACAGAGAGAGACAGAGAGAGGGAAACTGAGAAAGTAAGCCACGAGGTCCAGGACTTGACCCGTGGTTGGCCTTGGGCAAGGCCAGTGCCCCTGGCCTCCACGCCACCTGCCGGCCCCCATCTCTCTCTAGAGAGGTCCCACTGTCACTGCTCTCACGCTGGACACTCCACTCCCCTGCCTTTCAAGGTCACCAGGCTACCCCTCTGGTATGGCCATTAAACTCGTTTTTTGGGTTTAAAAATTAAACTATATTTTTCATTTGATTCTTTAAAAATATAGAATTAAATATATATTGCAGTCCTTTGGTGAACTTTCCCATCATTCTGTCTGTTATTTGAACACACTGAAAAAGTAAAAGTACGTGCTCTGGTAACTCAGTGAGCGGGTTACTCACGAGTCTTTCGACACTGTCTATGTTTCTCGCACTCATTTCCTCAGGCCCGGTATTCTGTGAGAACACCTGTGAAAGCTGTAGGTGGTACTACCTTTCCTTAGAGAGGTCTCACCCATTCTCTCTGGTGAGGAGCCAAAATAAGGAACAGACCTCTTAATTCAGTCAAGGTCTGCCTTTTGAAAACCATGGCTCTACAAAGCCATCACGGAGGCCTTGCTCTCTTTCCCCCAGGCACGGAGACCAGCAGACCTGTTCTTTATCACTGACGGGGGTCGCTTACCTTTTTAGAGCACTTGGCTGTGGTTTTCAGACAACACTTTTTATGACAAGCATACTTGCATACTGAAAAACAGGTTAAGAATACAAGATTTTTAGAACTCTGCACATCAATGATAAGGATGTAACAAGCTTGTAAGTTTATTTTGGACATAAGCTTCTTTAAATCTGGGATTGCTATATTATCATATACATATTGGGTTGTCGCAAAGATTTCTATGCACAAATGTGTCATAACCTTTCAGACGACCCAGTATTATTATTCTGTACTATGTTACAATTAAAAAGGCTTTTAAAGCCCTTTATATTTGGGAAAATAAAGCTGAGAAACATGCCTAAAAGTTCTCGCCACTACTGATGAATTTTATCTAGCCATAACATTTTGAGACTGCCCAGTCTATCCTACACTCCTTCCCAAATTCTAGGGGATAATTACCTATCTTTATGGGTTGGTTCACAAATTAGTGTTCGTGTTTCCCCATGAATATATTCTACAGCTTGTGAAATGCCAGAAATACCTATAGGGAATCATGCTCACGGTAACAAGGCCATTACTGTTTTGAAAACAAACCGAGTGGCACATGAAGATACAAGAAAGCGCTTATTCGTTATCTCTGAAAGTTAGGGTAGAAATCTGAGGCATCAGAGCATAAAGCTTATCAGCTGGGAATGCGAAAATGAGATAGAGGAAACATCAAAATCAAAAATGATTTCTAGGAGGCCAGCCCTGTAGTACGGCGGTTAAGAGCTGTGCGTAAAGAACAAGAGTCCACAGACTGGTTCGAAGCCCAGCCGTGGCTCGGAAAGCATGCCAGGTGTGCGCCTGCGTGCCCCAAATCTGACACACGGAGAGGCCCAGAGCGTCCTGCAGCACGGCCACGCCCCAGTGGGCGCATGCTCTCTCCATCATGCCTTTTCTCTATGGCGAGAGCATGGACCTCTGGCGATTAAAAAACCCCACAGCTGTCAACATGAACAGCACTACACATTTCCTTCAAGTGTTAGGCAGGGTGGCAAGAGAGAGGCCCAGTAAGAGGAGACACTAGGAAGAGCTGGCCTCTGTCACTGTGCCGCATCAGCTTGGCTTCTGCATACCAACGCCTGGGTACATTTTCTTGAGCTCCTGAACTAAAACTTGGGGAGTTTTCAAGGCCAACATCAGGTAGGGGAGGTCAAATCACAGGATCTTCAAAAAAATAAGTTAGTTAATTCTTTTAAGAAATCTGGGGCTGGCAAGTGGGGTGGTGGTTAAGGGCGCTGGACTCCCACATGGCTGACCACAGTTTGAGTCCTGGACCTGGTGAGTGGCTTTTTCACACCCCCCCCCCCCCCCCGGCTTTGTCCTTCTCTGGTCAAATGATAATAAATAAATAAATAAATAAATAAAGTTTAAATAAAATAATTCTTAAAAAAAAAAAACAAAGAAAGAAATCAGACCAAGCCCACTTTGGTCCTAAAAAGCAAAAATACTTTGAGCTTCAAATCACAGAAGCAATTACTTCAAATCTACAAATAACATTAACATTAAACAATACATTAAACATTAAAAAAAAAGAAAAAAAGAATTGTACTTGACTTTTTTTAAGTTAGCTATTGTGCTCGTGGGGTGGGGATGGTGTGGAGAGAGAGAGAGAGAGAGAGAGAGAGAGAGATAGATAGATAGATATGAGAAATCTGACCCCAGAGGGGATGGCCACACTGCAATCCCTTCTCCTTCATTCTCCTCTTAGGATTTTGGGCACGCACGCACATGTACCCGGCAGTGATTCTCAAGCCTCTGGGACACAGACTGTAGTCAGCCATGTGGGATTCAGTTGCCTTAACTTGCATGCCACCTGCTTGCCCTAGTCAAGTACATTTCAAACTACTTCCTATTTCACTCTCATTATAACTTTTAGACTACTGATGGTAAAACTGCTACTAAACCACAGAACAAGAGCACGTATTAGGAGTGGTAGTGATTTCCTAAGGCAAACATGACTTTCATCCTTGGGCATCATACTGGATTCAGTCCTTCCTAATATTTCTGTCATTCAGTTCTGGCCCTCCAATAAAGACAACGTTGCACAGCATTACTGACAGCACCAGAACAGGTGTGTGAAGTAACGGGTGGGGGATCAGATGGTGGCACCGTGGGAAAGCGTGGCACTGTGAGGCAGTCCAACAAGAGAAGGTTCCTAGTTCAAGTCCAGAGGCCCCCTGAGTATGTGCTTGCCATGATTTGGGACTGGCTGAAGACCAGGAGTGGAAGGCTGCCGGGGTCTTGTCTCTCTGTTCTCTGTCTCTCTCGCTCATGAAGAAACAAATACATAAATAAACTTAAAAAAGAGAGAGAGAAGTGGAAATAAAGGCCCACTGCAAGTCAGAACCATCCTGGCCGAGTCTCTACCCAGCATGTTAGGGTCTCCACATTCTGCTGAAAGGGCTATGACAGGAAGAGGCCTTTCGGCTGTCATCCGCCCAGAGGGCCACCGAACCAGCAACTGCTTGTTAAACTGGGGCATGCCGGGGCTGTGCGGGCACTGGTGGGACAGATGGGGCAGTGACGCTCCCTGAACTTCCGAGGTAGGTGTTCTAGCGGGACAGAGGGACAAACGAGACAAGTGAGTATGCAATACATGGTTCTCAGTGGTGGTAAGTGCCACAGGGCTCTTCCATACGAAGAAGGAGCGGCTGGCAGGGGTGAGCTGAGGAAGACACTGGGATCCCACAGGACTCACTGCGTTCTAGTCCCAGACCTGGGGGTTTGCCTTCTCACTTTCCCCCTCTCTCTACTCAAATTAAATAAACTAAATGAATGATTCTTTTAAAAATATACATAGGGAGATAAAGAATTTGGGGATATGGCGGCATTACCGCTAGGAGAGGGAGAGGGCGCTCTGAGGAGGTGACAAGTGAACGAAGGCGAGATGAACGGAAACAACGTCGCAGCAAAACACGGGGGACGCGCTCCGACCGTGAGCTGTGCTGCAAGCTCTCAGTGACGGTGCACAACCAGGGTATCTGGCTGGGTAGGGCAGCAGTGGGCGGGAGGACAGGCCGAGATGAGGCTTAGCGAGCAGTGTAAGTCCTTTACAGTGAACAGAATGTACGCAGCCCAAGGAAGTAGAACTGTCACGGGGCTGAAACAGTCTCTCAAGGCTCTCACTTACGCTTGCACACAGAGGCTCGGTCCATTATCCAGATGAGGGAAGAGCAGTATTCACAGTAGGTAGGGATGCTGTACTGCGTGGCCTTGAAGACATGACCGTTGTGCTCTTCCACCTGGGTGAGAGAATTCAGCCGTTATTATTAAAGCCAGTGCAGGAGACGCTGCCCTGTGAGGTCAGCCAACGGGGCACCCTCAACCCACTGCTGTCTTCATCGGGAACTACGCCATAGGAAGAACCGCAATCTTCTGAGAAATAAAACAGAACATATGGTCCCTGCTTTAACAAATCTAACAATCTAGATAAACGTGACCAACTTAAATAAAAACTAGACACAATATAATACAATGCAATGTTAAAAGTTAAAAGCTTTTGGGACCAGCAGATGGCATAATGGCTATGTCGCTGGACTCCCACGTAGTCAACTATGGTCGAGTCCCAGACCTGGTCACTTAAACTCAGGCCAGGCGCGTGTGCGTGCGTGCCCAAGATCCCGAGGGGAGAATGCAGGAGAAGGGACTGCGGCGTGGCCATCCCCCCGGGGGGTGATTTCTCGCTTTCTATCTCTGTCTCCCTCTGTCTTTCTGGTGAGCACATGCACCCTAAAGCAAAAACCTCTCCAAAAAAAGTTAAAAGCTTCTAACATGCTGACTCAGAGTCATGGAAGACAGCTGTTACAGTTGTTGCACTGCTTACTTAAAATTTAAAACTTTAACTTTCAAAGACACCATTAAATATGTTAAGTCACAGACTTGGAGAAAATATGTGCAAATCACTTATCTCACAAAAGGTTTCTTTCCAGAATATATAAGGAAACCTAATAACTCAACAATGAGACAACCTAATTACAAATGGGCATAATACCGAGTAGCCAGTCACTGAAGAGTGAACGGCCGAGAGTAAATTGCACTTTTTGAAAGCACGTTCCACCTCACGGGCCACCGGGGAAACGCTGCGACTGCACACCTCTCCACGCACACCAGGAAGGCTACCAACAGAAGGCAGGCAACTGGGAGTGTGGCTGGGTACGGGAAGGCTGGAGCCCTCAGACACGGCATTTGGGACGGCAAAACAGTGGTCCTTCAGAGGACAGTTTGGCAGTGTTTGCAAAGTTTCAGCAGAGTTAACCCTGTGGCCCAGAAATGCCATTCTCAGGTTTATACCCAAGAGAGCTGGAAACACGCACCACAAAAACACCCGTGCACAACGGTTTTAATGGCATTATTTACAGCAGTCCCAAATACAAAACAACCCAAGTCTACCGACTGAGGAAAGGATGAACAAAATACATTCTGCCATGCAGCCAAGGTCTGCTCATGACTGAAGGCTGAACCACTGATACGACAACACAGATGAACCTTGGAAACACCTCGTTAAGAAGCCTTCTGTGAAAATCACAGACACGAATCCCTTTACGTGACATTTCAGGAAAAGCAAAACCACACAGAGAGAAAGCAGGTGAGAAGTGCCTAAGAAGGGCCGTGACTGCAAACTGGCAGGACATCTTTTCGGGGTGATATAAATGGTCTCGTGGTGGACTGAGGTGCCCAGGTTCAATTCCTGGCCACCTCCAAGGGCCAGGGTACACCAGCAGGGACACGCAGCAGGGCACGGTCGACCGCTGCAACGCAGACTGCTCTTCTGTGACACCGAGTCTTACAGGAGCTTACCAGGTCTGTTTCCTTCTTCCTCCTTTTCTTTCTTTCTGGTTTTGGCACCTGGTAGGGAGTGGAGAGAATACAGCAATTGTGATTTCTTCTTCGCAAAGGCTGAACTGTTTGCTCAATGGTAACAGCAGGCAGCACCTATTCTTCACAGGGAACGGTGCAGCGCTAATAAGCAAGTGTGAAAAGAATGTAACTGTGGTAACATGCAGTGCTGATAAAAGCAAAATAATACAAGTATTAGAGAGTATTCTCATTTTAAACCTCAATTCTGCCCATGGCCATGCCATGTCAGTGAAAAGGATTATGTTAATCATTAATTAAATAATTAATAGTTTTGGGGCTGGCAGATGGCGTGGTGGTTAAGGATGCTGGACTCCCACATGGCTGACTGTGGTTTGAGTCCCAGACCTGGTGACTTACTTTCTCACTCTCTCTCTCTCTCGTCAAACTAAAATGAATAAATAAATAAACTTAAAATACTTCTTTAAAAAAATAGTTTTAAAGATTTTTTTAAAAAAGAATGATCCTGTTTAACTTTATTTATTTATTTATTTTAATGTGACCAGAAAGGGACAGAATGAGAGAGAGAAAGTGAGAAAGCCACCAGGTTCAGGACTCGAACCTTGGTCGGCCAAGTGGGAGTCCGGTGCCCTTAACCATCATGTCACATGCCAGCCCCAAGGTTTTTTTAAAGAGAGAGATTTTTTGCTATAAGGCATGTGTAGTTGCTGGAGAGACAGAGACAGAGAGACAGAAAGTGAGAAATCACCCCCCCAGGGGGATGGCCACAACAAAATCCGTTCTCCTCCATCCCCCTCGGGATTTTGGCCACACACGCAAACCCATCCGGCATGAGTTTCAAGCAGCAGGGTTTCGGACTCGAACTGCAGTTGACAATGTAGGAGTCCAGTGATGTAACCATTACGCCATCTGCGGGTCCCACTTCTACTTTTTTTTTAAAGAGGTTTTTGCTATAGGGCGCATGCACTCGCCAGACAGAGACAGAGAGACAGAGAGCGAGAAATCACTCCCCAGGGGGGATGGCCACGCCGCAATCCCTTCTCCTCCATTCTCCTCTTGGGACCTTGGGCACGCATGCAGACACGCCCGGTGTGAGTTTTAAGCCACCGGGTCTGGGACGCAAACCGCGGTCGACTACATGGGAATCCAGCGACATAGCCATTACACTAACTGCTGGTCCCCCACCCCCACTTTTCAAAAGGAAATTCAGGTGCTGACTGGTCACTATTAAAGCTGAGAGTAACTTTGAGGGTGGAGCATTACACTCTAACTCGAAGAATGTACTTGTTGTGGCTGTTTTGAAAACAGGGTTTAAAGCACACGCTGGAGCAGGGCGTGGGGGAGCTAAAGTGGAGCCAAGGCGGCATGTTCTGTTTCTCTGAAGGGTTCATAACCGTACCCTTTGGAAACACAAACCGACCTCACTTACCTTGGTGGCTGGGCAATCTGAAGTCTTGAATTCATTCATGTACTCATCTAAAAACACTTTAAAAGTGTTCACCCAAACTCTTACTGGAGATTCACGCCAATCACGCTGCTCAAGCCTCATGGTCTTTTCCAGAATCTGTTCAAATAGTGCATAGAGGTCCTTATACCGTATGCTCTTCCCGTCATCCATCTGGTGAGCGATAAGAAATGTAAGAGTCTATGAGAAACATTTTAGGTATAGAGGAGTGATACAATGCATATTCCGCAGTATTCAGAATAAAGATTAGATCCTGAAATACATTCTAACAGGTATGCCCATGAGGTCGTATGGTATCTGTAAGCGTCTATTCTAGTCTGGAATAGACACAGAGTAAGACTGGCTAAGCTTTAGTAAAAGGCCTACTAGTTTAAACAATGTCATAATTCGAGGAAGTGTTGTGTTATGGTTTTGATAATGGTTTGTCCCTCAGTGGTTCATGTTTTGGAAGCTGGTCCCCAGTGTAATGGTTTTGGGAGATGGTGAGACCTTGAAGACTGGAGCCCTAGTGGGTGCTAATTCAGTTACAAAAGCATCACTCCCATGAACAGACTGATGACGACTCACGAGACCTAGTGAGTTCAAGCTCTCATGAGAAAGCTGCTTCTTTTTATGGGGAGAGGTTTTTGCTATAGGATGCATGCGCTCGCCAGAAAGACAGAGAGAGACAGAGTCAGAAAGCGAGAAATCACCCCCCAGGGGGGATGGTCACGCCACAATCCCTTCTCCTCCATTCTCCTCTCGGGATCTTGGGTACGCACGCACATGCGCCCGGTGTGAGTTTAAGCCACCGGGTCTGGGACTCAAACCCAGTCAACTCCGTGGGAGCGACATAGCCATTACGCTAACTGCTGGTCCCAAGAAAGCTTGTTCTTGTCAGAAGCTGTGAGTAAAGGATGATGGCTGATCCTGTGTCTCACCCCACCCTCTCCCTGCACCCTGCCATCCTCTTAGCTTCTGCTGGCCGGGGTGTGATGCTGGCCCAAGCCTTTGGACTTCCCAGAATCCAGACCTATGAATAAAATAAACTGCTATTCTTGATCATCACCCTGTCTCACATCTTTCTATAAGCAACACAATAGTGGTTTCAGACACCATGGGAATTTCTCCTTAAGTCTGGCCTATTATTTAGGTACAAAGATTGCTTATAATCTTTATAATTCACAATCGCTCATCTCCCCAGAAACGAACGTGTTTAACAGTAAGGAACTGAGGACTCTCTAGCTGCACATGCCCTCAGTAACAGCCTCTATGGCACTGTGACCTTCCTCCCACGCTGGATTACTCAACTTCCAACACGGACCAACTTACCGCCAACGCAGATGAATAGAAGCTGAAGATATTCTGTCGGAATTCCTTCAGGGCTTTTTTAAATACAACATCCACTGGCGTGTCTTTCTTGCTGTCTTCATTATCCAGGTCATTCATCTGGGGACCACAGAAACAGTGTTTACACACGACCTCCTGAAGGTGCCCCCAGACTGTGACAACACTCAGGCAAAAGGATGATGGGAAAGCCAAACTAGTATCATCACTAGATGTCGTCTAAGGTACACTCTTCTGGTCTTGTTACCAGGACAGAGAGCTCGGAGTGTATAGCAAGTTTCATCTGTACATGTGAAATATAACAAGACATTGCTGTAAAATGCAAGTCAACAGGAAAGCCTGCGTCTCAACTCCTGTCTGTGTCTGACGACTGCTGTTCTGTGTACTTCTCCAGGAAAGGACGGACCATCTAACATGGTGAAGCGTGTGTCACCCAGATCCCCAGAGGGCGTATGCTCACAGAAACAAGTATTCCTCAACGAGAAGTGCCCAGAGGCGTAATTCAGTGAGCAAGGCGTACCTTCTTCAGGAGAAATTCATCCATGCTTTTTAAATCACCAACACTTGTTATGATCTGGACAGAGTCGTTTTGCCAATGTGCAGACTCCAAAGCCACGTTGCTGATCTTCACGCTTCGTTTGCGCTTTGCCTTTGGAGAAGGCTCCTTGTTCTCTTTGAACTCCTTACGGCAACTACCAGGCAGTTCTGGGCTCAATGGAGGTGTTGAGTGATACTGAGTGACTAATTCTACAAGTCAAGACAGACATCCCAAAAAACATATTCAGTAATAACAGAGACAATTTCCTTTTTAAAGTTGCCTTAGTAAGTCACTGAAGGAAACCTATGTAAATATCTTTTTTCTTAAGTAATTACTTTATCTATCTATATATCTATCTGTCTGTCTGTCTTCAATTTGACCAGAGAGAGAGAGAGAAAGAGAGAAAGAGACAAAGCAAGCCACCAGATCTGGGACTTGAACCATGGTCGGCCATGTGGGAGTTCAGCACCTCAAACACCATGCCACCTGCCAGCCCACCTATGTAGATATCTTTAAAAAGCAGAGTAACGTTAATGTCTCAAGTCAGGCAGGTAGTCAAAAAAATCCAGATTATACAGTTATACATAAAATGTATTTACGAATCATCACTTTTCAATGAGAAATGCTAGCATGTTTTCCAAGAAGCCATAATCTGATATTAAAAACCTACACGGGGGACCAGCTGATGGTGTAATGGTTACATTACTGGATTCCCATGTAGTTAGCTGCAGTTCGAGTCCTGGGCCCAGCGTGGGTGCATGTCTGTCTAAAATTCTAAGGGGAGAATAGAGGAGAAGGGACTGTGGTGTGGCCATTCCTTGTGGGGTGGGTGATTTCTCACTTTCTGTCTCTCCAGTGAGTGCACACACCCTATAGCAAAAATCTCTCTCTTAAAAAAAGAAAAAACCTACATGGAAGCACCTTGGAGAATATCAACCTGGAGGGGCCAGCAGGTGGCGTAGTGGTTAAAGACACTGGACTCCTACATGGCTGACTGAGGTTTGAGCCTCAGACCTAGCAGCTTGCTTTCTCTATCTCTCTCTCTGGTCAAATTAAATAATAATAATAAAAAATGATAAATAAAATAAAGTTAAAAAAGAACATCAACCTGGATCCCAGAGACAAGGGAGGCGATCATGCAGGCACGCAGGCACCTTACGTGCTGGCCGCTGACCCTGTCAAAGCTCCGCTGCAAGCTGCGCACAGTCCTGTGCACGTCTCACGTCATCGGGGTGGGGCTCACTGTTCTTTATGATGGTCTACAGCCACACACGTCAGTGATAAAAGCTGCTCTCTCCAGGAAGAGGGGACACCGGTGTCTACCTATACCTCCACCACTCTTTCCTCTGCCAGAGAGCTGGCAGCTGCCCCCACTGTGCCTCCAATCCCTACGTGAATGTGACGAGCCCTGCTCCTTGCCTGTTGTCTCACCTCTTGATGGAAGCTTCCTTGAGATACGACAGCGTGTTCCTAGGCCCCTTGTCCTTCTAGTGAAAGCTGGTGTCTCAACCGTTCACTGTCGTACCCGCCTCTGTGGGCACCCTACCAAGGAGGGCTGGCCTCTTTACAGAGTACCTACAAAGCCTCAGGCACCCCTCAGAAAGGGCTTGAGGAAGAGGGAGTGATCTAATATTGGGATTACTGGAATTCCTGAAGTTTAAGTAATTCTAGCACTTGTTTAATTTTAATAATGATTTAATTATATGTATCATTATTATTTTCCAGTTTGTCACAGAGCTCATGAGCTCACCAGAGAGAGATGGGGAGAGAGAAGAGAGAAAGCAAGTCGTCAGGTCAGGGACTAGAACCACAGTCAGCCATGGGGGAGTCCAGTGCCTTAACCACACCACCTGCTTGCCCCAATCCTAGCTTTTAGAAAGGTCAGTTTCCTCAACAGATGAAGTAACTGTTGGATGTTTTCATGTCACACTTCATGCCCCGAAGTTACGAGAACAGCTACCGTAAAGCCCCAGGCACCCCTGGTAAGCACTGTCATAGAGCAATACTTAATACACAGCACCATGGTGAAGGATGTGGACTCTGGGGCCAGTAGGTGGCATGGTGCTTACGGCGCTGGATCCTCCATCACTGACTCCACTGTCTGAATCCCAGATCCGAGGCTTGGAAATGCGTCAGCAATGTGTGCCTGCCTGCCTCAAATCCTGAGAAGAGGACGGAGGAGGAGGGACCGCGGCATGGCCACCTCTGGTTAGTGCTTTCTCACTGTCCTTCTCTCTCTAGCAAGCACACAGGCCCTATAGCAAAAATCTTAAAAAAAAAAAGACCGTGTACTCTGGAGCTGGACTGGGACTGCCTGGATTCCAATCTCAGCTCTTCCAGTAACTACATGTGTATGAATATGCAATTCTCCGTGCCTCGGTTTTCTTGTCCATAAACTGGGACAGTAATCACGCCCACCCTCAGGAAGCTGCTCTGATGACCTGCTGAGCTTGTACGGACAGTGCCGTGTGCAGAGTAACCACTGCCAGTGCTATGTGCTTCAGTGAACGGGTCGTGGCTACATACTCACAGCTGAGGAGATAAAGGCTAGCCCAAGATTTACAGAGGTCAGTCTTGAGGTGGCCGCTGCTTCGCTGTCTCGCTCCCCACGTCCCTGGAACTCCCAAGACTGGTGCAAATTAACCGTGGAGCTCCCTCAGTTAAGTTGTGGTCCAGCAGCCCTGGCCCGACCTCCTCACGCAGCTATGCCCCAGGACTGCCACACACACTGCAGAACCACAAGGCTTTCAGAAAGACCAGCCAGGGACTGTGAAGACACGCCCAGCCGCAGCCCCTCTTTACCATCTGCAAAGTGACGAGCCGGAGTCACGTCAGAGCCAGCTGAGAGTGTGGAAGCCTCTGACTGCGTGGCAGGCTTCGCCCGGGGAGTCTTCTTCTCCCCTTGTCTCCCTTTGGCCCAGAATCTCATTTTAGCTCTCTGAGGTCTGTTTAAAAAAAAAAAAAAGGTAAAAGGTAACAATGGAATTGGCATGTCCAACTGTTCAACATTTCTATGTCACTTTAAGGTTTATACTTTTTCATGTATATAAGCTCATTTAATCTTCACATTTAAATTAAAATAAGATTAAATTACATTCAATCTTCAATTTCACATTTAAACTTTACTAGGAAGGTAATTTCCTCATCTTTTTTTTTTTTTTTTTTTTTTTGAGAGGTTTTCGCTATAGGGCGCGTGCGCTCACCAGACAGACAGAGAGAGACAGAAAGCGAGAAATCACCCCCCAGGGGGGATGGTCACGCCGCAATCCCTTCTCCTCCATTCTCCTCTCGGGATCTTGGGCATGCATGCACACGCGCCTGGCGTGTTTTAAGCCACTGGGTCCGGGACGCGAACCGCGGTCAACTACGTGGGAGTCCAGCGACATAGTCATTACACTAACTGCTGGTTCCCTAATTTCCTCATCTTTAATATAGCAATAAAACTCAGAGAAGTCACATAATTCTATAAAATAAAAGTTACAAAACATTGAAAGTAGGATTCTTTTTTGGAGAGGTTTTTGCTATAGGGCGTGTGCACTCTCCAGAAAGACAGAGAGACAGAAAGTGAGAAATCATCCCCCAGGGGGATGGCCACGCCGCAATTCCTTCTCCTCCATTCTCCTCTCGGGATCTTGGGCACACACGCACACGCACCCAGCATGAGTTTAAGCCATCGGGTCCGGAACTCGAACCGTGGTCAACTACGTGGGAGTCCAGCGACATAGCCATTACGCTAACTGCTGGTCCCGCGGTTTGCTTTCTCACCTTCCTTCTCTTTCTCTCTGTTACTTTCTGGTGAACTAATGTGAAAAATAAGTAAGTAAGTAAATAAATAAATAAAATTAAAAATTCTAAGAAAAGGAGAAAAATTCCACATGCTCTATTAAAAAAAGAAAGAAGGAAGGAACGAAGGAGGGAGGGAGGGAGGGAGGGGAAGGAAGGAAGGGGAAGGAAAGGAAAGGAAAGGAAAGAAAGGAAGGAAGGAAGGATTATTTCTTGAAAGTCCTTTCCAATTCTATTTCTAAAACACGCAGGTCAGAACAGAATTCAAGTCCGAAATGGAAGCACATTTTCAGCCTCCTCTGGTCTAACCTCTCTCCTTTTACAGCAGAAGGTCCTAAGTCACACGACGGTTTAGAAATGGCCCCAAATACTGTTATGCACACAACTGTAAAATTACTTTATATTTCCTCAAAAACTGGAAAACAAACTTAATGTCAAAACAACTTCCCTACCAATTATATTTCTTTAAAAGGCCCATTATCTAACTATAGACAATTGAATAAAATCTCAGTGTCCCCATTAGCTTCGTGCACACGTTCTACCTTATATCCAAATCTGAAGCCTTCTGTCTCACTGCCAACTTCGTGATCTCCCCTTGAGACATAGCCTTATGAAGCTTGGCCTGTCCATCAACTGCAGAAGACCGCGGTGATGTCTGTAAGAATTACACATGTGGGAGACTTTAAAAGCAAGGGAACATTATGACCGCACTATAATTACAACTCAAGGTAAAGAATGATTTAAGAAACACAGCTGCTGAAAAATACACAAAGTACATTCAGAGAATCATTGAAATAAGAGAACTTACTAAAAATCTGTTCACTTCTTTCGAAAGTCATCTGAAATAAGGACTACTTAGGTCAATGAAAATGCTAAGTAGGACCTACAGGTTCATGTTTTCTTGACAATTTAATAAAGACTCAAGTGAAAGGTCAGGAAAAGCCAAAGCCATTTAAAGAAACAGAAAGAAGATCGAGGAGCTGATAAAATTAGAATGCTAAGTATTGTCTTTTATGCCTCCTTTTATTTGTTCCAAAAGGGGTAATTGCTTTTATGGTTTAACTTACTATTATAAATTCTTATCACATCTAGTCAAGGATTTAGAAGAGCTAAACATACAAAGATAAAAACCAAAAGACCAAAAATTAAGGCTAATCATCACCACCGATGGTCTCAATTATAAACAATTTTAGGCTATCAAAGTGGAACTTGAACTTTAAAAAAAGACTTATTTATTTAGTTAGTTCCATTTGTTGTTGCTGCTATTATTATTATTTTTTTTTTTTTGAGAGGTTTTTTGCTATAGGGCGCGTGCGCTCGCCAGACAGACAGAGAGACATAGAGACAGAAAGCGAGAAATCACCCCCCAGGGGGGATGGTCACGCCGCAATCCCTTCTCCTCCATTCTCCTCTCGGGATCTTGGGCACGCACGCACATGCGCCCGGCGTGAGTTGTAAGCCACCGGGTCCGAGACGCGAACCGCGGTCGACTACGTGGGAGTCCAGTGACATAGCCATTACGCTAACTGCTGGTTCCCCTATTATTATTATTTTAAAAATTTGACCAGGGAGTGAAAAAAGGCAAGTGAGAAAGCAAGCTGCTAGGTCCAGGACTCAAACACTCGTCGGCCACCACGCCACCTGCTGGCTCCTAGAACCTCAATTTTAATGGGCAGTTCTTGTCCTGTTAGTTTGCAATTTACACTTCCACACTCGATTCCATTCTCAGTAAAGAAGTTCTGACCTAGTTAAGTCATTTCGTAATATTTTATTATCTGTAGTTATGATCACCTTTCTTAGCCTTTTGGTCTGCTTAATTATGGCCTTAGCAAAAGAAACAAAATATCCTAAGCTGCTGAAATGTAAAGAAGAGATTCTGCTCTGGCCCCATAATAGGGACCTGTTTTGCCCTCTTGCCTGAAACAAATAGACAAAGTAACAAAAGCAGAGTTTCAGGAACAAGTGTAGCTATCCCCGGGAGAGGAACAGAGACAGAGCGGGAGTCCTACAGCAGCTGGCTTACTGCCCCAAGATGGTCTGCAGGCTGGGATGCGGGGCTGGTACCAGATGAGGCGTGGCACACTTCCTGAGCTGACCACAAAGCTCAAAGTCCAAGGTGACCAAAATGACAAGGACTGGGGAAGACAGATGCACAGAAAGGACTCAGCAGACCTGGCAGACGTGGCCACCGGGCACTAACCTGCACTCCATGTGGGAACACAACCCAAGTCAGGAAGACACTGCCTGAGGGTCCGAGGTAAGAGTGGGCTGCGCCGCGCCAGGTGGGGAGCAGCACTTGCGAGCAGAAGCCAGAGCACACAGCCCCACGGTTCTGGGGCCTGGTGAAGCACACAGGGCTGCGCTGCACAGCTGGGAGTGGCCAGCCCCAGCAGAGGACTTGAAAGACCCGAAAGGACCAAACTGCTAGCAGGACTAAGCTCCAGAGTGTTACTACCAACTAACCGTCTAAAGAACATCCAGCACCCAGAGAGGCAAAGTTTATAATACCCTGTGTACGATAATAAAGGGCACGCAAAGCACTAGGAATAGATAAGGAGACTTTTAAAAGTTCGTGGAAAATGGAATTAGAAGATAAAAAGTGTAAACTCTACTTCTCAACCTAAGTTCCGACAAGTTCACGAGACTTCTGTGAGTGATGGCAGCAGCCCTTGAGCCCCTCCCCAAGGACTGAGGGTCCTGAGAATTTAACCGTGAGTCTTTCACATTATTAACTGACGAAGAACGGAGCACTTTAAAGAACGTTTTTTAAGATAAGGAAACAAAGGAACCAGCAGATGGTGTAATGGTTATGTCCCTGGACTCCCACAGTCACTCATGGTTCGAGTCCTGGACCTGGTGGCCTAAAACGGGGACCAGTAGATGGGGTAATGGTTACACCACTGGACTCTCCACGCAGCTGACCACAATTCGAGTCCCGGACCTGCTGGCTTAAACTCACACTAGGCACGTGTGCGTGCACACCCAAAACCCTGAGACGAGTATGGAGGAGAAGGGACTGTGGCGTGGCCGTTCTCTCTAGTGGGGTGATTTCTCACCTTCTGTCACTCTGTCTCTCCGGGGAGCACATGGGCCCTATAGCAGAAATCTCTCTCAAAAAAAAAAAAAAAAAAAAAAAAAAAAAAAGATAAGAAAACAAAAAGAAATCAGAGGGCACCAATCAGGACTACGCAGTAGACGTCTAGCGACACCCTATCAGAACGCTCACAAAAGCGCCCGTGTGATTAGGGCATGAGCAGGAATACTGCGTGGTGGAGACTCTGGTGAAGCCTGGCTGGGAGGCCCTTGTTAAAGCTCTGGCTTACTCTCTCAAAGCAATCCCATAATGAGACGTGTTAGCGTCATTGCCCCTGCTGAGTCCGCGAGCATCTCCAAACCTGCTGTCGAGGCCTTTGCTCCTGCCCAGCTCTTCCCCCTGGGTGGCCCTGCTCTGACTGTGCTCTGTCCTCAGGAGCCCACTGCTAAGGCCGTGGGTCGCCTCCTCTTACAAGTCCTCAGAGAAAGGCTCGAGGATTTTGATCCCACTTGTCAAAAATGATCAAACTATACACTGAAGATCTGTGAGTTTTGCGGTACATATTATACCTCAACTATATGATAACAGTAACTAATCTAGCATTGCAGCTAACAACACACCATCTTTTTAAAAATTATTAAGTCTTGGGAACCAGCAGTTAGCGTAATGGCTATGTCGCTGGACTCCCACGTAGTCGACCGCGGTTCGCGTCTCGGACCCGGTGGCTTACAACTCACGCTGGGCGCGTGTGCGTGTGTGCCCAAGATCCCGAGAGGAGAATGGAGGAGAAGGGATTGCGGCGTGACCATCCCCCCTGGGGGGTGATTTCTTGCTTTCTGTCTCTATGTCTCTCTCTGCCTGTCTGGCGAGCGCACGCGCCCTATAGCGAAAAACCTCTCAAAAAAAAAAAAAAAAAATTAAGTCTTCAGACACCATGCCACCCGCTGGTCCCCCAATACACAATTTTATGTTCAACCGTGACAGTAACAAAAAGAGAGCTACGGCCCTTAATGAAAGTTACAGGATTTACCCACCACCACCTATAAAACATTTCTTTAAAAAATTAAAAAAAAAAAAAAGCAAGCGAGTGATTAAAAACTCTTGATCATAGGGACCAGCAGTTAGCGTAATGGCTATGTCGCTGAACTCCCATGTAGCTGACCGCGGTTCGAGTCCCGGACGTGGTGGCTTAAGCTCACGTCAGGCGCGTGTGCGTACGTGCCCAAGATCCCAAGAGGAGAATGGAGGAGAAGGGATTGCGGTGTGACCATCCCCCCTAGGGGGTGATTTCTCGCTTTCTGTCTCTCTCTTTCTGGTGAGTGCACACGCCCTACATCAAAAACCTCTCCAAAAAAACCCCCAAAAAACAAAAAAAACTCTTGATCACAATGGATATGCATCTTCTGCATTTCCTGTAAAGTGGTATAAAGTTATTTAAACGATAACAAAAAGTTACAATCAGCAAAACCCAGAAATGTGGGAAACTCAACAAAGCGAATGACTATTTTTACATAAGCTCTTAGAGGAGAGGAGGAGAGCGGTCAGGGACTGAGAATCTTCAGGACGTCCATGGCCGGCCGCAGCGGCACAGGCAGGAGGTGGGCTGTGTGAGCCGAAGGCCGTACAGCAAGGTTCCCGTTTGTGGCCACGTGGCTGCTGAGGACGCTTGGCTCTCTGTGTCTCTTTCTCATGAAGGAAATAAACTTACAACAGAAAAACTACCCTATGTCTAGGAACCTAACAACAATGGAGGCTTCCTAAGTACAGCTATACTGACATAGTTTCCAAATGTATCATCAACCGGAAGGAAAATAAAACCACACAGAATCTACACTTGAACATAATTAGAAGAGGGCATATTATCTTTGAATTATCTGCAAGCAGAAAAATAAAGATAATGTACTTAAATGACAACATAGCTCTCGCACAATCTCACTGGAAAGTTTTGCATAGAACAAGGGTCGTCCAGGGAACACTGTGCAAAAGCAATAAAAAGGAAAACACGACAGCAATGTGCTCGGGACTGACCTAAAATCCCTTCCGGAAAGAGAAGGCTCACTTAATTGTGAAAATACAAGATTACCAGAAGATTACAGAACTGATTTCAGGGAAGAACTTAAAATTCATGTGACATGTGTACGCACGCACACGGGCGTGTGTGTGTGTGCTTGTTTATTTATTTATTTAGGTTTTGCTATAGGATACCTGTACTCTGTGGAAAGAGACAGAGAGAGGAAAGTGAGAAATTACTCCCTTGGGAGTAGGAAGGGCGCAATCCCACCTCCTCCATTCTCCTCTTAGGATCTGGGGAACACATGCATGCACGCCCAGTGTGTTCGAGTTGCCAGGTCAGAGACTTGAACCCCACAGCTGGCCATGGGAATTCAGCTGCGTAACCTCCATGCCGTCTGTTGGCCCAATCTTGGGTAAAATTTAAAAAGGAAGTGAAAGCTATTCTCGCGAAAAAAACTAATACAAGCTTCACATACTAGAATCAATTAGATACACATGAAGCAGATTGGTCAGAGAGAAATTCATTGCCTTAAAAACCTATCAATAAAAAGAAATAAATTATATTTCCAACTCAAAACCTAGAAAAACAAGAAGGTAAACCAAGGTACGCACAAGGAAATAAATCAGGAGGATAAAAGCAGAAATCAACAGAGAACAAAAGTATAGGTAAAATAAATAAAATCCTGGTATTTTTGAAAAAATGAAGACTAAGATGAAGTTAAAAACCCACCAAAAAAAAAAAAAAACCCACAAATCTACAAAATAAGCAATGATGAAAAGAAAATACTCCCTGAAGCAGAGAAAATTTAAAAATGGTAAGATTACTTCCCAAATCTCTATGCAAATAAACCTGAAAGGTTGGATGAAATGGATAATTTTGTAAGAAAAAATTGTTTATCAAAATTGACCCCGTTAGATAAAAGGCTTTATTTAAAAGATCAATTTCCCTAGAAGAAATAGAAAAACCGAGAAGGAACTGTGCCACAAGACAGCACCAATCCCCAGATGGCTTCAAAGGGATGTTCTATCAAGTCTTCGAAACACAGTCCCGAGCCGCACCCTGCTCCGCGTCTCTTGGGAGCAGAGCCCCAGGAGGAGCACAGAGCGTGTAGGCGACAGCGGGGCTGCTGTGTCGGGTGGCCAGCCCGCGTCTCGTCATTGACACTGCTCAATCCCAGCCAGTTTCCCACCTTGTGAAACCCACCTGGAAGTCTCCTCGCCCAGTCCCTACAAGCACACAAAGGTTCTCTCCTGCCTCCCAGGAGACATTACTAAGACAGTCAAGATGGGGTGCTCCTCCCTGGAACAAACACAGCTTTGTTGGATTGACAGGTTTTCCCGGATGTCTTTGGTGAGTGGATGGTGGACAGAAAGAAAACTCAACATCGACACATACTTGGAGAAGACAAATAGAAGTCTCAGGAGAGCAATGAGGAACTTAGTTTTACTACCCTGGAGGGAGGAAGACAAATCCTGGAGAGCTACTGCCAACCATCATACCCAGAGCCGACTCGAGTCTGGGAAGAGCAGAAGCCGTGTTTCCTACCCTACTCCTACAATAAGGGATAGAGATGCTCTTACTAATCCATTTACCATCTTGAACACTAAGAGATTAGAAAACGCTATTAAAATACTGCTCAGGGTCCGGCAGGTGGCATGGTGATTATGGTACTAGACTTCCACGTGGCTGACTATGGTTCAAGTCCCGGACCTAGTGGCTTGCTTTCTTTGTCTCTGGTCAAATTTTAAAAAATAATAACAACAAATAAAATTAAATAATTCTTAAAAAAATATTGCTTAACAGAAAATGTCATTTTGGGGCACATGTCAACATTGTGGGTCTAAAAATTGAGTGAAGGCAGCAAACTATCAGTTACTCAAAGGGTGAGTTTGGAGTAAGAAGTTAAAAAAAAACCAAAGTCACCAAGGAGGGAAAGGACCAGTTCTGTGTCCCCTCCCTCTCAGTGGGTAACAACAGATTACTAATTAACCAACTCAAACGGTAATGCTTAGCAAATCCCTTTCAAGTAATTCATCTGTAACTGTATATCTTATTCAATCTGTCATGTCACAACTGGAAAGGTGAGAGGGCTATTTCTTCCAAGATTTTACGATACACTTCTTAGCAAATATCCGAGTGACAGGATCACTTAGTCCAGTTTGGGGGGAAAAAAATCCAGCTTTTAAAAATCCACATGTCCAAAAATTAACTCCATTTAAAATCCAGAAAACATCTAGACTTTGAGAAAGCAGTAGATTACATTTAGAAACAGTAAGATTTCATCAACAATATCAGATCATATTAGAACATGGCATATTTTCAAAATAAGACAGAAACGCATGTTAAGTGTGTGCCTCCCCTCCCCAACCCCACAAAGTATCTACAGGCATCTTCTAGAAAGCAAAGCTCCTTCATGCAAGTGTCCACCAGAGCTGAACACCACCACCTGTTGTACGGAAGCCGTGAGGGGACAGTGAGGAGCGGCGGCTAAGGCTGTGCGGGGTGCTCTATGCTAGGCATGCAGTGACATCAAGCAGGTGACAGGCTAGACCCTGAGAGGAGCGGAGCACAGTGCTCCCGCAGAAAGCCCGACTCCTGGCTCGCCTCTACGAGCTCCCGGTGAGGAAGGATCTACCACGGAAGGACTAGGGTTTGTCACAAAGGAAACACTCAGGAACAGAGCAGCAGTTGCAAGGGCTCAGCGAGGCCCACGGGGTACAGCAGTACTTTCAATTAAAATTAGGTTGCTCCATTACATAACCTCCTTTTAAACCACTACTCGGAACAGAGGATGTCTCATCATTCACGACTCAAATACAGGGCACCTCCAAAATGGAGATGAATGGAGCCCCGCGGAGAAGAGTGGGGCTCTGATGGCTCTAATGGCACACGCGGTTTCCACCTTCCAGCCTCCCGCGGCTGGCTCAAGGCAGCGACCCACGTGTCGAGTAAGGGCATTTGTTCTGCAAGCTTCTGCCTTTATCACTGCTTGTTTTCTCCTCACAGAACAGTAACATGATCATTTTAAAACTGGGTCTATCTCCAACAAAAGATATTCTGGAAATTATAGGTATTCTGGAAATTATAAAACATTTTAATTAAGTAGTACTTTGACAAAATTCAAATAGCTTAAGATAATTTATAGATAAAATGTTGAATGAATTGGGAACAGCAGGTGACACAGTGGTTAAGGTGCTGGACTCCCACGTGGCCGACCGTGGTTTGAGTCCTGGACCCAGTGGCTTGAGACACACTGGGAGCACTTGTGTGTGCCCTGAATCTTGAGAGAAGAATGGAGGAGAGGGGACTGCAGTGTGGCCATCCCCCTTGAGGGGTGATTTTTCAATTTCTGTCCCGCAGTCTCGGGGAGACTGAAAACAAAACAAAACACAAATACCACTGTACTAAACTTGCACCCCATAATAAATGGCCACTAGACTGGAAGCTGATAAAGGAACGTGCATGGACACAAAGCACCTGGTGCCGCTTCATCAGATCATGCCTGAGCCCATGTTAGACACACGGGGCCTCATGCAAGGGGCTTTTGACAGGTTCATAGAAAATGCATGTTATGAAAAAACTATGCGAAAATGTCAAAAATTATGTGTACCGAAATAAACTCATACTTCAATTCCATTTTTCTACAAACTTTCTAAGTCCTCTTGTATTAAATACTTTCTAGGAAAAGTCTAAAATAAAACTCTCTAACATAGCCACAAGTACTTGTCAAACCACATATATACCTAACTTTGTTTGAGATGACAAAGTTCTACTCTTAGCCAAAAATAGTGCCACTTTATTCAAGTACAATTTCAATGTCGTATTTTGTGATTAGTACAAGTTCACATTAAAAACAGTCTTCTACTTTACGAGGCTGGCTCAGGGAGTCACATTTTTGCTTACTGAATTTTAAAAAAATTATGTTTGGGGGGGGTAGGAGTGGCATGGTGATTAAGGCACTGGACTTCCACATGGCCAACAATGGTTCAAGTACCAGACCTGGCGGCCTACTTTCTTACTCTCTCTCTCTCTCTCTGGTGAATGTGATTGCCCTATAGAAAATTTGAAAAACTAAATAATTCTTTAAAAAAGAAACTTATGTCTATTTACTATTACAGGAAAATGGTAGTGGGTGGGGGTGGGGGAGCAAGTTTAAAGGCAAAAGGCAAAAAACTAAAACAAGACCCCCAAAGTAAAATGCATAGCATGCCAGTTAAAGTTCTGAATGATGTGACCTCCACCCTGCTGCCTGTCCGTGTCCGTGGGGAGTAGCAGACACGGCACACCCTGCCTGCTTGCTGTCTGTGGCTGCTCTCACAGAGTTCAGGTAAGCAGCAGCAAGAGACTATCGAACTCACCAAGCTTGAAATATGCATCATCTGGCACTTGATAGGAAGATATAATACGGGAAATCTCTACTCAATTAAATAACTAACCCTACCTAGTTAATGACCTCATAGATGTTAAGTGCCCTTTATCTGAGTCCAGTGAAGTGGAGACTTCATTTTAGTTGCTGTGTTCCCTGAGGTTTCCCATGTACAAACCATTCCAAGGGAAGAAGCTGCAGAGGTTAGCTTTAGATTAGCAAAGGCTATTCCCACCAGATTTGCTTGCTATGTCTCTTAAATTGCTGTAAAATTACCATTTCGGAGTCACTGTGAGACGCCTGACCCAGGCTGGGTACAGGCCCTAGCTCAGAGTGAGAAGCTTGATCAAGGGACAGAAGGGGCTCAAGAATGTCATCGTAATCATCTTCCTCTGTGTCCCCCTCCCCATCGGCAAAAGTACCTCTAGTCAAGAAATCGGAGCGCGTCCGCGCCATGCGAGCTTTCTTTTTATGGGCCGGTCTGGCAACCTGCTTGACCAAATGATAAAACAAATAACACAACAATGTCTGGGTTTCCAATGAAAGGCATCAGGAGGCTCGTGAATTTCTTAACATCCCTCCAACCCACTGTGCTCGTCCTACTCACAGAAGTGACAGGGATGGGCCAAAGGAATCCACACGTATTACCACGGGCAGAGGGCAGGGGAGCTAAAGGTGCGCTGACCTACACCGCCAAGGAGGTCATCCCTCGCTGCCAAGTCACCAAATTCACAGCATAAACTGCCTTCTTTTTCTTAGCAACTTTTCTGGTAAATATAATCTGGTTTTAGGCACTATCCCCTGCCTGGAGTATACCTGTCTAATTATAGCAGGCTTAGCTCATGGCTTCTTTCTCTAAAGCACTTGGAGTAAATGGGTAGATGAGGTGTTCTATCTATGCGAGGAGTTCCCGAATCATGTGCATCTATCTCACACAGCAGAGAGATAATATACGATCCAGCACTCACCTCTCCGTGGCCCAGCCCCGCTAACTTCATGGGTTTCCTAGCTGGTTCATCTTGTTTATGGAGCTGAGGGTTTCCACTGCTTAAGGACTCCTTATTGCTGCTTTAGATAAATGACAGGATAGGGTTTTAATTCCCAGCTGATACCATGACAGCAGTCTTCAAGTACTGTGTGAATTATAACTTAACAAGCCAGATCAAAGAAATTCAGTCAATTCTTTGTCTTTTTAAGTTTCCAGCAAATTCTCCAAATATTTCTTCATCTTAGACCATTCCTAAAATAATGTGTCATATTTTCATCCTCTTACCTAGTTCATACTATTATCAAAATTCAAGGCTGGCCCCCAGTCTAGTGGCTAAGGGAACTGGACTTCATATGGCTAATCACAGTTCAAATCTGCAACCGATGGCTTACAACATTCCTGGAACACGCGTGCATGCCTAACATCCCGAAAGAGTGGAGAGATGGAGAAGGAAGGGTTATGCTGTGATTATGTCCACTGAGGAGGTAGTTGCTCCCCCTCCCATCTGGCATGTACATATGCTCTCTGGCAATTAAAAACAAAGAATCTACATGTATGATTTGAATTACAAAGACCCTACTCTGATAATCACTGGGCAGGCCCCACTGTAATGCATATATTTAAGGATAGCAGCAGTGGGGCCAGCAGGTGGTGTGGTGGTTAGGGTGCTGGACCCCCCCAAGGCCACCCACAGTACAAGTCCCAGACCTGTCAGCTTGAAACTCATGCCAGGTGCATGTGCATATGTGCCTGAAATCCCAGGAGGAGACTTGAGAAGGGCCAGCAGTGTGGCCATCCACCCCTTTGTGGTGATTTCTTATTTTCCCTCTCTCTATCTCTGTCTGTCTCTGCTGAGTGCATGCACCCTATGGCAAAAAGCTAAAAAAAAAAAAGAAAGGAAAAAAAAGCTAAAAAACCAACCAACAAACAAAAACAGGAATAGCAGCAAAATTAGCTTAAAAAAAAAAAAAAAAAAAAAAAAGGAATGGATTAGATGATGAGAAAAGAAAACGATCGAATCTCCAAGTCTCTGGAAGAGTACTAGGTTTTTCAATCATTATAAAACACCTGATAATCTGGCATCCTATGGTAGGAACACCTCGTTATTTTTCTTATACTGAGATGATTCCTACTGGCTAGAAAATTCTCTCTACAGCTTACGTCCGTTGTCTTAGTTGTAAAACTTGAGGTTTATACAATAAAGTCACCACTGGCAGGAAAAGAAAGGGTCAGGTGTTACAGTGTTCCCTGGGTACTGTGCGGGTGCTTTTACCATCGAATTCTGTGCAGAAACACTCTGACAACTACCTGAGCAGAAGCAGCACTTGCACAGACTGGTCACCTACCGGTTACCGGTACAGTTCCATATACGTGAAATTTTGCAATTTACTGCTCATCTCTCCATAGCAGAGCGGTCCACTCCTTGAGAATCATCACTTACCTCCTACACAGAGCTGGTAACAAGTGGAATTGATTGCCCTTCCATTCAAAATCTCACATTCGGCTCTTACAAATGAAGGCTCAGGGGTCTAAGAAGCTGCCCTTCGTTCCCTGTGCTACAGTGCCGAAACAAACCCACACAGCACTGCTCCTAGCTGAGGGCGCTCAGAGAGCTTCCCTTAGGACCCGAGTATGTTTGACCAGCAATCCTAGTCTGGCCTAAAGGACTCCCTCTGGCCACTAAGATCTCTCTCGCTGGGCCGGCAGGCGGCGTGATGATTACGGTGCTAGGTCTCACACGGCCAGCTCTGCAGCTGGAGTCCCGGACCTGCTGACCTAAAACACATCTGGTGCATGTGCATGTGCATGTGCACTCCCAAGAGAAGGATGAAAGAGGAGGGACTGTGGCAGGCCCATTTCCCCTGGGGGGTTATTTCTCACTTTCCTTGTCTCTGTCTCTCTCTCTCTGGCAAGTGTACACACCCCATAGTAAAAAAGCTAAAAAAAGAAAAATTTCTCTTGCCACAGTTGAGCCTTCTGGCCTTTGATTTGTCCCCCAAAGAAAGAGACAGTAACTAATGGTGCCTTTGACGGCACCTGACCACCCCAACTAACTCTAACGTCAAAGCACTTTTAGAGAGGCCAGGGCATGGCATGGTGGCTAAGGTGCTGGCCAGCCATGATTTGAGTCCTGTTTCCAGTGGCTTGAGAATCACACCAGGATCATGTATGTGCATGCCCAAAATCCCAAGAGGAAAATGAAGGAGAAGAGAATGCAGTGTGCCTATCTTTCCTGAGGGGTGATTTCTCACTTTCCCTCTCAGTCTTTCTCTATCTCTCCAGCAAGCTCTTGTGCCCTGTGGCAAAAAAACAAAAATAACCAAAGAAGTTTTAGATTTCTTTGTAGTTTTTTTTATCCTCCCTCATTAAACAGACGCAGGTCACTAAGTACTTATCACCATGGTGATAGTGTTCTTCAAAAAGAACACTAACCTAGTATTACCCGCCTAATCATGAAACACGTGTCCTAGTCCCAGCTATCTCCGTATCTGTGACACTGAATAAGTCCCTTCACCTCCCCAGTGACCTCTTCCCTAACACATGGGAACTGGAGCGGATCGTTTAGAAGTGTGTGTGTACCCCGTGTGTACAGGAAGACCTCTGAAGGCAAACTCAAGACCTGCACATGTGAGTCCAACATGAGGCCAATGGCTGTGACCAAACACACTGCCTTCCCTGAGCCTGACACTGACATCCGTGGACGGCTAGCCCTCACGGCTCCGGGGCCAGCGCCTCCTGCGGAATACCTACGCAGGCACTGCCCTGCCCTCACCAGCTCAGTCTCACTTAATGGGGAGGAGCCAGAAACCCCAGTCTGTGCTTGGTCCAAGGTTCCTACAGTATAACCTCATCCAGTTTAGGGGCTCTATGGTGTCAACAATCAGGGAATATTTTTACAAAGAGGAAATGGCTAATTTGAGCAGTACCCACACAAACAGTTGTAGCAAACAAGGCATCTTAATAAAATACTCCCCAAACTTCCCCACATACACACAAAAATAAACATAGCAAACATCTCACTTACGGGGGGAAACTCTTATTGTCCTTTGGCGTGAAGAAAATGGCCCTAGTGCTTCCCTCTCTGGAAGAGCCATCCGATCTATGGCCATGTGACTGAGGGGGCCTGTGGTGTTCTCTTTTCGAAACGCGATTATGAGAGAGTTTACAGGCTACGTTTAGCGGGGTGCCCGCTCCGTCTGCTGTGGACAGTTCCCTGACAACACCAGACTGGTAGGGGCTTCCTTTTCTGTCAAAGAACAGGGTAACAGGTCGATCCTTTGAGCGTAAGTGAGCAGCGGGACTGTCATGTGGGGCAAAAGCTGTATCTTTCGTAGCTACTGATGGGGACCCGATCACACCAGGTTCCCCCTTCTTAGGGGCACTGAGAATGAGGAGAGAAGATGGCCTCTCTGCTCGCTGCTTTGTCTGATAGAAAGGCGTTTCCTGGAAAGGCTCCATCGTTCTTGGCTTTTCAATGGTTCCAAAGGCTTTACGCTCCTGCTCTAAAATATCTGTTTGCTGGCGAATCTGTTCCATCATCTCTTTTTCATTCTGCTGCCGCAACTGCCTCTGCCTTTCTTCCTTCTCAGTGTTGAGCTTTTCTAACTTCTTAAGTACAGCATCAGCAGGATCTGTATGCGAAGAAGGACCGAGTTGATCTTCTGAGAAGTGACCCTTTCTAGTGTC
Source organism: Tupaia tana (assembly GCA_026018925.1). Classification (NCBI taxonomy): domain Eukaryota; kingdom Metazoa; phylum Chordata; class Mammalia; order Scandentia; family Tupaiidae; genus Tupaia; species Tupaia tana. The sequence goes on from JAKSZU010000028.1 coordinate 452,343, forward strand.
CCTGCTGATATCCGAAGTAAGAGCTGCCTCTCGTGTGTCCTCACTGTCCGAGACTCTGTTTCTTTGGGTAGCTGTGTCTCGCTGGCAGCTTGTCTTCAGCGGGTCTTGTTGGGGAATATAGAAAAACGTAGGCAGGCTATTTGAGAGGAAGGGTTCTCTCTGCTGTGGTTTACAGGGAACAGGCTGCGACGCACAGGGGGGCTTCTCCTTCGCAGTCCCACTCTTCAAGGGCTCTGAGTCTGAGGCGGCTCCCTTTCGAGTGGACGCATGGCTAGTCTCACGCAAGGCACTGAGGGTGCTGTCCTGTGTACCGAGTCCTGGACCGCCCAAGAGCCGAGGGGAAGGCACCCACACGTCCCCATCACCCTCCACTGTGGGCTGCACGCTGCTCTTCGAGCTTTCCTCACAGCTCAGAAGTTCCAAGCTTCCTTGAGAGCTATCACTATCAGGTGTCCCCTGCAGAGACTGAAGGCCTTCAGGCATCAACTCCGTAGACCATCTGCGTTCTTCTGAAGGAGACACACCCCCAAGGGAACGGACTTTCAGCAACTCTAAGCTAAATATAGCTTGTTCTAGTTCTCGCATCCTCCGACTTTCTCTTTTGGCCCGGCCGACTTTCCTCTGATGGAGGTCCTCCAAGGACTTGGGCCTCTCTCTAACAATCACACCTTCTTGCAAGTCCACTCCACTCTGGCTCCTGGCTCTCTCCTGTCGCTGGTCTGTGCACTCCTTCGAGCAGTCCACCAAGCTCCCCCGGCCAAGCCTGCTACTCTCTACCTCAGACTTCCGCTCCCCCACAGCTTTCGCTCTGCTAGCAAAGGAGCGGTCCTCCCATTCCGAAGGGTCTGAGCCCTGAATGTCCAGGGCTCCCTGTGCCTCCACAGCAGTCACCAAGCCAAGGTCTAGTTTTGCTTCTTTTAGCCTCTGTTCTTTCAAAGCTTTCAATCTACATAAAAACAGACAAGATAGGTTATAGGTGTCTCTTGGTTACCATTGGAAAAAATACAGTTACTGGGAATTTAGAAAAAAATGGAAAGTTGCAAAGTTTTCTTTTTATTTTCTAATTCTCCTGCTTCCATGAGTCAGATGACAGTAAGTATATTATCCCTAACAGGGAATCCTAGCCAAAACATAGACTAGTGCAGAAGTAAGCTCTCACTTTAATAATAACCGTACTTTAAGGTAAACCTGAGGGACCAGCAATTGGCATAGTGGCTATGTCGCTGGACTCCCATGCAGTCGACCGCGGTTTGAGTCCCGGACCCAAGATCCCGAGAAGAGAATGGAGAAGGGATTGCGGTGTGGCCATCCCCCTTGGAGGGCGATTTCTCGCTTTCTGTCTCTCTGTCTCTCTCTCTCTTTCTGTAAGCACACACATACCCTATAGCAAAAACCTCTCCAAAAAAAAAAAAAAAGGAGTAAACCTGAAATATGAAATGGAAGTTTCTGAAGGCAAAAACAGTTGAATATTACCAATTGCTTAAGATCTCACACAATGTGAAGGTTCATTCTTAGCAGTTATAGCCACAGGCCATGCTGGTTCCCAAATCTAAGGGGCACGTACTTAACTGCTCTTATGGATCACGGACTGTGGGTTACAACTGTAGGAGAATCACTGTGGGGGGGAGATGAGCTGATATACCCCTGTCTGATCCAAGCGAGACTCAGAGCGGAGCTACAACGCTCTTGGGAAGAAGGGGACGGCTACCTCTGTCTTGCTCTGAATCCTCTACAGGCTGACTGCAGAAGGATAATTTTGTTCCTCTGCTCCTGGTACTTCTTCCTCTGCCTGTGACCTTTCCACCAGGCCTGGATGCGGGCAGCGGCCGTGTGCCTGCGCCTGCGCTGCTCCCGCCACCTCTGCTGGAGGACGACAGCCGCGGCCCGCAGCGCCACGTAGCGCTGCCTCCCTAAGTGAGCGCGCCAGGAGGCCTGGAGCAGAGCTGCTGCGCTGGCCATCGTGAAGGCGTCCTTCCGCACAGCCGCAGCTCTGACGTGCTTCTGGCTCAGGTAGCTCCTCCAACACCGCTGTGGGGAAGAGAAAGGACGGAGACTGGGTGCCACGCCTGACGTCGCATCACGCTTTCACAAGATGGAAGGACAGTACGCATGTCTTATGTCATAACTGGGCTAAGTGGCTAAATTGTGGGTGCTTGAAAATAAAAAAAATTTGGAGGTATGCCTGGCCAAAAACAGCTACTAAAGATAATATAACATTGATGAAGTTAATTACAGAACTTAAAAGTTTTTGGATGCTTTCATGCCCTAGAAAATAATTTTAACAAATTACATCATACTCTTTTGCTACAATTTGTCCACATAACATTAATGGCTTTAAGGTAACCATGCACACAGTCTCATGATGAAGGTACACAAACAGAATAGGTCCCACAGGACAGCCAATGACATAAATCAATGAGGGAAATAATAACAGACAACTGTCAAATACAGAGCCTATCCAAAACGCGTGCTTGACAACAACAGTGTACATATGGCCCTAAACGCACGCAGAAGACGGGTAAATAAAGGACTGTGTCACGAGATTAGAGCACTTAACTCCCTTGACCTAACTCATACCTCACAAGACACTACAACTACCATTCAATTCAAGTAAAATTCCGCATGACTGTATGCCAGGCAGTATGCTGGGTGCTATAAGCATTGCAAACTTGTACAATACATTCTCATCACCGAAGCTTACAATATTACTTCATGTGTAAGAGTGAAATAGTGCTGGCTGCCAGAGAAAGGCCATAGAAGCCAGCCAACTGTGCCAAGAAGCCTGCGCTCCCCACCTGGACCACAATGGACGCCTGTCTCAGTCGGAGGAAGTGCTGCCTGCACAGCAGGACCCCTGAACCAGCGCTGCAGCACAGTGATCCTGCGGAGCACCTCTCGGTGAAGCAGGTCTTGTAGGCGCTGGCGCTCTTGCTCCTTTAGGAAGACCTACCAGAAGGAAGACACATAAGAAATGCAGCTTGAGAAGAGAGAAGTGAGAAACTCATCTCACACACCGTCCTTCCTGTGTCAAGAAGCGAAGAGAACAGTGGCATGTAACATGTGAACGAAGTACTGACAAGTATTTCTATAGATTTATCCAAAGCAGTCATCGTCAAGTTGAACGAGTATCAGAATATGGAAGGGGCAGTGGAAGGCGGCCAGAGGACAGAAACTCCAGTGTCAGGCGTAATACGCTATCGCCAGGGAGAACCACGGCCCTGAGGAGTCGCGTGCTGCTGGGGCTGCATCGCACTTTCCAAGGACATTGGGGTGGGAGAAAAGAAGTTGAGAACACAGATCTTGAAGCTTGATCATAACACGAATACAGTAATGATAGCAGTCTTTCTGAAACCCAGCAGGTATTAAAGGCTTCCTTTATCTGCTCCTTCATTCCACTAATAACTCCTTAGGACTTTGAAGGGGAACAAAGTCAAAATGGACACATACCTGTGGAAAAGGGATTTGCATTTTCCCTTTAAGAGCAGGTAAATATTATATACCCAAAGAGGCAAAGAGAAAACCAGTATGCGGTAGAAACAGAGGATTCCGCTGGGGTAACACAGGGGTCAGAAAGTAATGAGGCATGGCAGGAGACAAGGGAAAAATTAACTGTTGTAAAAAAGGTATTAAATAGTTTGAAGTCACAATACGGAGGTCCTTGAAAAAGAGAAAGATGTTCGAGTTTCATGAGGAGGTTATCTGGGCACCGAGCAGGAGGCCGATGTAAAAAGCACATGGAGACAGTGACTTTAAGGTTATGAGCAGAGTTCGTGACTTGGAGTGACAAACAGGCAGAGTCAGAGGAGCAAGCATTTACTCTGGGAGGACGTGGATGAGAGGAGCCAAAGAACGGAGATAAAAAGGACACAAAAGGAACAGGGAGAGAGAGAGAGAGAAATGTAAGAACCCTTTGAAGGAGAAAAAAAAAAGAAAACTTTCTGATTCATGCACTTGCCAAAGAAAAACAGGGAAAGAGAAAGAGATTGAGGGAGAGAAAGTGAGAAAGCATCCCCCAGGGGGGATGACCACACCACAGTCCCTTCTCTTGCAGTCCCCTCTTGGAATTCTGGGCACACACGTAAACACGCTCAGAAACATGCGGGTTTCAAACCGCCAGGCCCGGGACTCAAAATGCACCGTCAGCCATGTGGGATCTACTTGCTTTAACCACCGTGTCGCCTGGCTGGTCCGAAACAGAGCTTTTCGAGACGATTAAAGGGTAAGCCAGAGATGATTATGGTTTCTAGCCTAAGAAAATAGAAGAGAGGTGACGAAGAAAAGAAAGCACCTGGTAAGTTAAGGGCGGTTACAGGAGTCCGGGTGAGGTTACTCCGGACGAGCCGTGCTGGAGGTCACAGCATACGATATAGGAAGAAATGGTGTTTAGGCGGTTAAAATTATAGTCAAGAGTTAGAGCACTAGCCAAAGGCTCCATGACTGACACTGACTGTGGTAGTAAATGACCATTTCCTCAGGGACAGCAGGAGACGTAGTGGGTATGGAGCTAGGCTTCCACATGGCTGACCATGGTTTGAGTCCCCGACCTGACGGCTTGCTTTCTCATTTCTCTCTCTCTGTCTCTTTCTGGGGAGTGAAAAAGCTCTGTAAAAATAAATAATAATAATAATAATAATAAAAGTACTCTTTAAAAATCATCAATTCCTTATGATAAATGACATACCTGTATTTTTAATAAACATTCTCATAGGCAATCATCACTATTTAGACATAAACATGCGCTCGATTTTGACAAGGGCTATATACATAGTATTTACCATGGTTTTCCCAACTTGATAATTATCTGGATTAAGATTTATTTTCCTGAAGAAATCCTGAATGTTGTATTTGGATGGAATAATATTCCGGGGAAGAAGTACATGGAAGTGGCTCACAAAATCCTGAAAAATGAAAAGAGAATGTAAAATCTCAAGAGAACTGTAAGCAAACACAAGCTAAAACTAGCTAACTATCCCTTTATTAAGCCTTTTCTCATTAGGCTAAGACCCTGCAAGTGCCTAACTTAAATATCATAAAAAGTTAGAGAAACCTAAGAATGAGGGAAGTAGCGAGTCCAGCACAGTATGTCACCACAGGGGACGGAAGAAGGGCAGGGGCTGATTATCCCCTGGAGAAAGCTATATTATACAGAGCAAGCAGAGCTACTCAGCAAGAACCTGACATTTCTAGCGTAAGAACAATGAACACGTTAGCCGTTCCAGGGTGTAACTGGGAATGACACTTCCACCGCCACCCACAGCACAGACGGGTTCAGCTGCTGAAAGCCGTCCCCGCGTCCTATGTGCCTAGCCGTAGCAGCTGGCAAGAGCACCTGTGCACCTCACCGGCAGCTTCCTGGCCAAGAGAATTCCAGGTGAGTCAACAGTACTGCTATGAGTAAACTTAAACATCAGCAAACATTCGCATCAAAGAACAGCCAGGTGACGGACTCTATTACAACACAGGCTCAAAGAGACTGCTGCATTCGGTGGAAGTAAGTACTCTCCATCCCTCATACTTCCACGTACAAAAGGCAGAACGGAGCCTGCCCTGTGCTCAAACCAGGACCTAAGTGGAACCCAGCCGCCCACCCCCTGCCATGCGCACATGCCCCTATCTTTTTAAAAAAGGGTAGAATGGAAAGAAAGAGAGAAGGGCAATTTTTAAAATGAGCACCAAAGAAATAATAAGATAATGACGTAATGTGCATATATATTTAAATATCAACAGAAATGCATAACCTGGAAAGAATATTTGGAGCTGTATCCTGACTGGCGGATTCGAACTGTCTCCAGCATCCCAGTGTATCGGAGCTGCCTGAGTACCAAGGCATCACTGAACCGTAAGGGCAGCTAAACAGAGCAAATGGGAAAATGATTAACCCAGAAAAACAGATCTCCAAACTACCACCTGTAGTTTGGCATGACTAACTTGTGATTATCTTGAGATTGATTGGAGGTGGTCTGGTTAAATACAGCTAAGGTGATAGACAAGCCTACCTCCCACCTGGTAGCTACAGATAAATTCTGACTATCAGACCCTAGGGAAAAGAGACACCAAGCTTCTAGGTTCCCCTGTTGTGGAGGGAGAAAAGTAAAAACTCAGAAGGAATATACAGTTGGACCTTCAACATCGGATGTAGGGGCACCCAACCCTCTGTGCCAGTTGAAAAATCCATGTGTAACATTTTTTAAAAAATTCATCCAACGTGTGTGTTTGTGTGTTTATTTATTTTTTTGCGGGGGGGGGGGGGGGGAGGTTTTTGCTATAGGGAGCAGGCACTCGCCAGAAAGACAGAGAGACAGAAAGCGAGAAATCATCCCCTGGGGGGATGGCCACGACACAATCCCTTCTCCTCCATTCTCCTCTCGGGATCTTGGGCACGCACGCACATGTGCCCGGCATGAGTTTAAGACACTGGGTCCGGGACTCGAACTGCAGTCGCCTACATGGGAGTCCAGCGACATAGCCATTATGCCAACTGCTGGTCCCACTGACAATCTTTAAACGTGCAAAATGCAAAGCAATTCTATAAAGAGAGTTCAGTAGCAGATAACATGCCAGCAGGTGGTGTGGTGGTTGGGATGCTGGATGCCACATGGCTGGCTCCAAGGTTCAAGTCCTGGATCCAGCAGCTTAGAAGATATTCCAGCAAGTGTGTGTGTGAATTTGTGTGTGTGCCCAAGTTCCAAGGGGAAAATGGGGAGAGAGGATTGCAGCATGGCTCTTCCCTGGGGGGTGATTTCTTACTTTCCCTCTCTTTCTCTGGTGAGTGCATATACCCTATAACAAAAACCTAAAAAAGTAGAGCAACTAAAGTTTCATAAAAGAAAACCTTACTATCAGTAATATTTTTGGTGTTTGCCATAGGGCGTGGGCACTCGTAGGACAGAGAGAGAGAGAAAGTAAGAGATTGCCCTGAGGAGAGGCCATGCCACAATCCCTTCTCCATTCCCCTCCTGGGGTTCTGGGCATGCAGAAATGCACATGCACCCAGAATGATTTTCAGGCTGCCGGGTCGGGGCTCATACCACAGTCAGCCAAGTGGGAATCCAGCACATTAACCACTACACACCCTGTTGGCTCCAAAAGAACTATACTGATGATATTTCAAGAAGTATTTGTTTCTTAAATTCTAGGAGATGCTACATCAAACCCACAAGAAGACCTCATAGGCGGGCACGAATGGGCATTAGAAAAATATCTATATAAACTATTAATGGGACGTATTTTCCTTACGAACATTAGAGACAGCTCTCCCCCTCTACTTGTTACCCTTAAAAGAACTTAGAGCTTAAAGTAAACTGAGCTTTCTGCTCCCCGTCAGAGGACGTTTACCTTTTCAGCATTAGAGCGAATGCATTTTACAAAATACGGTTCTGCTTGACCAAGTGTCTCCATCAGCTTACTCAGTGACGCCTGCAAAACAAAGCAATATTATTGGCACGTCCTCCCTTCCAACTGGCACAAGATGATCTGTAAATATAAAGGACAACTTTGGCAAAATATACAAAAACTAATGGTAAACAAAGAAAGGGGTTTGTTTCTGAGAAGCAAATGGTGTTAATTCTCATGCTGGTTAAATACAGACAATGATGGCAGTTTATTGTTAAAGCTGACAGCCTAAATACTGCAGGAGAGGGCCAGCCCCACAATGCTGTGGGTTAAGCCCCGTACATGTGGAGTCAGAACCCACACGGCCAACTGAGGGTTCGAATCCTGACCCCACCGGCTGAGAAGACACCCTTGGCGTGTGTGCACACACCCCCAAACCCTGGCAGGAAGAAGACGTGGAAGAGAAAGGGCTGTGGCATACACACGTCCCATGGAAGGGTGCTTTTCCAACTCTTCTCTCTCCTGCAAGCACACGCAGAGTCCGGGAATTATTTGCAAATACGTGAAAATGTTTTATTATTCCATAGTTAATGTACATATGTGGTATATATTACGGTATCATTACACATAGTCCTCGTACGAAATAACTTCTTCACTCTTCTTTACATTTCATGGAACGACCTTACTAAACGCATCCAGCCCCGGCTCCCCCAGGACAGCAGGTGAGCTGGCACTCCTGATCCTTGCTCTAGCACTGCCTGCTTCATTGCAATGCCTGCGCACAAGCAGTCAAGGGTCTTCTTTCATTATTTTTTTATTTTTTTGAGAGATTTTTGCTATAAGGCGTGCGCACTCACCAGAGACAGAGAGAGAGAGAAACAGAAAAGCGAGAAATGACTCTGCTCCCCAGGGGTGATGGCCATACCACAATCCTTTCTTTTCCATTCTCCTCTTGGGATTTGGGGCATGCATGCACATGCACCTGGAGTGAGTTTTAAGCCTCTGGGTCGACCCGAACCGCGGTCAACTACGTGGGAGTCCAGCAATGTAACCATTATGTTATCTGCTGGTTCCCTATTCTTAATAATGATCACTTACACCTTGTCACTTTTTTCCTGATCAGTCTGAACCAATCTGTAAATTTTTTTATGCCTGTTCTAAGAACTGGCTTTTGATTTCACTGATTTTTCTCTACTCTTTCTCTGTTTTTGATTTAACTGCATTCTAGTGCTACATTTATTCCTTTCTTTCTTCTTGCTTTGGGTTTAACATGCTTTTCTAGTACAAGCTTAGGTTATGGACTTGAGATTTTATCTCCTTTTCTTTTAAGAATTATTTTATTTAACTTTATTTATTTATTTTAATTTGACCAGAGAGGGATAGAGTGAGTGAGCGAGAGTGCGTGCGCGAGGGGAGGGGGGGAGAGAGAAAGTGAGAAAGCAAACTGCCAGGTCCGGGACTTGAACTGTGGTCGGCCACATGGGAGTCCAGCACCCTTAACCGCCACGCCACCTGCTAGCCCCTTATCTCCTTTTTAAATAAAAGTGTTTAGGGACCAGAACTTGGCATAATGACTATGTTGCTGGACTCCCATGTGGTTGACTGCAGTTTGAGCCCTGGACCCGGTGGCTTAAACTCGCATGAGACGTGTGTGCATGCATGCCCAAGATCCCAAGAGGAGAACAGAGGAGAAGGGATTGTGGTGTGGCCATCCCCCCTGGGGGGTGATTTCTCACTTTCTGTCTCTCTGTCTCTCTCTTTCTCTCTGGCAAGCTCACATACCATATAGCAAAACAAACAAACAAACAAAAGAACAACAAAAAAAAAACTCTAAAAAAAACCAAACCAATAAAAATAAATAAATAAATGAGTTTAATGCTACAAACTAATCTGGGGGCACTACGTGAGCTGTAAATCACAAAGTTTGCTATTTCATCTCATTTAAAATATTTGAAAGTTTTCTTTCCTCTTTGACTCATGTATTAGAAGTTTCTTCTTTATTTTCCAAATATTTAGTATTATCTTTCTTTGATTTTTTATTTGATTCCATTACAATCAAATAAAACATTTTTGTATGATTTTAACTCTCTTAAATTTGCTTAAGGTTTGTTTTATGGTCTAGTTTTTGATCATGGGAAGTGTTCCACAAGCAATTCAAATAAATGTATACCCTACAGTTCCCGAGTAGAATGCTCTATAAATTCCATTTAGGCCAACTAGATTAATAGTGCTGTTCAAGTTTTCCAGGTCCTTCCTAATTCTCTACTTACTCTAACAATTACCAAGAAGCGTGCTAAAATATCCAAACATAATTAGAGGTTGGCCCATTTTTTCCTTCATATCTGTGGGTTTTGGTTCAGGTATCTGAAAGCTCTGTGATTAGATAAGTACAGACTGTCGCGTATTCTTGGTAAAGTGCCCCTTTTATCATCACGAAATAGCCTTCCTTACTGCTTCTCTTCTTGGCTCTGGAGTCCACTGTGTCTGACACGACCATGTCCATTCTAGCCACTTTCAGTGTTTGCACGGTTTATTCTTTTTCATTTTTGCTTAAGTAGTCTTCATTTTTTGTTTGTTTATTATTACTGCTACTATTTTAGGTTTTTGCCATAGGGCATGTGTATTTGCTGGACAGAGACATAGGGAAAGTGAGAAATCACCCTCTGGGGGATGGCTATGTGCAGTCCCTTTCCTCTCCTCTCAGGATTCTGGGCACACATGCAAACACACCTAACAAGGTTTTCAAGCCCTCGGGTCCAGGACTCAACCCATGGTCAACCAAGTGGGAGTCCAGCACCTTAACTACCACACCACCAGCTGGCTCAAACTTTTTCTTTCAAAAATTAATATATGCATTACAGAAAAAAAATGCATTATATATAGATGTGTGTGTGTGTGTGTGTGTGTGTATATATATATATAATGCATATATATGTGTATATATATATATATATGTGTATATATATTAAATACTTAACTGAGATCGTACAATATGTGTCAGACTTTTTTACACATCATGAACATTACTGGCTCAAGGCCCTAAAGCTGTGACTTTGATAAGAAAGAATACACCACACCAACTCAATCTGTTAGAGAGAAGTGTAATCCTACCATTCCTGGGAAGAAAGGCAAAAATTTTTCTTTTTCTTTTTTTTTTTTTTTAGGATTCACTAGGGCATACTTTTTATTTTAAGAAATCACAGACTTCAAAAAGTCCATTGAAAAATACAGTAAAAATCTGCATGATTTTGGTGCAAGAAAATCTTTTTTAATTTTAAATGTATTTGTTTACACTCACTCACTGTGCATCATTACAGCATACAGAATGAGACCCCATCCAGAGTACACCGTATACAGGCTCAGTCAAGGATATTACCACATGTGTGACCGTCAACAAGCCATTTTCAACTTGTTTCTTATGTATCTTGCTTCTCTCCCCCCTCCCCAATTTCTCATTCTTTACATTTCAACTTTTAGTATCACTGTATCTCCAGAAGTTTCTTGTAGACAGGCGGGTCTTCCGTTTGATCTGAGCTGCCAATACCCAGTCCTGAACAGGAGTGCTCACGGCATTCACTGACAGTCACTGTAATGACTAATGTGACTGCGTTAAGGCCCACCACTGTACTACTTGCTTTCTGTTTACCCTCTCTCTTCTGTACTCTTTTCCTCTCCACTCCTGACCTTTTAAAACACACTTCTTTAATTTTAGAGAAGTTCCAGGTTCACAGCAAAAATGAGCAGGACTGAGTCCCCATGCATCCCTTCAAAACCCCCTCCTCCCCATTTCTCCTGTTATAAACATGCTGCATCAGTGTGGCCACTCTGCTGTGAGTGATGACGCCACACTGCTACCTTACCCTCCAGCCCACCAACTGCAGCAGGGCTGGACAGTCTGGGAGACGCCCGGGCAGACGTGCACTCGCCACGGCAGATCCCGCAGGTCCGGCCACGCCCACGGCCACGAGCCCTCTGTGCTCCGGCTACTCAGCTCGCTCTCTCTCTCTCTCTCTCTCTCTCTCTCACCCCGGCAGCTGCTGTTCTTCTCACTGCCTCCATACATTATGCCTTTTCTAGAATGCCATATAGTTAGAATCATGAACTACACAGCTTTTTCAGATTGCTTTCATTTAGCAATATGTACTTGAGTTTCCTCTAGAGCTTTCCATGGTCTGATAGCTCATTTCACTTTACTGCTGAATAATATTCTGTTGCATGGATAAACCACGGTTTAGCCATTCAACTTCTGAAAAAATGGCTGCTTCCAAGTTTTGTTATTACGAGTAAAGCTGCCTTAAAGGTCTGCACAAAGGTTTGTGTAAACATTACGTTTTCAACTCATTTGCGTAAATACCAAGCAGTGCAACTGCTAGATCAAACAGTAATTTTATTTTATTTTTTGTTATTTAAATTTTTTAAATTAGGATTTTTGTCTTAGAGCATATGTGTGCTAGAGAGAAACAGAGACTGTGAGAGGGAAAGTGAGAAATCACCCCCCAGAGAGGACAGTCACGTTGCAATCCCTTCTCCTCCATTCTCTTTCTAGGATTTTGGGAATACACGCACACGTGCCCAGTGTGATTTTCAAACCGTCAGCTCTGGGACTTGAATCGCAACCTGCCCTGTGGGAGTCCAGCTGCCTTAACCACCATGCCGCCTGCTGGCCTCAGAAGTCATTTTGGTTCTGTAAGTACTACCTGAACTGCCAGACTGACTTCTAAAGCAGATGTGCCATCTGTGTCCCCGCCATGAGTGAGAGAGAGACTGCCGCGCTCCACAACCCCACTGGCGCCTGACGCCGTCTGGACTTCTACCATTCCACTAGCTGTGTAGTGCTGTCTCTCTTCTGTTCTGTCAATCCCTAACGACGCACAGGCTTGGCATCTGTGCATCTTCTTTGGTGAAGTGTTGTTCTTCCTCCCATTTAATATATTTGAGTATTTTAGATGAATGTATCTAGGGGCGTGTCGGTTAAGTCTCTGTACTGTTCAGTGGCTCCTCTGGGGTTACAAATAGGAGCTGCCGTTGGCCATGTGGGACCCGGCCCCCTCCACCGCGAGGCGATGGGGCTGGCTTGATGAGCGGTCTCAAACATGCTCTCTAACTGCTCTGCATAGTGCGCACAGCAATCTCGATTTCAACAGCAGTGTGCAGGAGCTCTGGCCACTGTACCATCCTCATCAGCGCTTTGCAGAATCTTTTTTTATTACAAATCACATTGCAAAGTATATAATTACCTTGCAGTTTTAATTTTTATTTCCCTGATAAATCATGTTGAACAGGTTTTGATAGGCTTATTGGTCTTTTGGATACCATCAGTTATAAACTCCTTGTTCAAGATTTTTACCGATTTATCTATCTGATTATCTTTTTAAAAAACTAGTAAGTGGGGTCTGGCAGCTGGCGTGGGGTTACACTGGACTCCCGCGTGGCTGACTGTGGCTTGAGTCCCAGACCTGGTGGCTTGCTTTCTCCCTGCCTCCTAACCCCCTCATTCTGTTCCTCTCTGTTCAAATTAAAACAAATAAATCAATAAAGTTAAAATCAAGTAATTCTTAAAAAAAAAGAAAAAACTAGTGTTTGCGTCTCTATATACTCCACACACACTTGTTCTCAGATGCACTGTAAGTGTACTCTAAAACCCTGGGGCTTGTGTCCTTCCATTCTCTAATGGTGACTTTATGTTCGACAGTTTCACTGAAATAAAGTCTAGGTACTACTAAAATATACACACTGTGGTGTGTGATTTACATGTTAGTAAGTTTACAGAGTCATGGAACTATCACCATATCCAGTTTTAGAACTCTTCTCTCACCCCAACAAGCTTCCTCCTGCCTTTTCAGGCAGTAACTATTCCATCCACAGCTCCAGGCAATCACCGATCTACTGCTCGGTGCTAGAAGCAAACCATCTTCTCATAAAATCTGTTATAGAGGGTTTTTCCTCTAATAATGACAGTGAGCGTGAGCCTTGGTGGTGTAGGCATAGGGCCCCACTCTGCAATGCTGAAGCCACACGGAAGACCAGGAGTTCAGATCCTGGGTCCACCTTAAACACACCAGGCACACAGGGAACACTGCTTCTCTAATACATGTGTGCAAGAGAGTAAAATCATGCACAGCACTGCCATCCACCAGATTCTCTGCTTCTTTTCATAAATATGTATCAGATGAATATAACTTTAGAGAGAGAGGATTTGAGAATGACAGAGGAGGTCATGAGAAAGCTGCTTTCTCTCTCGTCCCGCCTTACAAAATGATTGTTAAAGCACAACGTGTAGTCACACGCATCACCCCATCCAAGCATGCTGTGGCCGCCCTGCCCTTCCCCTGGTAGTCTGAGAGACACACGTCCTTCTGTGGCGGGGGCAAGACAGGAAGTAACCTGAAACTGGGCGCTGATGCTGGGCGGCTTCTTCTTCTTGTGCAAGTGAAGAAGAGACTTGGTGATCCGATCCTGCAGGGTTAGCCTTGTCAGGTGCTTCAAAGATTTTACCTCTAGCAAATGCTAAAAAGAAGAGGAAAAAAAAAATGTTCACATAAATTAATCTAAGAAGAAGGAAGGTCTCAGCCCATTTCCAATCTACCCAACCATTTCCTGTCGTACATGACTGTGACGAGTATGAAACACAGACACTAAAACATCCATTCTGCTCTTTGGCCTTTTCTAGGATCAAGAAAGCTAGAAAGAAAACTCCATTTCCCCAAAGTCTCTTGCATCCAGAGTTCCGGATGTAATTTCAGTTCATAATCAAACATCCACATCCATGTGATGAGAATTAAGGAAGTACGATTAAAAAAAATTTTTTTTAGAGGTTTTTGCTATAGGGCGTGTGCACTTGCCAGAAAGACAGAGAGAGACAAAGAGACAGAAAGCGAGAAATCACCCCCCAGGGGGGATGGCCACACCGCAATCTCTTCTCCATTCTCCTCTTGGGATCTTGGACACACACGCACACGCGCCTGGCGAGAGTTTAAGCCACCGGGTCCAGGACCCGAACCACGGTAGACTACATGGGAGTCCAGTGACAGTCATTACGCCAACTGCTGGTCTCGATTAAAAATTATTTTAAGGGCCAGGAGGTGGTATGGTAGTAAAGTTGCTAGACTCCTACATGGCCAAAAGCAGTCCGAGTCCCAGACCTGGTGGCTTATTTTCTTATTTTCTCTCTCTCTGATGAGTGCATATGTCCTATAGCAAATTTAAAAAATAGTAAGAGTTCAGTAGGTGGTGTAGTGGTTATGGTGCTGGACTCCCATGTGGCAGACTATGGTTTGAGTCCTGGACCCAGAGGTTTGAAACTCACGCTGGACATGTGTGCATGTGTACCCAGAATCCCCAGAGGAGAACGCAGGAGAAGGGATTATGGCATGGCCATCCTCTTGAGGGGGTTAATTTCTCACTGTCTCTCTGGTGAGTACACATGCCCTATAGCAAAAATCTCTCTCAAAGATTATTAAAAAAAATAATAAACAAGAAACTATTTGTGGACCAGCAGTTGGAATAATAGCTGTATTGCTGGACTCCCATGTAGTCGACCGCAGTTCAAGTCCCGGACCCAGTGGCTTAAAACTCACGCCGGGCGCATGTGTGTGCGTGCCCAAGATCCCGAGAGGAGAACGGAGGAGAAGGGATTGCGGTGTGGCCATCCCCTCTGGGGGGTGATTTCTTGTTCTGTCTCTCTCTGTCTTTCTGGTGAGGGCACATGCCCTATAGCAAAAACCTCTCCCCCTCAAAAAAAAAATTTAAATTAGATAAAATTCAGAATTTAATCTTAACCTGGCTCAAGGAAAAATACAAATATATTATGTAAAGATCTTTAAAAGCAAAGATTTATATTTATATTAGTGAGTTTTTAAAATATTAGAAAATGGTATATCACAAATGAATATCTACCTGAATCATTAGGCTAAAACTATCAAGAATTATGGAGTATGAGCTAAAATTTTTTGCTATGTAAAGTAAATGTTTGTGGAAAAATGTAAAAATAAATGAAAGAAAAAAATTTAAAAATTAAAAAAAAATTTTATTTAATTTTTTTTGGAGGTTTTTTTTTTCTTTCTTTTTTTTTTTTTTTTTGAGAGATTTTTTTTTTTGCTATAGGGCATGTGTGCTCGCCAGACAGACAGAAAGAAACAGAGAGACAGAAAGCGAGTAATCACCCTGTAGGGGGGATGGCCATGCCACAATCCCTTCTCCTCCATTCTCCTCTCGGGACCTTGGGCACGCACGCACATGTATCCGGCATGAGTCTAAGCCACCGGGTCCGGGACTCGAACCATGGTCGACTACATGGGAGTTCAGTGACATAGCCTTTAAGCTAACTGCTGGTCTTGAGGCTAAATCTTTTTGTAACAGTCAGGATTATTTCTAAAATAGTTAACTAAGTGCATATGATTAATCCCTATCCTGGACACATATAAGATATTTCTTGTCTTTAATTTGTAAAGACTGTTTGCATAGGTAATAAAAAATACGCATTAAGGACCAATGGAAAAAAGTGTTCATAATACTCACCTTTGGAAGAACAGGCTTGGATTTGAAATTTTTGTTTCTCCTATAAAGAGAAATCATTCATTGGAAAAAGTTTTGAGTTCAAGATGAGTGAGTTCAAGGTTTCTACTGAAAGCATATATGCCCATTCCTAGAACGTAGGTCCTCTACAGGAAAACACTACCCGATTTAACCAAGCAGGAACCTTTGGGAAGGACGGGTAAATAGGATAAGGAAAGGGGTAGGAGATGCCTGCCCTGCAATACAGGCGATGAGCAGGCTCTAACCCGATGCTCGGTAATAGAATGCTGGACGTTCTGAATACACCCTCATTTCCTGGATGTCAGGAGGGCTCTGCTCTGCTTCCTTACACCTGCAAAGGTTTACTCCTGTCATTTCAAGCCCTTCACTGAGATGCCTAAATTTCATGAGTTTGCAAAAATACACTTTTCACCAAAACATAATTTATTTTTGGAAATTAAAAATTCTTCTATTCCCCTTTTTC
Source organism: Tupaia tana (assembly GCA_026018925.1). NCBI lineage: Eukaryota > Metazoa > Chordata > Mammalia > Scandentia > Tupaiidae > Tupaia > Tupaia tana. The sequence continues at coordinate 468,673 of JAKSZU010000028.1, forward strand.
CCCCTCCTATTCATAACTCAGTATGACACTGAAATCATGCTTTTTAAGCTTTGTTTTTTAATTATTTTTACAACATCAGAAATAAATGGAAAAAGTGTCTAATGCTCATGAATATGGGCAGGGAAGTTAGAAAGGCCAGGGAAGTAATCTAATATAACCCACTAGAGTGTAACTGTACTGTCTCCAAGCCTCGGTGTCATTACGTAATTATGTCAAATGAAGATGGCAATACCACCTAATTCTAAAAGCTGCGAGGATTGGGGCCTGCAGGTGGTGGGGTGGTTAAGGATGCTTGAACTCTCACATGGCCAACCATGGTTCAAGTCCTGGACCTGGCAGCTTGCTTTCTCATTTTCTCTCTGTCCTTCTCTGGTCAAATTAAAATAGATAAATAAATACAGTTAAACAGAATCATTCTTTTTTTTTTTTTGGAGAGGTTTTTGCCAAAGGGCATGTGCACTCGCCAGGAAGAGAGAGACAAAAAGACAGAAAGCGGGACCAGCAGTTAGCGTAATGGCTATGTCGCTGGACTCCCATGTAGTCGACCGCGGTTCGCGTCCCGGACCCGGTGGCTTAAACTCACGCCGGGCGCGTGTGCGTGCGTGCCCAAGATCCCGAGAGGAGAATGGAGGAGAAGGGATTGCGGCGTGGCCATCCCCCCTGGGGGGTGATTTCCTGCTTTCTGTCTCTCTGTCTCTCTCTGTCTGTCTGGCAAGCGCACGCGCCCTATAGCAAAAACCTCTCCAAAAAAAAAAAAAAAAGACAGAAAGCGAGAAATCACCCCCCAGGCAGGATGGCCACACTGCAATCCCTTTTCTTTCATTCTCCTCTCGGGATCTTGGGTACTCACTCACACACGCCTGACCTGAGTTTAAGCCACCAGGTCCGGGACTCAAACCGCGGTCGACTACTTGGGAGTCCAGCGATATAGCCATTACGCTAACTGCTGGTCCCCAAAATAATTCTTAAAAAAGAAAAAAAACAACAACAACAAAAAAAACAAACTCACGCCAGGCACATGTGCGTGCGTGCCCAAGATCCCGAGAGGAGAATGGAGGAGAAGGGATTGCGGCGTGGCCATCCCCCCTTGGGGGGTGATTTCTCGCTTTCTGTCTGTCTCTGTCTGTCTGGCGAGTGCACGCGCCCTGTAGCAAAACCTCTTAAAAAAAAAAAAAAGTAGTGAGGATAAGATAAGTGAATATAGAATTCAGGAGTAAAGCAAGACCTACATACATGAAGCCTGTTACTATCATTACACGGGAGGGTGTCATTAAACAATAATTTAGATATGAATTAAGGAGTCTAATTCAATCACCTCTAGCAAGTGGAAGAAATATGTTTGGGATCTTTCTAAAATAAATGAATGCTGGTAACTAAGAACTTTGTACTGGTCTGCTATGCATGGTTATATCTGTGTCCTCAAATCAGTTCTAAGATCCAGTAACAAGGACTATCAAGCTTGGGTAAGTGGTCTATTTCTATAATGATCCCATTCATCATTTATAGGTGACTTTTTCGGCTTGATTTGTTCAAAGCACCAGGATTAACGGACAATTTAAGATTAGGAATTCCCCCAAAAAACAAGCTAATTATGTTTTTCTTTCTCTGGAATTAGGATCTACAGACAGCAGTAAAACTCTTCTCCGTGAGGGACACACTGGAGCACAGCTCTCCTGGGGTATCGGGGAGAAGGCAACAAGTCAGCCCGATAACCACGCGGTTCACACCTCTACACTGAATGCTATTTAGTCAGAATTTTACTCATGAACATATTCCTTCATTTCCCCGCCTCCTTTCTGCAGCCAAAATGTCCAATCTATGATACGCAGCAGTCCGCGTGACGGACAGGTACTGACGTGAGAATCCCGTGGGCTCTCTCCAGAAGCTTGCTGCTCGCTGAGTTAGCAAACACCCCGTCTCTGTCCAGCAAGGAGGTGCTGCTTGACAGTCTGCTTTGGTGAATCCCGGTCCTTCCGTTCCAGGCAACAGCAAATGTCTCACTGTAATAAATACAAACTTTCTTGAGTTAACTAAGACACCTTTAGTTTACACTCTGTATCACTTAAAGAAGTAAAACCCACTTTTTAAATACTAAAGTTAAAATGTAGACAATAATGCTAAACCAGGAGAAAATGATTTCATCAGAACAATGACCAATCAACTGAAACTAACTTTTTACTCATTCAGAATAAAAAATTCCTATGGGTTCTGGTGCATTCACATAAAAATCCGCATGTCGATGAGCACATCACACAGATTACATCCTTTTAACGTTAATTTCAATTTTATTTATTATCATTATTCTTCACTTTTGACCAGAAAGAGACAGACAGAAAGGGAGAGTGAAAGCAAGCTGCCAAGTCTGCCATGGCCAGCCATGTGGAAGTCCAAGGCCCCAACCACCACACCAACTGCCGGCTCCAGATGACATCTTTAAATACAGTTTTCATTCAACAACCCGGAAATAGTATAACAGAATAGTTTTTCTCTTTATTGGGTTTGACAATTTGCAAATGCTACTGTATGAGTATTTACACTGGTTAAGAACGTTTTCATGGTCCAGTCTGTGACCTGGTGGCTTAAGCAGCTGGATCCTACATGGCCAACTATGTGGTTCGAGTCCTGGACCTGGCAGCTTAAAATACATGCCAGGCTGTGCGTGCAAACTCGAAATCATAAGAGGAAAGAGGAATGGAAAGGGAGGGATTACAGAGGGACAATGCCCCATGGGGGTGTTTTCTCACCTCCCTCTCTCCCGCGAGTCCATGCACCCTCTAGCAAATTAAAAAAAAAAAACAACCAAGCAAACAAACAAAAAAACAACCCACAAAGAACAGTTTTGCTGTTTACATGTTCTTCTTTTGTACAGATTATGTCAAGTCTCAGTCCTAGCTCACCACCAGTTCGGACAGTCGAGCCTTTCCTCACTGTGATCAAGTTCCTTTGCAGGCATGTCTCGTAAATGGGCTTACATATGGACTTTCACAAAAGCAGTTCATCATTCTGTGAGTACCTAAACTCGGGTAACTACTTGAGACCAGCCCAGATGACCAACCTTATTTTATAAAGAATTATTTATTTATTTTTATTTATTATTCTTTAATTTGACCAGAAAGAGATAGAGAGGGAGAAAGCAAGTTGCCAGGTCCAGGGCTCGAACCATGACCGGCCATGTAGGAGTCCAGCACCTTAACCACCACGCCACCTGCCAGCTACCAGCTGACCAATCTTAAACCAAGATGTCAGACTAGTTTAACCAATGCATAGAGGCCAGAAACCAACACAGACCACTTCAGGTACCCAAAATCGAGAGTCCACACAAAAAAACGCAAACAGGCAACTGGAAAACTGAAAACCATTAAAATGCTCTGTAAAATGTGGTGTGGCCATCCCCCCGGGGGGTGATTTCTTGCTTTTTGTCTCTCTCTGTCTTTCTGGAGAGTGCACACGCCCTATAGCAAAAACCTCGCCAAAAAAAAGAAAAAGGAAAAAAAAAGAAAAGATTAATTATCTAATCTGTCGTCAGGTCAAATGTGGCATGCTAGGATGGAGACGGTTTCACCGTGAGCCAAGCATCACCGTAAATTACAGATCGCACACTGGGAGACAGGAACCGACCCCATCTGCTGTGAGTGAGTGTATTCACAGCTGGACACCCGAGGCCGACGAACCTGCACTTTTTAAAATAAGCATTAAAGTGTCATAAGAGGGGCCAGCAAGTGGCACCGTAGTGAAGGCACTGGACTCCCACACAGCCTACCATGGTTCAAGTCCCAGATCTGGTGGCTTACTTTCTCACTCTCTTTTTCTCTCTCTGTGGTCAACCACAGTATGCGCCCCAGACCTGTTAATTTGCTTTCTCTCTCTCTTTCTGTTGAGCACATGTGCCCTATAGCAAACTTTAAAAAAATAAAATAAAAAATTTAAAAAATAGAGTCATAAGCAAGTTACTGAGCACAAAAGTAACGAATACACATTAGAAAGACACAGTTAAGTCAACTGGAAAAAAGTGACCCCATGAAATTACACCTTCATTTGAATGACAAGCCATTCTTATCACAAGTGCACTAAGAGGTTCCATAGTCTTGATGATGTTTAAAAGGTGGAGAAGACACTATAGAAACCAAATTACGACCTTCTGCTAATACAAATTACTATTTTTATTAAATGATATCTATGAAGGACAAAAAATTTTATTTATAAACTCAGAAAATTACGTTACTTTCAAAATGTACCCAATTATACTGCATTGACAATGGTCAAAGGTGGGGTTAGCAGGTGGCATAGTGGTTAAGGCAATGGACTCCCACATGGCTGACCACGGTTCAAACCTTCAATCTGGTGGCTTGAAACTCACACTGGGCATGTGTGCATGCATGCCCCAATCCCAGAAGAATGGAGGAAAAGGGACTGGGGCATAGTCAAACCCCCTAGGGGGTGATTTCTCACTTTCCCTCTCAATCTCTCTGATGAGCACATGAACCCTAAGGCGAAAATCTTTCAAAAAAAAAATTGGAAAAAGGTAAGTTTTAGTAATCCCACTCACTAAGAAAAGGTACTGGACAGTTTGATATAAATCAAACTACTCAATTATTACTTACCAGTACGATTTCAACATAGGAAAAAAAAGCGTAATAACCCTTAATATCTCAAAAGGCAAAAAATTCAAGAAAAGTCTCAGATATTAAAATACATGAGTTCATTTAAAATTATCCTGAGTAGAGACCAGCAGATGGCGTAATGGTTACGTCACTGGACTCCCAAGTAGCCGAATGCAATCGGAGTCCCAGACCCAGCAGGTTAAAACTCACACTGGCACATTTGCGTGCATGCCCAAAATCCCAAGAGGAGAATGGAGAAGGGGTTGTGAGGTGTCCATCCCCCTAGGGGGTGATTTCTCGCCATCTCTCTGTCTCTCTGTATCTCCGGCCTGCATACACATCCTATAGCAAAAATCTAATTAAATAAATTAATAAATAATAACTAATTCATTCTAGGGAAACTTTTAAAAAATCATACAATTATTTTACCATAAGTAATCACAGACAAAGATTTGTTAAATCTTTTCTTTTTTCTTTTAACTTTTTCTTTGGAGAGGGTTTTGTTGTAGGGCGCGTGTGCTCGCCAGGAAGACAGAGACAGAAAGAGACAGAAAGCGAGAAATCACCCCCCTGAGGGGAATGGCCACACCGCAATCCCTCCTCCTCCATTCTCCTCTTGGGATCTTGGGTACGCACGCACACACGCCCGGCGTGAGTTTAAGCCACCGGGTCTGGGACTCAAACCATGGTCGACTACATGGGAGTCCAGCGACATAGCCATCACACTAACTGCTGGTCCCAAAGATTTTTTAAATCTAAACCATGAACTTATTTTTTACATTTATAAAGCTTTAGGAAATAAAAACACATACCAAGCTGACTTTCTTCACACTTTCCGAGTCACGAGCATATTAATAAGAATGCTACTCGGTGGCTGGGAAAGCCATGATGTATTCCTGTGTCTCCTTGCACAGAAATGCACCATGCCTTTCTCGACAGCCCCGCAGTCACTACCTTCTGTTACCCCATAAACATACAAACCAAGCATACTTACTGTTGGTGCTTTTCATTCAGGGTATTCATGCCTTGGAGATCAGAGAGAGGTGTTCTGGGATTTTTCCGAGTTATATCTACCATTAAAAAAAAAAGCAGGAATTTTAAAATTAATGCTAAAAATATGAGACAATTTTTCAAAAGGCAAATGAAATGAATAAACTTCAATAGTAGATACTTGTTAAATATGTCAGAATGTCTAAATAATAAGACCCAAATCCCTTAACTGTCATTCACAAGACTGACTTGTTTAACAACAAACTCAAGCAGGGAATTTAATAATGAACTCTTTATTTCTCCTGCTATTTAAACATTAACAGGAAATACAAGGGTATCTAGGCTTAAAGTCAAAAAAAGAAATTTACACAAATTCATTTCCTTTTTTAAAGAATTATTTATTTTATTTATTTATTTACAACTATTTTTTTTTTCCACATGAGTTTTGGCAGAGAAAGTCAGAGAGAGAGAAAGGGAGGGAGAGTGAGAAAGCAAGGCACCAAGACTGGGAGTCGAACCATGGTTGGCCACGTGGAAATTCCAGTGCCTTAACCACACCGCCATCTGCTGGTCCCAACATGAATTCATTTCTTATTCTGATATTCACAACTTTCTAACGTGATCCCTTTGTGTCATTTTTCAGAGACAAATGTACTGCTGACGTGGACATACGTTGTTAGAGAACAATCAGTCTTACAGATAAAGACATAAGGGGTGAAAGGAGAGAAACGGCTTGTTAAGGACTACCGATCTTAACAATGCAGTGTCCTTCAAGTCCTATGACAGCGTCTAGGTGCTGTGACATAAGGCTGTCCTCCGTTCCTAACACACACAGAAGCACACGACTACAGGAAGCTCTGAGGAATCCACAACAGTCTATTAGGGCTAGTGAGCAAGTTCAGAGAAATGACAGGAAACAAGATCAATGCATGGAAGTCAGTTACTCTCCCATACAGTAGCAATAAATAATCTGCTAATGAAATGAGAAAACTCTTTCACTAATAATACCACCAAAAATAGAAATACACTTTTTAAAAAGAGTACAAGCTGTCTCCACTGAAAACTGTCGAATGCCGTGAGAAGAAATTAGAGCCGACTTAAACAAACGGCCAGTCGTCCATACTTACTGGGACACGGCGTTAGGATGGCACTGTTCTCCAGCAGCGCACGCTCCATCTCGGCTCCCTACCTTTGCAGAAACGGACATGATGAAGCTAACGCAGATCCGGAAAGGCAAGGGACACAAAATGGCCAAAGCAATCTTGCAAAGAAAAATAAAACTGGAGGCCTGAGACTTCCCTGTTCAAAAGTTATGACAGAGACTGCAATCGACCAGCGCAGTGCTGATAGGAAGACAGAACCGATCAGTGCATCAGAGCTAGGAGATCAGAAGTCAGTCAGTCCGACTGTGATCAACTGGTTTTGTTTTTTTTTTTGAGCTTTTTTTTTTTTTTTGCTATAGGGTGCGTGCGCTCACCAGACAGATGAGATAGAAAGTGAGAAATCACCCCCAAGGGGGATGGCCACGCCGCAATCCCTTCTCCTCCATTCTCCTCTCAGGATCTTGGGCGCGCACGCACATGCGCCCGGTGTGAGTTTAAGCCACCAGGTCCGGGATGCGAACTGCGGTGGACTACATGGGAGTCCAGCGACAGCCATTACGCTAACTGCTGGTCCCATCAACTGGTTTTTGACAAGGATTTTGTGACAACTAAGAATGAAGATGGGTCAAAACCTCAATGCCACTGCTAATACTAAAAAGCATTTTTTTTATTTTTTGCTATAGGGTGCGTGCGCTCGCCGGAGAGAGAGAGAGTGAGAGAGAGCCAGAGTGTGCACAAGTGAGCACACGTGCAAAAGTAAGAAACCACTCCCTGGGGAACGGCCATCGTGCAGTCCCTTCTCCTGCATTCTCTTCTCAGGATTCTGGGCGTGCACACACATGTGCCCAATGTGATTTTCAAGCTGCCAGTCTAGGACTTCAACAGGTGTCAGCCGGGTGGGATCCTAAATCTTAACCACCACGCCACCTGCTGACCCCACTAAAGAATATGTGAACACCAAAAGCACAAGCAATCAAAGGAAAAAATGGATAAACTGGACATCAAAATTCAAACTTTCTGTGCTTCAAAGGACACTGCTTGATCAAGGAAGTCAAAATATAATTCACAGAAGGGCCAGCAGGTGGTGTGATCACTGGGGCACTGGACTCCCACATGGCCCACTACGATTCAAGTTCTGGACCTGGCTGCTTGCTTTCTCACGTTGCATCTCTCTCCGGTGAGCGCATGTGCCCTGTGGCAAACTAAAAAATAATAATAATGATTTTAAAAATTAAATAATTCTTTTCAAAGTACAGCTTACGGGATGATAGAAATGATCTGTAAATCATATATCTGATATAGAATTTGCATCTAGAACATAAAAATAACTCTTACAATACAATGATTAAAAGACTAAGCTCAATTTTAAAATGTCCAGAGCACTGGAATAAATGTTCCTCTGAAGACATGAAACAGCGAATAACAAGCACACGGAAAGATACCCAACATCATCAGAGAAGTGCCAACAACGCTACAACAAGATGCCACTCCCTGAACGGCCAGAATCAAAAACACAGGTAAGAAGTGCTGTCAGAGATGTGGAGAGATCACAAGCTCTGTACGGCTGACTGTGAGGGCGCAGTCACTCAGCCACCATCTAGACTTACAGGTAACCCGGCAGTGCCATTCCCGAGTACAGATCCTCGAGAGAAGCGAGGGTACCAGCAGAAGTGTAATGTGCTCTATGTCAACAACACGGTTATTGTTCAATAGCAGGCACATATAACACGTAAATGACTGAATCGCTGACGTCAAGGAGAGGCCGTAATATTCGTGTGTGTATGTATATACGAATGCAATTTTCCTTGTTTTATTTGTCCTGTTCTTACTTTATAAACACTGACTACTCCTGTAACAGGTTATCAATTTTTATTCTCCATATCCATTCTTTTCTCTGAAAGATTTTTGCTATAGGTTGCATGTACTTGCTGGAAAGAGAAAGTGAGAAATCACTCCCCAGGGAGGATGGTCACACCACAATCCCTTCCCCCATTTTCCTCTTGGGATTTTGGGCACACACAAATGTCTGGCGTGTTTCAAGCCACCAGGTACAGGACTCGAACTGCAGTCGGTCACATGAGAGTCTTCACCGTAGCCACTACACCACCCGCTAGCCCATCCATATCCATTCTTATCTTCTGTATACTGAAACATAAACATCTTGGGCCTTTCCTTAACATCAGTAACTCAACTGTCAATTTTTAGCTATGTTTCTTCTATTTATTAAGTTCATACAGGTGTTGTTTTATGCCTCTGCCTGTCTTATTAGCTCAAAGACACTTTATAGTCTTGAATATTTGCTATTACATTATTAAATTCCTGTCCTTAAATTATTCCATAAAGTACTCACAGAGAATTTTATTCTTTCTAGAAATACCTTCTTTTTTTCTTTAAGAGATTTTTGCTATAGGGTGTGGGCACTCGCCAGACAGAGAGAAAGATAGAGAGACAGAGAGAGAGAAATCATCCCTCAGGGGAGATGGCTATGCTGCAATCTCTTCTCTTTCATTCTCCTCTCAGGTTTTTGGGAACACATGCACATGCACCCAGCGTGAATTTTTCTGGCTCTTTTTTGAGTGACATTTTTGTTACAGGGGACATGCACTCACCAGGGAGACAGAGACAGACAGAAAGCGAGAAATCATCCCCCACAGGGAATGGCCATACCACAATTCCTTCTCTTCCATTAGCCTCTTGGGATCTCCTGCGTGGTTTCTAATGCTTTTTTAAAAACACTCCTTTTTCTTGCCAGAGGATCACATGTATTTGCCTATGAGAGAGAGCACGCACAACCCACAACAGGGAGCGGCTAGCCAACGAGGAGTGGGCAGGAGGATAAAGATGAGGAGAGACCTTGTTAAAAATACCTATTTCAGGGACCAGCAGACGGCGTAATGATTACATCACTGGACTCCCATGTAGTCACCCATGGTTAGAGTCCCGGGCATGTCTGCAAAAGGACATTGAAGGAGAAGGGATTGTGGCATGGACATCAGGGGTGATTTCTTGCTGTCTGTCTCTGTCTCTCCAATGAGTGCACATGCCGTATAGCAAAAATCTTAAAAAACTTATTTCAGGCCATCAGGTGGCATGATGGTTAAGGCGCTGGATCCCACATGGCCAGTGGTTTGAGTCCAGAACTTGGTGGCTGGAAGGACCCACTGGGCACGTGTGCATGTATGTGTGCCCCAAATCCCTCGAGGAGAATGCAGGAGAAGGGACTGTGGTGTGGCCATCCTCTGTGGGAGATGATTTCTCACTTTCTCCTCCCCTCTCTCTCTGGCTAGTGTGCACGTCCCATAGCAAAAACTTAAAAAAAAAAAGAAAAGAAACAGGCCAGGTGTTGGTCCAGTGGTTACACAACTAGACCCACTGGCCCCCCCATGGTAAAGGTCCTGGTTCCCCACCCTGCGGTCTCCCTAAGCATGCCGGGTGCACACATGTACACCCATGATCTGGGCCACCTGACACAGGGCGGGTCACGATGTGAAGGCCTGGCTGGTGGTGTCTGACTCCCTCTCTCTGTCTCACGGAAGAAATAAATAAGCTTTTTAAAAAGAAAGAAACTCTTCTCTGATTTGCCTACTTTTGGTCCTTTTCTAGCATTTTCAACTAGTTGGTTATTTTAAATTTTTTCCTAGGCTTCATCATTGTTACCTGGATGAAAGTTGCTCATTCATTTCACCATACACCAATTCACCATTACCTAGTGGTCCTCTTTGTTTTTTTTTAAAGGAACAATCTCCCAAGCCTGAATTTATAATTTAATATATTATAAAAGTTTTATTTTGGGGACCAGCAGTTAGCATAATGGTTATGTCGCTGGACTCCCATGTAGTTGACTGTGGTTCTAGTCCTGGACCTGGTGGCTTAAAACTCACACTGGACACATGTGCGTGCATGCTCAAGATCCTGAGAGGAGAATGGAGGAGAAGGGATTGCGGCGTGGCCATCCCCCCTGGGAGGTGATTTCTCACTTTCTGTCTCTCTCTGTCTTTCTGGCAAGAGCACGCGCCCTATAGCAAAAACTCCCCCCACCCAAAAAGTTTAATTACTGCTAGTACTATAATGAAAAATGGAATAAACTACATAAAGCAATGAAAAAGTTTCAAAGTCTACAAATGTAGAAGTTTGCATGTGAACACACGGAAATGCAAAAATTCCATCTAGAAACCTCTGCTAAAAGTGATGCCTTTCTATTCTGGACTCACAAACAGTAAGCCAGAATACAATAAGTTTGTGGGCTGTCAGGGTGAGAGTCACAGAAAAACAAAGCAGACAGGAGTCCGTGGATGGCATGGTGGTTAAAGCACCGGACTCTCACATGGCCAACTGTGGTTCGAGTCTCGGTCCTGGGAGCTTGCTTCTCACTTTCTTTCTCTCTCCATCTCTCTGGTGAGTGTGCATTCCCTATAGCAAATTAAAATAATAATGAGATGATAATAATAAAAATAAATAAAATACAATATTTTTTAAGAAGCAGATAAACCACTTGCAACCATTTATAAGCTAAAGAGAATAAACTTAAGTTCTCAGAAAAGATTTATAGGTTGTTTTAAACAATGTACTATGGATTAAAAAATTCTGAATAGATGGGGCTGGCAGGTGGTGTGGTGGTTAAGGGCATTGGACTCACACTTGGCCGACCGCAGTCCAAGTCCCGGACTTGGCAGCTTCATTTCTCCCTTTCTCTCTCTCTCTCTCTCTCTCTCTCTGTCTCTGTCTCTCTCCCTCTCTGGTCAAACTGAAATAAGTAAATAAATGGATAAGTAAAGTTAAATAAAATAATCCTTTAAAAAAATTCTGAATAGAAAGAGAATCAGAATGAGGACTTCTATACCTTTCAAGATACAATAGCAATAATTAAGTATAACCTTTAAACAAATAAAATACTTACCTTTGTTCTTTCTAAAATAAAAAAAATGTAATACTATTTTCCAAAACACATTACATATTTTCTTATACCCAAGACAGCAAAAGTAAAAGGAATTGAAAAAGGAACCTGCAACATTTGTTTTTAAGAACTCTACCTATATTCTCCTTACACTGACAACTGGACACTAAAATTTCAATCAGAAAACTGTGAAATGAGCAAGCTAAATTTGTGGCAATTTGTTAAAAGCTCAGAACAGATTATGCAAGTAATGTAGGTCCATTACATGCAAGTTGCTGAGTTATGAGGCTCAGTATTCTAAAGAATCCATTTCTTCTCAAGATAACAGTAGCCCAATAACCGTAATTTCATAATAGGCCGACAAGCTGATTTTCATGCAGAATGAATGTAGCAGGTGGTGAGCAAGGAGGAAATGGAAACCAAGGGCATTATTTTACACCAATTTTATAGAAAAAGCAAGCAAACAAAAATGAACACGAACCGTGAGCCTGTTCTGCTCCCGTAAGCAAAAACTCAAATGTGGGGCTGCTCCAAACCTGGCGCGGCTGCAGGGCCGCAGTCAGACTGCGCGCGCACCATGGACACACAACAGCACTGCTGATGCGGACGCCCACGTGGAAGCGCACACCGAATCCGCTCACTCAGAGATAGAGGTGAGGGCGTTCTGGGGCGCGCTGGGTGTAATTCGACATCCAGAAAGCAGTGTTCATTTCATGGGTGCCTACGTGTATCAAAGCTTACGGAACTGTTGTCTTTGTATGCAGTTTCTTTTACTTCAATTAGACCTCAGTAAAACATTTTTAAAAACGAGTAGGAACAGAAGCAGTGTTCATTTTTGTCACCACTAAGCTGCTTGAAAGACAAATGGAAACCAACTCAGTGATCAAAACCAAGCATTGGATTAGCGATTCAATGATCACAGGCAAATAGCAAAGTCACCCAATTTAAAAGAACAAGTATATCCACATTTTCAAGACAAAGAATTAAAGTCTCAAAGAAAATATGCCCAGACTGTTCAGAAGGTTATGAAGGGCTCGCTCATGCAGTCTATGCCGCGCCCTGGTGTAGAACACTCCGGGTTTCCATTTCCTGATAACCATATGACGGCACGGAGTTGAGCAGGATTTGCAGCCTTACTGTACTTCTCTTCCTTGCACCTCTGCAGAATCTCTAAGCTCCTCTGGTGCACTGGGTGTTGGAGAAAGCTAAAACTATCCATACTTTTCAAAATTGCACATGGCGCTGTATCATCATGTCCTTAGGAAGCAAAAGAAAAAAATGGAGAAAAGAAAAAGACATTATATAAACCCAAACCAACAGAGAGCCAAAAACAATGCTGCCAACTACTGTAAGAGTGTGCCACTAATGTATCAAACAACAGAGGTCCAAGTGAGTGAGTTTTCCAATTAATCTGAGGAAATTACATGAAAACATTTAGGTCCTTTTTAGGCATTCAAGTGTCTTTTTAAGTACTCAAAGTATTGTGAGTTAAGACACTAAAAATTTCTAAATTAAAACACTAGGCAAATTTCTAAAACAACACATGTACGTGAGTTATTTTATTTTTAAAATGCACTCATTTTTATCAGGTCTGAACTGTAAGTATATAGTTGGCAACACTGTAAGGAACAATGCCGAACCCCAAAGAGAAATATACCCACGACAATGTCCGCAAGCTCAACCACCGCGTAACGGCCCTGCAGTCAGGCACACCCGCAGGCCCCGCCGAGTGTGTGCAGGGAAGCGGGAGCAGCCCCGCAGCCCCGCAGCCCCGCAGCATTGCTAGCTCAGAGCTCGCAGAACCCCGAGAACTGTCCCTTGCCACCACTCGTCAGGACAGGGCACAGAAGTCAGCCACCACAGGAAGGGAGGGGGGCCTTCGGGAATGGGCCAAAGCCAGCCCCGAGCACTGCCTAGACAGCGAGTCGCTCGGGCACTGAGGGCAAGGAGTGTTCCAGTGCCGTGAATTAGTAATACGTGGGTTTAAGAGAACACGGGTTCCCCACTCAGAGGGGCTTGTGTATCCATTACTCAGAGATCACCTTCAGAAATGGGGCATAAAGTTCAAATTTAAATGAGCTTGCCTCTAAAAAACAAAGGTCCATAATTTAAAGAGAGGCAAATTAAGCCACACACAATGAACTAAATTTCTACTAGTGCTTTTTTTTTTTTTTTTTTTGCTATAGGGCGCGTGCGCTCGCCAGACAGACAGAGAGAGACAGAGAGACAGAAAGCGAGAAATCACCCCCCAGGGGGGATGGCCACGCCGCAATCCCTTCTCCTCCGTTCTCCTCTGGGGATCTTGGGCACGCACGCACGCACACGCGCCCGGCGTGAATTTAAGCCACCAGGTCCGGGACTCGAACCACAGTTGACTACGTGGGAGTCCAGCAACATAGCCATTACGCTAACTGCTGGTCCCTCCACTAGTGCATTTTACTGCATAACTAGGAAAGAGACACAAAGGGACAATGGCTAACAGTTCTCAAGGGAGAGTAGTTTTAACAGTTAAGCAGAGGCAGCGCGACCTGAAGAGGTTCGCAGAGCATGCCTCAGTCCCTGCGCACACTAAAATCTGGTTTCTATACCCAGATAATAAGCATCTGCAGTTAGCAAAGAGCGGGAATTTTATAAAACCTTAAACCAGATAATACTATATACTGACATAGCAGGCTTTTAAAAAATGAAATGGATTTTAAATACTTTTTAACTAAAAAGTAACTAAACTCACAAACACAATCATTTACCCAGCAGGGAAAGTCAACAGTTGTAGACATGCAGTGTTTCGAAAGAGGACAAGTGCTACCAAGCCTACTGTACATGCGGAGTCGAAAGCCACCTCAGCTAAAACCCTGTCTTTGCCGTCACCAGAAAGCCCCAGCTGCTGGGCAGCTGGGAGGAAGGAAGCCCCCGCATTAGACTAGCCTACACTCCGCTTGGTGGTCAGTCGAGGGGCCCAGTTAGCGAGGGCTACAGACACTTTGTCCGAACACAACTTGATGAAGTTGTCACCAAACTATTCTGGCCCTGAGATGGCTATCTTGATCATCTCTTAGTCAGAAACAATTAAGAAGATTTCGGAGTTCTATGTAAGAGCTCAGGACATTAGAATATACTAAACGATTACTTAGCGCTTTAAGAGATCATTCAACACTGCAAGGGCTATACGCTATTTTTGTTTGATTTAATGAACTGCAGCACGGCCGTGGAGATAAGGGTCCTCTGGTATCTGTGGCTGTTTTGGGGTCACACCACCGCGTCTGGCATTCACACCACTGCGTCTGGCATAATTTTTTTTAACCTCTGCTCAGTTCTTACATTCTGCTTGCTATGCCTCCTCTTAAGTCCTTTAAATATCTGAACATTATTCTCCACGCGGGGAGACAATGCCAAATCTTAAAGTGACACCCTTTTGTTTGTTGTATGCACCGATTCCCTGTCAAGATGGTTCAGTTTCCGAGGGTGGTCTGTAAGTACACTCTCGGTGGGATTATTTTCTAAGGAGTCTCAACTCTTAAGAGGCGTATTTAGTGTTTGTTCATGCTAGTTCCTGGTCCCGTTTTGTGGACAATTTCTTAGTACGAGATTATGCACCAAACACAGAGTATAAACTCAGACCCCATACTCATGCAATGTGCTTGCTGGTGCAGAGTAACACTCTGCTCAAGTAAAGCTGAATCTATATGGATGGAGGACCACGGGTTCAGTTCCCTGGTGGACCTGTACACAGTGGCCACACATGGCCATAACTCTGGCTGGCTGGGAGGGCTGGGGTGCAGACTGTAGTGAGTGTACCTTTTATTGAGTATTATTAGAGGAACAAAAATAGTTATAGAAAGCAAAAAATACCTTTATATTGTCTTTCATAGTTAACTATGCATTTACAAACACATATAGCCCGAGTATCCCTTATCAGAAAAGCTTGGGAACCAAAGTGTTTTGGACTTCATTTTTTTTTATTCTGGAATACCTGCACCCCCTTTTTCTCATCACTGTCACCCAGTGGGCTATGTGCAACTATGTTTTGCATGCCTGCATTTTGAAAAGAGTCCCTTGCACGAGGTCAGGTGTAGAATCTTCTTTCTTTCTTTCCTTCTCTTTTTTTTTTTTTTTGAGAGGTTTTTGCTATAGGGCGCGTGCGCTCGCCAGAGAGACAGAAAGCAAGAAATCACCCCCGAGAGGGGATGGCCACGCCTCAATCCCTTCTCCTCCGTTCTCCTCTCGGGATCTTGGGCACGCACACACACGCGCCTGGCGTGAGTTTAAGCCACTGGGTCCAGGACTCGAACCGCGGTCGACTACGTGGGAGTTCAGCAACATAGCCATTATGCTAACTGCTGGTCCCAGGTGTAAAATTTTCTGATTGTGGTATCATGTTGACAGAAAGTTTGTCAAGCATTTCTGCGTTCAAATTTTCAGATTAGGGAGGCTCAGCCTGTTCATGCCATTTCTTTAAAAAAAAAAAAAAACTGTCCGAGGTTGCATGTGCTGACCAGAGAGCAAACGGAGCCCGAGCACGGCACGTTTTCCAGGTTGCCAGAGGCAGGACTGCTGCACTGCAGGCTGGTCCTCTAGCTCCTCTGGGTAGTCTATTCGGTGAGACCCGGTTCTCATCTTTTCCCTCAGTTCTTCAAACATGACTACCTTTAGGTCTATTTAAAGAAGCCTCAAGTCTTCACTAACTTCAGTGTCTGACTTTCCTCAGGAAAGATTTCTACTGATTCTTTTTTTATGGTGTATAGGTTAAACCCAGCTGTTTCTTTGTGAGTAATATGATTTTTTTATTTTAAAACCAGGATCTCACTGCGCACAATTCCCCAGCCTCAGCCTTCTGAGAAGCAAGACGACAAAGCATGTGGCTGATCTTGCTTTTTAGTGTGGCCTCGGCTGGGAGGAGCAGCACCAGTCAGGGCTCACAGCTGCATCAGGGCCTGCCTGCCTCACGGCTTTGCCTTAAACACTGGGTGGGTTACGTAATACAATGCGGCATCCCTGGAAATCAGGTTTTCCCATTGCTGTTTCTTGTAGTTCTTTCCTTTTCTTGTTCTAATTTGTTAAAAGGCACATGCACTTGGCAGAGAGAGAACGCACCCCCCCAGTGGGCCATGGTCACATCAGACCCCTTTTCCCCCACTGCTCCATCCTGCGGGGGTTTGGGGCACACATGAGCGGCATGCCTTCCAAGTTGCCAGGGCCAGGAGTCACGGTGCACAGTAAACCATGTGGGATCTAGCGCCCTTAACCAGTAGACCAAAGAATCCATTTTTTAAAAAGAATTATTTATTTATTATTATTTGTAATTTGAACAGAGAGAAAGAGAAAGTGAGAAAGCAAGCCCCCAGGTCCAGGACTTGAACCGTGGTCAGCCATGTGGGAGTCCAGCACCTTAACCGTTGTGCCACCGGCTGGCCCCAAAGAATCAATTTTACCAATAGAGAAGATATAGTTTATAACACTGCATGTCATTGCCCAAACTGATAATAAGTATTTAAACAACTGGATTTTACAAATGGATTTCAAATACCAAAGAGCATACAATATAAATAAGCTTTGCAGATAGTGATGCATTTAACAGTAAGTACAAGAAAAGTTGCTTCTCTTAGTTATGTCTTAATAAGACACTTATCAATTTTGAATGGTTTTATTTATTTTAAGTTCATCATAATAAAAAAGAAAGCATTTTAAACTAAAAAACTTACCCTAAAAAAAGAAAACTTAACAAATAAATAAAAAGAAAAGAAAACTTTTGGGGGACCAGCATTTGGAGTAATGGCTATGTCACTGAACTCCCATGTAGTCGACTACAATTCGAGTCCTAGACCTGGTGGCTTAAACTCATGCCGGGTGCATGTGCATCTGTACCCAAGATCCCAAGAGGAGAATGGAGGAGAAGGAATTGCACCCCTGGGGGGTGATTTCTCACTTTCTCTCTCTTTCTGGCGAGTACACGTGCCCTCTAGTCAAAAACAAAAAACAAAACAAAACAAAACCCTCTCCAAAAATAAACAAACAAACAGAAAACTTTCAGGGCTAATAAGTGCCATAGTGGTTAGGGTGCTGGACTCCCATATGGCTGAATCTGGTTCAAGTCCTGAACCCAGTGGCCTGAAAATCATGTGCATGCCCAAAATCCTGAGAGGAGGATGGAACAGGGATCAGGGCATGGCATCCTCCCTGGGGTTGATTTCTCACTTTCCCTCTTACTGTCTCTCTCCGGCAAGCACGCGTCCTATGGCATAAAACCTACAAAAAGATAACTTTTAGAAATCACACTGTAAAAGATCAAAGCAGTTTGACGTAGTTCTTTTACTTCTCCAATAACTATAATTCTCCCTACCAGCAAAATAGAGTTCATGACTTACAATCTAAAAAATAGTAAGTTCAGGGACCAGCAGTTAGCGTAATGGCTATGTCGCTGGACTCCCACGTAGTCAACCGCGGTTCGCGTCCCAGACCCGGTGGCTTAAAACTCATGCCAGGCACGTGTGCGTGCGTGCCCAAGATCCCGAGAGGAGAATGGAGGAGAAGGGATTGTGGCGTGGCCATCCCCCCTGGGGGGTGATTTCTTGCTTTCTATCTCTCTGTCTCTGTCTGTCTGTCTGGTGAGCGCACGCACCCTATAGCAAAAATCTCTCCAAAAAAAAAAAATAGTAAGTTCAATTATTTTGCCTTTCTGTTTAGAAATACAAACGCCCAAGTATATTCATTTCAGATAGTGAAGAGCTGAACCGAGAACTTCACAGGTGGTGCACAATCACAGGCGAGCTCTCCCCCACTGCCACTGAAGGGCACACCTCGCGGTCAGGAAGCCCTGCCGCGCGGCAGTGGCCTAAGACCAGGCCTACAGCAAAGGAGCGTGCGGTGTCCAGTGGGCTGCGGGCTCGCTGCGTTCCCACAGAATGGGGATATGGTGATTTAGGCAGAAGCACACAGAACAAGTATCCTGCTTTGTTCATTTCTAAATTGAAAAGTAAAACCTAACGAACTCAGTTAAGGGTAAGGGGAAAGAGATGACCACTTGATGAACAGGTGCTTTACATCCATCATCCACTCACTCTATCCTCGTGCTTTCTAAGGCAACGCCCACTCTGTTTTACAGAACAGAGACACTGCCCAAGGTCACAACGTGATCAGTCAAGGCTCTATGCACTCTGGGGCAGTCACCTCTGCCCAGTTCGCATTCTCCCGACTGAGGCTTTCACACTGTGTTTCTCACAGCATAAGACAAAACCAGAAAAGGTAACAAGATTAAGCTCTAAGTCATTAAACGATCACTGTCACTTCACTTGTTCAAAATCACCCCACTGACTACTGAGGGCCTGGTAACACTGAACGCTGCAGGCCTCTCGTCCCCACAAGCAGCTGCTGATCAAGCGCACCAACTCCTCCCTGCACACATGGAACACACAACCTCGAATCTTACAACGTGCATTCAACTCGTCAGGTCGGAAACATGACATTAGGGTACTATACGAAAACAAACAAGCTAAAAATTATTATTGTGACTCTGCCTTTTAAAAAAATTAAAAGATGAAGCATGGTAGAGAACTAGTAACCACTGCTTACCAGACTTTCTCTGAATGTGTCTTTTCCCAGCTTCCCTGAAAGCAACCATGGCTCTAAAAAAAGCCCGGAGAACTGCCCATCGGAAGACAGCTACAGGGTCAATTCCAATCATCCCCGAGATAAATGCATTCTTGCTACTTCGCAGAAGAGCTACGATGTCTGGGCGCATATGATCTGTATTTTTTTCCCGGAAATCCTACATGAAGAGAGGACCAGTGTTATTTTACAGCATCTGGATTTTTAAAGTGGTTGGGACATCTAGGAGCCGTAAACAGGCAGGAAACATCACCTGCCACAGCACAGGACTAGCGGTGACAGAACACAGACTGTGGTTAAAATGCTACATAGACAGATGAGGGCATGAAGCTGCCGTCCCAGGGGCGACGGTGCAGAGGAGGATGTCCAGTCTAGCACTGACTACAGGCTCAGAACCCTGTTAACACCAAGCGCAAGGTAAGCAAACCCTGCGAGGTGCTGCAGCTTCGCAGAGCACCTCCCACACTGATGATGTTTGGAGAAGGTCATCTAGCACGATGCCATCTGTCCTCGCGCACAGAAATCAGCTTCACTCATCTCATTTCCTTTAAAACTGTCCTTTACTAATTCCTCTTCGCTCTCTTGAGAAGGGGGAAAGGGGAGACAAGCCAGGTGGCTTGGTCCTTGGCTTGCCCCCGACCACCTTAAAGCAAAGTATGTACCATATAAGAAAGTTAATACACTGAAGTGACATCATCACCACCACAACCCTCAGGTAACCCCTACTGACGGCAGTCGAGGTGTGAAGCGCTAACTTACTATCTATAGTTTGTATGTGTGAACCTAAACAGGTCTAAGGGCTCAGCCGAGTGGCTTGGACTCTGATGCTGTGCTATGCAGAGATGACATGAGAAACCTGGGCTCCATCCCAATCCAACATAGAGGCAGGCACGATGCTGTGCCGGTCACCCCGCCACTCCAAAGGCTGACGCAGGAGAATCATATAGCCAACACTCTGGCTAAAAAGGACAATAAACAGGGAAAGAAACTACTTAAAAAAAAAAAAAGAATTAAAAAACAGGGCTGGCCTCATGGCCTAATAGTTAAGGGAAAAAGACTGCACACAGCTCACCAAGGTTCAAATCCCAGCTCAAGCGGCTTGAAAAAAACACAGAGTGCATGTGTGTGCATGCACAAAGGCCCAACAGGATGGAGAGGTGGAGAGGGCACTGCAGTGTGACCATATCCACCGCGGTTTCTTTCTCTATCTCACTCGCTCTCGCTCTCTCTGTGACTCTCACTGAAGAGTACATGGGCCTTCTGGCAAATTAAAAAAAAAAAATTAACACATAAAATGTCCCCAATTGTTACTGCACAAAATACAAAGAGGGTGAGTGAGCCAGGACAGTGGTGAAGCTGACAGCACACCTCTACCCCGGGAGCACAGTCAGTGAGAGGCGCACTCACCTTCACCCCGTACTTCACTCTTCCCGCATAGTGTTTGATGATGAAAGCAGGCTCCATCACAGCTGGGAACTCGATGTAGGAATTATCTTCATGTTGATGCTTAAACTTGTCTAGCAATGTCTGATTGGTAGCCTGTGGGAAACTGAGTGTAAAAGGGAGGGAAACCAAGAGAGAGAACACAGAGTTAGCATAGTCCGTCCTTATGTCCACAATGGCTGGACTGCTGTCTACACACCTGGCGACTGACAGTTCTCATCAGACTGTCTAACCCTAGTCTCTGAAGAAGCTCAAATGTGACTACAATAAGGACTGCTGTTCTTATTCCTTAGATGAGGGACTGGAAGCCATAATCTGGCCGTATCACACTTTACAAGTAGCAGAACGGAGAAATTCATTCGGATCATTAGAAATGCAGCTGGGGGGGGGGGACTAGCAGATGGTGTAACGGTTACATCACTGGATTCCCATGCGGTCAACCACCGTTTGAGTCTAGGACCTGGCAGCCTAAACTCATGTCAAGCACATGTACATGCATGCCCAAGATCTGGAGAAGAGAAAAGAAGAGAAGGGACTGCGGCATGGCCATCCTGTGGGGGGTGATTTCTTGCTTTCTGTCTCTCCAGTGAGTGAAGGCATCTTATAGCAAAAGTTTCTTTAAAAAAAAAAAAAAAAAAGAAGAAGAAGAAATGTAACTTGGGTTGCATGGTGCCATGCTACTGTAAAACCCAAGGAAAATAAAAACAGAAATCATACGTTCTTTGGAACCAAGAATGCCCAAAAAAGGAACAACCTCTCAATTTGCACAGGTCTTAAAATCCATAGTCATTCTTTGTTTTCCTATTTCTTCAAAAATAAGCAGTAATTTCCTTACCTCTCCCAATTACATTCACATTTCTACATTGTATCTATCACACTATTTCAGACATGTATCAGTGGACTTGTACTTATGGATTATGCTGATTGATCGGGCATTGTTTGTAATATGGTGTGTGTGTTTGCCAGAGACACTGAGAGGGAAAGTGAGAAATCATCCCCCAGTGGGGACCAGCATCATGGCTATGTCATTGGACTCCCATGTAGCCGACTGTAGTTTGAGTCCTGGACCCAGCGGCTTAAACTCACGCCGGGCGCATGTGCATGCGTGCCCAAGATCCCAAGAGGAGAATGGAGAAGGGATTGTGGTGTGGCCATCCCCCTGGGGGGTGATTTCTTGCTTTCTGTCTCTCTGTCTCTCTGGGAAGTGCACATGCCCTATAGCAAAAAAAAAAAAAAAAAAGAAAAAGGAAAGGGAAAGAAAAAGAAATCATCCCCTGGGGGGGATGGCCATGCCACAATCCCTTCTCCTTCATTCTCCTCCTGAGATCTTGGGGGGACACACACACACATGCCCAGTGTGATTTTTCAAGTCCCCAAGTCCAGGACTCGATCTGCAGTTGGCCATGTGGGAGTCCAGCAACATAACCACTAACCAGCCATCTGCTAGCCCTTCACCGAGCATTTTATACCCATTAATCATAAGTAACATCTACTGGGAATTAGACCCAGCACAGACGTGCACTCTAGACCTGACTGCTCGGCAAGCTGCATCTACATAGCTCACTTTCATTTCTGAGCTCGTTCTAAGGGAAAAAAAAAACAAGTGTGGTGGTGCATGCATGTATGGTCCCAGCTGCTCAGGAAGCTGAGGCAAAAATACTGCTACCTAGCAAGACATTGTCGAAAACATCACACATATACAAAAACACACACCCCACCAGAGAGAGAGAAAGAGAGAGAGGAGTGCATAGCAGGAAATATGGGAATTTAAAGTTCAGAAGCAGGCAGCCATGGGGCACACTAATGCAGCCCTGCAACGCTGGATCCCCTGGGAAGGTTCTGGACTCAGCCTGGGCCTTCTGGTACACTCCAGGCACGTGTACAGGTGCCTGTGATTCAGGCTGGCTGAGGCTGGGGGTCAGGGTCAAGAACATCCTGCTGAGTGTGTCTGCCTGACTGTCTCTCCCTTTCTTTCACGAAAGAAATAAATACACTTGAAAAGTATAAATGAGGGACCAGCAGATGGCGTGGTGGTTGGGGTGCTGGATACTCCCACATGGCTGACCACGGTTCAAGTCCTGGACCTGGTGGCTTGCTTTCTCACTTTCTCTCTCTGGTCAAATTAAAATAAATAAATAAATAAATAAATAAAAATACACACACACACACACACACACACACACATATAAAATGAAAGTTTAGAGGGAAAAAAATCGCTAGTAAGGGGCCAGCAGGTGGCATAGTGGTTACTGTGCTGGACTCCGACATGGCCAAAAGCAGTCTGAATTCTAGACCTGATGGCTTGAAAAATTACACGGGACATGTGGGTGTATGTGCCCGAGACCCCAGGATGAAAATGGAGGAGAGAAGATTGTGGCATGGCCACCCTCCAGGGGATGATTTCTCACTTTACCTCTTCTGTCTCTCTCCTGCAGGCACACACGCCCTATGGCAAAAACCTTCAAACAAACAAACAAAACCACTAGTGATTGAGAACACCACAAAGCTACACAGAGGACACAGGAGGCAAACAGAAGCTAGAAGCTAAAGGTTCAGTAGGAGCTTCAAGTAGAGGAAATATCGCCGACAGAAAAAGAGAAAGAATCTTTCATAAAAATATTGGGTCTTGGGGAAGCCACGACACATTTTTGCATAGAAAAATACATCATGACTTTCCTGACAACCTGATAGTTTCATTTAAGAGAAGCTGGAATCATTGGAAAGGTTGTAAAGATGCTGACTGTGTAAAGTAACTGCAAAGTTACCCACAAACTGCTGACTACACGTGCACTGGAGTCAGAACACAACGCCTTCACTGCCGCAGTCGGTTCAGATCCCCACCTGACAGACACACCTGCGCCGAGCTGGTCACCTTCTCTGAGAACGGGCCTCCCAGCCCAGAAAGTGAGCCAGTACAGTTCTGCTTATCACAGAGCTAGCAGAACTACATGATACTAGCATGATCGTAACACTGCTGTCGGCAGGGAGTCCCTAACGTCACCTGCTCACTCTGAAACGTTCAGGCCACTGTAGACTGGACCACGACCCACACCATCTGTGAGACGACAGCACCACCTGTCCTATCTTACCGGCCAGACACCAAAGCATTTATTGAAATAAACTTCCCTGTAACGCTGCTCTAATCACGCACCTCCCCTGCTCGGAACGCTGACGGACACAGGGCCAAGAACGTGTCTGGCTGCAAACCCTAAGCCCAGGTCGCGCCCCGCCACCCACCCGACCTGCGCCTCACTCCTCCATGGCAGCACGGCTCTCAGGGAGGTGCTTGTCTCACTGTCACAGGCAAGGGCTCGTTTACCTCATTTAAATTAAAAAATATTTAATTTAATTTATTATTTTAATATTTCCAGATACAGGGGCGGAGGGAGAGTGAGGGAGGGAGGGAAAGTGAGAAAGCAAGCCTACAGGTCCAGGACTCAAACCATAGTCGGCCATGTGGGAGTCCAGTGCCTTTAACCACCATGCCACCTGCTGGCCCCAGGACTTGTTTACCTTCTAATTCTCTGTGGACCAAAAAGCGTAGGATATAGTTTTCTCTCATTTTTAAATGGAGAAAGAAAATTTCAAAGGAAGGAGAACAGACATGAGAACAGTCTACTCTAAAGCAGGAAAGAAGGAAAGGAAAGCTCTTCTTGGGCCTGTATTCAATAAACATTTGCAGGAAACTATTATCAGGCAAAAGAGGTCGAAATAGAGGCAAATCTTACGTTAGTGCTCATCCCAGAGCTTAGTCTAGAGTTCTCCAAAAGCTAGCTTCAAGAGTAGCCTTGTAAGCATCTCCAGAGCATTCGAAATTACTAATGCCTGGACTCCACCTCTGGGGATTCTGATTTAATCCGTAAGGATGGTGCAGTAGCATCAGATAATTACAAATTCCCAAGGCAGTTGTTTTTTTCTTTTCTTTTTATTTAAAAGGTTTTTGCAATGGGGTGCCTGTGCTCGCCAGAGAGAGAGAGAGAGAGAGAGAGAGACAGAGAGACAGACAGACAGACAGTAGGAGAGAAAGTGAGAAATCTCCCCCCAAGGGGATGGCCATGCTGCAATCCCTTCTCCTCCATTCTCCTCTTGGGATCTTGGACACACACGCACACACACACACACACACGCACCCAGTTTGACTTTGAAGTCACTGGTTCTGGGACTTGAGCTGTGGTCAGCCATGTGGGGAGCCCAGGGACATAACCGCTATGCCATCTGCTGGACCCCCAGGTAGCTTTTATGAGAGGGCAAGACTGACCAAGTACTGCTGTAAATGAATACTCCAATCTAACCTATCTCTATTAAGTTGCAGATTCTGATTCAATCAGTCAAGGGAGGAAGCCTGAGATGTTCTATTTCTCTTTCTTGATTTTTTTTGTTAGACGGTGCTTGGACTGGCCAGAGAGACAGGAGCTAGTGAAGGAAGCACTCCCATGAGGAATGGTCACGCCACACTTCTTTTCCCTTCACCTCTCCCTCGTTTCGAGATTCGCGGCGCACACGCACATGTGTCCTGCATGTTTCTCAAGCTGCCAGGCCTGGGACGTGAACTGCACGGTCGGCCATGTGGATTCTGGCCGCCTTCACCACCACGCCACTGGCTAGCCATAATGTTGTTAATGGCACGATGAGATCCTCCGGAGGACGCGGTATCCTTTACTTCTGCAGTTTACGTAAGTCTGGTACACTGCACAGTACTAATGAAGAACGGCAAACGTGCGGCATCTGCTGCCACTTCCCACCTGCACAGGCATGGCAGACACTGCTGTTACAGGGTCAGTGAGGCCCCAGCATCTGCTTACTGCTGTGACAGGAGTAGTAAACCAGTGGGGGAACAGAGGGTGGAGACGGAATGTGACTGTGACACTGAGAGATGGTCTTTGGGAGGCTTATTAGGATTAGGCAAGGTCATCAAGGGTGGCACTTACGCCTGAATGTTGGTGGCCTTGTAAGAAGAGGAGGAGAGATCAGCCCTGACACAGACGCAAGTTCTTACCCTACTGCCATGTGATACCCTGCACCACCTTGGGACCTCCCAGAGTCCCAGCCAAAAAGATGCAGCTTCTAGACCTTGGTCCTCTAAACTGTGAGGTAAATACACCTCCATCTGTCATAAATTACCCAGTCTGTGGCATTTGGCTGTTAACAACAGAAGAATGGACTCAAGTGTCATGACACTTTTTTTGCTCAACATGAAAACTGCAAACATCTCTCACCAAATAACAATTGATTCAAAAAGGATCATACAACCACAAAATAGACTCAACAACTGATTTAATATCAAACTATGGAAAAGAAATCTTAAAACCTTAGGGAAAAAAATAAGTTAAGTCCATCTAATTTCCTTAGAAAGACACACAAATAAAAGAAAACTTTGGCTCTTCATTTCATAATTTAAAAGAGAAGTTTAAACTTAAGAAGCTATTAGAGGGACCAGCAGTTGGCGTAATGGCTATGTTGCTGGACTCCCACATAGTCAACCGCTGTTCAAGTCCCGGACCTGGTGACTTAAACTCACGCCAGGCATGTGTGCGTGCATGCCTAAGATCCCGAGAGGAGAGAGGAGAAGGGAGGAGAAGGGACTGCGGCATGGCCATTCCCCCTGGGGAGTGATTTCTCGCTCTCTGTCTCTGTCTTTTCGGCGAGCACACATGTCCTATAGCAAAAACCTGTCCAAAAAAAAAAAAAGCGATTAGAGGGGGCAGTGGTGGTATGGTGGTTAAGGCACTGGACTCCCACATGGCTGAACAGGGTCTGAGTCCCAGACCTGGCAGTTTGTTTTCTTGCTTTCCCTTTCTCTCTCTGTTTCTCTCTGGTCAAATTGAAAAATACTAACAAAAGGAATTAAATTTTTTTTAAAGAATTATTTTATTTAACGTTATTTATTTTATTTCTTTTTAATTTTGACCAGAGAGGGACAGAGTGTAAGAGAGAGAAGAAAGCAAGCCACCAGGTCCAGGACTTGAACCGTGGTCAGCCATGTGGGAGTCCAGCACCCTTAACCACTATGACACCTGCTAGTCCCAGGAATTAAATTTAAAAAGAGAAAAAAGGCAGCAGTCATGAGGGCTCAAACGGCCAATAACAAAAATTAAAAGAATCATACTCACTTGCTTTCTTCATCCAAAAGATGGAGCAGTCCTGTTGGTTTTTTGCTAATGAGATTTATGCAGCAGGTGTTATCAATATAATCTATGTTGTGCCAGCTTATACCTTCAGCTCTGTATTCCTCCTAGGAAACCAATAACAAAATAACAATTTATTCATCTTGCAGGAATTAGTAGTTATGTGAAAATAAGAACTGAAAAACTTCTTATCAGGACTAAAAGAACAGTCCAAGCTTTTTTTCCAAATCCCAATCCACACAATAGAAAGATGCCTAATTTCAGTTGTATGAAACATGAATGTATTTCAGATTCCTTTATAAAACATGCAAGCAAATTTTTAGTTAGAATCTCATTTCTGAGACCTTCTGGTCAAAATTTAGAGCTGGATTTGTTTTAATCGCACCACCTATGATTCCACTAAGGAAAAACATTCAATGAAAAAGCCTTTACCCTGCATGACTCAATCTATCAAAAAAGAGACAATGAATTTAATAAAACAATTCCTGGGAAAAGTGGATAACCATCACCTCCAGCAATCAGTGATATAAATAAAATAAAATTCACACACAGACGTAAGTAACTTAGGCAAATACAAACCTTCAAAGGCGTTAAAGAAACTGGAAGGCTTCGGGCCAGGCAGTGGCACGGCGATAAAGCATGGCACTCTGCCAGGCAGTGCCACAGGGGAGGCTCTCTGTTGGGGCCTGGGGACCCCTGAGTGTGCAGGGACATGAGCCCTCACAATCCAGACTGGCTGAGGGCTGGGGAAGGACTGTAGCCTCAGGACCCCATTAGGGTGCTGTCTCTGTCTGTCTCTCTCTCTTACTCACAGAAGAAACTGGTTCACGTTAAAAAAAGGATGGGGCATGGGGACCAGCAGTTAGCGTAATGGCTATGTCGCTGGACTCCCACGTAGTCGACCGCGGTTCAAGTCCCGGACCCGGCGGCTTAAACTCACGCCGGGCGCGAGTGCGTGCGTGCCCAAGATCCCGAGAGGAGAATGGAGGAGAAGGGATTGCGGCGTGGCCATCCCCCCTGGGGGGTGATTTCCTGCTTTCTATCTCTCTGTCTCTCTCTGTCTGTCTGGCGAGCGCACGCGCCCTATAGCAAAAACCTCTCCAAAAAAAGAAGGGAAAAAAAAAAAAAAAAAGGATGGGGCATGGGGCAGTTAAATGCTGTCCATACAAAGCCAGATCTTCAGAGCCAACCCATGGCCTGGTGGTTAAGGCAGCTGGATGCCACATGGTCGACTGCTTAGTTCAAGTCTGGATCTGGCAGCTTGAGAAACACACTGGGCAAATGCAAGCGTGTGCCCAGAATCCCGAGAGGGGAGAGATGAGAAGGGACAGCGCTGTGGACATGCCCTTCTCATGCGTGCTTTCTCACCTTCTCTCTCTCCAGCAAGTACAAGTGCCTTCTGGCACATAAGAAAAAAGAAAGCCAGATCTCACATGGCCAACTGTGGCTCCAGTTCTGGCCCTGGAAGCTTGAACACATGCTGGGCATATGTATGTACGTGCCCAGGATGCTGACCAGATGGGGACGCAGGGAGAGGGGACTGCGCATAACCATGTCTGCTGGGAGTGTGAGGGAAGATGCACTGGCATCCCCCCCTCAACGCACACACACAAGTAAGTAAACACAACTTATTAAAAGAAATTAGGGCCAGCACAGTGGTGCAGGAGCACATGGTAACCGCTGTTCCAGCCTGCTGACCCACAGGGCAATGTCCAGGTTCTGCCCTGAGGGCTCCCCAGGTGCACACACACCAGTTACTCTGTGTGGCTGGGGCTGGCAGTGAACCCCAGGGTGAAGATTCTGCTAGGGAGGCCTTTCTCTCCCTCTGTCCCACCCAGTCTCATGGAAGAAATAAACAGGGAAAAAATTGTTTCAACTAACTTATAGGTATGATAATCGACCATTCCATTACAGGACCAAGTCATCAGATTTCTTTCGCATATTCTGATATAGATGATTCCGTATAAAGGAGGAAAAATAATTAACATTGATTTTAGACATTATATTACTTCTTTAATTCTTAGAATAAGACTGTGAGGTGCGACCCTGCTACATCTAAATGCTTTGTAAATGAAAACACGTGACTGAAATAAAAATTAAATTACTGTTTAATCTAAATAAATTAAAATTTCATGAAACTTCTAAAAAAGTGCTTACCATGGCTATGATTCAAATATTTATGGTTTGAGGGATATGTATACAAATTTAGATACTCACTTGCTCTAATTTAAATATATGCTGATTAAAGTAGTGTTGTAAACGTTCATTAGCAAAATTAATACAAAATTGTTCAAAGCTGTTGTTTTCATAATCTTCAAACCCAAAAATATCAAGAACACCAATAGATAAAGTCTGTAAAACAAGAGAAAATTTTGGTTAACAAATGTTTAAATTTATCTAATGAACAATATCCAAAATATAAGCAACAAAATGTTTACATTCCTTTATAACAGCGGAGAGAGAAAAGGATTATTTTTTGTCAGTATTCAACCAAAATATACCAAAAATTAAAAAATTTTAGTTCTCCTTATCTTCATCTTTTCATTTCTAAATTCTTTTTCTAAATAATTATTTTTATTTAATTTTATTTATTATTATTATTTTTTAAATTCAACCAAAAAGAGAAAAAAAGGGAAAGTGAGAAAGAAAACCACCAGGTTCGGGCCTTGAACCATGGCCGGCCATGTGGGAGTTCCCAGCGCCTTAACCACCACACCACCTGCTGGTCCCCTATAAATTATTTTTAAATGGCATGTTATCACCAGTTTATTAAAACACTTCTTAGGGGAAAATGTATTGAAATTTATCTTACCTTGGTATTGTGTTCCAAATCCTTACTATTCAGAAGTGCGTGATTAATCCGGAAAACTATCCAATCAAACAAGGCACTGTAGAGAGACTTGGCCATGGAGTTCCTCACTGTCACCGCCTAAAAAGTAGCAGCACAGATGACCACGACTATAATCTGACTAAGACCTTACAGCAAATGACTTAGCAAAGTGTCTTTATGAACTGAGTCCTGGCACGTGGAATGCACAACCTAGTAATCTGTGTATTTGCTGTCTTGGGGCGTACTGTGAAACATATATATCCAGGGACATCTTTATCTCTGTTTTGAAGTGCAAAGGAAATAGAGAATAATAAGCAAATGATTTTCCTGCTTACTTTGTATAACCACGGTCAAGCTACTTAAGCTTAGAGCCTGCAACTTACTCATCTGTAAAATGAAGATAATACTACAATTTATCACACAGGTAATAAATTAATTTTTGAATTTCAAGGGGAAAAAATAAATCTTCAAGTTTACTGACAAAAATAATTACATACATAACGGGGAAGACTGGTACCAAATTTTCTATCTTCAACACTAGAAACTTGAAAATAAATAGAAAATGCTTATGGAGTTCTAGAAGAAAAAGAAAAGTTACCCTGGAATAATGTACTTAGGCAAGTTACCAACAAACTATCTTAAAACTATTAAGAAAACCAAAAACAGAATATACACACACACATATATGAGATAATCTAATAAAATCCAGCAAAAGTAAAATATTTTAATACTAAATATACAAGACACAGAATAAACATATTAGTTATCAAAATAAATTTTATAAGTGGGCTGAATATTTTTAGTTAAAAAAAGACCTTCAGATTAAAATAGAAGCTAGAACCTATGTACTGATGTTTTATAAATAGTACCATTTTTATAAAATACACGCTCAGATAGAATCCAGATGTGCTGACAGAAGATCTCTTTACTCCTTAACATACAGTCTTCGAGCTTCAGCCCCGCTCTCTGCCTATCACAGCTGACTCTCAGGAAACCCAACTACCCAAACCGTATTTTCCCAGCCGAGTGAGATCACGCGTAGTGTGTCCTCGCTCACCGAGGTGCGCGGATACCCTCCGTGTGGAAACCACAAACCCGGCACTCCCCGTGGGCACCTCCTTTTGCTCCCTTGGCTCCCTAAGTCATTGCCAGGCCCTCTGACTTTACTATCTCAACTTCTTTCTGTTTAACTCCACCCACTTCTGTCAGTATGGCACCACTCTAGACAAAACATCTTTCCCCTTGGGACCAGAAGATGGTGTAATGGTTATGTGGCTGGACCCTCATGCAGTCCAACACAGTTTGAGTCTCGGACCCTGCGGCTTAAAAGTCACACTGGGCGCATGTGTGTGTGTGCCTAAAAATCCCAAGAAGAGAACAGAGAAGAAGGAATTGTGGATAGGTGATTTCTCGCTGTCTCTCTAGTGAATCCCAAGTCAAGTGGCTTAGAAAACACACTGGGTCATGGGTACAACCCAGAATCCTGATGGGACAGGGGCCAGCAGGTGGCGTGGTGGTTAAGGATACTGGACTCCCACGTGGCTGACTGCAGTTCAAGTCCTGGACTTGACAGCTTGCTTTCTCACTTTCCTTCTCTCTCTCTCTCTCTTTCACTCTGTCCCTCTCTGGTCAAATTTAAAAATAAATAAATAAAGTTAAATTAAATAATTAAAAAAAAAAAAAAAAAAGGAATCCTGACGGGATGTAAAGTGGAGGGACAGTGACTGCAGCATGATACGGCCCCATGAAGGGGCACTGTCGCCTTGACCTCTCATGCACGTATACACACTTTGGCATGAAACAGGAACAGCCAATGATGTCAAATACGACTCGTTTCTAACCTACTGATCATCTATCTATCCCCTACTAATAATATGGGATTTAATGGTGAAGAAATTAAGATGACTTTTTTTAAAAAAGATTTTATTTATTATTATTTTGTTTTTAATTTGCTATATGACACATGCACTTACTAAAGAGAGACAGAGAGGGAAAGTGAGAAAGTAAGTTGAAGTGTGGTTGGTCACATGGGAGTCCACCATCTCAACCACCGTGCCACCTGCCAGCCCCAAGGTTAAGATTCTTGAAGAAAAACGCAAGCCTACTGCTTGAAATCACATTAAGCTTTAAGTTTCTAAGTTACTGAAAATTCACAATCAAATTTAAAG
This sequence comes from Tupaia tana, assembly GCA_026018925.1. Taxonomy (NCBI): domain Eukaryota; kingdom Metazoa; phylum Chordata; class Mammalia; order Scandentia; family Tupaiidae; genus Tupaia; species Tupaia tana. The sequence goes on from JAKSZU010000028.1 coordinate 500,429, forward strand.
GACCTAGAAAATATTTCTGTCAACACTTTTGTTGTCATTTTAGTTCACGAGGGGAAAAAATGCACACTCGAACTTGTAGAAAACCTACTCATACCTCTGCCAGCTTGTATGGTAAAATCAGCTTTTCTCCCACCGTCACCGTCTTCCTTGTGACTAATGCTTCAAACAGCATCTCTTCTTTCACCTACATAGCAAAAAACTAAATTCACTATCTACGACTTACGACAATGGGTTGAATTAGTTTACTAAAAGGCTAAATAGAGAGAAAACAACATGAGATTAGCAGATACATATGGAGAGAGAAACAATAAAATAAGGAAAATAAACTGGGCAAATTTAATATTTCCCAAAGTAGACTTGTCCCACTCACCCTGCTTCCCAAAGCAAAAAAGGGAAAAGGAAGCAGGGTGAGCAAGACAAGCAGGCCTTTTTAATCTCAAGCGTGATCTCTGACTTGTCCAACGAGCCAGTATATCAAACACAGAGGTGAGATTATGAGGAGGCTGAGATAGAAAATGACAGCGGAAGACAACACTCTGCCAGCAGCAACTTCAAAAATCAGATCGATCATTTTTCAGGGACGAGTTCACACCATTCTGAACAGACAGATGCCTGACAAATAAAAAATATATACCCTCTTTCAAAGCTTCCACTGCTCAGCCCTCAAATTATAAGAAAGTGAAAATACCTTGAGGTAAACTACCTTTACGGAATGTAGTAAGACTAAAAATGAATGCTCAGGGACCAGCAGATGACGCAATGGTTACGTCGTTGGACTCCCATGTGGTCAACTGCAGTTCAAGTCCCGAAACCAGGGGATTGATGCTCACAACAGGCACGTGTGCGTGTGTGCCCAAAATCCCAAGAGGAGACTGGAGGAGAAGGGATTGCGGTCTGGCCATTCCCCCTGAGGAGTGATTTCTTGCTTTCTGTCTCTCTGGCAAGCACACACGCCCTATAGAAAAAAATCTCTTTAAAAGAAGAAAAAAATTGATCAAGTTTACATATACTTCAGGAGCAAAAAATAATACCAGATTCCAAAAAATGATGAAACTAAGAAAGCTAAGGAAAAAAAATGTGTGAGTAAAAACCAATTATATTGTGTGGTACATTTCTGCATTTAAAAATAAATGATCTATGCCGTTGAGACAGAAGTTGTTCGAAAGGAACTAGGCTCAGCCTCAGAGGTACTTGGTGGCATACTGAGCTGCAATGCTGGAAGCCACACGGGCTGGGCTCACTGCAGGTCGACTACATGGGAGTCCAGCGACATAGCCATTATGTCAACTGCTGGTCCCTAAATATTCTTAGTTGTACATAACTGACATTTAAAGTAAAAAAAAAAAAAAAAAAAAAAAAAAAAAACACCTTAATTACTTACAAAATAAGTTGCAATGAGTTCAATATGCAATCTATAAAGTTTTTCACTTACCTAATTAAAACCCCACTCTTTACAGTACTACAAACAGATGTTCAAATATACTCAAAACAGAAACACATAGGGACCAGCAGTTAGCAAAATGGCTATGTCGCTGGATTCCCATGTAGTCGACCACGGTTCGAGTCCCGGACCCGGGGGCTTAGACTCACATCGGGTGCATGTGCGTGCGTGCATGTGTGCCCAAGATCCCGAGAGGAGAATGGAGGAGAAAGGATTGTGGTGTGGCCATCCTCCCTGGGGGGTGATTTCTCACTTTCTGTCTCTCTGTGACTTTCTGGCGAGCGCACACGCCCTATAGCAAAAAACACTCTCCAAAAAAAGAAAAAAAAAAAACAAAAAACAGAAACACATAAATCTGCTAAAAACTGAAGTTTCTGGTAACGATGGTTCTAATCCCTCACAAAAAAGCATTTTCCACAATTACGCAAAATTAATCTACTGGAACTTGTTCGCCTTTCAGTAATTCCCCATGTACCTATGACAAACAGGCTTTAAGGGCTAATTTAGTAAAGAGAAGACTCAAACTCCCTGGGGCCAGCAGGTGGTATGGTAGTTAAGGGCACTGAACTCCCACACGGCTGACTGTGGTTCGAGTCCGGACCGGGTGACGTGCTTTCTCTGTCTCTGTCCCTCTCTGGTCAAATTAAAATAAATAAGTTAAATAAAATAATTCTTTTTTTTTTTAATTTCCTGTTGCCTAGAGTAACTACAAACATAATTAGAAAAAAAATACATAAAATTAAATCACTACCTTTAAAATATCTGCTCTTCAAATTAAACGATGTTTATCATTGATTTAAACCACAAAGAGAGAATGAAATTCTATCTTAACTGAAGAGATGACATTTTAATTAAAACAGTTATTAATTAAAACAGTACCTACCTTGGTATTTCATTTTAACCATAGCCTCTAGGCTGCAGTTATTATCATCAATCTCAGCACATCGGAGGCCATCAATTTTAAAATCATTGCTAACTGCTAACTATAGGCAGGACAGCATATAAGGTATCTTCTCCAGCTCTAAAACTTTGAAACTGTTGTGTTTTTTTTTTTTTCTATTTAATATTAAACCTCAGTCCTAGAACCAATGCAAACTACACACGAGAAGGAACCGAAGAAATGTGAGTTCACAGGTGAGACTTGCCACCAAACCACACTTGCCATTAGCCTATGCTGACATTGGTATGCCCAATTTCCAGGCCTGGAGTTTTCCTTTTTCACCAATACCCCAAACACCTAAGTTCCTCTTATGAGTTGCTTGGCTACAATATCACATGAAATGCCTGACTGAAAGACCACCTGCTCTCTGAGCTTCATGAGCTTCAGAACTACAGCCTTCAGAGTCCACACTGCACCTCCTCACAGACCTTCTTTCCAGTGAGTCTAGTTCTGATTCTACGTGCTCCCTTCTCCTGGACCTTCTGCTAAGCTATGGCTCCACTAAAGTTAGCAGTCGAAGCCCAGTCATGTGCAGAAAACACAGTGAAGTTAGGTAAGCACAGAAGGGGTGTCCCTGCTCTTTAAGAGCGCAGCTGCAGCCTTACTGTGGACACAAACTGGTAAGCAACTAACTTCATGCTGTCAAGCCAAAACTGGATTACGCCGAGTAGAAGCAAATACTCTGTGCTGAGGGAACAGGTTTAGACCACTCAACAAGGGTAAATCCCACGAAATGCATACGCACCAATATCTGAGAGATGAGTGACAAGATCTGAAAGGTGAGTGACATTTTAGTAGGAAAAAAGGAAACTCCTCATCACTTCTCAACACTGGAAACAACCAAGGTGCCTTTCAGTGAGTAAGCGGATAAACAGACTGTACATCCATGCCTCGGAGTATCCCAGGGGTACAAAGAAATGAGCAATCAAATCAGGCCATAAAAAGACATTGTTGAATCTTTAACACCCACCGCTGAGTGAAACAAGTCAGCATGAAATGGCTAGACCCCTCATGTTTCCAGTGAACACTACATTTTGGAAAGCGAGTATCTACATAGCCAATAAATAGGTCAGCGGTTGCCAGCAGTTTGAACAGCCAAAGTACAGGCGGGTTTTTAGGGTCGTGAACCTATCCTTAACGACACTCCCATGGTGGACACATGACTTCACGCATCTGTCAAAACCCGTTCAGCACAGGGAACCAGCAGTTAGCGTAATGGCTATGTCGCTGGACTCCCACGTAGTCGACCGCCGTTCGCGTCCCGGACCCGGTGGCTTAAAACTCACGCCGGCGCATGTGCGTGCGTGCCCAAGATCCCAAGAGGAGAATGGAGGAGAAGGGATTGCGGCGTGACCATCCCCACGGGGGGTGATTTCTCACTTTCTGTCTGTCTCTCTGTCTCTCTCTGTCTGTCTGGTGAGCGCACGCGCCCTATAGCGGGTGGGAAAAAAAACTCTCCAAAAAACCCATACAGCAGAGAGTAAACCTTAATGTATGCAAATTTAAAAAATTATGGAAGATATCGGGGGACTTCATGAAGGAACAGAGACCATGCTAAGAGGATCTAATTAAGTGCAAAATACAGGTGATGAGCTGGTGGGAAGGGAGGGAGTGAAGATGGAAGGAGCTGCAGAAGTGGGGGCTGAAGGCGTGCCGGTGGGAGGGATTAGACGCACGCACAGGAAGCCAGTGGGCAAGTCATCTCCCACACAGTATGGCGTCTGCAGTCCTGAGACTACTACACGTACACTGGGACTAAACACTGACACAAACAGATCGGGGGACAGGCTTCTCACTGCTGGGACTTCACAGACTCCTAAGGGCAAAAGGCTAGAAGAATCCCTGCGAAATGGACTAATTACAGACATGCACACGTGTGAGCTTGTATTTAGCTTCATATAGACCGAGGTTATGTACAGAGGTGCCTACAGATGGGTATATGCACATGGTGGTATACACACACGTTTGTTTCCTGGCTCTATCCGATCAGAGTACCTACAAGAAACAACGCCCCATCTGACGGGGTGAAGTTAGCTGGGAGGACATGAGAATCATCACTCTAAGGAAGAAAGAATAAGGGCATAAAGACCTTGAGGTGGGGCTGGTTCCAGAGCACAGCGGTAATATGCTGCTCAAGATAAACCGGATCCCACGTGGTGACTACTGTTTGAATCCCCAGCCTGGTCAACCTGAAACAAGCCAGGCATACGTGCTGAGTGCTCAACCTGTGAGGGGCTCTTAGAGGACCAGAGGAAGGGGTCATAGCATGACCAGACCCTGCGGAGGGTGCTCCTCTCTCTCATACACACGTATAAACATGACCTCTCTCATGAATTAAGAAGAAAAGCATTTTAAACAGGACTTGACGTGGCAAGACGCATGATAGGAGAGGACAATCTTTATATCCTGTAGGACCCCTGAAGAAAAAAGTATTATCTTTTCTCTCCACCCATCGAAATATCCCATCTTTAAATAACATAGTTTGATCAGAATTTTAGGAAGACATCTCACATATGGAAAGAGAAAAATTAGCCTAGAATGGAACAGTTCAACTTACAGCAAACTGAGCAGTTGCAGATGGTTAAGGGAAGTGGAGGCAGGGAAACCTAGACTCCTCCAGATTCTAGCACACAAGGCCACAAAATAAGGCAGAGGTCAAGAGAAATTCCATCTCGTAGAAACACTACTAAAAATGTGTCTACTGGGGACCAGCAGGTGGCGTGGTGGTTAAGGCGCTGAACACTCCCACACGGCCAACCAGGGTTCAAGTCCTGAATCTGGTGGCTTGCTTTCTCACTTCCTCTCTCTCTCATTCTCACCCTCTGTCTCTCTCTGGTCAGATTAAGGAAAAAAAAAATAAAAAGATGAATGAATAAATAAAATAAATAATTTTTTTTAAAGTGTCTACTAAAAACATTATGAACAAAACAGCACCAACCCATTTACACTTACAAAATATTAAATAAGAAATGAGAGGTTATCCAGCTTTTAAAATGATAAACGAGAATATAATAACTCACTTCTAGTAATTCTGAGACAATAGGCAGAACTTCAGGATTACAGACATCAATGGAGTCATCCCGATACGTCTTCTTTTTGTAACAGATATTACCCAAATGTAGTATTGCCGAGAGGAGAGAGAAAATCCTGAGAAAATAAAACCACAGATTACAGCTTGTTCAGGTGCATTCTAAAAGCTCATTCCATTCCAAAATTCTAACCAAGGAAACTATCCAGCACAAATATATTTAGTCGTCAGAAAAAAAGAAATATGAGAATAATAACTAAAATTAACAGAGTGTTATTGCACAAAATGCTTTACCTGATCTTACTTGCAGTATTATGCCAGGGGACTTCTTGCTATGGCCTGCATTTGCCGCTGTGTTTTAAAAAAAGCATGTCTTGGGACCAGCAGTTAGCATAATGGCTATGTCGCTGGACTCCCATGTAGTCAACCGTGGTTCAAGTCCCAGGCCTGGTGGCTTAAAACTCACGCCGGGCGAATGTGTGTGTGCGTGCCCAAGATCCCGAGAGGAGAAAGGAAGAGAAGGGACTGTGGTGTGGCCATCCCCCAGGGGAGGTGATTTCTCGTTTTCTGTCTCTGTCTATCTCTGTATTTCTGGTGCGTGCACATGCCCTCTAACAAAAACCTTTGCAAAAAAAAAAAAAAAAAAAAAGAAGATAAAATAAGCGTCGACCCTAACCAGTAACGAAAAAGTATGGCCAGTATGTAGCACACAGACGGACACTTCACTCAGTCCATATGCCAACCACTCAGGCGTTCCGTGAGTAAATGAGGAGTCCTGAAGGGGGACGTAAGCAATAGGGCACGAGGAAGCGGACTCAGTACCTCGGTGAGCTGCTGCTCCTGTCACCAAGTTACGTGCCTTTGTGTACGTCCTTGACGTATAACTTGGTTCAAACTACAAGCTTCTCATAAAAGTCTTTAGCAAGGACCCTGCTACCGAAGAATCACACCATGGTGTAAGCAAGCATAAGCAAACAGGAAACTAACAGTGCTGGCACACTCCTGCTCTTACTATGGGCTGATCAAGCATGATAAAAAAAAAATGGACAATATAGGGACCAGCAGCTAGCGTAATGGCTATGTCACTGGACTCCCACGTAGACGACCGCGGTTCGCGTCCCGGACCCGGTGGCTTAAAAACTCACGCTGGGTGCGTGTGCGTGCGTGCCCAAGATCCCGAGAGGAGAATGGAGGAGAAGGGATTGCGGCGTGACCATCCCCCCTGGGGGGTGATTTCTCGCTTTCTGTCTCTATGTCTCTGTCTCTGTCTGGTGAGTGCACGCGCCCTATAGCAAAAACCTCTCCAAAAGAAAATGACAATATAATCTGGCCTGACATTTTCATCAGCACTTAATCCCCATCAAAACTAGTCACAGGTAACTATTTTGTTCTGATGAGAGTCAGGGCTGTTTCTTTAATTTTAAACAATTCGTTTTAATTTTAATTTAATTCATTTCATCTGTATCTCAACCATTTTACTTTTCTAATTTGCTTATATTTGCGATGAACAAAATACACTTAATAAAAACAGTACAGAGATAAATATCCAGAAGAAAAACAGAAAATTATGTTTCACTGATAGGTATGCGTGACTTAAGAGCAGAGATTTTAAGTATAGAAAACAAGAAGCTATGAAAACTATTTCAACAGTTTCTAAGTAAGGTCCATACACAGGCTTCAGGGCTACCAGGAATTCCTGCAAACATATGCAAGTGATTTATGGATATACATTAAAAAAATAAAAGAACACCAGTTTTTGTCCTATTCTTAAAGAATTTGTTACACACACTAAAAAGTAATTCAAAACAAACCATGCTTAAAATAGATTCGGCACTAGATTAGGAGTCATCAGCTATAAAACTGTCTAAAATGACCAAGGGAGAGAAACCTTTCAAAGACACAGCATGACTTGTCCCCTCCTAGGGGTACACGAGTACAATAAACAGACTCACTGTCTCCGCGTCTTGGGGAGAAATCCGACCATTTCCATGGCAAGCTGCAAGCGTTCAAAGTCATGCCTCAAATCTTCTCCTTCCACAGAGAAGCAGTCCTGCTCAGGTAACATAAGGGGGAGACAACACAAGGTTACCTACTGAAAAACAATATGGACCATCCAGGACGATGGTCATTTCAGATTCGCACACCTATTTATAAATGTAAACCATAACTGGAGGAACATTTAGACATCTTCGAATTCGTAAACCTCTCACCTTACTACCGACAGGCAGACACCACACATACCTACCAAAACACCAAGAGGTTACATTGTTTTTGTTCCCTTTCACGATCACCAAAGAAGGGCTCTCAAAATCAACTTAAGATAAAGAACTACCAGCACTGGCCAGCAGGTGGCATGGAGGTTCAGGCAGCTGGATCCCACATGGCCAACTACGGTTCGAGTCCTAAAGCTGCCAGCTGATAATACACTGGCCGTGTGTGTGTGCGTGCCCAAAATCTCAGCAGGAGAATGGTGGGGAAGGGACTGCTGCGTGATCACCTCCCGTGGGAGGTAATTTCTCATTTTCTTTCCCTCTGTCTCTGACCAGCGAGTGCAAGCATGCTCTAGCAAAAACTAAAAGCTAGAAGTACTTACAGAGTGTACTGATATCAGGCACGGTTTTGAGTGCTTCTGAAGAGGGCTGGAGAGCCAAAGCATTTAAGAGAGCTCCATTCCATAAGCAAATGTTATTTATGCAACAAGTATTTAACAAGATCTACCAAGGTACTGAACCGGATTGTGGTAACCCAACAGGAACTTTTAGAAGAGGCTGAACTTTGGAGCCAGCAGGTGGCATAGTGGTTGAGGTGTTGGACCCCCCACAAGGCCAAACGGCTCGAGTCCTGGACCCAGCCACTTGAAACTCACACCAGGCACATGTATGTGTGTGCCCAAAATCCTGAGAGGAGAATGAAAGAGAAGGGATTGCTGCATGGCCATACCCGCTGATTCCCTCTCTCTGTGTCTCTGGTAAGTGTATGCACCCCATAGAAAAAAAATCTCTTAAAAAAAAAAAGAGGCTGGACTTTAGTTGCCAAGTGCAGCCAGTGTTGCTTCTTGTATAAAAGGCGGTGAGACCAATCCCAACCAGGGGTTTCTATACGCATCAGATATAACATGGATGGTTAAGTGGATAAAGGTATGCAATATACAGAGATCTCACAGGGCTGGCAGAGGGTGAGGAGTAAAGTCAGAAAGACCCTGTTTAAGGGTGTGACCATGAACTTACAAACTGACAGAGGGGTATGATCACAGGAACTTCTATGCTGTAGAAATACTTAACACAGAAAACGGAAGCAATTATGGTTTCAAGGATTTGGTCCAAGTGGCATTGAGATCCCTGAGAACACTGCAGCAGGGTTACCTGACAGGAAAATGGGGTGCCAGGTGTGGCCGGGCACTGCCGAGGCCGGTGCTTTGTGTCCACAGGACAGGACAGTTCAAATTTCGAGACCGTTGTCCGTTACGGCAATGGTCCTTAAAGCCCTACCTGACAGATGGGCTCTGAAATTCAAGGACTGGTCCAGATAAAGGAAAGAATTAGGCAAGACTGACTTTCCACAGAGAACAGAATTACACAGGACATGAGCTAAGCATTATAAGTGTTTAATTCAACCTCAGCACTTTATAATTGAAGAAACAAAGGCCAGAAGACATTAACAAAATAAAAATAAGGTATCTGAATAGATGATTACCCTATAAAGAGGGGACATTAGCATATACTAATTGTCTACTCATCAGTCCCTGTCAGCGACACTCGATATGAATAACTGCACAAAATCTCCGAAACACCAAGAGGTGTGCATATACACATACTTAAGGTGCAAAGGTGATTCAGAGGTTAAGTCATTTGTCCAAGGTCAAAAACCTGGAAAATAACAGGTCAGGCCAAAGCAAAACACGGACAGCTCCAAATCCTCTGCTCTTTCCGGCAGCACTGCGGCTTGGGTGTACTTATCAGAGCCACGCCGCACAGGAATTAGGTGGCCACGGGAGGGACAATGAGTCTCTTGTAAGAAGCAGTTTTCCACTGTAGGTGCCCTTGGGACACAGCTCACAGTACAGCTACACAGTGGCACAGCGGCCATTTTAATGACAGCCACACCAGCTCTAACCGCTCCCAGGGAAATAGCCTGGTTTGTCCCCCACGACCTATGAGGACGAGCTAAGAATGCAGAACCAGAAGTGCCAGCTCAGGCTGACTGTGGCTTTCATTAATTCACCTGGAGAAATCAGACATTAACCCGAGCTCAGAATGTAACAAATCTGAAAGTACAGAAGCAGAAGGGTCAGCAACGCGAGTTAAGGATCCCTTACCCAAAATGCTTGGGGCCTGAAGTGTCTCTGATTTGAGGTTTTTGAGGATCTGAAATATTTGCACACACATAACGGAGATATCTTTGGGAAGGGACTCAAGTCTAAACACGAAACTCACTTATGTTTCATATTCATCGTACACACACAGCCTGAAGGTAATTTTATCTTTTGTCTTTGGTGATAACACATGTGATGGCACTGATAAGGGAGGGGAGAGAAGGAAAGAGAAGCTCCCGCACAGGGTCTCACCCGCTGTGACCCCTTCCCCAGCCCTCTAGGCCGCCACATTCCCAGCACCTGTGCCCGTGCCAAGCAGGGATCTGAGTCCACTCAGCCATGTGACATCCTCACACTCGCGCCACCATGCCACCGACTCTGCGCGACAGTGCCGCACTGCGCCATGGAGTCTGTCATCTGTCACATCAGGTCAGGAGGGGCATTTTCCAGGAGTGGCGTGGTGGCACTCAAAAAGCTTAGAGCTTGGAGCATTTCAAATTTCAGGGATGCTCAACTGTATTAAGGGAGAGAAGATTATGGCAGCAGTCTGTCTGAAGGGAAAAGATGGGTGACGATGGCTTCCACGGAGCAGCGATGGTGCAGCAGGGTTACTGTGCAATTACTACTGGGCTCTCTACCCCAGTGCTTTAAGGGCACTGTCTAATTTAACATCCACAAAACTTAGAGACCAGTAATGTGCCCTTACACAGATTACGGAACAAAAGAATGAACGGTCCCGCCGAGGGGCTCAAAACTAGCTAGCAGATGAGCCATTACTGGAGTCAGGTCAATGGACCTCAGAGGCCAAATTCCTGAGTGTTACTTAGGCCGTCACCGAGCGGCAGCCTGGGCTCACACGTCCGCTGTGAGCTCCAGACAGTCAGTGCAGTCACCGACTGGCAGTAGAGCTTGCAGTTCCCTACCGCCTTCTAGCCGGGACGGTCACTCGGCACAGTAAATGGAAGTGAGGAAGGGCAGCTTCTCAGGAGGGGCCAAACAACTTAGAGTGTTTACATTAAAATTTATCAGAATCTGTAACTTTACACGTCTAATAATTATTTCCCAAAATGTTCAACATGGAATCAAAAATAACCGGATTATGAAATGATAATTTAAAAAATTTTTAAATTTTAATTTTATTTATTCATTCATTTATTTTTAACTTGACCAGAGAGAGATAACAGAGAGAGAAAGAGAGAGGGAAGGTGAGTAGGCAAGCCACCAGGTTTGGAACTCAAACCATGGTTGACCATGTGGGAGTGTCCAGTGCCTTAACCACCATGCCACCTGCTGGCCCCAAAATGGTAATTAAAATTTATCTGAAGAAATATTAACATCTGTATGTACAGATACCTTGCAAGCCTGAAATAAGATAGTTTTGTAATTAGTGGAGTTTATAATCCCATGCAGTAAAAATTAAAGTCATGCTCTTTAAACAAGGACTAAATATTACATTTCTAGGAAAGAATATTTTAAAAATTAACTCATTAGCAAATTAACAGATAAAGGTAGATAGCAGAGGGGTGTGTGTGTATGTGTGTGTGTGTTTAGACTTTTACAGCTGACCTAATGGAACACTGAAAAAGATTTTTGGAGTTGTTTTTATGGTTGTAAACTTGTCCTTATAAAATATAACAATACAGCTAAATTTATCTACTCATTTTATATAACATACATATTCTTAAATCACTCAATGTAAAACATAAAATGTCCTTATTAATAAGAATTTCAATACCCAATTATTAGGAATTTTTATTAAGGCATTAATAATCATTCTTGCAATTGGGGAAAAAAGTAAAGAAAAAATAACACACATACTTTCTGTGAAAAAATTTTTGGGCCAGGTGATGGTGACACCTATGAAGCAGCAGGATCCCACAGAGCAGACCAAACAGTTTCAGTCCTAGACTCAGTGGCTTAAAAACATGGTGGGCACTTGCATGTGACCAAAATCCAAAATAAGAATGAAGGAGAGACTGTGGTATGGCCATCCCCTAAGGGACTGCTTTCTCACTTTTTTTCTTTCTCTCTCTCTCTCTGTCTCGTTTTGGCAAGTGCACATGCACTATAGCAAATTAAAAATAAAAATAAAAAAAGACTGTTGACATATAAAACAGAAGAAATGTAATTCTTTAAATAAATAATTACTACTTATAATATGTGAATAGAAAAACTAATGAAAACAACAGGGACCAGCAGATGGTATAGCAGTTATGCTGCTAGAACCCCACATAGCTGACTGCGGTTCGAGTCCCAGACCCAGCAGCTTAAACTTACGCCAGATGCATGTGCATGCATGCCCAAGATCCCAAGAGAATGGAGAAGAAGGGACTGCAGTGTGGTCATCCCCCATGGGGGGTGATTTCTCACTTTCTGTCTCTCTGTATCTGTCTCTCTGTTGAGCCACACATACCCTATAACAAAAAATCTCTCCAAAAAAGGAGAAACTAATGAAAAAAACAAACTCAAAGAAAAAATTAGTTCATATATGGGACCAGCAGGTGATGTAGTGGTTAAGGTGCTGGACTCTCACATGGCCAACGACAGTTAGAATCCTAGACCTGGTGGCCTGAAAATTATGCTGGGAATGTATGTGCATACCCAAAAATTCCAGGAGAAGAATAGAGAAGAAGGGACTACAGTGTGGTCATTCCCTCTGGGGGGTGCCGTCTCACTTTCCCTCTCTCTAGCAAGCACATACACTCTAGAGCAAAAATCTAAAAAAAAAACTAGTTCATGTAGATCCACATCAATGCTGGAAGATGAAGAAAGTAATCACTGTATTTTTGTGAAAACATATTAGGGTCAGCAGGTGGAGTGCTGGTTAAGGTGCTGGTGCTGGGCTCCTCCATGGCTGACTGTGGTTTGAGTCCTAGACCTGGCAGCTCGCTTTCTCTCTCACTCTCATGTGCACACGTGTGTCCTGTACCAAATTAAAAATAATGAAAATAAAATTAAATATTTACTTAAGGAAATAGAGATGGTTGACTACCAGCAGTAAGAAAAAATCTAAGTAAATGGACTGACTTTTAATCAGCAAACCATAGACACACAAATCAGTCATGCAAAGAAATGAAACATGGATTCATCTTCTTTCCTAGGACCCTGTGTGTTCAGCTGACTTTCATTCTCAGTTGTGAGATGGATGGAAATGAGAAACGCCAACGTGCCCTCACAGAAACACAGGACATTCAGGCACTGGTACTGACCGGCTCAGAGTCATAGCAACAATCATCCCAGCTCTGTCTGAGGGGTTTCTTTGTTATCTGAAAGTGAGAGATGCGTTAGGAAGAAGTACGGTTACCGCAGTTCCCTGATGACCTCTCCGGGACAGCGTGCAGCAGCGCTCTGCCATCCGGGGCGCAGCAGCATGAACGCCACACGCCGATGGCCATCTAGACGGGGCCGTCACGTGCTCCGCTGCCCACCCGACACATGCCGCTGGCCCGTGATGCTGACGTGCACTCGTCTGTAGTAACTGCTGAGTCCCACATCCTATGCATGCTGACATGACTAGGATGCGTTACAGCCAACTACAGGACGACCCTGAAGGACAGCACAGCTCACTCGAAAGCTAACAACTATCAGCTCGGGTACAAGCAATTGCTCCTTTGTTAAAAAGGAAACATAGCGGATGGTGTAGCAGTTACATCACTGGACTCCCACAAGGCCAACTGTGGTTCAAATCCCGGACCTGGTGGTTTGAAAGTCACGCCACGTGTGTCTGTGCATGCCCAAGATCCCAGGAGGAAAATGGAAGAGAAGGGGTTGCGGGATGGCCATCCATCTTGGGGGGGTGATTTCTCACTTTTTCCTTTCACTGTCTGCCTATCTGTCTCTGGTGAGCTCACGTGCCCCAAGGTAAAAACCTCTAAAAAAAAATAATAATAATGCTATTTATAAAAATGTCCACTAACATATCAGAAAATAATTTTTAATAACCCCATCACTTTCGTAACCCTAAATAGAGACTATGATCTCTGAGCCATCATCAAAGTGTCAATGTGCTTACAAAATCTTCATAAAAATTTTTTTAATTGCCATGAAGGATCTCCTTCCTGTGGACATTAAATGTTGCCTCAAACAATTGAAAGCATACAGAGATAATCTATTATTTAAACTATCTGCTCTTATTCAATTACCATTGGCTTTAATTTTTTTCTTAATGTGAAGAATAATAAAATTAGAGAAACCCGAGCCAGAAAATGGCATGGAAGTTAAGGTGCCTGAATCCAACATGGCTAACTATGTGGTTCAAATCCTGGGCCTATCAGCTTGAAAAATATTCCAGGCATGTGTGCACTCACGCCCAAAATCCTAAGAGGAGAATGAAGGAGAAGGGAATGCATTATGGTCAACGCCCTAGGGGGCGATTTCTCACTTTTTCTTTCTCTCTGTCTGTATCAGGCGAGCACACATGCCCTATAGCAAAAATTGAAAAAGAAAATAGAGAAACAAATGTAGTAAAAAGTAGTGAGAATTAACTCCTTATCGTGGAAGTTTAAGGATGAATTTTAAGGAAAGATCTGAATTCTCTAAGCCGTATGCCTTTGATAAGTTTCGCACTTCATAAATGTTTAAGAGGACTATTCATTAAGTTATAAAAATAGCCATACTTTAAGTCAGTATAATATCATGCAAAGAGGTTAAGTGTATTAGCCTTGAAAACATGCAAATAAGGTTTCAAGTAATCCTTTGCACAGGACAAGCACTGATCACTAGTAACATTTATCATCCTGGGGTCTGTAAAAGGTAAATCACACTGGAAAAAGTAAACCATTTTCTCAAATGGAAGTACCGATAAACAGCTTACTGTTACTTTCGTAAGAGTCTCACACAGGACCAGCAGATGGCGTAATGGTTATGTTGCTGGACTACCACGTAGTCGACCGTGGTCCAAGTCCCAGACCCAGTGGCTTAAAACTCAATGCCAGGTGTGTGTGCGTGCCCAAGATCCCCAGAGGAGAATGAAGGAGAAGGAACGGTGATGTGGCCATCCCCTTTCCCCAAGGTGGTGATTTCTCACCTTCTGTCTCTCTGTCTCTGTCTCTTTGGCAAGCACACATGCCCTAAAGCAAAATATCTCTCTTTAAAAAAATGTCTCTCACACACCTAACAAAAGCACATATATAATTAACCTTTTAACACTTGAAAGTAATAATTTTTAAATTTGAGAACCATAGCACATAAAGTTTTAGACTACATGTATGAAAATAAACTCATTAATATCCATTATCAGGTCTGGAAAAGAAAGTACTAGGAAAAAAATTTCTCTCAAGAGCTGAAATTTAATAATGTCCTACATTTCAAAATACTCTTCCTTGAACTCTCACCTGATTGAGGTAATGATACTCTTCTGGCTGCCTAAGATGGAAGGCTGATCTCTCTTCTTCACTTGCTCCTGCCAGGAGGTAGTAGAATACATGGTAGTTCCTGTCAGAAACGAAAGTACAGCTTTATCATGAACACGACTCATGGATATTATTTTTTAAAAAAAGCAAACATTAGTTAGTAAATTTACCTGCTATTTCTTCATTTTTCCAATACAAATGTGATAAGCTCAATACTTAAGTACTCCTACAGAGCAGGGTGATACTTTGGATGTGAAATACAAAAGAGGGATGAAGGCAGTGACATTCTCTCCTCCATAAATCCAATGAGAAACCTGAAAAATCTGTCAGCATGAACTTTCCCAAAACTCTAGAAAGCAACCAAAAGCTTGTGGCAACCCTGGAAGTGTTCACTCAAGAAAAACAGCTCTGTGACATTGTACGTTGCCCTATTCCAATCCCTGCTCATCAAACCAACTCAGCAGTAACCTTCGAAATCAACAGACATGGGCTGGCTTCCATGGTGCAAGAGTCAGGGACAGGTGGCTCCCACACGGCCTGCCAGGGTTCAAGAACTGGCCCCAAGGGCTCGAAATACATCCTGAGTATGCACATACTCAGGATCCTCTCAGGATGGAGAATTGGAGGAAAGGGACTGTGGCATGACCAGGCACTGTTCGGGCAGAGTCT
This sequence comes from Tupaia tana, assembly GCA_026018925.1. Classification (NCBI taxonomy): domain Eukaryota; kingdom Metazoa; phylum Chordata; class Mammalia; order Scandentia; family Tupaiidae; genus Tupaia; species Tupaia tana. The sequence continues at coordinate 516,170 of JAKSZU010000028.1, forward strand.
CCTCTCCCCATCTTGTGTTATGTGACCCCTACATGACCGACCTTGGTTCACGTCCCAGAGGAGGTGGCTCCTGGGAGGAGAATGGAGGGGAAGGGATTGTGGCGTCGCCTTCCCCCCAGGGGTGATTTCTCACTTTCCCTCTCACTGTCTGTCTCTTTCTCTCTTGAGCAAAAATGTGCACGCTGTAAGACAAAAACCTCTTAGAAGTGTTCAATCTAAGCTAAACGATGAGACATTCTAATAACCACACTTAAAAAAAAACATGCAGGGCAGGCCCCAGGTGCAGTGGTTGTAAATTCCAGCACTGAGGCTTGAAAACCACGCTCGACGTGTGTCTATACGCACACGAGCCTGGCAGGATGGAGAGATGGAGGAAAAGGGACCGTGACTCCTTTGGAGACATCTTCTCTCTCTCTCACTTTCTCTCTTTCTCAAACACATTAAAAAACAAACAAAAATGGATAGAGTCTCAGAATCTGTGGAACATCATTAAAAAGAGCAATATTTGCATAATGAAGGTCTAACAAGGAAAGAAAAGTAAGAATTTTTAAAAAAATAATTGCCAAAAACTATCCAAATTTGACAGAAAACATAAACCTATACATCCGAGAAACTCAAGGAACTTAAACTAGGATAATCTCAGAGATCCACACCCAGCCCAACCTGATACTGAGAGGCGAAGATGGAAAGAGCATTTTAGAAGGATGAAGAGATGCATCACCAAAGGATCCCAGTAGGAGAGCGGCAGCTGATCCTGCATTCGCAACCCCGGCAGGGGATCACACATTCAAGCGCTCCAAGGAAAACTGTCCCAAATTGTAAATCCAGCATAACTCCCCTCCAGCAACATGGGGGAAGTTAGAGCAGTCCCAGAGACTCCTAGTTAGCCCTACGTAGGCCCTGCACGAAATCCCAGAAGGAGTTTTTCTGGTGAAATGAAAGGACATTAATTAGACAATAAACAGCACTGGTAAAAGTAACTGCATAGGTAAATATAAAAAAATTATGACTTTATTTTTTTCTTTGTAACACTTTTTTCTTCCCCATTTGAAAAACTGCACAAAGTAATCAGCACAGATCTCGGCTGAGAGAACCCTTTCATGTGACGAGGACAGCATGAAGGCGGGTAACAGGCTGCACCCTGCACGGCGTGTTGGACAGTGCCCTGAGTACCTATCCAGACCACCCTGCCACCAACTAGGAGGCCAACTGGTGAGCACACATGCCCTATGACAGAAGAGGAAGAGGGAACCTGAAAAATATGTACCACCTAGACTGAACACGCCACGCGACACTAGGAAGACACACATTTTCTCACGTCACAGGAAACATTCTACGGGACACTTCATATATTAGATGACAAAGCAAATCTCAAGAAATTTTTCTCGGGGGGAGTAAACTTTTGCTATTGGGCTCATGTGCTCACTGGAAAGACAGAGAGAAACAGAAATCACCCCCGCCACCTGAGGAGGATGGCCATGCCTCAATCCCTTCTCCTCTGGTCTCCTCTCAGGATTGTGGGCACATACCCACACATGCCTGGCTGAGTTTCAAGCTGTCGGGTCTGGGACTCGAGCCAAGGTCGGCCATGTGGGAGTCCAGTGCCTTAACCACTATGCCACCTGCTAGCCCCAATAAATATAAGGGGACTGAAATAATATTAACCACGCTAACCATTTTGCAATGAAATTAAACATCAGTTTACAGAAGCCCAGCCTCACAGCCTGAAGGTAAGGGAGCTGGATACCACACAGCTGTTCAAGTGTCAGCCCCAGCAGCATGAAAAACTGCCAGGTCAAGTGCATGCACACACCAGATCCTGAGCAAGTGAAGAGGTGAACGGAAAGGGACTGCAGTGCGACCATACCTACTGTGCAGTGCTTTCTCCCTCTCTGTCTCTGTCTCTCTGGCAAGGATGCACATTCTTTGGCAATTAGAAAAATTAAATTAAAATCAGTAACGGAAGGGCCAGCCAACGGTATGATAGTTAAGGCGCTGGACTCCTATATAGTCAACCACGGTTCGAGTCCTGGACCTTGTGGCTTACTTTCTCACTTTCCCTTCCTTTCTCTCTTGTCTCTCTTTGGTGAATTAAAGTAATAATAATAATAATAATAATAATAATAATAATAAAATTAAATAAATATTTTTTAAAATTAGAAAATTTCAAAATTCATAAATATAGGGAAATCCAACAATACACTGCTAAATACTTGTAGGTTTAAGGAAAAATAAGAAAACACTTCGAGATACAGAATATACAATATACCAAAACACTGAAACAGCCGGGGCGAACAGAGGGACTTTGTACCTGCAAACCTGTACTAAAAATGCAAATGGCTCTCAAGTCTACACCCTAACCACTCACCTTAAGAAACCAGAAAACAGGTAACCTAAACCCAAACCAGTAGGAATAAGAAAAAGCACTGAAGCAGAAGTGAGTGAAACAGGAAATAAGAACATCAACAAAACCAAAATCGGTTCTTTGAAAAGACCTACAAAGTTACCAAAGCTACCTAAACTAGTAAGAGCCAGAGACAGGATGACGACACAGAGAGACCATGGAGCACGAGGAGGACAGAGTGACTCTCCAGTTCAGGGGGACATACTACCAACCTTACAGAAATGTACAAGATTATAAGGGGCATCATCTCAATAATTTTTTGCACATGATAACCTAGATAACCTAAATGAAATAAACAAGTTCCTAGAAAGATGCAAACTACCAAATATAAATAAAAAAATAGAAAACGTGAACAGACCTATAACTGTTAATATGTTTGAATTAGTACTCAAAACACAGCAGAAATGAAAGCCCAGAAGCAGATAGCTTTGCTGGCTTCTACCAGTCATTTAAAGAATTAATCTGGGGAGATCAGCAGATGGTGTGGTGGTTGAGGTGCTGGACACGCCCACATGGCTGACCACAGTTCGAGTCCCAGACCTGGTGGCTTGCTTTCTCACTTTTTCTCTCTCTCTTTCTCTTTCTGTGTCTCTCTCTGGTCAAATTAAAAAAAAATGAACGAATAGATGAATCAAATTAAATAAATAATTTAAAAAAAAAAAAAAAAGAATTAATCTGAGGCCAGCAGGTTGAGTCATAGTGGTTAAGGGTGCTAGACTCCCACATGGCCAACTAGGGTTCAAATCCCAGACCTGGTACCTTGCTTTCTGACTCCCCACCCCCATCCCTCTCTGGGCAAATAAAAATAAATAAATAAATTTAAATAAAATATATATTTTTTTAATTTAACTTTATTATTATTATTTTCCAATTTGATCACAAAGAGGGAAAGTGAGAAAGCAAGCCAAGTCCAGGACTCGAACTGCAGCCGGCCAAGTGGGAGTCCAGCACCCTTAACCACCACACAACCTACCAGCCTCTAAATAATTCTTAAAAAAAAAGAATTAAACTAAGCCTTTAAAACTCTTCCCAAAAAAATTGTAGGAGGGAATAACTCCCTTCTCATTGTACAAACCAGTATGATCCTAATTTAAAAAAAAAAAGACATCGAGGGACCAGCAGTTAGTGTAATGGCTATGTTGCTGAACTCCCATGTAGTCGACCACAGTTTGAGTCCTGGACCCCATGGCTTAAACTCACACCAGGCAAGTGCCCAAGATCCCAAGAGGAGAATGGAGGAGGAGGGACTGCAGCGTGGCCATCCCCCCTGGGGGGTGATTTCTCGCTTTCTGTCTCCCTGTCTCTGTCTTTCTGGTGAGCGCATGCGCCCTACAGCAAAAACCTCTCAAAAAAAAAAAGACATCGAAAGAAAAAGGAAACCTGAGAACAATATCCCTTATGAATACAGACAGAAAACTCCTCGACAAAACACTAGCAACCTAAATCTAGCAACATATATCGAGGACTACACCTACATACATCTGCAAATCAAAGCACAAAAGAGGTGAATCCTTTTGTAGGCTCTGGATTTTCTCCTCCTGCCTGCTCCCCAAAACCAAAGAATCAGGCTTGTATCCCCACCATTCCATTAAAATGTGCTGAGGGCGGGGGCAGCAAGTGGCATGGTAGTTGGGAATGCTGGACTCCCACATGGCTGACCATGGTTTGAGTCCTGGACCTAGCAGTTTGCTCGCTCTCTCTCTCTCTCTCTCTCTCGCACACACATTCTGTCCCTCTCTGGTCAAATTAAAAATAAATAAATAAACTTAAATAAAATAATTCTTTCAAAAAAAATTATGTGCTACTGGGACAAGCTGATGGCATGGTGGTTAAGGCACTGGACGCCAACATGGCCAACCATGGTTTGAATCTCAGACCTGGTAATTTGCTTTCTCATCTTCCCTCTTTGTCTTTCACTCTCTGGTCGAAATTTTAAAATAGTAGTAAGAAGAATGATAAATAAAATTTTTTTTTTGGAGAAGGTTTTGCTATAGGGCATGTGCGCTTGCCAGAAAGCCAGCGACAGAGAGACAGAAAGCAAGAAATCACCCCCCAGGGGGATGGCCACACAGCACTCTCTTTTCCTCCATTCTCCTCTTGGGATCTTGGGCACGCATGCACACACACCTGGCTTGAGTTTAAGCCACCAGGTCCAGGACTCAAACCATGGTTGAGTCTAGTGACATACATGGGAGTCTAGTGACATAGCCATTACACCAACTGCTGGTCCCAAATAATTTTTTAAAAATAAAGAAAAAGCTACTAATAAACTTCTAATAGCAGCACCTGATAAAGCCGGTAAGTCTTTACTAAGCTCTTCCTGAAACTCTCTTCCCTGTTTAAAGGCACCTGTAATTTAGATCTCCTCTTATTTCTATAGCCACACAAAGCTCAAGTTCTAGTCCTTATCTTGCCAGTAACTCATTATAATAATGTCAGCTATTGACTACTGAGCTTTTATTATATCAGGCATTAATACGTTCTAAGTATAATTTTATTATACTAAGCACTGTATAAATGTTTTTCTTCTTAATCCCCAAACAACTCGAGGATAATTTTCCACCCAGAAAAAGGAAATAATTACCTAGGGAAAGAAGTTAAGTGAAGATGCCTAAAGCACACCCAAGAACTGAATGCAGGAGTAAGACTGAATGAGTCAAGTAAGACTTGACTCCTGGCTCTTCACACTGCCCCACTGGAATATGAAGCAAGTCAGGCACCTCTCAAATATGTGGCTTCTTTATCTAAGGGTACCCCTCATGTATCTAAAATTGCATACCTCAAATATTAGAAAGGCAATAGGAGCTTTACTGAAAACTTTACTCAAACTAGAAAACGAGCACTAAGAAATTAAAGATCAAAAGGCACAGCACTGAGCAAAAGGAGTGAGAAATCACCAGAGATGCTGTGTCCTTATTCTGATAGCCCAGGGCAACAGTTCTGTACGCCCAACACACACCGCCCCCTAGCGGCCTTGAAAAACCGCAGTGGTCCGACCACGACAGAAACAGCAACTACATGAAGCTATGCGGATGTAAGCCAATCAAGGGACATAACACACAAAGTCCTGAAAGTCAATCTGCGTGATACAAATGTTCACTTGACCTAATTGTACAAATAAAAACACGTACCGTTCATTATGCTCTTGATAAACAAGTCTGGACTTCTCCAGTAGGTATTTTTCAACATAGGCACTAGAAGAAAAATAAAATTGGTTGATAAAAATAATAAATTGAATAGAAGGTAGACAAATATATAAATATACAGGGCCAGCAGGTGGTGTGGTCGGTAAGAGCGCTGGATTCCCACATGGCCAACCATGGTTCGAGTCCTGGACCTCGTAGCTTGCTTTCTTGCTTTCCCTTTCTCTCTCTCTCTCTCTCTGTGTCTCTGTCTGGGTCAAATTAAAAAATAAGAAGAAATGGAATTAAATAAATAAATAATTATTTAAATATATACATATATATATAAATATACTTTCAAATATACTTTTGTACCACTTTATTCCGAAGTGGGACGAAAGTATAAAAGGTACTATCTAGATCATGCCGCAATAGTTACCACTGTAACTGTGTTATAAATGCTGTTGTTGTTATCATGTTAAATTCACAAAAATCATAGTCTTTTTTTTTTCTTTCAATAAGAAAAATTTCTACAGTCCTTCCAGGCTCATACACCCAGACACATTCTTCCAGACATTTTATTTTGGCCAGAATATTAAATAAGGCTCAGAGATATACTTAATTTCTTTATATATTCATGCTATTTCCCACAGCCTGAAATAAATGTATAACTTACTGTTTTATTCAGCAAGCATTCATTTATTGAGCACTGTACTAAGCATGAGGGACATGGCATAAAGTGGCACACTCCCTGTTCCCAAGGGGGTTACTGGGAACAGGCAAACTAGCAACCACCACACTGAGCTGAGGAGGTTTGCTATGGAGCAATGAGTGGCATGATGTATGTGCTGAGAGACGCGGGGGCCTCGACTGAAGGAAGGGTGGAAAAGGAAGCACTCCTGTGATGGTGAGTACAGAGCACACGGTAAGCGCTCAGTCAGCTATCTGGTGAGCAAGGGCTGCACAAATGGGCCTCAGATCGGAAGGTTACACAGTTTACACGAAGGCCTCAGGGAAGGCAGTCATGCACAGCGGCACCGCGGAACAGCGGAGTGTGGTGAGTGGCCTAGATCAAGGAGAGCTCACAGCCCTGTAAGCATGGACCGTCCCTGAGTGCTGCAGAGCTCAACCGCAAGTTGTACTTCTGCGATTCCATTCTCTTTATCCAGACTGCACCCTCGGGTTTTCAACCCCGCATCACCTCTTCCCCAGCAGGTGCAATCAGCTAAGGTGTCATTGCAAAGGGGGTTGTATAATTGGGCTGGCCCTGTAGCCTAATGGTTAAGGAGCCATATCCCACATGGCCAACTGTGGTTTGAATCCCAGGCGCAATGGCTTGAAAAACACACTGTTGTGTTTACGTGCCCAGAGTCCCAACATGACGGAGAAATGTCAGAGCAGGAACCGCAGCGTGACCTGCTCCACTAGGGGTGCTTTCTCCCTCCCTCTCCCTGGAAAGCACACACGCCCTGGAGGATGAATGAGTGAGTAAATGAACAGACACAGCTTTAGACTATACTGCACACAAACTACTCCGTACAAACCTCCTCAAGGTGAAAAACTGACCCGGGAACTGTCCAACCCCAGCCCCCGCCCATCGCACGCTCTATCCTTCAGTGGCTCCAGGCACCACCATCCCGCAAGGCACTCCTCCCCACTTCTGGCTCCACTTCCACTGGTGCTGCTCCAGTCTAGTCCCAGGCTCTGTAGATTTCATCTCTTCATTAAAATGCAAATTTTACACCTTCATTAAAATGAAACTCAATTGTGCCTTCTTTGCAAATCCATTGCCACTACCACCACCACGAATTAAAATTTACCACTTCTCTGAATTACCATTTTCACTTTCAGTCCTAAAGTGCTGAATCGAACAGGCTTTCCTCTGTCTAAGCGAGAGAGGGAACCACCGTGAACTGCTGCACCCCACTCTCAGAGCCAGCCTGCAGGCCGGTACTGCCGCCCTTGTCTGGTCCACCAGCCGACTACTTCGCAGACCTCTCTGCCCACCCCTATCCAGGGCCTGTACGAGGCTGAGTTTTTGCCCAATAAAACGACACAACCCTTTCAGTCTCCTGTTTTCGCTCGTTCCACACACTGAAGTATACAGAGGTGAAGGGATATTAAGCCTGTCTGTGATTTTTTAAAAAATACATCTGCACAGAAAAAGTAAAAAGGGATAAAGCAAATGTGGCAAAATTTGGTCATTGTTGAATCTGAATGGGAGCTCCTTCAACTATTTATTCTTTTTTTTTTTTTTTTTTTTTGGAGAGGTTTTTGCTATAGGGCGCGTGCGCTCGCCAGACAGACAGAGAGACAGAGAGACAGAAAGCGAGAAATCACCCCCCAGGGGGGATGGCCACGCCGCAATCCCTTCTCCTCCATTCTCCTCTCGGGATCTTGGGCACGCACGCACACGCGCCCGGCGTGAGTTTTAAGCCACTGGGTCCAAGACGCGAACCGCAGTCGACTACGTGGGAGTCCAGCGACATAGCCATTTCGCTAACTGCTGGTCCCAGCAACTATTTATTCTTTACTTTTGTGTATATTTGACATTTTTTTGGAGAGTTTTTTTTTGTGTGTGTGCTATAGGGCGCATGTGCTCAGCAGAGAGACAGAGAAAGACAGACAGAAAGCGAGAAATCACCCCCCGGGAGGATGGCCACTCCGCAATCCCTTCTCCTCTATTCTCCTCTCGGGATCTTGGGCACGCAGGATGTTGAGTTTAATCCACCAGGCCCGGGACTTGAACCTCAGTCAACTACATATGGGAATCCAGCAACATAGCCATGACACCAACTGCTGGTCCCATATTTGACATTTTTTTCAAGAGGTTTTTGCTATAGGGCACGTGTGCTCACCAGAAAGACAGAGGGAGAAAGAGAGACAGAAAGCGAGATATCACCCCCGAGGGCAGATGGCCATGTGTCAATCCCTTCTCCTCTGTTCTCCTCTCAGGATCTTGGGCACGCACGCACACGCGTCCAGCGTGAATTTAAGCCACCAGGTCTGGAAGTTGAACTGCAGTTGACTACATAGGAGCCCAGCGACATAGCCATTACACCATCTGCTGGTCCCACATAATTTTTTATTTTAAATCAGTTTCTTTTTTTTTTTTTCAAGAGGAATTTTTGCTGATCCCAATATGAAGAAATCTTAAATACATATTAACTGCTAAATTAATGAATTAGGTCTAATAAGGCTAGAATCTGTATGATTCCAACTACCTGACATTCTGGAAAAGGCAAGAAGATACAGTCAAAAGGTCAGCAGCGCAATGGACTAGCAGGAAGGAGGTGACAGGCAGAGCACAGAGGATTGCTCAGGCAGTGTGCTATCCAGGTGATAGTGTGATGGTGAGTATATGTCTACACATTTACCAAAACTCACAGACTGGAGACAAGCAGGGGCATGGGGATTAAGGCACTGGACTCTCATGCAGTTCAAGTTCCAAACCCGGCAGCTTGAAAATCATGCCAGATGTGTGTGCACACGTGCCCAAAATCCGGAGAGAAATCCAGAGGAAAAGGGACTGCACCACAGCTATCCCCCTACCCAGGAGTGATTTCTCACTTTCTCTCTCTCACGCACACACATGGACCCTATGGCAAAATCGTAAGGAAAAAACCGACAGACTGTACAACACAGTGAACTGTAATGCAGATGATGGACGTCACTAAGAACACGGCAACACCGGCTCATCAACTGCAGGTGGGCTACACGAACACAAGGTGTTTAAACAGAAGAAAATAAGGGGGACTTGAAGAGGTATACGGATACACTAGAAACTTTCCACTTATTTTGGTCTAAAAACTGTTCTAAAAAACACAATCTATTCATTTTCTTAATACTATATATGGCTGGCACAACTGGATGTCTCTAACAATAGACTTTATAATAAATAATATTGTACCAAAATAAACTTTATTGAGTATAATTACAGTAACACAGTTATGTAGGAAAACCTGATTACTTCAGTACATACAGCGGTTAGGGAATCAATTTATGAGGAGGTCTTCAAAAAGGTCATAGAGAATGCATATTATGAAAAGAACAAATAGATTTCAAAAATCTGGGACACCAAAATAAATTCAGTTTAAGTCCGTTATTCCATGAACCTTTTGAAGTCCTCTATATGTCCAAATTTCTTCAAAAACACTGAAAAATAACCAAAGGTATGTAAAATATTTTAAAAAACCAAATGAATTAAACTGTAAGCAATTAATAAATATAGGTTAAAGATGTATGAGTGTTGGGACCAGCAGGTGGTGTGGTGGTTAAAGCGCTGGACACTCCCACATGGCCGACCATGGTTCAAGTCCTGGACCTGGTGGCTTGCTAACTCACTTTCTCTCCCTCTCTGTGTGTGTGTGTGTGTCTCTCTCTGATCAAATTAAAATAAATGAATGAATAAATAAAATTAAAAAAAAAAGATGTATGAGTGTTACAAGTATAACAACTTTTTTTTAAAGAGATTTTTGCTATAGGACGTGTGTGCAAACCAGACAGACAGAAAACGAGAAACTGCCCCCCAGGGGGGATGGCCAGACTGCAATCTCTTCTCATCCATTCTCCTATTGAGATTTTCGGCAGACCGCACACGCGCTTGGTGTGAATTTTAAGCCATCAGGTCCAGGACTTAAACCATGGTCAACTATGTGGAAGTCTAGCAAGGTTAACAATTACGCCATCTGCCCATCCCCAGTGTAACAACTTTCATGAGGTTTGATTTTTTCCAAAAGAAAAACCTTAGAAAAATTTCTATGCAGACACCAATGTCACTATTCCCATTAAAAATAAATGAACAATCCATAGTTATAAGGAGGTAATAATTAGAGTAAAATATGCTCCAAAGGTTATTTCTGCTAAGTAGCAGTACTTACCCAAGCACAGTGCCTGTCTCCTGGTAATTTACTTGAATAAACTTGCCAAAACGGCTTGAATTGTTATTATGTGCTGTTTTTGCATTTCCGAAGGCCTAGCAAAATAAACAATTCTCATTAGTTTAATTGAAAAAATATATATTTGTAAGTCACTGCTAGGAGCAAGTTCAGAGAGACAAAATACTGAAGAGTAGAATTCACTTATACATTCAGATTCATGTTTACAGTTAACTGTAAGAAGATCAAGTAGACTTTATTTTACACCATTCAATACAATAAGCCTTAATGTAAAAATGAGATTAATGCTCATTAAGGTTCAGATGTCTCTTTCGTACTCCAGAGTCAGCAAAATTTTTATATTTATATTTATATTTATTTTTTTTAGAAGTTGCTAAACTGAAATAACAGGAAGCTAGGAATAAGACGGCCAGCTCCACAGCACCGGCACCGTGGTAAGGTGTTACTGGAAAGAAGCCAGATCCAACGTGGCAACTGGAGTTTAATCCCCAGCTTGGAAGGTCTGAGAGCATGCTGGGCACACACGCGAGTGCCAGGGTCCAACGGGCTAAGGCTTTGAAGGAGCGATCACGGCACAGCCAGACCCTGCGGAAGGTGCTCATACTTCTCGCTCCTGCTCTCCCTCTCACATGGGCACATGTGTTCTATCATAAATGAAAAACAGAAATAGTAAAGAGCAAACTAAATATACTGTTAGGAAAAAATAAGTAAATAAAAATAATAATGATGGGGCCAGCAGGTGGCATGGTGGATGGCTGACCACAGTTCAAGTTCCGGAACTGGCGGCTTGCTTTCTCACTTTTCCTCTCTCTCCCTCCCCCTCTGTCTTTCTCTGGTCAAATAATATTAAATAAAATTTTAAAAATAATTCTTTTATAAAAATAATGATCAAAACTGAAATTAATAAAATAGAAAACAAGAAAAAAAAATGAAACCAAAAGCTGGTACTCTGGATAGTTTAAGGTAGTAAACAGACAAAACCTCATACCAATAAATCTGAAGGTTTAGGTCAGGCATGTTCCCCAAAAGACACCATTTACAAAGCACATTCAAGATAAAGCAGATAACATGAATAGTTTTACCTTAAAAATTGAAAATTTTCTAAAACTTTCCAACAAAGGAAACAAAAGGTTCAGATAGTTTCATTAGTAAATTCGAACACTGATAGAAAAAATACCAGTCCTACACAAACTCTTTCAAAAACATGAAGAAGGAAGACTTCCAAAATCATTCTATGAGATCAAAATTATTCTATTTTTTTTTTGAGAGGTTTTTGCTATAGGGTGTGCACGTGCCAGAAAGAGAGACAGAGACAGAAAGTGAGAAATCACCCCCCCGGGGGGACGGCCACACCGCAATCCCTTCTCCTCCATTTTCCTCTCAGGATCTTGGGCATGCACGCACACATGCCCGGTGTGAGTTTAAGTCACTGGGTCTGGGACTCGAATCGCAGTTGACTACATGGGAGTCCAGCGACATGGCCATTACGCCAACTGCTAGTCCCTGAGATCAAAATTATTTTCATCACCAAAAAAGCTATTAAAGAAAACAATACTTGTCACGACAGATGCAAAAATTCTGAACAAAACCTATCTAGCAAAGGATAGTGCGATATAACCAAATGATGCTTACCGCAGAAATGTGGATCTGGTTTAACATTCAAAATGCACCCAGCCAGTGGCACGGTAGTTAATGCAGCTAACGCAGCTAGGTCCCACATGGCCAGTTTGAGTTTGGGATCCAGCGGCTTAGGAGAAACACTGGGTGCACATGCACAAGTGCCAAAATCTCAGAGGAAAGTGGAGGAGAAAGGACTGCGACACGGGTGTTCCCACTAGAAATGCTTTCTCAATTTCTCTTTCTTTCTCTCCCTCTCTGTCTCTTAAGTCAGTGCACATAGCCTAAAGCAAAATTAAAAAAACAAAAATCCATCAATGTAATTCACCACATGAACAAAGTATTTATATATATATATATATATATATATATATATATGTGTGTATGTATGTATGTATACATATATATATATAAATACACACATGCACACATATATGTAGAAACATATATGTAAACATCTGAACACAGACAAAATCCGTATCTATTTCTGATTTAAAAATAAAAAAACTCTAAGCAAACAAAGAATAGAAGGGACTAGCCTTAATTTGATACAGAGCATCTACAAAAAACCAACAGCTATCATTATAGTACGAGGTTAAAGATCGTGGGCCAGCAGATAGTGTGGTTAAAGTGCTGGACTCCCACGTGGCCGACTGCAGGTCCCAGAAAGGAAGGGAGGAAAGAAGGAAGGCAGGTGAAAGACTGAATGCTCTCCCCTAAGGTCAGAAACAAGACAAGGATGCTGTCCGTGACTTCTACTCAACATTTTACTGACAGCCTGGTGTCTTGTTCTGGGCTTCCCTGTACACACCAGGCATGAGTGTGTCTGCCCATGGCCCAGGACGGCTGGGAACGGGTGGATCACAGTACAGGGACCCAGGTGGGGGTGCCCGTCCTTCTCTCACAGAAAAATAATATATAAACTGTAGATGGAAAAAAGGCAATGAAAACTGGTATTTGAGTGAAGCTGCAGAATACAAGTTCAGTTTATGACTATCAGTATATTTCTCCATACCAACAACGAACAACAAAATGTTAGAATATCATTCATGACAGCACCTCAAAAAAACGCCGGGAGATTAATCTTACCAAGTAAGTGGGAGAGCTATACTGAGAACTGTAAAATAATGCTCAGAGAGATTAAAGACCTTAGTCCATATAGAAATAAATCTGTTGGTGGTGCAGACAACTTAATAGTGTTTCCATGTCAACTCTCTCCAAATTGAACTACACAGTTCTAATCAATGTTCCAGGAGGCTTTTATGAGGAAATTGATAAGCCAGTTCTAAAATTCTCACAGAAATACAAAGAACCTAAAATATCCAATACAACTCTGAAAAAATGAGCACAAAGTTATAGGGTTAATATTACCTAAGTTAAAAAAAATTATTATAAAGCTACATAACACAAACTGTGACACTGTCATAAAGACAAATAGATCAGAAATAAACTCACATATAGGAGAATCTTCAAAAGTTGATGGAATATAAACTATGGAAAAACAATGTGTGGATTTCAAAAGTATTTTGTACTTTAGGGCCGGTAGGTGGCATGGTGGTTAAGGGCACTGGACTCCCACATGGCCGACTGCGATTTGAGTCCCAAACCTGGAGGCTTGCTTTCTCACTCTCCCTCTCTCTCGCTCTCTCTCTTTGTCCCTCTCTGGTCAAATTAAAAATAAATAAATAAATAAATAAATAAATAAATAAAGTTAAATAAAATCATTCTTAAAACAAGTATTTTGCACAAAAATTTGTATTTTTTTTTTCTTTTTTGGAGAGGTTTTTGCTACAGGGCGCGTGCGTTCGCCAGACAGACAGAGAGAGACAGAGCAGACAGAGAGAGACAGAGAGACAGAAAGCGAGAAATCACCCCCCAGGGGAGATGGCCACACCGCAATCCCTTCTCCTCCATTCTCCTCTTGGGATCTTGGGCACGCATGCATATGCGCCCGGCGTGAGTTTAAGCCACCGGGTCCGGGACTCGAACCGCGGTCGACTACGTGGGAGTCCAGTGACACAGCTATTACGCTAATTGCTGGCCCCATACATTTGTACTTTTAAGTTTTCTGTTTTTGTTCTGTTGCTAGAGGGCACATACACTTGCCAGAGAGAAGGAAGGGTGTGAGTACCCCAAATGGGGCCAGGTCATGCCACAATCCTTTTTTCTCCTTCCTTTCAGGATTGTGGGTACAATATACATGAATACTCACCTGGAGTGTTTTTCAAGCCACAGGGGCTTGAATTCCTATCACAGTGAGCCATGTGGGATGTGGGCCCCTTAACCAGTAGGCTATAAGGAGAGTGCTAATAAACTCGTCCTTTAATTCCATTTTCCACAAACTTTTAAAGTCACCTGATATACATGGACAAATTATCTTTTGACAAACACAAAGGCAATAAGGTAAAGAAAGGATAGCCTTTCAAGAAAAAATGCTGAAACGAGTGGATATCCACAGACAAACACTGAGTCCATACCTTATATTATATATAAAATTGAACTTGATGGGACCAGCAGTTAGCGTAATGGCTATGTCGCTGGACTCCCATGTAGTCGACCGCGGTTCGCGTCCTGGACCCGGTGGCTTAAAACTCACGTCGGGCGTATGTGTGTGCGTGCCCAAGATCCCAAGAGGAGAATGGAAGAAAAAGGATTGCGGCGTGGCCATCCCCCCTGGGGAGTGATTTCTCGCTTTCTGTCTCTCTGTCTCTGTCTGTCTGGCGAGCGCACACGCCCTATTGCGAAAAACCTCTCCAAAAAAAAAAAAAATTTTTTTAAAAATTTGAACTTGAAATGTATCACAGACCTACTACAAAACCTAAAACTATAAACTACCATCAAAAAACATAGGAGAATGTCTCTGTGATCGTAAGTTAAGAAGGTTTTTAAAAAATGTAATACCAAAAGCACAATTCATTAAAAAAAGAACTAAATTGAATTACATAAAAATTTAAAATTCTACTCTTCAAAAGGTACTGTTGGCCCAGCCACTGTAATGCAGTGTAAGCCCAGAGCCATATGGGGAGGCCCAGGATTCAGATCGCAGGTCAACCTAAACATACCAGAATACTTTCCGATCCTGGCTGGCTAGAAGGCTCAGAGGGAGGATCTCAGTGAGACAAGACCCTGCCAGAGGTCCCCGTCCCTTTCTCTTTCTCCTCCCTTTCTCTTTCTCTCTCGCTTTCCTCCTTCATGAAGTAAATAATAATCTTTTTTAAAGTTCTGTTAAGAGAGGAACAAATCTAAGAAATAATGTGTGCAAAACATCTGAGGTCAGCCCATGCCATGGCGGTGAAAGCAGATGTATCTCACATGGCCAACTGCAAGGCTGGAGTCCTGGACCTGGGGGATTGAGAAACCCTCTAGACACAAATGCATATATGCCCAAATCCCAAAATGAGCGAAAAATAGAAGAAAAGGGATTGTGGCATGACCATTCCCCAAGGGGGTGCTTTCTCACTGCCCACCCCCAAGTCCACTCTTAGCAGTAAATGCATGTACCCTCTGGAAAATTAAATATATGTATGTGTACATACATGTGTGTGTGATTTTGCATCACATCACATTTGTGTATGTATCCAACATACACAAAGTATTCTCAAAATTGAACAAGAAAACCACCCAATAAAAAAACCTAGGCAGTAGATTTTGACAGACACTCCATCAGAGAAGATACATGGAAGGCAGGTAAACATCTGTCATTGCAGAGTCCAAATTAAAATCACAACGAGATACCATGACACACACATTAGAATGGCTACAATAAAAACAAACGGCTCTACCACGGGCATGGAGTAAAGGAACTGCGCCGCCCTGCTGGTGAGAATACAAATGGTACTTGTGATCTCTGGGAAAGTGTGCTGCCACATGACCTAGTCACTGCACTCCTAGTGTTCACTGAAGAGAAAGGAAAGAGTATACCACAAAGACTTGTATGCAGCTTTATGTGTACATAATTACCCAGAACCTAGAAACAACTTCTACACCCATCAACAAGTGAAAGGATTAACACACTGGAATACAACTACTCTGCCAATAAAAAGGAATGAACTGACATGTGAGACACAGATAAATCTCAAGCTAATTATAACAAGTGAGAGAAGGCATATGTGAAAGGGTGTATACTATACGGTTCCACATAGATGTACGGTTTGTTTTTTTTTTTTTGCATGCATGCGTGCGTTCGTGTGTGTGTGTGTGTGTGTGTGTGTGTGTGTGTGTGTAGAAGGAGAGAGGGAGACAGAGGGGGTACAAAGAAAGGAGAGCTGGAGTTTTTTACAGGGTGTCACTGTGCCACTACCCTCCTGACCCAGTCTCTCAATTAGCTAGGCTCAAAGACAGACACAACTATGCCGCGTCTTCCAGCCAGGCCAGAACCAAACCCAGGTGTGCCGTGTGGTCTCCCCTGTGCTACTGCAGCTGAGCCTCCACGTACATAAAACCACAGTGACAGAAAGTGCCTAGGTGTTCTCTTGTAGGTGAGAGGCTGGGTGGAGTGAAAGGGGTTACACACAGATATGAGGAAACCTGCGGAGGTGGTCTCTTGTAGATGAGGGGCTGGGTGGAGTGAAAGGGGTTACACACAGATATGAGGAAACTTGCAGAGAACCTTGACTGTCGTAATGGTTTCATGGGTATGTACATGTGTCAAAATTTATCACACTGTATATTTAAATATGTGCATTTTACTGTATCTCAATTACACCTCACAAAAGATTTAAAAGATTCCTTTCAAATCGAAAATAAAAACTGCACCTTCTAAACTGACAAGTAAAAACTGTAGATATTGGGTTAGTAGTGGTGTGGTGGTTAAAGCGGCTGGATTCCACACGGTGGGCCGCACGGTTGAGTCCCAAACCTGATGACTTGAGAAACGTGCTAGTGCATGAGCATGCATTCCCAAAATCCTGAGAGGGGAATGAAGGGGCAGTGATTTGTCTCTCTCTCTCTCTCTCTCTCTGGCAAGTAGTGCACAAGCCCTATAGCAAAACTTTAAAAAAATGTATCTATCTATGGTGTACATAAATAGATAGACACTGTAGAATGGCTAAATCAAACTATTTAACCTACGTGTTATATCATATTCTTATTTTTTGCATGTGATGAGAACACAGAATCGCCTCTCAGAAACTTTCAAGTACACAGTACACTGCTATTTACTATAGTACCCATGATGTACAGTAGGACTCTTGAGTTCTGGCTCCTGCCTAACTGAAAATGGCATGTCTTTTGATCACCATCCTTTAAATCCTCCTAACCCTCAGCCTTTGGGATTACGCCTTTTCAGATTACACATATGAGATTGGACGGTATTTATCTTTCTGTATTTTTTTCCCTTTTGGCATTTTGATACTATTACTTTTTTAATTTAAGAATTATTTTATTTAACTTTATTATTTATTTATTTATTTATTTAAATTTGACCAGAGAGAGAAAGTGAGAAAGTAAGCCGCCAGGTCTAGGACTCAAACCACGGTCAGCCATGAGGGAGTCCGGCACCCTCAACCCTCCACGCCACCAGCTAGCTCCTATTACTACTTCTTTTTTTTTTTTTTTGGAAAGGTTTTTGCTATAGGGCGCATGCATTGAGAGACAGAAAGTGAGACATCACCCCTGAGAAGGGATGGCCACACCGCAATCTCCTCCATTCTCCTCTCGGGATCTTGGGCACGTACCCACATGTGCCTGGCGTGAGTCCAAGCCACTGGGTTCGGGACTCACAGTCGACTACATGGGAGTCCAGCAACATAGCCGTTATGCCAACTGCTGGTCCCCCATTACTTCTTTTTTAAAAAATTTTTAAATGTTATTTAATTTATTATTATATTTTGGTTTTCTGTATGTGCGCTCACCAGAGAGCAAGAGACAGTCAGAGAGAGAGAGAGGAAGGAAGAATACAAGCTGCTAGATCCAGGGCTTGAACTGTGGTTAGCCCTGTAGGAGTCCAGTGCCTTAACCACCACACCACCTGCTGGCCTCACAGTATTATCTCTAAAACATTCTATGGCTATACCCTTTTTCCCATATTCTCTACACTTCTGAAAACAAGTGGGTCTTTAAGTCGCAAAGCCACACATAGACACATAGAAGGTTGTAGAGATACAAATATAACAACAAGACTATTTTCCCCAACCACCTACTTTCACAATCCAATTACGGACAGGGCTCCTGACCCCACTATCTCCCTTTATAGGCGGATACATATTACTCCTGTCATATCTTTCTTTCTATCACTAATGACTCAAAGACACTCTTTAAAAAGGAGAGAGCAAGGACCAGCAGATGGCATAATGGTTACATTACTGGACTCCCATGTAGTTGACTGTGGTTTGAGCCCCAGATCCGGCAGGTTAAAACTCATGCCATGCACGTGTATGTGCATGCCCAAAATCCCAAGAGAAGAATGGAGAAGGAACTGTGGTGTGACCATCCTGCCTGGAAGGTGATTACTTGCTTTCTCTCTCTGTGTCACTCCAGTGAGTGTATGTGCTGTGAAGAGTGAGCGCAATGCCACACCCTCTGTCTTTCACACTGCCTCTTTAGCTCTCCCGTCTTCCAGCTTCCCTTGGTAACCAGAACATTCTGTCTGTACTTCTCTTTAGTTTTATTTCATTTTCTCACACGTACCCAGTATTTTTTCTCAAAATATGCTTGACAGAAAGAAACGTGTTTCTACACACATACCTCAAGTACTGGCCCAGCTCCAAGAATAATCTGCTCCACTCCACTGGCAAAGCCTTTCTGACTGAGCGCAGTGAGGTGGTGAATAAGGAAGTTTGTGCTTTGCGTCTTCCCAGAGCCACTCTCTCCTGAGATCACGATGCACTGATTCTTCCTGCGCTGGAGCATGGCATGATAGGCCACGTCAGCCACCGCGTAAATATGGGGCTCGAGCTTTCCCAGCTGGTGGTTGTCGTACATCTTGACGTATTTGGGGTTGTAAATGGGAAGAAACTTGAACGGGTTAATCACTATCAGAATGCTGCCAACATAGGTATAGATCTTCTCATGCTTGAAGCGATTCCGTAGGTTTTCTAGCAGAGTTTTCTCGTTCAGGTCGGGTAAGCTACAGAGGTCGTCAAACTCCTTCTGCTGCGGCTGTGGGAGAAAGCCCCGCTCCACCATCCTGCGGCGCTCTTCCGTTACCCGTAGCCATGACTGAAGGCTACCATAGTGAATCGAGCCGTCAAGGTTTTTTTCTCTCAGAAGAAAGCGGTAGTCCTCTCCACTCAAGCGGTTCTCCAGAGCCATTCGGGGCCACAGCATCATTCGCTGGACTGGACAGTCTGTTGGATTGAGTATCCATTCTTCTCCACCAAACTCCTTGACCTCTGCTAGAACATAACATTTTGTTTTGTCGAGATGAAGTCGGTTTATCAGAGAGTCGATCACCTCTGCAGCTGTGGTGTTTTTTCTGGCAGGAATCGGACAGTAGATGGTCCCTTCTGATATTGTCCCGGGATATATGCGCAATGTGTGCTCGTTATCCTCAAAGCGTCGCCTTCCTCCATCATTTATACTCATATTGGATTCTGTCCCATCAGCATGGAGGGTGTGTGTTCAAGACCGTGCAAACCATTTTCATGGCAAAAGAACTGGAACATAAAAGATAGGAAACATTAGACGTAATACTATACCGGCTTTCTGATGCTCAAGAAATGCTTGAGAAACATGTTGATTACATCTTTTTTAACACAGAACCCTAACTCTACTCCCAGTATAGGAACAGTCTTGAAATAGTCTCACTGAGACCATGTAATATTGAGTTTGACCATCCAAATCTGGGCACTTTACAAAACAGGAAATTGCCAGAAATAGAGTATTTAAATGTTTTTATTATATTAATTCAGAATCAAAAGAAAAAAACACACATATATATATTTGTATTTATATAAATACACACAGACACACACACACACACATATGTATATATTTCTTCCCCTATCATAACAAATGTTTCTGAGGTACTGGAGATTAGAACCAAGTTGATTCTTTATACCCGAAGAATCTCACTGAAGACTGGATATTGAAATGGAATAACCACATAAATCTAATCACCCTGCACCCAAAAAACTCTTCAGGATGAAGCAAAATCCAGAAAGACCGCAACTGATAGGGAAAAGAATTTTGCAACTGATTACAAACAGTAAGAAGATGAGATAAACAGAGAAATTAAACTAGATGAAGTTACAACCAAGAAAACGAGAAACCTGACACAGAGAAGGTGCCTTTCCAAGGAATTCTGAGCTCTGACCCTCCTCCTCGTTGAGGCAGGGAGAAGGGGATTGGGCAAGACCTTGCCCTAAACTGACCGAGCAAATCTGACAAAATCATCAAACTAGGCCCCAATGCAAATTTCATTCCACCTGCCTTTGTCTTTCAGCACTATGGTCCCACCCTTCTGCCTAACCTTGTTCTGCTCCTTGCAGTATTCCGCAGATCCTTGCAGTCTTCTAGACCCCAATGCACCGGACCTCCAGAAGAATCACTTCAGCTTTAGACCCCACAGAGAAAACACTGATTTTCTTCAAATGGTTTCTCCAACTAAAAACATATTCTGATTTTCACCTCATCCTTAGACTCCCACTTTCATGTTCACATCCAATCACGGCTAACAAAAACAACTTACCATTTCCAACAGCAGTTTGCCCTGTTGCAAAAGTATCAGAAGTTCATGTGTTACAGAGCTTTCACTTTTCACTTATTTCAGCCTTTAAAATATTAAGTCGTGCGGGACCAGCAGTTAGCGTAATGGCTATGTCGCTGGACTCCCACGTAGTCGACCGCGGTTCGCGTCCTGGACCCGGTGGCTTAAACTCACGCCGGGCACGTGTGCGTGCGTGCCCAAGATCCCAAGAGGAGAATGGAGGAGAAGGGATTGTGGCGTGGCCATCCCCCTGGAGGGTGATTTCTCGCTTTCTATCTCTCTGTCTGTCTCTGTCTGTCTGGCGAGCGCACGCGCCCTATAGCAAAAATCTCTCCAAAAAAAAATATTAAGTCGCGGAGCTGGCAGGTGGCATGGTGGTTGAGGTGCTAGACTCCCACATGGCTGACACAGTTCAAGTCCCAGACCTGGCAGTTTGCTTTCTCACTTTCTCTCTCCCTCTATCATTAAATTTAAAAATAATAATAAAACTAAATAATTCTTTTTAAAAAATTAAGTCACTGAGAAAGCCATGACATATATTTCTATGTTTTTCAATGCAAAAATGTATCACAACTTTCCCTACGACCCAATATAATGTGCTATTTAAAAAACATAAAAATTGGGACCAGCATATGGTGTAACAGTTACATCACTGGACTCCCACATGGCTGACTATGGTTTGAGTCCCAGACTTGGAAGCTTGAAACTCACACCGGACACATGTGCATGTGTGTTCAGCATCCCAAGAGGAGAATGGAGGAGAAAGGATTGCAGTGTGGTTAACTCCCCGAGGGATGATTTCTTTCTTTTCTTTATGTCTCTGTCTCTGTCTCTCTCTCTCTGGCGAGTGCACACACCCTACAGCAAAAACCTCTCAAACACACACACACACACCCACATTACCTTTAGTTACTTTCCTCTAATACTACCACATAATTTGTCAAAATCCTCTAATGAAGAAATTTTTTTACCAAAATTTTCCTAGATGATCTTTTTTTATAATTTTTTTTTATTTATCTATTCATTTATTCTTGATTTGAGCAGAGAAAGACACAGAGAGAGCTAGAGAGAGAGAGAAGGAAACTGAGAAAGCAAACCACCAGGTCCAGGACTCAAACCGTGTTCAGCTATGTGGGAATCTCCAGCACCTTAGCCACCACACCACCTGCTGGTCCCCTTAGATGATCTTTCAAACACAGGATATTGCAGAGCATATAAAAAGCAGCCATATTCTACCACCCAAATTCAGCAAGTTTGCGAACTGCTATAGTTGACACAGATCTTTTTTTTTTAAAGAATTATTTTATTGAACTTTATTTTATTTATTTATTTTAATTTGACCAGAGAGGGACAGAGAGAGAATAAGAGAGAGAGAGAGAGAGAGAGAGAGAGAGAGAGAAGGAAAGTTAGAAAGCTGCCAGGTCCAGGACTCGAACTGTGGTCAGTCATGTGGGAATCCAGTGTCCTTAACCACTATGCCACCTGCTGGCACAGTGTTAGTTCTCCCTTGTCATTCAGCAGATGGCATAATGGTTACATTGTTGGACTCCTATGCAGTTGTCTGCGGTTCAAGTCCTGGACCCAGCAGCTTAAAACTCACACCAGGAGTATGTATGTGTGCCCAAGATCCCAAGAGGAGGATAAAGAAGAAGGGACTGTGGTGTGGCCATACCCACAGGGTATGATTTCTCGCTTTCCATCTCTCTGACTCTCTGGTGAGAGCACACATCATACAGTAAAAATCTCCCTTAAAACAAACAAACAAAAAAATTGTATATAAAGGTACACATTTAGAGAAATACTGGGTTGTCAGAGAAGTCAGGACATGTTTTTCTATGCAAAAGTGCAGCATAACTTTTCTAATGACCCAATAGATAAAAACACAGGGCTTTTAGGAAATCTTCAAATTTTTCTTTGATAGTTTTCATCAAAAATAAGTTTCATACACAGTACCTCAACTGAGTTTCACTCTTGTCTCAATTCCCTGAGACAAGAAGTAAACTACTGCCTCTCAAATCGGAATATTAAGGCCTAAAGAGCAAATTTTCTATGGGAACGTATGATAAAGTTGGCATTCCAAGTCATCCGGGAAAAAGAGAGGCTTCTCAATAAAAGATGTGGGTACAACTACAAGAATAGAATAAACAATGTGCATAAAGAATTAAGCACATCACTGGCACTTATACGGTAATCAGACAGTGCTGTATCTTTTACAAAGAAAATGGTTAATATTGTTTTTGTTCCCTATCCTAACGTAGTTATTTTAAAAGTATACGCTAACGGAGGGAAACAATGTGGTGAGACTGTGCCTGGTCAGGAGGGTGTGGTTCAGAACAGGCCAGCTTATGATGCGACTCACTGGACTGAGTTAGCAGGGACTAATTACAGAGGAAAACTGTGGCAAAGAAAGAAAACATGGAAGACAGAGTTTCCTTTAAATTAGAAGTTCAGTTAAAAAGGTAAAAAAGTAACTGAAGATTTGTAACGCAGTGTTCTGTGCTAATAAAACTAAATTTTCCAAAAAATGCACAGTTTATTAATATTGCTTTACTTTCTTATCAAGTTCTCTAAGTGGCTGATAAACTTAGACTTTTTTCTTGAGAGGTTTTGGCTATAGGGCGTGTGTGCTCGCCAGAAAAGCAGAGACAGACAGCGAGAAATCACCCCCCAGGGGGGATGGCCATGCCGCAATCCCTTTTCCTCCATTCTCTTCTCGGGATCTTGGGCATGCACGCACACGCGCCCGGCGTGAGTTTAAGCCACCAGGTCCAAGACTCGAACCCCGGCCGACTACATGGGAGTCCAGTGACATAACCATTACAAATGCTAGTCCTGAATCTAGACTTTTTAAAATAAGCATTAAAGAGTCATAAAAGGGGCCAGCAGGTGGCATGGTGGTTGAGGTGCTTGAACATGAGCAATCATGGTTCAAGTCTCAGACCTGGTGGCTTGCTTTCTCACTTTCCCTCTCATACTCTCTCGCTCTCTGGTCAAAAATTAAAATTAATTAATTAAATAAATAAATATTTGGGGGAAAAAGGAAAACACTGTACATGTTCAAGTAAGATCCACTTTTAAACGTATTACTGATATACCTACAGCTATTAATATGGGGCAACCAATACTTGACATTTTAAATTTATTTTAGATAAATAACTAACGGAAAGTGGTCTTTAAGACCTAGTGTTCATGTTTCTTCATTCTTTAAGGCTTACAATTAAAATGTTTCACAAATAGGGCCAGCTGGTGGCACAGGGGTGAAGGCTGATCTCGCGGTCCATGTCCAGGACCCAGAGGCAGGGTGGGCACGTGTGCATGCATACCCAAAATCCCAAGAGGAGAATGGAGCAGAAGGGACTGTGGTGATTTCTCACCTCCTCTCTCTGTGTGTCTCTCTGGTGAGCACAAGTGCCCTATATCAAACTTATTAAAACAAAAGCATAGTTACTACCAAATGTTCAATCACATATATAAACATATATGGAATTAATCTAGAGAGGTAAACATGTGGATTCTTAAGACTTTGAAAACTGTGTTTTGTATTGATTTTTCTTTGTTCCAAAAGTCCCCAGACACTCTTTTTACTAGTGCCCTCTCTCCTCTCCCTGCACACGGACTTCACCTCTCAGCCCCCTGCACTTCACATGCAGCATGTGCCCAGCTCCGGGCCAACCCTACATGGGGCAGAGGCGATGGGGCTCCTCCAGGCTGAGCCAGAACTTGTAACTAGATTCTAGCTTTGTCCATCATTCTAATTTAAGGTATTATGTGAATCATTATAATGTGGAAAAAAAATAATAATTAAATTTTAAAAAATTAAATTAATAACATTGTATACAATTAAAAAAAAAAAAAAAAAAAAGCCAGCCAAAGAGCTGCCCTTCCTGGCCTGCTAGAGAACAGAGTCCAGGGGAAGCACAACGGCCCCGAGGCGCGCAGAGTGGGTAAGTGGGAGGGACTCAATCCCCAGTAACCGCAAGGAGAGTACTCACCACCACCCTCCCTTCCACCTACCACAACACAGCAATGTAGGTGAGAAATGAACTGGAATTGTGGGGTTTCATTACAGCAATTAGCCAACGAGGAACAACAGACGACTATAAACTCTTCCAAACCTTGCCCTGTAAGGGAATTCCTCTTACATCCAGTTCATCAGTAGGTACTACAGGTCTGCCTTGAAAATACCTCCTGAAGCCTAGCTGTAGTGGCTGAGGTGCAAGGGGTGGCTGAGGTCATACGGGAAGCCCAGCTTCTGTCCCTGCCCAACCTACTAGATAGGCCAGAAACAGCGGTGCCCTTTTGTGGTCCTAACTAACGAGGAAGCGACAGCAGCAAGAACCCGTAAAAAATACCCACCTCTCTCTCACTTAAAAAAAAAGTATGGGGACCAGCAGTTGTAATGGCTATGTCACGAAACTCCCATGTACTTGATCGCAGTTCAAGTCCCGGACCCGGTAGATTACAATTCACGCCGGGTGTGTGTGCATGCATGCCCAAGATCCTGAGAGGAGAATGGAGGAGAAGGGATTGTTGCATGGCCAATCCCCCTGGGGGCTGATTTCTCGCTTTCTATCTCTCTGTCTCTCTCTTTCTGGCAAGCGCATGTGCTCTATAGCAAAAACCTCTCCAAAAAAAACAATGTATGTATGGGGCCAGCATATGGCATAGTGGTTAAAGATGCTGGACTCCCACGTTGCCGACTGCAGTTCAAGTCTCAGGCCTGGCAGCTTGCTTTCTCACTTTCCCTCTCTCTCTCTCTCTCCCTTTCTCTCTCATTCTGTCCATTTCTGCTCATATTAAAAATAAAGTTAAATAAAATAATCCTTTAAAAAATATGTATATATATGTGTGTGTGTATATACACAGACACACACACACATAATATGCACATATATATGTACAGGTATATATGTGGTGTGTCTATGTACACCTGCTAGGATTCAGATAAGTCTGTCCCCCAAAGGTTCATGTCCCGGAAACTTGGTCCCCTGTGCAATGGTTTTAGGAGGCAGTGAGACCTGTAAGAGGTGGGACCTCAAGGCTGGGGCACAGGGCTAGGGAATTCTGTTTCCCCTCTCTTTGCACTTGCCTGTTTATCTCACTGTGGGCCACCAGAAGCCAGCCTGATGCTGGCCCAAGGCCTTTGGACTTTGCAGCTGCCAGAATCCTGAGCCAAATAAACCTCTGTTCTGCCTAATCATCCAGTCTCAGGTCTTTCTGTGCAGCCACACAATCACAGACACACACACACACTCTGAATCTAGCCGCTCCTTCCACTAACTGAACTAATGACACAGGACAGCATCTTTGCTTCTGTCACCGCTCCCCTATTGTAGGCAGTCACTCTCTTCAAACATGTATTATCACCTTTTTCTTTAATTTTTAAAAAGCTTACTCACCCATTTCTTCCACCAGGAAGAGAGAAGGGTAGAGAAGAGAGAGACAAGAAACACCACAAGTCCCGACACTGTGATCCACCCCCAGCCCCAGCCCAGCCCAGATGAGGCCCACAGGTGTCTGTGGCACCCCGAGGTGTCTCTAGAACTGAACCCCAAACCCTCCCACGTGAGTCAGCCTGGCAGAGCTCCGCATTCTTTCCCCACCCCAGTCTGGCCCCAGAACCACCCTTCTCACAGGTAAAGCAGACCGTGTCACTCTCCTGTTTGAAACCGACGAGGGCTTTCCCTGGCACGGTTAACCTCCCAGTGTCCTGAAAGGTCCTAGCTGAGCTCGCCCCCTCACATGCGCACTCTCTCACTCTACTCCACTCCAGCCACACTGCCTGTTTTAAGCTTAATTCTGCTTCGGATCATTTACACTTGCTTCTGCTCCCTCGGCCTGGCTTTCATATCACAGATCGCTGCTCAAGTGCCAACTCCTCAGAGGCTTTTCCTTAATACTCTATCCAAAATAACCCTCTAATCTCCATCCTCCACGACTCTATTCGCTTTATCCTGATTTGTTTTTAATCAAAGAACTTAATGCACTACCTAAAATTAAATAATTACTGGGCTTTTTTGTTTATTGTCTGACTTTCCCATTAAAGAGGCAGAAAGCTCAGTCTGCTGTCTGTTGAAGAAGTAAACAAATCCGCACATGCGCTGACTGACCTATCTTAGAAACCTTCCATTGCTTAAGGGAGCCATTTTATCGCACGCCCCTACATCTCTTTTCCTTTTCCTGCCAACTTTCCCATCTAGTTCCATGCTGTAACCACAGGCACCACTTCATCGGACTGCGGGTAGGAGCGCTTTTCACAGTAATTCAGGCAACACCGGGCTTTAAGAATGAGAGTAGGGCCAGCCCCATAGTGCAGCAGGTAAGCGCTGTGCAGAGGAAGCCAGATGCCACAAGGCTGATGGGGATCGCATCTCAGCCCTGGTGGCAACACGCCAGGTGCACGCACACCCACGAGCTGGGCAGGAGTGGGAACTGGAGGAGGGCTGAGGTGCAGCCAGGCACAGCCAGGGAATGCTTTCCCCCTCTCCACCGCCCCCCATGCTTTCTCACAAATAAAAGGAAAAAAATAAGCGAGTCACCAAGCCTTCCCTAAGGACGGAATTGACAATGCTGGCTGGGTAAGCATGGCTCACAGTCAGACGGAAGAGCGGAGTTCAGGGACTGCGAGTGAGTTTAGAATGCCCACGTGGCTGGAACAAGGATACCCAGAACCTGATAAAGCGCTTCCTGGTGTGTCCCTGGGTGTTCCGGAAGAGATCGACATGGCAGTCTGAGCAGAGCAGGAAGACCTGCCTCAGCATGTGCTGGCACCTTCCAATCCACGAGGAGCCTGGGGAGAAGACGCACAGGACAAACGGGACTCCCCCGGGGGAGAGCTCTGGGGACATCAGGACTGAGGTTCCTCAGCCCTCGGGCTCCAGGGCTAGCACCACCACTCTGTCCCCCAGGGTCAGTGAATTACACCACCGGCCTCCCTGCCTCAGGCCCGGGGCTTGAACTGACCCACGCTCCCAGCAGCCCAGGGTCTCCAGCTTGCTGAGGGCCTGCTCAGGGACTTCTAGCTGCCACGATCCTGGCAGCTGAGCTGATTCCTCCAATACATTCCTTCTCACCCACTGGTTCTGTCTCCCCGGGGCACTCTGACTAGGACAGAGGTGAAAGTTAGTGATGGGCCGTTTCACGCAGACATCTTTAACCTCAAGAATACTCTAAATAGTAGTTTCCCCAATAAAGGAGCAAGAAATAAAAATGGAGAAAAAAATTAAAACCATTAAGGATGGATGAGCTGTTATTTACTAATACTCATGTAAAGATTATCATTCAACCTCAAAAATTAACAAACTACTGATATCTCAACAGCTAAAACTCTGTTAAGCAAATAGGGACGATTATAGCACGAACACACAGGACTAACCTACGGTGTAGGGGAAACGGTGGTGGTGCAGGGATGGACGGACTGACCTGACACTGGGAAACTTGCTGGGGGTGATGGATACAGTTCTGTGTTATTTTCTGTGGCAGTTACACCAGTGTATACCATTTTCAAAACTCAAACTGAACAATGAGGATCTGTGCATTTTATTATATGTCAATTATACCCCATTTTTATGAATTTTAAAAAGATATGACTACACATCTAGGAATGAATCTCTAACAGAGATATGTAAGGTTTCAAGAAGACCTAGACACATGGGATATACTATGTCCAATAAACCAGAACACCTGATATCATTAAGAATCGTCAGGGCTAACAGGTGGCATGGTAGGCAAGGCGCTGGACTCTCGCATGGCTGACTGAAGTTCAAGTTCCAGACCCAGTGGCTTGAAAATCATGCCAAGCGCGTGTACATATGTGCACATGCCCAAAATCCAGTGAGGAGAATGGAGGACAGGGGACTGTAGCATGGTCGCCTGCAGTGAGGACTGATTTCTCACCTTCCCTTTCTCTGTGTCTATCTGTATCTCTCTGGCAAATGCACATGCCCTATGGCAAGAACCTAAAAAAAAAAAAAGAATCACAGACTGTGAAAGATAATAATTCTTCTAAAAGAGATCATATAAGGGGACCAGCAGTTAGCGTAATGGCTACGTCGCTGGACTCCCACGTAGTCGACCGCGGTTCGAGTCCCGGACCCGGTGGCTTAAACTCACGCCAGGCGTGTGTGCATGCGTGCCCAAGATCCTGAGAGGAGAATGGAGGAGAAGGGATTGCGGTGTGGCCATCCCCCCTGGGGGGTGATTTCTCGCTTTCTGTCTCTCTGTCTCTCTCTGTCTTTCTGGCAAGCGCGCGCACCCTATAGCAAAAACCTCTCCAAAAAAAAAAAAAAGAGAGAGATCATATAAGAGTATTTTCCGGGTGCATGTATGTGTGCCCAAGATCCCAAGAAGAGAATGGAGGAGAATGGATTGCGTCGTGGCCATACCCCCTGGGGGTTGATTTCTCACTTTCCCTCTGTCTCTGTCTCTCTCTCTTTGGCGAATGCACATGCCTTATGGCAAAAACCTCTAAAAAAAAATTAGGGACCAGCAGATGGCATAATGGTTATGTCGCTGGACTACCACATAATCGACTATGGTCTGAGTCTTGGTCCCCGTGCTTAAACTCATGCCGGGCACATGTGCGTACATGCCGAAAGTCCCGAGAGGAGAACAGAAGAGAAGTGATTGGGGTGTGGCCATCCCCCTGGGGGGTGATTTCTCGCTTTCTGTTTCTCTGTCTCTCTGACCCTCTCTGTCGCTCCAGCACACGCATCCTATAGTAAAAAGCTCTCTCTTAAGGAAAAAAAAGGGAGCATTTTCATGAACCTAGAATAGGCAGTTTCTTAAATGGAAAACAAAATACACTAACTACTAACCATAAAAAAAAGATAAAAGTTCACTGCAGCAAAATGAACAACTTCTATTCAAGAGAGGAACAGATCACAAACTAGAGGGTGTCTGCAGCACACGTGTCCACCAAGATGCATACCCAGGTCACAGAGACCATCTAAGAAAAGGGGAGACAGAGCGAGGCTCTTAAACGGCAAAAGACTTGGAAAGGCTCTTAAGAAAGCAGGCTATCTCATGGCCAACAAGGACAGGAAAAACGAGGTCAACATCTGCATTAGATTATTGTTCACAAATACTCACTTCTTAGCCTCATGCCCAGTGGGAGCCTGTGCTTCCCCAACCCGAGTTTGGGCAAAGCCGCAACCCCGCGTGGAGCAGGCGTTCAGCAGACATGACATGGACAGAGTCCTGGGACACTCGTGCCCAGCGGGGCATGCCTTCTTGACTGTGCCATCACCAAGGAAAGAGCACTCCCTCGGCTGCCCTACCGGCCCAGGCAGGAAGACGAGATAAACATGGCAGAGCTGTCTGCTCACTCACAAGTTCATAGCCATGGAACAGGTATTTATTGTTGTATACCACTGGAGACTTTTAGGTTTGAAGCAGTAACAGTTCACTAATACACTATCATTCCTTGTCAGAAAAATGCAAATCAAAATTACAATGAGAACTATCAAACCTCCACCAAAATAACTTGTGTCCACTAAAAGACAGGTACAGGATTGTTCATGGAAAGTTCATTCACGATATCAAAAAACTAAAAATCAAAACGTCCACCAACAATGTCATTGATAAATGGAATACAATACAGCAATGAAAAAGGAAGTGCTAACGCAAACATAGTATTGCGTGAAAAAAGCCAGGTACAAAAGAGCATATATTAAATGATGCAGGGACTTCAAAAAATTTATGGAGAAACCAGCAGATTGTGTAGTGGTTATGTGGCAGGACTCCCATATGGCCAAACATGGTTCACATCCCAGATCCAGTGGCTTGAAAATCACACTAGGCACATATGTGTGCATGCCCAAGATCCCAAGAGGAGAATGGAGAAGGGACTGTGGTGTAACCATCCCTCTGGAAGGTGATTTCTTACTTCCCCTCTCACTGCCTCTTTTTCTCTGGTGAGTGCATAAACTCTAAGGCAAAAACCTCTGGGGAAAAAAATTTATTAAAGGGAACCAGCAGTTAGCGTAATGGCTATGTCGCTGGACTCCCACGTAGTCGACCGTGGTTCGAGTCCCGGACCCGGTGGCTTAAACTCACACCGAACGTGTATGCGTGCGTGCCCAAGATCCCGAGAGGAGAATGGAGGAGAAGGGATTGCGGCGTGACCATCCCCCCTGGGGGGTGATTTCTCGCTTTCTGTCTCTCTGTCTCTCTCTGTCTGTCTGGCGAGCACACGCGCCCTATAGCGAAAACCTCTCCAAAAAAAAAAAAAAAAGAAAAAGAAATGGAATTAAGTTGTTTACTATGATGCAAGAAGTTTTGAAATCCATGAACAGTTATTTTATAATATGCATTTTTAACTAACTTGTTCAAGACCCCCTCTTCACCTAATTTTCTCATGGACAAAGTAAATATACGGTTATGTATGTCAGAAGCATGGCTACCCTCAGGAAAGAGGGAGTTAGAGGTAGGACACAGAGAGCCGTACGGAGGTCTGTAAGCATTCTGTATCTTGATATGGTAGTGGGTAAATATGTGCACACAATGCAAAATTTTTTAAACTATAAACACTGAAGATCTGTGGACTCTACTATACACTACATCTCAAGTTTAAAAAGAAAGAAAAAAGCCTTCAGCATAGGGGCTGGCAGGTGGCGTGGTGGTTAAGGGTACTGGACTCCCACATGGCCGACCATGGTTCAAGTCCTGGACCTGACAGCTTGCTTTCTCATTCTCTCTCTCTCTCTCTCTCTCCCTTTCTAGTAAAATTAAAATAGATAAATTAAATAAATAAATAAAGTTCAATAAGATAATTATTTTTTAAAAATCTCCATTATAACTAAGAAGTACTGAAGTTGAAGTGGTATTCCATGTAATTTTTTTTTAGAGATTTTTGTGCTAGGGTACATGCACTCACCAGAGAGAGACAGACAGACAGTGAGAGGGGAAAGTGAGAAACTACCCTCAGGGTGGATGGCCATGAGCAATCTTTTCTCCACCATTCTCCTCCCAGGATCTTAGGTACATGCACATGCACCCAGTGTGATTTTCAAGCCACAAGTTTGGAATTGGTACCTCAGTTGGCCATGTGGGAGTCCAACGACACAACCGCTCCGTCATCTCTGGCTCTGTGATAATTCTTGACTACCAGTCTCATATTAAAATGATTACTACTTAAATTAAGAATGTCTCAAAATTACATCCTGCTATTGTCTCTAAATATGGGAGAAGTCCCATAAACTCTTCAGTCTTTGTCCTATTGCACTTTTTAATCTGTCCTGCTTTTCTGACCTTTTATCAGTGATTATAACATTCTATTTATTAAATATTGTTGTTCAGTTCCTTCATGCCAGACAATCAAAACTCTAAGACTCTTCATGAAAGCATTTTGAGGACAAAAACAGAAATAAAAACAAAAACAAAACAAGGGGGAAACAAATGAACAAAGTAAGATATACGTAAGTTCTTTTTCTATGCAGGGCAAATAGTCAATATTTTAGACTTGGAGGGGGCATGTGTCTCCGTTACAGTATTTGGGGTTTTGTGTTGTGTTTTGCAATCCTTTAAAAATGTAAAAACCATTTTTAGCTCTCAGACAGTACAAAAGCGGGCCACCTACCGGATTTAGCCTGTGGGAGGTAGTTAGCCTATCATTATAATGCAGGGTTTAGGTTTGCTATTTTGGTTATCAGTAACACTCAGTGAAGCTTCTCAGAAGTGGAGACAGGCCTACAGGACACACAGGAGCCAGCCATGCTAAGACATGGGAGAAAGGCTCCAGGCGGAGCAGGCGGTACAGAATGTCCACAGCAAGAACGAACTAGGCGAGGCTGAAGAGCAGAACAGGAAGGAGGCTGGTGAGGCTGGAGCCACATACTCAAGGAAGAAAATGGCGAGAGACGAGGTCAGAGGTAGGACGGAACCAGACCACTGCGCTGCAGTCTGGGACTCTATTCTAAGTGTAAAAGAAAGCCTCTGGGCCAGCAGGTGGTATGGAGGTTAAGGCAGTGGGATCTCTCACATGGCTGACTACATGGTTCAAGCCACAAGTCCAGTGGCTTGAAAGTCACGCCTAGAGTGTGTGCATGCGTGCCCAAAATCACCAGGGGGAGAATGAAGGAGAAGGAATTGTAGTGTGACCATCTCCCAGGGGAGTGATTTCTCCTTTTCCCTCTCTGGCTCCCTCTCCGGTAAGCACATGTGCCCTATGGCAAAAACCTTAAAAAAAAAGAAAGAAAAAAGAAATCAGACTAGATGAACTCAAAAGAAAGAGACTGCATAGAGAAAAAGAACTCTGGGGGCCAGAAGGAACGCCGCAGTAACACAACGCTTTGCAAGGCTGGCGAGGCTGGGAAGGAGCTGGGTTTGAGTACGGAGGCCTCCCTGAACATCACAGGCACCCATGCCCACCACACAGGGCACAGCTCTGCTGTGCCTCTCACTCACAGAAAAGAAAGACATTTTACAAAGGACTGCGCCCAGACCGCCAGTGCCCAGTGGTGCAGTGCAGCAGAGGAGGAGAGGCAAAGCAGAGCACAGACAGCATGAGCACACAGCGCAGCAGCCCCACGTGGACGGTACCTGGGAGACAGGAGCAACCGCCTAAGAAAGGTAGACCTCCAGGGTACTTCTTCACCTGAACCAACACGCCTTGGAACACTGTGAGGGTAAGCACTACTGCTGCAACGTTCAAATGAACAAGCCGAAGAGAGATGACCATCAGCCCACCCTGGACAGCTCAGCCAGGCAGGGTGTAAGGCAGCGTCATAAAGAGAAGCATTCCAAGAGGCAGCAAATTAAGTCAGGTAAGTACAGAGAAATGACCCAGGGATTGGAAAACGTGAAATCCTTTGTGACCACTGCTGGGTTTGGTTTATGGTTACAGCTGGTTGGGCCTGAGCATGGACTTCAATTTCCTCATGGTGTCGTTACTGTGTGAGCGGAGAGACCCATAGTTAATACATAAAAAGCTTAATAACGGTGCCTGTCACCATAAGCGGCATTTACATGTAGGCAAATATTATTAGTAATAAGTATTCCCTTATCTTTCCATAAATAGACAGTTTACCTTTCCTTTTAGAACCGTAATGGTCTTACAGTGTCACCTTCTAGTATGAATATTTAGGACATTATGGATATATAACAAATCGTTTGTTGTCACAAGTTGAAATGAAGTCACTGTTTACCACCTACCCTTCAATTATGACCTTCCACTAAATTAATACATTCACCTCTGAAGATCAGGCCTATGCCAAGAGTAACGACTTAACAACATTTTCCCC
Source organism: Tupaia tana (assembly GCA_026018925.1). Taxonomy (NCBI): domain Eukaryota; kingdom Metazoa; phylum Chordata; class Mammalia; order Scandentia; family Tupaiidae; genus Tupaia; species Tupaia tana. The sequence goes on from JAKSZU010000028.1 coordinate 550,099, forward strand.
AGACACCTAAAAATCACTCACGTTGCTCCTGAAATAAGATTAACCAAAAGGTATACCTGTCTCAACCAACTACCAGCACGACTTACCAGGGTCCATGAACACAAAAAATCCCTAACCAGTAGTACATCTGCAATACCCATTCTATCAAGGCATTAATCTGTTCCACAGTGCCAACGTGTTACTTCCAATTCACAGCTCAAGGGACTCGCACCAAGTACTATCATCAGACAGCCTCCCGAGAAGCCCTGAGAGAAGAAACCCAGGCTAGACGGGCCACGCTTTGAGGCAGACGGTAGAAACGATACTGCGTATAGCAAAGACTCGGGGAGTTAGAATGACAGTAACGACAACTAAACCAGCACTGATCAACAGGCACCCTACCCTGTTTGCACAGGTTTTACAGAGAGCACTGCGGTGTTTACTAGCAGAAAGGAGCCAAGAACAACGCCACCAATGGCAAGGAATACCGAAGTTTGGGATCACAGTCTGCTGAAATTAAGACTCTGCATAAAGTGTTGAAAAAAAGAAAGAAAGAAAGAAAGAAAGAAAGAAAGAAAGAAAGAAAGAAATAAAGAAAGAGAGAGAGAAAGAAAGAATGCCAAAGAGAAGTAGCTGTGTGACCCGAGACAAGTTCTTTAACTTGAAGTATTACTCGCTGGTATTTAATCAGGGTCCGGGGCTGCAGGAAGCTTACTTTCTCTGTCAAGGTCAGACTGTAAATATTTCGGGCTTAGCAGCTCATACAGTCTCTGCTCCAACCACTCACCTCTGCCCTCCGAACATGAAAGCAGCTCTGAGTAGAAACTTACCCTCACATCACCTGCCTTTTACGCACAAAAGCTGAAATCCAGAAAAAAATTAACTGATGGCAACTTAGACTGACCAGGCATTCCTGTGCTATAACAACAACCAAAAGAAGGAAAAAATTAACCATGTTTTTTATTGCATTAGGCATGGAGAACAAGCACCACCAATAGGAGCACTTCCCGTCAGGGAGCACACCAACACCGGTTTCTGTCAATTATTTATCTTCCTGCTCAGAGCAGTGGTATTTTTATGACTGTGGAAGATGCTCCTTGAGTAGGAAAAATCTGAATGTCATTCTACACAGCTTATTACAGTGAAAACACTGCTTTCCAAGTACTGTCTTAATACAGGCCAGCTGAGCCACCATGAACAAAACGTATGCTGAGGATTCATCTTTCTACTTCTACTGATATATACGAGGGGACTCGAAAAAGGTCATGGACCACCAGGCCTGTGGCCTAGTCGTGAAAGGAGCCAGATCTTATTTGGCTGACCGTGTGGTGAGTCCCGGCCCCGGTGGCATGTAAACAAAACCCCAAGAGGATGGAGAAGTGGAGGAGGGATCACGATGTAACCACACCCCATCGGCAGGTGCATTCTCCCTCTTTCTGCATCTGCTCTCTCTCTGATGAGCATGTACACACCCTCTTGCGATTAAAAAAATTCCATGGAAAATTTCAGTTAAAGTATGAGTCTGTTTTGGTGCTGAATATTTTTAAAATTCATACATGGTTTTTCATAATACATTTTTCACCTGAAATCTTGTTCACATTAGAATGATATCCTAAGTGGAGCCAGCAGGTGGCATGATGGTTAAGGGAGCTGGACCCCCACATAGTCGACAGTGGTTGGAGTCCCTGGCAACTTGCTTTCTCGCTTTCCCTGTCTCTCTCTCTCTCTCTCTCTCTTACTCTATCCCACTCTGGTCGAACGAATATAAACAAAGTTAAAATAATTATTTTAAAAAAAATAATGGTCTCCTAAGCAACTACTTTAACACCTTCAAAATAGTCACCAAATATTGCCTCAAGAGCCAAGACACTGTAGAAGATGTGTCATTTTTAGTCCTTGAAGGTCACGTGATCTTGGGAGCCAGCTGGTGGCAGAGCAGGAACTCCATGCTCTGCCAGGCTGAAGCCATGTGGGAAGGTCCCAGGCTGTGTACAGAGACCTCCTGGACACACCAGGAGCACATGCATGCCTATGACCCGGGGCTGGCTGAGGCCAGGGGTAACTGCAGCATGAAGATTCTGCAGGGAGGCCAGTCTCTCTCGGCATAGAAGAAAAATTTGAGGGAAGAAAAAAACAAAACACGAATTTTAACATCAGTGCTGCCAGACCACTTCCTAAAGTCTTCTTGAGTTTTAATCCTTTCAAGAAACATACTCTCACGGGAACCAGCAGTTAGCGTAATGGCTATGTCGCTGGACTCCCACGTAGTCGACCACGGTTCGCGTCCTGGACCCGGTGGCTTAAAACTCACGCCGGACGTGTGTGCGTGCGTGCCCAAGATCCCGAGAGGAGAACGGAGGAGAAGGGATTGCGACGTGGCCAACCCCCCTGGGGGGGGATTTCTCGCTTTCTGTCTCTCTGTCTCTCTCTGTCTGTCTGGCGAGCGCACGCGCCCTATAGCAAAAACCTCTCCAAAAAAAAAAAAAAAAGAAAGAAAAAAGAAATATACTCTCACTTCTCAGCCTTCTGGGTAAAATCGAGAGCAGAAAGGTGCCATTATTCATTATGTGTCAAAAACTATGGGGGCATTGGAAAAGTTGTGACACATTTTTGCATGGAAAAATATAGAAAAAGACGTCATGACTTTTCAGATGACCCAATATATTGTGCCAATGGTTTCAACCAAGATATTAAATAATCTCACCTCGTTTAAACTGTGAGATAATAATGCCACCTTTATAACTTATAAAGGCTAATGTATTAAAAAAAGTACAAGCTAATCATTCGCGTGCTGCATGATAATTAGAATCACACAAAGTACTTAGCAGACCAGTAAAATGTCACCATTCTGAACTTTTCAAGAGGTCATTTTAAATATCTACATTTTCCAACAAACTAGAATTTCGTACCTCTAGCAGTAGAAGTTTTGCTGTTGTGGCTGTTGTTTTTAAATATGTTACATTAAATTATTTCTACAATGTATTTCTTTACTTTTTTTTGTTTCAGATTTTGCCATGCGGTGCTTGCACTCACCAGAGAAAGACAGAGAGAGGCAAAGTGAGACATCACCCTCTATGGGATGGCCAAGCTGCAGTCCCTTCTCCATTCTCCTGGGATTTTGGCACCACACAGGCACCCAGCATGATCTTCAAACTGCCAGATCTAAGACTTGAACCATGGTCAGTCATGTGGGAATCCAGCACCTTACTCGCCACACCATTTTCTGGCTCCTCTATAATATATTTCGTACTTTAATCAGAGTATACTGAATATACTTTACACATTTCTTGAGGATTTGAATCCCATAATAAATATTAATTTTTATATGACACAGGAATATTGGTAGAAACTACTGATACAAGCAAGACTGCCCTCATAATGATACAACCATATTGCTTCAATCTTGTTTGTAGACCAGCTTTTTTAGGGGTGTTTGCTGTCTTTTTTATCTACTTCTCACAATCATATCAAGGGTATTACAATATGCACCAATTTCAATAGAGAATTTGCCACTCTTCATTCTGTTAAGTGTTTCTCCCCTCTGCCCCCAGCTTTTCTTGCTGTCAATGCAACAACCTATAAATTGCCCCTTTGTTCTCATCTGCTGTTTCTAATCCATGTGACACTGCAAGTCAAATCCTTTTTTGTCCTAAAACTAAATAACCTCTAAATTAAAGCCCGAGGGACTTTCATGTAAGCATAGAAATGTTAACCATATATTTTCATAAAATCTCCATCAACCGTTTAGAGATTACTGTACCAAGTCACAGCCATAAAGGGAAAGGCATGGGCCTTACAGCCCCAGAGTCAGGGGTTGAGATGGCACTGCCGGCACTCACCCCTACGTAATCCTGGTAACATGATAACCTTCTTTCCTAAATGTTTGCTTTCTGCTAAAAGAAATCACCATCATCACCTAATTCAGCTGCTATGAAATTAAATGTGATACTGTATATAAAAAAACTGATATCAAGTAGGTGCATAATGAAAAACTGAATTTCCATTCCCACTGTCACCTTTGACTCATACAGTTCATGGTGAATGTACTGCATTTTATCTTTATTATTTTTTAAGGCGGTATGGTGGTTGAAGGCTCCAGACTCCCACATGGCCAACCGTGGTTTAAGTACCGGAGCTGGCGGCTTGCTTTCTCACTTTCTCTCTCTCTCTCTCTCTCTCTCTCCCTCCCTCCCTCCCTCCCTCCCTCCCCCTCCCTCCCTCCCTCCCTCTCAGGCAAGCTAAAATAAATAAATAAAATAATTATTTTAAAAATTTATTTATTTGTTCATTTATTTTAATTTGACCACAGAGAGGCACACACAGACAGACAGACAGAGGAAAAAGTGAGAAAGCCAGCCACCAGGCCTGGGACTTGAACCATGGTCAACCATGTGGAAGTGTCTACTGCCTTAAACCACCACGCCACCTGCTGGTCCCCAAATTTACTGAATTTTCGAGTCAAACATCTTTAGTTTTTCCACATTTTTCAGTTCTCAAGTATCTAATGGGGTGTTAGCTTTCCCTGCTTTTAAATGGTTTTTGCACATTTTCTTATCTTCTCCTCTATAACTGAAAGGTGGCCCATGCAGCAGAAATCCTTCAAACTAAACAGGGAATATCAGAAAGGAAGTGCCAAGTGAACTGCTCATATTGCTAGATTATAAACAGCTTCCAAAGTCGACGTCTGACTGCCATTTACTAATATAGCTTTGTCCAACCTAATTCCCTCACTCTCTCTCTATACCTCCTTCATATTAAGAGAGAGAGAGGCCAGCAAGTGGTGCAGTGGGTAAGGTACTGAGTTCCCACATAGCCAACTCTTGGTTTTTCCTTTCTTTTCATTTATTTGTTTTAAGAGAGATTTTTGCTATTGGACACATGTGCTCGCTCGAGAGACAGAGAAGAGACAGAGAGACAGGAAGTGAGAAATCATTCCCCAAAAGGGATGGCCACTTGGTAATCCCTTCTCCTCCATTCCCCTGGGGATTATATACATACATATACATACATACAAACACACACACACATACATACATACACACACACACACACACACACACACACACAGTGTGTGTTTTAAAAGGCCAGATCTGGGGCTCGAACTGTGGTCAACTATGTGGGAGTCCAACAACATAACTATTACATCATCTTCTGGTCCTGATTCTGTGATTTTTCAAGCTACTGGGTCTGGGATTCAAACCACGGAGTCAGTTATGTGAGATCTAGTACTTTAATCACCATACCACCTGCTGGTCCAATATTATTCTATGTTTATCTAACCATTTATTTATTTATTTGGAGAGGGTTTTACTATAGGGCGTGTGGGCTCACCAGAAGGATAGAGAGAGACAGAAAGCGAGAAGTCACCCCCCCAGGGGCATAGCCACACTGCAATCTCTTCTCCTCCGTTCTCCTCTCAGGATCTTGGCCACACATGCACATGCGCCCAGCGCTGAATTTAAGCCACCGAGTCAGGGACATGAACCACAGTCGACTACATGGGAGTCCAACAACATATCCATTACGCCATCTGTTGGTCCCATCCAACCATTTAAAAATGTAAAAAAAAAAATTAAAAAAAAAAAAAAACAGGAGCCAGTAGATGATGTAGTGGTTATGTCCCTGGACTCCCATATATCCCATATAGTCAACCACGGTTCACAGTCACAGATCTGGTGACTTAAAAAAAATCACACTGGGTGCATGTGTTTGCATGCCTAAGAACCCAGGAAGAGAATGGAGAAGAAAGAATTGCAGGATGTCCATCCCCCATCCCTTCTGGGGAGTGAGTTTTCACTTTCCCTCTCACTGTCTCTCTCTCTCTCTCTCCTCCTGGTGAGCACTCGTGCCCTGTGGCAAAAACCTCTTAGAAAAAAATGTGAAAAAACAATTCTCGGCTTGCAATCCACACAAAAACAAGTGACATAGGCTACAGATGCCTTGAGCTGCAACCCTGAAACACACACAGCCAACCACCTGGGCCACCACTACCCGAGATATACACACACACAATCTGAGGCCCTATTTCCCATCACTTGGTGATGCAAATGTTCCAGGCCATATGCATCTAGAAGATGTGTGCACAAGTCCCACAAATAAAGTACCAAGAAAAATAACCCAGCGAGAAGAAACAGCACCACAGTAAGAGCAAGCAAAGAACAGAAACGTAACGCAAAAACTTCAGACACTGGTAATGATCACACACAGAACACAAAATAACTGCTTACCAATGTTTAACAGACAAGCCTGAAAGGGTTTTACACATGAACGGGACAAGAATCGTAAAAAACAAAAAACTAAAAATAATTTCTGAAGTTATAATCACAATCATTGAAATTAAAAATAAAATGGAATCATTGAAAAGAAAATCAGTAAATCAGAAGATCTAAATAAATTATTCATAATGAGAGGCCAGCAGATGGCATGGTGGTGAGGAGCACTGGCCTCCCACATGGCCAGCCACAGTTCGTGTCCCAGACCTGGTGGCTTGCCTTCTCACTGCCCCCACCACCACCACTCTTGTCCTTATCTGGAAGGAGAGAGAATTTATTAATTCTCAAAATAAAAAAATAAATTAAATAAATAAATAAAGTTAAATAAAATAATTCTTTAAAAAAAGCATTCTTATGAAAGTGGAAAAACACAAAAAACAGGGTTAAGAAACTTGTAAGAAAAAAGTGAGAAAATCTATGGGAACCAGCAGTTAACATAATGGCTGTGTCGCTGGACTCCTACGTAGTCGACCGCGGTTCGCATCCCGGACCCGGTGGCTTAAAACTCACGCTGGGCGCGTGTGCATGCGTGCCCAAGATCCTGAGAGGAGAATGGAGGAGAAGGGATTGCGGCGTGACCATCCCCCCTGGGGGGTGATTTCTCGCTTTCTGTCTCTCTGTCTCTCTCTGTCTGTCTGGCGAGCGCACACGCCATATAGCGAAAAACCTCTCCAAAAAAAAGAAAAAGAAAAAAAAAAAGAGTATAAAAAAAAAATCTAATATACACGTAAATTGGAGACCCAGAAAAAGGAAGAGAACTAAAACCATAAGATCATGTTCTCTGAAAACAATTAAAGAACTATTTTATTTAACTTTTATTTTATCATTATTATTATATTACTACTACTATTACTTTCCAGTTTGATCAGAGAGAGAGAGGGGAAGTGAGAAAGCAAGCAACCAGATCTGGGACTTGAACCATGGTCGCCAATGTGGGAGGTCCAGCGCCCTCAACCACCACATCACCTGCCGGCCCCATCTGAAAACAATGAAATAGAAATCAGTAATGAAAAGATGAGTGGGCATGATACACAGCCTCTTTCAAAGATGGCCACACCGGGTCACCCCCGCCCCACATACCCTCACAGTGTCATGGCACTCTCCCCCATTCCGTCCTCCCTGGACATGGTGGGTCCTGGGACTGTCTCAACCACCAGAATGCAACAGAGGTGAGGCTGACTCATGAGGCCAGGTGGCAAAAGTCATGGGGTATCTATCCAGCGTGCTCTTTCTCTCAGGAATTTCAGGGACCATCTTCTGACACTTAAGCTCCATGGAGGGACTAATAGGTGGGTGGCATAATGGTTACATCACTGAACTCCCAGGAAGTTCACTGCAGTTAGAGACCCAGACCTGGAAACTCAAAGCTCACACCCAACACATATGTGTATATGTGCCCAAAGTCCCCCAGAGGAGAATGGAGAAGAAGGAATTGTGGCATAGTCATCCCCCCAGGGGGTGATTTCTCACTTTCTGTCTGTCTGTCTCTATCTCCAGAGAGCACATGCACCCTATAGCAAAATCTCTCTCTTTTTTTTTTTTGGAGAGGTTTTTGCTATAGGGCGCGTGCGCTCACCAGACAGACAGAGAGAGACAGAGAGACAGAAAGCGAGAAATCACCCCCCACGGGGGATGGCCTCGCCGCAATCCCTTCTCCTCCATTCTCCTCTCAAGGTCTTGGGCACGCACGCACACGCGCCCGGCATGAGTTTAAGCCACCGGGTCCAGGATGCAAACCGCAGTCAGCTACATGGGAGTCCAGCGACATAGCCATTACGCTAACTGCTGGTCCCAGCAAAATATCTCTCTTAAAAAAAAAAATCCACTTGGAAATGAACTGAGGCAGAATTGCTAGGATGAACGACCAACCCCTGAGTTCCTAACCCACAAAAACAGGAAGGAAAAAAAGCTACTAAATTCTGGGCTTAATCTGTTATGTAGCAATAGATAACTACCATACTAGAAATTCTCCTGTATTTGGACATTTTAAATAGATTCCTAAATTGGGCCAGCGCTATGTCTAGTGGTGAAGAGAGCCAGATCCCACATGGCCAACTGCAGTTCAAATCCCAGCCCCAGCAGCTTGAAAAACACACCAATAGAAATCAGTAATGAAAAGATGAGTGGGCATGATACACAGCTTCCTCCCTCTCCCTCGTTGTCTCTGGCAAATACATATGCCCCCTGGCAACTTGTATACACAAACACACACATTATCTATATATATTTCATGTGACAAGAAAAAATATCCAGAAATTAACCATAACGAAGTATCACATTTCAAAATTTGTGAGGTGAAGATAAAACAGTATTTTATAGGAAAATTAAGAACTAAAAATAGATATAACAAAAAGACCAAAACTCAAAGAGCTGTGTCTATTCAAGAAGATTAAAAAAGGACAGCAAAATAAAGCTGGGGGAAGTAAAGGAAATAATAAGAAACAAAGAGAAAACATACCACAGGAAAGAACAAAAAAGCCAGAAGATAGAAGTACTGAAAAAGCTATTAACTGGCAAACCTCTGAAAAGAAAGATCAGGAAACAAAAGATTCAGTAATGAAAAAGAGGACAAAACCTCCACCAGAAAAACGAGGACAGCCCTGTATTAAGTGCTATGCATTGAGAGCTGGATCCCACAGGGCCAACCACAGTTTGAATCCTGGCCTGGGGGCTAGAAAAACATGCTGGGCCTGTGTGCGTTCTGGAAAATCCTGATGAGATGAAAAAAAGAATGGAAAAAGAATTGAGGCATGACCACACCTATGGAGATTTCTCTTGTCTATCTGCCTGTCTGTCTGTCTGTCTCTCTCTCGCGCTCGCTCGACAGGCAAATCCACATGGAAGGTTGCCAATTCAAGTCCGGGGACCACCCTGAATATGCCAGGCAAGTGTACCCAGGATCAAGGCGGCTGGATCCCACAGGGCCAACAATATGGTTAGATTTCTGGATCTGGCAGCTCGAAAATCATGTAGAGTGCCAGAGCATGCATACCCAAAATCCCAAAATGAGAATGGAAGAGAAGAACTGCAGCATGACCATCCTCCATGGGAGGTACTTTCTTACTTACCTCCTGTCTTTCTCTGGAAAACACACACACATGCTCTAGAAAAAAAAAAAGTAAAAACAGCTACCATAATTACATACTCTTTGTATCCTCCACAACATAGCAGGTTGCTCATAGTAGGTACTCAACTACTTGTTCCACAAATGAAACAAACTCCATTCAGTCACCGAAGGAAGAAGAATTAAGGCCAGCTCTGCAGCACAGCAGTAATGTGCTGCTCCAGAGAGGCCAGACCCTATGTGGCCGCCCACCAGCATCCCCGTGCAGTCAGCCCGAATGGCGCGGAGCACTGGGTGAACAGGCCCAAGACCCGATGAGCTGGAGGAAAAGGACTGCAGGGTGACCAGACCCTGGGTTGGTGTGGGAGTGGGACAGGTGAGAGACAAAGAGCAGGGTATGTAGTATCCAACATTGGTTTTAAACACCATTCTTTACTATGAGGAGCCAGAGATGCCTTCAATTGCTGATTCTCAGTCTAAAGCAGGAAAATTCCATAGCAAGTCAAGATAATTTTAAACCCAAACTTAAGGAATCACTCAAAGACAAAGAGTTCAGTTCAGGCAAAAACAAACTCAGAAGCCTGTTGAAAAGGGTTCCCGTGGGGCCAGCAGGAGGTGTTAAGATTAAGGTGCTAGATCCCACATGAAAGGTTACATGATGTGAGCCCCAGACCCAGAAGCCTGAAAACCACACCAGGTGCATGTGCATGCATGCCTGAAGTCCCAAGAGGGGAACAGAAGAAGGGACAGGGTTGCAGCATGGCCACTCTCCCTAGGGGGTGATGGGGTGATTCTTCACTTTCCTTTTCTCTGGCTAGCACAAGTCCTAGAGGAAGAAAAAAACAAAAACAAACAAACAAAGTTGGCTCCCATGGTCCTTATTTGAAACAGTTGAGCATCATAAAGAACAATGACCATATGAAACCATTAAAAACTTTACTGCCACCATTGTAGATAATTATTATATAACTCCTCACTTGAAAGCTAGGTAAGGAAAAGAATTAAGCATTTACTTTGCCCATTTAGCAGAAGCTATAGATAAGTTCCAGTTGAGGAATGTTATAAAGCTCTTATTAGAACTAAATGCAGCTAATAAATATAAATAAGTCACGAAACTAGAAATAATTTACAACCTTCAATTTAGGCCTGAAGATCAACAAAGGTGGCTAAAATCATTAGATAAAGAAGATTCAGGGATGCATTATTTGCATGGTGCCAAAATATCACATTCATGGGTTACTTATACTTCATCACAGGAAGAAAAAATGCACTTTTATAATGGAGAGATACAGTGACCACCTTTTTTTCCCCCTAAGGTTTCTGCCATAAGGCACATGTGCTCACCACAGAGAGACAGTGAAAGGAAAAGTAAGAAATCACTCCCCATGAGAGATGGCCAGACCTCAATTCCCTCCTCCATTCTCCCCCTGGGATTTTGGGCATGCACACACATGCCCCCACCATGATTTTCAAGCCACTGGATCCAGGACGCAAACCACAATCAGCCATGTGGTTGTCAAGAACTGTAACCACTATGCATGCCCCCCGCTACTCCCGCAACAACCACCACTTTAAAACTCATCAAACTTAGGTCCTTAAAGGTCTTCAGACATTACGGGCCTCACACATATATGAGATACACCATCACCTATGAGGTATTCTTGCCAAACATTTTAACATGAATTTAATCAAGCCCTTAAAACCTAACTTCCAGTTTATAGGATGTAGAGACCAGAAGAACAAGTTAAACTATATCGTGCACGCACGCACACACACACACAATCAGATAACCAGAAAACAGGTAATTCTACAAGATAGATGATCTGGACTCTTCAAAGAAACTCCGGTACCATAGGGAAGGAGAATGTGAGAAGGAGCTGTTCAAGATTAAATGATATTGGGAGAACCAGCAGTTAGCGTAATGGCTATGTCGCTGGACTCTCACGTAGTCAACTGCGGTTCCCATCCTGGACCCGGTGGCTTAAAACTCACGCCGGGCGCATGTGCGTGCGTGCCCAGGATCCCGAGAAAAAAATGGAGGAGAAGGGACTGTGGCATGACCATCCCCCCGGGGGGTGATTTCTTGCTTTCTGTCTCTATGTCTCTCTCTGTATGGCAAGTGTACGCGCCCTATAGCGGAAAAACCTCTCCAAAAAAAAAAAGATTAAATGATATTGGGACCAGCAGTTAGCGTAATGGCTATGTCGCTGGACTCCCACGTAGTCGACCACAGTTCGAGTCCTGGACCTGGTGGCTTAAACTCACGCCAGGCACGTGTACATCCGTGCCCAAGATCCTGAGAGGAGAATGGAGGAGAAGAGATTGCAGTGTGGCCATCCCCCTCCCGGGGGGGGGGGGGGGGGGTGATTTCTTGCTTTCTATTTCTCTGTCTCTCTCTCTCTCTCTCTCTGCCAAGCGCACATGCCCTATCATAAAAAAAATAAAAAAACCTCTCCTCAAAAAATAAAATAAAATAAAATAAAAGATTAAATGATATTAAGAACAAATAACCAAATGAACTGAAAAAAATTTTAACTTAATTCTGGTTTGAAAAAATCATTTTAGGGGACAATTAGACAAATTTAATTGCAGGCTGAATTTAAATGTTATTGCAGAATTATTTCTTTTTTTTTTTTTCTTCTTTTTCTTTTTTTTCTTTTTTTGGGAGAGGTTTTTGCTATAGGGCGCGTGCGCTCGCCAGACAGACAGAGAGAGACAGAGAGACAGAAAGCAGGAAATCACCCCCCAAGGGGGATGGCCACGCCGCAATCCCTTCTCCTCCATTCTCCTCTCGGGATCTTGGGCACGCACGCACACGCGCCCGGCGTGAGTCTAAGCCACCGGGTCCGGGACTCGAACCGCGGTCGACTACGTGGGAGTCCAGCGACATAGCCATTACCCTAACTGCTGGTCCCGCAGAATTATTTCTCTTAGGTGTTAACAATGGTACATGGATGAAATGATTATCTATTTCCTAGGAAACATATGCTGAAATATTTTGAGGTAAACTTATCATACCTGCAATTTTCAAAAGGTTCAGTAACAATACATACAGAAGTATAGAGAACAACAATGTTAACTTGAATTTAGGTGGCAGATATAAGTGTTCTTTATTCTAATCTTTTTATCTTTTTGATACTTTTTAGGTTTTTTATTATAAAAAATAGTGAGGGGGCAGGAAAAGCACTAAAAGAAGGTAGAGGTGAAAAGGCAACTGTGACTTACATTTTTTAAAAAGCCAGAGATTACTCAGCCCACTATCATCAGATCAATAAAAGTAAACAGATTTCAAACAAATACTTACACACTACAAACAGCAATAGTACTACAATCCGTCAATGATTTAAGGAATGTTTGTCATTGGCAAACACAACACATTTTATCATGATACCTCACACTGAACCAAAACACATTCTAACATCCATTAATCTCATACACCGAGACAGCAAGAAAAGCACTTGTCTGAAATATTTTGAACTGAAAAATATGACACTTGAAAGACAGCTAGTAGACTACCCTAATATTTACCTGTATTAGCAACAAGCTTTGATTACCACTCATCCTAAAAGGCACACAATGAAATTCTTAAAATTCTTGATCTCATATTTAAATGTAGAAAGAAAGACAGGGTCAGCCGGTAGCATGGTAGTTACAACAGCTGGATCCTGAACGGGCCGACTGCACAGTTCAGGACCCAGAATGTGTGTGTGTGTGTGTGTGTGTGTGTGTGTGTTGTGTGTGTGTGCGCGCGCGTGGGTGTGTGTGTGGACCCCCCAAGTCCCAGGAGGAAAATGGAGGAGAGGAACGCGGGTGGCTATCCCCACAGGGGGTTGCTGTCTCATCTCAAGGGGGGAAAGGAAGAGTTGTTGAAGGCCTACTGCATACTTGGTGTTTTACATAAAATGTTTAACTCCAATGATAATCTTGTGAGGTTAATATTACCTCCACTTGAGGGAATGAACATTCTAAAACTCAAGAAATGTTACACAATTTGCCCATAAATTCACAAGATGAGGCCAGAACTTGAATCCAAGTCTGTTAAAAATCCAGGCTTGAAAGTCGATATTCTCTCCATTAATTAGACTTAAAAAATTTAAGAGTTACATACCAAAAAGCCTATCTAAGGAAAAAGTATATTTAGAAGAGTACCTTCAAAATCAAGAGTTACATAATAATCTCAAAAGTTTAATAAAAATCAAAACTGAGAAAAAGGACACTCTAAAATTATTGCTAGTTGTAAAAAAGAACCAAATTTTAGTAAGCCAGCTGTCTAAGATGTAGACAGGACAGCCAGTCCTTTCCTGGCTGTACATGTAAAATTATACTCCAGTTGCCCGCTAGATGACCCCACCACCAAAATATGCTAGCAATATAATTCACATTAAAACCAGAGGCCAAACACGATTCGGAAGGAGCTTTACATGTTTACTATGCCTATCACAAGCATGTTCACCACTCAAAATTAATAAGTCATTTTCAGCAAACATTACTTTGATCTACCATATACTTCTCTACAATGACGTTAAACTTAAAACCAAGAATATCTACCTAAATACAAACATCCCACAACTACTAGTATCACATGATTCTGAACTTGCCAATAATATAAAAAGTATGCAAAATTATGTTTCTGTAACATGCATCTGTTCATTCTGTAGGATCAACATGCCAATAGCTCTGCCCCTTGTATACACACAAGATGTTTAGAGAAACGTGTATGTTAACAAGAATTCTCATTTAAAATTCCATCCCCTACGAAATGAATTAGTGAGCAGAAAAGGGAATGTGGCAGATTGTGGAGCTCTAGTAATATTCTATATCTTGAAGTGGGTCTTGGTTATGCTCATGCGTTCACTTGAAATTTCAATTACTGGTACGTTTATCATTTGTGTCCTTCTTTGCATTTTTTAAGAGGCATTTTTGCTATAAGGTACATACACTTCCCAGAGAGACAGAGACAGAAAAAATAAGAAATCACCCCCCAGGGAGGATGGCCACAACTGCATTCCCCTCTCAGGATTTTGGACATGTATGCACACACACATACCTGGCATAAGTTTCAAGTTGTCAGGTCTGGGACGTGAATCACAGTTAGACATGTGGGAGTCCAGGAGCTTAACCACCAGGCCACCTGCTGGCTCCCTTTTTGGCATATTTTGTTATTTATATAAAGTTTATATTTTAGGGCAAACTCCACAGCACAGTTGTTAAGCACTGTGCACTGAAAGCCAGATCCCACATGGCCAACCACAGTTTGACTCCTAGCTTGAAAAACACCAGGCACATGTGCATCCATGCCTAAAACCCTGACAGGATGGAGAAATGGAGGAAAAAGGACTGCAGTGTGACCATGAGCCACTGAGGGATTCTGACTTTCGGCCAGCACATGTATCTTCTAGCAATCAAAAAAAAGCATAGGAAAGCATAGGGCCAGCCAATAGTAAAGGCAGCTGGATCTCACACAACCGACTCTGGGTTCAAGTCCCAGATCCAGTGGCTTATACTGGTGTGTGTACATATGTGCCGATGATCCCAAGAGGAGAATGAAGAGGGGAGAATCACACTTGGGGGGTGATTTCTCTCTCTCTCTTTTTCATGAGTGCACACGCCCTCTAGCAAAAAAAAAAAAAAAAAAAAAAAAAAAAAAAGTACTTGTACCTCTGTAAGGTGCTACAGAAGCAGACAGAAGGAATATCTAACTTAACCTGGAAGGGGTGAACAAAAGCTTCCTGGAAAAAGATCCACCTAAACTGAGGCCTAAAGGTCAGACAGGAATTAACCAAGCAAAGAGGGGTGGAGGGAAAACCAGGGAAGAGGAGCACCCATCATACAGATAAGAGCACTTTACATAAGAGGGAGCCGAAATTCAATAAGAGGGGGTGGAAGAACTTAAGGAAAAGAGTGAGAGAAGATAAGCTAGCGAAGAGTGGGATCACGAATAATCTCACACACGGCATGCAACAATTTAAGGTTTATCCTGAACCGAGGAAGCACTGCAGATCTTTCCGTGGAAGAAGCATGGCTAGATTTGAATCTGCACTGCACACATCACATCCATTACAGGGGCTACCACACTCGCAAGCCCAGGTGTGGGGCGTGAGCCTGCACACTGCCCCACACTCCAGCATGACGATCTTGCCCCACGCCCATGTGTACACACGAGCACGGAACCAACACCAAATGGCCAGGAGTGGTCACATAACCCAAGCATTCCAGCTTGCCAGCAGCCAATAAGAAAAAGAACTGGGCCAAAGCAATCTTTCTTGGGAATTCAAACCAGAAAATCCTAGGTAGAAGGAAGAAGTGAGCAACAGGAGCTAAAGTTAAAAAGATAGTAGCCAGGAGACAAATGCTGGTAGGGGAGTGACACAGTTCCAAGGAGCAGAAACTAGGAATACATGGAAGCTATAAATACAGGAGGAAAAACTGGAGCAGACAGGAGAAATAAGCCAGAAAGAAAGAACAGCTAAGACAAGGTAACAACAGGGCCCCAGAGTGAAATCTGACTTCTGTGTCCAGCTTGACCATGAGGTTCCTGTTCTTGAGATCAAGCTGTTGAGCTGCTCCTGGGTTCCCTTGTGCATGCTTCCTCTCAATACGCACTCCTATGCTTAAAGTACCTCAGTCTCTTCCTTCAAGTGAGAGTCCAACTAGCAATAAAAAGGCATTTCAGAACAACTATTCTAGCACCCATGCAGAACCGAATCTAACAAAAAAAGAGGCAGAAGGAGGAAGGCAAGGCGGCCACTTAGAAAGCTATCACAAGTCCAGCGGACATACTGCGTTAAAATGAGGCAGACAGAACAGAAAGAGCAGCGAGGGGAGAACGTGCCAGGCTCAGCAGCAGCCTGGATGTCGCCATGACGTTCAGAGCATGATCTCCAGGCTCCTGAAGGCTTCCTTACTCAAGGAAGGAGATCTGGAGGGAAAGAAATTGTTGCATTTTCTGCCTGACCCCCACCTCCCTTTTGAGGGAAAAAGAGGCAGTGAAGAGTTTTGTTTTGTATATGTTTGAATCCAAGATGTCCATTAGGCAGAGGTTTAGGGCAGAGGAAGAGCTTTAGACAGCAGCTCTAGACTGAAGAATCAATACTTAACATCAATATGTGGGGTGTTTTAGTTGCTGGTGGTGGAGGGCAGTGCGCTCACTGGGGAGACGGAGAGAGAGAAAGTGAGAGGGCACTCTCCATGGGGGATGCTCATACTGCCAACCCTTCTCTATTTCTCCTTCCTTTCAGGATTTTGGGCAGCTCAAGCACCCTCGCTTGGCGTGTACTTTTCAAGCCACCAGGTCCAGGACTCCTATGCAGTTGACCATGTGGAATCCAGTTGCCTTAACCAGCACACCATCAGCTACTCCTAATGTTGCGGTTTTAAAAATGTCTGGGAAGCAGCAGTTAGCGTAATGGCTATGTCGCTGGACTCCCACGTAGTCGACCGCGGTTCGCGTCCCAGACCCGGTGGCTTAAAACTCACGCCGGGCGCATGTGCGTGCGTGCCCAAGATCCCGAGAGGAGAATGGAGGAGAAGGGATTGCCGCGTGACCATCCCCCCTGGGGGGTGATTTCTTGCTTTCTGTCTCTCTGTCTCTCTTTGTCTGTCTGGCGAGCGCACGCGCCCTATAGCGAAAAAACCTCCCTCCCAAAAAAAAAAAATGTCTGAAAAGCCTTTCAATAGTATTTACTTCAAGCTATGTTAACTAAAACTCATTCAAACCAAAATCTTTAATATTCTTCGTAAGCCGTATTGTCCGCCTCCTATACTGCTTTACAAATATTAAAGATGGAGCAAGCTTTTACATAGTATAATACGAATTACTAGGAAAGATGGAGTTTAAACTACTCCTTCCTACTTGGGTTGTACTTTTTTTAAATGGGGACCAGCAAGTGGTACGGTGGTTAAGGTGCTGGACTCCCACATGGCTGACCACAGTTCAATCCCAGACCAGCAGGCTGAAAGTCACACTGGGAGTACGTGCATGTGTGTCCAACATTCTGAGAGGAGAATGGAAGAGAAGAGACTGTGGCATGGCCATCCTCCCCCAGGAGGTGATTTCTCACTTTCCCTCTGTCTCTCTAGTAAGCACACGCACCCTATGGCAAAAACATAAATAAATAAAATTATAAGTTTACCGTATTTCCATCAGGAACTATACACCACTAAATTAAAGGAAAAAACTGTTAGAAGGTCATATATCAGGGCCAGCCTGTGGCTGATTAAGGTGGCTGAATCTCAACAGCCAACTATGCAGTTAGTCTCAGACCCAGCAGCTTGAAAAACACGTCAGCTGAGTGTGCGTACATATGTATGCATGCCCAAAATCCCAAGAGGCGAATGGAGAAAAAGGGACTGTGGCATGGTCATTGCCCTGGAGAGTGCTTTCTCATTTATTCTCTCTTGCGAACACATATGACCTATAACAAACTGTGTGTGTGTGTGTGTGTGTGTGTGTGTGCTGAAATATAGGCAGTGAGTTTCACTATACTCACGATACAATAGTAACAAGATTTTTAAAAGAATTTCATCATGGGCTACCCAGTACAGCAGTAGTTAAGGTAACTGAACTGTGTGGCTCAAGTCCTTGATCTGGTGGTTTGAGAAACACGCCAGGCCCGTGTGCATGCGTACTGGAATCCAAAAAGGAAGAAGAAATGGAGTACAGACTGCAGCGTGACCACCCCCCATGGGAGTTGCTTTCTCTCTCTCTCTCTCTCTTCTCTCTCGCTTTCAGGCAAGTGTATGCAACCTCTGGCAAAAATTTTGTTTAAAGGTTATCTTATAATTTACTAGTTCAGACATTCAACTCTATCTGTACTTCACATGTTTGGTTTCTGACCTAAAACCTTTTCTCCTCTCATTTATACACTTTCGCTTCCAAATTCTAATGCCACCAACCGAGAAGTGATACTAAGCTTCATCAGTGGCAAATCCAGCTACTCACCGGCAATCTACACCTATTGGAACTACTGTCACCCAAACTGAACACATCACAATTTGAACCCCTCTACCACTCTTCCTTGACAAAAAAATCCCATTCCTCTTCACATGGCTTCCCACCTTAGTAAAAAGCACAAATCAGAAACCTGGAGTTTTATCCTCTCTTTGCTTAAGTCAATCAAATCACTGTCCTGTCAGCTCCCAATAGTCAAATTCAGAACTACTAGCACTTGGGACCAGCAGTTAGCATAATGGCTATGTCACTGGACTCCACGTAGTCGACCGCGGTTCGTGTCCCAGACCCGGTGGCTTAAAACTCACGCCAGGCATGTGTGCGTGCGTGTCCAAGATCCCTAGAGGATAATGGAGAAGGGACTGCAGCGCGGCCATCCCCCCTGGGGGGGTGATTTCTCGCTGTCTCTCTCTCTATCTGTATGGCGAGCACACGCGCCCTATAGCAAAAAAAGAAAAAAAAAAAAAAAAGAAAAAAAAAAACTCCAAAAAAAAGAACTACTAGCAAGCACCATTTGTCTTTTGCTTTATTCTGCTCTTCAATCCACCCTCCTCACTACAGCTAGACTGACCTTTTAAAAATGCAAATCTGATCACTTCAGTCTTCTAATTTAAATCTTTCAGTACTTTACCTGATACCTATTATAATCATCATCAAAGTTTCTTACACAGTGGAAGCTCAGAGATGTAATGAGAAATCAACTTGTAGGTCTGATACAAAGTGAATCAACAGGAATTTTTTTTCAAATCATAAAAATATTTATACAGACATATAACAGCGGGCACATTTAAAAGAAAGGCAAGTGGCAATATTTGTAAAAGCGAAGACTGAAAATAACTTCAAGTCCCTCAAAATGGAGTCCTATTCAGTCAGTAAATAAGGCATTTTCACATGTACTACTACTGATGATCTCTAGGATCCGAGCTATATACAGGGTGCACAGATGCACCCACTTGCTTATGGTGTGTGTGTCTTAGAAATAGCAACCCATAGGCGCAGGCATGCTGGAAACATTACAGGAAGGAGGCACAAGCAGCTGGAAGCAGTGGCTGCCTCCAAGGGAGTCTGGAGGACAAAAGAGGAGGAGACTTTTTCCTACAGTACTCTTCTGAACCCGTCCACTTTTATATTATGTCTAGTTTTTTTTTTCTTTTTTTGGAGAGGTTTTTGCTATAGGGCGCGTGCGCTCGCCAGACAGACGGAAAGAGACAGAGACAGAAAGCGAGAAATCACCCCCCAAAGGGGATGGCCACACCGCAATCCCTTCTCCTCCATTCTCCTCTCGGGATCTTGGGCACGCACGCACACACGCCTGGCGTGAGTTTAAGCCACCGGGTCCGGGACACGAACCGTGGTCGACTACGTGGGAGTCCAGCGACATAGCCATTATGCTAACTGCTGGTCCCATATTATGTCTAGTTATTACCTATAATTTTAATATGATTTTCTGCCCAGTCTGTTCCACATGCAAAATTTACAAAGTAAAGTATGGACCGCAAAGACCTTTTTGTATTGCATCCCTAAACCAACGTTACAAAATTAAGCCCTGATTGTTGGCTGTAATGTTACATCTCCTTCCCGACAGCCCAGGAGTTCAACCAACAGTTTATTCAATATTTTATTACTATCTGAGAAAGCTGTTAGCAATGACACTGTGAACATTGCATAATTTTTGTATTTGCTCCTTAGAGAAGCAGGACAGCACCATCGAGCAGCAGAGATTATTATGAAACTGACATTAAAATCTTCAGATTAAGGTGAGCTTCAAATCTTACTTTTCTAGCAAATTCAAAAGAACGAATCCAAAAACCGTGCAAAATCTCTCTAGAAATGGACAAGGAGGTGAAGTCAACCTCACCCAGAGGCATGGCTATACCCATTACTGTCATGTAATTTAACCCTTAGGGGACCCTGAAGTGTCAGGCCCGCAGACCTCACGCCCACTGGAGCGGCGTGACCTCACACGGACACACGCACCCCGCCCGCGCTCACAAACCCTTCCTTCTCCCTCCCTCCCTCCAGCCCCCAGCCCCACCCTCCGAACACCGGTCTCTGCGGCCCAAGCCCCACTGGGGAGTACACCTGGCTAAGCAAACACCCCCTCCGGATTGCACCGCAAAGCCTTTTCCACCTAAGAAAGGCTCTGGACCGGGGAAGATAACAAGGTTTGCTTGGGAGGAGGTCGGCGTGAGCCGCTGCAGGAGGGTAGGGGAGAGGCCGAAGTCCGCCGCGGACTGTGGAGGGGCTGACCCCGGGCTCCCCGGAGGGAGAGCATCACGCCCGGGGATGGAGAGCCGCCACCGGCAGGGCAGCGCCGGCGCTCCGGCGACCTGGCGGGCGGCGGGAGGTGCCCAGGAGCCGGGGCTCGCCGTGGGCCGGGGGACGGCCCCGGAGGATGTCACGGGGCGCGGGGAGCCCGGCGGTCTCCGTGGCAGAAGCCCCGAGGCTGCAGGGCCGCTCGGAGCCCGGCCCCGGGAGGACGAGGGCGGGTCCGCGGGGGACCCCGGGCCGTGGCCGGGCGTTGGCAGCTCGGGGCAGAGCCCTCGCGGGGCGTCTCCGCCGGGGCGGGGCGGCGCTGCGGGAGCTCGGGGAGCCCGGGACGTGGGCCCGGCCGGGCCGGGCCGGGCGGAGGGCCCCGGGCGCCGGGGCGGGTCTTACCTCGGGCTCCGCCGCGGTGGCCGCCGCAGCCCCCTCCTCTTCGGCGGAAGCCGCGTCCCAGCCTCGGCCCCAGGGTCCGGCCCGAGGCGGCGGCGGAGGCCGAGGCCCCCGAGGGTCGGACAGTTCCGGGAGGGTGGGCCCAGCCGCTTCAGGGTCCGGGCGAGCGGCCGCCGCGCATCCCCCGCCCTGTCAGACTCCGCCCGGGCCGGCCAGGCACATCCCCCGCCGCACCCCGCCCGGAGCACGCGCGGGACCGCCGCCTCCGCGCTGTCGCCGCCTCTTCGCACGGCGCCCGCCGGCCTGTCGGCGGCCAGCACCAACCGCAGCCGCGTCCCTCGCCCGCTCCGGCCCGCGCGCCCCCGGCCTCGCGCACGCGGCCCCGCCCGCCGACTGCCCGGCTGCTGGGCTCCGGCGCGCGCGCACCCACCTCCCACGCCCCCGCCGCCCCGCCCCTCCCGGCCCCGCCCCCGCACGTGACGCCGCCGGAGGGCGCGGCCTGCGCCTGCGCGGCCCCGCCCCGGCGGCCCCGCCCCGACGTCCCTCCCTCACCTTACGGCAGAGTTGGGAACTCGGCCTACTTCTCCCTGTGGAGAGGAATGTCGCGAGGTGGGGGAGGGAACGCTCTGAGTTTGCGACCGTAGCGCTCGCTTTCCGGCCAGCACTGAGGTACCGAAGGCTGGCTGGGGTAGTGAGGCCCGAGGCAGGTAAGAAGCCGCCTCCCCACTTGGGTTCGTGTCCATCCGTCCCGGAGGGCCGCCTGTCCGCCCGCGGAGACTGGCGAGGCGACGCCGCCCCTCGGGCCCCCGCCTCTCGGCGCCTCCGCCCTCGTTTCCGAGTCCTCCCCTCCATTCATTCCGCGGGCTCGGCGCGGAGCGGGCCCCGAGCCTCCGGTTCCGGAAGGTGGGGGACGAGGAGCTAGGCTCGGCCCTCGGCAGCGCTCGGCTGTGGGGAGCCGGCGGAGAACCGCGGTGTGGCACACTACACTTGTAATAGAAAATAAAGCGCAGGATGCCCCCTTAGCACCCGAGAGAGGCCCTGCTTGTGTAGGAAGTCGGGAGGAAGCCCTTCCCAAGGTGACCTTTGGGTCACTCTTACATTTTTTTAAGAGTTTTTTGTTATAGGGCACGTGCGCTGGCCGGAAACAGGCCGAAAGCGCGGACTCCCCCGGGGGGTGGCCTCGCCCTGTGTACGCACACGCGCCCGCCAGGCCTGAGTTCTCCCGTCCGGGACTCCAACCGTGGTCCACCACTTGGGAGCCCAGCGACGTAACTATTAAGGCACCTCCCGATCCCTTGGGTCACTCTGGAAAGACTTGTTGAAAGACTAGTTAGGGATTGCTGGTCAAAGAAGTGGGAGAAGAGTTAGAAGCAGGGAGAGTGGTGGCAGTAGCTGGTGGCAATATTGGCCTGGAAGAGTAAAAGAGTGGAGTATACCTGGTGGAAACCATGCTGATGTAGATGTCCTTTTGTTTTTTTAATTTGCCAGACAGTATCCTGGGGGGAGAGTAGTGTGCCCCCAACACACACACACACACACACACACACATATATTCTGACACAGGATCTCGGCCATGCCAGTCACTTCTGCACTTCTCCCTCCTTTCTGGATTTTGGGCGTACAAGTCCAGGATTCAGACTGATCAGCCTTGAGGAACCTGCCTCCGTTAATCATCAGGCCACAGCCGGCCCTACTGTTTCCCTTTATTCATGACCAAGTGTTCACATGCACACAGGAGAGCCAGGAGCACCCTCCACAGGGTCTGATCATGCTAATCCTCCTCCTCCAGTCCCTGAGGTCTTGGGCACTCACGTGCTTGTCCTGGTGTGTTTCAGGCGGCTGGGGACAGGAAACCCGTGCAGTGCGGGACCCAGCTTCTCTGGAGCACTGCCTTACCTGGCTCCACTGAGCCAGCCCGGGCAGTATTTTTGTTAAAGCTCTTCAAATGACTAATACTGAGGGTTAGGATCCACTTGAGAGAAGGGAAAGATGGGAAGTAGGCAAGGGCAGGAAGTTGAGGGAGTTGGCCCTGTGATGTTAAAATGGGATCATTTGATGAGAGCGAGAGCTGGGAGTAGATTGAGAAGCTTGAGCAGAGAGATAAAGAGTTTTGAGTAACTGTTCTGGGAAGTGGAAGGAGCCACTCCTGCCTCTTCCTTTGTCACGGTTTCATCCCTCAATCTCAGTCTGGTCACTTAACGAATGCTCTTTCCTCTCCCTTTCCCATCCATCCAGGATTTAGACTGTATCTCCAGCCTTAGAACACAAGGGCCATCCCTATTTCTGTCCCCAAAAAGATCAGAGCTAGGCCAACTTGTGAGATTTAAAAACCCACTCCACCCCAGAGAGAGCTACACGCAGTGCCTTGCCAACATAGAATCTGCCTTTTAGTTCTCATTCCATCCATCATCCAAGTTAGGGATGAGTTATAAAAGTGTTTCGTGTATAGCCCTATTGGGATCTCAGAGGGTTAGGGAAGACAGACCTTTAAACAAAGAATCCACTGGGCAGAGAGAAAAGTGAAACCGGAGACGACCTGACTGCTCCCTGTTAACCAGGGTGAATGCAAAACGTGTCCACCCACCTCCAGCTCAGAGAAGGTTACTGTTGTCTGCTGTGGCTAGAGCAAAGAAGGGAGAACAGGGGTGGGTGTGGACAGGTTATGACATACCTTGAATCCCATACTAAAGTTTAGATTATATCCTGTAAGCAATAAGTATGAACAAGAAAGATTCTTAACCTCTTTTACACCATGGACCTCTGGCAGTCTAGCCTATACCCAACGTAAAAAAAAATATTTTTAAATGTATAAAACAAGGGGCCAGCGGGTGGTTTGATGGTTAAGGGACTGGACTCTCACATGGCCAACCGTGGTTCAAGTCCTAGACCTGGTGGCTTGCTTTCTCACCTTTCTTCTCTCTCTCTCTAGTGAGCACACATGCCCTATAGCAAATTTTAAAATAATAGCATTTTTTAAATGTGTAAAATGCCTAGAAATATAAAGGAAACCAGTGCTTTGAAAGTTGTTTTAAAAATATGAAAGCAAGGGGGCTGGCCCTGTAGCCTAGTGGTTAAGGGAGCCAGATCCCACGTCTTGAAAAACATTCCAGGTATATGTGCCCAAAATCCCAACAGGATGCAGGAATGGAGAAGGGATTATGGCATGACCATACCCAAATGGGAGGTGCTTCCTCCCTCTCTCTCTCTGGCAAGCACACCCATCCTCTAGCAACTAAAAAAATAGGCATTAAAGCCAATATGTGATTTGGTTGTGTACGTACTTTCCTATGCGGTTATATCTGGGAGTAGATCCAGTTATGTCATTTCAAAATAGCGATGACTATGAATTCTATTTGGAATTCCCGCAATGACTAATATCCTGTAAAAGTATCAGATTTCAATTGCTGATAAAGATATACAGATTGCTGATATTCCTGTAGTGTATTGCCTCTACTTGAACACAACGCTAAGTTTCAGCTAGAGATTGTTGAAAATAGGCATTTTTCCCCAGTCCGATTTAATGGAACCAGGAGATTCTAGCCACATCTAGTCCATGGATCCCAAGTTTTAAAATATCGCAGTGTCGGGGCCGGCAGTTGGCGTAATGGCTATGTCACTGGACTCCCACGTATTCGACTGCGGTTCAAGTCCCGGACCCAGTGGCTTAAACTCATGCTGGACTCGTGTGCCTGTATGCACAAGATACCAAGAGGAGAATGGAGGAGAAGGGATTGCGGCGTGGCCATCCCCCCTGTAATGGTTTTAAGCAAGAGTGTGGCAGATCAGGTTGGCGTTCAGGAAGATGATAGAGCCCCGGTCACTTGCCACCTCTGTATTGGGATAAGGCTCTGAGCTAGCTACCGATATTTTCTTCCTCTACCTCGGACAGCAACCGGTACTAATCCCCTGTTGCATAACTAGAAGGGACTGCAGGGGAGATGATCTTGTGTGTGGATACGCATGTCACAGCAGTACTAGGCAATGAATCACGAAAGGTAACCGAAGGCTGTTTTATAGGAAATCATTGAATGCCAAGCTTCTTTAGCACGGCTGGCCATTATTGGCTTTCTGTCCATCAGACGGTCGGAGGCCTTTAGGGTGGTGAACATGGATCCACACTGACAAAAATCAAGTTTGTGCAGACATTGAGCTTCAGCTCTCAGTCCCCTTTTGTGCGGGAAGAAGGAACTGGGTCTATCTGAAAGGAGAGGTGATATTTGAAACTTACGAGGTGTTTTGTTTTTGGTTTTTTTGAGAGATTTTTGCTATATGGTGCATGTGCTTGCTGGAGAGACAGAAAGAGACAAGAGACAGAAAATGAGAAATCACTCCCCAGGGGGAATGGCCACAGCACAATCCCTTCTCCATTTTTCTTCAGGGATTTTGGGCACACATGCATACATGCCCAGTGTGAGTTCCACGCTGCCAGATCCAGGACTCAAACCACAGTCAACTATGTGGGAGTCCAGCGACGTAACCACTACGCCCTTCGCTGGTCCTGACAATTACGAGACGTTGGGGCTAGCAGGTGGAGTGGTAACTGAGGGTGCTGGACTCCCACGTGGCCGACCGTGATTCAAGTCCGAGACCTGGTGGCTTGCTTTCTCGCTTCCCTCCCACCCCCTCTCTCTTTGTCCCTCTCTGGTCAAATTAAAATAAATCAATAAAGCTAAAGAAAATAATTTTTTAAAAAATTATGAGGTGTTTTAAGAAGTGTTAACTGGTGGCATGGTGGTTAAGGCACTTGATTCCCACTTGGCTGACTTCAGTTTTGTCCTTTACAAAATACTATCTTAACCCAGATCGTATTCTTCTTCCTTTTTTTAATTTGCCAGAGGGAGCATGTGATCCCCGGAGAGAGATAGAGAGAAAGGTAAATTGAGAAAGCACCCCCATAAGGGCTGGGCACATTGTAGTCCCTACTTGCCAGATTTGGGGCACTCACACACATGCACCTGGCATGTTTCTCCAGCCACCGGGCCCAGGACACAAACCGTGCAGCTAGCCATGTGAAACCAGCTACCGTACCACCTCTTCCTAATTCTGATGACCTTCCCACATGTAGCCCTCATCCCTAATCATTTCAAAAGTTGTGAAATCATTTCTCAGAAAATTTCACGCAAAACAAAGACACCATAAAAAGAATTTTATACATGCTTGTTTACGGTAAAGGAAAAAACGACGGGATTATAGGTGGGACCCTGGAGGTAGAAAATGACAGACTGAGAATGAAGTTATTTAAATGGGGTTAGCCTATGGCCTGGTAGGTAGATCACTGGACCCAACACAGCCAACCATGCAGTTCAAGCCTTGGCTTGGTAGGTTGAGAAACATACCAGGTACATGTGTGCTCCTGCCCAAAACAGTTCCAGAAGGAGAGAGCGATGGAGAAGGGATGGCAGCATGACCATTCTCCACGTGGGCACTTTCACCTGTCTGTCTCCTGTGAGCATACACACCCTCTGGCAAACACTTAAATTCCTTAAATGTCAGTGACATCTCACCACTGACAGCAGTGCCTAGATACAGAGCAGCAAGTGGATAGCCTGGGTTTGAGAAGAAACCCTAGAGGGTCACCAGCCGCTGCCCCTGCCTGGAGGCAGGACTAGGTGGAAGTTCTGGTGATAGATCACCAGACATTATCCTCAGACATAGTTTTCCTGTTTTTGTTTTTTATTCAGCAATTTTTTTTTTTTTTTGAGAGGTTTTTGCTATAGGACATGTGTGCTCGCAAGAGAGACAGAAAGTGAGAAATCACCCCCCCCAAGGAGATGGCCATGCTGCAATCCCTTCTCCTCCATTCTCCTCTCAGGATCTTGGGCACGCGTGCACGCACACGCGCCTTGCATGAGTTTAAGCCACCAGGTCTGGGACTCGAACCACAGTCGACTACATGGGAGTCCAGTGACATAGCCATTACGCCAACTGCTGGTCCCTATTTGTCATTAAAAAAAAAATTGACTAAAGAGAGACAGTGAAAAGGTAAGAAAGTAAGCTGCCAGGTCTAGGACTCGAACTGCAGTTGTCCATGTGGGAGTCCAGCGCCTTAACTATCACACTACCTGCTGGCTCCAGTTTTCCTGGTTTTTTTTTGTTTTTTTTTTTTAAGATTTTATTTAACTTTATTTTATTTATTTATTTTTTAATTTGACCAGAGAGGGACAGAGTAAAAGAGAGAGAAGAGAAAAGTGAGAAAGCAACCGTAGGTCCAGGACCCAAATCATGGGCAGCCATGTGGGAGTCCAGCACCCTAACTACCACACCACCTGCCTGCCCCAAGGTTTCCTATCTTGAAAGTTAAATTCTTGTATTGGTAAAACACTGATATTAGAGGAATTGTATATGTTTATAACAATTTTGTGTTTTTAGTTTCTCGCAGTACATTTCACTTCTGTATCTTGCTCAGGGAAAAATATGTATTTGTGAATTAAAACTTCTCCAGTTTTTCAGGCACCACGGCTACAGAGATAAGTAAACTCTCATCTCCCGACTCAAGCAAGTCACGTAAATCTGATGGTGATTTTTACATGCCACATTATACAACTCTTCGGATGGTTTGGGCATTAAAAGGAAACATTTAATTGAGGGAAACTGAAACCAAAAAAAGTTAAAGCCTTTCACTTCCTTCCTGAAAATATTTCTGCCTATGCTGCCATGAAGAGCACATTTGGTCCTGGACGTGGCTTTTTTGTGAAGGCGCAAATGGAATTATACACTAAAAGCTGGTCCTCATCTTCTCATTTTAGTAAGCAAATTATTGTTATCTCTTTCTGTCGAGGGTTTGTGGAAAAGAGATTAGACTGCATTCTTTCCACAGGACAGAAGGAAGACTCCCACATTAAAGAAACAGACAGGTTTTGGGCCCGTGGAAGGTGGGAGGTGGCACACCCCGCCATGGAAGCTGCTGCATTCCTGGCCTTGTGCTCACTATGAAGGGAAAAGGGTAAAATGACAAAAGCAAAAGGTAGGGGGGAAGCAAGAAAGGTTTAATCCTGAGTTTTGTTTTCTTTTTCCCAGAAGGCATGTGTGCTCACCAGACAGAGGAGACAGTACCCTCCACGGGGCTACAGTCCCTTCTCCCTCTCACCCTCCTGGGATTTGGGGCGTGCACGTGTGCCCACGTGTTCCCCAGGTTACAGGCCCAGGACTCAGCTGGTGGGTCTGCCACGTGGGGTCCGGCTGCCTTACCCACTGAGCCACAGAGCTGGCCCTGTCCTAGAGAGAGATTCTTGCTGTAGGGTGTGTGCTCACAGACAGAGAGAAATCGCCCCCCCAGGGGGATGGCCAGGCCACAACCCCTTCTCCTTCATTCTCTCAGGATTTCGAGCACATACACACACATGCCTGGTGTGAGCTGCAAGCCGCCAGGTCTGGGACTCAGAACTGCAGTCGGACATGTGGGAGTCCAGCAATTCATACCCTGGCCCCAGCAGTTTGAACGCCAGGCCAGGAGTGTGCATGTATGTATGTGTGTGCATGTCCAGACTCCTGACAGCGTGGAGAAATGGAGGAGAGTGATTGGCATGACCATCCTCCCTTGCTAGGGTGGGGGTGCCTTCTCCCACACTCTCTGGCTGTCTCTGTCTCTGCATCTCTCTCTAGCAAGCACACATGCCCTGTGACAAAAATAAAAGTGGATAAATTTGCTTTAATAAATGTCTTGAGCATATACATATTTAAGCTACTAAAACATAAATTTGCACTCAGGTCTTTTTTAATTGTTAGGGAATCTGGTTTCTAAGAATTAACAGTTTAGATTGGGACCAGCAGATGGCATAATGGTTATGTCGCTGGAATACCATATGGTTGACTAACCATGGTAGTTCCAGACCTAGCGGCTTAAAACTCACGTGGGCACATGTGCATGCATGCCCAAAATCCCAAGAGGAGAATGGAGGAGAAGGGACTCGTGTGGCCATCCCTCGTGGGGGATGATGTCTCACTTTCTGTCTCTGTCTCTCTGGTGAGCACATGTGCCCTTTAACAAAAATCTCTTAAAAAAAAAAAAAAGTATGTTACAGACACACCAGCTATTAACAATTAGACTGTTCCACACTAAAGTATCTAAGCCAGTAACGTAGTGCTTAAGTTCTATAGGAATCTCATCTTAAAATTCATACTGGGACCAGCAGTTGGCATCATGGCTATGTGGCTAGACTCCCATGTGGTCGACTACAGTTTGAGTCCCTGACCAGGTGGCTTAAACTCACACCGGGCACGTGTGTGTGCGTGCCCAAGATCCCAAGAGGAGAATGGAGGAGAAGGGATTGTGGCGTGGCCATCTCCCCTGGGAGGTGATTTCTCGCTTTCTGTCTCTCTGTCTTTCTGGAGAGTGCATGCACGCTATAGCAAAAACCTCTCAAGGAAAAAAAAAAATCATACTGATCTTGTAGTTTATGCAACAATATGTCCATGTTTATGTTCATACTTTAATTACTTATTAAAATATTTTAAGTCAAATGACTAAATTGTTTAGCTCTTTTTTGCTAATGCTGGTGAAATTGAAGTCTTAAAAAGATACAACTCTGATTAGTCTGTTTGCTTCTCGGTGTTTGGTTTCTGATACCTGCTGGCAGGTAGCCACGGAGACATTTAGCGAAGCACAGACCACACCGTGAGCCTCTGCAGTTTGACACAGCCTGAAACGGGAGGAGGGGACTGCATGCAAAACTTCTCATTTGTATAACCTTCACTTAAAACGAGCAGAACAGCTGCGCTTTATAATGTTTTTAAAAATATCACTGAACCAGGCCGTCAGTTTTCTTTAAGGAACCCTTAGTGAATAATTACATGAAAAAAATGAGCAAAGGTCGCAATTCTGGGATAAGTTTTCTGTTGGGCTTTAGAGTTAAACAAACTTATTTGGATTATCA
This sequence comes from Tupaia tana, assembly GCA_026018925.1. Taxonomy (NCBI): domain Eukaryota; kingdom Metazoa; phylum Chordata; class Mammalia; order Scandentia; family Tupaiidae; genus Tupaia; species Tupaia tana. The sequence continues at coordinate 579,892 of JAKSZU010000028.1, forward strand.
CCTTATTCAACAGCCAACAGGCGTATTTTCCAGCAGTTATGAAAATCACTGCATGCCTTATCAAATCTGTTAATATAAAATACTATTTTAATATTTTTACTGGGTTAAATACTTATAGAGGCCAGCAAGTGGTGTGGTGGTTAAGGTGCTAGACCCCCACATAGCCAACCACGTTTCAAGGCCTGAACCCAGCAGCATGAAAATCACACCAGGTGCTTGTGCATTCATGCCCAAAATCCCAGGAGGAGAAGGAATTGCAGCACGGCCATCCCCGCTGGAGGGGGTGATTTCTCACTTTCCCTCTTTCTGTCCCTGTGTCTCTCCAGCAAGTACACACACCCTATGGCAAAAAAAAAAAAAAAAAAACTTACACTTTTTTTTTGGAGAGGTTTTTGCTATAGGGCGCATGCGCTCGCCAGAAAGAGAGAGACAGAAAGCAAGAAATCACCCCCCCCCCAGGGGGGATGGCCACGCTGCAATCCCTTCTCCTCCATTCTCCTCTTGGGATCCTGGGCACGCACGCACACGCACCTGGCGTGAGTTTTAAGCCGCCGGGTCTGGGACTCGAACCGCAGCCGACTACATGGGAGTCCAGCGACATAGCCATTACGCTAACTGCTGGTCTCAGAAACTTACACATTTATGAACTAGACAATTCTTGCTTATATCCACTGTAATTAATATTTTAAGCATTTATATTCACCAAAAATCCAGATTGAAACCACAGTCACACGTCTAGGTAAAGATTAACCCACCTGGGGCCTGCAGGTGATGTGGTGGTTAAGGGCGCTGGATTCCCACGTGGCCGACCGTGGTTCGAGTCCCAAACCCGGCAGCTTGCTTTCTCACTTTCACTCTGTGCCTCTCTGGTCAAATTAAAATAAATAAAGTTAAATAAAATGATTTTTGAAAGAAAGAGGACGAATAACTGCCCCAGGGTCACATAGATAGCCAGTCACAGAGTCAAGCCTGGACCCCAAGCCTCCTGTCCCGAAATCATGCACTCTAATCATGCCGCAGCGTTTCACAGCGAGAACCAGGAGGCCGCTCTTCACACGCCTCACTCGTCTCCCTGTCAGTCCCCCAGCCTTCCTACCCTCCAAGACCACGTGCATCTCTTTCTTTTGTCTTTAAGGTTTTTGCCATAAGGCGTGTGCATGACAAGAGACGAAAGAGGGAAAGTGAGAAATGACCCCGGGGGGGGGGGGGGCTACGCCGCAATCCCTTCTCCTCCCGGGATCCTGAGCAGGCACGCACGGGCCCTGGCATGCACCCGCTCACATGCCACCCTCCCCGTGGTGCTGCTCAGCTCCAGGTCAGGCCAGCCTGCAAGCTGAGCACTTGGCTCGTTTGGCTGCTGCTTGCCGCCTTGCCATCACGGCGAATAGGCATCGTTACAGGGACGGTCCCTTCGACAATCGCATCTGTCCTAAGGGTGCTGGGGGACACTTCATTATGATACACCCTGTCATCTACGACAGCTTCGGGAAAAACAAAAACTGACCTTAACACAAACAAGTTTTTTACCTCTCCCAAGCAATTGCTTTGTTTTTTCCTTTTGGGTGTGTGTTTAACTGTCTCTGGTTAACTGCCAGAAAGCTTCGAGCCAAAGCTGTGGCCCACCCATAACACGTGTGCTCTGTGGCTCGGGAGCGTCCTTCCTGGCTCCAGCTTACGTCTCTCCTCCGGTTAGTCTTCCTTAAGAAAACCTAAGCCGTCCGCGCCAGCTCGCGCGGTCTTCACCAGCAGAGCGATGCCGTTTCCGAAGTCGTTCCATTGATGATATGCAGAAACTCTCCGTTAACTTTAGTTTTTTCTCTTGGGTGTATTTTCTGTACATGGTTTAGCAGGGTGTTAATTTCAGGAAAGGGGTCTGTCACAAAATTGTATTTTGTTTTATGAGACTGTGGGAGGGAGTGAGCGAGAAGTATTTTGACAGCCCCGCCGTGTTGCAAACCTCCTGCCTCAGCTGCTCCATTAGCTAGGACCACAGGTTGTCCCCACACCCAGCTGACACAGGCTTCCCTGCGGCCTCAGTGTGACCAACTGGGAAAAAGAACCAGTCTGATGACCAGAACTGATTGAGTCAATGTCAGCATCCCAGCCCCGTCCCAGCGTATCACCGTCTTCTTGCCCTAATGCGTTGTTTTATGCGCTGGGTCTGCATGGAACTGCTCATGTACAGTTGTTGGAAGCATTGTCCTGCAAGTATGGTGCAGTTAACTCTGGTGAATCTGTTATGCTCAAAAATTATGTTGTTGGGACCAGCAGTTAGCGTAATGGCTATGTTGCTGGACTCCCACGTAGTCGACCGCGGTTCGAGTCCCGGACCCGGCGGCTTAAACTCACGCCGGGCGCGTGTGCGTGCGTGCCCAAGATCCCGAGAGGAGAATGGAGGAGAAGGGATTGCGGCGTGGCCATCCCCCCTGGGGGGTGATTTCCTGCTTTCTATCTCTCTGTCTCTCTCTGTCTGTCTGGCGAGCGCACGCGCCCTATAGCAAAAACCTCTCCAAAAAAAGAAAAAAAAAAAAAAATTATGTTGTCTTTTACATCCATCAGACTTCTTGTTCATTTATTTATGTATTTATTTATTTATTTACTCATTTATTTGTATTTCTTTCCTGAGAGAAAGACAGACATCTTCAATGTGGTCTTGCACCGTTACCTCCCCTTGCCTGTCCAGGCAGCACCCCATCCTGGGCATTCACGACCAGGCTAGTCTCACCATGCAGCTTGTCTTGCTTCTGCTCTGAGTTAAACATTCTGCTGTTTGGACAAAATAGCACGAGTGTGGGGCTGGCAGGTGGTGTGGTGGTTGAGGTGCTGGACTCCCATGTGGCCGACTGTGGTTCGAGTCCCAGACCTGGTGGCTTGTTTTTGTTCTCTCTCTCCCTCTCTAGTTAAATAATAATGATAAATAAAACTAACTAAAAAATAATAATAACGATAAAAACATGAATGGATATTTGTTTCTGAACCTCACTTGCTGATTGGTTTGGAGCTTGATCTATTGATAGATTCTCTGGTTGTCTTACTAACATCATCCAGTGTATAACATGAATATTATTTGTACTCTTTTTTGAGAGATTTTTGCTATAGGGCATGTGCGCTCGCCAGAGAGACAGAAAGCAAGAAATCACCCCCAAGTGTACAACTTTAACTCTTTTTTTTTTTTTTGAGGTTTTGCCTTAGTGTGTATGTGCTTGCCAACGAGAGAGACAGACAGAGATAGCGAGAAGGTAAGTGAGCAGTCAGCCGCCAGGGCGAATGGCCATGCCACATCCTTCTCCGTTTTCCTCCCAGAACCTTGGGCACCCATGCACACATACCCGCCTTGAGTTTCAAGCCAGCAGGTCCAGCACTCAAACTGTGGTTGGCCATGCGGGAGTCCAGCGACGTAACCACTATGCTGTCTGCTGGCCCTACTTTTTAACTGTTTCAGTGCCTGCATGTTCAACTCTTTAGCCTTCTCTACAGCCCTGAGGTGTGGAAGGCAGGTATGTACCCCCTTTCCAATGGCAGAGATGACAAGATCACACGAAGGCCCTTGAAGAAGACAGCAGCAGCAGCAAATGGGCCTGGCCGGTCTCCCACTCCTGTGCGGAGGCCTTTCCACGGCGAAGGGTCTCTCGGCTGTAGTTTCCTCATATCACTTGAGGCTCTAGGTGAGAAGTGGGCAGAGGATACGTTATTCCCAGTCGTAGCTGGGCACATTGAGGAATGAGTTCCATTGTATTCCGCATGGTTTTCTACTCTTAAAACGACAGTTCCTTTGGGGACCAGAAGAAGATGTAATGGTTACTCCCTGACTCCCACGTAGTTGAATGTGGTTCGAGTCCTGGACCTAGTGACTTAAAACTCACGCTGGGCGCATGTGCATGCATGCCCAAGATCCCAGGAGGAGAATGGAGGAGAAGGGATTAAAGCGTGGCCATCCCCCTGGGGGGTGATTTCTCGCTTTCTGTCTGTCCGGCTCTCCAGCAAGCACTCACGCCCTGTAGCAAAAATCTCTAAAAGAAGAAAGAAGTTTCTTTTAACTGCAGCTCCAATCATTGTTACTTTCTATGATGGAAGGAGGAAGTAGTAATTTATCTTATCTTACCACTTGAAAATTAATGTTGACATGAAAACTGTTTCCCTTGGTAATTAGTAACTTTCTTCTACTGATTCTTTGGGTTCTTTTTTTTTAAGAGAGATTTTTGATACAAGGCATGTACACTCACTGGAGAGACAGAAAGCAAGAAATCACCCTCCCAGGGGAGATGGCCATGCCGCAATCCCTTCTCCATTCTCTTGGGTTTTGGGCACACACGCATACGCATCCGGTGTGTTTTAAGCCACCAGGTCTGAGACTCCATCCACGGTCAATTTTGTGGGAGTCCAGTGATGTAACCATTATGCCATCTGCTGGTCCCTCTTTAAGTTCATCTTTAAAATTAAAATAATTTGTTCTTACTATGTTTATTCATGAAAGAGCCAAAAATGGAGCTAAGGCCTGGCATTTGGAAAACACTAGCTGTCATGTTAACTAATCTGTACATTCAGGGAGGAGACTAGAATGCATGTTTACTGGGCCAACCAGCTGGTGTGAGGGTTAGGGTGTTGTGGATCCCATATGGCTGATTGAACAGTTCAAGCCACAGACCCAGCAGCTTGAAAAACACACTGAACACGTGCGTGCACCCCCAAACTCCCTAAGAGGAGAATGGAGAAGGGATTATGGCATGGCCATGTCCCCTACAAGATGCTTTCTCACTTTCCCTGTCTCTCTGTCCAGCAAGCACATGTGCCCCATAGCAAAGTAAAAATAAGAAAATAAAATCACGCTTACTGTCTGCAAGGGAGAGTCCCAATGTCCTTTCTGATTGTCGTGAGCTCCGTGCGTGTTCACTCCAGCGCGGCCTGGCGGCCACACGCTCTACAACTACACCGCATCTCTACCGCACGGATGCGAGGGCCGCAGAGCTGTCTTGTAGTCCCTCTGTCAGGCAGGTATGCTCTCAGCAGTAAAGACTGTCTGCTGTCTCTCCTCCAGCTTCCGGATCTCAGCGCGGGTCAGTGCAAGATGGACCCCGTGGTCCTGAGTTACGTGGACAGTCTGCTGCGGCAGTCGGATGTGTCGCTGTTGGACCCCCCGGGCTGGCTCAACGACCGTATCATCGGGTTCGCCTTTGAGTACTTTGCCAACACTCAGTTCCACGACTGCTCGGACCGCGTCTGCTTCATCAGCCCCGAGGTCACCCAGTTCATCAAGTGCACTCGCAGCCCAGCAGAGGTGGCCATGTTCCTCGAACCCCTGGACCTCCCCCACAAGAGAGCTGTGTTTTTAGCCATCAACGATAACTCCAACCAGACAGCCGGGGGAACCCACTGGAGTTTGTTGGTTTATCTCCAAGATAAAAACAGCTTTTTTCATTACGATTCCCATAGCAGGAGCAATTCAGTCCATGCAAAGCAGGTAGCAGAGAAACTGGAAGCTTTCTTAGGCAGAAAAGGAGACAAGCTGGTCTTTGTGGAGGAGAAAGCCCCTGCTCAACAGAACAGCTACGACTGTGGGATGTACGTGATATGTAACGCGGAGGCCTTGTGTCAGAGCCTCTTTAGGCAACAGCCGGACTCCCTGCTGCAGCTCCTCACCCCTGCATACATCACGAAGAAGAGGGGAGAGTGGAAAGATCTCATTGCCACGCTGGCTAAGAATTAGCCCGGCAGTGTGTCGGGGACTTGGGCTCTCCACGCCCTTCCCCGTTCAGTGGACAGCTGCCATCTCGGCGCCTGAGGGAGGACGCCTGTGGAGGGAAGCTTCTGTTCACACTCGTTCCTGGAACAGCACCTCCTCTGCATTGTCTTAGTGGGAAGTTTAACTTTAACCCTGTCTCGAGGGCAGTGTATTCTGGGAACATGTCTTGAAATTATACACCAAAACCTTAAGCCGCAGTATTTTAGCATTTGCTACACGAGGTTCAAGTAAAACCTTCCTTTTTTATTGGCATAATATCAATTCCTTTTAGTCCCTCTTATCCACATGAGCTTATTCCAAAGAAAAGGCTGCTATCTGTAAGCTAGTCAAGAACACGTGTGGGGCCAGCAGGTGGCCTGGTGGTTCAAAGCACGGACTCCCACATGGCCAACCAAGGTTTGAGTCCCGGACCTGGTGGCTTGCTTTTTCTCTCTCTCTCTCTCTCTCTCTCTCTCTCTCTCTTATCAAACTGGAAAATAATAATAAAGTTAAATAAAATAATTATTTAAAAAAAAAAAAGTAATATATGAGATCTGTGATGTAAGACAAAAACTACAGAAGAACCCTGACTTGCCCAGCCTGTTAGATCAGTTGACTGCAGGCAGCCCAAGGCCAGCCTTCATTGAAGACCAAAATATTGGGCCAGCAGGTGGTGTGGAAGCTAGGGCACTGGACCCCACATGGCCAGCTGCATGGTTCAAATCCCACACCAAAAGACCTGAGTATCGTGAGAACATATTAACCCATTCCATGTGATGCTCATTCCACTCGCCATGCAAAGCCTTTCCCAGGTGTCTGCATAACCTTTGCAAACTTCTGATAAAAATGAGGTCAGCTCATCCCCCCATCTGATTCCTGAAATGCTAAGGGGAGGTCTTGAGTAACTCCATGAAAAGAAATGGTCAGACTGCTTCGCTGCTCAGTGCGTGGGCTGAACATGGGTCTGGGTGGTTCAGGGCCTTCCTCTGCCTTGTCCTTTAGCCACGTTCACACTCCATCCTTATAGCCAAAGTTCTGTGGTTCTTTTTCTTCTTTTTAAGAATAATTTTTTTTTTTATTCTTGCACTTATTTTTTTTATTCTTGCATTTATTTTAATTTGACCAGAGAGAGAGGGAAAGTGAGGAAAGCAAGCCATCAGGTCTGGGACCCAAACCACAGGCAGCCATGTGGGAGTGTCCAGCACCTTAACCACCACGCCACTTGCTGGTTCCCCAAAGTTCTGTGGTTCTGAAACGCATAGCTGATAACTTCCAAGGTTTACCTGTTATTTCAGAAAAATCATTGTTTTCTGATAGTCATAATTTTCCCTCTTTATCCTTAATTCTGACAGAACTGTTTTCAGTTTTGTCATTGTCATTTCAAGGCTATGGCAGTATCTGAAACTTACAAAGTCAGCGTCAATTGGCTTTGAAATGTAAAGGAGGAAACGTGACCCTCTCAACCCTTTCACTTATTCCGAGACACAGACCACGACCACGCCATTTTTCAAATATCCCTCCCAGAGGGCTGGAAGGCTGCTTTTCAGTTGTGTCAAATAATAATCAGATGGTAAGCTGAGTATACTAATTCTGTTCCTAACGAGAAGTAGGTTGCAATGCATGTGAGTCTTGAAAAGCATCGACTTGATTTCAGCTACTTCCCCAGCCCAGCCCTGCCCCCAGCCCTCACGGCCCAGCATAACCTCACCACCCAGTGACCACGCAGGCAGTAACTCAGTTCCTTTCGGCCGGAAGGGTAAACAGTGCAGGTTACACAGCAGGCCCAAGTGAACAGGAGCTGAAACTACAAGTCAAAGAGCTACAGAAAGTTTCCATTTCAAGTCAGCATGTTTTAGATAAAAAGGAGACCTAGGGCCAGCTTCCTGATCCCGCACGGCAACTGCAACTCGGGTCCCTGGCCCGGTCAGCCTGAAGCGCGCCGCTGCACACGCGAGTGGAGGACGAGGAAGGGGGTTGTGGTGTGGCCCTCCAGCGGGTGCCTGTGCTGTCCCCCGTCTCTCCCTCATCTCATACGCATACTTCGTCATGAAGAAAGAAAAAAGTAAGAGGACACCCAATGGAAAGTGGGGGCAGGAGTAAGACTGGAAACTGGCAGGCAGCCGTAGAGGTGAAGCAGACGGTGAGAGGAGTGGTAGGTGACAAGAAGCCGTCATAGCAGTGACGTGACAGGCAGCTGGCCTGGACAAGGAAAGTCGACTCCTCTCCGGGAACGCAAAACATGTTTGTTTACATATCAGAGTATCCCCGATTTCAGAGTTAATTCGTAGGAGAGCAATCCTTCCTAACTCCGTAAAATCTCAGCAGCAGATCATGTTGGGGGACTGGCCAGAGGTATAGAGGTTAAGTAGCTGGATCCTACATGGCCAGCTCTATGGTTTGAGTCCCAGACCTGGCAGCATGTGCGTGTGTGCCCCAAATCCCAGGAGAATGGAAATGAAAGGGCAGCGTGGCCATCCCACCAGGAAATGCTTCTCACTTTCCTCTCTCTCTGTCGAGCACAGGTAATCTATAGCAAAATAAAATTTTAAAAATATAAAAGTAAATTATTATTTTTTTTAGGGAGATTTTTGCTATACAGTGCGTGCACTCGCCGGAGAGACAAAGAGAAAGCGAGAAATCACCCCCCCGGGGGGATGGTCACACCTCAGTCCTTTCTTTTCCATTCTCTCAGGACCTTGGACACGCACGCACATGCATGCAGCGTGAGTTTTAAGCTACCAGATCCGGGACTTGAACAACAGTAGACTATGTAGGAGTCCAGCAACGTAACCATTATGCCATCTGCTGGTCCCATAAAAAGTAAGTTATTTTTTGAACTAAGGCCATGAGTCTTTAAACCAATAACAAGGCAGTTTGGCCGTGGAGGTCAGCAGCAGCTCTGCAATGCTGGAAGCCACGTGGAAAACGGGCATTCAGCTCCCCGGCCGACCTGTGCGTGCCAGGCAATTGGTCTCCTCTATAACTGCGTCACTTGTAAATGTGCCATAAACTGAACTGCCCCACGCTTGGTTATCCCCACGGGCCCCCGTAAGTGTACTCACACTTGTCCAGCCTGGTCTCAATGTGGAATTCAGGAAGGCCACCCTACGTAGACCTAGCTATAGACCACGGTCAAAAAAAGATGGGTTTTCTATGTATGACTCTAAACCACAGATACTTCCGCCCTTTGGCTAGGTATTTGTTGTAGTTTACAAGCACTGGTCTTCACTAGATCAGAGTAAATTTTAAGTTAGAAGTGAATTACATTTCTGATCTGTACCTTATTAGCTTGACTGTATTATCATTTATACTGTATCCATATTGGCCACACGTTTTAACTATAGATAGTCCACTGAGATGCAACGTGGAGTTTCTCCATCAAATGGCTGTTTACTGATACTGAAAGTGCATTTTTTTCTTCCATCACTTAAAATAGGAAGGGAGAAAATAGTTACAGAAATCGAAATGCTTTGGTGGTAGAAGGAACATGAATTTTGGGTTTTGGTTGGTTTGGTTTGTTTCATTTTGTTGTTGTTGTTTTTTTTTAATTTGCTACAGGACACATGTGCTCACCAGAAAGAGACAGAGACAGAGACAGAGAGAGAGACAGAGAGAGAGAGGAAGAAGAAGGAAGGAAGGAAGGAAGGAAGGAAGGAAGGAAGGAAGGGGAAGGGGAAGGGGAAAAGAAAGAGAAAGAAAGAGAAAGAAAAAGAAAGAAAAGAAAGAGCAAACCACCAGGTCTGGGACTTGAACTACAGTCGACCATGTGGCATTCCAGGGCCTTCACCACCACACCACCTGCTGGCCCTGGGGAGCATGAATGTTTTAGTCAAATCTAAGATCTGTCCTGGCAAGGTGGAGCCTCAGCAGCCTCCGCCGCAAGACAGTCTGTCAAGGCAAGCACTGGGTTGTTGGCAGAGTCATCACACATTTTCGCATAGAAAAAACATAGAAAAATACGTCCTGACTTTTCTGACAACCGAACATGTAAGGATTGAATCAGAGAGAGTATGTAATCGACACTGAAATGAGCCTTGTTTTCCGTCTGACCTGCTACTCAGTCCCTTTTTATGACTAAGCAAGTTTGCGAGCTTACACTGCCATGCGGCTAAACGGCTGGGTACGAAGGCCTGGCGGGTGCTGTGGTGTGCGAAGGGGAGACTGAGTCAGCGGTGTGACCTGCACACCACTCCGTAATGTGCGGGGTAGCTAGCTCACACGGGTGTGTGCAAATACCCATACGCACACCTGAGGGGCGGGGTAGCTTGCTTCATTCTCGGGGTTCCCAGGCGGCGTTCCCACTGTGTAGAGGAGTCGAACTTGGAGACGCGCAGTCCACAGCCCACCTCTTCTCTCCCTCTCCACCTATCCCTTTCTCTCGCTCCAGAACATGGTGGCAGGGGCTCCTTGCCTGAGCATTTGAAGTGTAATCTCACTGCTGTCTATTTAAATTTGACCAGAGAGGGACAGCAGAGAGACAGACAAAGTCAGAAAGCAGGTCACCAGGTCCTGGCCTCGAACCTTGGTTGACTGTGGGAGTCCAGCACCGTAGCCACCCTGCCCGCTGCCGGCCCCCTCTCCCTTCATTTTCTGCATTTCTTACGCTCAGCTGTTCCGTGACAGAAGCGAGCGGGGCACCCCCGTCCTCTGCTGGGCAGAGGACCTGTGTGACAACCCAGTGGGCCTTGCCGTGGTCCTGTTGGACGGGCTCCTTGCAGCCACCTGGCCTGAGGCCCCCTGGGAGCCCTGCGTGTACTTCCCGCGCGAGATCACCCGTCACAGCCCGTCCATGAAGGGGGGCCGCGTCCCAGGAGAGGGCACCGCATGGAACCGTGGGGCCAGCAGGTGGGGCGTGCTGACCCGGGGGGAAGTGGGCCCAGCTCCAGAACGAGGCTGAAGCCCGCTCAGGGAAAATGCCCAGGAGCGCACGTCGTGTGCCCACGCGGGAAGAGTGGTCACAGGAAGCGGCCACTGTCTCCAGGCCGGCAGCAGGGGATGGCCGCGGGAAGAGTGGACACAGGAAGCGGCCACTGTCTCCGGGCCGGCCGCTCTGGGGAACTCCGTCAGACCCCGCAGCTCGCGTTCAGAGACAGGACGAGGGCTGCGCCCGGAGTCGTTTCCTCCACACACCCAAACCAAGCAACGTGGACTGGGAACAGCACGTCCCGGTCCCCGTCCCGTCCTGTCAGGCAAGCTCAGGCCGGGTCTGGGCACCGGCTCCGGCTCCGCCTCCGCTCGGGAGCCTGCTCCGCCAGCTTCCCGGCCGCAGCCTGGGCCTCGTGCTGCTCCCTGAGCTCCAGGCCACTCCGGCCTGCACCTGCACCTGCACCTGCACCTGCACGCTGGCATCAACGAGGCCCTGCCGGCCGGGCCTGCTCTCCTGCCGCTCTGCGGCTCTGCGCTCTGCTCTGCGGGCCCCAGCCTGGCCTTCCTCCGGCTGCCGAGGCACACAGCCCCGCAGCCCCCCAGCCCCGAGGCCTCCCACCTGCTCTCCACGCGCTCCCTCTCCCACTCATTCCCGAGGCCCTGCTTCCTTTCCGCGTGCCCGTCCCGTGCAGCTCTGGTGTGTCCCTCTCCCACTAACCGAGTGCCCCGAGGCCAGGGGCCGCATCTGACGGGCTCCCCGCAGACTCCCTGCCGCTCGCCGCCCCACACACAGACGCCCATTGTTGCTCTGGAAATGAGGATACAGAAGCCACTTGTCGAAGGAGAAACAGCCCATCGTCCCTCCCGAGCAGGAATCAAATGCCACACTAATTAGCCGAACTTCCCTCGCTGGCATAAACGAAGCTGTTGGTGGCGCGGGGGTGTGCGTGGGGGTGGCCTGGTGACCGAGGCAGCCGGACAGAAAATAAGGAACCTCCAGCACGTCCATGGACCACGGGCACCCCTGGCCCTCCCCAGGGCGCAGCCCCCGTGTAAGCACTACCGACTCTGCTCTCCTCAGCTTCCCCGCGTCCTCCCAGGGTGCAGGCGAAGGTGACGTGCGGTTATGGGAAGTGAAGCCGACTGTGACTTCCCTAGCCGTTTCCCCGCTGCTCGGCTTTCCGGGTGGCTCCGATGTGAGTGGTTGTGAATAGCAGCACTGCGAACGAGCTTCACGAGGGAGGGGTGCAGTGAGGGGACCCGGCAGTCTTCCTGGGGTCCTCCCCACCTTCCAGCCAGCCCGGTCCCGACACTCCCGCCCAGTTTACCAAGGCTTTAAACCTGGGTGACACGGGCCAGCACGAGGCCTGGCGGTGACGTTTCCTCCACGCACCCAAAACCCAGCGACCTGGACTGGGAACAGTGACCTGCGGCAGAGTTCGAATACCAGACCTGGTGGCTTGGAAAACACGCAAGGGCATGTGAGCATGCGTGTCCAAACCCCACGGGGTGGGGAAACGGACGGGACTGGACAGCAGCATGACTGCGCCCCATCAGGTGCGAGCTCACGTGCCTTCTGGCCATTCTTTTTAAGGCAATTGCTGGGGCCAGCAGGTGATGTGCTGGCTGGGGTGCCGGACTCCCGCAGGGCCGACTGCGGCTCAAGTCCCAGACCTGGTGGCTGGCTTCCTCTCTGTCTCTCTCTGGTGACTGCATGTGCCCTATGGCAAATCTTATAATAATAATAATAATTTTTTTTTTTTTTTTTTTTTTTTTTTTTTTTTGCTAAAGGGCGCGTGCGCTCGCCAGACAGACAGACAGAGAGACAGAAAGCGAGTGCGTGCGTGCCCAAGATCCGGAGAGGAGAATGGAGGAGAAAGGATTGCGGCGTGACCATCCCCCCTAGGGGGTGATTTCTCGCTTTCTGTCTCTCTGTCTCTCTCTGTCTGTCTGGCGAGTGCACGTGCCCTATAGCGAAAACCTCTCAAAAAAAAAAAAAAAAATGATGCATGCACTTGTCGGGGAAAGTGAGAAAAAACTTTCCGGGGGGATGGCCATGCCGCATCCTGTCTTCCCTACTCTCCCCCGGGGTCTTGGGAACACACACGCATGCATTCAGGATGAATTTCAAGTCTCCGGGTCTGGGACTTGAACCACGGTCGTCCATGTGGGAATCCAGCAACGTAACCACTACACCATCCGCTGGCCCCAGCACACTTTTCCTTAAGGGGAGAGGTAGTAAGCGCATGCACCCTATAGCAAAAACCTCTTTAAAAAAAAAAAATTAAAATAAAATGTAGGAACATGCGGAGAGAGCGTGCCATGCACCCCAGCCTGGTATCTGGAATAAACAGCAAGGAAAAACTTCCATGAGAAATCCTACACCAATTAACACACCTTCACGCTCGGCTGGAGCCCGGAGTCGTGGGTGTCACGTTCCCCAAGGGGTGCCTAGGCTCCGCTCCACAGTCAGCAAGTTAATGAGCAGCCGTGGCTCCTCTGCCCACTCAGCTGGTGCCGACGGCTGCCAGCAGGGCAAGTATGGACGCGCCATGCTGGCCTGGCCGGGGACCCTCGCCAAGTGCTCCAGCTCTCAGCCACTGGAGGGTGGGGGGCCGCGGGGGTCCTGGCCCTCCTCCAGGGGAAGCCTCGTCTCAGCCTCAGAGGAGTGAGCCGGCCTGCCATTCCCAGCAGCACGGCTTGGCCCTGGGCCAGGCTCCAGGAACAAGAAGGAACACATTCCGGGTAGGCCAACGCCGCAGCGCAGGCGCCGCCACAGGGCCCGTGGGCGCCGGTCCCACCTCCAGCCCCCACCGAGGTTTCCCGGGCATCACTCCAGGGGCTTCCATAGCCCCTGCCGCTGGCCGCTGGAGGCTGCCCTCTGCTCTGGCCCCGGGTCTGAGCAAAGGCGGAAGGGAAGGGTGTCACAGTGCCCTGGACCACGCTCCCCAGGAGGCAGGCTGCTGTCCCGCCCTGGGTGAGGGCAGGCCCGGTCAGAGCCCGGGGTTGTGCACCCTGGAGGCTGAGCTCTGTGCCCTGAACGCCCCCTACGTGCAAACGGGGGCACACACACACTCTCTTCACCCCTGCCAGCTCTGCCTCCCCACCAGCCAAGCCGAGGGCCTGGGGAGCCTTGGTGGCACTTTGCTCTGGGCTGGCCGGGCCCTCGCTCTCACCCACCCCAAGGCTGCGACAGAGGGGAGGGGTGGTGCAGTCCTGGGGCAACCACCAGCCGCCACCGCCACGCAGGCCTGCCTGAGAGCCCGGTCCCTGGCCAGGGGGGGCGAGGGCGCAGCGAGCCTGCAGCCGGAAAGGGCCACCGACCCGCCGGGTCCTCCTGTGGGCTCTGCTGCCCCCTGGTGGACACTGTCCTCCTCGCCTCCGCGAACCGGGCGCCCTGTGCTCCCTGCGTGGGTGCCTGGTGCTGGCTGCCCAGGGGCCCAGCTCTGAGCCTCAGGGCCCACCGTCATGACAGCAGGCCAAGGTCAGGGACGGGCTTCTTACTACCTGGCTGGCTCCCTCAGCTCCCTCCTAACCCAACGCCTCCTCTTTTTCTTTTTTTGAAGTGTACCTATTTTTTTCCTTTTTTTTAGTTTTGCTATGGGACGTTTGTGCTCACCAGAGAGAGGAAAAGTGAGAAAGCAGCCCCGGGAGAACGGCCAAGCCACAATCCCCACCTCTCCCGCCTCCTCTCGAGATCTCGGGCGTGCGAGCACATGCCCAGCGCGGGTCGTCAAGCGCCGGGTCCAGGACTTGAATCCCGCGGCTGGTCAGGTGGGGTCCAGTGCCTCAACCATCACTCACCTGCTGGCCCAGGTTCATTTCCCTCTCTGTTAGAGACCCCAGCAGGGCCCTCACACCCACTCACCCCTAGTCTCAGCTGGTCAGACCACGGGCACGTGCACACGTGTGCAGTGCTCAGAGAAGCCCCAGGCCCCCTGTGGGTCCGCACACCCGGCCCTGGGTGCAACTTCCACTGCAGCCCCTGCAGTGCCACGACCCTCCCCTTTCACCCAGGTCCTGCTGCGACTGAACCATGGAGTCAGCCCTCATACCGACCAGTTCACGACCGGGGACTCGGCCCACTGTGGGTGTGGCAGGCAGTGGCCGTGACATGGGGAGACGCCGGCCCAGCTGCTGCACGTCATGGACTGCAGCGCCCCCTGGTGGTGGAAGTCATTTTGGCAACCAGGTTCAGATCCCAAGTCAGCCCGGAAAATGTGCTCAACGCGCAGGGTCGGGGAAGGCTGGGGACAGGACCACGGCCTGCTGGACCTGGTGGGTGGTGCTTTCTCTGCCTCTCTCCGTCCACTGCCCCCACACTGCAATGCTTTCTATTAAAAAAAATTGTTTTAAGGAGAAAAAAGATGCTGAAAAAGTTCACACCCCCTTTCACTTTCGTGGGATGCTAAGATTACCTACTAGCGATCTAGACATCACGGAAGGCGTTCGGGGACACGCGGGTTACGTGAGATACTACGCTAACACTGAGGCCACGTCAGGGACGGGCGTCCGCGGGCCATCCCCCGTGGACACCGCGGGAGGGCTGTACCACGGCCCTCTGCTCCCCCGGATCTCAGAGCGTCATCTCTTACAGGGTTAACTCGTCCATCTTCCACAACGACAAACACGACGGTCTGCCGCGCTGTGCCGCGCTGTGAGCCAGCCCCTGGGAACGGTGGAGGGGGGGTGTATCTTAGAGAGTTACTGCGCTGCTTGCTCTGGGCCCCTCGGAGGTCTGTCCCTGTCTGCGCCTTCTCCTCTACCCCTAGAGGTTGATTCTTCTCGCAAAGTGACATCAGAGCCCACTGAGCCACCCACCGGCAGGACCTTCGGAGCTGAACTACCGATAGAAAGCTACTGGGAGCAGACACGCCTCCAACTCTCTTCTCCCCCGCCTGCACTCCCAACCTCTTGTCTTACAAAGTCTGTTTTATTCATGAGGGCACGTGGGTGCACACAGGAGGGAGTGGGAGAGAAGGAAGCGGAGACAGACGCCCCGCAGGGTCTCCTTCCCCAACCCCGCAGCTCATCATCAGCCCTGTGGGCTTCTGGCTGCTTGGGGATCCGAACCTGCAGCTGGCCATGGGGCTCCCAGCCTCACGGCGCGGTGTGCCACTTCTGCACCACCAAGACTGGGGGACAGTCTCTTTTCACAAAAGCTTAAACAGTTGTGGTAAAATACACACGGAACTTACCTCCCTAACCATGTCTCGAAGCCCGCATCTCAGCCTCGTAAGCTCTGGTCAGAGTGTACGTCCGCATCGTTGTGCAGCCGAGTTCCAGGCCCTGCCAGCTTGCGAAGGGGAACTCCCCCATTAAACAACGCCCACCCCTCCCGAGCGCCTGGCCACTGCCATTCCCGGGCTGACCGGAGTGCCTCCCGGCGGGGTCAGATAGTCTCTGCCTCCTCTGGGACTGCCTCTCGCTTAGTCAGTCCTCCAGGTGCAGCCACGTACTGGCCCGTGTGAGAACGCCCTTCCTTCTCAAAGCCCAATGTCCCCACCGCGCTTAAGCCTCGCGCTGTCTACCGCTCCCCCCACCAGCGGGTGTCGGGGCCGTTTCCACTCTTCGGCTGCTGTGACTAACGCCGCCAAAGGGCCGCAGGTGGTGCAGTGGTTGAGGCGCTGGACTCCCACATGGCTGCCCATGGTTCAAATCCCAGACCCAGTGGCTTGAAAATCACGCCAGGCTTCACATTTTTCCTCTCTCTAGCAAACACACACACCCCGTGACAAAAAAAAAAAAAAAAAAAAAAAAAAAAAGCCTGCTGAGAACATAGGTGTACAAATCTCTCTTCAAGACTCTCCTTCAGTGCCTTTGGGTATATACTTTTGGGACATTATGGATCCTACGGTAACTTCAAGTTTCTTTCTTTTAGGAACCTCCACACAGTTTTGCGCAGCGGCTGCACCACCTCATGCTCCCGCCGAAGTGCGCGCAGGGCCCACTTCCGCACATTCTCGGAGCACCTGCTACTTCCAATCCCCTGCAGCCGGCCTTGCGGGCGGGGTAGCCCTGCGGTTCTGATTTGCCTTTCCCTAGTGGACAGTGACATTGTGCAGGTTTTCACGTTTACTGGCTAGAGAAAGGTCTGCTCAAGCTCCTTTCTCGCCTTTTAATCAGATCATGTGGCATCTGTCCTCGGGCCCTCAAACTCTCCATCACTCTCCCGCAGGCCTAGTGCCCTGGAGCCGGCGGTTGGCCCGTGGGTGGTCTCTGCCCCTCAGGGACCCGTGTGCCCTGTCCTCGCCCGAGCAGTCCCGACCCTCCTCCAGGAACACTCAGGTCCCAGTGCCAGCCACAACAGCCCCTCCCCCTTCAGGTGCCAGCCTAAATGTCCCTTCAGAGGACTTTCCTGTCAGGCAAGTCACAATGTATTTTGCATAGGATAACAGGAAACACGCTATGACTTCCCAGGTAACCTAACAAAAAGCCACCTTCCTCTGTGACTTTCTGTCACTTCTGCCATAGGATGTGCACGCTCTCCGGAGGGAGACAGAGACAGAAGTGAGAGGTCACCCCTCCAGAGGGATGGCCACACCACAAGCCTTTCTCTTCCACTCTCCTCGGGATTTTGGGCACGCACACACACACACACGCCCAAGGTGTTTCTCAAGCCGCTGTGTCGGGGACTAGAACCGGGCAGTCAGCCACGGGGGACCCAGCTGCCTTAGCCACCACGCCACCTGCTGGCCCCCATCCTTCCTTATCTCGTATCACTGTTTCTGTTTTTCAGTTTGCCAAAGGACACGCACTCACGAGAGAGACAGAAAGGAAGGAGAAAGCACCCCTGGGGCACGGCTGCACCACAACCTGCACGCGTGTACACCGCCAGCGTGTTTTCCAAGCCACCGGGGCCGGAACTCGAACCACACAGTCAACCACGTGGGATCCGCCCACCTTAACTGCCCAGCCACAGAGCCAGCCCTCACATCACGGAACTTAACCAGGGAGGGCCTGCGGCGACCTCCTCTGTTCACGCACGTACTCAGAGCTTACCTTGGTGGCTATCCGCAGAGGGCCTCGGGGACATTGCCTGGCCTGGCCTCTGCTGCCCCTCCAGGCCTGGCCCAGCCGGCAGAGTCTGGGCTCAGCAGGATTTGCTGCGTGAAGGACCCCCAGCAGCAGCGGGCATGGAGGGGCCAGGAGGAAGATGCTGTGGCCGGGCTAGAGGGCAAGCCTTGGGAGTAGGGTCTCACGGGGACACCTGTCCCCCGGGTCACAGCAGTACTGTCCACAGTAGAAAGCCCTCATGGCTTTCCTGGCTTTGACTCCACCCACCAATTCCCAGATCAGACATGCAGTGTTGGGACCAGCAGATGGCATAATGGTTACATTGCTGGACTCCCACATGGCTAGCCACAGTTCGAATCCCAGACCCAGCGTGTATGCCCAAAATCCTGAAAGGAGAATGGAGAAGGGATTGTGGCATGGGCCTTCCTCCCAGGGGGTGATTTTTCTTTCTATCTCTCCATCTCTCCGGCAAGTGCACATGCCCTATAACAATAAAATCTCTCTCTAAAAAAAAAAAACAAGAAGAGCTGTGTTGTGTGAACCGGGTTGCCCAGGAGAAACGGGGTGCATTCCCAGTGCCTGCCTGGCAGGGGCGGACAGCCGTGCTGGTGGGGCTGTGGCTGCCCCACCCTCCGCAGATGCCCCAGGCGGCAGCTCGGCTGGTCCTTGGAGACTTTAAACACAGGAGAGTCCAGGAGCGACCGGCTCCCTCAGAACTCCTTGGTGCCAGGGAAGACAACCAGGGTATCTTCCGTGAGGCCAGCAGGTGGTGTGGAGCCTAGGCCCTGGATCCCACGTGGCTCATTGCACAGTTCGAGTCCCGGACCTGGCGGCTTGAAAATCACACTGGGCGTGTGTGCATGTGTGCCCAAAATCCTGAGAGGAGAATGAAGAAGACTGGATTGTGGTGCGGTCATCCCTCTGAAGGGTGATTTTTCACTCTTCCTCTCTCTCTCCGACAAGTGTACATACCCTATACCAAAAAAAGTATCTTTAGTAAGTAGTCAAAGGATAAAAATGAACTTTCCATATCATAGAACATTAGAAAAATTGTTTTTTATTAGCAAATCTCTTCAAAAGCTAATGCCTTGGCAATCAGCCCAAAGGTGGTTGCCCCGGCCTCTCGGAGAGTTACAGGACCCTGGGCTCATGTGAGCCGGTTTACGAATGAGCGCGGCAGGTTCGACGGCCCCAGGGGACCAGGCTGGGGACAACGGGGAAACAGAGACAGGGCCCTCACAGAGGCCCGGCACACCTCCGGGCGACCCGGCAGCCCGCCCCCTGCCCTTGCTGAGCCTGGTCCGGATGGAGGTCGGCTGCTCTGGCACCTTGGCACGTCCACCGAGACTCGGCCCCCATGGCCTCTGGCTCAACCCAGCCAGGCTCAGAAAAGGGCTTGCTCGCCCTGCCTTTCGGGGGGACCAAGGAAGCAAAGAGCTGGGGCGAGGGTTGTATCCCCAAAAATCTGACGGAGAGTGGAAAGGGGGCTTGTTCCATAACTAAGGGTCTGCACCCCCCGCGCAGTGCTGAGAAGGGCTGGCACGGCCCATGGCACGGAGATGGATGGGTTTGGCACAAGCGTTCAAGGCCAGGACTTACACCTGACCCTAGAGACTAGGGCGAGGACAGGGTAGAGACTCCGATCTGAGCGCAGGGGCAGTCCATCAGCAGGGTGGACGATCGGGCTCTGTGATCCATGACTCCCCCTCCACTTGGGCTCAGATTCACCTCTCACCACCTGCCCCTCACTGACACTCTGGCCTCCCCACTCAGGTCCCTCCCAAGTCCCCGAAGGCACCATCTTAGTGGGTGGGCATCCCAGAGGGGTTGGGCCCCAGTTCTGGGACACCAAAGCTTTTCAGAATAGAGCCCGACAGAGGGGGTGGAATCGCCAAGGCAAAACCACCATGATGCCCACCTCCCTCATCCTCTTCCTCTCTGCGTCCAAAGGTGTGAGACCCCTGGCCTGGTCCGACACAGCCAGGTCCCCGCACCTATTCACAGTGAACACGCCTCCTGAAGAGGAGGACTCGCACCCTGACCCTTCGCTCTGACTACGGGTGACGCTGACATGCGTGAGCTCTGCCCCGCGGTGGCCCAGCGCTGTCACCCTTGGCTGCCCAGCCACGCCTGGGGTCGGCAGTCAGGTGGGAGTCCTGGCTCACTGCCTCCCTCCCACTCCCACCACCAGGGCCTGGGACGTGTCTGAGGGCCCGGGGGAGTGCCCAGGTCTGTAACTGCGGCGACCCAAGGCCCTGTTCTGTCCATCTCCCCAAGCAGTGACAGTAGGGACCTGGAATTCTGGGGCCTTCCGTCTCGTGGCCCCTGCCACCATGCCCTGCTGCAGGCAGCATCTTCGCGGGGACTGCCAGCCTCCTGGTGAGGGAGCGCAGAGCCTCAGCCCAGGATGTGAAAAGCCCCCTCTTGCTGGACTCCTGGCCAGGAGCCCTGGACACTCACGGCCCACAGGGCCCTACCTGAGTCCTGGCAGGTGCCTGCTCCCTACAGAAGGGCCTCGGGGCTGCAGGACGGTGACACTCAGACACAGCGTGTGTGTTCTGGCCTGCCCGGGAGCTGCATTCCAGGTCTGGCCTTGCCCCTGGAGGCGCCCGGCCCTCGGCTCAGGTGCCGGAGCTGTTTCCAAGGAGCGACTGTGCTTTTCTTCTCCTGTAAGTGGCAGCCGAAGCCGAGTGTACGGAATTCCTCAGCCGGTTCCAAAACCTCAAGCTTCGTCTGAGTTCACAAGCTGTGGGAGCCACACTCTGCAAGCAGCTACTGGAGCTGCCGTGGGGGAGGAGAGCTGGGCCAGCGGGTCTGGGACAGGTGCCCTCGCGCTCGGCCCAGGCCAGGGCGTCCCTGGTGAAGACCGAGCACCCAGAGCGTCCTTCCGGAGGAGCTGGCCAAGGCCGGGGAGCTGTTACCTGCACACGGGAGAATGCCCGGATCAGGGGGCCCCAGAGACAGGCAGACCAGGGCGGAAGGGCAGAGAAGCCGGTCCCCTGGCGTGAGGAAGGGCCGCGGCAATCCGGGCACTCTGCGCCTGCCTGGCCCTGCTGAGGGCCACCAAGCCAGCTCAGAACCGGGCCAGGGCCAGCCAGGGTAACGGCACTTGGCCCGTGTTCCCAACCCGCAACCCAGAGGCATCAGGAAGAGGAAGGGCTGTACCTGTGCCCGGGGCCGGGACCGTTCAGATCCCAGGAGCACAGCTGCCGCTCCAGCTGGGAGATGCGGAGCGCCAGGTAGCACGAGGACGTGACCAAGCAGCAGATCCTGGGGGCGGAGGGCAGGAGGGTGGGTCTCCTAGAGACCGCACACCCTTGGAGCTCCTCAGCACAGGAGGGGGTGAGCCACCGCCACAGCTGCGGCGCACTGTGGGGCTCAGGGCCAGGCAGCTGTCTTCCCAGAGGCCACGGGGGCCCGGAGGCACACACCGTGTAGGACCTCCAGTCCAGCGGGGCTCTAGGCCCTGCCCCTCCACCTTCCCTCTGACCAGCCACTTCAGTCCTTCCTATGCCTCCTCAGGGAAGCCATCAGTGCCCCCTAGGGTGGCAAGCCCAGGCCCAGCAGGTGCGAGGCCCAGCCAGCAGGGCCGGGGAGGCTGATGCGGGAAGGCGAAGGAGCCAGGGCTTGGTCATCCCTGCACCTTCGGCCACGCCGCCACCACTGGTCCTGAGGTGAACAGGGCAGGGCTGTTCTCCCTGGCGTCCCCCCCCTGCCTTCTGATGGCCCTCCTCCGCCCTAATCCTGTGCAGCAGTTTTTCCTTTTCCCAGCAGTCCCTCCCCACCACACGGCCTGCCCCCTAATTCCAGTTTCCCGACCAGAAGCGAGAGCCGCGTGGCTGTCGGACACCGCCGGGAGCTAGAAGTGGGCTCGGAAGCACCCCAGCCTCTGGCCAGGGATGCCTCCTCATAGCCCTCGTCCCAAACGCCCACACAGTCACCTACAGCACGAAGACGACCTTGAGCAGCAGGAAGTCCCAGAGCCTCGGCACCCCGTCGCCCGGGGGCTCCTCCTCCAGCTCGTCCTTCTTGCAGACGGCAGCCTCCTCTGAAATGGGAGGCGGGTGGGCAGCTCGGCCGGCAGAGCCCTCCCCGGCACAGGCAGGCCCTCCCTCGGAAGGTGTCCGGGGCACCCGACTTTTCCATTTGATTTGCAGGGAGGCGCGGCAGCTCTCAGAAGCCCCGCTGGCGGCCGGACCAAGGAGGAGCCGGCCTCTGTGCGCTCGGACAAGCTCCCGGGACTCACCGGACCCTGGAGGCCTCCTGCAGGGAAAGAAGCTGTCTGTGGAGTCCCTAGACGGCCGAGGGGCCTGAGGGAGGTCGGCAGGGAGGGACAGGGACCTGGAGGGAGGGCACACTTTTCTCCACTTCATCTCAGGGACGAGGACGTCCTGCAGAGCAGATAGAAGCTGGTCGGCGTGGCCTGGCGCTCTCGCCTGCCCCCGAGGAGCCCGCCAGGTCCTCAGAGCTTTCCCAGGTCCTCCCAGCACGGCCTGGCGGGTCAGAAGCAGGCACGGAGGGCAGCCGCCAGGCACCACGCCTCTCCTGCCCACTCCCGTGCCGTGAGGGCCACCCTGCAGGGAACAGGAACTCTCTGAAGACTGCCGGCGTGGGGCCACGGCAGAACCTCAGCTGGGAGCTGCCCAGGTACGTGCTCGGGCCTGAGGCCAGGAGAGGGTGGCCCAGCTGCAGCCCGTCCCCACTCAGGTAGGAACCGAGCTCGGCACCGACCTTGGCAGAGGGCCTCGGGGTCCCTGTCAACAAAACGGGAACGTCACCCTCTGTTCCCTGCACGGCTCGATGCGTACCGCGCTTGGCTGGCCGCGGATCGCACCCAACGGGCAGGGCCACGCCACCATCATCCCTGCCCTAGAAACCGCCCTCGGGAAACCGCTGGGGCCACGGCCAACCTAAAATGTGCCTCTTGGGTTCTCTTGTGGTGCCTCTGGAGTCCCTCCCTAGGGACCTCTTTACCCCCTAAGGCCCTCCTGACTCAACCAAAGGAAGTCGGGTCACCGGCCCGCGTCCACACAGGTTGGGACCTGTCCTGCAGCATGCCTTCTGGGCTGGACTTCTCAGAAAGTCAGCAGATCGTCAAGGACCTGCCGGCTCTGCGTGGTGGGGGCTCCCTGGCCCTCACGGCTGCCGGCCCTGAAGCCTGGGGCCCCAGCTCGGTTCCGTGGGCCGCTCCTGGAGGCCCTGAAGCTGCGGGGCCGCGGGCTCTCGGCCGCTGCCTGCGTGCCCAGCCTCGCTCTCACCAGGGCCGTGCACTCCGGGCCGTCCGGGCGTTCTCTCACACTCAGGCTCTTCTTGCTGGAAGGCTGGGGGGCAGAGGGGTAGTCTGTGCACCCGGGCCAGGCGTGGGGAGCGCCAGCACGCCCCAGCATGGCTTTTCCTCCACTCTGCCTGCTGAAGCCTAGCCCCTGAGCCTGCAGGGGCCCCGTTTAATGCTGGAGCAGGGTGCCATCCCTGCACGGTCTGAATCCTGCCCCTGGAGCACTGGCCTGAGCCTCACCCCTCCCCGCCCCGTCCCGCTGCACAGCTGGGCTGAGCCCCCCAGCCCGACGCCTGCGCTGAGCACTGACCTGCAGGTGGGTGCAGACCCTCCTCAGCATGTCATACACACTGTCCCGGGACAGCAGGGACACGAAGACGTACTGCGGGGGAGGAAGGAAACCGGGGGCGGGCCAGGTGAGACGCTCCCCGGGCCCCTCAGGAACCGCCCCTCCAGCGTGTTCCACAAGTGGGGAGCTGGCGGGGAGCAGGCAGAGCCCGGCCGTGTGCCCGTCCGGGCGGCGCGGGGCTGGGGGAGGCTGATGGGGCACACGGACCTTCTGACTGGTGGTGGTGGTGATGGCCAGTCCGTTGGGAAGCAGCCGGGCCATCTTGTGTTTTTTGACCATTTGCACAGACTCCACAGGAATAGCCACCTGAGGGAGAGGCGCTTCACCCCAGGGACAAGGCCCCGACTGCCCCCATGGCCCAGCCACAGCGGGCAGGCGCGAAGCTCAGAGGAGCCGCCTCGGGAAGTCCGACTCTTCCCCCTCGCCCAGGCCCCAGCACACGGTTCCGGGCTCTCGCTGGGTAGGGCCTTGGTACCCAGGGGCCCGAGGACGGCTGCTCTGGGGAAGCCCAGACTCTGGTGACGCGGGTCCCTGGGCCACCTCTCAGCCACACTAACTCGGCCACGCCCTAACGGCGACATCCCATTCCTTTCTCTGAAGGGGTTACTGGGACGCCCAGAGGCAGAGTACTCTGGCTGTGAGCCGTTCAGGCCAGCTCGGGCCACGCGAGGGGTCTGGGTCGGGCCCGTTTCCGAAGGGGCAGGACCCCCTCCCTAGACATGATGGGTGCCCCGGAACAGCGCATCCGACAGGCGAGAGGCCTCCCTGGTGCCCGCACGCAGCGGCCAGGCCGGGCTGAGGCACGTCGGGCACGGTGCCTGCCTGAGGGCTGGGCCGTGGCAGCCCCCGCCGCGCACCCCACCTTGATGTCCTTGCCGAAGAGGCCGGCGTGGAAGCAGAGCCAGTTGGAGGAGATGTAGAGCCGGCCCTGCAGCAGGAGGTCCCTCTGGAGGGCACAGGAGCACACTGGAAGTCACACAGGAGACCCGTGAGCGAGGGCTTCCAGGGAGCCCCGGGGAGCCCCAGGGCCTCGCTGCTCCCTCCCCACCCCGGCCCGGTTCCACCCCGCCAGCCAGCTAGGTGCTTCCTCTCTTCCAGCTGCCCCGCAGGGTCTGGGTCTCCAAGCCTGGTTCTCACAGCCTCAGGCAGAAGCCCCAGCCCTGCCCTGGCAAGAGAGCAAATGACCCCCCACTCCAAGGGAGGCCTGGGCAGGGAGGACAGCCGCTGACACTGAGCACAAATACCGAAGAGCGGGAGGCCCTGGCAGATCCTCAGTGAGAGCTTCCTAAATCCAGCTCCGCCCTCCAAACACGGGGAGAGCGCGCTGACTCCGGGCAGAGACGGCCAGTCTGCAGTCTGCTCAGCCCTGGAAGCCGGCACAGGGCCTGGGGCACCTGCCCCGCCGCCCCGGAGAGGCTCACCTTTGAGGACGAGCTCCTCCGCGGGGATGTCCTGGAACAGCCTGTGGTACTGCTGGTTGTGCTTCCTCCGCACCGTCTGCAAGCACAGGGCGCTGGGGAGCCCCGGGAGGCCAGAGCCCAGGCACGCCGCCCAGGCCGGCCAGCTGTGGGCTCTCAGGCTGGTCTCCTGGTGACACAGCCTGTGGCTGCAAAGGGACAGAGCACTCCCACCCGGGAGGGGCGTCGTTCCCAGTGACAGGCCTGGTGGCCCAGGAGCCAACAGCCACTGAGTTCAGGCAGCCTAGGCCAGCCCCCGCACTCACCCCTTCTCGGCTGCATTTCTTTCCCTCTTCACCCTTCAAACCTTCCGGCCAGAGGAGGCTGCAAAGAGACATTGCATTGGGGGCAAGAAACCCTGGGGCCTGCCTAGGCCTCTGCAGGGCCAGCTCTGCCCTGGCTCCCCACTTCAGGGTTAGGCAAGTGCCAGCAGAGAGGGAGGGGCGGGCCTGAGAGCTTTCCCACCCAGGCAGGTGTGAGCAGAGCCCCCAGGACAGCACGAGGCTCAGCACCTGCCCACACCCTGACGACCCTCTCCGGGTTCTCTGGCCGGGCTAAGCGGGCAGGCAGTGCAGGGATGGGACCTGTGTGGGGCGTGGGCAGGTGGAGGAGTGGACTCACGGCTCCAGGGCCTGGCTGTGGGCCATGGTTCCTGCAGGACGGCTCTCCTCACAGCCTCCTCCCATGGCCTGGAGCTCCGTGCACTCACCTGGCCTGAAGGAGGCCATGGAGCTGGGGCGGGGGGGGGGGGGGGGGGGGGGGGGGGGGGCTGGAATGCAAGCTTTGCCCTGGCCAGGTTGGCCTGAGGACAGGTGGGCAGGGAGGGGGCGGGTAACCTGAGAAGCCTGCCCTGGGCAGGCCAGGCGGGAGGGGAGGGGGCGGCTGTGCCCACCTAACAGGGGCCCGCCTCAGCCCTCAGGAGCCCTTCTCAGGCTGGCCGCCTAAGACCGCCCACCGTGGCCGCGCTGGGAAGGTCATTACCTGTCGTCCGGGGGCTCCTGCACCCTGCTGGGCTTCTCCGCGCAGGACACGGGGCTCCTCAGAGAAGCTGGCTTCCCTGGCATTTGCGGGGTGCTGGGAGAAGCAGGCCCACTCAGGAGGGGGCTCCATGGGGCATCTTTCCCCTCAGCCCCACCCAGCGCGGGGCAGCTGTCCCCACTCAAGACCGGCCTGAAATGCAGGCCACGGCGGGAGCTGGCAGGGCCAGGCACAGCTCAGGCGGGAGAGCGGAGCCTCGGGCTCCTGTCCTGGAAGCCTCGGGCTCAGTCTGTGCCTGGCAGCAGGGGCTCGACGTGGCCTCGCCAGGCCAGGCGGGCTGAGTCCTGCGGCCCCACCCTCCGGGAGGCCAGGAGCACAAGTCCCAGAAAGGGCTGCGGCAGGGGCTTATCAAAGCCGGAGCTGGCGGCTGACGTGGGGGTGGACCCATTGTGGCACAGAGAAGGGCTGGGCCAGAGCAGGGAGTGGCCTCGGGCACCTCTGGGCAGAGTGGAGGCCGCTCAGCCTCGGGGCAGCTCAAACCATCTCAAAACTGTCCCAGAGACAGGGCCAGGAAGGGAGGCGGCATGCCGTTCCCAGGCAGGTGGGGCTCTGGCGGCCTCGGGACTCTCCTGCACCAAGGGCTCTACGAACGGGGCTCCTGCTCCCCTGCACTCAGTGCTGTGTTTTCCAAGCCTCTTGGCCAGGACTCAAGCCCTGGTGGGCCATGTGGGGTCCTGACCAGCACCTTAACCACAGCACCGTGGGGCCAGCCCCCTATTTCGACAAGTGAATTTATTTCTTCCAGGAGAGAGAGAGGGGGGAATGGGTACAGCCTCCGGGAACCATGAAGCCTGAGCTGTCAAACTAGCCCGACGGAGCGTGCCCAGGAGCAGGGCCATGGCGGGGCTGTGCAGCGGTTGGGAACAAGTACCAGGTTCTGGGGTGTGGCCCCTGAGCAGATGGGGAGCTGGAACCAGGCACCACAGATCCCTCAGCTCGGGGGCGACTGGCTGTGAACGGGGCGGGTCACATTCTCACCCTCGAGGACAGAGGTACTGACATGGCACAGGCCCTCCTGGACCCTCCGAGATGACAGTCCGACCTCTGACCATACCAAGTAGCTTGGACAGGCAGCAAAGAGCCAGGGTCCACCCCACAGGGCCAGCCGGGTGGCAGCCAGGGAGCCCGGGTGACAACCGTCTTCCCTCCCAGTGAGGTTTCGGCACACACACATTTACAGACGCTGCTGAGTGACAGACGGCGCTACTGATCGGCCCTTTTGACTTCCACTGTTAGTTACTGGGTGAATGAGTAAGTAAAATTAAATAAATAATTCTTTAAAAGTAAGATCAAAGTCATTCGTAAGAAAAAGTCCCTGTGTGGCCAGCAGGTGGCTCCCACAGGACTGACCGTGGGTCCGGCCCTGGACCCAGCCACTTGAAACTTATGTGGGGTACACACACGTGTATGCCCAAAGTCTCGAGAGGAGAATGGAGAAGGGGCCGCAACGTGGCCATCCCCCCAGGGGGGTATTTTTCACTTTTTCTCTTTCTCTGTCTCTCCAGTGAGTGTACACATCCTATAGTAAAAATCTAAGAAAAAAAAAATTCCCTCAAAGTCACCCCAATTAAAAACCGCTGGATCCCCTCACCGTGTATGTAAATGCTATCATTTACGTAAACAGCGTGTAAGGTGTGTACCCCACTTTTCTTCCTTACTGTGATGTCACGAGAAACAGCCCACATCACTGTCCATTTCAGGGACAGATGCACAGAAACGAGGTTGACAACGAACGTCCCTCAGGCCGAAAGTGGCCGTGCCAGGTAACCCGCCACCGGCACTCTACAGCAGACGGAGCCCGGGGACCGGGCAGGAGTCGTCTTGCACGGATTACACCATCACGCCTCCGCACGGATCCGAAACCAAACACACCCTGAGATCCCGGTGTGACCGTCGGGAAAGCCCGGCCCCGCGCCCCGGGGAGGAGACTGGTCTATGTGCCCCCACAGCCCCTACCCAGGGCCGGAGGCCCACCAGGAATGCTGAGCCTGGGACGCGGCTGCCCTCGGGCAGGACGTGAGGCCTGCGGGGCTGAGCCACGGAGGAAGGCCCGCGGACCACACAGATGCCCAGTGGCCCGGGGCTGGAGGGACGGGTAGAGAGGTGGCACGAGGCTGTTGGGGTGCTGGGTCCTTCTCTCTCCCTCACTCACGGAAGAAATAAAGTAAAGCAGCTCAAGACCGTGTGGAGAAGGCAGGATCCCTTACGGCCCTGCGGGGTTGAGTCCTGGCCCTGGTGGCTTGAAAACCACAGCAGGCCCACGCGCTCAGGGGCCCGATGGAACAGAAAACTGGGCCAGAAAACGGGGAAAGGACTGCGGTGCGGTCAGGCCCTGCTGGGGGATTCTCTCCTCCCTCCCTCCCTCCCTCTCCCTCCCTCCCTTCCTCCCTCTCCCTCCCTCTCCCTCCCTCCCTCTCTCACACGTGTATAAACATTCTCTATCACGAGTAAAATAAAGTTAAAAAGAAGCCTATCAAAGCCTGGAAGACGACGGAAGGCCTTCTCCCTGTGAGCCGGGGAGAGGCAGGAGCGCTGGCGCTGGCGGGGCGCGGCAGCTCCTGGCTGCTCTAAGCCCCTGGCCCCACCCCGGCTTCATTCCTCCGCAAACACTGAGCTGTCGCACCAGCCTGGTGTGGGCCTGCCCAGCCCCAGGGGCACGGAGATGAGGAGCCAGCACAGGGCCTGGTCAGGAAAGGGGGGCTCCAGAGAGGGAAGGAGGGAGAGGACCCCAAGCTGGACCACCCCACAGACCTGGGCCAGCCCGGGGGTGCCTGGCCAGTGCCCTTGGCATTGCACGCCGGTTCACGGGGCCCACCAGCAGGCAACAGCTGCACCTCTAACCCTGAGCCTGACACCCTGCAGTGTAATGTCTCCATCTGAGCAAGCTCAGCATCGTCCCCCAGAGTCCCTCCAAGCCCCCAGTATCTGTGCTAGGCTCCATCCTTCGCAGTTAGACACCCCACAGCCGGTAACCCCAGTCCAGGGCCTTCCACCGCGTGGTGCAGCCCCGCCTCTGTGCCTGCTATGCCGCGTGGCCCCGGCCTCTGCCACTTGCTCCTGGGTGCCCGTGACAGCTCCCGCGCCCACCCCGCCCTGGCACACCTGCCTCACTCGCACCCACACACCGACGGGGCCATCTGGAGCCAGCGCTCCTGCAGGCTGGCCTCTGCCCCTCACGTCCTCAGCCGACCTCCCTGCTCTGCTGCTCCACTTCCGACTCACCTCGCCACTCTGTCCACGCAGCCCAGTGGGCACCCACGCATCCCATGTTCCCACGCACGCCTACCTGGGCCCCAGCCCCTCGCCATGCTCCTCTGCCTGGGGAATTCCGGGTCCTTTTCCAATGCCCCGTTCAAATGCCACCTCCTCTGTGAGGCCTCCCCTGGTTTCCCAGAGACCCAGCTCTTATCACATCAAGCTGTGCTGGGGTCACATGGCTGACCCCGACTGGGAGCTCCAGCCGAGGTGTCTGCCTTTTTTTTATTTTTTTAATAAGGTGTTTGTACTTCAGGGTGTGTGCACTCTCTGGAGAGAGAGACAGAGACAAAGAGAGGGAAAGTGAGAAAACACCCCCCAGGGGAGATGGGCACGCTGCAATCCCTCCATTCTCCTGGGATCTTGGGCATGCATGCATATGTGCCCAGCATGAGCCTCAAGCCACCGGGTCCCGGACTCAAACCACGAACAGCCATGTGGGAGTCCAGACATAACCGCTAGGCCACATGCTGGCCCCGGGGCGCCTTGACATCTCTGTACCCCCCAGCCCACAGGCAGCACCCAGCGTTTGCTGAAAGTACAGATGAATGAGCGCAGAGACAAAGATGACAACCTTGGGAACAAGAAGGGGAGAAAAACGCACAGCAGGAAGAGGAGAAGGCGCGCGAATGACCGCCACCCCTGCAGGGAAGGGACGGGCGGTGGGCGAACGTGCACGGGGTGGGGGTGGGGGGGCCTGCACTCGCCATGCGTGTGACGGACCCATGTGACTGAGCGGAGGGCGCCCGGGTGGGAGGTGGCAGACACACAGAGAAGGCGAAAGGCCCAGCCGGGACGAGCAGGGGTGCCGGGCCCCTTCTGCCCCCCTGCAGGGTCCCCCGGCTCCAGGTCTCCCAGCCCCTCCATACCGACCCTTCCTAACCCCAGGACAGATGTTCCTCCAGCCTCAGCCGCGCCCCTGGCGGCAGCCGGGAGGCTACAGTGGGAGCCCCAGCCGGGCAAGCGGGGTCACGGCCGGTGGCAGGTGGGCCCTTGGGCATCTCCAGCCCCAGGAGGCAGCCACGCTGAGCTGGCCCCTGCTGGACAGCGGGGTCTCAGAGCACGCTGTGGGCCTGCCAGCTCTGCCTGGAGCCGTGCAGTCCCAGCTCCACCCTCTGGGGCGGCCGGCCAGGACACCAGGCCAGTGAGCTCCGAGGACAGGCGTGAAAATGGCGCAGCTCTCTTTCAGTAAAAGCGCCGCACAGCGGCAGGCTGTGAGTGCAAACCCAGAAGCCAGAGACCACGCTGGAGCAGGAGCCATGGACACGGCTGTCCTGGGCCGAGAGTCCAAACCCAGGGCTCTGCAGCCTGGACGGGGCGCCTCCCTCCAGCTGCTGCTCCAGCCCCCAGCCCCCTCGCCTGTCACTCAGTGCAAGTCCTACTTCACCAGGGAAAGGCACCCTGGGTGTAACTAATGTGTGGGTGCGGCTGGTCAGGTAGTGAGGATCACCTACGGAGCTTTCTTAGGACACGATGCAGGGGGGATCAGCAGGTGGCGTGGTGGTTAAGGTGCTGGACACTCCCACATGGCTGACCAGGGTTCAAGTCCTGAATCAGGTGGCTTGCTTTTTCACTTCCTCTCTCTCTCTCACCCTCTGTCTCTCTGGTCAAATTAAAAAATAAATGAATGAATAAATAAAATAAAATAAATAATTACTAAAAAAAAAAAAAAAAAGACCATGATGCAGGGGTCAGCAGGTGGTGGCTAGGGGAACTGGGCTCCCACATGGCTGACTGGTTCGAGTCCCAGACCTGGCGGCTTGCTTTCTCACTTTCTCTCTCTTGCTCGGTCACCCTCTGGTCAAATTAAAATAAGTAAACAAATAAGTAAAGTTAAAAAAAATTCTTTAAAATAAAGAACATGATGTAGGGGGGCCAGCAGGTGGCATGGCAGTTAAGACACTAGATTCCATGGTTCAGGTCTTGGACCAGGTGGCTTAAAAACATACCAACAGGGGGACCAGCAGTTGGCATAATGGCTATGTCGCTGGACTCCCACATAGTCGACTGCGGTTCAAGTCTCGGACCCAGTGGCTTAAAGTCACACCGGGCACATGTGTGTGCGTGCCCAAGATCCCGAGAGGAGAATGGAGGAGAAGGGATTGCAGCATGGCCATCTCCCCGGGGGGTGATTTCTCGCTTTCTGTCTCTGTCTCTCCAGCGAGCACAGGTGCCCTATACCAAAAAAATCTATCATCATCATCATAATAATAATACATAATAATAATAATAAAGAGGAAGCGAGCTGAGGACTAGGCCCCAGGGCCGGCGGCCCCCACCGCGGTAGAGCCACGCGGCCCGTGCCACTGTCCTCAGGGTCTGCTGGAGGGAGCCGCGATGCCGATAGAAGGTGGGAAGGGCTGCAAGGCTGTGGGCCGGGGACTGTTATCTGTGGGGATAACTCAATTTTGGAGCAGCTCTTTTCTGGGAACCTTACTACTGAGAATTCTGAAGACTGTCCAGCAGGTCACCAGGAAGTAAGAGAAAGAGGAGGAGCAGGAGTGAGGAGGGGAGAGCCGTCTGGCCAGTCTGAACTCCCGCAGGGCACTCACAACGGTGGCCAGGACGGTGGCCAGGACGGAAGACCGTGACGCGGTGGGGGATGTGTAACGGCATCGGTGGAAGCAGGCCAGGGAGTAAAGGGACAGGGACATCTTCATGGCGCCAGCGCCTGCAGCAAGGCGTGGAGCTGCCCCGCAGGCCGACGGCCTCGGCGCTGTGCACAATGTGAGTAACCTGGAATCTTTCCAGAGTGGAGCTTCGGTAAGTCCACAGACAAAACAGAGGTAGCAACTGTCGTATCGGGAAATGACACCGACCTTCTGAGCAGGCGGTGGACGCCGCGGTGGCATGGCAGTGGGCAGGACGCGAGAGGCGGGGCTGGGAGGTGACAGGCACAGGTCGGAAAGCCCTGACTGGCCGCCCGCCTGGTAGCCGCACGCTCTCAGCCCCAGAGCAAACGGAGCTGCCCTCGGCCTGGGAGGGAAAGCCAAGGGGCCTCCAGCTCCGAGAACTGAAGCCGGTGATCTCGCAACTGCTGGAGAGCGGCTGCCTTTCGTGTCTGTGAACGTGGAGGAAGCACTATTTAAAACGCACCATCTGCCCCCCCCCCCCCCGTGGTCCTTAGGGACCCCCTGAAGAAGTAGTGGAATGCACTTGAGGTTACAAATAGACTATTTAGGTTAAGTTTATTATTTTTGCCTGATATGAAATAATAATTCTTGTTTGAAATCCGTCCCTGAAACTAGCATCTTTGTTATTTATGTTGCACTTATCAAAAGTTAAGAACCCGCTGGAAGAACCTGCCCCCGGCCCTTCCCCACGGCTGAGAAGAAGCACAGCTCCTGTCCACGGCCAGCGGCTGCCCGAGCTCTGGCCCTCACGCTCCCACCTCCTGAGCCTTCACCCCACCCTCCTGGGTTTCAGGGAGCCCCCGTTCCCAGGGCTCTCCTCAGTCTGTTAAGACATGGAGCCCACTGCCTGGGTCAGGCCAAGGAAGTGACACCAGCTTTCCTGGGGCAGAGGCTGGCTCCAGACCACGCTGAGTCCACCACGGGAGCCCCGATGTTGTCACATGGCCACGGCACTGGTGGACGCACCCCCAGAAGCTGGCTGACCACTGTCCCCCCAGGACAAAGTAGGAGAATGTGGACTGAGCAGGTTTCCCACCAACGTGCTGAGCGTGGAGGAGACAGCAATTTCTTTCTTTTGCAGAAGTAATTCCATGGCCGTCCCCGCACGTCCGCAGAGCGGGGGCTGCACGGCGGATGCTTTTCCTAAGTTGGCCTTCGGTAGCCAGGGCAACTGCTTCACCCTCTCCACCTCCTGGAAAGGGGAGGGGATCCCATAATCGAATCCAGTGCTCAGGGGAAGGGGGTGCTCAGCGAGCTGGGGTCCTACACAGCCCCCGGCCGAGGGCTCAGGCGATGTTCGGCATAGCTGCAATCCCACTTCCCGGGGAGGGGCCCGAGAACACCACGGCCAGGACCGTGCCTGTTCCCCTGACCTGCCCACAGCAGCTCTAAGACGTGGGAGCCAGAGGTCTCCCTTCCCGAGAACCACGGGGTGCCCCCTGGCATGGCCGAGGGGCCCCAGGCATGCTCCAGGGCAGAGCCCGGCACGCACACACCCACCAGCAGCTGGTGTCAGTCTCCGTCCCGAGAACCCGACCGGGCACACAGGAAGACACAGAGGTGCCCAGCCAGGGGTGCCCACCAGGAGAGTGCACGGCCGGGCCAAGGTAGGGGTGCAGCCAGAGCCTGGAGCCAGAGTAGGGGCAGGAGCAGGGTGCAGAGAAAACCACAGCCACGGCCAGGCCCGATCAGGAGAGGGCGAACAGTCTGCTTCCGGCCAAGCGCGCGCCTCCCGGCCTCCAGGGCCCCGGCACGTGCAGCCAGACAGGAACCCACGGCACAGACCGGCCAGGGGTTTTGTGTGACGTCACCGCATGTATGATGTCACTCAGGTCGCTAACACACAGGTGGGCGACGCCAGGTTCACAGGTGAAGAATGAAGCTCAGCTGGTCAGGGACGTGTCCATTCGGGGCCAGAGGACTGGCTGATGGCCACGCCCGGGCCATGGCCACAGGGCCACCGAGGGGAGAGGACTCTCGAGTCTGTCCACACCAAGCCCAGGAAGCCGAGTCCCTCCTGGCACCCCCCCACCCCCCCTGGAGAGGGCGGTAAAGAGCCCGGGCTGGAGCCCCCCCCACGCCTGGCTGGCTCTCGATGTGCAGGGAGTCGGCGTGGTCTGTTACGCAGCTGGAGAGCCGAGGCCCGGAGGCACCTCTGTGTCCTGCGCGCTGACCCGGCCCCAGGAGCGGCTGCTCTCCACAGCAGCACCTAGGTGTGTGCTCCCACCCTGGGCTACGCCCTCCTGTCCTTCCCCTGCCTCAGGGCCGGGCTGAACATGCAGGGGCCTGGGGCAGGGGTTCCCCATCAGACTTCCCCCAGGTCTTTGTCTTCCCTGCTCAAAGAACTAGGTGGGCCGCCCCTGTGGCTGCAGCAGGTGTGGTTATGGGCCACCCCAGCCTGGGAGCTGCATCCGGGCTGGACAAGGCCCCTCTGAGCTCTGCCTACTGAGAGCTGTTTCCACCTGCAGGGACCTGGAAGCCCCTGGGTCCTCCCGTCCCAGGGGCCTGGCGGGCTGAGAGCCCCAGTCGCCCCTCGGCAGCCAAGACGCTCCCAGGGCTCTGGCCAGGCCCACAACTCCTGGTTCTTGGGCCTGAAGTCGCTTCCCCTACTCCCTGACCACCGCCCCCCAGCACACCAGGACGGCCCAGACCTGGGGGCCATGCCCTCTCTGGGTGGATGGGGTGCAGGTGAGCTGCCCCTCCCACTCTACCTGGGCCCTGCTCGGCTAAGCTGTCCCTGTCCCAGACGCAGCCCCGGTCGGGTTGCAGCTCCCAGCCCCTCTCCTCTGGCAGGCCTACCACTCTAGGGACAGCAGGTGCTCCTGCCTCTGGCCATACCCTATGACACGCTGGCCGTGGCTGCACTGCCTGGGCGCGGGCCGTCCCCCACTAGCCTGCGCCTCATCCCTCTCGGGTCCAAGCCTGGCGTAGCTGCAGGTGTGCAGTAAGTGTTCAGTACCTGTTCTTGATTTTTGAGAGACCGAGAGACAGAAAGTGAGAAATCTCCCCGGGGGGATGGCCACCCTGCAGTCCCTTCTTCATTCTCCTCTCAGGATCTTGGGCACGCACACGCACCCAGCTTGACTTTTAAGCCACCAGGTGCAGTACTTGAACCACAGTTGGCCACATGGGAGTCCAGCACTTTAACCACTACACTACCCCACCTGTCCCAGTGACTGTGGACTGACCGAGCAGAGCTCCCTGCCAAGGCTCCCGTGCAGCGCAGAGGCAGCGGCCCTCAGGCACCAGGGCTGCTTCTGGCTCCACCGTGACGCTCCAGCGACCCCCACTCTCCCAGCGTTGGCACCTCTGAG
Source organism: Tupaia tana (assembly GCA_026018925.1). NCBI lineage: Eukaryota > Metazoa > Chordata > Mammalia > Scandentia > Tupaiidae > Tupaia > Tupaia tana. The sequence goes on from JAKSZU010000028.1 coordinate 614,815, forward strand.
ACGGTGGAGGGTACCCAGTCTGACTTGCCCGTCTTCAGGCTCCTGTAGGGACTGGGGAGGCCTGGCCCTGCCTGGAGCGTGCGTCTGTCGGGGCACCCCTGGCCCTGCCTGGAGCGTGCGTCTGTCGGGGCGCCCCTGGCCCTGCACTGGGCTCCTTCGGCCCCAGCTGCCCTCGCACTGTCAGCCTCGCCCCCACGCACGCCCCGAAGGCCTCAGAAGCACCCCTCGGCCCCCGGCGGCACCCACAGAACTGCACACGTGCTCTTCGGGCCTGAACCTCGGGGAGGTCCTCTCACGCCTGGGCTGAGCCCGGGGCCTGCCGCCCACTGTGGCTCTGGGCCCCACAGCTAGGCCCAGCCTCTCACCCTCTCTGCAAGTGCTGCCCACCTCCGCCCGGCTCCTGCCACTCAGCTCCGCTCCAAGGCCTGCCGAGTGACACCAGTCACTAGGGAGCCAGGCAGGCATGACAGCTAAAACCAGGAAGCTGAACTCCAGGGATGTCGGCACCCCTTCTGCAGAGAAGAGATGGCACGACACCCGGTTCTTCCTCCCGCAGTCTTTATCTGCAGGTTTCAGCTTTTCCCGCTAGCTTCTTCCCGGTACCAGCTTCTTCAGCCAGCTAGCTTCTCTCCTCTTTACCAGCTAGCTTCTCCTCTACTTCTTCTTTCTCCTCGTATATATAGGGTCCTCCCGGCGGCCCCACTCGCAAGTTCCTTCACCTGTGTGAGGCAAGTCCTGATTGGCTGTAGAAGGAGTTGTTTGTACACGCCTCCCTATGCAGCCAGCAGCGCCATCTTGGCTTGGCAGCCAACGGCGGCGGCCAACACAGGGACACCCAGATCCCCCCACGCCCAGGCCGCTCCGGAGCGGCGGCGGGTCCTGGCAGCCACCTAGCCCCGTCCCCTCCTCTGCAGTGCACTGAAGCCGGCACCCCTGGGCCAGGCACCGACCACGTCTTCTTGGCAGGTCACTTGAGGGCTGGCCATTTCCAGACAAGAAGCTGTCGTTCAGGTCTAAGACAGATGTGCTTTCACCAGGAAACAGAGCGCCCCTGTGCTCCAGGGAGCACTCCCGCCAGTCTGCAGAGGGAGGGCTGCAGGCAGCCTCGCCCAGGGCTGTGGGGTGTGGCCACTCTGGGGACAAGTCAGCTCTGTCCCTCAGTGGACACGATCTAGCACAGCCCACCCTGGCCACCCTGGACACTCACTGCAGGATCACCAGGCTCTGTGGGGCCCCCCAGGCTGTCCGCAGGACCACAGGCAAGTTGGAAGGGTCTCAGGGTGGGTGGTGTGGGGTGGAGCAGGAGCAGGCCTGGAACCACTCAGTGCAGAGGGGCCTGAGCAAGCTGTCCACCCTGTGGGGCCTCGGGCTCTCCTCTGCCAAGGAGGGAGAACAAATGCTGATTTGGGAGGACTGCAGATGGCCACTGAGCCCCTGTGGTCAGAAGAGTCCCTGGCCCCAAGAGGCCGGCAGGAGCCCAGTGGTCAAAGGGGGACCAGCCCCTCTGCGCTCGGCCCCTCTGCCCTCCGTGTGCAGACACAAGCAGAAGGGCCTGCTGTCCACCGGGATGGGCAAGGCAAGGGCCTGGCCCGAGAACGTCTGGTGGGGGGGAACAGACATGAGACAAATATTTGCACAGCCAGCACCTAATTCTAACAGCAATATTCGCTGTGCAGGAAACGGGGCCCCAGGAGGACTCCATCAGACTCCTGACTCAACCGGGGAGAGCAAGGAGGACTTTCTGGAAGAAGCATTTGAGCTGATATCCAATAGGTAGGAGCTGATATCCAATAGGTAGGAGCCAGACAGAGCAGGGGATGGGTCAGAGCGCAGGCAGTGTGGAGGGTTTATGATGTGCACAGGCCCTGAGGCCAGAGAGCTATGGCCAGGGCGAGGGACATCAACAGCCTCTGTGCCTGGGGGGTGGCGCGGGGCACAGTGGAAAGCAGTGAGGCCAAGGCAGTGGCAAGGGTAGACCGTGCAGGGCCCTGTGGGCCCCGGAAAGCGCTCGGTCATAGCTCGCTCGTTTGTGTGTTTTTGCTAGAGGGCACGTGTGCTGGAGAGAGAGAGAGAGGGAGGGAGGGAGGGAGGGAGGGAGGGAGGTGGGGGGAGTGAGAGATCGCCGCCCAGGGGAGACGGTGTCACTACAACCCCTTCTGCAGTATTTTCTCAGGATGTGGGGCACACATGTACACATACCAAGCCACCGGGTCTAGGACGTGAACATAGAGCTTGCTGTGCGGGATCCAGCACCCTAACCTTCACGCCACCTGCTGGGCCTGCCATTATCATAAAAGCACCAGGAAAGCAATGGGGGCTGGACCAGGAAGCGTGCTCTCAAGCTAGTGGTAAGAAGATCCCTCTGACACACAGGTTCGATTCGCAGCGACCCAGAGATGCAGGCGGGGAGCAGAGGTGGCACTGGTAAGCAGGGACTCTAACGGTGGTCGCTGGGGCTGGAAGATGGCTGCAGGGGGCGACCGGACAGGACGGCTCTCCTGTCTTAAGCGTATGCGTCGAAGTTCCCGTGGAGACGACCGGCTGAGAGGCTGTGGCCCACTGGCCTGCGGCAGTGGTGGCAGAGGGCTGGGGTGGATCTGGGGTCTGTATTTCCAATAGGAGGGCCTTGCCGGCCATCAGTCGGATGGGGACGGCAGGGAAGGCGTGCCAGGTGACGGTGAGGCTCTGCAGAGCAGGCAGGAGACAGGAAAGCCGGAGAAGGGCTTGCGTCAGGGAGCACGCTCGCCTCTGGCCTCGACAGGTGCGAGAGCGCGTAAAGTGCAGACTTCCAGCCACACGGGACCAGGCTGCCCAGGAGACAGGGCTAGCTGGGGCGTCGGCCCCCGAGACACCGCCACGGAGCCGGGGAGCTCTCCCGGGGAGCACGAAGAGGTGCCAAGACCAGTCTTTTACCAGAAGGTGCTGGGGCAACTGGGTACCCACAGGCCTGAGATGAGGACCTTAGCTCACTGTTCACAAAACGAACCCCGGAATGCCACAGCCCACACTAAGACTCTTTGAAGAAAGCGTCAGTACAGGCTGGCCCCACACCTAGTGCTTAAGGGAACCCATCCCACGTGGCCAGCTGTGTGGCCTGAAGTCCGGCCCCTGTGGCTTGAAAAACATGCTGGGTGCATGTGCAGGCATGCCGGAACCCCCAACGGCATGGAGAAACTGAGAACGGCTTGCGGTGTGGCCACCCCCCATGGGGGCGCTTTTCCCTCGCTCCCTGTCTCTGCCTCCACGTCCACAGAGAATCTCATACAGGAGTGTCTGGCAGCACTACCGTTTTTTCTATCTTAAATGCCAGAGGGCAGGTACACTCTCCAGGGAGAGATGACAAAGGAGAGAGAGGAAGCAGCAGGGAGCACCCCCATGGGGGAGGGGAACACTGCGATCCCTTTTCCTCCATTTTCCACCGTGCTAGAATCGGGGACACACACCCAGCATGTTTCTCAGGCTGCCAGGTCTGGGATTCGAACCACAGTTGGCCATGTGGGACCCAGTTCCCTTAACCATGAGGTGGTAGGGCTGGCCCAGCAGCATTCTTCTTTGTTTTTTAATTATTATTATCTTTAAATTTGCGATAGGGCACTAGAGAGAGACATGGGTGGGAGGCAGGGGAGTGAGAAAACCAGCAGCCAGGTCCAGGACTCAAACTGCAGTCAGCCACGTGGGAGTCGGACGCCAGACCACCACGCCACCTGCTGGGCTCCAGCAGCATTGTTCTTAATAATGAAAGAAGTGGAATCACCCCAAACTCCCAGTAACTGACGATGCACGGAGGGGAGCTAGTTCCGCCACGCGAGGAAGGAGGCATGCAATGCTCTGACAGCACCAGCCCTAGGAGCCCACCACGTGAACGGAGCTGATCACCCACAACCACACGAAGCGCGGCCCCATGCCAGGAATGCCCACGCAGGCAGACGCACGCAGATGACAGTACACCGGAGCTGCCGGGTCTGGGGAGGGGGACAGGGAGTGACCACCAGTGCTCTACAGAGTGTCATTTTTTAAAAATTATAATTATTTATTTAATTTCATTAATTATTATTGTTATTTTTTTAATTTTTTTAGAGGTTTTCGCTATAGGGTGCGTGTGCTCGCCAGACAGACAGAGAGAGACATAGAGACAGAACGCGAGAAATCACCCCCCCCCCCGGGGACATGGCCACGCCGCAATCCCTTCTCCTCCATTCTCCTCTCAGGATCTTGGGCGCGCACGCACATGCGCCTGGCGTGAGTTCTAAGCCACTGGGTCCGGGACGCGAACCACGGTCGACTACGTGGGAGTCCAGTGACATAGCCATTACGCTAACTGCTGGTTCCCGATTATTGTTATTTTTTAGAGAGATCTTTGCTATAGGACATGTGTGCAGGCCAGAGAGACACAGAGAGAGAAACCCGGAGGGATGGGCCACACTGCAATCCCTTCTCCTCTATTTTCCTCTCAGGATCTTGGGTACATACGCACATGCGCCCTGCAAGAGTTTCAAGCCGCCAGGTCTGGGACTCGAACCACAGTCAAGCACATGGAAGTCTAGTGATGTTACCATTATGCCATCTGCTGGTCCCTATTATTATTATTTTTTAAAATTTTCTTAGGGTATATGCACTCACCAGGGAAAGATGGGGGGAAGGGCTAGTGAGAAGGCAGGTCAGCAGGTCCGCGACTTCAACCACGGTCAGCCCTGTGGGAGTCCAGCACCTTAACCGCCATGCCACCTCCTGGCCCCCAGAGTTTCTTTATGGGGTGATGATGAAGGTGTCCTGGAATTAGACAATGAGGATAGTTGCACAACTTTGTGAGTGCACTAAACAACACTGAGTTGTGCACATTCGCTTGTTTGTTTAGCTCTTTGCCACAGGTACGTGCCTTTGCAGGGGAGAGAGAGAAAGCGACAGAGAGAGGGGGAAATACTGCCTCCCACCCTGGGGAGGACGGCCACGCGGCAATCCCATCTCCACCACGCCCTCACGCATGCACACGTGCCCGGCGTGTTTTTTAAGCTGCTGGGTCTGACTGAAAACAGGTGGCCATGTGAGAGGTGGCGCCCTCAACCACCAGGTGGCCTGGATTTGGACGATTACTGTCCCGTTGACGTACCATATCAATAACTGAGGAAGGAAGACAACTCAAGTTTGAATTGCTAATTAAAGTAATTCTTGGGACCAGCAGTTAGCGTGGTGGCTTCGTCGCTGGACTCCCACGTAGTCGACCACAATTTGAGTTCCAGACCCGGTGGCTTAAACTCACGCCAGGTGCGTGTGCGTGCGTGCCCAAGATCCCGAGAGGAGAATGAAGAGACTGCGGTGTGACCATCCCCCCTGGGGGGTAATTTCTCACTTTCTGTCTCTCTCTGTCTTTCTGGTGCACGCACATGCTCTATAGCAAAAACCCCCACTCCCCAAAAAAGTAATGCTTTATGTGATTTTTATTTCAAGTTTAAGAAAACAGTGTAGCCAAAAAATAATGTCTGTTTAAGAAATTAGCAGTGTAATTTTAAACATCACTGAGAAAACACTGATTTAGCACAAGGATTTAAAAATTGGTCCAACTTCCAAAGGCTGTTAAAACACCTCTGTCCTAGGGAACCAGCAGTTAGCGTAATGGCTATGTCGCTGGACTCCCACATAGTCGACCGCGGTTCGCGTCTCAGACCCGGTGGCTTACAACTCACGCCGGGCGCGTGTGCGTGCGTGCCCAAGATCCCGAGAGGAGAATGGAGGAGAAGGGATTGCGGCGTGACCATCCCCCCTGGGGGGTGATTTCTCGCTTTCTGTCTCTCTGTCTCTCTCTGTCTGTCTGGCGAGCGCACGCGCCCTATAGCGAAAAACCTCTCCAAAAAAAAAAAAAAAAAAAAAAACACCTCTGTCCTAAACTACAGCCAGCATTGTTTTTTTTTTTTTTTTTTAAGGCTTTTGTCATAGGGTGCATGTGCTCTCCAGAGAGACTGAGAGAGATAATGAGAGAAGTGAGAAATCACCTCCCTGGGAGGGAGGGCCACCCCGCCATCCCTCCTCCATTCTCCTGGGATCCTGGGCACTCATACACACGTGCCTGGTGTGATTCTCACGGTGCCAAGTCTGGGACTCCAACTGCAGCTGGCCAGGTGGGAGTCCAGTGCCTTAATCACTACGCCACCTGCTGGCTCCTGGCTGCACGTTTTTGGAGCAGGAAGAAGGGAGGGAGACAGGCGTGCTGTGAGACTGCCACTCCCCAGGACGAGGCCTCCCTTCAGAGTCACCACAGCGGGCATCTCCAGCTCAGGACTGTTACCCCGAACTCCACAGGAAGCCCTACCCCACAGGCTCAGCACCCCCTTCCTTCTCTACGCTGCCAGGCGGCTGGGAACTCATTGGCGCTTCGAAGGCTGGGGATCGCGACTGGGGACGGGGGCCCGGTGGCCAGAACAGCACAGCCAAAACTGGCCCTCACACTTGCACACCATCAGCCTTGGCCACAGAACTGGGGAAGGGACTCCCACTCCTCAGGAAAGGGGAGAGACAGGTGATGTTCTGATGTCCACACAGACGCTACACCATTCTGTGTGCGCATCTTTAGGTTTTTACCATAGGGCGTGTGCGCTCGCCAGAAAGAGAGACAGAGACAAGCAAAGGGAAATCACCTCCCACGGGGTGGCCACACCACAGTCCCTTCTCCACTCTCACCCTGAGATTTGGGGCCTATATGCACACGTGCCTGGCATGATTTTCAGGCTGCTGGGCCTGGCACTCGAGCCACAGTGGACCATGTGCCTTCACCACCGTGCCACCTGCTGGTGCTCACCATTCCTGACTGCACTGGCAAAGGAGACGTGATGGCAAGAAGCAAACACTGCACAGACCGGGGGAAACAGCAAGTGAACGATGATTGCTTCGTGGCCATGGGAGAAGGCCTCCGGAGAGCCCGCAGCCCCGGAGAGAAGTGGCTTGTCCCATCACAGCAAAGTGGGAGCAGTGTGAGGCTTAGAAACTCACTTCTTTTTACTGTTTTAGGTTTTGCTATTAGGTGCATGCAGTCGCCAGAGAGACAGCTACTTGGCAACCCCATGTCCTCTGCTCTCCTCTCAACATTTTGGACACTCACACAACATGATTTTGAAGCTGCCGGGTCCAAGATTCCAAAGTACAGTCAGCCCTGGGGGACCCAGAGCCTTAACCACCACGCCACCTGCTGGCCCGGAAACCGACTTCTAATAAATGCGATATGTGGCATTTGAGGCCAAAATAATGCTTACCCTGGTCAAGGGCTGGGTGGGGCCCAGAGCAGGCCCTGAGTGCTCCGAGCTCCGGAAGAGCTTCGGAGAGGCCGGCTGGCACAAACCCTCCTTGGGAGCTGCCAATCTCACCTCCGGTCTCACCTCCGGCCTGGAGAACCCTGGGGTTTTGAGTTAGCACAGGGTCTGTCTAACAGCTCTAAAGCTTTGAGGACTTGCTAAGCCCAGACATTTGAACGCAATCAGCAATCTCAGGCCTGGGTGGGCCTGGCCGCCCTTCCTAGGCTCTCCAGAAGATTCTAGAAGTTGGAAGGAGGACTTTGGTTTGGCCCTGGAACTCAGCGGCAGCTTCTATCAGCTTTGGGGTCAGCCCTGCTCACTTGCCCCAGAGACGCCCAGGGAAGCTGCCAGCCCGCAGTCGGAGAGCATCTGCAGCAGACAGCCTGGGCTCCAGCCAGCTGGTCAGAACACTGGGGGAACCCCGCCCTTCCAGCAAGATGTGGGGGTGCCCTGTGCTCCACCTTGGCCAACCAGGGAGTCTGCCCTGAAAAAAGCGGCACTTCAGAGCCAGCTAGAGGTGCAGGCGGCAGAGACATCACGGGAGGGCCGGTGGTGGCCGGGCTGGGGCCCCACAGGGTACGGGCCCCCACGCCTTCCAGCAGGTCCACGCTCCGGTGTCTCCAGGGTGTTCTGGGGCTCGGCCCTCAGGCATCGCCCACCTGACCCAGGGCTAGCAGGCCCAGGTCTGGACGGTTCCGTTCCCCCTCGGACCTCAAAGGGCAGAGCCCGCAATTCTTTATGTCACCTGCGAGGCCGCCCCCGTCTGCCCTGCCTCCTCACCCCCTTCCGGGCTGCAAGAATTCCCTTCCTCCCCGGGCGACTCCGGGCCAGTTCTGGAGGCTGGGAGATCCGTCCCAGCCCGCCCAGCGGGACGCGCCTAGCGCCAGGGTGCGGCCGGTCGTGCCGGGACAGCTCCGCGCGCTCCCGGGCCGCTATGCGCGCAGCCCCGCCGTGACCCGCGGCGCCCGCCTTGGGGTGGCCGGGGGGCACATGGCGCGGGACGGGCGGACGGCGGAGGTGGCGGACGGCGGGGGCCCCGGCCTCGTCCCGCGGACGGAGCGCAGATGACGCGGACCTCCTCCCGCCCCCCAGAGGCGCCCGCCCGCGTCCCGGCGCCGGGAAGTCCCTGTCCCGGGACGGCTGCACCCGGGCCTCAGCTCCTACCTGCCCGCGTCGGCCTCGCTCAGGCTCGGAGCGGTCATCGCGGCGCCTGTGCCGACCACCGGGGCGACGCGGCCACGAGCCGGCCCGGGGCCCGCCCTCGCCCGCCCACTGGCTGCACGCGCGGCTGGCCCCGCCCACTGGCTGCACGCGCGGCGGGCCCCGTCCATTGGCTGCACGCGCCGCCGGCCCCGCCCACTGGCTGCACGCGCGGCCGGCCCCGCCCACTGGCTGCACGCGCCGCCGGCCCCGTCCATTGGCTGCACGCGCGGCGGGCCCCGCCCACTGGCTGCACGCGCCGCCGGCCCCGCCCCCCCGGCCGGCCCTCCCCAGGTGCCGCCCCAGCTCGCCGCTGACCCCCAGCCCCGTCCGCGGACTGCGGGGGTCCGAGGCCCATGACTGCTTGCACCTTCCGGTGTCCTGGTCCTGGAGCTCGGAGGGCACAGCGGGAACCCATGCTTCCCACAGCTCGGCTACAGTTGAGTTTCAGTGCCTCTCGACGAGGGGAGTAGGAACGCCAGAGGGGATTTGGGGTTTTGAGAGCCTTGCTATAGGTCGCGTGCGCTCCCCAGAGACAGAAAGTGAGAAATCCATCCCCCAGGGGGGACGGCCGGGCAGGAAGTCCTTATCCTCTATTCCCTCTGGATTTTGGACACACACACACACACACACACACACACGTGCACGCGCGCGCTCATCGTGGGTTTTATTTATTTTTTTTTGGAGAGGTTTTCTATAGGGCGCGTGCGCTCGCCAGATAGAGACATAGAGACAGAAAGCGAGAAATCACCCCCCGGGGGGATGGCCACGCCGCAATCCCTTCCTCCATTCTCTTCTCAGGATCCTGGGCACACAAGCACACTCGCCCGGCGTAAGTTTTAAGCCACCGGGTCCAGGACACTAACCGCGGTCGACTACGTGGGAGTCCAGCGACATAGCCATTACGCTAACTGCTGGTTCCCTCATCGTGGGTTTTAAACCTCCTGGTCTGGGATTTGAACCACAGTCAACTATGTGGGAGTATAGCAATGCAACCATTACGCCATCTGCTGGTCCTCACCGGAGGGAATTTTGAATGGAAAACTCCGACGTCTCTGCTTCGTTTTTTTTGTTTGTTTTTTTGAGACAGGGTCTGTTCGCCAGGCTGTCTTGCAACTGGCCACCCTCCTGTCTCCACCACACCTTGGGGGGCAGACACTGGGTTGACAGGTATCTCGCGCCAGGGAAGCCTCAGGAAGGCCTGAAGGTGGCCGGCAAAGAGCCCAGGGCCAAGTGGGGGGGACATGGCAGTGAACTGGGCTAGCAGGTCTCCCCTCTGCCAGCCCTTCCAACTTCCTTGGTTCCTGGGAGTAGCCAGGGGCAAGGAGGATGCTGGCCCACCTTGGTCCTACTCCCAGCCCTCCTGCAGCCCTGACCCTGTTGCTGCCAAGGAGGGCATGGGTGGGGGAGTGGCGGGAGAGGGAGAGCTCTGTCCCCTCGTGTTCCGGGACCAAGAACAAAACCTACCATGTGTCTAGGGACTCCTCCCCCAGTTCCCTTAAGGGGCCTCTATTGAGGGGAGACCAAAAGGGGAGGGCGGGCTGGGATCTGCTTCACCCCGGGATTGACCCACCAGCACGGTCCCTGGCTTTCCCATCTTTCCTCCAGAACCACTGGGGCCTCCCACTCCGGCAGTACCCCACACCCTGTCGGACAGGATGGCAGGGGCCCTGAATGACAGCACCCCAGCAAGGCCCGAGGCTGCAGCATGCCCACCCCCCACTCCCCGGCAGAAGAGAGGAAACAGGTGCTTCAGCCGTGTTTATTGACACAGGGAGGCTCTAAGCAACAGGCCCAGGCCAGCCAGAAAGGTGGAGTGCTTGCAGCCACAGGGAGGGGTGCGGGGACACTAGAGCATGACACGGTGGCAGTCGGGGAGGCTGTGGGCCGAGGTGGGAGATCGGGGAAGCAGCGAAGGGCCAGGCTCTTAGACTTGAGTCCCGTCACCACCCCACCCCCCCACCCCACGCCAGGGCTGGTTCCTGAGCCCAGGGCGGGCAGCTCTCTGGGCATCCGTTTTCTACAGGGACCTGTCTGCGTAAAGACGGAGAGTGCACTGTCGCCCTCTTGTGGTGAGCTCGAGGCCTCCAATCCTACATGCCTCGTCCCGCAGCCAGGGGTGATGGCGGCACTCCTGTTGCCTGGCGTCCCGGCCCACCTGTGCCACGCCACAGCCGGTGAGCACTACGCAAGCACTGTGCCTACTGGATGGGTTAGGAGGGGGTGGGACAGGCTGCAGGAGGGCGCTGGGTCCCTCAGGGCACGGGCACCACGCGCATGGTGTTGGTGAAGCCAGAGCCAGGGCGCCACCCGGTCAGCACGATGACCACGTCTCCCGTCTTGAAGAAGCCTCGGGCCTTGCCTGGAAAGAAAGAAAAGAGGCTGGTGAGCACCAGGCCACCAGGCCACCAGGCCGGCACACACAGCGGGACAGGGCCCGAGAAGCTGCAGGCAGGCGTGACTGCCTCGCACCAGCAGGTGGCGCCAGCACACAGCCCCAGGACGGCAGAGGGGAGATTCCCATTTCCTCAATCAGAGGGCAGGGTTGGCAGGGACCTTTGGCCGTCACTCAGATCACTCTAGAGGGTGGGGAGCCTTACTCAAGGTCAGCAAGCGCAGCTTCCTTGCCCGTGACCCCACCTTACGCAGGGACAAAGGCCACAGTGGCACACAATCGGGTACCCATAGTGCTGCGGCTCCCACCCGCCCTCAGTCACGGGCAGATCCCACCTGCTGTCCTGCGAGGAAGGGCTGCATGTCCCCCTCCTACTCCCCAAACTCGGGGTCCCGGCCTGGCTCCTAGCCACTCACCCACATTCATGGCCAGGTTCACCCGGAGGTCCACGTCCTCAGCCCAGGCATCCTGGACCGGGTCCTTACACAACACAGGGAAGATGCCCCGGTACAGGTGGGCCTGGCGCGCAGTCTGGGGGTTCCGGGTCACGGCAATGATGGGGGCACGGGGGCGGTACCTGGCCACCTGGTGTGCAGACCTGAGACGGGACGGGGAGAGGCGTGAGGAGCCGTGACACTGTCCCGGGAAGCACGGGGGCCTCAGTGACAGCGGGCCCTTATCTGAGTCGGCCCCAGCTGGGAGGCTCTGGCCATTCCTGGACCTGTTCCCTGGGCCCCTCCAGGGCATGGTGCTGCCTCCAAGGCCTGCACCCTCCTGGGCTTGCTGCCAACACTGCCCTCCTCCTCCTCACAGGCTGGGGCCCCTGGCCACCCACTCACCCGCAGGCCTGCAGCTGGCAGGAGCCCTCCCTCGCCCTGAGCTTTCCGTCTGGCACAGGCGGCCCTGCCCAGCCTCCTTCCTCTTGCTGCCAGCACAGCTGTGGGCTGGGTGGCACGTGAAGAGCACCTGACCGCCATCTGTGGCCCGCCCGGCCAGGGAATAGGCACATGGGCTGCTGCTCTGCGGCCCTCAGCCCCAGCAACCACACTGGGCCCAGCAGCAAGCAGGCAGCACGGTGAGATCCGGGGGCTGCCCTGGGGCCGGCCGGGAGGAGCAGGAGGGCAGAGCAGCCTCACCTGCCCAGGCCCCTCTGAGATGGGGAGCCCCCTTGAACCTGACACCACGTGCACGGAGTTGTCAGAGGCACTGGGCCCCAGGGGACAGGCTGTGAGGACACCCGACAGGTGTCAGGGAAGTTCAGCCGCGGCACCGCAGCCACACCCTGTCTCAGGCCTGGCCGTCACACCAGCATCAGAGGGAGCCATTGCTGAATCAGGACCAGTGAGCGAAACCTCAGAAGACTCAAGCTAGAAATAGCCCCCGTGACCTTTTCACAAAGGCCAGGCCTCCACGGGAGCGGGAGGCCAGACGACCTTGCGTCCTGTCCCCCGTCAGCTCCCCCCCAGCCTCCTCTGCCAGCAGCCCCGGGCTGCCCCTGCGCAGGCCAAGGAGCACAGTCCTGGGCCAGGAGCCAGTCCCCAAGTCCCAGTCTCAGTTGTCCTCAGCCTGGCTGGGGGCCTGCAGAAAGCCACCCGGACAGCTGAGAGGCTTTCCTGGGGGGACGCCCACTTGTCGCGGAGGCTCAGAGGGAGTGGGCGGCGCACAGGGGCAGTGGCCCTCGTCTGAGTCAACACCGGCGTGACCCGCCAGGTTTCCCAGGCTGGTCCTCAGAGCACACCATCACCCAGCCAAACCAGACGTGTCCTCAGGTTGGAGGGCTGGCTCTGCAGGACGAGGGTGCTGCCCGGGGCCCGCTCACTCCCAGACCCTGCCCAGAGCCAGGAGAGCGCGCTCCTACAAGCCGTGGGTGGCAGGCCGTGGGGTCTTACCTCGGCCCAGCGCCACCTGAGCGCTGTCCGACACGCGGCTCTGGCCCCCCAGGAGAGCTCCTACCTGCCGGACTTGGTGAGCACGATTATGGCCCCACTGCAGCACTTGAAGGAGGCCTCCACGGCGCCCACGGCGGCAGCTTCGGTGGGGTCGCTGGTAATGGGCGCCAGGCGGCGGAGCTCCTCGAACAATTGCAAGTGGTAGATGGCGGCCTCTGCCTCACGGGCAATCTAGGGGAGTGCCGTCCATCCAGACGGACAAGGGGGACAGAGCTGTCAGGGCTTTGTCACAGAGCGGGATGGGGAGCACCCCTCGGACAGTTGGTGAGGAACCCGGCCCGGGCGAGGCCACGAGGGGCCGTCTTGCAGAGTCTGAGCTGAGCGAGAGCAAGGCCCTGCGGGGCCAGGTCCCTCACCAGGTGCCCGGGAGCCAGTGGGGCCTGAGCTCCTGCCCTGTCGGGACCTCCCTGGCTGAATCCTGCAGACGAGAAGCCCTACGGTGCAGGGGGCCGTGGCCGCCTCCTGGAGGAGCTGCAGAAGAGGCAGGTTATCCTACAGCGTCACCTGCCCTGAGGGCCCTACCTGCCAGACTCCGTCAGAACTACCAGAGCTGCCGCTAAGCACTTATAGGAAGCCTGCACGCTGCCCATGGCCATGGCCTCCATGAGGTCCGCGGAGGGCCTGGAGGCTCGCACCAGGTCTTCAAACAGCTTGCGGTGGAACATGGCTGCCTCGGCCTCTCGGGCTATCTGCAGGGTTTAGGAAAGGCAGAGGGGAGGAAGAGAAGAGAGACACACGGAAAGACAGAATGGGGAATTAATCAAGAGAGGAAGAGGCCCTCGGTTAATCGGCTCATCTGCATTCCAGGCAGGCGTGGAGGCAGCGTGGAGGAGGCCAGCCACTGCTATTCCCCTCCAGCACCGTGGCATCAAACATGCCAGGCGGGGCCCGCGCCGCTCCCTGGTGGAGGACCCGGCCACGCTGCCCCGTGACACGGCAGAGAAAGGACAGGCCCTCCCTCCTCACATGGCTGTCGGGTTCCGCAGGGCTTCTGCCCGGTGTCCACGCTCATGGAGCAAGTGCTTCAAGCACAGGGCGCACAACTTAGGCTGTGTGGCCCGCATGGCCTGCCGTGCCAACAGACAGAGCAGCGCTGTGACGCGGCGTCAGACAAGGCCGAAGCCACGCTGCTTAACCCCGTTCTGGGCAGCAGGACGGAAAAGCCTGGCCGGCTGGTGCGGGCACATGAACAGCCGTGTGAAGAGGCAGGTGCTACGGAAGTGTGCGGTCATGGTGGACAAGACATGCGAGGAGGGGCTCGTGATGGCAGCAGAGCTACAGACCACGTGCTCAGACGGGGAAGCAGCAGCGAAGGCGGGGCTCCAGGAGTCAAAGGCAGTCAGGGGCGTTTTAGTACCAGGGAAGAGTCAGTAGCGCCAGCTCATCGATTAGACAGTAAGCGGCCAAGCGCCAGGATTACCAGGCCAAGGCTTCCTTCTGCAAGAACGCAGCCCCAGGGCCGGGCTGGGCCGGGCCGGGCCGGGCCGGGGCACAGCCATACCGGAACTGTGAGCTTGGTTATGGCTCGCTGGCTGCCCAAGGCAGAGAGGACGAAGCAGTGAGCGGGAGAAGCTGAGGCCAGCACTGACCAGTGACACGAGAGGACCTGCAGCACCTGGAGGGGCGGCCCCAGCCTGCTCGGGCCAGGACGGCTCTCCAGCCGGCCACGCAGCCCAGGCCACGCTGCCCGCTAGTCTGTTCACGGGAGGACCGGGATGGGAGAGGACACGGATTGCAAACCAGAGTGCGAGCTGGAGTCTCAGACCCCACGCCAGGCCCCAGAGCCCGGCCTCATCTCCCAGGGACAGGTCACTACGAGCAGGGAGAAGACTGGCTTCGATGCAGATCTGGGCTGGAGCTCAGGCTACGGCCACGGGGCCTCACCTAGGCACTCACTGGGTGGGGCTGGCCGGATGCCAGCAGCGCTCGGGGCCCTCCAGGCGTGTAAGGGCAGTAACAGCGGGCGTGCCTAACGCCAGGGTGACAGTCCAAGGATCTCGTCTAACCCAGCCACGGGCGAGACTCCAAGGTTGAAGCACTCAGGAAGGCCCTAATCCACGTGGTCCTGGGGCTGCATAAACTGAGTCACAGCCGGCCACTCCCACCTCCGAGGCTACAGGACTGCACCACCCAGCAAAGGCGGCCACGTGGAGACTGCTAAGGGCAGCTGTTCAGGGACCAGATGGTGTAATGGTTACGTCACTTGACTCCCACGGAGTTGACCACGGTTCAAGTCCCAGCCCCAGCGGCTTAAAACTCACATCGGGGATACCCCAAACCCCAAGAGTTCATGGAGAAGGGATTGCATGTAATGGAACGCATACAACGGCCGTCCCCCGGGGGGTGACTTCCTGCTTTCTGTCACTTGGGTGAGCACACGCCCCCCTACAACAAAACTCTCTTAAGAAGAAGGAAAAAAGAGCAGCTGGTCGGGTGACAGGCTCAAGGAACAGTCTCCCAGGAGAGGGAAGTGGGTGCAGGGAGTGCCGAGCATCACCCAGCAACTGCTTGCAGACGCCTGCGTCGGCCAGGGTCAGGCTGTGCAGACGGCCCTCTGCAGGGGGTCACGTCAGGAAGGCACTGCTGGTCCCAGGCCCCCAGCTCGCCACCGCAGAGGCGCCAACCGCACCTCTCTGGAAGCCATTCCAGCCCAACGCCAGGACACGGAGGGCAGGGGAAAGAGGAGCCCTGCCCAGAATCGGGACTTTCCGTTTTCAATTTTGGGGCTGGGGCCACGTCAGGGGCAGGGGGTCCTTCGCTGGCTGCACAGGGAGCAGGAGGCTGCAGCGGGGGCTCGCCGGGCTGTGTGAGTGTGCCAGAGGCAGGCAGACCTGGGAGGAAGTCCGTGCCCGCACTCCTGGTGCCAGGTGCCAGTGCCTGGTGAGATCCTCGGGTTGGGGGCCGGCACAGACACAGACGTCACCACGCCTCCAGCCTGCACAGGCTCAGGCAGGGGACCTGGCCCAGCTGAAGAGCCTTCTACTGGTCCCAGGGGGAAGAGAAGAGCCGGGGCTCCAGGGCTCCCCCAGGTGCTCTGAGCCCCACGCTGCGGGCTCGGCCCGTCCCTCGCGTCCGGCAGGGTCACCAAGGGCACACAGCGAAGCAGGCCCACTGCAGGCAGCGTGCAAGGCCAGGTGCAGGCAGCTCCATGCGTGTAGCTTCCAACGTCGGCCCGCGGCCTGCGCCCGGGCAGGCCCCACCCCACACAGGGCAGTCGGGGACAAGCCTTGGCCTTTCTCACAGGTTCAGGGAGCCTCGGACAGCACAGTGTCCCCAGCCCTGAGCTGGGGGACCTGTGATGCCAAGGGAGGTGGGCATTGGGGACAAGGATGGCAGGGTGGACACCAGGCTCCGCCCGCCCTGGGAGCCCACAGCCCTTCTGACAGCCGTGCCAGGAGGACGGACCTTGGGGAAGACAACGCAGACCTACGGTGTGCCCCGCACCGCCTCTTCCCGCCTGTCGGGAGCCGGGGCACTCACCAGGTGCTGCATGCGGACGGCCTCCAGCGGGTAGTCCCCTTTGGCCGTCTCTCCAGATAGCATGATGCAGTCGGCGCCGTCCAGGACCGCGTTGGCCACGTCGCTGCCCTCGGCCCGGGTGGGGCGGGGCTTCTTGATCATGCTCTCCAGCATCTGGGGGGAGCAGAGCCTTGGTGAGCGTGGGGGCCACACCGAGAGACGGAGATGCGTGAGCGTCAGTTGGGATGGGGCTGGGAAAGACCAGGTCGCCCCCAAAGCCACCCTGCAAGCCCAGGAGGGCGCGTGCCTGCGTGGCGCAGATGACGGGCTTCCCAGCTCGGTTGCACCGCCCGATCATCATCTTCTGGGCGAGGAAGACCTTCTCTGCGGGAATCTCGATACCTAGGTCGCCACGAGCCACCATGATGCCATCGCTGGCCTCCAGGATCTCGTCAAACCTGCAGGGAAGGTGGGGAACAGAGGAGGTTATACCGGATGGGGACCCCAAGTACAGTGACAGATGGACGTTTCCTGGGACTCCCCAAGACGGCCTCGCACCAGGACAGCTACCCAGGGCCGCCCCAGGCGTGCGGAGGCGGCGCTCATTGCAGCTGCCTCAGCCCCTGCTCACCCTCACCCACCCCCCATGGGCCAAAGACCACGCCTGCTGGGCTCCCTCAACACCAGTGTGGACGCGTCCTTGGGGGAGCGGAGGGCCAGGCCCCATGCCTCGTCTCCTCTCCCTCCCCCACCAGGCACTCCTGAGGAGGGAGCGGACCCCAAGACCGGCCCACTGCTCTGGCACAAAGGTCGCTGGCCTCACCAAGGACACTGGGGGTTACCCGTCAAGGCGGCCCCCTCGGATTAGCTGGGGGCGGGGGGGCGGGAACGTGGCCCCCTGGCCTGGCAGGGTCAGCCCCGTGCGTGGCTGTGCTCAGCCCCAACACTCCCAGCCCAGGAGGTCAGGCCTTGACAGCTCTGGGCTGTGACTCTGGATGGGTGTCCCCGCTGGCCGTGCTCACCGGCTTTGTCACCTGAGCACTGAGGGGCAGCCTGGCTGAACCTGAGGAGCGCCACCGTTTTCCGGTGGGGGGCCGAGCAGCCTTACTGGGGCCAGCCGCCTTCCAGGTGTGGGCCAGGAGGCCACAAGCTTCAGCCAGACGCCGGGCCCTGAGCTTGGACATGGATCCTGAGTGAGGGCCACAGAGGGCCCCTTCCTCAGGGTCTACTGCCGGCCTCCCTGTGGCCCCTTCCCACAGATACCACCAGGGGTCCAGGCGGAGCAGAGCACGACAGTCCTAGGCTGCGCTGCCCTGGAAGCTCCGTTAGCACAGCAGCACCTTCCACTCCCCTAAAACACCACGTCGGTGCGTCTGGACCATGGGGGGAGTGTG
The DNA here is from genome assembly GCA_026018925.1 of Tupaia tana. Taxonomy (NCBI): domain Eukaryota; kingdom Metazoa; phylum Chordata; class Mammalia; order Scandentia; family Tupaiidae; genus Tupaia; species Tupaia tana. The sequence goes on from JAKSZU010000028.1 coordinate 632,492, forward strand.
AACATTTTTTATTTTTTGGAGAGGTTTTTGCTATAGGGCGCGTGCACTCGCCAGACAGAGAGACAGAAAGTGAGAAATCACCCCCCAGGGGGATGGTCACGCCACAGTCCCTTCTCCTCCAGTCTCCTCTCAGGATCTTGGGCACGCACGCACAGGTGCCCGGCCTGTGTTTAAACCTCCGGGTCCGGGACTCAAACCGCAGTCGACTACGTGGGAGTCCAGCGACATAGCCATTACACTAACTGCTGGTCCAAACATTTTTTTTGGAAAAAGAGATTTTTGCTATAGGGGACATGCACTCGCCGGAGAGACAGAAAGCGAGAAATCACCCCCGGGGGGGGGGACGGCCACGCTGCAATCCCGTCTCCGTTCTCCCTCAGAACTCGGCAATGCATGCACGTGTGCCTGCTGTGAGTTTTGAGCCACTGGATCCGGGACTTGAACCACGGTGGAGTCCATGGGAGTCCAGCGATGTAACCGCTGCACCGTCTGTGGTCCCCAGCCCGGGCGCTCCTACGGGCGGACTCACCGGCGGACGCCCTCGTGGTTCTCGATCTTGCTGATGATCTTGATGTTCTTCCCCTTCTCCCCCAGGACCTTCCGCACCTCGTGGACGTCGGCCGCCTTGCGGATGAAGGACGCGAACACCATGTCCACGTCCTGCTCCACCCCGAACTTGAGGTCCTGGATGTCCTTCTCGGACACGGCGGGCAGGTCCACGGCGGCCCCCGGGAGGTTCACGCCCTTCTTGCTGCCCAAGGAGCCGCCGTTTTCCACCTCCGTCACCAGGTAGTCGGCACCTGTGGGGAAGGGGGCAGGGTGGGGGGCCGGGCCATGAGGGCGTCCCCTCAGCAGCGAGGCCGGGAGCGAAGTGTGGCCCCCTGTCCCTACTGGACGGCTGGGAAGCAGCATACCCCGGGCCCATGGGCCCCACTTCACGAGTTCAAATCCCAGCTCACTAACTACAGAACTTGGGGGTGAGCCAGCAGCCTCCTCGTGCCTCATCTTCCTCACCCGTGAGCAGGGGTGATACCCACTGGCAAGGCCGGCATCTACTGGCGCTAGTTTTAAGCAGACAGGCCCAGCCGCGTGGCACACAGCACCACCACGAGGGAGGCTGAAGGCCACAGGGAGGCTGGACAAGAGGATCCAGACCAGCGAAGCCCCGTTGCAGGTCCCATCTGTCTGTCTCCTCCCTTCTCTCCCCGCAAAGTGCACACAGCGTGCACACCTTCAAATAATCACCACGCAGAGTCCGAATGCCTCGCACTGGGCCTGCCCTCCCACACCAGCCCCTCCCCAGCACAGAGTGGAGGTGGCGGGGGGGGGGGGGCAGGCCAAGCACTGACGTCGGCCTCTGAAGACACGTGTGTCACGAGGGCCCCGAGGACGCACACCCGGCTTCCCGCCCCCGGTGCCGGCGCCCCGACTCCCGACGTACCTTTCTGCTTCACCTGCAGGGAGATGAGCCCGTCGTCCACGTAGATCTTGCTGCCCACGTCCACCACCTTGCAGATGTTCTTGTAGTCCAGCCACAGAATGTTCTCGTCGCACTTCTCCATGTAGGCGTTATCCAGCGTGATTTTGAGGGTGGCTCCCTTCTTCAGCTCCACCTCGGCAGTGCCACTCTGCAAGTTGGGGACAGAGGACGCTGAGGCCAGTGCAGACGCCAGTGCCCCAACCCACGGGCCAGGAAGGCCCATTCTTCAAGGAGCAATGCCCCAACCTCAGCCAAAAGGGGTAGTACGGCTTCCTCAGTCCTTCGTGAGCCGTTGCTGTTTCCTAACTTACTGCAGTATGTCTCAAGGAAGGGACCCAAGGAAATAGCTGTTTCTGTTACGCCACTCAGCGACAGGGAGAAGGACACACTGCTCCCAAAGCCAGGCACTCCTGGAACTGTGGTTCTTTTCTTCTTTTTTAAGTTTGCCAGAGGGTGTGTGCTCTCGTTGGAGAGAGAAAACCGAGGAGGAAAGTGAGAGAGCACCCCCACAGGGGACGGTCACACCACAGTCCTTTCTCCTCCGTCCTCGCAGGGTTCTGAGCACGCACATGTATCTGCATGCTTTTCAGGCCACTGCGTCCGGGACTCAGCCAGGCTGCTGGCCACGTGCGATCTAGTGGCCTTAACCACCGAGCCATGGTTGGAGGCCAGAGGGTGCACGTGCATGAGAAAGAATGAAGGGAAAGCAGCCAGCCCTGCACGGGACCCAGCCCACATCCCTTCCCCACAAGGCCCCACCACAGCAGGATTCTGGGCACACGTGTGCACCCAGCACGCTTGGTCGAGGATCCAGGGCCGAGACTCAAACCTGGCAGTTGCGCAGGGACCAGCTCCTCTGCACAGCGTTTAACCGCCACACTCGGGCTGGCCTGGACGTGGGTTTTTGGAGTAAGAAAGGTTTCCCGTGGTATCATTTCCCAGCAAAGTAGAGCGAACCCGCATTTGCTTAGTGATGAATCGGCCATCAGGGTGGGTCTAAGCCCTGCTGGCCTGGGCGGTGCGCCCCGGGGGTGGTGCGGCCGTGCAGCGAGGGAGAGGGAGAAGAGGAGGAAGAGGCTGGTCTCCGGCCCTCCCTCGCCCCTGGATACTCACCCCCTTGATGAGCCCGGTGCGGATCTCGGGGCCTTTCGTGTCCAGGGCCACAGCCACCGGCCGGTAGAGGATGGGGTCCGAGGCGAAGCTCTCTGTGGCGGCCCGCACATTCTTGATAGTCTCTGCGTGGTACTGGGGAAGCAGGACGACAGGAATGTTGTCACCACAGTCCAGCTCCCGATCCGGCCCCACGGCCGACCCCACGGCCGACCCCACGGGACAACCTTGGCACCCCCTTCCGCTGAGCGCCCGACCACCTGACTTCACCGCTCTTGTCCACCCACTTGCACCACAGCCCCGCCTCGCCCAGGGCCAAGCGTGGAGCCGTCAGAATAACCCTCTGGGGAACTCGAACAAGCAGCTGTGTCCCTAGGACTCGTCCAGCCGTCAGCGAACAAAGCTGGCCGGGGCCTCGGGCTGCCCTTGAGTTTGGACAAGCCCGTCTGGCCCACAGGGTCAGGTTCTGACAGGTGCGCTCACTCCGACAGCCCTGCTCTATCGATTGCAGCTACGATGCAAACGCCGTTATTGACATGGGCTAGCAGTGGGCCAAGCTTACCAATTACTGCTAAGGTCGCAGGGTTTTCACGCTCGCTTTCTCAACCGATTAGAGTGAAGGGGCATAGGGACCGGAGATACGCGGCGTTCTCAGGGCCACTGCCCTGCTTCCCCCACACCGTGTGCTGGCGCCATTCCCCTCTGAACCCTGGCTCCACGCTACCCTCCTCCTTGTCCTTGCCATTACTATCTGACTAAAGGGGACTCAGGAGGGACCAGCACTTAGCGTAATGGCTATGTCGCTAGACTCCCCTGTAGTCAACTGTATTTCCGGTCCCAGACCCAGTGGCTTAAAACTCACGCCGGGCGCATGTGCGTGCGTGCCCAAGGTCCCAAGAGGAAAATGGAGGAGAAGGGATTGAGGTGTGGCCATCCCCCCTAGGGGGTGATTTCTCGCTGTTTCTGTGTCTCTCTGTCTTTCTGGGAAGCGTATGTGCCCTATAGCAAAAACCTCTTAAAAAAAAGCACTTGGGCCTAGATAAATGTCAAAAGAACTTGGTGCAATCGACATGACATTGCTGATAAGGGGCACCAGATTCAGCACTCTGGGCCTGTCCTTTACCTGGGAGAGGCTGGGAGAGCCTCCCGGGCAAGCAGGCCTGCCTTCGGAGGCTGCAGGGACTGGCGGGGCACTGCCTCCCGGGCGGCGGTGCCGAGGCTGTGCCTGCAGTCCCCAGCCGCCGAGTACTTCAGGAGGAGGCTCTGCTGGCTTTGGGGCTGTATGTTTGTCTTGCAGAGGTCCTCACTTGAATTATAAAATGCCCTCGGGGGACCAGCAGGTGGTATGCTGGTTAAGGCGCTAGATACTCCCACATGGCCGAACATAGTTCGAGTCCTGGACCTGGAGGCTTGCTTTCTCATTTTCTCTCTGTCTCTGTCTCTCTCTGGTCAAATTAAAATAAATGAATGAATAAATAATTTTTAAAAGACAAAAACTATCTTATTAATAGAGAAAATTAGGGACCAGCAGTTAGCATAATGGCTATGTCGCTGGACTCCCACGTAGTCGACCGCGGTTCAAGTCCCGGACCCGGTGGCTTAAACTCACGCCAGGCGCGTGTGCATGTGTGCCCAAGATTCTGAGAGAAGAATGGAGGAGAAGGGATTGTGGCATAGCCATCCCCCCGGGGGGTGATTTCTCGCTTTCTGTCTTTCTGTCTCTGTCTGGCGAGCACGCGCCCTTTAGCAAAAACCTCTCCAAAAAAAAAAAAAAAGAATATTTCCCATTTCACTAAGCTGTGCTTTTACAAAACAAAATCCGAGTGTTTTTTTTTTCCTTTTTGTTTGGTGTAGGCTGCGTGTGTTCACGAGACAGAGAAAAAAAGGGAAGAAGAGAAATCGCACTCCCCACCCTGGGACGGCCACGCCACAATCCCTGCTCGTCCACGTGCCTCCTGGGGCTTTGGGAGCACGCGTGCACACACGCACCCAGTGTGTGTCCCCAGCTGCACAGCGGCCACGTGGGATCCAGCCTCCTTGGCCTCCATGGCACCTGCCGGCCCATCGTGTCCACTCCCCCACAACCCGCCCCGTCCCGGAGAACAGGTGCACTTGCAAAAGAAAGAGAGGTAAACTGAGAAAGTACAAGCCACGGGCCACGGTCTCACAGCAATTCCTTGTCCACCTCTCCGTTTTTCCGGATTTAGGGCACACGTACACGTGTGCCCAGGAGGCTTTCCATCCAGTGGGGCCAGGACTCAAACCGCACGGTCAGCCTACGGAATCCAGCTACCTTGGCCGCCGTGCCACCTGCCGGCCCTGGTAGCACCCATTCTGATCTGGGGCGAGAGCGAAAGCAGATCGTCAAGTGCTACTTGTGGTTTGGAAGCCACACCCTGCGCCTGCCCTCCCCAGCAGCTGCAGCGGCCCCGCTGGTCTGGCCGCTTTGGAGCTGTGCGTGTCTTTCCACTGGAGGAAGAAGCCGGAGAGCTTAGCTAAAGGTCAGCTTCTTAGACCTATGTCAGCTCCCTCCTTCCCGACAGAAGGAGGCTGTCACGGAGTCAGCGGAGAGACGGCCAGCCCACCGCCACACGGACAGACAGAGGGACAGAGGGGTGTGGGCGCGTCACGACTCCTCCACTTCCCCACCTGTTGGGGTTCCAGGCCCGCGTGCACGCACACCTGTCCAGTGTGTTTTTACGAGCCGCGTGGCTGGGCCTGGGGATCTGGCTGCCTTAACCGCTAGGCCTCAGGCTGGCCCCTTAGCCCTGGAGACTAAGACGTGCAGTAACTCCCGGAGGCTCCTGCTGAGAAGCCCCTGCTCCTGGAAAATTACAGACCGTCAGCAGGGACACGCCTTGACCTGCAGGAGGTGCCTGCTGGCCGGGGTCAGGCCCCGGCGACATTTGGGGCCGGCCACCTGCCAGGCCATAGGCTGTTTATGGAACACGGGCTGGGAACCTACGACGAGAAGCTCATGTTTCCAGAAGGAGGGATTTGCCCCTCCCACTGCACCTCCCGACGCTGTATTTTTAGTCCCAACTTAACTTCCAAATGCCAGAGGGCAACCCCTCACCCCTGACCTTATGGGGTGGCATTTTCTTTACTCTGAACGGGAAGCATTGAGGTCAAGAGGGAAAAGCTTCCCCTCCACGACTCACCCTCCGGGCCGGTCTAAAATCCCACGGCCTGCAGGAAGTCCATAAGGGCTTACAGGCGCGTCCCGCAGGGAGCCCCCAACCCCTCAGGAGTGCCTGTTCTGACCTGGGAACAGAGGCAGAGTTGCCCAGTCTCCAGGCAAGGCCCCTGCCCACAGGTCAAGCCAGCTAGTGACAGCCTGGGCACAAGGACAGGAGTCCTGAGGGCACACTGAGAGCCCCGCCGTGATGCACCAGCACCCTGGGGAGGGACAGCTGGAAACGCGGTGGAGTGTGGCACTCGATGCCGGGCAGGGTCAGCGTGACAGCTGGCCTTAGCCCACACTAGCAGAAGCCCTGCTCGGGGTGTCCAGTTAGCCTGGGCCCGACTGGGCCAGGACCAATCTGCCGGGTCACCTGGCACTCCTCAGGCAGCAGCTGCTGCAGAGACCCTGGGCAGGAGCGTCCCCCACGAGGTCCGACACCTGACGGCTTAGGGGGCTTCTGGGAGGACCGCGGCCAGCTCGGGTGGCAGGGAGGGGGAAGAGGCCGCCACGGGCTGGTCAAGGCAGCCTTGCTGCGGGCCGAGAACCCCGGGCCGTGGTGGCTCAGTGGACACTGCGGCCTCCCGTCCCTGCGACGCTCACCTCGTGGGTGCCGTGAGAAAAGTTCAGGCGAGCGACGTTCATCCCAGACTTGATCATCTCCTTCAGCGTCTCCACCGACCGGGACGCGGGGCCTGTGCGAGGGTGAAGCCAGACGTGAACGACGGCAAGGAGGACAAGCACTGCGAGTTTGCCTCCGCCTAAGGGACTCTCAGGTGAGCCCACGGCCTAGTGGGCGAGCTGAATCCCACACCCCAAACTGAGGGGGCCAAACCGCGGCACTAGCACCCTGCTATAGGTGCGTGAGTCTGGCCCACAATCTTTCTCTTCTTAAAGAATTATTTTGGGGCTGGCAGGTGGCGTGGTGGCTAAGGGCACTGGACTCCCACATGGCCGACTGTGGTTGGAGTCCCAGACCTGGAAGCTTACTTTCTCACTCTCTCTCTCTCTGTCCCACTCTGGTCAAATTTTTAGAAAAGATAAAGATAATGGGAACCAGCAGTTAGCGTAATGGCTATGTTGCTGGACTCCCACGTAGTCGACCACGGTTCACATCCCGGACCCGGTGGCTTAAAACTCACGCCGGGCGCGTGTGCGTGCGTGCCCATGATCCCAAGAGGAGAATGGAGGAGAAGGGATTGCGGCGTGGCCATCCCCCCTGGGGGGTGATTTCTCGCTTTCTGTCTCAATGTCTCTGTCTGGCAAGCGCACGCGCCCTATAGCGAAAATCTCTCCAAAAAAAAAGGTAAAGATAAGTAAATAAATAAAGCTAAATAAAATAATGATGTTTTAAAAAGAATTACTTTTACTTACTTATTTAAGTTTTATCAGAAAGGGACAAAGTGAAAGAGAGAGCGAGAGAGAGAGAAGCTGAGAAAGCAAGCCGCCAGGTCTGAGATTCTAACCGCAGTCGGCCATGTGGGAGTCCAGTGCCCTTAGCCACCACGCCACCGGCTGGCCCCACCCTCCTCAAATCCTGGTGGGGTAGAGAAACGAAGGAAGAGATTGTGGTGTGAGCGTACTCCACCTCTCCAATTCGCTCTGGTGAGCACACATACCCTCTGGCTTGTAAAAAGCTTATGAAGAAACTCGATTTTCTATTCCCCTAACGGTTTCCACCCCCGACAGCTGTGCTCGTAAGACTCGTCCTGTGCAGCACCCCATTTCTCGACTTGAGGGGACACGTCTCCCATTCCCTTCGAATCCTGCGGGCGACCTCCCTCCCCTTGCCGGCGAGCGTCCAGCCAGAGGTCCCAGCACAGCCCTCCCAGGTCGCAGACGCTGAGGAAGGCGCGCTCGACCTCTGCCACGGTCACCGTGACACCTGCCACCCCAGTTCTCGGAGTGGAGGGCGCCCTGCCCGGGACCCGGCGTGCAGCTTCAGGGCAGCGGAGCCCGCGGGGCGGCCCGCTCACCGATGGTGCAGATGATGCCGGTGTTGCGGGCGGTGGTGGGCGCAGAGTCGATGTCCAGGCGGCACATGTGCTCCAGGAACGTGTCGGCCATGGCCGCGTGCAGCTGCTGGGTCTGGATGAAGGCGGTCCCGGCCTCGCTATGCGGCTTCGACATGGCTTCGGAGGTTCTGGGCACCGGGGTCAGAGAGAGGGGTCAGAAGACAGGGGATCAATGGGCTGGGTGGCCCCGGAGGCCAGACGCACGGTCGTGTGGGTGCCCCCATCCCGGGCAGAGGGCTCAGGGACGCGAGCCAGTGGAAGAGCTGAAGGCTCGAGTCAGAGCCTCCACCCGGCCCCCGCCAGCACTGGGTGACGCCCTCCCACACCAGGACACGCGCCCAGGGCAGCTCCCTGTCGTGTGACAACGGTCTCCAAGCTGCGGAGACCTGTCCTGCCTCTTTACCATCCTCACTCCAGACCACAGCGACTCTTCCAAGTGCAAAATCTGCCGGAGCAGGAGCCCGCCCCCAAAACCACCTCTACTTCCGGTCAGAGGGACCTCAGGGCACCGAGGCACTCCGCGCATACCCCGGGGTGGCCACGATGGCGCTAGGGTGGGTCTAAGGTCACTACAACTACGCGGGCAGGGCAGCTGTCGCACTTCGGCGTCCAAGCTGCTGGTCAGATCCTCCCCCCGCTGGTCTCCGGCCAGGCCGACTCCTCCAGGTCTGACCCGTGCACCGCCCTCCTAACGAGGACCATCCGTTCCAGGCAATTAGGCAGCCCCGGTCGCGGTCCTGCCGCCCGCCCGCCCTTTGCTCCCTTCACTACACTCAGCCTGCTGGCCGGCTCCGATCACAGACAGGGCACGTTTCCGGCCAGTGCCTGAGGAGCCATCGGGAGGGTGAGCCAAAGCTGGGCTTCCGAAGGCTCCCCAGGTCCTTGGACCAAGGGCTGCTGCTCCTCCAAGCCTGAGCCCAAATGCTCCTGGCTCAGCCCAGGCTCAGGAACAAGTCCCCTTTGGCCCTGCCCCGTGTCCACCTAAACCCCACGGCCCCAAATCATGGCCCCCCGCACCTGTGACCCCGCTTTCTCTTCCTCTGCCTGTGCCTTGTGGCCTCCCTGGGTGGCTCCAGAACATCCTCTGGGCCCAGCTCTAACGCCTCCCAGAAAGCCACCAAAAGCCACGGAGCTCGTGACCACTGGTGCAGACCACCAGAATGCCAGTCCTCGACTACAGTATCTGAAACTCCAACGACGGGGACAGTGGCAGCTGCCTATACAACCTGGCAAACGTGCCGTGGACCTCAGCGTGTATCCCCTGACCCCCTGACCCCCGACATGGAGGCTCCATAATGCAAAGGCTTCCCCTCTCTAGGCCCCGCCTGGCTTTGTCCCTCCAGCACCAGGCTCGTGGAGGCAGTCCAGCATCCAGTGACCTGGCCTAGCTCAGTGCCTGCCAGAGTCGAAGCTGTGCCTCTGCTCCCCCTTGCCCACATCTGAGGGACCTGAGGCCCTGACAGGACAGCCGGGGTGGTCAGGGCCCCCGTGTCCACGCTGTTCCCATCCGGGCTTGGACAAAGCTGGCTGCTCAGAGAGCACCGCCACAGTACACCGAGCCCACGGCACAAAGGCCTTGCTGAGGCCACCAAGGGGAGGTGGCGCCGGCCCAAGGACGGCAGGTGTACAGAGGTCTGCAGGGGCGCTGGGCTCCCTCGTCCCCTGCTTCTTCAAAGTCCCGTGCCGGGTCTTCTGTAGACCCCGAGGCCAGGTCTCCGCCCAAAGACGTGGCTGGGGCCGTCGATGAGCAGGCCGTACCTTTGCTTCTCAGGGCTTGGGCTTCCGGTGACATAATGCTCTGTGTTGGGCTCAGGGTGGCGCCTTGGCCCCACTTGCAAAGACCGCTCGGAGCTGAGTAAGGTCTGCCCTGGAGAGCTGCACAGGATTAAGGCAAAAGCTGAGTGTGACTGACGCTCTTTGGGGTCATGGAGATTGCCTTACTAACCGGGATCCTTACTAACCGGCAGCTCCACCTGCGGGCTCAGCTAAGCTCCAGGGGCGCCTCGCAAGGAAATACTGAGAAACTGCTCACAGAAGACCCACGGGAGGAAGTGGGTTCTTACTCGCTGCCCGTGGTGCTTTATCCCCTCCCCGATACCCAAAGACGGCCTGAAGCCCCGTCTCTAAACCTGGGACGCGCTAACATCCTACTCGATTCTAGGGAAAAACCTGGGCCCTCCCCTTTTGGGGGAAAGGACAGAGGTCTTCAAGTCTTCGCAAACGTCAAAGGGGATGGAGTCAGAAGTTCGAGGCTGGGGCCAGCAGGTGGCAAAGGTGCTGAACTCCCACATGGCTGACTGTGGTCTGAGTCCCAGACCTGGTGGCCTGAGTGCCCCGAATCCCAGGAGAATGGAGGAGGGACTGTGGTGTGGCCCTCCCTGCTGGGAGCTGACCCGCTCAGCTGTCTCCAGTGAGAGCATGTGCCTTATGACAAAAACTTAAAAAAAAAAAAAAAAAAAAGTTCAAGGTAATTTTTGGTACCAAAAAATCCATGAATCCCTATATTTTTTTCTTAATATGCATTTTCTGTGAGCTGCTTGAGCAGGTTTCCCAATATATACTAAGATTTTGACAGCATACTCTCTGGGGGGTAGGATTACAGCACAACTGATTTTTCCCTCTGGTTTACTGATACAGAATACTTTCCTAAGAAAAATGACAAATCTGTCTTTCCTGAAAATAATCTACTTCTAAGCATCCTGTAAAACAGGAACGGAACGTGGTAGTCGTGAACGTGTCTCGGCATTTCAGGACTGCTCCCAGCAGGACGGCCGGGGCCAGGCCTCGAGCAGACGTGCACCAAGGGGCGGCTTCCATGGCTGGGAAGACTGACCTCGATTCATTCACAGCCTTCGGGACAAAAACGCTCATGCCACCTGCAGGACGCTTCATGCCCAAACCCGTTAGTTACGTGCCAATCCAGCCTACTGCCTTTCCTGTTTAGTCTGTTCGAGCCTCACAGTAAAACTTTTGTGGCAAATCCTTCTGGGACAGAAGGGCTGCTTCCAGGACCAGGAGGTGCCATTGGCAGACACAATTATGCGGGCCTTGAACGGAAACCTATCTCACCGTCTTAAATTAAATAGACGTCTGCAAGTTCTAACTTTCGGCTATTCAGTAGAAAAATGCCAAGTAAAATTGGCTTAGTAATGTAGCAGCTTTACAAACTAGCAGCCAGAAAAGGCTGTGAGTCAGCAAGTCGGTCCAGACCGTGTCCTCACGCTCCCTGCCCGGCTGGTGTCCCGGTCCCACTGCAGGTCATCCCCTGGCTGGCTCTCGTCTCAGGCCGGTCTGCCGGGTTCCCCACAAGCCTCCCATCTTGACACGAGCTGCCATCCCAACACCCACCTGGCTACAGGGGTGCTGTGCTGTCACTCTCTCTGATCTCCCCAGCCCCATCCTCGGTGTCTCAGGCGGCATCTGAAACGGGGTCCCCTCCCTGCCGCCTGCAGCCTGGACACAGCCTGCCAGGACAGGCCAGTGACTCACCACGGCACCCTCCCCCAGCGAGGCAAGGACGCACAGAGCCACCTCCTGCCTGCGGTCCTCCGGCAGCGAGCACCACGCCAGGGTGCAGGGGCCTCACGGCCAGGCCTCAGCCGCTGCAGGAGGCTCCTCACAGCCATGCTCCGCTGCGCGAGGTCTGGCTGGGGGGCCGCGGGCTGCAGCAGGCACAGGCCGTCCTCCCTCAGCGCCTGCTCCTGGCTCTTCATACTAGTTCCCTCGTGCCAGACAATTCTCTGGCCATGAGCAGGGACCCGGGGGAAGATCCTGCCGAGAACACCCGACGTGCTGAGAGCCCGCGCGGTGGTCAGGGTTCACTGGGAAGGCCCATCTTTCACAGCGGTCCAACCATCCTGCCCTAAGTACCCAGTGCAGTCTAGGCGTCCGCATCTACACGGCCACTCCATAACTGACAGGGCTGTGTGCCACCCCTCTGCTCAGACTAACCCCGTAACCACGTGCTGACTGCTCCCCTCCACATCGCCATGCCGCCTGCACCCCAAGTCTGCGCACACCCCCACAGGCTGTAACGCTCGGCTCCAGAACCCAGCAGCCAGCAGGAAGGCTGCACTGGCCAGGCTGGCACGGGGCCGGCAATGGACCAGGAGAGGGCCCTGGTGGGCTCGTGGCAGCAACCTGATCGGAAGGGGTGACGGCGGACGGTGGAGACAACTGTGTGCGGGCACATGCGTGGGGCGAGGTGGACGAGACCTCCGGCAGCCGACACCCGGTGAGCAGTGTGCACTGGCCGCTGGCAGGCCTGGTACCGGAGCGATGTCTGGTGTTACCGGCCACGCCTGCCCATAGGTTCAAATAAAACCCCCTTGCTAAACACAGCCGGACAGGAGAAACCTCTTACTTCCTCAAGGCTACAGTGAAGTGACCTAGACCCTATCAGCACACACTAGGTCCTATTTCTAACTAGAGTGAGAGAGGCCACAAGAGTGTCTCCCCGGGACCACCCACTGCAGGAGGCCTGATCAGAGAGCACTCGGACCAAGGAGGCCCAGCCCACGCGCGTGCTGGGGGGGGTGCAGCTTGTAGGAGCGCGGCTGGGCTTGGCTCGTGCCAGGACACCGGCCTCCCTGTAGGCCCCAGAGTCGGACAGTGCCTCAGGATGACAGCAAGGGACCTGGGACCCTGAGTCAGGGGCCCGCCAGGCCTGTGGGACCAGCTGGGTGATGGCCTCTGCGTGCAGGGGCGGGGCTGCCCTGTAGGAGCCCTGGCCTACGCAGTCTGGGGCCCCCACAGGGCACCTCTCCTGTTTTGAGCTAAAGAGGAAAAGGAAAATCAAAAAAAAGGACAACGTCTGTATTTCTACCTCTGAAAACGGACCATTAACTCTGAGCCACACTTTTTAGGGTTTCTAAAAATAAAACCAATGAACATTCAATACTGGAAGCCATGGCGCATTTTTGCATAGAAAACAGAAACAGACTTGATGATTTTCCCGAGGCCCTAACACTCTCCCTTCCATTTAAACACCTCCCCGCTCCGGGGCCCTCCAGCCCTCCTCACCCACTACTGCCACGGACTGTCTTCCAGGCCAGTCTCGCACTGACCGACGGCTATCCCGGCCCTGTGGCTTTTTGTTTTGTTTTTTTCCGAGAGAGATTTTTGCTATGGAGTGCATGCACTCACTGGAGAGACAGACACAAAGTGAGACTCACTCTGGGGGGGGATGGCCATGCCGCAGCCTCTTCTCCTCCATTCTACTCAAGGGGTTTGGGCACACACGTACACGGGCCCAATGTGAGTTTTAAGCCACTGGGTCTGGGACTCGAACCACAGCTGACTACGTGGGAGTCCAGCAATGTAATCGCTGTACCAGCGAGTGACTGGCCTTTCCCTCCCGCCCCCGTACACAGCAGCGCACTCCGGACACTGTTCCTGTGTCGCAGGCTCCCTACCGGGTCCTTCCTGCCCACCCTGAAGCTGCCTTCCCCACACGAAGCCCTCTTCTTACTCGGCTCTGCTGGCCCTCACCTCCTGCACGCGCCCTTCTCCACATCCGGAAGCGCGGTTTTTAGGAACCGAGTGTGTTTGTTTTGCTTTGTTTTTGCTACAGGGTGCGTGCGCTCACCCAGGAAAGTGAGAAATCACCTCCCAGGGGGATGGCCACACTTTACCCCATCTCCTCCACACTCCTCCTGGGATCTTGGGACACCCACAAACACGCACTGGAAACCTCCTCCAGCCACCAGGCCTGGGACTCGAACCACACGGTGTGCAGGACCCAGCCCCCTTCCCACGACACCAGCGGCTGCAGTGCTGAGCTGCTCCCCAAAGTGGTTCCATCACTCTGGAACCAGCCACCTGGTAAGGCGAGTTTGGGCCTTCCCACACCTTTGCCTCACTTGAAACCGGCACACTTAAAACATCTGCTCACCTGACGGGCGGCTGCCGGCGGCCTGCTCTAACCACGAGGGGACGGGACAGCACTGACACTCCAGGTGGTCAACTGGGGAGCTCCAGGTTCGGAGACCCCCCTCAAGAGAGGGGCGGATCAGAATTAAGACCCTGTGGGAGGTGCTTTCTCTCATTCATTAAGAAACTAATAAATGGCAGGTGGCGTGGTGGTTAAAGGTGCTGGACTCCCCACATACTCAACCATGGTTCAAGTCCCAGACCTGGAGGCTTGCTTTCTCACTTTCCCTTTCTCTCTCTGGTCAAATTAAAAAATAATGGTAACAAAAGGAATTAAATAAATGAATAAGTAATTTCTTTTTTAAAAGGAGACTTGGGGCAGGCAGGTGGCGTGGTGGTTAAGGGCGTTGGACTCCCACATGGCTGACTACGGTTCAAGTCCTGGACCTGGTGGCTTCCTTTCTCGCTTTCCCTCTCTGTCTCACTCTGTCCCTCTCTGATCAAATGAAGATAAAGTTAATAGGATAAATTAAAAAAAAATGGGGGAACCAGCAGTTAGCATAATGGCTATGTCGCTGGACTCTCACGTAGTCAACCGCGGTTCGCATCCTGGACCTGGTGGCTTAAAACTCATGCCGGGCACGTGTGCGTGCGTGCCCAAGATCCCGAGAGGAGAATGGAGGAGAAGGGATTGCGGCGTGACCATCCCCCCGGGGGATGATTTCTCGCTTTCTGTCTCTATGTCTGTCTGTCTGGCAAGCACACGTGCCCTATAGCGAAAACCTCTCCAAAAAAAAAAAAAAAGGAGACTAATTAATAAGTAAAATAAAATAAATTACGAGAAGTATTGTTTCGAATTTTGCTTAGTCCCACTGCCCTGCCTCTTAGCTGTTACACCTCCCAGGCTCTTGCAGGCTGGACATGGTGGCCACGTGAGTCACACGTGCCAGGACCAACCCTGCTGATTGGTGGGCGGCTCTTCTGCACTCATTGCCAGAGACGGGGAGACGTTTTCTGGGGCTACCTTCAGACTCCTGACTGCTGGGGCTAGCCACCTCGCTGCTCTGCTCAGCTGGTCTCGGCATCCCCGGGGCCTGGGCGCCCAGGCCGCAGTTGGACTGCAGCTGGCGGTGCAGCGGGTGAGGCTCGGACCGCGCTCAGCGGCCGCCCGAGGTACTGCAGCCGAGGCCCGCCCTCCTACGTGCGGCGCGGCACACACCTCCCGCGCGGCAGGGCTGCGCAGGGGCGGAGCCTCGGCCCCAGCCTCCCCCCCAAAGGCCCGGCAGCCATCCCAGGAGGCTGCTCGCCGCCACCCACCCTACCCGCGCCCTCCGCAACAGCTCTGTCATCCGGACACTCCATTACCCAGTCTCGGTCTGGCTGGTCTGGCTCGGGGTGCAAACCGCTTGCTCGCAGAAAGTACAGCGGCCGCCGAGCTACCCCATCTTCACCGGAATTGATGCTCAGGGCTCCTTTGCCAAGGAAGCCACTGGGCCCCTCACAAAAACCCCCAGCCAGGCAGGCGGTAAGAAACCCTGCTCACATGGGGCCAGGGTGGTTAGGATGGAGGGTCCCAAGTGGCCAAGTGCAGGAGTCCCGACCTGGTGGCCTCTAAGCACATGCCGAGTGTGAGCAGAGCCTGCCCAAAATCCCTAGGGAAGACTGCAGAAGGGACTGCGGTGTGGGCGCCCCCTCCCCGCTTTCTCACTTTCATAGCAAATTAAAACCCAAAAAGAACCTCTGCTCCACCACCAGCTAACCGGGCCTTGGCTGTGGGCCCGAGCGAGGAATGGAGTCTAATGAGCCACTTTCCTCTGGCCCGAGCCAGCTGTGCACCCCCGACCTGCTGTCCTACAACCCCAGTGGTGGCATGGGCCTGGTGCGAGCTGCATCCCCCCACCTCGCTGCCACAGCCACTTCCTCATTCCTGCCACCGTCTCAAGATGAAGAAACAACTTTAAGAAATAATAAAAAGTTTTTCCGGTGACCCCACGTTTGTCACTACATCCAAGGCTCAGGAGCAACTGCCCGGAGGCACCAGGGCTTGTACCACACTTGCCAAGTCACTGGGGTGCAGTCCTTGCACTCCTCCTTGAACCGTGAACAATGAAAGGATTCTTCCCTCCCGCGATGCTGAAATGAAAGCAGGGCTCTAGGCAGGAGCAAGCTTCCTGCGCTGGCCCAAGCCCAGCCGTCGTGCGGTCAAGGGCATCTGGGCAAGTCCCGGTCACTCCGTCCTTCAGGGGCTGCAGAGAAGGCCCGGCACCACCCGGGGAACTGGGCCGACCCTGTTTTACTTAGTTGCGACATAATTTAACTGGGGGGAGTGCATGCTTCATTATTTCACTGAAAAGGAGAAGGGACTTTTTAAAGCCTGCAAGAATCAGGGTGCGATTTCCCCACTCACCCGATGAGGAGAACTCTCTGAAAAGCAGATAAATTGAAAGGTTGAGTCATCTTCCCCACAGCCTCCCCCAGATCTGCTAACAGGTTACATGGCCCTTCCCGCAGAAAAGCCCAGTGCGCGCGCGGGCAGGCAACGGCGCCGGATTATTTGCTAACAATGCGGAGTCCTGACCCCGGCCTCCCCTGGCCCTGGGCAGCTGCCACACCCCGGCCGGCCTCGGCCCTGCAAGTCCCAGAACGTCCCCTGCAGCGGCCAGGGGCAGTGGGAGGTTTCCGGCCGGTCTCCTGCAGGCTTGTTTCCACTCACGGAAGAACCTAAGGTTAGTCCCCCCCTGGTCTAGAGCCCCTGCGGCTGGGGGAAAACGACACAATGTAACACAGCTCGTCACTTCGGAAACACTGAGCCCGCGTCCCGGAGGGGCTGGTTTCCAGGAGATGCTGGTATGTGCAGATTAGGGCGCCCGGGAGCCGCTGGGGACAGACGGGAGATGAGTGAAGGCCCGCCCTCCCTCCCGCGCCACTGCGGACGGTGACCTGAAGAGTCCCACCCTCGCCCTCGGCCGCGTCCCTCTGCGCACAGCATCGCGCACGCACGGGCGGGGTTGGGGCCACCCGCCCCACAGCCACGGGGAGACCGTCACCCCCGGGGTTCCCTCCAGAGGCTGAGGCCGGGGGACTAAGTCACACGAGCCTCCCCGCCCGGTGTCAGCGTCGCCGCCTGTCCTGCCCACCCGCGCTGGCCTCAGGCTGGCTCTACCTGCACCGGCGCGCGAGTCGGGGGGCGGGGGCGCCTGCCCGGGCCCAGGTCCTTTGGTGACCCTTGGGCTGGAGCCGCGGCTTCCTCCCCCGGGGTGCTTGCGCTGCGCCCCGCGCCCCGGCCCTTCCCGGTTTCCTGCGGAGCTCGGCGGGCCAGGACCGACCGTCACCCCGGTCCCGAGCCCTCCTCGGAGCAGCCCCTGCCCACGTCGTCTTCCCGGCGGGGGCCGCGGCGATTTCCTGCCCTCTCCTCCCCCGCTCCCACCCTCGCCGCAGCCCCCGGCCAGGGCGCACTGCGTAAGGGACACGAGGGGCCCCGCCGGGCGGCGCGGACAGAGCTCGCCTCCGGGCCGCCTCTCTGCAGCGAAGGCCGGGGTGGCGCGACCTCCAGCTGCGCCCCCGCACACTGGGCCCGGGCCTGGCCCTGCGCAGACGCCGCAGGCGGGCGGTGATGGACCAGGGGGACGGGGCCGAGAGCCGGGCCGGGGGCGAGGCGGGAGGGGAGGGGCGTGGAGAGCGGACGTGACCAGAAAGGGGGAGGGGCGGCAGCCGCGGCGGCGTGGGGGCGGGGTGGGCACGAGGGTCCGGGCGCTGGAGGGGCTCGGGCCCAGAACGGGGCGCGGGGACAATGCCGGGGAGGGACGGAGCGTGCGGCCCGGGCAGGTGAGGATGGGCGGCAGGACCCGCACGCCGCGGAAGGGGCGGGCAGCGGGCACGGGCCACCGGGAGGAAAGGGGGTCGGGGGCGCGGGAGGACCCGACCCGGTGCAGGGAAGGCGGGCCAACCCATCTGCCCTGCAAGAACCGGCCCCCGGCCGCCCCGTCCGCGCCCCGCTCGGGCCGGGCCCCGCGCCGCTCACCTCCGGCGGCTCCGGCTCGGCTGCGCAGCGAGAGGGGTCCACAGGCTCCGGGCGCGCGGCGACAGTGGGGGACCCGCGGCCTCGGCTCAAGGTTATCCCGGCGGCCGCCGCGATCCCTCCGCGCCCCGCCCCGCCCCGCCCCGCCCCGCGGCGCCCCCCAGTGGCCGGCCCTGCCCTGCCGCCCGGCGGCCGCAGCGTCCCGCGGCTCGGGCGGTGGGGCGGACTACATTTGTGGCGGAAGGACACACTGCCAACGTCGCACAGTGACTCGCCGGCGGCCAATGGGGAGCGGCGAGGCGGCAGGGCCCGCCCCGCAGCGCCTGGCCCTCGCGGTCCCTGAGACACCTGTCGCTGTCGCCCTGGGCTGCCAGATGGGGCCACCTCGGCCTACTGGGGTGATCAGATTTATGGTCCTGGGGCAGCAGTTCCAGCCCCGCCTTGCGAATCCCCACCCGTCCGGGCGCCCGCCCTAGCGCACCCCCCGGGCCGGGCCGGACGGGAACTGGGAGAGCTGGGCTGGTGATGCTGGCCCGGGGAGCGTGGGGACCGTGGCCCGGAGTGGGGATGGCAGGGCCGGCCAGAGCGTGCCCGAGGCAATGGCAGCCCCCTTGGTACTCAGGGCCCGTCCTTGGAACGAGGAAGGGCGGGCTGAGGCCACGTGAACTCCTCAGTAGGGGCTGGAATCCTGCAGAGCGTGTCGAGAGCCACCGTGCCCTGTTAGTGCAGAGCTGACCGTCTGCAAGCGAGACGTCTTCGTTAGAGCCGGTCTTCTGTGCAGAGTCAGCCTTTCTATTTTCAACCCGGGCAAGCATTTAAATCACATTTCTTGCCCTTTCCTGCAAGGCGTTTTCTGATTTCCAAGAGTAGCCAGCAGCCAGAGATAACAGTTACCAGTGAAACAGCTGCGAGGAGATACCAAGTAGCTGCATTTTGTGATCGCTGTTGTCTTAGTTTTTCCGTGTTCCCGGCCAGTGACACCAATGGGTGTGACCTCGGCAGACACCCTCCTTCAGCTGAATCACACGCCTGCATTCTGCTTCCTGTTAGCTAAGATAAGCTGGGGGAGAGAGTGCGGGTCTCAGTGAACTGTTGGAAGTGAGGTCCAATCTTTCCCCTCTTCCCTAAACCTCTTCTGGTCTCCTTGGTCGCAGGCAGGAAGGACATGCCTGGGTACCCAGGCAGTGAGAATGCGTGCGGCTGCTGAGAGGGAAGCCACCGTGCCCCTCAGGGACCGGAGTCAAAGGTGGCCTTCCGGGTCCCTGTGCTGAGGACAACCTTGAACTCAGAACAGAGGGGGTCTGTGCTGGGGAGGTGGTCATCTGGCCAGGGCTGGACTCTGTGCCGGTCCAAATCTGGGCGTTTCCCAACGCACATGTGCTAGCCTGGAGGCCTGCTGGCAAATGGTGCCTTCTGGTTACAGGTTCTGGTCACCTGACAGTTGTGAAAATGCTGCCATGGAACCCCAGATCCCTGGTTCACAGCGGGTGTTAGAAGCCACGCACCAAGGCCCCTCAAGCCCCTCGAGTGCTTGGTAACGCACGGGCGGGTCGCGGCCCAGTCCCTTCGCAGGAAGTGGAGGACATGTCTTGCTCCACGACAGGCGCCCACCCCAGGACCAGTCCCTCCCTGCGCTCACTGACCTGGTCCGCACGGGTGTGGGTATGAGTAAGGTAGGCTGCTGTGTTTTCGAATTCTTGGCCACAGAATCACAAGTTTAACGGTTTAACTTTTTTTTTTTTTTCTTTTTTTGGAGAGGTTTTTGCTATAGGGCGCGTGCGCTCGCCAGACAGACAGAGAGAGACAGAGAGATAGAAAGCAGGAAATCACCCCCCAGGGGGGATGGCCACGCCGCAATCCCTTCTCCTCCATTCTCCTCTCGGGATCTTGGGCACGCACGCACACGCGCCCGGCGTGAGTTCAAGCCACTGGGTCCGGGACTCGAACCGCGGTTGACTACGTGGGAGTCCAGCGACATAGCCATTACGCTAACTGCTGGTCCCACGGTTTAACTTTTAATTTTCCAGAGAGCATGTGCATTTACCAGAGACAGTGAGGGATAGCGCATCCCCGCAACAGGGCAAGGCCACGCCGCGACCCCTAGCCCGGCCCGCTGGGAGTGAGGCACACACACGTGCCGGTGTTTTACGTGGAGGGTGTCACGAGCGGGGCTGGCCCCCCTGAGCACCAGGCCACACGATGCTTTAACTCGGGAAGGCCGTTGGGAGCCCAGGGGAAAGGTGCACAGGTCGGCACTCCGGCATGGACCCAATTCTGGTGCCGAGACAGTCTGGCCCCGGTGAGGGAGATGGTGCTCTTTACCCGAGGGTGCAGTCTCCTGCCTCGGGCCTCCAACAGCAATGCTAATTCCTCTGCAGGACCACGCAGGGTTCCGGGCAGCCACAGGCCTTGGCAGGTATAGAGCAGAAATGCTTACTGTGGGGACCAGCAGTTAGCGTAATGCCTATGTCGCTGGACTCCCACGTAGTCGACTGTGGTTCGCGTCCCGGACCCGGCGGCTTAAACTCACGCCAGGCGCGTGTGCGTGCATGCCCAAGATCCCGAGAGGAGAATGGAGGAGAAGGGATTGCGGCGTGACCATCCCCCCTGGGGGTGATTTCTCGCTTTCTGTCTCTCTGTCTCTCTCTGTCTGGCGAGTGCACGCGCCCTATAGCAAAAACCTCTCAAAAAAAAAAAAAAAAAAAAAAAAAACACAAAAAAGAAATGCTTATTGTGTCTGCTATCTGCCCTTTCTACGGTAGGACCAGGTGGACCTTTTAACTTACCCTCTGCTTCCTCCAGGCTCCGAATGTCGCTTCAGGCCCAGCAGGGTGTCATCCCAGTTTCCCCAGACAAATCCTGGCAGGAAAAGAAGGCTGGTCTTTGGGAGTTATGGATAAAGGGAGAACAGGCTGTCTGTGTGGAGCAGGGAAGGCTTCCTGGAGGAGGACATGTGAGCTAGGCATGGAAAGTTGGTTAGGACAGAGAGGGTTAAGGGAAGGCCATTCCAAGGGAAGAAGCAAAACGAGTACTGTCTTCCCATCGCGACTGTGTACCGAGGTCTCCACGGGC
This sequence comes from Tupaia tana, assembly GCA_026018925.1. Taxonomy (NCBI): domain Eukaryota; kingdom Metazoa; phylum Chordata; class Mammalia; order Scandentia; family Tupaiidae; genus Tupaia; species Tupaia tana. The sequence continues at coordinate 653,239 of JAKSZU010000028.1, forward strand.
CAGGCCGAGACACTTCATCGGCACCCAGAAGCAGGGGGAGCAGCTTCAGGAGCCCTGGGCCACTCTGAAGAGACACTGCCCCCACTCTGCTGCCCTGGTGGCCAGCAATCCTTCTCTAGCCTGCACTAGGGTGCACTAGACCAAGTGCCTGGTGTTCTAACTCCAACCCAGGCCACTCCCCTGGGGGCCCCGTGCTCTCCTCCTCCCTGTAACGTGGCATAAGCGGACCCCATTCGCAAGGGAACTCCGCCCGGGCCATTTTGGCACTTGCCGTCCCAAGGAGAGGCAGACCGGATGGTCCTGGCACACGGGGTGTGGGATGGGGCTGGGCCGGCCTGGAGCCCAGTGAGCAAAGGAGCAGGATGCCACAGGGCACACCAGCACACACGGGGCTCACACGTGTGCGCACAGAGAGGCGCACCACCAACTGGGCTCACGCGCGTGCATGCGGAGAAACCAGAACAGGCCGTGGCATGACCATGCTCTGGTGCTTCCTCCTCGCCCCTTCCTCAGTGGCAAGGGCAGGCGCCCTCTGCATTAAAAAAGAAAAAGAAAAAGAAGAAAGACTTGGAAGACCAAAGGAAGTACTGAGGAACAGGTCAGGCGCCCTCTCCAGGGAGTCCTCCGGCTGGTTCAGTCTTCCTTGGCGTCCAATTTCCTCTACCTGCACTCCATCTGTATTACTAATTTTATTCATGAGCAAGAGCACATGCAGGCACCGGAGAGGAGAGGCATCCTTACAGGGTCTGGCCACGCCCCAATCCCAGCCCCCTTCCCTCTAGTGCCTTGGCCCGCTGTCACGCACGCACGCGCACGTGCATCCTGCATGTGTCAGGTGAGCTGAGCTGGGGGTCTGAAGCTGTCGGCAGCCATGTGGCTCCCCGCGCTGCAGCTGTGTACCATGGGCTGCCACCGGGCTGGGCCTGTCTGCTCACGGGCTGCCTGTGCGCCTGAACCGCTTAGCCTGAGAAGGACCAGCCAGGACCAAGACTCGGGTCGTCTCCCAGCGCACCGTGGAGGGAAGGTGGGTGGTGTGAAACAAGGTCCTGTGCTCCAAGGGGACGCCGCCATTCCCATCCCTACCCCGGGGAAGAGGGCCTAGGGGACTTGCATGACCCACCACCCAAGTAGCACCATCCCCCGGACCTCCACCTGAGTCCACCGGCAGGAGCGGGTAAGTCACCCAGTAATGACTCAGCACGACTCCCCTGCTTCCCACCGCCTGAAGGAAGGGCAGAATCCTGCCGGCTCCTCCCAGTGGGTGGCCACAGCTCACCACAAACTGAGTCACAGCCACACCCTGCCTGACGGAAAACTACCAGGACTGGCGGGAAGAGGAAGGTTGGGCTCCGGGAACCTGCGTTCCCAGTGCAGAAATCCTGGCCATCTCCACGGCCTCCTACCCGGAACTGACAGGAAAAGCGCTCTCTGTTCTCTGGCCCTAGCTCTGCAGGACGGGAACTTGCTTGAGCCGACTGTGAAAGGCAGGAGGCCGCGTGGACCTGTGTGTGGTACTCGCAGTGGCCTAGACCTCAGTCGGGGAGGATGCCTGTGGCCCAGCCCAGACCCACTGCCTAGGTAGCCAGCCCAGGTGGGGGGCTGGGAACCCTCTCTCAAGTCTCCTCCAGGCTGTGTGAGGAGCCCTTTCCAAAAACTTAAGGATCTACCCGAAGGCATTGTTTGTGAGGTTTTAATTTGATTTGTTTTACTTGATGTATTTTGGAATTTTATCAGGTATTATTCGTGACTTGCAAATTTTTCCGATGTTGCTTTTCCATGAAACCCTGTAATATGGTGTATTTAATGTCACTACAATTTAACTGGCAGTGAAGATATTATGCATATGCTATTAATAGAAAGTGTCATCCATGAGTCCTCTCCCAGCTTACATGATCATGTACTTACTCATGACGGTTTGCTCCTGGAGTTTTCCCTGCACAGTAAAATACACTAAGTTACTCTTCTCAGTCCACCACTTGCTAGTACTGCTGTACCAGATGCCAGGGGTGGAGGACTGGTGAGAAATGCTTACAACTAGGCCAGCCAGTAGCCTGGTGGTTAAGGCACTGGATCCCAGATGGCTGGCTGTGAGGTTTGAGTCCCAGACCTGACAGCTTGAAAAACACATCAGGTGCACAAACGCGTGTGCCCAAAATGTGAAGCGAAGGGACTGTAGCATGGCAATCTCAGCTGGGGCGTTTTCTCACTCCCCCGGCCCAGAGAGCACACGCTCCTTACAGCAAACTTTAAAAAAATGCTTGGGACCAGCAGATGGCGTAATGGTTATGTCACTGGACTCCCACGGAGTCGACTGTGGTGTGAGTGCCAGACCTGGTGGCTTAAAACCCATATCAGGTGTGGGGCGAACAGGTAGCATAGTGGTTAAGGGCTCTCTCTATCCCTCTCTGGTCAAATTAAAAATAAACAAAGTTGAATCATTCTTAAAAAAAAAGACACCAGGCGCGTGTGCATGTATCCAAAATCCTGAGAGAAGGGATTGCGGTGTGGCCATATCCACCCCCAGGGGGGTGATTTCTCACTGACTGTCTCTTCAGCAAGTACATGCACCCTATAGCAAGAATCACTCTTAAAAAAATGCTCAAAACTGAGAAAAATCTATTTACAAGTTCTGAAACTGAACAAACATGTTGCCAAATCAGAGATGCTGTGCACTGGGTTCGGCTGCTGGTTGCCCTGGGCACTGTGGGAGCCTCTGGGGGCAAGCTGACGACCATGCAGAGCTCAGGTTCTCGACTTAGACAGATCTGGTCAAGAACCCCACCAGCGGGCCGGGAGGCCTTGGGAGGCGCGTGATTTAAGAGCTCAAGAAAACCTACCTTCCAGCCTCGCTGTTGGGATGAACTGAAGTCTGAAAGGTGAGCACATAGCACGGAGCCAGAACAGCGTTGTGGTCGGGTGCCCACCCCCGTGTAGAACGTGGCCAACTTCTGATCCTCTGTGCCTGCTTCCTCATGTGCGGAACGGGGGCAGAGCGCCTGCTTCACCAACCTGCTGGGAGCACGACGTGCATCGGGACACACACAGTCCCCAACGACGCGAGGCACAGAGGAGCCCAAGGCCCCGGCCAGCAGCACCTGCTGATGGAACACCGGGCACCTCCCCAGGACGGGCTGGTGACCTCTACCACCACCTGAGGGACTGGGCGGCTGTGCCCAGCAGGCAGGCACTGTGGTCAAGAGTGGGCGCGTGGACAGGCCACTGCCTTAGGAGTTCCACTCTGAGCATAAGCAGGGCAGGACCTGCAGACTCAGGCAAGAAGGCACCTTTGAAGTACAGCAAGGTAAGGAGCCGGGCCAGGGCGGGTCTGCAGGCCAAGCAGCGGCAGCAGAATGAACCAGCCCTCGAAAGGCAGGCTCACGGAGCACTCCCCGTCCCATCCACAGTCCGTACCTCCTCACTGAAGCTTCGTGAACTGCTCGGCAAGGCCCAGCCTGTCCCAGCTGTGCTTAGGACCAAGGGCTGGGGCTGGCCGAGCACACCCTGAGGGGCCAGCGAAGGTCTGCAGTGGGAATTCCAACAGGGAGACAGAGCTGACGTACACAGGTTCCTGAGCAGCTGCCCTCACACCACCGTGCTGGGCTCTGTTCACTGAGCACGCATGCGGCAGGGTGCCTGCGCAGACTTGAAGGGAGAGCGCACCGACCTGCACCTGCTGTCTCACTGAGCTCGAGGAGACAGCTGGCAGGAAGAGCCGGAGCAGAGCGAGGGGACAGCGCGGGTTTGCAGATGCCCAGCCCACGGTGGGAAAGCTGTGCTGCCCGGCCCTGTCCCACTGCCCTGCGGGTGCTGGTGCTTCTGTTGTCCCCGGCATGACCTGTCTCTCCCTGCGGTTCTGTGGGATGCAGCATAAGCAGGCTCGGCCTGGACTCCAAGCTCCTGGACACTCCCCTTGGGTGTCCACGGGAGCTGGCACTCGAGGCCGTGCGTCCATCAGTAAAGAGCACGGGGTCTGCAGGTCCCGTACACCCCCCGTGTGTGCCCTCTCCTCTCTGGGCGAGCAGCCCTGCGGGACGCCTGCACATCACTTCCTCTGCGTGGGCCGAGCACAGCACGGAGCACAGCCACGGCAGTGCTGCTTTGGGAAACTTCTGGAATTCGTGATCCCGGCACTCGGTCCAGATCCACAGTTGGCTGAGTGTGGCTGCAGAACCCGGAACACGCAGGCACAGGGCACCAACTCCCAACCCTGAGGCACCACTCTCCCTACCCGGCCCTGCCGCTGCGTGGGCCTGGGAGCGGTTGGGCCGAGGCCGGTCAGACCACAGTGACTACATCCAGTCCACAGCACCTTCCGTTTTATTGTTTATTTACAAACAGGGTGAAATCAACTGGGAAAACTGGGGCGGAGACAGCCAGCCACCAAACGTGGGGCAGCCGCGGGGCCCGTCTCCGGCGTGGCGCTCCTCTGCCACCTTCCCTGCCCCTCGACGCCTCGGCGGCCTGGCCTGCTGCTCCGGAGCCCTTTGGCGAGGGCGGTGGAGCCTGGGGGAGCGGGTAGGAGGGCTGCCCCTCAGTTTGTGTAAACCTGAGTTCCGATCACACGCATGATTTCCTTCTGTATCTTGGGGTCCTGAGTGTTGATGTTGGCATCGCCCACCTGGCCATCCTCGTATCTGCCAAAGCCAGGGCCAGCGTGAGCACAAGAGGAAGACGACACAAGGACAGCCCGGCTACACTTGAACGCAGCCACCCGTGCTCCAGGGCGGAAGGGACCCAGTTTCCCTCGTTTCCTCCAAACAGACCCTGATAATCCACTGCCCATCCCCCGAGGTAGCCTGGGACGGGTCTCTCACTGGTCACATGCCATCACACCCAGCCCACTCCTCGAGCAGTCCCGGGTCCCCCAGACTTACACAAAGAAGAACCGTGTGCAGACATGGTCGGACACCGGGCACACCCAGATGTTCCCGTGTTTCTGGAGGTCCTTGGACGTAATCACTGGGAGGAAGGAGCCAAAGTCTTAGACGCGAAAGCACAAGGCATGCCCCAGGCAGGGAGGGGGAGACGCTGCCACAGGACGCGCTGGAGCGCAGCCTCGGAAACGAGGGGCAGGGCCCAGACACGCGGGCACCGGGTGAGCTGCCTACCTTCACAGAGGGCTATGCAGTTTAGATTCCGACTCTGCAGGAACCTTGACTGGATGGACCGGGTCTGGAAGCAAAGGAGGCGAGAGCAGAGCCGGGCAGGCGTTACAGCTTTCCCCAGAGGCTGGCCTGACTGCGTGTGGCAGGGATGCCCTGAGCTCCCAGTCACCCCCAGATCTCGCTTTGCTATAATCGGTCTGGGTGGCCCACAGCTTCCACCTTTACATTTCACTGGAACCCGGCCCCTGCTTTTGCACTCAGGACTGCCACACAGGAGTCCAGATGTGCTCACCTCAGAGCACACCTGCTTCCCGTAGAGGACCTCCGAGCCGCCCCAGCCCGCTCCCCCCACCGTGGACGCGACGCGGGCGGAGCAGGGCCGGCTGGCAGTACCTGGGGGATGGTGTTCATCCGGTTGTACCTCTGCACCAGCTCGTCCTTGGAGGGCATCCTGTGCTGGCCTTTCCCCATTCCTGCCACAGAGCAGCACACTCAGTCCGCGCCTCACGCGAGGGCTTCCCGGTGCCCACTCCGCGCTGAGCCACCATCTGGGAGACGTGGCGCACGGCCATGGGTAAGAGGCACAAGGCACGTGTCCCCACAGACTGTCTGGGGGAGTCGTCAGATCTGGGAAGGTCAGGGCTGTGATGGGAGACTGAGAGCCTCGGGCTGGAGGAGGCCTCCCGGGACAGCCAGGCTGCGGACGTCAGTGAGGGGGAGGCAGTGACAGGACACGGCAGCGGGACAGAGACAGCAGCGTGCTGCATCTGTGCAGAGCAGGCAATGGCAGAGGAGTGCGAGCAGCCACGGGGAAGAGTGGCTTCACAGGTCACGCTATGGACAGAAACCCCTGAAGGGTTTTGAGACATCAAGTGAGCCAGCACCGCGGCCCGGAGAGGCCACCTGCACCAGTGTCAGATGCCAGGCTGCGTAAGTGGGGAGGAGGAGGAGCAGGCGGGGCAAGTCAGGTCGGCTCTGGTCTCACAGTGACGCAGTCACGAGAGAGAGTGCAGCAGGTGCGTGACAGGCCACTACACGGGACCACAGTGACAACTTCCTGAAGAACCCTACCGCCTTCAGAAAGTCCGCCCAGGTCTGAGGACTCCCTCGAGCTACCACATCCTCCGAATGGAGGAAGACGTGCCAGTGCCCTCTGGTCCTGTAGGATCCAAACTCGCAAACCCCGCACTAGCTCTACCCTACTCGGGCACGTGTAACGGCTTTGCTGCCACACACGACAAGTGCCTGTGAGCCCCTACTCCCCGCTCTTGGCCATGGGGACAGGACTCCAGTCTCCAGCCCAGCCATACGGCATGCCGTTCAAACATTTCTGCAGCTACCAGTGGCCCCCCCACGGCCCCCTCAGGAACTTCCCAGTGCTGCCAACTCCCCACTGCTGCAGTCCTGCGGTGACAGCCACAGTGCCGAGGGGAAGCACTCTCACTTATTTTTAATGCCGGAGGGTACTGGCATTTGCCAGGGGGAGGGGGAGGGAGAGGAAGGAAGCACCACCAACGGGACGTGGTCACGCCACATCCCCTCTCCTCCAGCTTCCCACGGTCAGGATCTTGGACACCCCTACACACAGACACGTGCCCAGCATGCTCTGGGCTAGCAGGACTGGGATGCGAGCCACAGCTGGCCACATGGGATCCAGCTACGGGGCTGACCCCGCACTGACGTTCTTCACTGCTCCAGCTGCCGTCATGGGTTCACACGTAGCCCCCGGCAGATTCACGGCCTAAACAAAACTCAGGGTGACAAGCGCCTCCAGGCTCGACCTGCTAACTTCTTCCCCACTCGGCAGACAGCAGCCAGCACTGTCCCTGCTCAGTGCCCTGACGAGGCTCAGCCCTGCATCCAGGTAGCACCGTCCCCTCAGCCTGGAGATTTCAGTGACAAGGTTGGTGAAATCCCCACTCAGGTTCAAGAGGCAGGCAAGGAGACGGGAACCATCTGATTCCTAGGGCGGATCCTAGAGGAGGCCCTGCCGGTAAAACCCGGGTCTGGCCCCACCCACCCCGTCCATGCTGACACCATGTCCCTGTGTCCTGAGAACAGGTCTGAGAAGACAGTGCCTAGACTCCGCCCTGGGTGCTGGGTGCCAGCATGTGCACGGGCACAGGTCCCCACACTGACGGCGAAGTCCACCTTCCCCCCGACTGGTAAGGCCAAGACACTCGAGGCTCAACGGAGTGCAACGGATACACCAAGTCCACGCCCAGAAGGTACCTCACAGCACCAGGCTAAAGGGGCCTTGAGGAAGAGAGCGCGCAAAACCAGGTAGAATAGGCTGGAAGGAGACGCGCAGGACAGCTGGCTGAATGCTAGGGCAGCAGCCCGTGGGCTCCTGACATGTCCCATCGCAGTCAAGAGGGACGCTCGCGCATCTCTGGGGCCCTCAGAGACTCCGCCGCTGGAGCCGAGCCCACCCGTCAGTCCCACAGAGTACTAAGAACACTGCTAGATGCTGGGAGACTTGGACGCCAGTCCCGCGGCTGAGTGGTCGTGAGAAAGTTCCCTAACTTGCCTGTGCCAGCTTTCTTACCTGTAAACTAGTAGGGGACTCCCTGGAAGAGCTGCACCTCTAATAGTAGCATCCTGTGATATTTTCTATCTATAATCAAGTGCCCTTGTGAGAGGGAGAAAGATGGTGCGACATAGTGTTTTCATCCGTCAGAAAAGTGATGGAGACAGACAAGAGGTCAAGAGAGACTGCCGGCTCCCGCGGCTCCCCTGGCTCCCCCGGCTCCCGCGATGCTAGCTCATTTCCCCGCTGAGTAATGACCCATCGTGAGAGCAGGTCAAGACATTCATCCAGTATCTGAATACGGGGACGGGAAGGCCGTCTCCAGGACCTGCTGCTGCAAACAGTGCTCCTGCGGGTGTTCACAGCGTGCACCCTTGGTGTGCCCAGGCAGGAATGACAACGCTGGCCACAGGGATCAAACTGCTCAGCCTTGTGACACACACAAAGTCGTTTTCCCGAGCCGCTGCACCAATTCACACTCCTACTGGCAACAGAGAGCTGCTGACCTACGACCTTAGCAGAGATATTACTGAGTTCCCTAAGTTTTGCCGGCCTACCTGGGTCCTAAGTGGTCAATCTTGGTCTTGATTTTACTGTCCCATATGGGTTGACCATGCTCAAAAACTCCAAAATCTTTTGAGCACTGACATGGTATCCCAAGTGGAAAATTCCACACCTAACCTCATCTGAAGAGTCTCAGTAAAAATACTGCAATATATTTTTGGGGGACCGGCAGGTGGCATGGTGGCTAAAGGCGCTGGACTCCCACATGGCCGACCACAGTTTGAGTCCCAGACCTAAGGTTCCTTTCTCACTCTCTCTCTCTCTCTCTTACTCTGTCCCTTTCTGGTCAAATTAAAGTAAATAAAGGAAGGTAAAATAATTCTTCACAAAACCCCCAAAATACTGTAATATAAAAATATCATGGGGCCAGCGGTGGCATAGTGGTTGAGGTACTGGACTCCCACAGGGTCAACTGGAGTTCAAGTCCTGGAACTGGTGGCTTGAAAATCACACCAGGCTTGACTGTGCATAGGCAAAATCCCAGGAGGAAAAGAGACTGTGGCATGGCCATCCCCTAGGGGGATTTCTCACTTTCCCTGTCTTTCTCAAACAAATACATGTACTCCATGGCAATCTAAAGAGTGTAAAACAGTAGTCCGGCTACGGGTGTAAGGTGCGTACGAGACACAACTACATTTCATATTTAGACTTGGGTCCTCCCCAGGGTATCTCACACGTATTTGTAGATATTCCAAAGGTCCAAAGAAATCCACAATCTCAACACCTGTGGCCCCAAGCACTTTAGATAAAGGGCGCTCTAACTGTAAACAAACCGCAGGGCTACTCCGATTTTGGACTCATCTCTTCAGTGAAATGCCTGTTCCTATCATTCACCTGCTTTTCTCTCAGGCTGCTTTTTCTTACTGACTCGCATGCCTTACCCTTGCAGTAAAGTGCTTCCTCTTGTAGTCAGTGTGAGGAATAAACAGTGCATGATTACAGACTGTGGGTGACAGCGTGAACAGTGTCTCCAGGACACAGGCCAACAGAAAGGACTCTGCCTTCAGGAGTATTCACACACAAACTGACATGCACACGCACACACACCGTCTGTAACTGCAATGGAAAAAGTGTTCTGTATCCGTTATTCCTAACCGGGGTCCCCATCCTCTGGGCCATGGACTGGTGTCAGTCAGGAACCCGGCTGCACGGGTGTGCGGGAGGTGAGCAGGCTTTCTCTGTATTCACAGCCCCTTCCTCTCCCTCCCCACCATCCTGCAGCACTGCCCAGAGCTCCACCTCCTGCTGGATCGGCAGGGCATTAGCTTCTCATAGGAGCCCCCGGAGGGGACCAAGTTGCAAGGAAATAAGCTCAGAGCTGATTCTGCATTACGTGAGCTGTCTAGTCATCCCATTGTATAATAATCCGTAACAATACTACTAGTGAAGTACACAATGTAACGCACTTGAGCTCATTCTGGAACTATCACCCCCACTCCCCAAGTCTGTCTTCCAGGAAATCAGCTCCTGGTGCCAAAAAAGTTGGGGACTGATGCCTTAATCCATTCCCAGGGTCAACCCCAACATAAACACAAACACCATTTTTACTGAACCTAAATCCTTTTAAACAATAACCAGCCTCACCTGTAAAGATCTCAGTGCTAATGAGAGGAAGCAGAGATAGACTGCGTGCCCACGCATGGGGAGAGCTGACACAGACCGAGTACCCGTGACAGGGAGGAAGACAGCACAGCCATCACACGTCCACAAACGATGCAATGGAAACAGGGTCAGGTGGCCGGAGGGTGTGTCTTACCTGAGTATCCAAAGGAAATACTGGAGATGGGGCTCAGGTAGATGCCTTTGCCATAGGCTGCTCCATGCAGCTTGCAGGGAAACGGCAGGGTGAGCGACGTGGCCTGGCCCGCCCGCGGCTGTACGCCGGGCAGCCAGCAGGCGTAACCAGCCCTGCCCTCCAGCTGGCTTCTCGCTCAGGACACAGCCCTAGCGCCTACTCCGGAGAGGCCGACTGGCTGCGCTCCGACGCCTGTGACTGCATCCAGGACAGGGACAGCCTGGAGAGGGGGACTGAGCACCCCTGGGCCCACCCCTGGCAGCCAGACTGCCCAGGCCTTGGTACACAGGCAGACTCCAAAAGAGGAAGCACAGAAGAGCAAGCCAGAAGGGTGGCTGAAGGCCAGTCAGTTTCTCAGGGCAAAGACAGTCTCCCCAGTCAATCCTCAGAACGGGCAGTCGCATGACCTGAAAGCACTGTCTAGGAAGTTCAATCACCACCTGGCGGCTGTCGTCAGTGACGCCAGCATTTCTGCCTACAGTATGACCCCGTTCCCAACCAAAGCACCAGAAGTGTCTGCGATCAAATACACAACAGCCAGCCTCGTTCTGAGCGCACAGTTCAGCTCCTGCTCTGGGGAAGCCAGGACAGCGAGGCTGGAGGACAGGGCGGGCAGCAGGGGTGCGCAGCGGCGGGGCCCAGCCTCACCTGTAGTTTGGTGTAGGATGCGTTGACCAGCCCGTTGCGCAGGATTGAGTGCCAGTTCTCAATGTGGGACCCGCTGTAAGGCAGGGGGAGTGCGTGTCTCCTCAGAGCAGGAGGAGAGCGCCAGGGCCCCAGAGCCATCCCACATGCCGTTCCCAACCCGCACACCCACGGGGAGGCATAGATGGACGGGCGTCCCCCTGGCGGACACACGCGTGTCTGCCATCACGGCCAGGTGAGGGGAGTGTAATCTGACTCTCCACGTCCAGTCCCACCTCCTCTTTAGAGCTTCAGCGAAGCCCTTCCTAAATCTTCAACTGCTGCTTTGGTGTTTTCATTCGCCTGATCCCTGATATTCCCAATTCAGTAAATCCACCTCAAACTCAACAAACTGATGGCTAACCCCAAATACGGCTTCCAGGCCCCACTTCACATTCTGTTTTAAGAAAAGGGGGGACCCGCAGTTAGCGTAATGGCTATGTCGCTGGACTCCCATGTAGTCAACCGTGGTTCGTGTCCCGGACCCGGTGGCTTAAACTCACGCCAGGCGCATGTGCGTGCGTGCCCAAGATCCCGAGAGGAGAATGGAGGAGAAGGGATTGCAGCGTGACCATCCCCCCTGGGGGTGATTTCTCGCTTTCTGTCCCTCTGTCTCTGTCTGTCTGGCGAGCGCACGCGCCCTATAACGAAAAAGCCTCTCAAAAAAAAAAGAAAAGGGTACTGCCACCCAGTCTAAGTTGTCGTTAATACATCTTTCTTTCTCCCTCCCTCCCACGATTAGGCATAAATCACCTATTTTCTTTTCAAGTGGCTTTCAGATCTATCCCCTCCAACCTGTTCCCTCAAGCACATCTCTCCACAGGTCAACGCCGTCTCTTCCACTACGTGCTAACGGGTGAGAATACGGGCGGGTCGTGTGTGCCTCTACCCCCTGGCACCCCGCACCCCGCACTTCCTGGGTGCTCGCGGCAGGCTGACAGACGGGAGCACAGCTCAGCACCCAGGCACCCTGCCCCACGCTCCTCACTGGAAGGCGAAGGTGCTGCCGTAGAGCTTCTTGGCGGTCCGGAACCGAGCCTCCTTGGCTGGAGGGCTGCTCAGCAGGAGGAACTGGTGTGAGGTGTGCATGAACTTCAGCTGCTGCCCGGGGTGGGGTGGGGCCAGGAAGTGAGAAAGGAAGCGGAGATCAGGGAAGGAAAGGGGCCCGAACACGGGAGCACACTAGGCTGGATGACGCCGCCAGCCAGCACCAGCCAGGCCAAGCGGGCCGACCCGAGGAGCTGGCTCAGAGCCCACGCGGACCTCGCCAGGTGTCAGAGAACGGTCACTTACCCTGCTGAGAGGTAGTTTGACAATGTGGGACCTGTTGCTAGAGATGATCCTGGGGGGAGAGAGGAGGACAAGGACAGAACGCGTGTGTGGGCAGGCAGCAGAGCAGGCTGCCTCCGTCGGCCCCGGGAGAGCGCTGGCAGGTCTGACATGTTTAAGATGTAAAGGGGGGCCGGCAGGTGGGGTGGGGGTGAAGCCGCTGGATTCCTACGTGGCCAACTGTGGACGGGCCTAGACCTGGCAGTTTGCTTTATCGCTTTCCCTTTCTCTATCTCTGCCTGGTCAAATTAAAAATAATAATAATAATGGGGACTAGTAGGCGGAATGGGGGTTAAGGCGCTGGACACTCCAACATGGCTAATCACGGTTCAAGTCTTGGACCTGGTGGCTTGCTTTCTCACTTTCTCTGTCTCTCTCTAGTCAAATTTAAATTTAAAAAAATAAATGAATCAATGAAATTAAATAATTACTTTTTAAAAATAATAATGACAAATGGCAATAAATGAATAAATCAATCTAAAAAGAAAAAAGTTGGGACCAGCAGGTGGCATGGTGGTTAAGGCACTGGATGCTCCCACATGGCTGACCACGGTTCAAATTCTGGACCTGGTGGCTTGCTTTCTCACCTTCTCTCTCTCTCTATCTCTCTCTGTGTGTGTGTGTGTGTGTGTGTGTGGCTTTCTCACCTTCTCTCTCTCTCTATCTCTCTGTGTGTGTGTGTGTGTGTGTGTGTGTGTGGCTTTCTCACCTTCTCTCTCTCTCTATCTCTCTGTGTGTGTGTGTCTGGTCAAATTAAAAATGAACGAATAAAAAAAGAATAAAAAACAAAATGCAGGAATGAGGGGCCGGCAGGTGGCACGGTGGTTGGGGGCGCAGGATTCCCACATGGCTGACCACGGTTCGAGTCTCGGACCTGGTGGCTAGCTTTCTTGCTTTCCTTCTCTCTCTCTCTTTCACTCTATCCCTCTCTGGTCAAATAAAAATAATTTTTTTTTAAAAAAAAAGGATGAATGAATAAAGTTAAATAAATAATTCTAAAAAAAAAAAAGTAAAAGAGAAACTCCTGCCCAGAGACCTGCTGTTTGGTGGGGGTGATGCTGACACAGTGGGTGAGACACGGGTGGGAGGAGGGCTGCTCAGTCTAGGGAGAGGTGGGAGGAGCAAGGAGGGGCACAGGAAGAGCACAAGCAGCCCCCAGTGCCCGCTCCCCAGAGAGAGAGCTGAGGACGGGGGCAGGCCGAGCTGAAGAACTAGGGCTCAGAGCTGCTCTGCCTGAGCTCAGGGAGGACCACAGCTTCAGGGCCGGGTAGGGAAGGAGAAGAAGTCACACCCATGGTGGTAGAAGAAACGAAAGAGGAGGGACAGACAGAGAGGCCTGGACACTAAGGGGCAGATGGGCGCACCTCCCACAACAGTCCCAGCTTGGCTGCGAGCCTCAGCCAGACTCAAGACACTGCCCGAATGGCCTGTGCCTGGTCCCGTCCGGTGCGGAGGCTGGGCAGAGCTAGGACAGGTAACACACACAGACGAGGGAGGGTGGGGGCGGGCCCTGGGGAGCAGGAAGAGCCCTGCTAGGAGGAGGGACAGCGACCTAGGACAGGTAACACACACAGACGAGGGAGGGCCCTGGGGAGCAGGAAGAGCCCTGCTAGGAGGGACAGCGACAGCAATGGGAGGCTCGAGACAGGGAAGGGGGCAGGAGGGGGACAGGCTTCTCTAGACCCACGGAAAAATCAGCTGAAGTGAACAGTGTTAATTCCTACATGTAAGGGGCATTTGAAAACCCACGGGTGGTGATCGTAGCCAATGACGACGTACTGTATTCTTGAAAATCGCTGAGAGCAGATTTAAGAGTTCTTACCACAAAAAGTGAGGTAAGGTGTGTGTTAATTAACCACATGAGCCACTCCACCCTGTCCACACAGGTGAAAACACCATTTCGTACATGATAAATACATACAATTTCTGTCAATCTAAAAAATTCATCAACCAAAAAACCGAATGGGAAACATGGAACGTCTAAAGAGAACCTGAGAAACCCGGCTGGGATTCATGGGCTCTGTTCTCATCAGGACAGTTTCTCTGACAGCACGCCAGCAAGACCTCAGAGTCTGCGGCCTGGGAAGAGCAAAGACCGAACCGCCTCCCGAGCAGGCAGCTTCCCTGCCCCAGCCTGCCCCGCCCGCCAGGCAGCAGGCCGCCATACCACTGCAGGAGCGGGTGGGCCAGGGGATCCAGCTTGTCCATCTGCTTCTTGATTTCCAAATACGAGCCCTGGAAGACAACAGCCACAGGATTACCTCCCTGGAGCGTGGGAGCCCTCGCGCTCTCCGGACTCATACTGGGGGCCTAGGGCAAGTCGGGCACCAAAGGCCAAAGCCACCGGGGAGGGACAGGAGACAGGGTTCCCACCTGCACGGGCCCGGTCAGGCTGAGGGCTCACAAATACACGTGAAAATGACTAAAGATGCTTATAAAACACGCAGGCGTGTCTCCCTGAGTTTACGCAATTCCTACAGCCCTGAAGAACTGAATGGAAATAAAAGACCAATGTCCCAGAAAGACAAGGATCAAGAACCCCACGGGGAATTTTTTCATGAGGCACAGACGCCTTCTGACACGTCCGTCTCCAGCGTGTGTGTCTGCACTGGGGCACGAGGAGCTGCTGCGCAGAGGCCCGTCTGAGTGCGGCACAGGGAGTGACTGCTCAGAGAGACTGCAGACGGGGCGTGGGGTCTGCATGGGATGGCCTGGAGTCTAAGGATGGCCACTGTTCACATGGCTGCCCACTGCGTCCCCCCACCCCCAGGAGCACAGGCAACACCTGCCCTGGGTCTAGCCCCTGACCTCCAAGCCTCCCTGCTTGTCCCTGCCCTACCCTGGGCAGAGGTCTTTCCCTCCCTTCTCTAATTCCCTAAGAATTAAGAGAAAATTAAACAGGAACAATAGGGGAAAGAATGAGCACCAAAAGTCAAGGTGGAGAAAGATGCCAGGAGTGGAGAAGGATGAGTAACAGGGCTAACAGGACGGAGAACAGAACTGGATGTTCAAGGGGAAAGACTCAGGGAGAACTTGGAACGGGTCCCTAAAGGTCACCCCACCCGAGTTACAAGCAGACCGGGCCTGGGGCTGGGCAGGTGGACAGCCGGGAGCAGAGAGAGCATGGTACCTGTGTCATCTCCCGGATGGACATCACACTGTCCAGAGCCTTCTGCAGTCGCTCGTAATTCTTCTTCTGCAGATAACCAGAAGAAAAGCAGGAGAGTAAGAGGGGGAGGGAGGGCCAGATGGACAACAGACATGTAGGCCTGAGGAAGCAGCGTCGTGAGTCATGGAAAGAGCAGGCTTAAGGCCAGCCGGGCCTGGGACTGCTCGCCAGTTCTCCTACCAGCTGGGAGTACCTGGGTAGTCCCTTCCGCTCAGAGGCTCAGCGTGCCTACCTGCAAGTGCAGGCACCAGTCCCCACCCCTCAGCGTTCTGAGCACAGAGCAACGTAGATAAGGAGCCTACGCACCACTGCACGGAAGGTCCGGCTCCAACCGCAGGCCGGCCTCAGCAGGCTGGGCACCATGGTGGATGCGATCCTAGCTGGGGGGAGGCTGTGCGGCAGGCAGTGACACACCGAGACCACACCACCAACCCTTCTGTCCCTGTCCCTCGCTCACAAAGTTAAAAAAAGAAGGGACTATAGTGCCCAATACACAGCCATGGCAGCTGCAGGAGCGCCGTGCTGGGTGTCCGTGAAGTCAGCCTCACACGCCAGTCCGACAGGGCCATGGGGTAACAGCTCCTGCCCAGTCACCTCTGGGAGCACCTACAGGGGCCTGGGCCAGGAGCCACGCTCGAGTCAGCGGCTGAGCATGGAGACTGCCCTTCCTGTGGGAGGCTTCGTCAAATTGACCAAAGATCTGCACAAAACAGGGCTGACCCCTCCCCTATGTGAGCAGGCGTTAGACAGTCTTTTTCTGCCTTCGGATCTGAATGAAAACAGGCTCTTCTTGGCTCTCAAGACTGCTGGCTTTGGTAGCAGAACTTCAACCATCGGCTCTCTGGGTGGGCCTTTAGACAAGGATGGAAGCTACCCCACCGGCTCTCGGGGGCTTCCAGCCTCCACAGTCCCGAGGCCTTCCCTCCTAACCGCCTCCCTATGTAGGCACAGCCTTGCTTGGTTTTGTTTCTCTGGAGCACCGATCCCTGACTATTGCAGTACTTCACAAACACCATCTCCCATTTCTATAATAACCCGCAAGGGAAGGATCATTCCCTTCTCCCAGTGAGAAAGCGGAGGTGCAGGAAGGCTGAGGCCTGACACGGCTCAGCTAGAGAGCAGCAAACGCTAAGCGCATCCACGTCTGACCAGCCCCAAAGCCTACATTCCTCCCCAGCTCGACAGAACTCACGTCCGCTCTTCACCCCTCCTCACGCACTGAACCAGCTAAACCCTGGGGCTCCAGCATTCCCGAGAACAAGCGCCCCACTCCTCTGTCCCCCGCAGCAACACTGTAGCCCACGCCCCACCCTCTGACCGTCTCTGCCCTTGCTCTGATTTCCCCAACAACCGTACCTTCGGGTTAAAGGCCAGAGTCTTGGGGTCGGTGGGGTCCACCACGGAGGGGTAAGGCTCAAAGATGATGCTCTTCCTGGGGGACTCCAGAGCTGCCCTGCACATGGCCACCAGCAGGTCCACCACCTCAGAGCGGGGAGAGGGGACAACGCTAAGGTGCGTCCTGGTCCTGGGAGCAGCTGCCCAGCAGTTCCCCCGCTGTGTCGTTACAGAGCAGGCATGTGTGCGGCTCTTTAATCAGATGTAAGAATATAAGCCCTCGGTGATACCAAGGTGATGGAGGAAGATGAAGCACCCCTGCTCACGACGAAGTCCACGCCCGCGGGTAACGAGGGGAGTGCGAGGCGTAGCCTCTGTGCAGACAGCTCTCACGGAGACCGCTGTTACACAGCAGACCAGCACATGTGCACTGTACTCGCTTCCTGACGGAGCGCGGTCACAGCCGCCCGCCGTAAATAACTGTGCAGGACTTCCGCCGTGCGGACAGCCGCAACTTCCGTACTTCCGTACTGGGCCCTGGCAAGCGGCTGTACCCGTTGGTACGGGGGTACCTGTTGTTTCATACAGTACGACCGCGAATGTCGTCACGTACGAGAACTCTGAGGGTAAGTCCGAGCAGTGACACTGCAGGGTACCCCCATCTAGATCCCAACTCCCTGGACACTTTCCCGCTCTCGTACCTCTGCTCCAGTAGCCACCTCCTCCGCCGCTCCGGACATGACGCCCAGCGTGTAGAAGGAGAAGACACACAGTTCACGCGTGCACACAGCTGGCTGAGCGGACGCAGTCGGCGGGTGGCAGTGGCACAGGGTGTGCATTCAAAAGGTAGGAGGAGAGAGGAAGAACCCCGACTTAGACAAGGGGAGGGGCCTGGGTCCCCTATGTCAGGAGAAAACTATCAATAAATTCTTTTTTTAAAAGATTTAAATTGTATTTATTATTATTAATTTGTGCTTACCAGAGAGAGGCAGAGAGAGAGAAGGGAGGAAGGAAGGGAGAGTGAGAAAGCAAGCCTCCAGGTCCAAGACTCAAACTGCGGCCATGGTGAGTCCAGTGCCTTAACTACATCACCTGCTGGCCCCAAGTCTTTTTTTTTGAGGGGGGGAATTATTTATTTAATTGAATTTATCCTTATTATTTTAATTAGATATAGTGCATTTTAAAATAACTATTTAATGTTTACTTATTATTTTAATTTGTGCTTACTAGAGACAGAAAGGAAGGGAAAGTAAGAAAGCAAGCCAGCAGGTTTGGGACTCGGACCACGGTCAGCCATGTGGGGTCCAGCACCTTAGCCACCTGGCCACCTGCTGGCCCTCATAAGTCAAGTCTGAATGAAAACGTCTCACTGACACCCCTAGGGTTGGAGCGGCTCTGAGCCCTCCCCGAACGCTCTCCTCCACCTTTGGCAGTCCTGCCCGCCTGTCTCCACACCTGCGGTGTCCAGCCTGCAGCCAGCACCTGGGCCCGACGGTACTTTCAGTTAACCGTAGAGTACATGTGCTCATCTAAACGGGGAGGTGAGACAGTGCCTTCTCCTCTCAGGATCTGGGCGTGCACACACGTGCCTGGCATGTCTCTCAAGCCACTGGGTCTGCACTCTATGCACTCAGCCATGTGGGACACAGTTGCCTTAACCACCAGGCCAATGGCTAACCCAAGCCCTAGTTCTTCATTTTTTTCCTAAAGAATTATTAATTTTATTTATCATTACTGTTATTTAATTTGCCACAGGGCACACGTGCTCACCAGAAAGAGAGAGCGAGACAGAGAGGGAAAGTGAGAAAGCAAGCTGCCAGGTCCCGGACTCAAGCTGTAGTCGGCCGTGTGGGAGTCCAACACCTTAACCACCACGCCACCTGCTAGCCCCTAAGCCCTATTTTTAAACACCGGGTAGGGATTAGACACTCTAAGATGCCCTCATATCCTAGTTTTCTCCAAACAGGACTGCTAAGACTTGTTTTCTGAGAACAGTTACTTGTAGAGTCTGAGAGGAGGCAGAATTTCACCCTTACTACAGACCCGGGAAGGAGGGAGAAATGAGGAGTGAACGGCTCTCGGCTAAGAAGAGGGCCACGGGGCAAGGGCCTCTACCTTGAGCATGGATCCGTTCTGGAAGACGTGCTGCTCATCACACACCACGCAGTACTCGTTCAGCGTCGGGATTCTCTGCTCCGCATACTTCATGATCTGGGGAGAAAGCCACGCTCAGTCCTTCAGAGAGCGGCAGACATGAGAAATAACCTGGGCTTCTTCTCCGACCCCTGGCCGGCCCCGGGCCTGGGGGCTCGACTGCACTCAGCCGAGGGGGTGGCCTGACTGCGTAGCAGAGTGAGACCTGGGTTCAAGTCCCGCCTCTGCTATAGCATCATCCATAGCTTTGGGCAAGTCAGTTAGCTGAGCCTTGGCTTGCTCATAACCTAGACTGCTAACTGAGAGGAGCTGCAAGCGCTGAGGTGATTTCCGTTTCACGTTTATGAACAGCAGGTGCTAATCGAACTACTGAGAGTGGCTGTGGTAATTACAGACTGTCCCCCCTTTGGGACAAATACTCAATTCGTGACCAGACAGCATAGTGTCTGAGAAGCCATTCCAACCACCTGAACAAGCAGCCACGACCCTGGTCGAAATCAGACACGTCTGTGCCGAGGAGACGGATGGATCCAGAGAGGCCCTGTGGCAGGGACCTCACTCTTTCCTCGTTACGGTTCTAACATGGCTTCTGTGTACACGTCAGGCTGTCCCGTTTTGCAGCTCTTGGGTGGCAATGGCACACGCAAGGGGTTTTTGCTTGTTCACCTAACGCAGATTCACCAAATGCCTGCCACATCCCCGGCTCTGTGAAAGGGCCTGACTGCGCTAATACCAGAGCTCACCTGTCTGCTCGCTCACTCAGCTCCACAGGGGAGAAGGGGCACGTGTGCAAGCTCGCGACTATGCAAGGTGGCAGCACGGGGCACGTGGCACCCAGGCGGCACGTGAACGAACCACCAAGGACCTGCGAGCTCCACGAGGAGGGCGAGCACATGTCTGGCTAGGGCAGCCGGCGAAAGGCTTTGAGGAACAGGTGGCACCTGAGCCCTGACTGCAATAGGCAGATGGGAGGAAGACCAGGAGGGACCGAGACAGGAAGTGCCAGCCATGCAGAAGTGGAAGCCTGCCAGGGATGACAAGGTCTAGAGGAGAACTGAATGGCTGGTAGCGACTGAGCTGTGAAATGGGCTCAGGAGACCAGAGGACCACCGGAGCAGGGGCGCTACTGCTCAGCCCGCTCCTGAGTGCGAGCTTCGTTCTTTTCCTAGAGATTTTTTGCTTCAGGGCACATGCACTGTCCAGAGACAGAGTGAGAAACCACGCCCGGGGGATGCCATTTTCCTCTGGGATTTCGGGCACGCGTGCACACACGTGCACACACATGCTCCCAGCTCGAGTTCCAAGCTGCCGAGTCCGGGACCCAATCCACGGCTGGTCACGTGGAGTCCAGCATCATAACCACTATGCCCTGCTGGCCAGCACCGTAAGCTCGAACTCTGCAGGGCAGGTGCTGCCGCCTCAGTAGTACCGCCGGCTGCCTGGGGACGGAAACTGCCTCCTCTTCTCCTACCCGCTCAGCACTGAGTACAGCTCGGGGGCAGGTAACAAAGGGTCCTTACGCAACTGAGAAGCTGGGCGTGGGTCAGACAACACGGAGGGGCTTGGAATGAAGCTCTGATTGATTACCTGGACGAGGAACCCATACTCCAGAGTGGGGATGTTCTTGCAGTGGCCACTGACCTGGTGAGAGGACAGACAGAGTGAGTCTCCTGTGGGGTCGGGGCCTAGACAGACCTCGCTCACCAGCCACCACCTAGGATACCCCCAGGGCGGCTAAGCCCTGGCTCTCCCAAAGCTGCAGAGAGGACCTTCAGACACTCTTGCCAAAGGTTTCGGGACGGGGCTTAGCTGATCTTGCCCCTCTCCAAGCAGGCAGAGTAGGTCAGTACAGCAACTGACTGCCCAGTCCCAACCAGCACCTCGTAAAATCACACCTGCTTTCTTGGGATTACTGTCAGAGAGGCTGGCCAGACAGTTTAGATACAAGTCCTCAGCCACAGAAAAACGTGCTGCATTCTACCCACGCCCGGTATGTGCCCAGGTTTTATTCAGGATGTCTGGACAGCTGATCTCCCACCCCATTTTGAGAAGCAATGCTCCCACGTTTCCACCTCCACCCGCCCCCAACGTCCCAGCCAGACCCTCCCCAGTCCATGTACCAAAGGAGAGGTCCGTGCTGGGGGAGGGAGGCCCACGTGCTGGGGGCACAGGAGACCTGCCTGGGGGCTGGGAGGGTAGCCGAACGCCTCCACCTTGGGATTCTTCACGGTGCAGGAGATGGAGCGGTTCATGAGGCGCCCAACTCGAAGCTCCGGTACGGCCAGTTTGCCTTTCAGCATGGAGTCCTGAATGACGGGGAAGCTGGGAGACCTGGGAGAGGGCACGGAGGTGATGGAGGCAGACTCCATTTAGCTGGAGAAGGGACAGACGGCTGAGTCTGAAGCCAAAGTCACTCATATCTGAGGACGTTCCACTGGATCCTAAGTACTACCAAAACAAGCAGATCACCCCTTAGAACTGGTTTCTTGCTTTAAATTCTTTAGTATAGGGCGTGTACGTTTGCCAGAGAGAGAGAGAGAGAGAGAGAGAGAGAGGAAAAGTGAGAAGGCACCCCAAGGGGAGATGGCCATGGTGCAATCCTCTTGGTATTTTGGGCACAGTGCACATGCACTGGACATGTTTTTATTTTTTTAAATATATTTTATTTAACTTTATTTATTTACTTACTTATTTTAATTTAACCAGAGAAGGACAGAGCAAGAGGAAGTGAGAAAGTAAGCCGCCAGGTCCAGGACTCAAACCATGGTCGGCCATGTGAGAGTCCAGCACCTTTAACCACCATGCCACCTGCCAGCCCCTGGCATGTTTTTCAAACTACCAGGTCTGGGACTCAACCTGGGTAGTTGCTCATGTGGGATCCAGCAGCCTAGCCACCACACCACTGGCTGGCCCTCAGAATTGATTTTTTCTGTCATCATTTGTGTGCTCTTCAAAACGGGACAAGGGCGGTAGACGGAGGTAAAGCCTAGCTCACCAGGCACCCAGACCAGGTATGGAATGACTGCTTGGAGAGGGCGCCTGTCTCGTTTACGAACAGAGAGACCAAGTATATGTGTCTGTGAGAGAGAGACGACCAATTCTGATTCAGGGCGAAACACAGCGCTAGACAGTAGCTGGCCCACACAGTCTGTTGTCCACAAGTGTGAGCGCCACGCTGCTGCCCAGGAGGCCACACATGTGGGCTTGTACCTGCCTGCTTGTACATGTGGGAAGGTCAGAGGCAGCAAGGAGAAAATCACAGACCCAGGCTCAGAGTGGAGCACCGTGTATCTCCAGAACCTCGGGAACCAATCAGTGAACCTGCGTGAGGGCACAAAGCCGGTGGCTGTCCTCTGACGGCCTCCTCAGGATGCGGGCTGAGAGTGACGGCTACAGAACGACAGATGGACAGACTGGTGTGCTTCCCTAGCCAGGTACTGTCTCACGGGAGGGGCGACACTGATGTTGGGTGAGGGGACAAAGGACAGACCACATGAGTGGTGTTAGTGGTTGAAGGTACGGAACTCGGGAACCAGAAGGTGGCATAATGGTTACATCGCTGGAATCCCACACAGTCAACCACGGAACGAGTCCCAGACACGCCAGGCGCATGTGCGTACATGCCCAAAATCCCCCCGGAGGAAATAGAGAAGAGACTGCAGCATGGCCATCCCCCCAGGGGGTGATTTCTTGCTTTCGCTCTGTTTCCTTGGCAAGTGCATACACCCTGAGTCAAAACTCTCTCTTAAAAAGAAAAAAAAAAAAGGGTACAGAACTCGGAAGACCCAGGGAGGGGATAGAAAACACGAGCTGAGGGAGTCGAGAAGATGAGGGTGCGCTGAGACAAGATCAAAGTGATTAGAGATGACCGGCTTGAAGGCAGCACTTACTTGGGAATGGGTGAGAAGATGCTGAGGCCAGCCCGGAACTTCTTGATGGTACCACTTGCCTTGAACCAACTGTGCCTCTTTTCCTGCTGGGTCTTCAAGAAATCGTTGCTTAGGTGCTTCCATTGTTGGGATGTGAACATACCCAGGATCCTGAGGGATCAAAGGAGAGGCTCAGCACAATTAGTCCGGGACAAAGGTCAAGAAATAAGGACAAAGGGGTCAGCAGGTGGCATGGTGGTTCAGGGGCTGGATCCCACATGGCCAACTATGTGGTTTGAGTCCTGGACCCGATGGCTTAAAAAAACACTCCAGGCATGTGTGTATATGTGTCCAAGTCCCCAGGAGGGGAACAGAGGAGAAGGGACTGCAGTGTGGGCATCCCCCCAGGGATGCTTTCTCACTTTCCCCATTTCTGTCTCTCCCCAGTGTGCACGTACGCCCTAAAGAAAAAGAAAAAGGAAGAAAGAAAGAAGGACTAAGACAAGTAACTAATCTAAAACCCTCCCACCTCTAGAGACTACAAAGCTAGGTGTGGTGGGAAGTGTGTGTCTAAGACCCCCGAGACGACCCCAGCACACGGGGGAGTCCTGTCCTCAAGCACCACTTGACCTGGGCAGTAAACGCCCACTCCCACACCCTGGTCTCACGGGCCAGGAATACTGGGGAGTATGTGTGTAAGACCCCCGGAGACGACAGGGGAGTCCTGTCCGCAAGCACCTCACCTGGGCAGTAAACGCCCACTCCCACACCCTGGTCTCACGGGCCAGGAATACTGGGGAGTATGTGTGTAAGACCCCCGGAGACGACAGGGGAGTCCTGTCCGCAAGCACCTCACCTGGGCAGTAAACGCCCACTCCCACACCCTGGTCTCACGGGCCAGGAATACTGGGGAGTGTGTGTGTAAGACCCCCGGAGACGACAGGGGAGTCCTGTCCGCAAGCACCTCACCTGGGCAGTAAACGCCCACTCCCACAACCCGGTCTCACAGGCCAGGAATACTGGGGAGTGTGTGTGTAAGACCCCCGGAGACGACAGGGGAGTCCTGTCCGCAAGCACCTCACCTGGGCAGTAAACGCCCACTCCCACAACCCGGTCTCACAGGCCAGGAATACTGGGGGAGGTGCTGCCTTTACAGGGAGCGCTCAGAAGCGAGCCTTTTGGGCCTGGCAGGTAGCACAGAGGTTAGAGGCACTGGATTCCCAGGGCTGACCAAAGTTTGAGTCTCGGACCTGGTGGTTTGCTGTCTCTCTTTCCCTTTCTCTCTGGTCAAATTAAAAAATAATAATAGAATTAAATAAATGAATCTTTTTTTAAAAAGGCAAGCCTTTCTTAAGGGATTTATTGGGTATTTTGAGATTTGTTATCAAAAAATGTGAGATTTACTGTAAGGAATGCCTACACAGAGCGGGACACCAGAGGTGGGACGAGCTGAAGGCCACCCTCCGCCTCGGGAGGAGCAGGAAGGGCGGGCCCACGGTGGGTGCTGACGGTGCCGAGAGAAAAGTGACATCCCCACCTTCACGGTTTCCAACTGCAGCCGGGCCCTCGGCGCCACCTGTCAGTCCTCTCTGCTGTCCCTGGCCAGTTCTAACACTGCTCCAAGTTCTTACTCTAAATCCTCCTCACATTCCTTCAGCTCCTAACTTTTCCTTCCACCCATCAGGCTCTTTTATTAATCTGCCAGCAGGTGCCTGTGCTCATACATGAGGGAGAGGGACAGGGCACCCCTTCTCCTCCACACGTGCCCAGCAGGTTTCTCGGGCTGCTGGATCTGTATTTGAACTGTGCAGTGGGCCACGTGGGATCTGGCTGCTTTAACCGCTGGGCTGTGGAGCCAGCTCTGCTGTCCTTAACAGAGAAGCCATCAGGTATCGGCTCCCTTCATTTTTTCAGTCCCACTACACAATTCATCTCCATTACACCCTACCTCAATCTCTGTCTCTCTGAGGACGAGAGGACCCTCTATCTAAGATCGACTCCTCCGCTTGTACTCTAGGTCCAGCCCGTCTCTTCAGAGCCCGGGAACCACCCACTCCGCCTCTGCGCTCCTCTCCCAAAGCTCGCGCCAACACCCGCGCTCCGCCGGCCACTCAGCACCTCCCCTCGTGCCCTCGTCCCGCTGCCCAGGGCAGGCTGGCTCTGGTCCCTTGCTGCTCACCCCTTGCTTCTCGGGTGACTTTCTCTCTTTCTTTTTCTTTTCTTCTTTCTTTTTTTAAAGTATTGCTTTATTTATTTACTTATTTCAATTTGACCTGAGAGGGACAGAGCGAGGGAGCGAGTGAGCAAGAGTGAGAGAGAGAAAGTGAGAAAGCAAGCCGCCAGGTCCAGGAGTTGAACAGCAGTCAGCCATGTGGGAGTCCAGCGCCCTTAACTACCACGCCACCAGCCAGCCCCTTCTTCTTTCTTTCTTTGTAATTAAATTTTGCTGTTGGGACCAGCAGATGACATATCAGTTATGTCACAGGACTCAAGTGGCTGGCCACGGTTTGAGTCCTGGATCTGGTGGCTTCAAACTTATGCTAGGCACGTGTGCGTGCACGCAAGATCTCAGGAAGAGAATGGAGGAGAAGGGACTGTAGCATGGTTGTCCCCCAAGGGGGTAGATTTCTCACTTTCTGTCTCTGTCTCTTCAGTGAGCGCATACATCCTATGGCAAAAATCTCTCAAAAAAAAAAAAAAGAAAGAAAAGGGGCCAGCAGGTGGCATGGTGGTTAAGGGCGCTGGACTCCCACATGGCCAACCACGGTTCAAGTCTTGGAGCAGGAGGCTTGCTTTTCCTCTCTCGCTCACTCTCTCGCTCACTCTCTCTTACTCTATCCCTCTCTGGTCAAATTAAAATAAATGAATAAATAAAATAAAAATAAATCAATGAATTTCATTAAAAAAAAAAAAAAAGAAAAAGAAAAAATTTTCACTGTAGGACACACGCATGTACCAGAGGGATGGAGAGAGAGGGACCGTGAGGAATCATGGGGTGGGGGATGATGGCCATGCCTCAGTCTTCGCTCTTCCATTGTCCTCCTGGGATCTGGGGTGCACATGTACACTCACCCAGCATGGTCTTCAATCCACCAGGTCTGGGATTTGAACTGTACAACTGGTCGTGTGCGATCCGGCTGCTTTAACCACACGCCACTGGTGGTCCCACAGTCTGACTTCCACTTTGCCAGCCCCGCTGCAGCTCTGGGCCTCCCTCAGACACTCCCCTGGCTTCGCTGACATCATCCAGGGTTCCCGTCTGCCTGCCCTCCTGGCTTCTGGGGCACTGCCCGGTGTGGAGGGACTGCTGCCTTGACCCCGCTCTCCCCACTCTGCCAGGGGAGGTGCAGCGCACACGGACGCGCCTCCAGCCCTGCCCACGTCTCAGGCCCCGACCTGACGCACACTGTATCCCCAGCTGCTGGCCCTGGAGCCGTGTGTGAACACCACGTCTGATGCGGAACGGACTCCTCTTCCAGCCCGTCACTTAAACGGGGCATCACGGTTTACAGACACCTTCACTGCGACCCTAGGAGGAACCTCCGCCATAGTGGCTCTTATGGCAGTGTCCCCTTACCCACATCCGCCCTCAGACCTTACTGCTTTCACACCCCACTACTCGTCCCTCATCTGCATCACGCTTTGTCCAGGCCTTCATCACCTCATGTCTCGACTTCCACAAAAGCCTCCGACTAAACTCACTGTGGCCTGGGCCGTCCCCTTCTACGAATGTGCACAACGCCACCAGAGGGGTTTCCAAAAACGGAACCTGACCACGTCCTTGCTCTGCCTAACGCCCTTCGCCGTCCCACAACCTGCACGACGTGAACCCGAGATCCCGACTTGCCCTGCTCCCTACCACGCTCCCTACCGTCCAGCTGGGCTCTACCTCTCCCCCCTGCACTTCCCCAGCAACATTCGGCTACCTGGGGCTCCCACACACCTGCTGCCTGAGCCTGCACCCGGGACGTTACTCACTCTCAGGTCTGTCTACACGGACAACTCGTATCCCTCCTGGGAAACCATTACCCTCTCCCTCTCTGTCACTCACAGAGCTCCACCTGCCAGCAGACGGAGTCGCTCCTGTGTTCCTTCTAAACCACACACGCTCACCTCTATCAGGACACGTGCTCACGGGACTGCATTTGGAACTGCACTGAGGGCAGAAAACATGCCCATCTCTCACACACCGAATGGTGACACCCCGCTTAGCACGTTTAATAGCACGGTCTGAGCTGCTCGAGCCCCGTGCTGAGAAATCCACAGAAGGAAATGTGAGCACGATCTGGTTCCGGGGCTGTACTTTTCCTTAAATGCTAAGCCCTTTCACCTCCAGAAAGCCTCCAGGTCAGACACCCACGAACCGGGGGCTCCCCCTCCGCAGCCTGAAAGCTGCCTCCCCAGGTCTGTCCCAGCTCTGCCCGGGTACATGTCGGAAAGACACTGTGGAAGGAAGCGCCCCGCGAGGCTCTGCCCGCCAGCCCACAGACGAGCGCCCCCGTGTCTGTGACCCTAGGCCACAGCACTTACTTTTTCAGCTGAAGACCCAGCCCGGAGCCTTCCTTACTCGACGGCTGGAAGACCTCAATGGACGGCTCTGCAAGAGAGGGGCAGGCCCCGCTCCTGGGCATCTCTACCTCCTGGGGCCCAGGGCCAGGCCTGGGACACGGGGCCGGGGCAGACGGCAGCCTCGAGAGGGACAGGAGGGACTAGGCACGGGGCAGAGGGCAGGCTTCAGAGGGACAGGAGGGACTAGGCACGGGGCAGAGGGCAGGCTTCAGAGGGACAGGAGGGACCAGGCACGGGGCAGAGGGCAGGCTTCAGAGGGACAGGAGGGACCAGGCACGGGGCAGAGGGCAGACTTCAGAGGCTGTCCAATCGATTCCAAATACCCTCAGAAGGAGGCTGAGGGGAGAGGAAGGACTATATGGCATCTCGGGAGCACAGAAAACAATTCCACCAACTCTGTGGGCCTTTAGGGGACGGTTATCGGGGTAAGGGATGACGGCACCAGTGATGAGATGACCGTAACAATGACAGGACACGGAAAAGCCTGCAGATGGCCTGCCGGCTGAGCCCGGGGCCTGGTGCTAGCTTTCTCTACCTTAGACCACACTCAGAACACCCGCCAGCCCAAAGCCACCGCCTCACCTGGCCCATCGAGGTACTGGGAGAGAGAGAATCGCAGCCGCAACACCACGGGCTCTGCCCGGAGGACCTTCCAGGCTGTGGAGACCTCCTCCTGAGAGAAAGGAGACAGAATTTAGTGACAGAGGGAAAAGGGTTTGAAGTTCCCCTGGATGACACGCCATGCACGACAGCGCCCACCGCTGCCCGGGTGCTCTGGGGAAGACAGGTGAAGAGCACGTGCTCCTCGTATAGCCCTCGGGACAAGGCTCCCGGCTCCTCGCCACTTACGTCGAGGAAGCTGATGTTGATGTGCAGGTCGATGTCCACATCGTCGATCGTTCCATATTCTCTGCAGTGACACAGGCGACCGTGGGTGAGACTCACGAAGAAACAGACTGAGGTGGGAGGAGGCAGAGCCCGGGGCAGCAGAGTGGGGGCGTGGAAGGGTGCTCTGTATCTAGGGTCTTAGCCACAGCCTCATGCCACTTCCGTGGTCAGGACCTTCTCCAGGCCAGAGCCCTTCTTACCTCACAGGTGAACTACTGGCTTGGAGAAGAAGACCCTGTAAGGAAAGTGGTCTGACTTCCCTACTCAGTCCTGTCGGTCACTGGACGCCTTCTATCGGGACACTCGTAATGTAACCCCCATCACGCCGGGAGAAAAAGCCTGTCGCCTGTCAACGACTGGGAAAGGAGGGGCTCCCTCCCTCCCCTGCCAGCCCTGGAGCACAGCCGCACCTGATGGACACGGAGTTCTCACTGTAGAGCTCCTTCACGGCTTCGATGTCGGCGTCGAGCTGCGGGTGGCGGTACAGGTCGGCTGCGCAGCTCCCCTGAGGGCAGCAGAAATGGGGCGGGAGAGAGTGGGAGAAGGTGGACAGAGGGAGAGGGACGGACATGAGAAGGACACGCAGAGGTGCCAGGAACAGAGCCCATCAAAGGGCAGCCCTACGAAGGCCCTGGTGGTGCCCTGGCTAGGGATTTCTGGAAGGCGAGTCTCCCTCTCTTCACCTCTCAGCCCGTCTCAGCGGGCCGAGGAGGGACTGTGCCTAGAAGGGCGCATCGTGAGTCTCAGCCCTCCCTCTTCTGGGACCTGCATACTCCGGTGCGCCGTCTACGGGGTCTCAGGTTTTCACTCAGTTTGAAGAGCATTCTGAGAACCTGGGCACACAGGCTCAGGACTGTGACCTGGATGGCAATGGCATTAAGCACGCATTGGCACAGACATTTAAAATGTAGCCCTGGAGGGAACCAGCAGTTAGCGTAATGGCTATGTCGCTGGACTCCCACGTAGTTGACCGCAGTTCGAGTCCCAGACCCGGCGGCTTGAACTCACGCCGGGCGCGTGTATGTGCGTGCCCAAGATCCCGAGAGGAGAATGGAGGAGAAGGGACTGCGGCATGGCCATCCCCCCTGGGGGGTGATTTCCTGCTTTCTATCTCTCTGTCTCTCTCTGTCTGTCTGGCGAGCGCACGCACCCTATAGCAAAAACCTCTCCAAAAAAAAAAAAAAAAATGACCACCACTAACCAGTGAGGGAAGAGTCAGGAAAGTATCACTTCTAACTAAGCCCACACGGAGAGCCTCCGTGTATAGAGAATGTGGTCTACTCTAGGGCAGGGATGGGTCCAGGCAAGACCAAGAACCCAGATTCTGGCCCAGGTTCTTGCTGACCAGATCATGCTCAAAGGCACACCCTCAGCTCCCCTCCACTCCAAAATCACCTCTTCCACTCTTAAAGTAACCCAAGAGTGGCCCGCATCTAGACCACCCAACAGAGGCCTTGGCGATGGAACCTCACCTGAACTCCATAGAGAAATTCTTCTGATTCATTATCGCCCTCTGAATCGTCGTCATTCCAGAATTGGCCTTTGATGTCCTAGTGATGAGAAACAGAGATACAATCCTTGTTGGGTCCCCGTTTCCACGTGGAATGGGGTGGGTCCCCTGGGAAAGAAGAGCTGAGGACCCAATCCCTTTACACCTTTCACCTTGCCTTTTCATACCCATGGCCTAGCTCTGTTGGGCGGCAAACAGGGAATACTGGCCTTCAGTCTCAGTGTGATGACCAAGGCTCTGGTAGCCAATGGAGAGGGATGGGAAGACTCCCAGGTTGAGGCTGATTCCTAAGACCTGGCTTCCAGGGTGAGCTGGCCTCCTCTAGGACCTCCCCCAGGCAGACATAGCGCCCTTGTCCCATCACTCCCTCCCTTCCCAAGAACACCTACTCATACACACACACGCACACACCACCCACACCCACCAACAGTGTTTTCATGCCCCTTCTCGCCCTTCAAATGAAAAAGCCACTCTCCCTCCCAGAGGGTGGGAGGGCACAGAGGGAAGGGCGAGGTCAGCTCTGCCTCGTCTACCCTCGGACAACGTTGCAGGGGCAGGCAGCTGGCTCTCACCATTGGGTCAGTGGGTCACACACACTCCCAGGTCAGTGCCAGGCAGTGCCCCTCCATACCACCAGCTGAACCGGGGCCAACAAGATAGGCATGTAGGAGGCCGCAAGGGGAGACGAGGGAGTGCGGCGACGTCAGGCGGCTGGACAGTGGCTGGAGATGGCAGGTGACGAGTCAGTGTCCTGGAGGGAGGAAATGACACTGGTCTTGTCACCACATCATGGCTGAGTGGCATGTACACAGGCACACACTACTTAGGGACACACTTTTCACACACACAGATATCTGACATATATACACACAAATGTGTCCAAGTTTTTCCTACTTAGAGGAAAAAATTTATTTTAAAGAATTTTTTATTTTGGAGAGGTTTTTGCTATAGGGTGCATGTGCTCGCCAGAAAGACAGAGACAGAGACAGAAAGCGAGAAATCACCCCCGGGGGGATGGCCACGCCGCAATCCCTTCTCCTCCATTCTCCTCTCAGGATCCTGGGCACGCACGCACACACGCCCGGCGTGAGTTTAAGCCGCCAGGTTCGGGACTCGAACCGCAGTCGACTACATGGGAGTCCAGCGACGTAGCCATTACACTAACTGCTGGTCCCTTAAAAGAATTATTTTATTTTATTTTATTTTGGGCCCCTCCTGGAACTGACTAAATTAGAAAGTCCAGGCATGGGACCCAGTAATCTGTGTTTTAAAAAGCCCTCCAAGTTTTCTTGATGCGTGATAAATTTGAGAATGACTTGCTGTCCCGAGGGCCTGTGGTCTGCTCCTCAGATATCAACCTGAGCCTGATGACCAACCCAGGGCTGGGACACAAGGCACAATGCCAAGGCAAACTCTGGCTGAGCTAGCGTGATCCCTGTACCACTGCAGCTGGGCCTGAGATTTGCTTCAGTGACTCCTCTGGGGCCAGCCACGGTGGTGTGGCAGTAACTCAGTGCTCCATGGGTGTGCACACATGTTTGTGACCCACTGGCAGAAGGCAAGACTGGGACTGATGACTCTGCTGGGGATACCCATCTCTCCCTGTCTCCCTGTGTCATAGAAGAAATAAATGAATAACACTTTTTAAAAATACTACTTGGTACCAAAAACTGGAAAGCTGATGAAATAAGTATGGCAAAATGCTGATTATTTATGCAGCCCGTGATGTGTACATGAGTCTCATACTCCCTACTCTGATGTGCAGGTAGAAATTTTCATAGTATAAAGTTAGGGGGGAAAAGGGGCTAGCAGGTGGTCTGGTGGTTAACGGTGCTGGACTCCCACATGGCCGACTGTGATTCGAGTCCCAGACCTGATAACTTTCTCTCTCTCTCTTTGTCCCTCTCTGGTCAAATTAAAATAAGTATGTAAATAAATAAATAATTCTTAATTTTTTTTTTTTTAACAGGGCTAATCATACAAGGTCTCTCCTTAGAAAGGTACCTTCAAATGTTAACGGGGGGCCAGCAGGTGGCATGGTGGTTAAGGACGCTGGACTCCCACATGGCCAACTGCAGTTTGAGTCCTGCACCTGGCAGCTTGCTTTCTCACTTTCTCCCTCTGTCCCTCTCTGGTCAAATTAAAATAAATAAATAAATAAATAAACAGTTTTTAAAAATCCTTTTTAAATCTTTAAAAAAAAAAGTTAACAGGAACTCTACCTGAGACTCCACAACTGCCTCCTTGCCGTCTTCACACTCATCTAGCACATCCCCGGCACGGTCTTTGTCCCTGCTGCTCCTGCTTCCTGGAACGCTCTTCACCCCGCTACCCACACAGCTTGCTCTGGCCCTCTTTCAGACCTCTGCTGGGAGGTCATCTTGACCACCCTAGATAAAGCAGCCGCACCCCCACACACACATGTGCACTCTCCCTCTTCCCCGCTCTGGTGTTTTCCACACACTTCACACACCCTAACACACAAACTGTTCGCCCCCCCCCTTCAGAAGTAAGTTCTACGCTGGCGGAGGCTTTGATTGTCTTCACGGTCTACACTCTCAGTCCCTTCGTGCAGTCTCTGAGTGAGTGAGTGAATGCACGCCGGATCTCTAAGCCAAACGGGACATACAAGAACCTAAGTGCGTCTACCCGCAGACAAACCACACTATGATTCTGAAAAGGCAAGACTGCATTCACCTTCAAGAGCAGCTGAGACCCAGGGCGTCAAGGTCTGGGGGGCCGGGCTGTGAGGTTTGGAAATGAACAGTCAGGTGCTGGTCTGGATGTCCACACAGGAGTGCCGGGAGCTTGGAGGGCCGGGCTGTCCCAGGTGAGTGCTAGGATGACGGCTGCGGAGGCCACAAGTACAACTCTGTCAAGGCTGCTGTCACGGCGGAAGTCGAGAAAACTGAGCCTCTCTCCAGCGGCTGTTGCCTTGTTCCTGCTATTAAAGGAAAAGGTAGTTCAGAGTTTCTGTCTAAGGAAAGGAGTTCAAAGGTCATCAGATTTTTCAAACCAGGCTGCCTCCTCTAGTCTGGATGCCCCTTCCTCTGGCAGGATGAAGAGTGGGTTTCTAAGAGGAAGACTGGGAAACGCAGTGGGTCATGGAATGCACAGAATCGCAGATGGCTTTGAAGTCAAAGAACCCTGACAGGTGGCCTGGTTCAGCTTTCCCGCTATACACAGAATTTTCTGGTGTTAGACCAAGCAACATCGCTGGACTCCCATGTAGTCCACCGCAGTTCAAGTCCACACCCGGCAGCTTAAGACAGGCCGGGGGCCTGTGTGTGCCCTAAATCTCCAGAGGAGAATGGAAAAGGAATTATAATGTGCCCATCTCTCCTGGGGGGTTATTTCTCGCTCCTGTCTCTGTCTCTCCAGCGAGAGCGCAAGCCCTATAGCAAAACTCTCTCTAGAAAACAAGCAAAAAAGGAACATAGTGGAACTGGCCTTGCGGGCATTCGGCAGGCCCCGATTACATCCCACCTTCGCGATGCGATTGTAACCCATCAGGGAGTCCTCGCGAATTAAGCTACTGTAGAAAGACCTATCTGATGTACGTAAACGCGACAGGACGGGAACCTCGCGGGAGAAGTCTATGCGGGAGTTAACTCGGGGTTGGTTTGGACGACGGCTGCTAACACTGAACGCCTCTCAAGGTCCACGTTCTATGTCGTGGGGACCCGCCGAGTCTCGGGAAGCCTCAAGTCTGGACCACGGCGCTGCTCGGTGTGACAGCCCGAGTCCCGTCGCAGACGCCCATCTATCTCCAGGTCTAAGCTCGGGTCTGACCCCCGCTCTCCCGAGGAGGTTCTCGGCTCCCCCCCAGGGCGGCCGCTCAGGTCCAGCCCTAAACAGGGGCCGGGAGGGGAGCGGTCCCGCAGGCCAGCGGCGGGGAGGGCCCGCAAAGTCTGCCCTGGGCTTCCCGAATAGTCCCGGAGCCTCCCCGGGAGACCCCGAAGGCCCCCGCACCGCCTCCCCAGCAAGAGGCTCCGCGCCCGAGGCTGCCACCGCCCGGGAGGGCCCCGCGCATGCACCCGCCCGACCCAGACCGCGGGCCCCGCAGCCTCCCCGCGGCGCGGCCGCCCCTCGCGCCGTCGCGAGTACTCACGGCGACCCCGGGCCGCGCGCGGCCGCCGCGGAGGGACGAGCGGCCCGGGACGCCCCGCGGGGGCGGAGCGGCAGGCCGAGGGGCGGGGGCCGGCCGGGCGGGCGAGGTCGCGCTCCCCACGCCTCGTCGCTCCGTCACGGGCGTGCTGGGCCTGTCTGCGCACGCTCGCGCGGCGCCCCGCGGTCACGTGGCCGCTCCTGAACCATTGCGGCGCGGCCTGCGCCTGGGCGCGCCGCGACGCTCGACGCCAACTCCCGTGCGCATGCGCGGGGCTGCTGGTGGGCGGGGCGTGGAGCCGCGACGGCGTCTGCGCACGGCGTCGGGGAGGGCGAGCAGAGCAAGAAAAGGGTCCTGGGGGCGCGCGGAGGGCCCTGCAAAGAAGAGTGCTGGCTTTGGCGCCCCGTGTGGTGGGAGGATTAAGCAGGGACGGCGGCCTGGCAGCCTGTAGCCTGGGAGGAAGTCTCCTCGCAGGAGGATGGGCCAGGCCAGAAGTCTGGTTAGAAACCGAGTGTCTCGCACCCCTATCTTTCAGATCTTACATATGGGCTCACTTGCTGCCCTGCTAGCTGGAAGGTGCCCTAGCATCTCCTGGGTTTCAGCAGCACGTGCTAAATTTGCAGCCTTAAAGGAAGACCTTATCTTTGAAGCTGAACCAGTAACATTTAATTCGTGAGGCTGTTGTACCGATGAAATGAGATAGTGTTAGGTGGGACCTATGAAATTGCCACTTTCATAGGATCTAAGTAGTCAAATACCAGCGATTTCTTTTGTTTTTTAGTTGCCAGAGAGTACACGTGCTTGCCGGAAAAAGAAAGGGGGCGGGAAGCACGCCCCACAGTTGGAGTGTGGTCACAGGGTAATCCCTTTTCCTCCCATTCTCCATCCTTTTGGGACTTGGGGAGCATGCCAGGCATGTTTCCCATGCTTCCAAGACTAGGATTGGAACCACGATCAGTCACAGGGGATCTGGCCTGCGTACCTACTGTGATAGGAGTGGGTCCTCTGACATGATTTTGGTTCTGGTGGACTGGCCTCCTGTCTTTCCAGCCTGTTGTCCAAACCTGGGTCTCCTGTCTGGCAGTCCCTTACTCACTCAGCGCCCTTTCAACACAAGGTTTCAGTTTAAATCAGCCCGAGTGGCGCAGCTGTAGGCCAGGACCCCCGGTATCCACATCCTCTACTTGAGTTTCCCATCTTTTGAACAACTCCACTTGTCCCAGTCAAACCCACCTTCCTCCTCTCACTTTGCATCTTTCATGTTCCTGTTCACTAGGTACATAAGACTTGTTCAGAGAAGCATGGTCGACTTCCCTCTTCATTTAAACTATTTCAGCTTACCTCTTTTTTTGGAGGGGGGAGGTTTTTTTGTTATAGGGCATGTGTGCTCACCAGAAAAAAAGAGACAGAAAGCAAGAAAGCACCTCCTGGGGGATGGCCAAGCTGCAGTCCCTTCTCCTCCATTCTCCTCTCGGGATCTTGGGCACACAGCATATGCACTGAGCATGAGTTTAAGCCACCAGGTCCAGGACTCGAACCACAGTCAACTACATGGGAGTCCAGCGACATAGCCATTACACCATCTGCTGGTCCCTCAGTTTACCTCTTAAACGTCTCAAATTTTATCTCCTAAAGAAATCTTAGGTAACCCTTTCTTTGTACAGTATTCCTACCCCCCTTTACCACTGTACTAGCCTTCTGAGTGGACACCTTACCCAGTGTCTACTCCTCCGATCTACCCTCCACTGAAATGCCTGGGTAAAGCTTCCTTTTCTTTTCTTTTCTCTCTTTCTTTGTAACTTTTTAAGAGATTTTTGCTATAGGGCATGTGTGTTTTCCAGAGAGACAGAGAGAGAGAAAGGGAGAAATCACCCCCCACGGGAGATGGCCATGCCACAATCCCTTCTCCTCCAGTTTCCTCTCAGGTCAAGACTTCAAGAACAGGGCTCCACAGTACTCTGGATGGACTAGCACAGAGGACTCAGGAGTCAGAGACCCCTCACACCTGGCAAGCTGCGGTCTGAAGCTGCCTCAGCTCCAAGGATGTCTTTAGGCCCAAATCCAGGTCAAAGGGGAAGGGGAAATTTTCAGTTCCTGAGGGCCATCCTCCCACAGAGGTCCTTAAAGGACAATGGATAAAAGAGAGATTTCCCAGCAGAAAGGACCAACAGCGTTTTTTGTTTTTTGTTTTTAGAGAGAGATTTTTGCTATAGGGCACATGTGCTCGCAGAGAGACAGAAAGCAAAAAATCAACCCCCCAGGAGGGATCGCCACACCGCAATCCCTTCTCCTCCAGTCTCCTCTCGGGATTTTGGGCACGCACACGCACACACAGTGTGTTTGAAGCTGCCAGGTCTGGGACTCAAACCGTGGTCGACCGTATGTGAGTCCAGTGATATAACTGCTCAGGGGCCGTCTTCTGGTCCTGAGCATTTGGTTTCGTTGCTCAAGAAACTCACTCCACCATGCAGAAGGATAGATATGTTTTATGCTGGAGACTACTGATCATTGTCTCCTCTTTCCTCCTGTTCCAAACATTTTTTAATTATTACATTTTTAAATTTATTATTATTATTATTATTTAAAGTGTTCTCACCAGTGGCCAGCAAGTGGCGTGGTGGTTAAGGGTGCTGGGCTCTCTCACTTTCTCCCCACCCCTTCTGGTCAAATTGGATAAATAAATAAATAGACAAATAAATAAAATATTCTCACCAGAGAGAGACAGGGAGAGTGAGAGGGAAACAAGAAAACAAGCCGGCAGGCCCAGGACTCAAACCATGATCGCCCACATAGGAGTCCAGCCCTTAAATCCCGCACCACCTGCTGACCCCCCCATTGCAAAGAGAACCTGGATTGGGGGCTCGATAAAGAAACTGGACATGATCTGTCCCTCATTGGGAAGAAGGTGTGTTTTTGTTTGGGCCTAGGACATGACGCTGTGAGGCAGGCACATTTTGAAGTCGTGTGTGTGAAAGTATGGAAGTGCACAGGGCAGGCTATGCGATATGACGGCCGACGGCCGCACTGCTCATCCGCCCACCTCCCCTTCCTTAGGCGCTCGCTTCTCCCCTTCCACAGTGACCCCGACGGCTTATCCTCCCACCCTGGAGGGAGGCACATGTCCAAAGTTGCCCAAAGTCCTCCCACGAGTCGAGAGAGAGAACTAGTGAAGCCCCTGAGTAGCAGAACGCATTGCCAAGATTTGGCCACACGATGACTGAACCGCTAGGCCCAGCCATGCCTGAAGGCAGATACGTCCTTTGATTGATCAGTTCTTTGGGGGCGTCAGAAGATTCATGACACATCTTTGCACAGAAAAATGCAGTGACTCGTCCAATGACCCTATGTCAGTCGGTTAATTTCTCATTGGCGTAAAGCTGTTAAAGTTGGATTGACACTTGCAGCTGAAAAGGCCCGGAGCAGTGTGTGTGTGAAGATAGACACACACACCATGTCGTTCAAACACTTGGGGTGTTATACGCGCCCTCCCTGGCCTTCCCCGGCGTCAGCAGCCTTTGGTTAAAGAACCAGATAAACTGTGGGCTACATATGGTCTCTGTCTCGTGTTCTTTTCTCCAATCTTGTTTTGCTTTTTACACCTCTACAAATGTCAAAATTATTCTTGGCTCGTAGATCATACAAAGATAAGCCACCAGAGTTTTCAAACCCCTGACCTAGACCAGCTCAACTCCCGGAGCTTTGGAGTTACACGCCGTCCCACATATTTAACATATATATAAAATTTGCCAGAATGTGCACTTGATAGAAAGAGGGGGAGAGGGAGAGGCGCTTTCCCGCGGGATGGTCGGGTCGTGCTCCCTTCCTCCCCGCCCCCTCCCCATCGCGCACAGAAGCACCTGGTGCCAGGACTCAAGCTGCATGGTTGGCCATGTGGGCTCTGACATGGGGCTGCCCCATGAAGAAAAATACTTCAAGTACCATTTTGGTCCAAGTACCTGGCCCTGACTGGGAGCATTAAGGCACAGGGATAGTTAGGAATGCGAAAAGGCCTCAACCTCCCCATGACCTGCCACATGATAGGTCATCACGACTATTTCTGGGGCGTTAAGATCATTTTTCAGGTTAATATACATGTCCGAATGCCCGGTTCACCCTCGCAGTCCCTGACACTCCTCCATCCCCTCCAGGAAGCCTCACTTCCAGGCCCGCTCCCCCGACACTGGTAAAGCCTGGCCCAGGCGCCGCTCTGGCCAGTACAGACGCTGTGTGGCCCTCCCTTGTCGCTGCACTACTGGCCTGTCTTCCTTCTTGCTCGCTGTGCTTGCAGGTGCCCACACTAGTGCCTGGCGCGGTGCTCAGACCACGCCTCCGGGAGGACATCCACTTGCATGTGCTAGTGCTGAGGGTCCGTCTGCGTGCCGTTGGTCCATCTCTGCCAGCACCGTGCCTGCACACGCTGCTCGGCCCTGGGCCCTCTGCGGGCGGCCCGCTGGCGCATGCCCTGGAGCTGCCCTGGTCCCCGGACGGCCATAGGTACCAGCTCTGCATTCCCACTCCCTTGACAAACAAGGCGCAGACAGAGGAACAGGTGGGAACAAGTTTTCTTACAAACCGTCTTGAAGGAGAACCCTCCAGCCCCACCCCCACATCCTCTGCTGTCTGGCATGACCACGGGCCTCCATCCTCAGCCACGCCTGGGGACGGAGCCTCCTCCCACCCAGCTGAGGCCTCAGACCGGGCGGACCGTCTGTGGGGTGGGGGCCGTCCTCCTGGGGAAAGTGTGTGGACGGCCGGCCCAGGGAAGGCTGGCCCAGGCAAGGTGGGCCATGGCATCTACGCTGCGTCTTCGCCTATCTCACAGAAGCAGGCAGGAAGCACCACCATTGATCAGCATTTATGGCACCCACTGGATACAACAGACAGACCAGGACAGACGGACAGAGCACACACCACGTCTAAGCTGAGCACGGCTCACCATCTAACGCACCTTGGGTAAGCACACGTGAGACACCCTTGCATAGGAAAGATGTACTTGTTAAAGGAATGAAGAAGTATTTTGCAAAACATCTACGTCCCTCCCAGGCCCGGGGTACAGAGGGACCTCTAACTCTGAAGCTTCTACGTGTTGAGGGTCACCCCAATGGCAGTATATACAGTGGCAGACCTCTGAGTCTGTCTTCACAGCCCTCTAGCATCTCCAGATCGACTTGACAGGTGGGCACACTGAGACTAAGAGACAGAAGGTGGCCTGGATGAGGGGACACGGGTGGCTCGAGGGGAGGGACACAGGAGGTGTCTTGGCTCAGCCAAAGGCAGGACCATCTATCCGGCTGGGAAGGCAAAGCTCAGGTGGCCGACACCCCCCTTCCCACCTGCCTGGGAAGCAGTGGTCCCATGGGGAAGGCTGCAACAGGACAGGCGGGTTCCCGCCCCATGGCCAAGTTGGGGGTTTGGCTGTGGGCTCACTGCTTCCATACCTCTTCTGTTATCTGAACATCGCCTCAACCTCAAGTCTTTCATTATTTGTAAAAGGGCAGGCTTGAGCGGTGTAAGAGAGACTGAGACACACAACCATCCACAGCCCCCTTTGCCTCTGGGCTGGGGACCCAAGGTCTCCTTCACCCTGTCTCCTAGGGGTATTTAAAGGCAGCTTTTACAAGACTCCATACTGTCTTTTTTGTTTCTCTTGTATCTTTTGTTTGTTTTCTGTTTTTGTTCCTTTGCTTTAGTTTATATAGATATATATTTATATATATTCTTACAAAAGCAATAGTCCTTTGGTCCCTAAACTCTACGGAATGATATGATTTTGAAAGAAGTAGATCTGGGCTTCCCTGCGGAGAAGCCCTTGGCACCCCCAGGCCCCTGCGGGTCGCCCCGTCCATCTCAGCCAGCCCTCGCCGCCCTACGAGCTGGAGCTCTGAGCGCGGGTGCAGAGCCTCCGCGGGGTAAGACAGTCCTCAGAGTGGCCTGAGCGCCAGGCGTGGGCCGTGGGCCCGGCCCGCCTCCGTCTGCAGCGGCTCCTTCCGGAAGGGCTGCGCAAGGTTTCTGTGCTTTTCCTTCCCTTTCTTCTCTTCAGTTGCTGTCGCTGGGTCAGGACAGAGGGCAGAGACAGAAGGCAGACGTCAGCTGGAGGGCAGGACGGCGGGGCAACTGCCCGCCTGTGGCCTGTCCTGAGGAGCAGAGCTGTGGCCCACAGAGGCACAGGGTCCTGGGCAGACAGCCCCAGCCCGGTGCCCCAGATGAGGGCTCCTGGGGGGCTCGGTGAGGCAGGGCCACGTGGGCATCCGAGACGGCCAGTCCCTAAATGGTGCATGTGTATCCTGTGGGCCCGTGGCCCTGCCAGAAACCCCGAGGAACTGGCAGTGTCCCTCCTGTCACCCAGCAGGCCCTGCACGTCCTACAGAGAGACAGGCTGTCTCCCCTCAGCTCTGTGGTCATAATCTCGGCCCTCGCTTCTTGTCCCTTCTTTGCTTAAACTCCTCAGCGAGTCTCCAGCGTCTTCAGGATCAGGTCCAAACTCGGGGCCTGTCAGACCCGAGCTACTTTCTTAGTCTCCTCTTCCAGTGCCCCGCCCTCCCTCACACGGGCTCTCTGCCTGGAGCCACTGTGGCCATCTCTGCAGTGGGGCCGGTTTTAGTCTCATGTTCAGTCCCCTGACCCTCACACGGGCTCTCTGCCCGCGGCCCTGTGGCCATCTCTGCAGTGGGGCCGGTTTTAGTCTCATGTTCAGTCCCCTGACCCTCACACGGGCTCTCTGCCCGCGGCCCTGTGGCCATCTCTGCAGTGGGGCCGGTTTTAGTCTCATGTTCAGTCCCCTGACCCTCACACACGGGCTCTCTGCCCTGCGGCCCTGTGGCCATCTCTGCAGTGGGGCCGGTTTTAGTCTCATGTTCAGTCCCCTGACCCTCACACACGGGCTCTCTGCCTGGAGCCACTGTGGCCATCTCTGCAGTGGGGCTGGTTTTAGTCTCATGTTCAGTCCCCTGACCCTCACACACGGGCTCTCTGCTCGCGGCCCTGTGGCCATCTCTGCAGTGGGGCCGGTTTTAGTCTCATGTTCAGTCCCCTGACCCTCACACGGGCTCTCTGCCTGGAGCCACTGTGGCCATCTCTGCAGTGGGGCTGGTTTTAGTCTCATGTTCAGTCCCCTGACCCTCACACACGGGCTCTCTGCTCGCGGCCCTGTGGCCATCTCTGCAGTGGGGCCGGTTTTAGTCTCATGTTCAGTCCCCTGACCCTCACACACGGCTCTCTGCTCGCGGCCCTGTGGCCGTCTCTGCAGTGGGGCCGGTTTTAGTCTCATGTTCAGTCCCTGACCCTCACACGGGCTCTCTGCCCTGCGGCCCTGTGGCCGTCTCTGCAGTGGGGCCGGTTTTAGTCTCATGTTCAGTCCCCTGACCCTCACACAGGCTCTCTGCCTGGAGCCACTGTGGCCATCTCTGCAGTGGGGCCGGTTTTAGTCTCATGTTCAGTCCCCTGACCCTCACACACGGGCTCTCTGCCCGCGGCCCTGTGGCCATCTCTGCAGTGGGGCCGGTTTTAGTCTCATGTTCAGTCCCCTGACCCTCACACGGGCTCTCTGCCCTGCGGCCCTGTGGCCGTCTCTGCAGTGGGGCCGGTTTTAGTCTCATGTTCAGTCCCCTGACCCTCACACGGGCTCTCTGCCTGGAGCCACTGTGGCCGTCTCTGCAGTGGGGCCGGTTTTAGTCTCATGTTCAGTCCCCTGACCCTCACACGGGCTCTCTGCCTGGAGCCACTGTGGCCGTCTCTGGAGTAAAACTGGCTGAATCCTTCTGTGATCCCCTGTCTCGGGCCACGGGGGCAGAAACGGCGTCTAATTTATCTCAGTTCTTAGATGGAAGGACAAGCACAGCCCCGCCGGGCTCCCTCGGGCTCCTGCCTCTTCTCTCTGCCCCAGACATGCTCAGAGGGCAGTGCCCTCCACATCCCACAGGGGCACCGAAGCTGGGAGCAGCTGGTGGCTCAGCCCCACCTGCCTGGGGTCCTCCGGGGACTCACCTTTCTGGCTGGTCAGCCAGAGCAGGTCAGTAAGGCCGGCTGGCATCCTTGGGCCTCTTGAGCTGTACCTTGAGCCTCTTCATGCCAATCTGGAAGCCATTCATGGCCTGAATAGCAGTCTGGGCGCTGGTCGGATTGTCGAAGCTAACAAAGCCTGGGGCGTGAGCACAGGGGTTAGCTGGGTCCTGCCCGCGTGGCCTCCTCTCTCTGACCAGCCCCGTCGGGCCCCTTCCATCACCCGTATACCCTCCGCTGTCTGAGCACACACGCGCACACGTGCACACGCAGACACTGCTCACACAGCCATGGCGAGGGGCTGAGATTCTGACGTGTGCGTGTCTGTGGGGGGGCAGGGGGCTCGGGGGGCATCTCCTCCAGTGGGCTGGCTGGCCCCCTCCACAGCTCCCATGTGGGTCCTCAGAACTGCAGTTGGAGTTGGGGGGACTCTCTGGTCCCAGACCCTGACCCCTGCCCTGGCCAGACTCCAAAGTCTTGGTCAGACACATCCCAGACACCTGGCCTTCCTGGGCGAGCCTGAAATGATGCTTGCTCTTGGCCCGTGTGGCGATCTTAGGGTGTGCGAGGACCCCACAGTCAGAAGAGGGGCTCAGCTCACCGAAACACTTGCTCTGGTTGGTGGCTCGATCCACAAAGACTTTGGCAGAGACCACGGCTCCGAAGGGCAGGAATGTCTGTGTGAGTTCTGCATCACCGAACTCCTGAGGCAGGTGATAGATGAAGAGGTTACAGCCTTCGGGGCCTGCAGAACAGTAGCAGGCTGGTTCAGGGGGGACCTGAGTGCAGCCCCACCAGGCCTGGTCTCCGGCCCCCAGCCCCTCACCTTCTCTTTGTTGCTGGGGTAGGGCTGAAGGCTGCTGGGGACAAGCTGTGCTCACCGGGGCGTAGGCCGATGGGTAGGCTGCTGGAGACACAGGCAGAGCGGTCAGGGACCCCACGGCCACCCCCACCCGGCCCCATCTGCCTGGCTACCTTGGAGCAATTTGACCTAGTTCGCCATGACCCTTGCCCCAAGAGAGGATGCTGGGGAGTCAGGGAGCAGGAGGGTTGACGCCTCGGAAAAGAGCCTAACCCCCCAAGTCTGCCTGTTCGTTCCCGGGGCCCTTCACCCCCCAGGCCATGCAGTGCAAGTGAAACCTGCATGGTGGTGCATTCCCGGGGAGGCCTGTGCAGGGGCTCAGCCACGGGGCCCTGGGCGGGGGAGAGAGGGGCACAGGCTCCGGAGTGGGAGGTAGGGGCAGCTGTGAGGGCCAGAAGAGGGGCGCCCTCCCAGGAGACTGGCCCTGTCTCCCACCCGGTTTCAGGGACATTTGGGCAGAGCTGGGGCCCACCTGGATAAGGGGAAAGCCCGTTACTGTAGAGCGGGTCCGAGCCGGGCTGCCCGTTGGTCTGGGGGGCCAGGGGCCCAAATCCGTTGACCCCAATGGGCGCTGGAAGGCCAGGAAGCGTGCCAGGGCCGCCGGGTGGGGAGGTGGCAGCTGAGGGTGGCAGAGGTCCAGGTCAGGAGGTGGCAGTCGGCCCCTCCCCGCCCGGACCCGCGTCCACCCCGCGCCTACCTGCAGCGGGCAACAGCGGCGCGGCCACCAGGCTGAAGGCCGCCACGTGCTGCATCTGGGCCGCCACCGCAGCTACCGGGCCTAGGCCCGGACCCTGGGCCGCCGCCAGCAGGGCCGCCTGGTGCTGCAGGATCTTTGGGAGGGAAGACGGCGGTGTGGACGGCCTGGCGGCGCGCCCGAGCCCTGCCCAGCCCTGCCCAGCCCCACGCCCGCCCGCCAGGGTCAGGCCGTACCGCGGTGGTGTAGGCGCCGCAGGCCCCGAGCGGCAGCGGCGCGGGGTGGAAGGCGCCCAGCTGGCCCGCCATCTGCTGCATGCGCCGCAGCGCGCGCTCCCGGTCCGTGTCCGCCAGCTTGACCACAAGGCTGGACGACGCGCCCTGGGCAGGGCAGGGCAGGGCAGGCGGGGGGCCGCGGTGAGCGGGCGCCGCCCGGGCCCAGCTCCTTGCCCGGCAGCCTCCGGCCGGGCCCCGAGCGCACGGGAGGAGCCCGCCCGCCCCGTCTCACCCCGGCCGCCCTCACCGCCATGGTCCTGCTGCCGTGCAGACCCTGGATGGCCGCCTGCGCTTCCCCTTGACTCCCGAACTTCACGAAGGCGCAGCCTGGGCGGGACAGAGGGGTGGAGGGGCTCAG
This sequence comes from Tupaia tana, assembly GCA_026018925.1. NCBI lineage: Eukaryota > Metazoa > Chordata > Mammalia > Scandentia > Tupaiidae > Tupaia > Tupaia tana. Next base: position 697,035 of record JAKSZU010000028.1, read on the forward strand.
GCCTCAGGGGCCAGGGCTCGGCGCACAGTGCCCGCGGTCAGGGCGGGGCCCACCTCTGCTGGTGCCGTCCGGGCTCCGCAGGACCGTGCACTCCTGGATCTGGCCGAAGGGCTGGAACAGGCGCCGCACGTCCTCCTCGCCCTGCTGCTTGCCCAGCATCCCCACAAACAGCTTGCGGTCTTCTGGAGACAGAGCAGGGGCGACCTGGAGACCCCCAGCTGGACTCCCCGCCAGGCCCCCAGCCTAGGAAGGCCGTTTCTGGGTCCGGCTCTGGGAGGAGCTGGCAGGAGTGACAAGGGTGGTCTCGGGGTGCACGGCCAAGCTCCAGGGCCTCTGAGCCCTCTGCCCCCCTGACTCCCGTATCCTGCAAAGACGTCGGGACGAAGCTGAGCTAGAAGAGGGCAGCAGAACCGCTCTGACCCGGTCCCGAAGGGGAGGCAGGCTGCACTTCCTCCTGCCTGACCTTCCTCGGTACTTCCCAAGGGGGCACACAGGGAAGCCTTGAAACCACCGACCTAGGGGACAGAACGGAGTTTCGGGTGACATTGACGGAGCTGAGAACACAGCAGAGGCCATGACTCTCCCGGCCCAGTCTGATGTCGGGGGGCCTGCAGGACCCACCGTGGGCCTTGACGTCGATGACGGGCCCCATTTGGCCAGGAAGCCAGACCCCAGAAGGCCGTGTCATTGCTCTGAAGCATGACACTGCAGTTTGCCCCCGTGACAGCAGAAGGTCTAGGAGGAACTGCGGAAGAGTCCAGAGCCACCACTGTCTGAAGGGGCATCCTGATTTCTAGTCCTGCCAGCTCATCGGCTAGGACCTACGAGACGGTGACCCAGACAAGACACCAGACCACACGGGCCACAATGTGGGCAGCCCGTGAGGGAAGAGAGAGGTCACAGGCTGGGAGGGGACCCTCGAGACAGGAGAGAGGGAAAGAGACTCTGTGAGCAGTGGCGCGACCCTTCCTCTGCCCCTCCTCCTTTCCCTTCGCTGCCCATGGTGTCCGTTCACGCTCTTGTCACAGCCCCGAGGCTCTCTGACCCTTCTTTCCCAGGGACACTCTCCCGGGTTGGGATTTCTGTGTCTATGTGGTTCTGGGCTACTGAGAGGCACAGAATTTGGAAGTGACATGAGCACCCATGAGGTGGGCTCTATGTAGCCTCTTTCCCGAGTATCACCTTGAATACGGATACTCTTTGTCACTTCCCAGGGGCTTCAGTGGAGTTTGATAGGAAGATGAGTTGGGTCGCAGTGACCATAGCCTCCAATGACCCGGAAATGGTGGGATACAGTTTTAAATTTTTCACTTTTTACTTTTTTTTTTTTGGAGAGGTTTTTGCTATATGTGCTTGCCAGAAAGACAGAGAGAGAGAGAGAGACAGAAAGCAAGAAATCACCCCCCAGGGGGGATGGCCACACCACAATCCCTTCTCCTGACAGGATTTTGGGCACACATGCACACACAAACCCAGTGTGAGTTTCAAGCCGTGGAATCCAAGACTCGAACCATAGTCGACCACGTGGGAGTCCAGTGCCTTAACTGCTACCCTACCCACTGCCCCCCACCAATACCTCCTAAAAGTAATACGACATGCCGTGTGTTTGTGGGTGAGTCCAGGCACCACCTTGGTTACGGATTGAAAGTAAGAAGACTGCACTCTGCTGAACTGCCGTGGAAATGCAAGCGACAGAACATGAAGGAACTATTCTTGTTAAAAAGCTCACATGTGCACAATGGACTTACTTGCCAACATTTAACATAATTAAAGTACGGATTTTTTTAGTCAATCATCAGCTTCGTGGGGAAAAAAAAATCATATCATAATCCCTTCCCAGAACAAAATGGTGGACTTTCCCAAGATTATGTCTGCCTAGATGCCTCTTAGATTATGCTTTCATCGGTACCAGGGTCCCTATCAGGGAGAAAAGCCATTAATCCACTGTAAACTAACAGCTGACTTCCAGGAATAAAAACTATGCAGGCTTCCGGCAGATATATCAGAATAGGTGTGTCCATGAACTCTGAAGGCTTGCAGCACGCTTGGGGTCACAGAGATAAGACTTGAATGGTTCTGGCCGTCTCACATTGGTATCAAATATTACATTGCAAAAGCAAAATCTAACACTATATTTTAAGTCCAGTTTATTTTTTTATATACACTTTTTAAGAATTATTTATTTAATTTAATTTAATTTGTTTATTTGTGTATTTATTTATTTTAACTTGACCAGAGAGGCAAGGAGAGAAAGAGAGAGAGAGAGAGAGAAAGTGAGGAAACAAGCCACCAGGTCCAGGACTGAAACTGTGGTCAGCCACGTGGGAGTCCAGCGCCCTTAACCACTTCACCACTGGCTGGCCCTCAAGTTTCTTTATTTAAAGAATCACTTACTTAATTTTTATTTACAATGATTATAATTTTTTTATTTAACTTTATTTATTCATTCATTTAATTTTTTTTTAAATTTGACCAGAGAGAGGCACAGAGAGAGAGAGAGAGAGAGAGAGGGAAAGGGAGAAAGGAAGTCGCCAGGTCCGGGACTCGCCAGGTCGGCCACGTGGGAGTGGCCAGCACCTTAACCACCACGCCACCTGCTGGTCCCCCAATGATTATAATTTTTAAATTTACTATAAGGCATGTGCACTCGCCAGAGAGAGACGGATGGAGAGGGAGAGGGAAAGCGAGAAAGCTAACTCCTAGGTCTGGGACTTGAATTAAGGTCAGCCATGTGGGAGTCCAGCGCTTTAACTGCCACGCCACAGGCTAGCCCCAAAGTCAAATTTCTAATGTATCGGATTGTGTTAAAATTAGGGGCCCACAGGTGGAGTGGTGGTTAAGGTTTTAGACTCCCACATGGTTGACCATGGTTCCAGTCCTGGACCTGGTGGCTTGCTTTTTCACTTTCTCTCTCTCTCACTAGTCAAATTAAAGAATAAGAATAATAATGATAATATTAATTAATTAATTAATTTAAAAATTCAACAGAGAGCTGAGCTTACTTTAGAAGAGATATCCGATAGCACTGAAGAAAAGGAACACGTTCTGACTGATAATGAGATTATTTGACACAGGTCAGCTAGTAAAAGGCTTATGAACTGCGAAGGCCCGATGGTTCTGCACAATGCAGCACCTATGCCTCTCATGAGGCAGGGAGCAAGGAATACCTGAGAGCCGGCCATCCAGAGCTGCGAGAGGGATTACATGGGTGCATCCTCTCCTCCAGAGCCCACTCTTGTCGAGAAACCGCTATCTAGCACGTCACTAAGAGTGACTGCCTCTGCCGGGCTGACCTCCTCCCAGCTAGGTTTGCCTTTCCTGCTCCCTCAAGCCGTTGGACAGGTGGGATGTCACTTGGACAGAATTGGTAGGTGAGGTGACACCCGAAAACTAGTACAGAGACCAGCAGATGGCGTACTGGCTACATCGCTGGACTCCTACGTAGCCGGCCGCGGTCCGAGTCCCGGACCCGGTGGCTTAAACTCACGTCGGGTGCGTGTGTGTGCGTGTCCAAGATCCCGAGAGGAGAATGGAGGAGAAGGGATTGCAGCACTTCTGGTTTCTGGCTTTCTGTCTCTCTGTCTCTTTCTGTCTTTCGGGCAAATGCACACACCCTATAGCAAAAACCTGTCCAAAAATGAAAGAAAGAAAGAAAGAAAGAAAGAAAGAAAGAAAGGAAGGAAGGAAGGAAGAAAGAAGACAGAGAACTGGTACGAAAAAGGGATGGGAATAATAAACCTTGGGCCGATGCCACTGCCGGGGTCTTGGTGACCAGAACTCATGGACCACACCAAGTAAAGCGCTATGGCACAGAGGCCAAAAGCAGTGGTCAGGCTAAACTGCGAGCCCTGTACACTTGTCCATAGCTCCTTGGAGCCTCTGCGCTCTGCAAGGCCACCTGCCTGCTGTGCCTCGCTCCCACCTGGGCACCACTGCGGAGGAAGTCGTTCAAAAGACATCTGCTGGATGGCTGGCCAGACCGCGGCCCGCTCGAGGACTGTTGGCCTCTCTGCTGTGGGGCTGTCTCATGTTTGTGGGCACAGGAGGGGGCCGACAGTGGCCTCGATGCCTGACAGAGCTTCCCAAGAGGCAGAAAGTCTTTGAACAGCCTGAAACGTCTCAAAACCTGTCTGGAAACCATGAGATGGGAAAGAAGGATGCACGTGTGGAAAGGGAGAAGAACCTTCCAAACACCTCTCCACTACAAGGGCGGTGATAACATCTTGACCTGAAATCAAGACCCAGAGACCAGAGGCCGGAAACCAGAGACTCTGGAAGGATGGAGGAAGTACTTCTCGGAAGAATGAGCTCCCCAGCAGCACCGTGAAGCCCCCGAGCCCCCTGCAGGTGTGTGCATTTGGCATGCGGTCTGAGAGGGCGTGCAGAAGGAGCCGAGAAATGTCTGTGGATATTGGGGTCTGTCCTGGCCCTGACCTCGGACAGCTTCCTCCTAGCACAGCCCTGGCTGGTCTTAGGTAGGACAGGAGTCTTCCCAAGGAGAGGGCCGGCTGACGCTGGGGCACGCTGCAGCAGACACCCTGGAATGAGGCAGGGCCCGAAGGCCAGAGCGGCCCCGAGCAGCCCCAGAAGCCAGCACTGCCTTCGTAGCGTGAAAGCCGGCTGGACTCAGGCAGGCGCGAGTGCCCAGCTCTCTGCCCTCGTGTTCCAGAGGAGCGATGGGCTTTCTCTACCGGGAGCCGGGGCAGCGAGACCACTTCCAGGCTTCGCCCTGGTCCTCGGCATAGAGCCGAATGCCTTACGTCGGCACACGAGGTCTGTTTACCAGCCTGAGCACCTGCCCAGAGCGGCCACACGACTGCAGTGAAGGCACGAGTGGCCGCGGCCCAGCATGGACTGGGCTCTCGGAAGAACACTCCAGCCTGGTCCCTCGGACGGACGGACTGGAGCCGAACCTGAATGCCCTTCCTGACCGGGCGGGGCGGGGGGCGCTCCCTCCCTCACCCCAGCGTCTGCTCCATCCTCCCTGCCTCTTCTGAGCCCGGCTCTCCTGAGCTGGGAGAGCAGAGCCGGGTCTGTCTCGTGTGTGTGGGCATGAAGATGGCCAGCAGTGGCCATGGAGCCCCATCCGACGAGCCGCGGTAGGCCTGAGCCCAGGGTAGGGCCCACCGTCCCTGACGTGGGATGCCCGAGGTCGCAGGAAGTTACCTCCTCGGCCCTCACTGGCAGCCGGCTTCACCTGGATCGGACGACTCATCTGAAAGACATTGGACCAGCACGCCCATTCAGCGGGGCTCCCGGCCGGCCCCGATTTCCCTCCCTTCGTATCTGTGGTCACCACCGCCCCAGCGGAGTGTCGGTTTCCCCAGGACCCCTTCCTCCATCGGCAGTGGAGCAGGGGCTGGGAGGCAGGAAGCCGGGCGAGCGGAGGGCAGCCATGGACTCTGGGCCCCTGGCTCCTGGCCATTCTGGAAGGCTTCCCGTGAGAGGCGCTGGGTGGCAGGTGGCCCTGACGCTGCACATTTGTGCCTCGCTGACATCGAGACTGAAACACCGTCATGGAGATTTAAACAGCCGGGGCCCAGCGTCGTGGGACCGCCCCGACCTGCCCTCCGTGGGAAAAGCCACCCTCTCTCACGGCAGTGTGCACGGGGAAAGGAGCCCCAAGCCTCTGCATCACCACGGGCCCCACCCTCCCCCGTCCCTCGCAGGCTCCCTTCCCCTGAGGATACTCGAGGTCCCAGGCATCGTGCTCGGCCCTGGCTCGTCTCCCTCGTCCCAGTCTTCCGGGACAGTCTCACCCACGGGGGTGACTCCGACTTCTGTGTCTCCAGCCCCCTCTGCTGCGCCTTGGGCCCACGTCCCCAGACGTCCCCGGACGTCCCAGCCAGGAAGTCCCCAGGACACCACTCGGCACACCTAAACCAGAGCCCGTCCTTGTGCCCGGACCTGACTCTCCTGGCCACCCGAGCTGTGAAACTGGAGGGCGGCTGGCAGCCCCCCCTGCCCCCCACTGCCGTGTACCTCGGGGGCTCCCAGACGGGGGCGAGGACCACCTGGGAGCCACAGCGGACGCGCGAGTTGGGGCTGTGTCATTTGAAAGAGCTCCTCGGTGATCTCCGTATGGACCCGCCACGCCCTCCCCAGCCACCCTGAGGGAATTCGTGACTGAACCCCCACCTCACCTTCCTCTCATGGGTGTCGTGGGGACCACATGAGGTAATGGGGACGCAATAGGTCTTTGGAAACTGCCAGGAGCTGGGTGCGTGGGGCGTGAGGAGTTGTTGGGGGCAGAGGTGAGTGCCGGGAGGAGAGGACGGCGGCCTCCCTGCATGGACGGAGGGGTGCTGATGCCCATCTGGCCTGAGCAGGCGACGGGCTGACCCCTCCCTTCAGGAAACGCACTGCTCCTGCACCAATCAGGGGCCACTCCATCTCCTACCAACGTGCTTGTTGCCGAGACAACAGGCAGCTTCCTGTTGCCATAGCCACAAGTGCTACCCGGTAACCATGGTAACGCCCTGGCAGTCACAGTTGAGCAATTTCCTTTGGATCAAATTTGGGAGTGAGAGGGGTGGGGAGAACTTATTTTAAAAGAGAGAGAGAGAGAGAGCGAGCGAGCGACAGGAAAGGAACACAGGCCACCCTGAAGCAGCACGAGCCCCCGGGGCTCGGACACACCCACTGCGGGGTGGAGCGCCAGGGTGTCCCAGGGTGCGGCTGGAGGCCCAGACACCCACAGGACCCGGGCTGCAGCTAGAGAGGATGACCGGCCCATCCCAGCAGGGCAGGCAGGCTGGCCAGGTCTGGACTGGCCTGGACTCAGCCCTGAGCACAGGCACCTGTGACAGCGAGGGAGAGACTGACGGACAGAGCCGTGGAGTGCGCAGACACAGGAGCGATGAAGAGACAGGCAGACGGAAATGAGAGACAGACAGACCCGGACCAGGGCGAGGAAGGAGTTCCTGAGGGGGGGGAGGAAATGAGGGCCAAGGCAGAGGCAGGGAGGAGCCTGTCGGGGGAGGTGAGCGAGGGCGGAGGCCTGGCTGGGGGCAGTGGGGTGACCGAGGCTATCATTATTTTATCAGTTCTTAAATAGATCCTGAGAATTTCTCTCCAGAGCCTAGAGTGACGAACACGGGTGACAGCAGCGGTTTCCATGGCAGCTGCCTCCTGGCTGGGTTTCCCGGGAGATGTTGCTCACTGGTGCTCGGAGACGCCCCTTGCCCTCCACCACCCTCTAAGGAGAGGGGACACTGAGTGGCACATCTCCCAAGGACCTGGCCAGGGCAGGGGCTGCAGAGGCTGGAGGCCCCGGCATGCAGCCAGCATTTCCCGAGGCTGCAGTGAGCCCCAAGAGGGTCCCCTTTAAGGGACAGTGGTGACCTAGATGGGGACCTCTCCTGTCTGGCTCCCAGAGGAAGAGATGATGCCACCGTCCTGAGCCCACTGAGTGCCAGGCCCCTGCAGGGCACTGCATTGCCCCTTTCAGTCATGCTGCAAGGTAATACCCACGCCCCACACTGCAGATGGGGACGCCGAGCCCGCAGCTTAAAGCCGAGATTGCAGGTGGCTAAGTGGTCGGGCTGGGATCTGCCCCAGGTCTGTGTAATTCTGAAGCCCTTCAGTTTTGCATCATGCTGCCCACCTCCATTCTTTAACTCCCCACTCCCTGCCCCCAGGCACTTGTGCTCTCTGGAGAGAGAGAGAAGAGAGACGTGAGAGAGAACCGCCATGGGCACAGTCACACCACATTCCCTGCTCCTTGGGGCCAGTACTTGAACTGTGCAGTGGGCTATGTGTGATCCACGTCGTAACCACCAGGTCTGGGGCTGGCCCTTAAGTCTATTCTTAAGACATTAACACAGGGCATAGACATTAATGCAGGTAGTGTAGTGGTTAAGGTGCTGGATTCTCACATGGCCGACTGCGGTTTGAGTCCTGGATCTGGTGGCTTGCTTTCTCATTTTCCCTCTCTCTGTCTCTCTCTGGTGAATTAAGAAAATAACAACAATAATAAAATTAATAAAAATAAAGTAAAATCAATTAAAAAAAAAAAGACAAGAGACCAGCAGATGGTGTAAAGGTTAACACTGCTGGACTCCCATGTAGTCGACCACAGTTCAGGTCCTGAACTCGGCAGCTAAAACTCACATCGGGCACTTGTGCGTGTGTGCCCAAAATCTCAAGAGAAGACTGAATTAGAAGGGATTGAGGTGTGGCCATCACCCGGGGGGGGGTAGGGTGGTGGTGATTTCTTGCTTTCTGTCTCTCTGGTGAGCGCACACACCCTACAAGCAAAAATCTCTATCTAAAATAAAACAATAATAATAATACTAAAATTAATAAAAATAAATAAAATTAAATAAATAATTCTTTTTTAAAAAAGACATGAAGCAGATGGCATAATGGTTATGTTGCTGAACTCCCACATACCACTGCAGTTCGAGTCCTGGACCTGGCGGCTTAAAACTCACACTGGGTGCATGTGCATGTGTGCCCAAAATCCCAAGAGAAGAATGGAGGAGAGGGGATTGTGGCGTGGCCATCCCCCATGGGGGTGATTTCTTGCTTTCTGTCTCTGCAGCGAGTGTATGCACCTTATGGCAAAAATCTAAAAAACAAGGACATTAACACAAACAGGTAGAGGGGCCAGGGCTCTGGGGGAGGCCAAGGCTGTGGGGAGCTCACTCAGGCGCAGCTTCACGAAGGCAGTGGCGTCTGCCGTGGGCCTTGCAGGTCTGGAGTCATCAGCTGTGTTCAGATAGCGGGAGAGGCAGGGCCCGGGTGAGCCCTGGCCTGGCTGCGGTGTGGCCAGGGAGCTGCCCGTCTGAAGGAGCACGGTTCTGGTGAGCGTCTGGCGTAGGAGAGCTGCCAGCGTGGGGCAGACTGGTTGAGTGATGGGGCGGCTGCAGCCCTGGCTCTGTCACTAGCAGCGCCCGTCAGGTCTCTGAGCCTCGACGTCCAAGTCCGCACAAGGGGGAGTCGCAATCCTACTTCCAGGCTGAGTGAACCGGCAACGGCTGCATCTCGGTAGGTGCGCGGATACCATGAGTTTGTGTGAATTAGAAAGTACACGCTGGCCAGCTCAGGGCGGGCTGTGAAAACCACGTCAAGAAATGGGCCTTAACTACGCTCTTGCTGTCGTGGTTGAGGTGCTGACTCGGGCATGGCCAACCGGGCCAACCTCAGACTGAGTCCCAGACGGATGCCCAAGGGAAAAGATGTCGCCCACGAGCTGGGAGTCAGGCCAGTAAGGGGGCCCTCTGGGTCCCAGAAGGCAGGCTGGACTTGGGTCTCCCCCTCTCTAGGCGGATTCTGGAGCTTAGAGCTTGCCCCAAATCTCAGGAGAACGGAAGAGAAGCGATTGAGGTGTGGCCACCCCCGGGGGGTGATTTCTCATTCTGTCTGTTTCTACTTCTCTCTCCAGTGACTACGTGTGCCCTGTCACAAAAATATCTCTCTCAAAAAAAAAAGACCTTGACGGACCCCGGATTTCAGAAAGGCCCTTGTCTCGGGTTGAAGTAGGCTACTGATGCCTCAAGGGCTGCTCTGTGACTCTGCCCCCTCCCGCCCGTAGAACCCCAGCCAGAGTGTTTTCTGGGCTGGAAGCTCCTGCGGGCACAGCAGGCTTGCACCCATGGAAAGGCACTCCCCAACCCCGGGGACGAGTGAGAAGAAACGTGCCCTGCCTCCCACAGGGGCAACGCGGGAGACCCTGTCTGAAGGAAGGGTGAGCGGGGCAAGCCTGTGGTCCCCGCAGCCTGGGACGCTGAGGCCAGAGATCGTAGCAAAGCAAGACCCTGTCCGCAAAGTGAAAGAACACGCCCTTCTGCGGGAGCGGCTCCGTCAACCGCTGGGTTTCGGCTCCCAGCTGTCTGTGCAGGACACGACCCGATCCGCAACGGCAGTGCCCTCCGCTACGTCCTGACCGCCTCCGTCCCAGTGCTGGGGGAGGGACGGGTTCCCAAGGGAAGGGGTATCTTGGGCCTCCCCCTGTTTAGGCGGACTCCGGGCTTAGAGCGAGGCCGAGGCTTTGACAAGTGTCTCTGGCCTTCTGAGAAGAGCTACAGGAGGTGGGAGCCCCGCAGGGCAGATGGCAGGTTGGAGGGAAGTCCTGAGGGTGACAGTCAGGGGCAGGGGCCAAGTGGCGGGGCACGGGGGAGAGCGGGTCTCAGTCTACCAGGTCCCAGACGTTTCCTCTGGGGTCCCGGCGTTCTCTCTTGGGGCTGACCCAGCCATTCCTGGTCCCACAGTTGGAGCCCAGACTGAAGTCTTGCCCCTGCCTGTCCAGCAGGTGGCAGCTGTGCCCGGGACCCAGAGCCTGCCAGGGCTGGCACCACCTCCCTCCACGCTGGCCGCTGAGGCCAGGGGACTCAGTTGCTGCTGCCCCTGGCAGGCGCAGAGGAAAGATCGATGGCGTGGACGGTGCCAGGGCCGGCCAGCACAGCCATTGATTTGTGTTTAGGAGAAAATGAAATATTAATTTCCACTTTGTTAGGCTGGGGAGGGTGAATAAAGCCGGCCCTGCAGGACCAGAGGAAGCCAAGCCATGCTGGGGTCCTGCAGATAGGAGGGAGGGAAGGAGCGGACCTCCCAGTCTCCATCCTCCCAGAACCAGGGCCCTTCTGCCGCCGCCGGCTCCAGTGAGCATGCTGTGGCTAAGTGAGCGAGTCCCGAGCCGGGGCAGCCGGCTCGAAGCCCGCACTTCCCACGAGGACCTGCATGGCCTTGGGCAAGTCGCTTGGTTTTCATGACTCAGTTTCCTCCTGAAAACAGGAGTACCATAAACTTCTTCGTGGAGGGTAAGGAGCCTTCAGAGCACGGACATGCTCGGCACAGCGGGGCGATCAGTGTTAGGGTTCTGCTCTTCTCCCCCACATGAATGGCCATAACGAATGACGACATCTCCCCTCTTTTTTTTTTTTTTTTTTGGCTAGAGGGCACGTGCACTTACTGAAGAGAGACGCAAAGGGAGTGAGAGAGGGGGAAAGTGAGAAACTGCCCCCTGGAGAAGATGGCCAAGCCCTAATCCCTTCTCCTGTGTTCTCCTCTTGGGATTTTGGGCATGCACACATAAGCGCCTGGTGTGTTTTCCAAGCTGCCAGGTCCAGGACTCGAACTGTGTACTCGGCCAACATGGGTTCCAGCTGTTGTTACTACTGCTGCTACGATGGTCACCAGCTAACCCGTCTTGCGTGTTTACTTTCTGCTAAGAAGTATGCCAGTTCTCCTAGTACTCGGGGCTTCGCGGCCCCTATCTCGGGTGCCCTCGTCCTCCTAGAGCCCCCGGTACCCTCGTCACACGGAGGACGCCCTGTGGCTCTTTGAGGAGGGGTTTATTCCTCCTAAGGTTCATCTGTTTTTCTAGCACCTCCCACTTGCTTACAGGGTAACACCCAAACCCCTCCTTCAGCCTGAGGCTCCTGTATCCGGCCAGCCTTCTGCACAGCCCCAGCCCATGCGACACCCACCTGTCCCCCCCCGTCTCCCCACTGTCACCTGTGTTTCCCGCGTGGGTCATTCTGGCTGTCTCACCAACCCCGCTCTAGCTGCGGAAGCCATTTGCTCCCAGGGGAGAAGAATGACGACTGCCCTTCAGGCCTCCTCCTGCTAAGCTGCCATCTCTACCTCTGCCCCTGGTCACCAGCTGCCCGTGCCGAGTGCTCGTTTTCTACCAAGCGCTTTACGAGGCTGAGCTCCGCCAGCCCCTGCGACAACCCCAGTCCAACTGCAGAGGCAGGAGACGGGCTGTGGCAAAGATGGCCCCAGATCACACGGCGGGGCGGGGCGGGGCGGGGGTGGTGTGGAGCCACGCCCAGGTCTGTCTGACTCTGGCACGGGCACAGCGCACCCACGACGGTAGAAGGTCGGTGTTAGGCCCTGAGCCGTAAGAGGGAGGCTCTTCTTGCTCCAGTCACCAGGATTCATTCTAGAATCTGACACCCCGTAAATGGCTCAATCAGTTCCTGGCAAAGCTTGCCCTGTTGTGGACAGCTGCGATTCAGAGACATGACTTCTTCATCCAGAGTTCAGACCAGCGTCTATTCCTCACACACCTCAACCCTGATCCTGCCTTGTGAGCCCCGCCATGGAAAACCAAATGGCTCTTCAGCACCTGAAGGCCCCCCAACAGAAGGTTCTCTGTGCCAGGCCGCTGCAGGCTGCTCGGCCCCACTCTAGCCAGTGAGCCAGGTGTTGGCATAACTCCGCACAGCAGGAGTCCGAGCAGTGCGACCAGACCAGGGACACGGAAGTGCTGAGTGGCAGAACCGGATTCAAATCCAGGCCCCTGAGTCCCTAAAACCAGGCTCTCCACGCTGTGGCTTCTGTACTAAAGTCCCACTAAACCCTGTCTTCTCCGGCGAAGAGGCCCCACTTCCTTCCAACTGTCACCCGTGATACTTTTGTGTCTTCACTCCCTCCTGGTCTCTGATAGGCTGATGACCCGCTTAAGTCTGGGGCCCAGAACTAGACATCGGTGCTGGCCCGGTCCGGCTGTGACGTCTGAGCAGTGCTCCTGTTCAAGACACACCGCTCCCGACAGGAGTGGGCTGTGCATCCTCTACACGGGGTGGCCCTGCTGGTGCCTAGTGAACCCCACTTCTCGCTACCACATGGTCAATAGGTTCCCCTTTGCTCTCGTCCAGTGACTGAGCACCAGCCAACACCAGCCCAGGTACCACTGGTGGCCACGGCCTGGCTGCCCACGAGGCAAGCATTTGGCATGCAGAGGGAGACGGTGATTTGGGTGAGTCGAGTCACCATGAAGCTATGACAGGAGGACCAGAAGGAGGCACCACCAAGGACCCTAGGATGAGGGGATGGGGTGCAGCCCAGCAGGGCCTCTGCCCACGTAGCTGCGTGTGTGCTCACACTAGTGAGCAATGACACCTGGAGCCATGGTGTGAGCCAAAGTGAACCAGTCCTAGCTTATCCCACAGCAGCGATGCCTTTCTAAGATATGGGCTTACGGGCCCAGCAGGTGGCATGGTGGTTAAGGTGCTGGATTCCCACGTGGCCAATTGCAGTTCGAGTCCCGGACCTGACAGCTTGCTATTTCACTTTTCCTTTCTCTCTTTCTCTGGTCAAATTAGAAAATAATAATAACAAATAAAATTAAATAAATAACTAATTCTTAAAAAACAAAAACAGCATTGGACATTTGGCTCAGGGAGCTCAAGCCTACTTCTTGGGTATGGAAGACTAAGAATAACAGAGAATCGGCTGCTGTTCAGGGCCCAAATAAGATCTCTCTAGAACAATGACTCTCTGGTCTCGGTCCCAGCCCGGCCCCACGCTGCTCTGGCATGCACACGGTGTTGCCCCGCCTGGGCGGCCCCCCCAGCCCTGGTGCACTTACCCCCGGCAGGGTCTTCTGCTCGTGCAGTGCACTCTGGGCCTTGAGAGCAGAGTCCCGGGCGCAGTAGGTGAGGAAGGCACAGCCTGCGGAGGGAGAGGCTGGCTCAGGGGGGCTCCCGAAACCCAACCACGCTCCGGGAAAGGCCCCACGGGGTTGGAAAGCTCTGGGCCACTCTCCTTTCAACAAAGGCACTGCTGCTGAGCAGCATCCTCTGCCTCCCGCCTTCTCTGAATGGCGGGGCCTGTGTCCGAGGCTCTGGCTTCCTCTCAGTGCCCCGGCCTCCTGCCCAGGACACTGCATACCCACGCCCCATCACATGCCCACAGAGTCCCATGTCTCCCCGCCCCACTCCACCATCGTCCTGCGGGGTTTAAACCCCCTACACAGCTTTGCCGTCATCTTTAACCCAGACCCCCCCTCCTTTTGGGATCCAGACTCACGAAGTGGCCCAGGATTGGCCTCAATTCCTTCCCAACTCAGTTTCAGATGAGAGGAAGCAGAAGGGGAAGAGGAGGTTGGGGTCCAACGGAAGGACCCCACGGCTCCTTTCTAACAGCCCCCCCAGGTGTGAAGCTGGGAATGGACTGATTTGAGGCTGAAGATAAGACTTCCGTGGGCTCCCAGGGACTCCCAGTTCTATCCAAGGAACTTGATCTTTCCACACTCCCAAGGCTTTAAGATAGGGCCTTTTATTTTATTTTTAAAATTTGCTAGCGAGTGCATGCACTCCTGGACACAGAAGACAGAGAGAGAGACAGAGAGAGAGGAAGCCCCCGAGGGAATATGGTCACGCTGCAACCCCTGTTCTCAACCTTTCCCTGCCGTCGGGATCGGGGCATGTGTGCACACGTGCCTGGCACGTTTCCCAAGCTACTGGGTCCAGGACTCCAAGCATGCAGTCAGCCGTGTGGGATCCTGCTGCCTTAACCTCACCATAAGTTGGCCCAGTGGGGCCTTTTAAAGGGTTATTGTGCCCCAAATAGGGCTTCTTGGAAAGGGCTAGCAGGGGGCCAGCACAGGGCATGGAGGTTCGGGTGGCTGCCTCCCACATGGCCAGCTGCTCAGTTCGAGTCCTGGACCTGGTGGCTTGAAAAACACGTGTGTATTTGTGCCCCAAAATGCTGAGTGGAGTGTGGAGAGAGGATTACAGCACAGCCATCCCCTACCCCCCGGGGGGTGCTCTCTTACTTTCTCTCTCTCTGTGTCTATCTCTGGGAAGAACACATGTCTTATAGCTAAATAAATAAATAGACCAGCAGATATGAGGCAGGGCTGGGGTCTGCTTGAGCCAAAGGTCAGGTCCACCCCTCTTCATCCAGTCTTAGCTGGCCTGTTAGAAAGTGCAGAGGCAGGGATTGTGTATTTTTGCTGGAGGGTGCATACACTCACTGGAGAGAGAGAGAGAGAGAGAGACAGAGAGAGAGAGAAAGCACCCCCGGGGGGGCTGGCCATACCACAGTCCCCACGCCTCCATTATGGTCTTGAGACTTTGGGCATGCCCGGCATGTTTGTTAAGCCAGCGGGTTTGGAAGTCGAACTGCACAGCCTGCCATGTGGGATCCACTGCCCTAACCACCAGGCCACGGGCCGGCCCCAGGACCTTTTCCTTTCCAATAGTCACTGAGCATCATTCATTGAGGAGGTGTTCACTGAATACCTTCTTATTACAGTGGGGGTTGTGATGGTCTTGGGGATAGAGCAGCGACAAGACACACATTTCCTGCCCTCCTGGGATTCAATACCAAGCCATGGGAAAATGTAACTGAGTTCCAAGAGCTGGACAATGTCTCACAAACAACAGAGTCCTCAAGAATAAAGTGACAAAAAATATAAAAACCTGAGTCAAGAATTTGGTTCTAGGGACCAGCAGTTAGCGTAATGGCTATGTCTCTGGACTCCCATGTAGTCAGCTGCGGTTCGAGTCCCGGACCTGGTGGCTTAAACTCACGCCGGGCACGTGTGCGTGCGTGCCCAAGATCCCGCCCGAGAGGAGAATGGAGGAGAAGGGATTGCGGCGTGGCCATCCCCCCTGGTGGGTGATTTCTCGCTTTCTATCTCTCTGTCTCTCTCTGTCTGGCGAGCGCACGCGCCCTATAGCAAAAACCTCTCCAAAATAAATAAATAAATAAATAAATAAATAAATAAATAAATAAAAAGAATTTGGTTCTGAGGACATGGAGAGAAGCCAGGGTGCTTACAGGTTAGTGAAGGGGCAGAGAGGCCGGGTGGGGTGCTTGAGTCAGGTCACATATGTAGCCTGGGACGCCCCAGCTGGCTTGGAACTTTTTCTTAAGAGCAATGGAGAGTCACCCAAAAGTTTTAAGCAGGGCTGTGAAGGAATAAGACCTGTTTCTCTTTTGTTTGGATTTCTTAAAGAGCCTTCTGGGGCCAGCTGGTGGTGTGGTGGTTAAGGCTGCTAGATCCCATGTGGCAGCGGTGTGGTTCACGTCCCAGCCTCAGTGGCCTCAGAAACACATGAGGTACGTGTGCGTGCGTGCCCAAGATCCCGAGAGGAGAACAGAGGAGAAGGGACTGCCACATGGCCGTCCTCCTTGGGGGATGCCCTCTCACTTTCTCTCTCTCCTGTGGAAAATTCAGAAAAAAAAAAAAAAAAGTCTTTTGAAATTAGGGAGAAGGACTGTAAAAAAGCAGATGTGGGAAGCCATTAGGAGCTTGGCGCTGTTTTCCATTTAGACCTCAGCAAAACAGAAAGGACCCGTAAGTTGGGTGGATTCTCAGCCATTCACTGAGTTATGGACCTTAGAGAACTCCAAGGCCAACCTCTTCAATCAGGAGGAAAATGGAGGCCCAGAGAGTATGCCAGTGGCGGGGCGGGATTTGAAATTTCCTAACTCCCAAGGCTGGGGTATTTTTCAAAGCTCTCTGGCTGTCTCCCAGAGTCCTAGCCATCAAAGGGGTTGAGTCACTCTGAGTTTTGGATGTCACTGTTGCTGGGGAGCGGGAGGGAAAGATGTTGACCGAGAGACCCTTCACAGTCGATGCAAAGCTACACTTGCCTTGGAGAGTTGTGAGCTGGTGTGGGAATAAACCACCAAACGTCTGACTCTGCTTACGTCCTGCTGTCTCCTGCCACCAAGCCATATCATCTGTCATCAGAAGCAGGCAGGGGGGCTGTATGAAAGGCGGAGGGTCCCACCTGCTACCTAAAGGATCCCCATATAGATTAGTCATGATAGGGACGGGAAAATGGAGAGATGGAAAGACAGAGAAGATGGCTTGACCGATTAACGCATAGAGAGAGGAGTTGAGACTGCTAGTGTTTGGGTGAGAAGAGTGAGAATGGAAGGTATTCTATATGCTTCCCTACTGTACAGATACCCTGCAAAGATTAGCTTTGAACTTACATACTGAATCAATGTCTGGAAAACAAGAAAATAAGTTTTTGTAGATGAATGGACAGACACCCAGGCAGGCAGCCAGACTGCACTGGAAAGAATCTGATGGTATAGTCTTGTCTTTTAATGCCCCCTTTGGCATAACCCTGCCCAGAGGACCCCAGCCCCAAACCTCCTACGTTCGAAGGCCCAGGAGCCTCCAAGGCCTCCCTGTTGAGAAGAGGCCACGGTCTGAGTCCGCTGTCAGCCCTTAGGTGTGGATCTTTAGCTGTAACCCTGTAACTCCTCTCTTAGGAAGGTCACAGTGGACAGCTGGTGGCCCTTCCTCATCAAAAACCTGAAAACACAGCATGGGGGTGGTGGGTGGAGCTACGGATGCTCCTCAAATCACTTCCCCTCCCCCCGCCCATGCGCATCACATGATGCTGGCTCCTCTACTCCAGCCCGGCCTGGACAGACTTTCCTGGATGTAAACAAGCCTCCTCCCTCTCTGTACAGGAAGAAAGGGGCGTGGCTGGAGAAAACCTGGGTGCTGTCTCTGCTGTGAGGACAGGGGAAGATGTGCCTCTCCTGCCTGACCCCCCCGAGGAGTCCTCTGGTCAGGGACCAGCCTGGGAGGGAGGAAAAGCAGGTCATGAACGAAGCCGGAGGAGCCAAGGAGGGCCCACGTGTGGGCGTTAGTGAGTGAAGGCAGTGTGGACACAGCTGAGGGGACCTAAGAGACAGGGGACACAGAGCAGTGGGGATTCCCTGCTCAGAAGAGGTAGGGGGTGTTGGGGTTCTGGCAAAGGGTGGGAGAGATCTGGCTTACTGTCAAACATGAGGCACACGTTTGTACCCCAGAGCCTCTCGGGAGGTCGGGTTGTGTGGGTTGGACAGGCCTGTGTTCTTAAGAAAGGAGAGCCTGGGCCCATGAGGTTCTGGTTGGGCTCTGGGGTTGGCTGGACTCCGAGGGAGAGGACCAGCAGGCGCAGGGCAAGTTGAAGCTGTGCACGTGTATGGTTAGGCCTGAGTGGGGTGGCCTCCGACAGGGTTCGCAAGTGTCAGGTCCAGGGTTTGGGAGGTCGCGGGTGTTGACAGAGGAAGTGGAGTAAGTTTCCGAATTCCAGGATGTGGGATGTCTGGTGGGAGGGGTGGCAGAGAGGTCCAACTGCGAGGTGGGGACTGGGTTGGGAGACAGCGGGAGCTATCTGGAGGTTGGGGCGAGCAGGTCAAGGGACCACGGTAGGCTAGAGAGAGGGTGTAGGAGGGAATTCTGGGCCGGGGGCTGTGCGATGGGGCGGGGGCTGGGCAGAGGGGGCTGGTGTCCGACGGTGTTGGACTGGTTCTAGGTGGGCCGAGGGCCGAGGTGGGGCTGGCGCTGGGGCTGGGTTCGGGCCGCACTCTGGGATGGGGCTGGGCTGGACTGGGCTGACCCCGCGCACCTTTGTGGAGGCCGGTGAGCCGGTCCTTCAGCACCGTCAGCTCGTAGATGCGGCCGAACTCCTCGAACAGCGGCTTGAGGTCCTGCTCGTCCAAGCCCCGCGGGATCTGCCCCACGAAGAGCTTGATGGCGTCGTGGTCCTTCATGGGCACGGCGGGACCCGGGTTCAGCCCGCTCATGCCGACGCCGCTGTCCGCGGTGCTGAAACCCAGGCGCGGGCCGGGGCCGGCGGGCGGCGCAGACCCTCCGGGCGCCGCGGCCATGTCCCCGCCCGGTCCGCCCTCCCGCCGGTCCCGCCGGTCCCGCCGTCCCCTCCCTGGACCAGTGGCGAGGGCCAGGGGAGGGGGCGGGGCCGGGCGGCGCGGGCGGGGGGCTGCCCAGGGGGCGGGGTCCGGGGCGAGGGCGTCAAGGGGGTGGGGCGGCCGGGAGGGGCGGGGCCGGGGGCGGGGCGGGCCCGGGCCGGGCGGCGGGACGCTGGGGTCCGGCGGAGGTCCCCGCGCCGCGCTCGCTGGGCTCCCGCCCGAGCTCTCCCGGAGCCGAGCCCCGAGCCCCAGCCCCCGTGCTTGGTGACGTCAGACAGCTGGCCGCCGAGTCTACGCAAATGATTTGCATAATGAGGAAGCGGCGGCCAATCAGAGGGGGCGTTGACCGAGCTCGGCCGGGGCGGGCGGGGCGGCCGGGCTCACGCGCTCCCGCTCGCCATGGCAACCGGACCCTCGGACGCCGCGAGTGTGCGAGTGTGTGCGGGCGTGGCCGCGGGTCGTGCGTGTGCGGCCCGGGCCGCGCGAGGGGAAGGCGCGTCGTCATGCGTGCTGTCTGCGGGAGCGCAGCGCCGCCGTCCTCGCACTCGGCACACAGGCGCGCGGGCACCGCCCCTCCCGCCGCGCGAGCGTTTCCTGCGGGGGTGGACGGGGATGCCTCGGGCCCGCCCTGCCCGCCAGCCCCGCGCTGGGTCCTGGGCGCCTCCCGCCCTGAGCTTCGGACGCGTGCTCTCCCCGCATCCTGCGAAGGACAGCGTGGAACAAACACACGGCAGCACGCCCTGCGCACAGACTCCTCCCCAGGGAACCAGGGAACTTACGCTGGCCGTGTTTACGCAGCACCAGGTGCCCGCTGCTTCCCAGCTCTGCGAGCTCCGCTAGGCTAGCCTCCTTTTCCGGAGAAGGAAGCTGAGGTTCTGAGCGAGGGCCGAGGAAGGTAGGGCCAGGCCAGGCCCTGGCATTTGCTGAGCTCAGGACAGGGAGTCGACAGTACTGCATGTCTTGACGATTAAAAGCTATACCTAAAATTACAATTCGTAAGTGAAGTATGCTCGCCTCTTATCTTCACAAATTACACAAATACATTTTGTTTGTAGTAACAAAAGTGAAAAGTATATGTAAAGATGTGCTCTTTGTACAACTGGAAGTTGGCAAACTATCAGAGCGGATGGGATTTCATGACTCTCGCACATATTTACTCTCCTAATGGGCCAGTGATGTTTGCATACACTAAAGATACATAATTCATACATATTTAATGTATGACATTTTTTTCTTGACTCTTTCAGTAAAATCGTTAATTATATTGTCTTAATAGAGTTTTTGTCCCCCTTACTGCCAGAGTGCATTCGTGCTTACCAGGAAGAGGCAGAGAGAGGAAGAGAGGGAGGAAAGTGCTCCCCCCACCCAAAGCTGCAATGTGATTGGTTGCGTGGTCACACTGCAGTCCCTTTTCCTCCATTTCTCCAGCCTGTCGAGATTCTGGGCATCCGTGTGTATGCACCAACCCAGCATGTTTTTCAAACCTCTGGGTCTATACAGAGCAGGTCCTGCGAGGTCTGGCTCCCTTAACCATTATGCCAAGGGGCTGGCCTTTAATAGAGATTTTAACACTACTTTTGTCTATGGATTATTCCAAGAAACTGCTCAAGAGCAGCAGTTGCAACAAGTCATTAAAAAAAAAAAAATTATTGGGCCAGCAGCTGGCATAATGGCTATGTTGCTGGGCTCCTATGTAGTCAACCACGGTTGGAGCCCTGGACTCCGTAGCTTAAACTCACACCGGGCACGTGTGCATGTGTACCCAAGATCCCGAGAGGAGAATGGAGAAGGGATTGCGGCTCACTTTCTGTCTCTGTCTCTGTCCTTCTGGCGAGTGCATGCGCCTTATAGCAAAAACCTCTCCAAAAAAAAAATTATTCAAGCAATTCAGAAATAAATCATGATTTTAAAAAGTATTTTTCTCCCTTAACAAGAAGTTACTCCGAAAAAAAAAAAGTTACTCTGTGTAATTAATTGATTATAAAATGGCTTACAGAGCATTCCACTTTCATTCAGTTCTTTGTTTTTGTTGTTGTTTTTAACTTACTCAGATTTCCTCTTTGACTCATGAATTATTTACAAATGCATTGTTTGGTTTCCAAGTGTTTGGAGATCTAGCTGTTTATCTGTTACTGATTTCTAATTTGAATCCATGTGGTCAGAACTCTGTATGATATTAATTCTCTTACACTCGCTGAGGTTTGTTTTGTTGCTCTCAACATGGTGATATCTTGTTGATATTTGAAATATTTCGTTGGTGTTTGAGAAGAGTGTGTTCTGCTGTTACTGGGTAGCACACCCTCTAAACACAAATTACATCGTATTGCTTCATGATGTCCCATGTGCTTGCAGGTTCGTGTCTAGTTGTCTCATCAATTGTTGAGAGCAGAGTGTTAAATTTCCAACTGTAATTGTGAATTTGGCTATTTCTCTTTTCAGTTCTTTTAGTTTTTACCTCTCATATTTTGCGGTTTAGGGCATGTAAATTTAAACTTGTGATATCTTCTTGGTGGAGTAACTTTTTTCATGTCAATTCTGGTTTTGGTAAACTTCTTGCTCTGAGAACTATGCTTTCTTTTGATGAATGTTTGGAGAGCAATTTTTTCCCCCGTTATTTTACTTTCAACCTATCCATATAGGTATATTTACATGAGTTTTTGGGGCTGGCAGGTTATGGTGGTGGTAAAGGCAGTTGGATTCCCACAGGGCTGACTGCAGTTTGCCTCCCGGACGTGGCGGCTTGCTTTCTCACTTTCTTTCTCTCTCTCTCTGGTCAACTTCAAAAATAAATAAATAGATAAATAAAGCTCGGGTCAAAATGACAAGCAGGCTAGCCGTTTCAGCATCAGGTCGGCAGTTGGGTGGTATTGGAAAATGGTATTACAATGTTGCAGGGTTTAATAAACTGGGGTTGATGCGAGATGATACAATATTTGAGAATGTAGGTGTGAAGGAAGCCAGAAGACTTCCTGCGAACCTTTATAATGACAGCATGTTTCGCATTCAGAGAGCCCTGAGCCTGACCATCAGGGAGCAGATCTTGCGTAAAGAGCAATGGACAAAACGCGAGGAGGATCCTTTCTACCTTGAACCGTATCTGAAGGAGGTTATTCAGGAAAGAAAAGAGAGAGAAGAGGGGCCAAAGAAGTCACTAGGTTGCCACTGTGGATACGGTTCTCTTTAAAGTATTTTTATGAAGTTGGTGGAACCTGAAACATTTTATTTAAAAATTATTCGGTCTGCAGATATGTAAATAAATGCCTGTTGTAATAAAAATAATAATGATAATGAATAAAATTAAGTAAAATAATTATTTTTTAAAAATAAAGGGAGTTTCTTGTATACAGCCTATCATTTGGTCTTTTTCTTTAATCCACTCTATTGATCTTTGTCTTAGTTGCTATATTTAGATAATTTATATTTGATGAAATTATTGATGTTAGGGCCTAAGCTCGCCACCTAAGTTTTTCTTTTGTTTTCTCACCTCTGTTCTTTACTCCTGTTTTCTTTTTCCTGTTTCCTTGTGGTAAACTTGCTCCTTATTCTAGATACATTTTATATACATAGCTTGTATCAAATTACATAGACATTTTACCAGTTCAAGTACAATGTAAAAATCTCGCTTACCTTTATCCTACCTCCACTTAAATACAATAATCTTAAATATTTCCTCTACGTACTTTGAGAATCACATAGACAATATTATTCAAATACCGGTTAGAAAACTCCAGCGAAGCAGTAAAGTATTGTATTTACCCATATTTCTCTTCTTTTCATGGTTCTTTCCTCCTTTCTGACAGTCCAAGATTCTTCTTTTCTCATTTGCTTTCCATTTTAAGACCTTCCTTTAGCCGTTCTTTTAGAGGAGTTCTGTTGGTGCTGATTCTTTAAGTTTTCCTTCATGTGAGACTATCCTAATTTTGCTTTCATTCCTGGAGGATATTTTTGCTAGACATTGATTTTGGTTTGACAGTTCTTTTCTTAAGTGTCCTGACCCGCAGGACAGTCGAACAGGTTTCCTGAGGGAAGGAGTGAGAGATGGGACAAGCAGCGCAGAGAGGACGCAGTGTTACAACACGATGACACAGTGTTACAACTCTTCAGGGTCGTCTGTTTATTGTGGGTCAGGGATCATGGTTATATACATGTTGGTGGGCAGTGATTGGTTGTTAAAAGGTGGGTTATGATTGGTTGCTTTTGTGGACCAATCATGAGGTACCAGATATGCAAATTTGAGGGATTCTAGTGGCCAATCAGAGTATGGTTTTGAAGGTGAGGTTTTGAAGGGGAGCCAATCATGGCCTTTGTCATTGTGTAATTATTTGCTCTCTGAGCCTAAGATGGCAATAGTAAGAGATTCATGACAATGGCCTCGGTAGACTCGTTGGTGCGCAGCCTCCCACACTTAAGCACTTGCGAAAATGTTCCACTTCTTTCTGGCTTCCATAGGCTCAGATGAGAAATCTGCTATCATTCTAATTATTTTTACTTATAAATGTCATCTCTTTCTTGATTCTTTGTCTTTAGTTTCATAAGTTTGACTATTCTGTGTCCTAATGTAGATTTCTTTGGCTTTATCCTCTTTGTTTTTAAAAATAATTATTTTATTTAACTTTATTTATTTATTTAGACCAGGGAGAAAGAGAGAGAGAGAGAGAGCGTGAGAGAGTGAGAAAGCAAGCCACCAGGTCCAGGAGTCAAACCACGGTCAGCTATGTGGGAGTACAGTGCCCTTAACCACTATGCCACCTGCCAGCCCCAGGCTCTATCCTCTTTAGAGTTCACTTTAATCTGTGGATTTCTATCTTTTGCTGAACTTGGATAATTTTCAACCATTACTTTTTCAAATACTTTTTCAGCCCCATCCTCTTTCTCTTCTCTTTCTAGGACTATGATGATAGTAACATTAAATCTTTTGTTATAATCCCATAGGTCCTTGAGACTCTGGTCTTTCTTTCTTTCTTTTTAGGTTTTTGCCATAAGGCATATGTACATGCCAGAGAGACAGAGGGGGAAAGTGAGAAATCACCCCTCAGGGGAGTTGATGATGGTACAATTCCCTCCCCTCCACTCTCCTCTTGGGATTTTGGGCACACACACACACACACACACACACACACACACACATGTGCGTGGTATGATTTTCAAGTTGCCAGGTCCAGAGCTCAAACCATGATCAGTCATGTGGGAGTCCAGTGCCTTAACCACCATGCCACCTGCTGGCCCTGACTCTGTTCATTTTTAAGTCTACTTTCTCTCTGTTGATCAGATTAAGTAAATTCTATTGTTCTATCTTTAAGTACACTAACTCTTCTCATCTCTTTATTTTGATGTTGAACCCATCCCTGGAGTTTTTCATTTTGGCTATTGAAGTTTTCATTTCTAAAATTTCCCATTTGATTTTTGTTTGTAAACCCTGGCAGGTACAGGTTGAAAAGGCTTCTACCACATTCCACAAATTTTGATACGTTATATTTTCATTTAGTTAAAAATATTATAAAACCTCTCCTGAGTCTTTTCTTTGACACATGTGTTATTCACATGTTTAATCTTCAAATATTTGGGTGTATCACTTTCCTAGTTACACACCCCTGACAGAGTCTGGCTATGCTGTGATCTTCCCTGTGGGTCCTGACCAGGCACGATCACAGGAGCCCAAAGGCATGCCCACTGTGTTCAGGTCCACCCAGGAACTGAACCTGGGCTCGAGTAGCTCCAATATCACACAGCGGTACCACACAGCCCTACTGACTGTGCCCCTGGTGGTGGGCCAGTTTCAGAAAATTCTTGATCATCATTACTTCCTTATTATTCTCTTTATGTGCCTGGTTATTTCTGATTACGTGATAGGCACTGTGTTTGAGAAATATTTCTAGTTCTAATTGAAGGTGTAGTGTATGTTTTCTTTCTCCAGAATGGATTTGTATTTGTTTCTGGAAGGCATCCAGGGACTCTAGCAATGTGAGATAATCAGACTAATTGTGGTGACTGAGATGATTCAAAGCTGTGTCTGTAAGGACGGCTCTATTTCCAGTCCACTCTTTTTTTTTTTTTGAGAGGTTTTCGCTATAGGGCGCATGCGCTCGCCAGACAGACAGAGACAGACAGATAGAAAGCGAGAAATCAGCCCCCAGGGGGGATGGCCATGCCACAATCCCTTCTCCTCCATTCTTCTCTTGGGATCTTGGGCACACACGCACATGCGCCCGGCGTGTTTTAAGCCACCGGGTTCTGGACGCGAACCGCGGTCGACTACGTGGGAGTCCAGCGACATAGCCATTACGCTAACTGCTGGTTCCCTTCCAGTCCACTCTTACTTGTAGAGTTTCATCTTTTAAAGTGTCAGCCCAGAGTGGAGAGTTTTCCTGGTCCATTTTGTGGGCTCCAGATTACAACTTTTAACTCCAGCCCTAAGTACTTGTCAAAAGTGATTCCCACCATTTTTGCAGACATTTGGCAGTGGCAATTGTACCTGGGTTTGGAGTTCGGCAGGTTGCCCCAAGATGCTAGGTTTTCCATTCTGGATTCTCAAATCTCATCCCAGTACTCTTAGGTAACATTTCATCATTCTAATGCCTTCAGTTTTCTAATCATCTTCAGGCATAAGATTGTTCCAAATGATCTCATCTACTATTATGAGAAAATAGCCTTCATTTTAAAAAGTTTTTATCTTTTTCTTATACCTGTACACTCTTACTCATATTTGAATAAGCTGGACTTTCCTGAGCCAGCTGTTAGCATAGAGTTCAGGTAGTTCGGAGGTTTTAGGTTCTCTTTGTTTCACTTAACATGTAGTTTGTGTGTTTTGGTTTTTAAATTTGCCTTATTACTTTTTGTGGTTTTTCACAGGAGGAGTTGGAAGATTCAAAAACATGTTTTTTTGTTTGTTTGTTTGTTTGTTTGTTTGTTTGTTTTTTTGCAGAGAGAGATTTTTTGCTATATGGCAAGTGCACTCAAAGGAGAGACACAGAGACAGAGAAATAGAAAGCGAGAAATCACCCCCGAGGGGATGGCCACGCCACAATCCCTTCTCCATTCTCCTCTTGGGATTTTGTGCATGCAAACACATGCACCTGGCATTAGTTTTAAGCCACTGGATTTGGGAATTGAACCATGGTGGACTATGTGGGAGTCCAATGATGTAACCATTATGCCATCTGCTGGTCCTTCAAAAGCATGTTTCTACCACGTTCCTACAAGACTCAGAAATTTCCCTAATATCTTGTAAACTATGGATATTTTAAAGTTTCTGTATATGTACGTGTCTTTTTAGGATCTCTATTTTTTTTTTTTTTTTTGGAGAGGTTTTTGCTACAGGGTGCATGCACTTGCGAGAAAGACAGACAGAGACAAAGAGACAGAAAGTCAGAAATCACCCCCAGGGTGGACAGCCACGCTGCAAGCCCTCCCTCTCCTCCATTCTCCTCAGGATCTTGGGCACGCATGCACACGCGCCCGGTGTGAGTTTAAGCCACCGGGTCCATGACGTGGACCGCGGTCGGCTACGTGGGAGTTCAGCAACATAGCCATTACGCTAACTGCTGGTCCCTAGGTTCTTTTTTTTGTGTGTGGGTTTGTTTCATCACTTACTATCTTGACAATTATAGTTCTTTTTTTTTTTTTTGGAGAGGTTTTTACTATAGGGTGTGTGTATTTGCCAGGAAGACAGAGAGAGACAGAAAGTGAGAACTCACCCCCCGGGGGATGGCCATGCCACAATCCCTTCTCCTCCTTTCTCCTCTCAGGATCTTGGGCACGCACGCACATGCACCCGGCATGAGTTTAGGCCACCGGGTCTGGGACGTGAACTGCCGTCGACTACGTGGGAGTCCAGCGACATAGCCATTACGCTAACTGCTGGTCCCTGACAATTATAATTCTATAACAACTCTTGACATCAAACATTGTCATGGTGGTTATATTCAAAATAATAAGTACCTCGATCAATCAGAATCGACGTGGCCATAGATTGTGTGCATGTAAAATCTGACATAAGGGTAACTGACAGGCCACTCAGTGGCATGGTGGTCAAGGTGGCTGAGTCCCACATGCCAGACTGTGCAGTTCAACCCCCAGACCTGGTGGCTTGCGAGACCATGCCTGGCATGTGCGTGTACATTTCCAAAATCCCAGAAGGAGAAATAGAGGGAGAGGGATTGTCGTGTGATCATACCCAGTGGCAGGCTGCTTTCTCACTTTCTTTCTCTAAGAGCACGCACCCTCTGGTAAATTAAAATATAGAAAAAGGGTAACTGACCAAATGCCTGAGTATAAAAAATACCACTCAGGAGCGTGCCGGCTGGCTCCCAACTCTATTCTACATTGTTAAACATTTTCTTCTTAAAAAGTGACTTCGTGGGGCCGGCAGGTGGTGTGGTGGTTAAGGCACTGGACTCCCACATGTTTCAAGCCCTGGACCTGGAGTCTTGCTTTCTCACTTTCTCTCTCTCTCTCTCTCTCTCTCTCTGGTGAGTACATATGCCCTATAGCAAATACAAAAATAAATAAATTAATTAATTAAATAATTCCTTTTTTAAAAGGTGATTTTGTTATTCTTAGCCTTTGTTCTCCCACATACTTTAAAATCAACTTCAACTTCCAACATTTAAAAAGAAAATTTAATTTACTTGGAATCAAACTAAATCTGCCCACCTATTTAAGGCTTTTACAATATTGAACCTTCCCATTCATGACCGGGCTATATTGCTCCTTAACCACCACACCACCTGCTGGTCTCCTCCATAAAGTTCTTACACAGCTTGCATTACACATATTCCCGGGATCATGGTGCCTGCATGCTCAAGATCCCAAGAGGAGAATGGAGAAGGGATTGTGGCGTGGCCATCCCCCCCGGGGGGGGGGGGTAATTTCTCACTTTGTTTCTCTGTCTCTGTCTTTCTGGCGAGCCCCATGCACCCTATAGCAAAAACCTCTATTAATAAAAATATCACAGCTAAATATCAGATATTCCACTGGAAATTAGATTTAAAGTAAATTCTGGAAAGTAGTCATTTGAGGGGAAGAGAATGACCCTGGGAAGGGGGATACATATGTAGAGGGGGGAGGTCTTCAAAAGTTTACTGGAGGGTATGGTGAACAGATGATGCATGCATTTCCACTTTTGCATCAAAATAAACTTGGACTTTATTTTGACCAGAGAGGGACAGAGAGAGAAGGAAATTGAGAAAGGAAGCCGCCAGATCAAACTGGTCAGCCACGTGGGAGCCCATGCCCCCAACCACACCACCTTCTGGGCCCTAAACCTGGACTGTAATGTCTCGGTTCTGAGAAGTTTCTGAAGTTCCTGAGTACTATACAATGTTTCATCTCTTGAAAACAAAATATCTGAAACAAATGAATACTGAGAAGTGATAGAAGCAGGTGGTTACACTGTTGATTATGTAATTCTCTACACTCCTCTGTTTATTTGAAACATTTGGAATCAAGTAAGAGTATTTATGGAGGGTAGGGAAGACATAATATAGAATTAGAATACAATAATTACTGTAAAAAAAAGACAGTTTAATGAAAAAAAGTATTCTGACTAAAAATATAGAAACACACACAAAAGACCGCTTTAGAAGGATGTTTATAAACAACTGTGAGGGAGGCAGGTGGCATGAAGGTTAAGGCACTGACCCCTGCATGTTGCTAGACTCCCACACGGCCGACCACAGATCGATTCCTGAACCTAGCAGCTTCAAACTCACGCAGGGCATGTGTGCGTGCATACCCCAAATCCCCAGAGAATGGAGGAGAAGGGATTGTGGTGTGGCCATCCCTCCTAGAGGGTGATCTCTCACTTTCTGTTTGTTTGTCCGGCGAGCACATGTTCCCTAGAGCAAAAACCTCTCTAAAAAGGAAAAGAAAAGAAAATCACGCCGGGCATGCGTGTGTGCATGCCCAGAATCCCGACGGAGAATGGAGAAGGGACTGTGGGATGGCCACCCACCCCGGGAGCTGATTTCTCACTTTCCCGTGCTCGCTCGCTCGCGCTCTGGCAAGCACACGTGCCCTATAGCAAAAACAACAAAAGAAAACAGTAAAATCTGCAACCAGAAACAACTGCGAGGACCGCAGGCTTACTCCTAGCCCAACGGTGGTAGGGAAAGTCAAGTCAACGTCTCCCTGACACAGGTTATCGGGCACGCGTGTGTCGTGCACAGAACAGTACGGGACGATGGTTTTTAACTTCCAGAGTAACTTTGGTTTATTGATAAAGGAGAAGCAAATACAGAGTGATTTTAACAAAGTTCCCAACTCCTGTTCCTTCCTAATGGGGACTAGTTTACGACACCCACCTGCCATGACCTGTGCTGCTTAATCCCACAGAAGACATCGGCGAAAACAGCCGGAGACGAGCGTGGGAGCGCGGCCCAGGCCGCGTCGGCGTGAAGAGGTGCGCCGTCCTGCCGCTGGCCGCCTCCTGTGTCACTTCGGCTCTGCTCACACCCCTGCTGCCCCACAGGTCCACAGGCAGGGCTCTCCGTCGCTGGAGCTGCGGTGGCACCTGGGCTCCCAAGTCCCCATGTCCTGTACCCCCAGAGCCCCCATAACGTCGCCTTATCAGGGGGCGTCGGCATCTGCCCTTCCGATTTGGCATCCTCTCAGACGACCCGTGTGGGGTTGGCACCTCCCCATCCTGGTGGAGCAGAGGGCACCAGGGTGGTCTGCAGTGGGCTCTAGCTCAGCCCACCGAGGGGACACAGGGGCCACTGCCTCTGGCCTGCCGACCGCAGGCGGTGACAATAGTCTTTGCGTAAATGTGCTCATGATCCGAGGGCCAGAGGGTGACAGTGCGGGAACTCACACCCCACCCCAAAGGTCCCGACCAGGCCACATAAGCCTTGTAACAGTAAAAATGGTAGCAGTAAGGGGGACCAGCAGATGGCGTAAAGGTTACGTCGCTGGACTCCCATGCAGCCCACAGTTCGAGTCCTGGACCTAGTGGCTTGAAACTCACACCAGGCGCGTGTGCATGCGTGCCCAAGATCTCGAGAAGAGAATAGAGAAGGCACTGCAACATGGCCACCCCCCCTGGGGGTGATTGCTCACTTTCTGTCTCTATAACAAAAATCTCTCTAAAAAAAAATAGTGTCCGGGCTGGCAGGTAGCATGGTGGTTAAGGGCACTGGATTGCCACATGGCCGACCACGGTTCAAGTTCAGAACATGGTGGTTCCGGACCTGGCGGCCTGCCTTCTCACTCTCTCTCTCTGTCCCTTTCTGGTCAAATTAAAACAAATACATAAATAAAGTTCAATATAATAATTCTAAAAGTGTCACGAAAACCGCAGTCACATTAAGGAAGGCGCTCACAGCAGCAGTGAGTCCCAGAACCATCGGCTCCAGGCAGACAGTTTTCCTGGCCTCCCTTTATCGACCTGAGGCTCACCACCCAGTGTCTGCCCTTCCACTTAGACCCTCCAGACAACGGCGACATCAGTTCTGCTCGGGAGGAAGCGGGGGCATTCCAGGTGGGGCAGCATTTCTGCAGGGCCTTGCCTGGGACCACCCCACAGCTGCTGGGTGACAGGTAAGGGGCCCGTTGGGCCAGTGCAGTGGTGGAGCTGCAGCCCGTGTCTCTCCAGGCTGGGGCCCAGGGTGCGCTGGCCTGGCCTGTGCAAATCCTGAGAAGAGCCTGCTGACAGCAGGCATCCCGTCTGCCCTCTCACCCAGCATAGGGGGCAGCCGGGCTACCCCAGCCAGTGGCTCTGGGAACATGACCGAGGCTCACACACTTCCGCACTCCCTCTGGCCCTGGACGCTCTCTGAGCAATGCCGGGGGCCTCCCCGGCTCAGGCCCAGATCGAAGGACTTGATTAAGGACCAGAGAAGAAGGGCCTGTCAGTAAGCAGTGACAGCGGGCTGTCCACTACCAAGTCCAGACTCTGGGCTGCACTGTGCCTGCATTCGAGACCACCAGGGGGCAGTCTGGGTCCACAGCGACACATTTCCTGCTAGAGAAGCGGGCACTAGTGGGAAGACGCCGACACCCCCGGCCCCTGGATGCTCTCCCTGTGCCCTCCGTTCCCCGAGAGCTCGGACTGAACACAGGTGGGAGCGGGGGCCGGGGTCGGCACACCTCACCACACTGCTCCGTGCTCGACACCTGAATGCCTGTGTGGGCCCGAGACTGCGACTCAGAACAGCTCTGGGGTGGACGGGGAGGGCGTGTGGGCAGGGGCTGTTCTGTGACGGGCTGGGGTGGGAGCCCCGTCACTGTCTAGAGCTCCAGGCCCTGCCGTCACCCCACGGAGAGGCCTTGCGGTGAGCACATAGTGACCAGGCTGAGGACCCGGCAGGCGCCCGGAACGACTCAGGCTGGACAGAGCCGCAGGAGGGCTCACTCCCAGCCAGCGCCTCAGAGACCCCTCTCGGGCAGACACCCAGCCCAGCCTGGTGGGCCCTGCCAAGCTCCATCGCCCTCGAGGGCTCGTGGCCAGTCCTGGCTGCTCCCTGACCCTAGGCCCGTCCTCATTTTTTCAACGCTGGTAATCCACGCTCATGATAGAAAAAGGCCTCATCGCTCTTTATTGGACGCCAGTGCCAGCACCAGCTCCTTCTCTTCGGCCACAGGAGATGTGGGCACGGGCCCCGGGGCCGATCGGGGTGCAGGGCAGCTGCCCGCTGCATCTCCAGGGGCACCGTCCTTGCCGGGGCGCTGGCTCAGGGCTCCTTGAACTCCTGTTCACAGTAGCCTACGTCGAGGGGCTGAGCCTGGACACCTCGCCTGTGAGAGGACGAGAGACGACAAGGTGACCCTCGCCCCAGCAGCGCCCGCCCCACCAGTCAGCTAGCCCCCCTTCCGTTCCGGGGAGCCCCACGCTGGCCCTGGACGCCAGTGCTGCTTGGAGATCTCTCTTCAAGAGACTCTCGCTTGGGGGGAGGCAGTACTGGCAAGTCTGCATTCCAGCAGGCAGTCCAGGGACGTGACCCGGGCCACTGCCCTGTCCCCAGGTGCCTGCCTCTGCACCCCGCCCCATCCCTCTAGGAGAGGTGGCCGCCCAGCGCTCTTAGCCTTTTCCACCCTCCGTTCTGGCTCCGAGACATGGTAGACGTGGTGGCAGCAGGGGACCCTGGCACCGTCCTGTCCGGCCACCAGGTGTGAGACCCTTCCCTTAGGTCTCGGAATCGCAAGTTCCCAGCCCAGCTGATCCCCCCGCGGGGCCTCGGGCGTGCTTCCTCCGTTACACCCGAGCGACGTGCCGCAGACGGTGAGAACCAACTCGAAGCCCCAGGAGCGGCACACAGCCCGGCCGGCCCCGCCACGCTGGCCGTCAGCTGGGGCTCTGCTACAGGACGCCGAGTCCCGGGGTCTGGGACTGAGCTGACGATTCGGGACACAACTGTCCCACAGGCCCTTCCCCAGCAGAGGCATGGGGGTCGGGGAGCCCACGGAAGCCAGCCTGGTTCAAACCCTGCTTCCGAGTGGGTCTAGGCAGAGAACTTCACTTCTCCGTGCCTCCGCGGTCCACTTGTAAAGAGGGCAAGTGCGTACTACCCTCGGGCTGTGGTGAAGACGAGACACTGCCTGCTCAGGGCTCAGGGCTCAGGGAGGGCTCCCACCGGGGAAGCCGGGGTGAACGGCAGCTCTTGTGACCTGCCCTGCCTCGGTGCAGCCCACCTGCCCGCGGGAGGCCGGAGCCCTTACCTCAGCAGCTCACAGCGGAAGCGCGCCAGGCGCTGATAGGCGAAGTGCAGGTTAAACAGCCGGGGGCTCCACAGCCGCTCAGCCACAGCCCCTGCCCTGGGCCTGCAGGAAAGAGGACCAGCCAGGAGCCTGAGCTCTCCGCGAAGGCGCCGGGCCCCCTGGCTGGCGCAGGGCCGAGGGGAGCAACCAACGCCTGTTCGGAGTTCCAGCCCGCCTGACGCTCGGGGAGCTCAGGGCACTGCTGCGTGCTGGCCAGACGTGGACGTGACCGCGCCCTCTTCCTCGCCCAGAGACCTGGGGACAGGACTACACCTCTGAGGGTACACCGGCTGGCGCCCACGGCAGCCACCCCGGAGGTCCTTTGGCTGTGACTCTCACACACCAGCAGTGCTGGGCCAGGCTGCCGAGGACACAGCGCGGACACAGCCGAGGACACAGTGCAGACACGGTGCGGACAGAGCCGAGGACACAGTCAAGGGACGGCTCGACACAGGGACCACACCTGGGGCTGGCAGCCCAAGCCACTAGCCCATGCCCTGGGCCTCACTGTCTCCAGCCGTGAAGTGGGGACGACACCCTCCCGCCGTGCCGGGCTGACGCCACATGGGAGGTAATGCCACGGGCCTAAGAGGAGGCTGGAGGGGGCTGGAGGGCTGCGGTCTGCAAGGGGGCGCCCCCGCTCTCCCGCCAACACCCCCGCCCGCCGAGAAGGCCTTACCAGAGCCTGGGAGCCAGGTTCGTGCTGTCCACGTACTCGCCCCACATGCAGGCCTCCCCGCCAATCACCAGCGCCTTCTGCTCTGGGGTCCCTGAGGGCAGCCATGGCCAGTGAGGAGCAGGCCGGGTCACACCCAGACGCCTCCTGGCTCGGCCCTCTCCCAGCCTGAGAGCCCAGACCTGCTGCCCGCCCTGTGCCAGCCCTGCCGCCCGAGTCAGCAAAGGCAGCTCCCCACTCTCACCTTCAAAGTCCAGGGGCTCCACCCTGTAGAAGTCCTTCCAGTCGGGGCCGTAACTTATCCGGTTCAGGTACCAGGGGGCAGAGAGCAGGGCCCGGAAGCCGGCCTTGGTGATCAGCTGCAGCTCCTTCATGTAGTCCACGGGCACCCCTTCTCGCCACACCTGTATGATTGTGTCTGGCCGGACCTGTGGCGGAGGGCGGGTGGCAGTCACAGAGCTGGGGACCTTCCCGGGCCTCCTCCTTGTACGGGTAGCCCTGGACCAGCAGAGGATGCCCCGCCGTGCCCAGCAGCACAACCTGTCCCTCTGACTCCCGGCCGTGGCATTCACACGTGGTGCAGAGCCCGACGGTCCTAAGGCCCCCCCACCTCCCTGGCCGAGGAGCAGCAGACACTGGGCGCAAGGACTCCCTGCTCTTTCTGGGGCCGGGCCAGGCTTCTGCATGGGAGGGAGGCTGGGAGGTGCTGACCAATGGCCAGCAGGTGGCCTTGCTCCCCTGGCTCAGGCCTCAGGGCACAGCGCTGCTTTCAGGAAAACCCCTCTCAGGGCCCCCGGGACCGGCAGCAGGAAAAACCTAGCTCACTGCAGCCAGGAAGACAGACAGGGCTGATCTCTGCAGCCTTCCAGAGGGAGAGCAGGGGCCCCACCTGTGCAGGGCCGGGGAGGACCCACGCACCTTCACTCTGTTATCGAACACCTCCTGCCACACCACATAGCCCTTGCCGTAAGAGGAGACGATGTTCAGCAGCCTGCAGAGGGGGCGTCAGGAGGGACAGGCTGGTCCAGACAGGCCCTGGTGGTCTGTCAGTCAGAGAGGCTGGGACGAGGAAAGCCTCCAGGGGCCCGGAGGTAGCAGGACCTGCCCGGCATGGAAAGCCAGCGCCCCCAGCTGGTGGCCCAAGCACCCGCCCGCCTCCCTTCCTTCCTCACTTCTGGATGTAGAAGGACTCCAGCTGCTTGAAGTCCTGGCCAAAGCCTTTCTTCTTCATGAAGGCCTGGATCTCTGGGTTGGACTTCCTGAAAACAAAGGTCCCTGCATGTGAGGGTACCCCCCAGCCCAGCACTGGAGACTGGTCTCCTGGCCTCCCACAACTGCCTTTTCCATACAAAAAGGCTCAACAGCCGAGGACCTCGAAGCCCCCCGTGTGGAAGGTGTGGCGAGCCGGCGCTGGGA
This sequence comes from Tupaia tana, assembly GCA_026018925.1. Classification (NCBI taxonomy): domain Eukaryota; kingdom Metazoa; phylum Chordata; class Mammalia; order Scandentia; family Tupaiidae; genus Tupaia; species Tupaia tana. The sequence continues at coordinate 731,221 of JAKSZU010000028.1, forward strand.
GAGGGCTGTGGACGCAGGAGGGAAGGCGACAGCTGTCCCAGAGGGTCTCTGTGCAAACCCCTGGAGGGAGCGTGTTCCTCCCCTCTGGCTGGGTCCGAGGTCTCAGCCAGGAGCTCCAGCACGCTGGGTTCTGGCTCCCCCCACCGCTGTCCCCAGGACGCCAGGCCTCGGCATCTAACCCCGCCATGTACCCCTGGCCTCACGTCTACAGTTTCCTTACCTTGTTCTTCTAGAATATTTCCCTTCCTCTGGTCTCCAAAAGCCAAACTATTATATTTCCCCAAACCCACCTCCAGTGACCACTTCTCAAAGTCCCTCGACCTCTTTTAAGCTCACTAGATCCAAGGATTTGGATTTCACGATTTCATATTAATTAGACACACCATAATACTCTTTATAAGAGAGATTTTTGCTGTAAGGTGCCTGGGCTCTCCAGAGAGACAGAAAACAAGAAATCACCCCTCGGGGACAGTCGCCTGTAATCCCTTCTCCTCCATTCTCCTCTTGGGATTTTGGGCACGCACACACACACACACACACACACACACACACGTGCCCAGAATGAGTTTTAAGTTGCCAGGTCCAGGACTTGAACTGTGGTCAACTACATGGGAGTCCAGCGATGTAACCATGATGCCATCTGTTGGTCCATATCGCTCTTAAATTCTGTGTCTTGACTCTTCAGTGACACTATTTTAAACCTTCATCAATGGGTGAGTTTTCTCTATCCTGGGTTTTTCCAAGACAATTGTGTGCCATCTGTATCTCAAGAGCATGAGAGAGGAGGGAAGGGGACTCACAGCCGCAGCCTTTCTGACCCCAGGCAAGGCCCCACGGTTTCAGCGTGCCACCCAAAATTCATGTGCTGAGATCTGTTGGTGCTGTGTTAAGAGAACAGAACCTTCATTCCGACATGGGATTAGAGATGGGATTAGAGGTGGAGCATCTTGGACGTAATCAGGATTAGATGAGGCCACGGCGGGGGGCTCCTGGGATTGAACCCTGGGCGGGTTAGTAAGGAGCACACACACACTCGCTCTTGCCCTGCTGCCATGTGACACCCTGAGCTGCCTCTGGACTCTGCAGGGCCCCTGCTGGCAAGACCCCTTGACCTTGACCTCCATAGCCATGAGCTATAAACCTCGATGCATTTTCACTGATTCATTTTAGTTTTTGCTATAGGGCATGTGTGCTCACCAGAGGGCGAGCGAGGAGAAGTGAGAAATCCCCCCCCAGGGGAGATGGCTACACTGCACTCCCTTCTCCTTCACTCTCCTCTTCTGGGCACACATTCGTGCCCCGTGTGATTTTCAAGCCGCCGGGTCTGGGACTCAAACCATGAAGTCAGCCATGGTTGAAGCCAGTGCCTCCCACCACTTGCTGGCCCTCTGCTCTCTACACATTTCTCCACCTGTGACGTTCAGTGGTTAGCATTAGAAACGTCTCTCTGCAGGGCAAAGGAAAACCCAAGACCTGAGAGGTGTGAGCCGAGGTCGCCGTGGTCTCAGGCGTCGGGCTAACCTGCCTTCTGAGCCATCAGGCCATCAGGCGAGGGGAAGGTGGCAGGGCTCGTACCAGCAGGCGAAGTCCACCTCATCTCCTCCCAGGTGCAGATAGAAGTCGGGGAACACGGAGCTGATCTCCAGGAAGAATGTGCTCATGAACTCGTAGGTGTTGTTGAGGCTGGGGTTCACCGGTCCAAAGGTGCCCGAGGGCTGGGCCCCAGAATAGCAAGGCGTCAGCAGTCCCGGGATCCCTAAGCCAACGAGAGCCCCCACAAATGTCACACAGGGAGACGTGTGGTCCTACTGCGAAGGGCTTCATCGTACGAAGTAAGACGGTCGCGTTCACAGCACCACGTGCCCCACGCAGGCACACCCAGGCACTGGCAGAACCAACTGCTGGGTCACAATCAAAGAAATGCAAACATTCCTGCAGCCTACACAGGCTGGGCTCGCCATGACAGGCTGCTTCCAGCAGGAGGCGCCCTCGCCCACAGCCGCTCTCCCAGCCTCAGGGAAGCGCAGAGGGGAGCACCCATCTAGACAAGCTGAGAATCCTCCCTGCTTCGCCTTGTCTGCGGGACGACCACCACCAGCGTATTTCTGCACATCCCAGGGGGCATCTCCCTTGGCCAGACTTTCCTTTGTGAGGCTGAGGCCATGAGAGTGCTTCAATTTCCTATGAGGCTGGCAGCCTCTCTGTTTTCCTTTTCTAAAAAAAAATTATTTAAAATTCTAAAAATTTGCCCTAGGCCACATGTACTCACCAGAAAGAGAGGCACAGAGAGAGAGCGACAGACAGAAGGAGAAAGTGAGACGTCGCCACTGGGGGGATGGCCATGCCACACCCTTCTCCTCCAGTCTCCTCGGGATTTTAGGCATGTATGCACATCTGGCGTTTTTCAAGACCCTGGATCTGGGACTTGAACCGTGGAGTCGACCACGTGGGATCCAGCACCCTAACCTCCATGCCACCGGCTGGCCCTCTCAATTTTCCTTTACCCATCTCTGGGGCTCTGTCTGGGGACCCCCTGGGGAGACACAGAGGCAAGTGAGTGGGCAACATGGCGGCTACCTGACTCCGACCAGGCGCCCTGGGCTCCTTCGCCCAGTCTCCCCGTAGCATCCACTTTGGGGCATCTGGGGAGAATTTACTCATATTTTAATATGAAAAAGTGGCCTCCCTGGGAACCAGCAGTTAGCGTAATGGCTATGTCGCTGGACTCCCACGTAGTCGACCGCGGTTCGCGTCCCAGACCCGGTGGCTTAAAACTGATGCCGGGCGCGTGTGCATGCGTGCCCAAGATCCCGAGAGGAGAATGGAGGAGAAGGGATTGCGGCATGACCATCCCCCCTGGGGGGTGATTTCTCGCTTTCTATCTCTCTTTCTCTCTGTCTGGCGAGCACACGCGCCCTATAGTGAAAAATCTCTCCAAAACAAACAAACAAAAAAGCGGCCTCCTTTGTGCAAACTAAGTTCTATCTAAATTCTCAGATGAGAGAAGCTGATGGAAAACATTCTTCCAGCAACCAAGGCTGGGCCTGTCACGGCCAAGGGCCAGCGGCCCCAAGTGTCAGTCTGGGGACAGTCAGCGGGCGCCCTGCCATGCGGACGCTGCTCTCACCTGGGCCCCAGGACAAAGTGTGGCCAGGGGTGTCGAACTCGGCCAGCACACGGATGCCCCGGAGCCGCGCGTGCTCGATGACCTCCTTGACATCCTGGGCCGTGTAGACGTGCGTGGCAGGGTTGTAGGATCCCTGAAAGGCACAAGACACCCTCTGGGTCTCCTTTCCTAAAGGCTACCAGGAAGGAGGACACTAGGAATGCCCCCAGGGCTCCCGAGAGCAGAAAACCTGCTCGTGGCCCTTCGGAACAGCACCGTCACTTCTCGCGCGTTATCACATCTGCAGTTTGAGCTGAGCCTCATGTGCCGATGGAAAAACCAGGCAGGCTCAGCGTCCATTTAAGATGGTAAATAAATACAAAGAAAATGGGGGCCAGCAGGTGGTGTGGAGATTAAGACACTGGATCCTACTTGGCCTACTGCACAGTTCAGACCCAGCGGCTTGAAAATCTTACTGGGTGCATGTGTGTGTGTGCCCAAAATCCAGAGAGACTGGAGGAGAAGGGATTGTGGCATGGCTATCCCCCCAGGGGGTGATTTATCACTTTCCCTCTCTCTTCCCCCTCTCTGTCTCTCTCTTCAGTGAGCGCATGTGCCATATAGCAAAAACAAAAACGAACAATAAAAAAAATTTAAAAAAAAAGGAAAAGGACAGAAGAGATTTATCTCCTGAAGGGCACAAAGCAAGTTAATGGCAAAGTGGGGCTTGAACTCCCGTCTCCCGACTGCAAACCCAGTGCATCTACCTGAACAGGCTGTTGGGCTGAGAGCCCCTGTGGTCTGCAGGCAGAGCCAGGCTCAGACCCGACCGGCGCCTGGGATGCATGCACACTGAGGCCTACCTTCTTGGTGAGCTCTGGAAAGGTGAAGCTCTCGTACGGGAAGGAGGGGTTGTCGACCAGATGCCAGTGGAACACGTTGAGTTTGTTGTAGGCCATGACATCCTGGGGCCAGAGCACACGCAGTGAGGCCGACACAGCCTCAAATGTGGGGAGCCCGGCGGGATGGCGCACTGTGCACCCCTAGGCCCAGCCTGCCCAGGGGTCTCTAGATAAACCTCCCCATCAGGGCGTGCCCGGCCTGGAGGGGAGACCTGGAAGTGCCGTCTTTTCCCAGGACACACCCAAGGATGCTGACAGCATGTGAACTCCTCTTTCTAGATGAATTCTGATCACAGGGGAAGGCCACAGCCTTTCCTGAAAGCCCCAGACAGCCTGCGGCCTAGTGCTTCCCCTGCCCCCGCCGGCTCGTGCTGACCCTCACTGTGGGGCTGCCAGTCCGTGACCCCAAGGCTCAGATGCCATGGCTGATGGGCGTGTCGGCCCCTTTGGCTCTACCAGAGGAGCGAAGGCAAAGGCCGGCACGTGAGCTGGATTGGCAGCTGTCAGACAAGACTGTGTCAACTCCCCAGCGAAGGCTTCGAACAGCTTCTTCTCGTGACCTGATCCTAACTGAACCATGTCAGTTCTGCCTGGCCAGAGAAGCCCTTTCCCGCCACCCTGTGTCTCTGGGGCCGTCAGACAGGAGCCCAGGACCGCGCCCACTGGGGGATTTAAGTTGCTCCCGTTCCTGAGTCTCGGAGCAGGGTCACATGGTCCCCCGTGATGTCAGAGAGACACGTTTTCTCTGTCACCGCTCCGGAGTGTGGGACTCGGCCTGGCCCCGCCCCTGCACCATCCCCCTAGGCCCTGGTACCAGAGTGTCCAGGATGTTGGCCAGCGGCAGGTAATGGCGAGACGTATCCAACAGCAAGCCCCGGTGAGGGAAGCGGGGATAGTCCTGAATCTCGGTCTCGTTGACAAAGAACTGCGGGTCAGACAGGGAACGTGTCAGGGTCCAAAGGGAGCATGCCATGGGGGGAAGGGTTCGTGAAAGGCCGACCTGGGGCTGTTTTGTAGGGTGGTTGTCTCCCCAAATGCCCCCCCCCCCACCGGTGAGGGCCAGCAGTTGCTACCCAGAGAGCGACCGTCCCGTGCCAGCCAGACCCCATCCTGTGCCAGCCAGACCCTGTCCCTCATCACTCAGCCCCAGCTCCGGGGAGTTCCTGACTGCTAACATGTTTATTTCCATCAGAGCAGTGTGGCCTCAGGTCACTACCAGATAACTCAGGGGAGTCCGATGACAGTGACTCAACATGGACCCGCTCTACCAGACCCCTACCCTCCACACGGCCCGTGCCCTGGCTGGGAGTGTCTCAACCTGTCGGGCCCCATCTGAGGGGCAAGGAGAGAGCCCCAGGGAGGACGACGAAACCGCGCTCACCGTCCCCTCGGCAGATTTCCAGATGAGCTGGCTGAAAGTCTCCAGGCCTAGGGAGGGGGACAGAGGGGCAGTGAGTTCGCTGGCGACGGGAAGAGAGATGCACACGTCTGGGAGGCTCTCCATGTGGCAGGGTACGGTGTTCGGCATGTGGTGACAAGGGATGTAGGGCAGGTTGGGGTCCTACAGCTTCCAGAAAGGATGCTAGGAAGGCAGCAGCTGTGTGGCCCTCATTCACCCCGGGGTGCACTGCAGGCTCTGGGCCCCTCCGTGCAGCAGGCTGACCCTCACACCATGCACCCCGTCCGTTCCTCGCACCCGAGTCCCAGGAAGGGAGCCCGGATGTGTATTTGTGAGGACGGGCACAGGGAAAGCTGCCTGCAACGGACAGAGGCTTTCCATGGACAACACCCACTGGGGCTACGGGAGCCGAGAACAGGAGTCCTCAATCACTGCCCCGCCACTTCTCCTGGCCCCTCTTCCTCTCCAGAGCTCGAGGAGAGACCTCGCTCTGGGGGACGGTGGCCTGGGGGCCAGCAACCGCCCCAGTCCACAACAGTCTCCTTCCGCCCAGCAAGGCCACGCACAAGTACACAGGGCCTCAACGGCCATCAGACACACGCACTGTGGAAAGCCACGTGCGGGCCTTGAGCAGTTTTTGCACCAACGGGAACTCGAACTTCAGATACATCTTTCCAGAGTGTCTTGTGTCCCCGCATGGCTGAGCCCAGAGCGCTGTCCCTCCCAGCAGCTGGGTCCAATGCTGCGAACCTGCTGCCACCCAAGATGTGAAAACGAAGACCCCATGGACCTGAGCGGCCGGCAGCCACCGCAGCAGACTGTTCTGGTGCACCTGTGGACCCTCGCCACGGCCGCTGCCCAGCCAGCCAGGAGCTGGCCCGGAGCGGGGTGGGGATAATGCGAGGGTGGGACGCTGTGCAAACGACCCTCACTGCTTACCAGCAGAGGTTTTACCAGGTAGCCCACATCCTCAGCTGTCGGTACCTGGGGACCAACACCCCACCGGCCAACAGGAGGGGCGGGCGCCCCATCACCGGCGGAAACTCATCTCCAGAAACAACAGGTGTCTGGTTGTTTTGCTTATCCCTCCCCCGCCCGTTTTACACTTGGCAATTTCTTACGTCAGTTTTCCACTGCACATACAGACCTTTCCGATGACAGGTCTTCTGTGGGAGCTGGACTGGCAGGGTGTGTGGGAGCACCTGCCCTGCCTGTTCCTGTGGGCGGCCTGTGCCCAGGCTACCCCGGGCTTCTCCTAGCATTCCCCATCCAAGCTACTGCCACGGCTCAGGTGACGCCTGCCACTTCCAGGGATGGCTGGGAGCAGGTGTGGGGACACTCCGATGGCCCGGGCCTGCCCTCCACCCACCAGCGCCCCGTCGGCATCGGCCCACCTCATTACCTCGGAGAGCCCCCCAGATGCTCTCGGAGAAGAGTAAACACTGGTCGTCATTTATGCTCAGGGTATCTGCAACGACAGACGCCCCCGTCGGTTAGGGTGTTCCACCTACAGATCACGGACAAGCAGTTCCACAGTCTGGCAAAAGCCCAGCAAGACCACGATTTAATAAACAAGAACAACCTCTAGAAGAGGGACGGCTGTAAGATGACCAGGCCTGGGCCAGTGTGGGAGGGTCACACCGGCTCTGCAGGCCCCCGGGACGATGCGTGAGGCGGTCTGGGTGGGCAGAGGTGTCGGCCGTGCAGGCCCACCTGGTCGGTTCCCCCTGAGAAACGTGCATCCTACCAACTCCGGCTAAAAGCCCCAAGTCTCCTCTCAGCGAAGGGAACGGGGCTGCTTGGCGGGCACGAGGCCCCAGGCCTTCTTCCCTCTCTCTAGGCTCAGCTTCCTCATCGACGACTGTAGAAGACGCCGCCGCTCGCACGTTCACTCGGAGACAGGGGTACCCAAAGGTGGCCGCTCAGCGAGGACAGGCGGCGGTCACAGGACTGGTGCCTTGGCTTCCCCTCGGCAAAGGCGACAGTGCCTCTTCTCTGCCTGTGCGGTCTCTGAGAGAAACCCGCACGCTCTCCCCAGGTAGAAACGCAACAGTCTGGAAGGCGGGCGTCCTGTGGGACTCGCTGGACGGCCAGCCTCAGACACCCATGACAGCTTCGGCACAGGGAAGAAAACTCATCGCCAATAGCTCTCGGCCCTGGTGACGCTCGGTCCTCAGGGTCGGGGTCCCCTGGCTGGCCGTCACAGCTTTGGCCAGGCCATGCCCAGCTGGGGCTCGGGGCTCGGGGCTCGGGGCTCAGGACAGGCCGGCTCCTCTGGGCTGGGGAGCTGCGCGGCACTCACAATTCTCAGCCGACTCCAGGGTAGGGAACTCGTCACACTCTGCCGTGACCACGGACACAGTCAGCACGTTCTTCTCCAACACAAGTCGCTTTTCTGCAAGGACAGGAAACTCAGGGCGGGTGGCCAGCTGCCGGAAGCCACGGCAAAGCTAAGGCCCTACCAGGAGAGCCCCTGCTCCAGGCCCTGGCCGCATATGCCCGGGTAAGAGGGAAGGGAGGACATGGCGTCCACCTAGCACAGGCCCCGGCAGTCCTCTTCCTTCCGATCGTGCTCCCTTTCTCCCCAGGGAGCAGCCCTGACCCCTGCGTGGGTGACCCGAGTGGCAGAGCCTAACCCAGCCTCTGCACGGCTGCCTGCCGGGCGGCACCGAGCAGTCTGCAACTGCTCTGGAAGGAGAGGCCGCCCAAGCACGGGCACGGGCCTGGTCTGCAAACTAGCTGCCGACTCGCCACCTGTTACTGGCTGCCACAAGACGCAAAGCTCAGGGCCAGCAGATGGCATAATGGTCACATCGCTGGACTCTCACGTAGTCAACCGTAGTCCTGGACCTGGTGGCTTGAAACTCAGGCCAGGCACATGTGTGGTATACATGCCCCAAAACCCCACAGAATGGAGGAGAAGGAATTACAACATGGCTCTCCCCCTGGGACGTGACTTTTCGCTTTCTGTCTCTGTCTCTCTCTGGTGAGCACACACGCCCTATACCAAACATTTCTCTAAAAAAAAAAAAAGATGCGAAGCGTATGTGATGCGGAATGTAAGGAAATTACCATGGAGTAAACACACTGACTAGTCCTAACATTTTTTCAGAACAAGATCTTTCTCGATGAAGGTGACATTTTACATTCGCACATGCTGCTCTCCTCCTTTCGTGCTGCAGGACGCATGTGCTCACCAGAGAAGACAGCGAGGAGGCACCCCGGGAGGAGGCCACGCCACCGTCCCTCCTTCTCCATTCCCTTCGGGGATTTCGGGCACGTACAGCACCTGGCGTTTCTCAAGCCACCGGGTCTGGGACTCGAGCTGTGCAGCCAGCCATGTGGGACGCAGCCACTTAACCACGTCGCGGGCCAGCCCCACGCAGGTGCTTCTCCTCACGCTGCTCCTGAGGGCTGCAGAGGGAGGGCTTCCAACTTTGCAAAAGCCCAGAGCTACTGTGAGTGGATGAAGCAGGTGATGAGGTCTCCCGTGCAGAGGCGGCCCGAGGTGACGGCCGAGGCCTCAGAGAGAGCACTGGTCACAGGTACACCCTGCCTCCTTCCTCTGCTTCTTCCCCACAGGGCTCCAAGGCAGCAGTCAGCCCAGCAGCAGAAAGCCCCAGGAATGGCCCACGAACAAGGCGTGTCCCTCCCTGTCCTCCTGCCGTCCTCGGTGGCCCCCAGGAGGGTCCCGGCTTTACTGCCCCAGCCCGGACTCCAGGAGCTCCCTCTCTGTCCCTTCCTACAGCCAGGTGCCCCCGTCTCCCCAGCACCACAGCACCCTATGGCTTCCTTTTTTAAAAAATAATTATTTTATTTAACTTTACTTATTTGACCAGACAGGTTTAGAGGAAGACAGAGAGAAGAGAGGGAAAGTGAGAAGGCAAGCCGCCAGATCCGGGGCTCAATCTGTGGTTGGCCATGTGGGAGTCCAGTGCCCCTAACCACCAGGCCACATGCTGGCTCCCCCCATGACTTCCTTCAGACAGACAGGCCGGAAGTGGCCTGGCAGAAGGTAGGGAGAGGGAGTCCCAAACCAAAGTGGGACGCCCCAGGTTGCCCATCGCCAGCTGAGGGGACCCCAGGGTGTCTGGAGAGCCTGGCTCCCTCTGAGCTGTGCCCGCTGCTGGTCCCAGCCCTCGGCCTGCACGCAAGCCAGCCCACGGGGCCTTTTCCACCACACACAAACGCAGGCTTTCCCTCCTGGTAAATGGCCGGGGCTCTACACCAACAGCTGCTGATCCTGCAGGGGGAAGGGGCTCTGGGGCAGGTCTGGGCCCTCTGACTCGGTGGCCGTGCAGACCCCTACCCGGCCACTAACGTCCTGGTGGAGAGCGCCAGTCCTGAGGCTCGGCTGGCAGAGGGGCAGACAGGCCTGGCCGCTGCCTGGACAAGCTACAGGAGGGACACGGGTCACCGCAAAGGATGTACACAGTGTCGTCACCGGCTCTCCGCCTCCGAGTGACTACTCTGCCAAGCTCTGAAGAGAGCAGGAAACGGGCAGGGGACGGGCCAGCTGCCTCTGCACACCCACGCGCCCGGCCCGGGCAGCTCAGATGGCCAGCAGCCCAGCCGCCAGCCGTCTCACGGGACACAGGCCGGCCTGCCTGGGCCAGCAGGAAGTCCTGATGCCTCAGGTGCTCAGGAGGCAGCGTGAACAGTGGACTGGGGAATCAGGAAAGGTGGGTTCGGGTTCTGGTTCTGGCTCAGGTTCTGCTGCCACCGAGCTGAGCCGGTCGTGGGGAGCCGCTTCCTGTTGTGTAAACAGCGGCAGGGCGGGCCCAGCCTGGAGCTCATCTGCCACACCACGGTCCACAGAGGGCCCAGCCAGGGCCGCGGTGCCGACCCTGGCAGCTTGTTCACCTCTCTGCCTTCACGGAAACCTGTCCTTCCCTCCAGGGTCACCAACAAGTTTCTAGCTTCGTTTTTAATTTAGCAGTCTAGTCAAAAAAGCTCAGCAGTACCGAAGCATTTCCAAAACTTAACAGCAGCTTCCTCAGTCCCTAGACAAAGAGACATCCCAGCTGCACCCCCTTCCCCCCACAGTCCCTCTGTCCCTGAGTGCACCTGACCCATCAGGGACAGGTCATCACTGCGCACACATCCTGAAAGTGAGGACATTACCCCGAAACCCCCTGTGGCGGCTCCACCGGAGGCTGTGCCTCCCTCCGTGTCCTGCTATCCCAGCCACTCCCCCACTCCTTCCCTGCCGGCTTCCCGAGGTCCTATGTCCTGTGCCCAGATTCCAAGTCATCCGCTCAGGCTGCAGCTCCTCCTGAGCGCCTGTGTGGGCCAGACTGCTCCCGCACTGGGGCCACGGTAAGAGATGTGGACAGCCCTGCTGTGTGAGCTGGTTTGCAGGGACCAGCGTTCCCCAGGCCTGGGCAGTGGCAGACGTGCCCAGCCCTCCTTCCTCGTCCTGCAGACAGGTTCTTGCCACGTCACCACCTCCTGCCTTGGCCTCCCTATGGGCACACGTCCCCATGCCTAGCTTCACCCCGACCTTCGTGAAGCTGAACCCCCTTGGGTGGAGGACCCTGCTCCCTCTTGGCTTCCCTCTGACTCCTGAACCCGTCCCATCATCCTCACGCCCCTTCACGAACCCTCCGCGCTGCTGTTCCGAGGGTCTCAAGGGCCCAGGCTTCTGCCTCTCCTCTTACCACCCTCCCTGCACATCATCCTCCTCTCAGCTCCGTCCCTCCAGGCCAACTCCTCCTTGGGAGCGCTAGACCCGCAAGGGTCCTCTCGGTGTCTCCAGGGCACGGTGGGTCTTAGACACACACCGCACTGAGCCTCACCCTCCTCCCCGCGGCCCTCCTTCATTTGGCAACGTGCATCTCTGGATTTCCCAGAAGCCCCTCCTTCTCCGCACCTTCCAGCTCACTGAGCGGTTCATCCACTCAACAGATAGTCACGGGCTGTCCACTGGGCTGCGAACGGTGAAGACCCCGCCAAGTTCTACAATTACAACACCTTTATTATTGGGACCGGCAGGAGGAGTAATGGTTAGGTTGCTGGACTCATGCAGTTCGAGTCCTGGACCTGGTGACCTAAAACACCATGCTGGGCACATGTGTGTGCGTGCCCCAGATCCTGAGAGGAGAATGGAGAAGGGATTGTGGTGCGGCCATCCCTCCTGGGGGGTGATTTCTTGCTTTCTGCCTCTCTGTCTCTGCAGAGCTCACGCGCCTATAGCAAAAACCTCTCAGAAAAACAAAAACAAAAACAAACAACTCTCTTAACACTTCACCATTCTCCCACCATATGGATGAAAGCCTTAATTCATCCTCTCGTAATCTCTCACCTGGATAGCTGCAAGAAAACCTCACGGCCACGCTCCTTGTGTCCACACACACCTTATACCTCGATTTACTGTCCTCTAGGTTTTTTTTTTAATTATTATTTAATTTTATTTATTATTAATTTAAAAAATTTTGCTACATGGCATGCACACTCACCAGAGAGAGACAGAGAAAAAGTAAGAAAGCGAGTTACATCATCAGGAGACCTGGGACTCAAACTATGGTCAACCATGTGGAAGTCCAGCGCCTTAACCACCACGCCACCTGCTGCCCTCCCAAGATTTTTTAATATAAAGGTCAGATAGTGACAATCTCTGCTTAAAGCCCTCCAAAGGCTAACCAGCACTTTCAGGGAGAGCCCTGAATCCCTAGGAAGAGTATAAGAAAAGCCTGTCCTTTTCTTTCTTATTTTTGAAGATTTTTGCTAAAAGGTGTGTATGCTCACCGGAGAGACAAAGAGATAGAGACAGAAATAAGAAATCACCCCCCCCCCCCCCCCCCGAGGGAATGGCCAAGCCGCAATCGCTTCTCCTCCATTCCCTTCTTGGGATCTTGGGCACGCACGCACATGTGCCAGCGTGAGTTTTAAGCCATGGGCTCAAGGACTCAAACCGCGGCTGACCGCGTGGGAGTCCAGCGACATAACGGTTACGCCTCCTGGCCCAGCCTGTCCTTCTCTGCGCTGACGCAGTTCTCAGCACAGCAGGGGAGGCTTCACGGAGCCCGGGACCTGCCACATCCTTCCTCCGATTCAAACAGAGGGCGTGCCCGCCAGGTGACCGTGAGCCGCAGGTGCTTCTGTTCCTAACGACACCTGTCTGCGGACACGCTGGGACTGGACCGCTCCTCACCAGGCCGTGAGAGGCTCGACAGCAGAGACCAGTCCCAGCCTCCACGTTCCCAGAGCCCGACACACAGGAGCCATTCGCTAAGTATTGGCTGAAAAAAATAAGCGATGGCAGAATTAAAGATGCGTATCGAGGGGCTGGCTGGTGGCAAGGTGGCTAGGGCACTGAACTCCTACATAACTGACTCTGGTTTGAGTCCTGGACCTGGTGACTTGCTTTCTCACTTTCTCTTTCTCTCTGGTCAAATTAAAATAATAATAATAAATACAATTAAATACATAATTCTTTTTAAAAATGCGTGTTTAATGATATGCATGTGTAATGCTTGTGTACATGGTAACTGGGCAAAAACACAGATGTTCAATGTACAGATTACTTTTAAAAAATTTTTAATTTATTCATTCATTTAATTTGACCAGAGAGAGAGAGAGGGAAAGTGAGAAAGCAAGCCATCAGGTCTGGGACTAGAACCATGGTCGGCCATGTGGGAGCATCCAGCGCCTTAACCACCATGCCACCTGCTGGTCCCCAAATGTACAGATTACTCTTACACATCCTCACCGAGTACTTCTCAGATCCTGACATTGGGGTGAGAGATGCTGAGAAGGCCTTCCCCCCAGATCTCCCAGACAGTGCCCTTTTAGACCCTGTTCTGGAGACAATTGGATTCATAAATTCAAAGCCTGAGGTCTTCCTACTTCTCTGGAAGGGAAAACTCACGGTCACGCATCACGCAGGGTCCCTGGGAACAACACATTTTCACCTCAGGCCGCCACAGCCTCTCCCCCACCGCTTGCTTCTCCCTGAATCGAACATTTCCAGCACATTCACGATTCAGACTCCTGTGGACAAAACGTTGCTTCTGCTTATAACGAGGCATTTAGGGGCCAGCAGGTGGCGTGGTGGCTGCGGTGGCTAGATCCCCCATGGCTGTGGAGTTCAAGTCCCAGACCCAGCGGCTTGAAAATCAGGTGCATTGTGTGCCCATGCCCAGAATCCCGAGAGCGGAATGGAGAAGGGGCTGCAGTGTGGCCACCCCCTGGGGTGATTTCTCACTTTCTCTCTCTGGAGAGCACAAGCATCCTATAGCAAAAACAGAAAGCAAACGCAAACGAGCAGCAGCAGCAGGCTGCATGGCAGGGTGAGACAGGCAGCCACCTGCCACCCGAGAAGGAAGCACCCCTCTGCCGTGACTTCACGCCTTGAGCCTCTTGTCACACGCTCGGCACCTGCGTGTGCCTCTGTGTTTACAGAGCACCTTGCATTGGTCGCCTCTGTGTTTACAGAGCACCCTGCACGCTGCTTCCACCCAAGCTGGCCGTCGCCCTGAGTGGGCCCCGCACCTGGGAGGGGACCTCGCCCACGGCTCAGCAGTCGCCCAAGCCCTCCTCCTCCTCACTTCCCCACACTGCCTCCGTGCCCTCTGGACGAACCTGTCCTCGCAGGCCCAGCGACCACGTGGCTGCTTGCTCAAGGCCTCATGCTCAGCCCGTCCAAAGGCAACTTGACATTTTTTTAAAAAAAGGTTTCACATAATTATTACTGAACCAATCTACCAATGCAGAACTTAGAAACAAAGTGAAGCAGCATTTTTTCCCCAATAAAACACCCCCAGTGTCCAGGCGGTGGCGACCACTTTCAGCGTGGTGTGGCAGGACCACAGTGACTTGGTGCAGCCTAAGTACGTGGGCCGGCTCCTGTCCAGGCCCTCACAGACCCAGCGTGGTTCCTCCCCGCTGTCTGCTCTCGGAGCTGCACCTGGTTTTATTACCAGCTTTCATTTGAACCCACTGGGGAACAGGATGATTTTGCTTCTGCTTTTTGGCCAGAAACTGCTTGATCCTGGAAGTCTTGTGAGAAGACATGGCAAAGAGCCGAGTGGACCGCGCACCACCATGGCGGAGAAAAGAGCAAGGCAACCCGATTTTTAAAAAATAATGATTTAATTCTTATTCATTCATTTATTTTTTAATTTGACCAGAAAGAGAAAGAGAGAGAGAGAGAGAGATACAAAGCAAGCCACCAGGTTGGGGACTTGAACCGTGGTCAACCATGAGGGAGTGTCTAGCACCTTAACCACCACGTCACCTGCTGGTCCCTAGGCAACCTGATTTTTGTGACCCTCGCTTCCCGCTCACCCTCCTTGCAGCCGGCCTGTCTCTCTCACTCCGTCCGTCCCCACTCCCCTTCCTCCTTCCCACTCTCCTCTCGAAGGGCAGCCACACGTGAGCAACAGCACACACGTGACGGCTGAGTCGACAACGGGTCAGCCTGCGGCCCCACCTCTGGGCACCGCACCACGGAATCTCCCTTGGGTCCCTCCCGTTTCCTCCGTCCCCGCGCCATCGGCCTCCTTCGGCCACCATTATCTTACCTAGACTGCCTGGTCAGTCTGTTCCCGCCAGCCCCCAGCACAGCCGGAAGCTGCCACATCACGGCCCTCCCTGGCCTCAGCGTGACGCTCACGTTCCCGAGTGGGCCCATCCCAGGCCACTCTGACTTCTCACCCTCAGGCTCCCGCTCCAGAGCTGTCGGCCCACCCAGACTGCTGCGTACTTCAGCCCCACTGGCCTCCGGAGTCCGGAGCACAGCGTCCAGCCTTCCCCAAAGGCCCTGCCGCACACAGCCTGCCCATCCCACCAACCCTACCTCTGGACGGGGTTCAACAACTCTCTGGAAGAGCTCGTCCCCTCATCCACAGCACGCCCAGCAGGCCCAGAACACCCCGCATTCACCGTGGCAGAAAATAACCACACTTTACTGTACATCTGCCCCGTCTTAAGAGGGCTGGTTTTTTTTTTTTTGGAGAGGTTTTTGCTATATAGGGTGCCTGTGCTTGCCAGAAAGACAGATAGGCAGAGAGACAGAAAGCAAGAAATCACCTCCCAGTGGGGATGGCCATGCCGCAATCCCTTCTCCTCTATTCTCCTCCTGGGATCTTGGGCACGCACGCACACGCGCCCGGCGTGAGTTTAAGCCACCAGGTCCGGGACTCGAACCGCGGTCGACTACGTGGGAGTCCAGCGACATAGCCATTACGCTAACTGCTGGTCCCGAGGGCTGTAAGTTCTTTAAGGACAGAGGCAGTTCAGTTCAAAGTGTGCAGCTAGGGACCAGCGAGTGGCATGGTGGGTAAGGCACTGGACACTCCCACATGGCCGACCACGTTTCTCACCTTCTCTCTCTCTCTGACCAAATTAAAAATAAATGAATGAATAAATAAAGCTAAATAAATTTTAAAAAGAAACAGCATCACTATTAAAAAAAAAGTGTTCGGCTTGGGGTGGGCAGATGGCGTGGTATTGAAAGGGGCTGGACTCCTACATGACCGCCCGGAGTTCGAGTCCCAGACCGGGTGACTAGCCTCAAGTTCCCTTTCTCTCTGTCTCTGCCCGGTCAAATTAAAAAATACCAATAAATAAAATAAATAATTATTAAATTTAAAAAAAAAAAGGCTTTTCTCTGCCCCTGCTGGCGAATCACAGTTGCCTAATAAATGGTTCTTGCAGCGAGCAGGGACAGGTGGGAGGGAGGGGCTGGAAACGCTCCTGGGATCTGGTGGCTGTGGGCTGGGGACTGCGTGCATCTGGGTGCTGGACGTTTCTGTGCCAGGTAGTTAACACTGACGGGAGCCTACCAGAGGCCAGAGGTTTTCCGCGTGTCTCACTGGCTTGATAGAGATATTCGTGAGCACAGCCCAAGAGCGCAGAGGGTCAACACCGAGGCCTTCTCAGACAGCCCACCTGACGGGTCCTGCCCCGTCACCACCTGGCTGTGCAACTCTGGGCAAGCGCCTTCTCCTGCGAGTCTCTGCTCTGAAAGACAGGTTAGGCCGGCCTCGCCGGGCTGCGAGAGGAGGAAACGGTGGTGGTGCAGCCCGTGCTGGTGACGACGCTGGTTCTTTCCGTCGTCCACTTCCCTTCCCCTGAGAAGTCATTCTCGCCACAGCAAACCTCCAGTGCCTCCCCCGGCTGCAGGAGGAGCAGCTTGTCCGAAGGGTTCTCCAAGCTTCTCACAGAGACCGCAGGCTGCACTGCCGCGTGATGCCCCGTGTGCATGGCTGACACTCACACACGCAAAACGCACATGGGCTCGGAATGCCGCATCTGCCCCGCTCCTGACTGCGGCCCCCGCCACAGAACTAAGCCGAGCCAGCCAGGGATGCTGGTCAAGGCAGCTGGACCCCATGTGGCTGGCTGTGCAGCTCGAGTCCCAAACCTGGCTGTTCAAAAAAGATGCCGGGTGTGTGTGTGTGTGCCCAGAAACCTGAAGGGAGGGAGGGGTGGAAGAGAAGGGATTGCAGCCTGACCATCCCCTCTGGGGGGCTTTCTCACGCTCTCTCTGTGAGCGCACACACCCTCCAGTAAATTAAAACAAAACAAAAAGAACAAAGCCACTAAGTGGGGTCCTAGCCACCCACTGCAGGATGGGGTGGAATGTTCATACGTAAAGCTTTCACGTGTGACACAGTGCCTTGGGAAGCCACCTCCCTCATCCCACCCCAGCAGCCTTTCGAAAGAAGAGAAGGCTGGACACTGACAGCTGAGCTGACCGGTGTCCACACTTCCTGCTGGTGAGCTGGTGAGCACCCTCTCCCACAGGAACGCGGCCCACCACACCTGAGCCCGCCACCCCAAGGTGTGGACAGAGTGACACTACTGCGGCTGGGGCTCTGGGGCTCAGCGGAGCGCATGGCCAGGAAGCTTGGACTATGATGCCATAGCTTCAAACACGAGCAAAGGACTCGCAAGGCGAAGTCTTGGCCCTAATAATGGTCTTACTCACCACGGTCAGGAAGAGAGACAAGAAGTCAGTCCACGTCTCTGTTACCGTGGGCTGCAGACCTAGAGACCTCGAGGCTGATCACAGACAACGCCATACCCGAGAACCAGCTCCCCTCTCAGCTGACCGGCTGTCCCCGGCCCCACAAGATGGGAGGAAGTTCCTAATTCAACAGACTCAGCTAGTTGAGAAAGTTGCACACTGACTATTTTATCACTACTTCCAGGGCCATCACTGGGAATTCAGGCGGACGCAGAAACATAAAAGGGACCTCTTTCATTTCTTTTTCTTTTTTCCCTAAAGAGAGTTTTTTGTTTGTTTGTTTTTTTGCTATAGGGCATATATGCTTGCCAAAAAGAGAGACAAGAGAGAGAGGAAGTGAGAATCACTTCCCAAGGAGGATGGCCACATCACAACCCCTTCTCCTCCATTCTCCTCTTGGGATTTTGGGCACACATGCATATGAGCCCTGTGTGAGTTTCAAGCTGCCAGGCCTGGGACTCGGGTCATAGTCAGTCGGGTGAGAGTCCAGTGCCTTAACCGCTGTGCTACCTACTGGCCTCAGACCTCCCTCCTTCCTAAAAGAAGAAGTAGCAGTAAAAGTGCTTTCCTCCTGCTTAACGGACAGAAAGGGGCTGAAGTTTATGCCTTTAATGGGCTAAAAGACCTCTGCTAAAATCAAACAATGGTCCACTTGGGAGGCTGGGAGTTTCACTGGAGGCCCGGGTTCTACTCCTCGGCCATCCTGCACATGCAGGGTGCAGCTGCCTGTGCCTGCAATTCCAGCAGATCAGGAGCCTTTGGCAGGAGGGTCATAGCACAGCGAGACCCTGTCACCAAAGTTCCTATCTCTGTCTCTCCCTCTTCCTCTCTTCCACCTCACCCATCCCTTTCTCTCATATAAAGGAAAAAAATAAAAAGAAGACACCTATCGGTGACAAAACCCCTCCGTGCTCCTGTCTGGAGGGAGTGGGATGGAATAAATGGAAGGAAGGGCATCTCGGGGCTCAGGTGATCCCCAGAGAATGGAGAAGGGACTGTGGCATGGCTACTCCTCATGGGGGTTGTTTCTCACTTTCCCTCTCACTGTCTCTGTCTCTCTCTATCTGTTCAGCGAGTGTAAGCACTCTAAGGCAACAATCTCTCCAATCACTCACTCAAGTAAACGTCCTCTGCTGGACCCTGAATCGGTCCCTTTCCTGAGCCTGAGACCCCCCCCTGTAAGCAGGTTTCGGGCAAACAGCCGACAGGAGCAGCTTCTCCCGACGGGCCCCGAGAACACCGAGGGAACACGGAGGCCTCCGCTGCAGTCTCAGGAGCGTGTGGTCAGAGGGGTGCCACTTAGCCTGGAGACGGTGGGCTTGACAGGACCACGCAGCCGCAGGGCCACCCTGCAGGCCTCTGCCTTCCCCTAGGAAGGCTCAAGCCTGGGTTTGCAAAGCAGCCCCGGCGCGGGCTCAAGCCCCTCCTGCGGCCGCAGCACCGTCTGGGCAGCGCGGGTCGGGCCATCTGCCGCCCTTTCCGTGGCCGCAGGAGGCCCATGTCCCTGATTCTCCGTCTGAACCCTTGCCGAACCCCGGGGTGCCACACACTTGCACCCACCGCACGTGCCAGTCCGCCTAGGCCCCCGGACGTGGCGTCGCGGCTTTCCTGGTCTACCCACCCCGCGCACAGCCTCCCTGGGGTGCGCCCGAGCGCGGCCAGACGGCGCCGCGGGGGCACTGGCCAGGTGTCCTCGGGAGCCGGCCTCGGGCAGCGGTGCAGACCCAGCACAGCCCCGGGGAGGGGCGTGTAGAGGGCAGCCCCGGGCTGAGGCTCACCTGCCGGGCCCGCGCGCGGCCAGGAGCCGGCCCCGAAGAGCAGGTCGCGGTAGCGCTGGAAGGCCTGGTCCAGCACGGAGCAGCCCGCCTGCGCGGCCGAGCCGGCGTGGTGCCTGAAGCGGAAGCTGTTGGGGAACAGCGTGTAGCGCCGGCCCGACGTCCGCACGTACTGCGGCCAGGGCCACAGGCCGGCCGCCGGCCCCGCCAGCGCCGCCGCCAGCAGCAGCCGCAGCGCCCAGCCCGCCATGGCCCGCGGTCCTCGCCGCCAGCGGGCTGGTCACGTGAGGCCCTGGTCAGGTGAGCGGCGCCAGCGTGGCAACCGGCGGGTCACGTGAGCGAGGGCTCCAGGGCGCCGGGGTCGCCCGGCCGCGCCTGCGCCTGGCCTGCCCCGCCCCGGGGCGGCTCTCCCCCAGGGCAGCTGGGAAGAGTCTTAGAGCTCGGCCCTGGCGGAGGCGACGACCCCGGGGCACAAAAAGAGGGTTAACCCCACAAGTCGTTGTGAGGTCGAGCGCGGGGAGTGGGCAGTCCAGAGCGGGGACCCCAAGTCACAGAAATGTCACTGGGAAAACGCGGCCTTTTATTAGAGCAAGCCCAGCCCGCTGCCCGCCCAGCTGCGCTCCAGCTCCAGCCCCGCCGCTGGCCACGCTCCTCGCCCTGCGCGCAGGAAGACGTTGGGGGCGCCAGACGGGCAGTGCGGGCAGGTTTGACAGCGGCCTGGCCCAGCGGGGGCTCACTGAGGGCTTTAGCCTGTGGGCAACTGTCGCCCCAAAGATTTGCATTTTAGGAGGTTTTCTTGTGGAGAGGTTGGATGGCACTACGTAGGAAGCCCTTTTAATGGGAGGCAAGGACAATGAGAACCTGCCCACTGCCCAGAGTACCGAAATCACTGTCTGAAGATCCAAGTTAGGGACCCACAGATGGCAATGGTTATGTCGCTGGACTCCCATGCAGTTCGAGAACTGGACCTGGCAGCTTAAAACTCATGCAGGGCATTCATGCATCCAGGCCCCAAATCCTAACAGGAGAATGGAGGAGAAAGGACTGTGGCCTGGCCATCCCCATTTGGGGGTGATCTCTCCCTTTCTGCCTGTTTCTCTAGGACACCCAATACCAAAAATCTCTCCTAGTTTGTAATTAGGCCCTTAGGGTCAGTATTCGGGGGAGAGTTCAAAGGTTCATGGCTGAGCATGGGCCATGGTGCCCTGCGACACCCACAGTGACCAGGAGTGGGAATTATTACTGATACAAGCACACCAGGTGAAGGAGCTGTACCCAAATAGAGATGGCGAATCCCACTAACGAAAGTACTCAGAGATTTTTGGTGAGTGACTAGTCAAAACATACTCGGGGCCTGTCCTGACCTGCAGGACAGTCGAACAGGTTTCCTGAGGGAAGGGTCATCCGTTTATTGTGGGCAGCACAGAGACGACCCAGAGGACTCTTCAGAGTCCTCTGGAGATCGTGGGCCAGGGATCGTGGTTATATACATGTTGGTGGGCAGTGATTGGTTGTTCTATATGTAAATGAAGGATGGTAAAAGGTGGGTTATGATTGGTTGCTTTTGTGGACCAATCATGAGGTGCCGGATATGCAAATCTGAGGGATTCTAAGCTCACCAATTGGTGAGTGCTATTGGAAGTGGCCAATCAGAGCAAGGTTTTGAAGGTGAGGTTTTTTGTTTTTTTTTTTTTTTGGAGAGGTTTTTTTCGCTATAGGGCGTGTGCGCTCGCCAGACAGAGACAGAGAGACAGAAAGCGAGAAATCACCCCTCAGGGGGGATGGCCACACCGCAATCCCTTCTCCTCCATTCTCCTCTCGGGATCTTGGGCACGCATGCACACGCGCCCGGCGTGAGTTTTAAGCCACCGGGTCCGGGACGCGAACCGCGGTCGGCTACGTGGGAGTCCAGCGACATAGCCATTACGCTAACTGCTGGTTCCCAAAGGTGAGGTTTTGAAGGGGAGCCAATCATGGCCTTTGTCATTGTGTAATTGTTTGCTCTCTGAGAAACCAAAACCTAAGGGCTTCCTAAGATGGCAATAGTAAGAGACTCATGAAAATGGCCTCGGCAGACTCACTGGTGTGCTGCCTCCCACATCTTTTTATATGTTTATTGGCCTTTTCTTTTTTCTTTTTCTTTACGAGAGCGAGAGGGAGAGAGAGAGAGGCAAAGATAGATGTGTTTGACAGGGTTAGCTGAACAGTAGCCTCTGGCCCAGCCTCCTAATTAGCTGGGATTACAGGTGTGTGCAAACATGTACACCTGCTGGGACAGAACCTGGGCCTTCCATGCAGCCAATTTATGAAAAATTCCCTGGTGATTAATGCAATTTTAAAAAGAGTTATTTAATTTTCTTCACCATCATTATTTTTAATTAGACCAGAAAGAGACAGAGGTAGAAAAGAAAAGTGAGAAAGCAAGTCACTAGGTCCAGGACTTGAACTACACTTGGCCATGTGGGAGCCCATTACAATTATTTAGTTATTTTTATTTATCATCGTTATTATTTTTGAATTTGCTACAGGGCACATGTGCTTACCAGAGAGAGGAAGAGAGAAAGCAAGTCGCCAGGTCTGGGACTCAATCACCGTTGGTCATGTGGGAGTCCAGCACCTTAACCACCACGCCACCTGCTGGCCCCTTTTAACTCTTTTTTAAAAATGTAGTCCTATTTCAAGATCACAGAAGTGTTACGTATATTTTCTTCTAACCAAAATGTTTGTAAAAACAGGCGATGACAATATAGGTAGTCCCTAGGGATGGACACAGGCCTGTGTAGACCTGAGCCTCAGAGACCTTAGCAGTGAGCCTAAGCACCCTGCCTTTCCGCAGGTCTGAAGTGGTTCCTGAAGTCCCCCTGAGGGGTGACTGGCCTGTCCTGTTAACACCAGAGGGTTCCCTCACTTACCAGCTCCCCTCTGACCTGATACGCACATCGCGGCAGCGTCACCTCTTTGGTGATGTCGCCAGCACGTAGCAGCTGGAGCTGGGCGGGGTCAGAGAGCAGGCTGGAGAGGTCGTGCACATGCTGGCAACGCGGCTCCTTCCTGACCGGCCCGCCCTGCGGAGAGGACACGGAAGCAGGACTGGCAGCGTGGCCCCTCCGGCTCTGCCGGCGCACGTCAGGGCTGAGACATTCCGTGGCAGTTGGAGAGAGGACTGGCTGCCACTATGGAGAGGGAGGAACCCTTAGTCTTGACCCTCTACAGTCCTGAGGTTCCTAAAATGAAGAATAACCGCCAGTACCAACAGGTGAGGACTGCCCCGATGAGGGCCGGGCGAGAGGAAGAGGACTGACTCGGGAGGGGCCCGGCAGAGTCTGAAAGACAGGAAGGATCACCCCCACCTTGGTTTTCATACAAGGGGTAGGAAGGAGGTCCACTACTCAAGTCCACATGGGGTGCTTGAGGCAGAGGTGGGTAGGAGACGCCGGGGTCTGGGGCTGTCTCTTCGGTAGGCAATATCTCCCTCACCCTTACAGCCCACCCTCCCCACCGACACGCACCCCACCGCCTCAATGCCGCCCTGGAGGCGGCGGCAGCACGTGGACCAGACGCGCATCTACGTCCGGATGTTCTGTGGCTGCCTCGGTGGCTTCGGCCTCCTGCTGCTGACCTGCGTGTCCCCGCTGAGCTGGGTGCGGCTGCTGGTGATCGAGAATGGCCTTGAGCTCTACGCGGGACTCTGGACCTTATGCAGCCATGAGCTGTGCTGGAACCACAGCCCCAAGCCACCCTGTGAGTGTCACTCAAGTCCAAGCCCCAGGCCCCGCAGCACAGCTCCCGCCATGACGACCCTCGGTCCTCCTCCCTCCGAGGTCTTTGCGCTCCGCTCCCGAGTGCAGGGTGGACACCGGCTGAGCGGGGATACAGCCATCCTTCCCTTTGCTGCCTCAGCTCACCCTTTCTCCTTCCCACCCCAAGTTGTTTCCTGTCCCAAACAGTACTGTCATTCTCTCTGCTCTGGAAAGAACACTGCCGTTTATAAGGTTGCTCTGAAGCACTATGATTGGTGCTCGTGGGTGGCCTCAGAAAGGGAAGAGGGGACTGATCACAGCTGGGCAGTCAAGCAGTGTCTTAACCTCCATCAGGTTCAACTTTCAAGGACGGGAGGCCTTTTCTGCTGTCAGTAGACAAGAACTAAACGTGTATTAGATACGTGCTATAGCAACCGCCAGCTATGTGGCGGGAAGTCACATCTTAGGCGAATTAAATGCATCTGAAAATGCAGCACAAACTGTTTCGAAGCCAGGATGTGCACGATGGTACATGTACAAGTTCTTCGATCTAACACTTAAGAGAATAGCCATGACCATGCTGACAGCTTTCCCTTCATCCACCGCTATCCACTCACACAGAGAAGCAGGACTAGTGAAGCAGGACGTATGAGTACAGTGCTTATTCTCCTTTTCAGATAAGCAGGGGACCCCAGTGCTGGGGAGGGGAGCACCCAGGACCAACCCCGAGGTGGGGCATCTCGTTAGCCCTGAGCTGGGCACTTGGGATTAAGTGACAGTACCCTAAAGCAGGATTGTAGGGGAAAACCAAAACCAGGGGCAGGCAGATGATTCAACTCCATCTTTAACTAAAAAGAAAAACTCAAGACGGTATTTGCAACACATATGGAAGATAAAGGTTCATGGTCTTAATATTGAAAGAACATACAGGCTATTAAGAAAACAAAGGCCCAAATAAATTAATTCTTTTTTAACAGACAGTTTACAAAACAGGAATTACACGCCTAATAGGAAAAACCTCCATTAATTTTTTTTTGAGTTTTTTGCTATAGGGCATGTGCGCTCACCAGAGACACAGAAAGCAATAAATCACTCGCTGGGGGGTGGCCATGCCACAGTCCCTTCTCCTTCATACTCCTCTCAGGATTTTGGGTATGCACACACATGTGCTCAGAATGACTTTCAAACCACCAGGTCCAGGACTCGAACCACAGTCAACCATGTGGGAGTCTAGCACCTTAATCACCAGGACACCTGCTGGTCCTAACCTCCATTAATTAGTAAAGAAAGGTAAATCAGATGAACAATAATATATAATTTAAAAATAATTTCCTAGAGGAGACATGCATTCACCAGAAACAGAGTGAGAGAGGAGAGGGAGAGTGAGAAAGAACCCCCCAGAGGGGATGGCCAGGCTGCAATATTTTCTCTTTATTCTCCTCTCAGGATGTTGGGCATGCACACACGTACGAGCACATTCTTCAAGCAACCAGGTGTGGGACTCAAACTGTGCAGTTGGCCATGTGCGATCCAGCCACCTTGACCACCACTCCACTGACTCCCCTGCCCCATTTAACAATAGTATTTGGTTAAGGGCACATGTGCTCACCAGAGACAGACAGAAAGAGGGAGGAGGGGCAGCAGGTAGCTTGGTGGTTAAGGCACTGGACTTCCACGTGGCTGATCAAGGTTCGAGTCCTAGACCTTGCAGCTTGCTTTCTTACTTTCCCTTTCTCTCTCTCTCTCTCTCTCTCTCTCTCTCTCTCTGGCTAAATAAATAAATAAATAAATAAAGTTAAATAAAAATAAGTCTTAAAGAAAAAAAAAAAGAGGGAGGAGAAAGCACTGCTAACGGCCACGGTCACAACACAATCCTTTCTCCTCCATTTCTCCTTCCTGTGGGGACGGGGGCACACATGCACGTGCACCTGGCGTTTCTCAAGCTGCCAGGGCCAGGATTTGAACCACGTGTTTGGCCATGTGGGATTTGGTGCCTTTAACCACTAGGCCATGTGGCTGGCCCAAGAGATGGACACTGTCCCCCATCATATCAACAGAGGTGTCTGAGTGGCAGGCTCACTGCTGCGTGCTCTGCCCGACATTCGTCCACACCAGGTAAGTTGGTGTATCCAAGCACTGTGATCATAGTATCCAGACTCTCCTCCAATTCAGGAATTCCACGTCTATAAATTAAATACAACGAAGTAGCTAGAAGCAGAGTAAAAGATTTAGCTTTGTAAAGATTAAACTGCAAGTCAATTCATGTGACTGGATGCCCAGGCTAAAACTCAGGCTTTAAGATTATTCTTTAAATCTTTAATGAATTAGAACCCTGAAATCTTGTCACGTAGAGGAGTAAAAGGTTTTCTTGGAACCCTGAATTCACTTTAAAGCCAGAGTGCTGATAGTTTAGAGAAAGCCAATCAAGTGAATCCTTTAGGTACGTGATGAAAAGTCGAGTGTCCGGTCTGTTTTTGAGTCCTCCTGTCCTACTGCTAGGGCCAGTGGCCAGTCTGCAATACAGATCTTGTAAGGAATCCCCGGATGTAATAAAAACATCCGGGGCTCATCAGCCTGGAACAACAATATGATTATTAATGTCTGTGCACTGGTGACCCATATGGGGGGCCCTTGGGTGTCCTCTTTATCTAGGGCACTCCTCATTCTGGGCCAAGGCTTCTTACTAAAACATAGAAGCAGGGCCTTTGGTAAAGTAGATGCTTAGATTTTAAAAAGTGCTGGGTAAGCCGTTGTAGAAGCTGTTGTTCGAAGTCTTAATTGGTTTTGGTCTTACAGGAGATGGAGGCTGGGATTCTGCGTTGGCACCTTTTAAAAACGTGAGAGAGAGAGAACCCAACAGGGTCTTGACGTGACCATCCACTCCTTTCACCCAGCCCTGGATTCCGGGCTGCACATGCAGGGGCTCCCCTGTGGGTCAACCTCTCAGCATGGCATTTTACTGGTGCACCGCTGTTCAGCCCCCCTTACCATATCAACTTAAGAATAAAACGCCTGGGGCCAGCAGGTGGCATGGTGGTTAAGGCGCTGGACTGCCACATAGCTAACTGTGGTTCAAGTTCTGGACATGGCAGTTTGCTTTCTCGCTTTCTCTCTCTGTCTTTTTCTCATGAGCCCATGTGCCCTACAACAAATTTTTAAAAATAATAATAAATAAAATTAATAAAATTTCTTTTTTAAGAATTATTTTATTTAACTTTATTTATTCTTATTTATTTATTTTTAAAATTTGAACAGAGAGGAACAGTGAGAAAGAGAGAGAGAGAGGGAAAGTGATAAAGCAAGCTGCCAGGTCTGGGACTTGAACTGCAGTCGGCCACGTGGGAGTCCAGTGCTCTTAACCACTACACTACCTGCTGGCACCAAATTAAATAATTCTTTAAAAGAAAAAAAGACAAACTCTTGGGCCAGCAAGTGGCGTGGAGGTTAAGGTGTACGTTCCACATGGTTGGCTGCAGGATGCAAGTCCTGGATCTGACAGTTTGGAGATCATGCCAGATGCCTGTGTGTGTGCCCAAGATCCCAGAGGAGAATGGAGGAGAAGGGACTGTGGCATGGCCATCCTCCCTGGGGGTGATTTCTCGCTCTTCTTCCCTCTCTCTGTCTCTGTCTCTGTCAAGCACACGCACCCTATAGCAAAACTGGAAAACGAAAGGAGAGAACCCCACATGCTCTCCAGGGTCATGCTCACTACGGGCCAAGGCGGGGACTTAGTAGGAAAATGCTGACGACACTTCCAGCATTGCAGCGCACCGGCGTCAACCCTGCACTAGAGCGGCCAGGCCTCTCGGGGCTTTCTTCAGGGGTGGGCCCTCACCAGACTAAGCACGCCTCGCCTGCTCGTCCTGCAGATTATCTCCAGTACTCCAGGGCCTGCTTCCTCATCTCTGTCCTCACCATGCTCCTGAGCCTTGGCTGGCTCTTCAGCTCTTGCCTCCCTAGGAGTGGAAGCATGACCGCCAACTTGGATCTGAAGGTATCCGTGCTCAGCTTCAGCTCAGGTACGACCTAGACGGGCAGGGGAGCCCACACGGTGGCGGGAACAGTGGCCGGGGCTCTCGGACGCTTTCTCGGGTCCCTCTGCTCTTCAGCGTCACACCGAGCTGTGGTTCCTTACTGTGTAGGACATGGTAGCTGACTTACACCGAGGCAGAGGCCCCTCTCGCTCATCCCCGTCACCCCAGTTCTTACCCTGTTTGTCCTTTCTATACCTATGGCCCCCAAAGGTAAAAGCAGAGCCGGGGGTGGCAGTCAAGGCAGACCAAAGCCACTGCTGGGTTGTGACACCTTTCCTTCTGGTCCTAGCCACCTGCTTGCTCCTCTGCCTCAAAATGTTTCTGGCGCAGGTTCGCTGGCACACTACGGACGCCATACAGTCCGAGTTCCTGTGGGCCTATTATTCTGGATGGTGGAGTGACCTGTTGTTCACGTGTGCCGGTGAGTCAGCGCCCTGCCCGAGCTGGCAGGCTGGAAGCGGGAATAACTTCTGGAAAGGGAAGTGGGGTCCAGGAGGTAGAGGGACCTGCCCGCTCCTCTTCTGGACATTTATGCATGGAGAGGCAGAGTTATATGGGGAAGAAAGCAGGACACCCAGAATTAATAACCTGTTCTAAAAACTAAAGTGAGGGCCTACAGGTGGCAAGGAGGTTAAGGTAACAGATCCACGACATGGCAGCTTCAAAAATACGCTGGGTGTGTGTTCGTGTCCAAAATCCCAAGAGGAGAGTGGAAGAGAAGGAATTATGGCATAGCCATCCCCCCGAGGGTGATTTCTCACTTTCTGACTCTCTAGCAAGCACACACACCCTATAGCAACAATCTAAAAAAATTGATATAAAAATAGGGGACCAGCAGGTGGCATGGTGTTTAAGGTGCTGGACACTCCCACATGGCTGAACATTGTCTGAGTCCCAGACCTGGTAGCTCGCCTTTTCACTTTCTCTCTCTCTCTCTCTCTGGTCAAATTAAAATAAAATGAATGAACAAATAAAATTAAATAATTTTTAAAAAATCAATAAAAATAAAAATAAAGGATGAGTCAGAATATTAAAAGTCAAAGATTGCCCCTCTACTGAGTCTCACGTCCAGTTCTTTTCTTCCCCTAGGAATTCTCTCTTTCCTCAATCACGTAACTTCCAGATCTCCTCCCCATGATGACGATGTCCCCGTGGCCCCAGCAGAGGAGCCACGGCTGGGCATTGGCCCGGTCACTGGGGAACTGCCTGCTGAAGATGGAGGCTCAACCCCCAAGATGGAATCTTAAGTGAGGGAGAGAATGAATTGCCCAGTGAAGGGCTGGGATGGGTCTGGGCCCTGACTACTGCTTGTCTAGGACAGGAGGGGACTGCCCAGTGATGGCCCTGACTACTGCTCGTCTAGGACAGGAGGGGACTGCCCAGTGATGGCCCTGACTACTGCTCGTCTAGGACAGGAGGGGACTGCCCAGTGATGGCCCTGACTACTGCTCGTCTAGGACAGGAGGGGACTGCCCAGTGATGGCCCTGACTACTGCTCGTCTAGGACAGGAGGGGACTGCCCAGTGATGGCCCTGACTACTGCTCGTCTAGGACAGGAGGGGACTGCGCAGTGATGGCCCTGACTACTGCTCGTCTAGGACAGGAGGGGACTGCGCAGTGATGGCCCTGACTACTGCTCGTCTAGGACAGGAGGGGACTGCGCAGTGATGGCCCTGACTACTGCTCGTCTAGGACAGGAGGGGACTGCCCAGTGATGGCCCTGACTACTGCTCGTCTAGGACAGGAGGGGACTGCACAGTGATGGCCCTGACTACTGCTCGTCTAGGACAGGAGGGGACTGCCCAGTGATGGCCCTGACTACTGCTCGTCTAGGACAGGAGGGGACTGCCCACTGCCCAGTGAAGGCCCTGACTACTGCTCGTCTAGGACAGGAGGGGACTGCCCAGTGATGGCCCTGACTACTGCTCGTCTAGGACAGGAGGGGACTGCCCAGTGATGGCCCTGACTACTGCTCGTCTAGGACAGGAGGGGACTGCCCAGTGAAGGCCCTGACCTGCTCGTCTAGGACAGGAGGGGGACTGCCCATGATGGCCCTGACTACTGCTCGTCTAGGACAGGAGGGGACTGCCCAGTGATGGCCCTGACTACTGCTCGTCTAGGACAGGAGGGGGACTGCACAGTGATGGCTGACTACTGCTCGTCTAGGACAGGAGGGGACTGCACAGTGATGGCCCTGACTACTGCTCGTCTAGGACAGGAGGGGACTGCCCAGTGATGGCCCTGACTACTGCTCGTCTAGGACAGGAGGGGACTGCACAGTGATGGCCCTGACTACTGCTCGTCTAGGACCAGGAGGGGACTGCACAGTGATGGCCCTGACTACTGCTCGTCTAGGACAGGAGGGGACTGCCCAGTGATGGCCCTGACTACTGCTCGTCTAGGACAGGAGGGGACTGCCCAGTGATGGCCCTGACTACTGCTCGTCTAGGACAGGAGGGGACTGCCCAGTGATGGCCCTACTACTGCTCGTCTAGGACAGGAGGGGACTGCGCAGTGATGGCCCTGACTACTGCTCGTCTAGGACAGGAGGGGACTGCCCAGTGATGGCCCTGACTACTGCTCGTCTAGGACAGGAGGGGACTGCCCAGTGATGGCCCTGACTACTGCTCGTCTAGGACAGGAGGGGACTGCCCAGTGATGGCCCTGACTACTGCTCGTCTAGGACAGGAGGGGACTGCCCAGTGATGGCCCTGACTACTGCTCGTCTAGGACAGGAGGGGACTGCCCAGTGATGGCCCTGACTACTGCTCGTCTAGGACAGGAGGGGACTGCCCAGCAGTGATGGGACTACTGCTCGTCTAGGAAAGGACTGGGGACTGCGTGATGGCCCTACTACTGCTCGTCTAGGACAGGAGGGGACTGCGCAGTGATGGCCCTGACTACTGCTCGTCTAGGAAAGGACTGCCCAGGGGACTGCCCAGTGATGATGGCCCTACTACTGCTCGTCTAGGACAGGAGGGGACTGCGCCCTGAGTGATGGCCCTGACTACTGCTCGTCTAGGACAGGAGGGGACTGCCCAGTGAAGGCCCTGACTACTGCTCGTCTAGGACAGGAGGGGACTGCCCAGTGAAGGCCCTGACTACTGCTCGTCTAGGACAGGAGGGGACTGTGCAGTGATGGCCCTGACTACTGCTCGTCTAGGACAGGAGGGGACTGCGCAGTGATGGCCCTGACTACTGCTCGTCTAGGACAGGAGGGGACTGCGCAGTGATGGCCCTGACTACTGCTCGTCTAGGACAGGAGGGGACTGCCCAGTGATGGCCCTGACTACTGCTCGTCTAGGACAGGAGGGGACTGCCCAGTGATGGCCCTGACTACTGCTCGTCTAGGACAGGAGGGGACTGCCCAGTGATGGCCCTGACTACTGCTCGTCTAGGACAGGAGGGGACTGCCCAGTGAAGGCCCTGACTACTGCTCGTCTAGGACAGGAGGGGACTGCGCAGTGATGGCCCTGACTACTGCTCGTCTAGGACAGGAGGGGACTGCCCAGTGATGGCCCTGACTACTGCTCGTCTAGGACAGGAGGGGACTGCCCAGTGATGGCCCTGACTACTGCTCGTCTAGGACAGGAGGGGGACTGCGCAGTGATGGCCCTGACTACTGCTCGTCTAGGACAGGAGGGGACTGCGCAGTGATGGCCCTGACTACTGCTCGTCTAGGACAGGAGGGGACTGCCCAGTGAAGGCCCTGACTACTGCTCGTCTAGGACAGGAGGGGACTGCCCAGTGATGGCCCTGACTACTGCTCGTCTAGGACAGGAGGGGACTGCACAGTGATGGCCCTGACTACTGCTCGTCGAGGACAGGAGGGGACTGCCCAGTGATGGCCCTGACTACTGCTCGTCTAGGACAGGAGGGGACTGCCCAGTGATGGCCCTGACTACTGCTCGTCTAGGACAGGAGGGGACTGCGCAGTGATGGCCCTGACTACTGCTCGTCTAGGACAGGAGGGGACTGCACAGTGATGGCCCTGAGTACTGCTCGTCTAGGACAGGAGGGGACTGCCCAGTGATGGCCCTGACTACTGCTCGTCTAGGACAGGAGGGGACTGCCCAGTGATGGCCCTGACTACTGCTCGTCTAGGACAGGAGGGGACTGCCCAGTGATGGCCCTGACTACTGCTCGTCTAGGACAGGAGGGGACTGCCCAGTGATGGCCCTGACTACTGCTCGTCTAGGACAGGAGGGGACTGCACAGTGATGGCCCTGACTACTGCTCGTCTAGGACAGGAGGGGACTGCCCAGTGATGGCCCTGACTACTGCTCGTCTAGGACAGGAGGGGACTGCCCAGTGATGGCCCTGACTACTGCTCGTCTAGGACAGGAGGGGACTGCCCAGTGATGGCCCTGACTACTGCTCGTCTAGGACAGGAGGGGACTGCCCAGTGAAGGCCCTGACTACTGCTCGTCTAGGACAGGAGGGGACTGCCCAGTGATGGCCCTGACTACTGCTCGTCTAGGACAGGAGGGGACTGCCCAGTGATGGCCCTACTACTGCTCGTCTAGGACAGGAGGGGACTGCGCAGTGATGGCCCTGACTACTGCTCGTCTAGGACAGGAGGGGACTGCCCAGTGATGGCCCTGACTACTGCTCGTCTAGGACAGGAGGGGACTGCCCAGTGATGGCCCTGACTACTGCTCGTCGAGGACAGGAGGGAAGCTGAGTTGGGAAAGACTGCTCAGGTTCTGGGAAACCCCCAATATCATGTCCACATTACTGAGGGAGACAGTATTAAAGCTGATGAAGTGTCTGCGTGAGTGGGATCCAACGCATGTATCATAGTCATAAAGAACGTAATGAAAACTCACGTAAGGACAGGGCCTGGTGGTGAAGGCAGGCTGCATCCCACATGGCCGACTGCATGGTTCAAGTCCCAGACCTGAAGGTTTGAGAAACACGCTGGACACGTGTATGTGTGTACATGCCAGAACCCGTGAAAGGACGGAGAGATGGAGGAGAAGGGATGACGGCATGACTACTCCCTCTGGGCGGTAACTGCTCACTGTCTTGCTTTCTCTCTCTGTCTTTCTTCAGTGGGCGCATGTCCCCTCTGGCAAATTAAAAAGAAAAAACTCACTAAAGAAAAAATTCCTAAGTGCAAACATCAATGTTTAGGGTCCTGAATATAAGAAATTAGAGATAGATGCAGTGTGTGGAATGGACATCAGAGTTGTTTTTGTTTTTAAGATATTTTTTGCCCTAGAGTGCATGCGCTGCCAGAGAGAAAGAAATTGAGACAGAGAGAGAGATAGCGAGAAATCACCAGGGAAATAGATAAAGCTAAATAAAATAACTCTTTTTTTTAAAGAGTTATTTTATTTAACCTTATTTATTTATTTATTTAGATGTGACCAAGAGAGGGACAGAGAGAGAGAGAGAGAGAGAGAGAGAGACACGAAAGTAAGAAAGCAGCCTCCAGGTCCCGGACTCAAACTGCAGTTGGCCCTGTGGGAGTCCAGCACTCTAAACCAACATGCCACCTGCTGGCCCCAATAAAATCATCTTTTTTAAAAGAATTATTTATTTAATTTTATTTATTCATTCATTTTCTTTAATTTGACCAGAGGGAGAGACACAGAGAGAGAGAGAGAGTGAGTGAGTGAGAAAGTAAGAAAGCGAGCCACCAGGTCCAGGACTAGAACCATAGTCAGCCATGTGGGAGTGTCCAGCACCTTAACCACTATGTCACCTGCTGGTCCCCCCCAATAAAATAATTTAAAAAAATTTTATTTATTATCATTATTCTTCCGTTTTGACCAGAGAGAGAGAGACAGAGAGAGAGAGAAGGAGAGTGAGAAAGCAAGTCACCAGGTCTGGGACTTAAACCATGGTTGGCCATGTGGGACTCGAGTGTCTCAACCACCATGCCACCTGCTGGCCCCTAATAAAATAATTCTAAAAAAAAAAAAAAAAAAAGATAGAAAGGGGACCAGCAGATGGCGTTGTGGATAAGGTGCAGGACACTCCCACATGGCAGACCACGGTTCGAGTCCGGGACCTGGCGGCTTCCTTTCTCCTTTTCTCTCTCTCTCTCTTTCTCTATCTCTCTCTGATCAAAATTAAAATAAATGAATGAATAAATAAAATTAAATAAATAACAATTTAAAAAAGAAAGTTATTTGTGAGGTTTAGATCGAAGGTACTAAGAACTTCAGAATCACAAAGAAGGGGTCAATGGGTGGTATGGTAATTAAGGTGTTGGACTCCCACATGGCCAACTATTGTTCAAGTCCCCGATGTGGCAACTTGCTTTTTCACTTTCACTTTTTCTCTTTCTCTTGCTGGTAAGGACATGTACCCTATTAGGCAAATTTAAAAGATAATAATAAATAAAATTAAACAAGTAATTCTTTAAAAAAAGGGTCACAAAGAAAGTGATGAAAAATGCATTAAAGGACATTTCACATTAGTGCTTTGTGAGTAACTGGGGGTGTGGGGAGGTGCCAGGCCATCAGGCCTTTCCAGATTTCCATAATCCCACAGTGCAACACCATAGCAGAAAAGAGAGAGCTTTTGTGGGGCCAGCAGGTGGCATGGTGCTTAACGTGCTGGATTTCCACATGGCTGACCATGGTTTGCGTTGTGGACTAGGACTTGGTGGCTGGGAGACCACACCCGGTGCGTGTATGTGCATGTTCAAAACCTAGAGAACAGATGAGAAGGGACTGTGGCATGGCCATCCCCCTGGGGGTGACTTCTCACTTTCCCTCTCTGTCTCCAGTAAGTGGATATGCCCTATGGCAAAAACCTAAAAAAAAGAACAAGAAGAAAAGAGCATCTAGCCTCAAAAGTTAATACTCATTTTTGTCCTCTCTACCCTAATTAGCGAGGCTGGCTTTTACCAAAGATTTAACTTCCAAAGGCCTAAGGTTCTTTATTGATTAGACTCTGAGATTCCTTCTACTGCTCATTTTATTTAAAAAAATTATTTATGTAATTTTATTTATTTGTTCATTTATTTTAATTTGACCAGAAAGAGACACAGAGAAAGAGAAGGAAAGTGAGAAAGCAAGCTGCCAGGTCTGGGACTTGAACCATGGTCAGCCATGTGGGAGTGTCCAGCACCTTATCCACCATGCCTGGTCCCACTCATCTATTTATTTTTATTTCTGTGGAGATGTTTTTGCTATAGGGTGCATGCACTTGTCAGAAGGACAGAGAGAGACAGAGAGACAGAAATTGAGAAATCACCCCCCGGGGGATGGCCATGCTGCAATCCCTTCTCCTCCATTCTCCTCTTGGGATCTTGGGCATGCAGGCACATGCACCTGGTGTGAGTTTTAAACTGCTGGATCCAGAGCTTGAACTGCAGTCAGCTACATGGGAGTCCAGCAAGGCAACTATTACGTCCTCTGCTGGTTCCTTTTATTTTTTTTTTAGCCCAGTGTATTTCTTTCTTTTCTAAAAAAAATTATTTAATTTTATTTCTTGTTATTATTATTATTTTTTGGAGAGATTTTTGCTATAGGGCGCGTGCGCTCGCCAGACAGACAGAGAGAGACATTAGAGACAGAAAGCGAGAAATCACCCCCCAGGGGTATGTTCACGCCGCAATCCCTTCTCCTTCATTCTCCTCTCGGGATCTTGGGCACGCACGCTCACGCGCCCGGCGTGAGTTTTAAACCACTGGGTCCGGGACGCGAACTGCGGTCGACTACGTGGGAGTCCAGTGACATAGCCATTACGCTAACTGCTGGTTCCCAATTTCTTGTTATTATTTTTTTTAATAATAATAGAGAGATGATAGAGAGATAGAGGGAAAGTGAGAAAGCAAGCCTCCAGGTCCAGGACTCAAACTGTGGTTGGTCACATGGGAGCCCAGCGCCTTAATCAAAACATCACCTGCCGGCCCCAGCCCAGCGTATTTCCTTTTTTTTTTTTTTTTAATCAATTTATTCATCTATTATTTTTATTTTTCAACCTGACCAGAGAGAGATGGAAACAGAAAGAGAGAGAAAGCAAGCCACCAGGCCCCAGGGGGGATGGCCACACCACAATCCCTTCTCCTCCACTTTCCTCTCAGGATCTTGGGTACACACACACACGTGAGTTTTAGGTCACCAGGTCTGGACAGCTACGTGGGAGCAGCGACACAGCCATGATGCCATGTGCTGGTCCTGGGGAGGGCATCGGATGATCTTACCGCCATCCTAAATTTCAGGCCGGTTGAACTGACAGTTCCCCACCGAGGCTGACACGGGCCACATGCTTTCATGTTTCTATGCACAAATATATTCTTTCTTCCAGAACATGATTTATTTTTCCTCCGATGCTCAGGTCACACCTCCTTTTGGGCGCCCTCCATGTCATCCTTGTCTGAGTGAGATGCCTACCTGCTTGCTTCCCCGACCTGCAGACCATACTTCGATTACAGTCCTTGTCATGTCACAGTTTCAGGTAGGTAATGATCTGCACGCGTTTCCTCTTTAGACTGTGAGCACCCCGAGCCGAAATAGTTTTGTCTCATCTTGACGTCTAGCGCAGCCCATCACACAGGTAGAGAAGACTGACTGCTGCAGTAGCTAATAAAAACGCAAGCCGGGGGACCAGCAGGTGGTGTGGTGGTAAGGCGCTGGGCACCCCCACATGGCCCACCACGGTTTGAGTCCTGGACCTGGTGGCTTGCTTTCTCTCTCTCTCTCTCTGCGTGTCTCTGGTGAAATTAAAATGAATGAATGAATAAATAAAAATTAAAAAAAAAACACGCAGCCCTATGAAGCCCAGCAGCTTCAACAATCTGACAAATGAGTATGTCTTCAAAGAGTGGCTATTTTAGAATGGTCCAAACAGAGGCAGCAGGTGGCATGGAGGTTAGGGTGCTGGACCCTACACGGCCAGCTTCCATGTTTGAGTCCTGGACCTGGGGCTTGAGAATCACACCAGGTGCGTGTGCGCGCACGCCCAAAATCCCAAGAAAAAGAATGAGAAGGTACTGCAGTGTGACCAGCCCCTGGGGGTGTTTTCTCATCATCCCCACTCCATTCTCTCTGGCTAGTGCATGCACCCTATACCGAAAACTTAAAAAAAGAGAGAGAAGGCCCAGATAATCATTTCTGTGTATACTCAGGCCTAAACACGACACATTTCTACACCCAATAATGATGTAACTGTAACGTAAGTCCTTTACACTTACATACTATTATCCCTTCCTTTTTCTTTTTTCAGCTGAGAAAACAGGCTTATACATGGTCTAAAAATGTGCCTTAGCTACTTACTTACCAAGAGGGCTTTATAGCTCTGGAGCCGGGGTGCCTCGCGAAGCCAGTGAGTACGAACACTTGCTTTTGTGCAATATCCCTCAGACAGATGCTCTTCGTTTGCAACTTCCCGCGAACATTTGCTTAAGAAGAAAACAAAGGCTTATAACTCCCATATGCAGTGTCCACATCCACTCATCTTTGCTTTATGTAAACAGATATATCAATCCGTAACTATGGGATAACCTGTTTTTGTTTTTAATTTGGTAGTGGGTGTGAGCACTTGCTGGAGAGAGAAAGAAAGCAAAATAGCACCCACTATGGGGCACGGCCACACTGGATCCCTTCTCTGTCTCACCTTCCTTTCTGGATTTTGGGCATGCGTGTGCCAAACTGCTGAGTCCAGGACTTGAACTGTGCTGTTGGCCAGGTGGGATCCAGCTCACTTAACCACTAGGCTTCTCACTGGCTGGCCTGGGACTATTTCATTTTAATGTAATTTAGGTACAATGTAGTGATTTTAATGATTTTACTGCGCTCTCAAACTCTTTTTAAATAGGAATTTGTTCAGAACTTCAGCATTTGGGTCTGTCAAACCACATATCCAACATGTTAAATTATCTTTTCATGGGACTGGCAGATGGTGTAATAGTTACGTTGCTGCACTCCTACGTAGTCGACTGTGTTTTGAGTCCCAGACCAGGCATATATACGTACATACCCAAAATCCCGAGAGGAGAATGGAGAAGGGACTGCGGTGTGGCCATCCCTCCGGAGGATGATTTTTTGCTTTCTGTCTCTGTCTATTTCTCTGGTGAGTACATGCATCCTAGAGCAAAAATCTCTCTCAAAAAAATGATCTTTTCATAAATGCAAAATGTGAAGTAGCTCATCAAGAATTCTGGACTAGAAGTCACAGATCAGAAGTCCATTATCACCTGGCCGATGATGGTGAGGGCATAGGTGGAATGACAGCATGGAAAAACCGGTTCTGGCCTCATTGCAAAATAACCCTAAGGAGTGGCGTCTGGTTTCTGGAGCTGGAAGAGGTGATGATGCCTTTTTAAATCATGGTGTTGTCTCCAAGGAAACAAACCAAAAAACCCAGAGAGAAACCAAATAAATCAATGAGTAGCTTTCTCATTCCGGAAGGCTTCAGGGCTATGCAGACTTGTCAGGTGCTACTGTCTATGGGTTCCCTCAGATACCCCAATCTTCAGCCCAAAGACGTGCACTCCCCGTCACAGGCTATTTTTTAAAAATAATTATTTTATTTAACTTTATATTTATTTATTTATTTGTTTATTTCAATTGGACCAGAGAGAGACAGAGAGAGAGAAAGCAAGCCTCCAGGTCCAGGACTTGAACCATGGTCGGCCATGTGAGAATCCAGTGCCTTTAACCACCATGCCACCTGCCAGCCCTGTCACAGGCTTTTATATTTATTTATTTATTTTAAGAGGTTTTTGCTATAGGGCACGTGAGCTCGCCAGAGAGAGACAGAGAGACAGAAAGCGAGAAATCACTCACCAGGGGGGATGGCCACACCACAATCCCTTCTCCTCCATTCTCCTCTCAGGATCTTGGGCACGCACGCACACGCGCCCGGCATGTTTTAAGCCACCTGGTCCGGTACGCGAACCGTGGTCGACTACATGGGAGTCCAGTGACATAGCCATTATGCTAACTGCTGGTCCCTATATATCTATTTTTCAAAAAAAGAATTATTTATTTATTCATTCATTTTTTAATTTTGATCAGAGAGAGACATACAGTGGGGAGGGAGTGAGAAACAAGCTACCAGGTCTGGGAGTTGAACCGTGGTTGGTCATGTGGGAGTGTCCAGCGCCTTAATCACCATGTCACCTGCTGGTCCCAATATATGTATTTTTATTTTTTAGAGGTTCCTGCCTTAGGGTGTGCACATCGCCAGAGAGAGGGAGAGACAGAGATAATGAGAAATCACTCACCCCAGGGGGGATGGACATGCTGCAATCCCTTCTCTATTCTCTTCCTGGGATCTTGGGCACGTATGCACATATGCCTGGTGTGATTTTTAAGCTGTTGGGTCTGGGACTCGAACTGTGGTCAGCCACATGAGAATTGAGCGAGGTAACTGCTATGCCGTCTGCTGGCCCCTGTGCCACAGACTTTATTGTCCGTGACCAAGAGCATTGTATCATTGTGTCCAATCTAGTTGGATTCCCACATCAACCCTATCTTGTTGATGATACAGTAAGTGCTGGGACCCAGCAGATGGTGTAATAGTTACATTGCTGAACTCCCACATGGCTGATCACAGTTTGAATCCTGGACCCAGCAGCTTGAAAATCATGCTGGGCACATGTGCATGCTCAAAATCCCGAGAGAAGAATGGAGGAGATAGGATTGCGGCATGGCCGTCCCCCCGGGAGGTGGTTTCTTGCTTTCTGGCCCTTTGTATCTGTCTCTCTGGTGAGCACATGTGTCCTATAGCAAAAAAAAATCTCTTAAAAAAAGAACTGGGCCAGCAGGTGGTGTGGTGGTTAAGGTACTGAAATTCCCACATGGCTGACCCTGTTCAAGTCTCGGACCTGGAGGCTTGCTTTCTCACTCTCTGTCTTCCTTCCTCTCTCTCTCTCTGGCAAAACTCAAGTCAAAAAATAAATAATAAAAAAATTCTTAAAAAAAAAAAAAAGAGCTAAGGGACCACTGGAGATTTGGGAGACAGATGGGCCTTTGTCCTAGAAAAACCACGTTTCCACCATGTCAAATTATCTTCTTAGAAAAGGAGTGTCATGGAGCCCCTTGCTCCTCCTCCACGCAACCCTTAGGTGTTCATGGAGACTTAGAAGAATTAACAGGTAAGAACACTAGCATTGCGTGAATGCCCTATTGGGGGATGCCTGTCTCTCTCCCTCATGGAAGAAATAAACCAACTTAAAAAATGCATAAGCACCTAGTCTGGCCTACATAAGAGTCAGTGACATATTTGCTCACTCTCTACCCATTCATTCACCTGTTCACTCAAATCCATGAGGCAACATGATGACCTAGATATATTGGGAAGCTGGGGCTGGCAGGTGGCGTGGTGGTTAAGGAGGCTGGACTCCCACATGGCTGACCACATGGCTGGAGCCCTGTACCTGGCAGCTTGCTTTCTCACTTTCCTTCTCTTTCTCTGTCTCTCTCTGGTCAATTAAAAAAAAAATAATGACAATGAATAAAATTAAATAAAAAATAATCCTTAAAAATAAAAGATATAGGACCAGCAGTTAGCGTAATGGCTGTATCACTGGACTCCCATGTAGTCGACTGCGGTTCAAGTCC
This sequence comes from Tupaia tana, assembly GCA_026018925.1. Classification (NCBI taxonomy): domain Eukaryota; kingdom Metazoa; phylum Chordata; class Mammalia; order Scandentia; family Tupaiidae; genus Tupaia; species Tupaia tana. Next base: position 770,678 of record JAKSZU010000028.1, read on the forward strand.
CGGACCTGGTGACTTAAACTCACGCCGGGCGCGTGTGCGTGGGTGCCCAAGATCCTGAGAGGAGAATGGAAGAGAAGGGATTGCGGCGTGGCCATCCCCCCTGGAAGGTGATTTCTCACTTTCTGTCTCTGTCTCTCTCTTGTCTTTCTGGCGAGCGCATGCGCCCTACAGCAAAAACTTCTCCAAAGAAAGAAAGAAAGAAAAGAAAGAAACAAAAAGACATATTGGGGAGCACAGACAACTGCTTGTTTTAAGAGCATCATTATAAAGATGCTTTATCTGCAAGGTAAGTCAGTGGGACAGATAGAGACTTACTTTTGGGGCCGGTTATTTGCCATTTTTGTTGTAGTACGGCATATATTTAAGGCCATGTCATGGGCATAGATACACGATCGTTTTACACATTTGTTTTATTGCAAGACAGTATGTACTCCCAGTTCTAGAACTCTCTACCACATACTGTAGCTAACTCTATATAACCTCAGGCTCAGGCCAGCCCACGGCCTGGTGGTTAGGGGAGCTGAATCCCACATGGCTGCCACGCAGCTGGAATCCAGGCCCCCTGGGTTTGAAAAACACACTGGGTATGTGTGTGTGTGCCCCAAATCCCGACAAAAGAAGAGAAAAGGAGACGGGACTACGGTGTGACCACGCCCCACTGTGGGGTGCTTTCTCCTTCTCCCTCTCCGTTCCTCTCCCTCTCTTTCTCTCTGGCAAAATAAAACCTCAGGTTCGATAATAAAGTCTAAAGACGCCATATTCTAGGAGAAAGACTAAGTAGAGGATATCTTGAAAAAGGGCTTCAGTCAGAAATCCTGCTGTTCTATCCCTTCTGGACTTGTAGCACAGGCATTCGGCCTCAGTTTCCCTGCAGCCTATTCTGACAGCTTGTCACATGGAAATGGTGTGATGAGATTGGTCTCTTGACAAGTCATACTTAATTGGTGTTTGTAACAATTTGAAGTACACAGGTGTTTTAGAACAAATGCAAAGAATTCAGTTTATCAGTATCTCTATGCTTTAGCTAAAATTTAATTAATTAAATTTATTTTTAGAAGTTTTTGCCCAAGGGCACGTGTGCTCACTGGAGAGAGAGAGAGAGAAAGAGAGAGAGACAGAGACGATGAGAAGGAAGTGAAAAAATCACCCCCCAGGGGAGATGGCTACAGTGCAATCCCTTCCCTTCCATTTTCCTTTCAGGATTTTGGGCGCACACACACATACCTGTGTGTGTGAGTTTCAAGCCACTGGGTCTGGAACTCGAACTGTGGTTGGCCATGCAGGAATCCAGCAATATAACTGCTCCACCATCTGCTGGCCCTAATTTAGTTTAAAAAAAAATTATTTAATTTTATTTATTACCAACATTTTGAAAAAAAGAATTATTTATTTATTTATTTATTTAAATTTGACCAGAGGGGGACAAAATGAGAGACAGAGAGAGAGGGAAAGTAAGAAAGCAAGCCACCAGGTCCAAGACTCAAACTCCAGTTGGCGGTGTGGGAGGCCAGCACCCCTAGTCACCACAACACCTGCTGGCCTCATCATCATTATTTTTAAAAATTTGCTGTAGGTGTTTACGAGAGAGAGAGAGAGAGAGAGACAGACAGACAGACAGACAGACAGACAAAGTGAGAAAGCAAGCCACTAGGTTTGGGACTCAAACCACTGTTGACCATGTGGGAGTCTAGTGCCTTAACCACCATGGCACTTGCTGGCCCCTAAAATTTAACCTTTAATCAAATTTTTTAAAAATTGAATTAAAAATTTTTTACCCTCACCTCCCCCATAAATATTCAAAACAAAACCAAAAAATGTAGCATTTAAACAAATTTTATAAACAAAACAACAATAAGTAATTTCTTCCCATCTGGTGTTGAGGACAATTACAGACATATTTGATTGTTTCGTGGGGTGACCTGTAGAGTAACTGAACTACCCAGTGTGCTTGGGACCTCTCCGTTTTAGCACGGACGCTGCGTGTGCCAAGAAACCTGTCTTGGGCCATCGGTACAACGGGTCTCTTTAGTGCTTTGAAATCAGCGAGGGCTTTCCCACAGCTCACGGTTCTGTCCTTAGAAAAACCCCGGTGCGATTTTAATTTCTACTTATCTTAAAAGCACCTGCGTATTCTTCCTGTTAGCAGCGAGTTCATGACCAGTTGGATTATAACCCCACTGATGGAGATTTGCTCCACGAGCAGATATTTATATAATAAACATACCATTTTTTAAATCTCACTAGGACATTGGGACAATGGGGGTACCATACTGACAACAGGGATTCTTCTGGTCACAAGGAAGCATCGATTTGTCTGTTTTCTTTAAGGACCTGGTTTTGTTGTTGTTTACAGACTACTGTACTTCTACCCTGTAATCACCATAGCTGAGAGCAAGTCATTAAGAAAACAATCTATGTGGGTCATTCCTTGGCCAATTGGGGGCCAGAGAGAAGTTGTTCTACGGGTTTTCCTTAAATAGCACCAGAACCTAACCTGAATCTGAAATAAGTCCAAAATATGACCGGAATGAATGTTGTGAGAACCTGGTTAGGAAGCTTCGTCACGAACAGGGACTCCAAAGACTCAGGAGCACTGCCCTTCTCACTGTATTGAGCAGGAAAGAAATCAAGAGATTACAGGAGAAGTTTCTGAGAAAAAAGCAAAAATCCCCTAGAAAATGGGAATAATATAAGCTGTGTACATATAAGCACAATTTACATCAAATTTACTCAAAGGTTATCACCCAACTGGCTAGTTTTTCCCACACGATAAAGGCGACTAATGATACTTTTTAAAAGTTTTAATTTATGCCAGGTACTATGACAAGTGCTTTGAATGCATTATTTCACTTGATATTCACAAATAATCCTATGAGAATAGGAATTAAAATCTTCTAAAGTAAAGCTTTTCTTTCAAGAATAATTTTATTCATCATCATGATTATTATTATTATTATTATTATTTTTTGGAGAGGTTTTTCGCTATAGGGCGCGTGCGCTCGCCAGACAGACAGAGAGAGACATAGAGACAGAAAGCGAGAAATCACCCCCCAGGGGGGATGGTCACGCCGCAATCCCCTCTCCTCCATTCTCCTCTCGGGATCTTGGGCACGCACGCACACGCGCCCGGCGTGAGTTGTAAGCCACCGGGTCCGAGACGCGAACTGCGGTCGACTACGTTGGAGCCCAGCGACATAGCCATTACGCTAACTGCTGGTTCCCATGATTATTATTTTTTTAAGAGAGACTTTTGCTATAGGGCACATGTGCTCGCCAGCGAGAAAGAGAGACAGAAAGTAGAAATTGCCCCGGGTTGGGGGGATGGTCATACTGGAATCCCTTCTTTAGAAGCATCTCTGGATTTTGGGCACACACGCACATGCACCTGGTATGAGTTTGAAGCTTCCAGGTCCGGGACTCGAACTGCAGTCAACCATGTGGGAGTCCAGTGACATAACCATTACGTCATCTGCTGGTCCCTGTCATTATTATTTTTTGAAATTTGACCAGAGAGAGAGAGAGACAAAGACAGAGAGAGAGGGAAAGTGAGAGAGCAAGCCATTAGGTCCAGGACTCGAACTGAAGGCGGCCATGCGGGAGTCCAACAACTGAATCACCACGCCACCTGCCAGCTCTAAAATAAATCTTCAAGGCTCCAGACAGCAACTAGAGAGGCAGAGGCAACTTCAGGTCTGTCTTCTTCAAGGTCCAAGCTCTGTACATTCAGCTATGGTGCTTCTCAACACTGTTGACAGAAACTTTGGTAACGTTCGACCTCCAGACCTAACCGGTCCTGACCTCCACTCCGTGGACATCAGCACAGGAAACTGCCTACTCAGTGCCTCACCCTGATGTTGAACAAGCACCTCGCACTTACCACGTTCCGTAAACAGCACCGCCATGGCCTGGTTGCTCAAGCCCCAAATCTAGTAGCCATCTTTGATCCCTCTATCAACCCTACCGTCAAGCCACTCGAGCCAGGACTCAGCTGAGGTTGGCCATGTAGGGTGGGGTTTGAGTCCCTTACCCACCAGGCCATGAAGCCTGCCCCAGGCTTACCTTTTTACAAACACATTATCACACAATTTTACTCTTCTGTTAAAATCATTTAATAGGGGAGCCAGAAGATAACATGGTGATTAAAGTGCTGGACTCCCACATGGCTGACTGGGGATCCAGGACTGGATCCGGTGACTTGAAAATCAGGCTGGGCACCTGTGCATGCATGCTCAAATCCTAAGATAAGAATGGAGGGGAAGGGTTCCTGATGTGGCCATTTCCCCTGGGGGTGATTTCTCACCTTCCCTTTGTCTCTGTTTCTCCCTAACAGTGCATGAGCCTAGGGCAAAAACTTTAAAAAAGATCCTTTAATGCCTCTCATTGGTTCATAATGTGAACTTCTCTTTTTTTGTTGTTGTTGTTGGAGAGCTTTTTTTGGTTTTGTTTTGTTTTGTTTTTGCTATAGGGCGCATGCGCTGGCCACAAAGACAGAGACAGAGAGACAGAAAGCAAGAAATCACCCCCCAGGGCGGATGGCCACACTGCAATCCCTTCTCCTCCATTCTCCTCTCGGGATCTTGGGCATGCACGCACCCATGCCCGGAGTGAGTTTAAGTCATCCGGTCCAGGACTCAAACTGCAATCGACTACATGAGAGTTCAGCGACATAGCCATTATGCCAACTGCTGGTCCCCATAATGTGAACTTCTTAAGATGGATGGCAAGGCCTAACTTCCCCTCTCCCCCATCTGCCTTCTCTGACTCTATCCCTTCTAACTCTCTTCTATGCTCAGCATGTTCCAGTCACATTGGTCCTAAGGAGTCCAGATTTTTGACTTAAAGTCTCCTGCTTTGGGAGGATTGGAAAGGGCAGGGTTGGAGGTTTGAAGAAACTGGTAAAGGTGAGAAAGAGTTGTATAGACTGGAGAACAATTCAGAAATATTGAGCAGGATTGCTGAGTAGTATTGGGGTTCAGTTATGCTTGGTGATTAAAATTTAGTATCAGATGGGGCAGGCAGGTGGTGTGGTGAAGACGGCTGGATTCCCACATGGCTGACTGAGGTTTGAGTCCCAGACCTGGCAGATTGCTCTCTCTTTCCTTCTCTCACTCTGGTCAACTTCAAAAAAAAAAAAATTACAATGAGTAAAATTAAATGTAAAAAATCTTTAAAATTTACAGTAACAGAATGCACATGACTATGTATATTCCTGTAATAGTGGTCAGCTGCTCCCATACCAAAGGGGAGGATATGGTCTCTAAGGCAGAAGGAAGAAAACGATGGGCTGATGCGTGTAGAGTACTAACAAGGGCTCCTGAGTTTTTCCCTTGGGTGTATCACCATGGGGAGGGATGAAGGGAGGGGCTGTGTGTGTCCCTAGCTTGCCTCAGTTGTGGCAGTAACCTAAAGTTGTGGCAGAATTCCTAAATAAAAATGTCGAATCATAGGATCAAGACCTACCAGTACTGATGTCTGACCTTTCAATTTGTAAATCCTGAGATTATTTTAAGAAATTTGAGTATTGAGGCCAGCAGGTGGCATGGTGGTTAAGGTGTTGGACTCCCACATGGTCAACCGCAGTTCTAGTCCTGGGTGTGGTGGCTTGAAAATCACGCCAGGTGCATGTGTGTGCATGACCAAAATCCCAGGAGGAGAATGGAAGAGAAGGGATGGTGGTGTGGCCATTACCTCTGGAAGGTGACTTCTTTCTCACTTTCCCTCTCTCTCGCTCTGGCAGCGAATGTGCGCTATGGCAAAGACCTTAAAAAAAAGGAAGAGAGGGACCAGCAGTTAGCGTAATGGCTATGTCGCTGGACTACCACGTAGTCGACTGTGGTTCGCGTCCCGGACCCGGTGGCTTAAAACTCACGCTGGGCGTGTGTGCGTGCGTGCCCAAGATCCCGAGAGGAGAATGGAGGAGAAGGGATTGTGGCGTGGCCATCCCCCCCGGGGGGGGGATTTCTTGCTTTCTGTCTCTCTTTCTCTGTCTCTGTCTGGAGAGCGCACGCGCCCTATAGCAAAAAAAAAAAAAAAAAAAAAAAAAAAAAAAACTCTAAAAAAAAAAAGGAAGCAAAAGGGATAAAAAGAAATCTGATTATTTAAAAACTTATAAAGTGAACAAATCCTAAGTCTTCTTTATATTACAAAGGAATCTTTCACTTCTCTCAAAATCAACTTTCCAACAGAACGTATAGGATGAACAGAAAGATGTATCAATAAATCAGGGATTACAATTTTAAGATTTTCAGTCCAGCCATCCGCAGGTTATTTTAAGAGGAAGCCTTCTGATACCTATTCCTTCAGAACACTTCTCTGGCTCCCTTGACCTGTGTGTGAAGATTTAAGTCCACTCATAGGACGACATAAAACGCTCAGTGATGGGATCCTGGCTAACTAGTCTAATACTTTGCCATTTACTTATTTCGCACTTTAAGCTCCAGAAACTCCTAACGACTGTGCAGCCTCCTGCTTTGGTTTCAGTTCTGCTCTCGCAGGCTAGACCACCTTCCCTACCTGTGCGGGGAACTCCTAGCCCGTGCACCGTGCAAGTCCACAGCAGTCAAGCACTCCCGGTACCTTCGGGGCTCGTCATTGCTACTGCAGCCTGTCTCGCGCTGCACTGCGATGTCCCGCACACTACACAGCATATCACCGTCTATGCTCTAGAAGGCACGCTTATGATTGACGTCTTAGGGAGGCAGCGGCTGCAACGGGGCAGACGTCCTGCGGTCTTGGCCAAGCTCCCTTTCCTTCCTGAGCCTCGGGCTGCTCGGGAGCAACACGGGCACCACGGTTACGTGAGGACGAGATTCGTCCACGCCAGGCCCTCCCACGGAGGCGGGCGGGTAAAGCCGAGGCTGTCTCCCCCAGGCAGAGTCCCCAAGAGACGCCCGTCGGGGAGCCCAGGAACCGCCCCTCCTGGATGACGTCACTCCCGGAGACTCCCGATCCCGCCCGCCTGTAAAGTGGTCGGAGTCACGTGGGCTGCGGAGGGCGAGGTTCAACCTGTCCCCAGTTCAGAGGTTCCGCGTAGCCAGGCTTCCATTCCAGACTCACCGCGAGGGCCCCCGGAACCACGCCGGGGAGCGCCGGCAGCCGGGGTGCGGGGTCCCGCGGCCGGAGCCGGCGGCTGGCACAGGCCTGCCAGGGGCCAGGAGGTGCGCGACCGCGCTCCGCCCGCCTCGCCCGCCCGCCGTGCCGCCAGGCCCGGCGTGGGGTCTCCCCGCACTCCACGCAGGGGCGGCGGGCGGGGCGCGGTGACGCAGCCCGGGTGACGTGACGACGCAGCGCGGCGCGGTGACGCACGCCCCTTTGTTGGCTCAGTAGCGGTAGCGGCGGCGGTGGAGGTGGCGCCGGGCACTGTTTTCTCTCCGCGGCCGGAGCGGAGCGGCGTCCGACAGAGGCGGCGGCGAGCGGCCCTCCTCCCTCCGCGCCTGCCCCGCGCCCCGCGCCGCCGCCAGCCGCCAGCCGCCAGCCGCCGCGCCCGGGGAGGAGCCGCGGCCCGCGGGGCCGGAGCCAGGCCTGCGTCCGGATCTCAGCCAGAGCCGGAGCGAGAGCCGGGGCCTCGGCGTCCCCGCCCTCTCCCCGCCTCGGCCGCGTCCGCCAGGCCCCGCGCGCCGCGCCATGGACTCGGACGAGGGCTACAATTACGAGTTCGACGAGGACGAGGAGTGCAGCGAGGAGGACAGCGGCGCCGAGGAGGAGGAGGACGAGGACGAGGACGAGCCGGACGATGATAACCTGGATCTGGGCGAGGTGGAGCTGGTGGAGCCCGGGCTGGGCGTCGGCGGCGAGCGGGACGGGCTGCTGTGCGGGGAGACCGGCGGCGGCGGCGGCAGCGCTCTCGGGCCCGGCGGTGGCGGCGGCGGCGGCGGCGGCGGGGGGCCGGGGCACGAGCAGGAGGAGGATTACCGCTACGAGGTGCTCACGGCCGAGCAGATCCTGCAGCACATGGTGGAGTGCATCCGGGAGGTCAACGAGGTCATCCAGGTGAGGGTGGCCGCCGCGCTGGCTGGACCGGGCGGGACGGGGGGCCCCGCGGCGCAGGCCCGGGCCTGGTGCGCAGCCCAGCGGCGCCCAGCCCGGCCGCCCGGCCCTGTCTAAGCCGCCTGCGCCGGCGATCGCTGGGGTCGGACGCAGACGTTCGCGGGCGAGCCGGGTGTGGGGCGGTGCGCCGGGGGCGGTGCTTCGCAGGGCGGCTATGGCGGAGGCCTCGGCCGCCAGTCCCGGGGCCCGGCGCCCTCCTCTAGCCCGGCGGCGCCTGCAGGGGTGGGGCGGGGCGGGGGAGCGGCGGCGAGGAGCCGGCAGCGAGAGCGGGGCCCGGACAAGGGCTCCCCGGCCTGCTGTCTAACCCGAGCACTGTGGGAGGGATTAGGTAGGCCTAAGAGCAGCTCGGTGTACGGGTGCCCCATGTGGGCACCGGCTAATGAAGAAATGGATCTCCTTGGCAGGCTTAAGTGCCTGCTTAGAGGTGGGGGAAGGGGAGCGCTTCTCGGAAGAGGTGCTGATCGGCCTTCTCTTCCGATCCGGAGGCTTCTGCTTCCATCCTTTTTACGCCTGTGCCCGGGGCGGGGGGACCTGGCCGCTCCTTCGTCCCGCCGGAGCCGAGGACTTGCAGGACGCCGTTAACAGGACAGTCGCTGCACGGTGCTTCCGTCCTTGCAGCCCAGCGGCAGAACGCAGTGCTGTCTCACGTCGGCGAGGCTGTCGTGAGTTGGAGGGCAGCTTTCTGCTTCCGCACGCCTTGCTCCGTGCTGTCTGCGCGCTCAGCGCCGCAGGCTTGCTGGAAGTGGATACGCACACCCCACTTTAACTGCGAGCGGCAGGCTCTGCTGTTCTCAACTCAGATCAGAACTTTCCATTTGGGAGAAACGAGCCATCAGGAAGGGCGAGGGATGCGGTTGGAGTGTTGGTTCACGCAGCGTGTGGAGAACGCTCCGCAGGAGGGGACGTAGGTACACGAGCAAAAAGTTGTCCCTACCTTCTCGCATGTCAGTCGTCTGTCTGCTTTTAATTTTAGTGGGTTGGCTGAGTGTTCACTGAGAATTTACTAGTGCGAACATACTTGTTGACTTTGTGTTGTTGACAGATTTTTATGGGATTGTCTCTTCAGCAGTTTTGAAAGTGAGCCGTTTATTTAGGTATTGAGAAGACAGCGTTTCCAAGAGTAGGACCAAAAAAAATCTGATAACTAGATCGATGACTAAACAGTGGGAATCTCAAACTTTAACATAGATAATGCCGTCTCAGAAGGAAAATGAAGGGCTGTGGAAGCAAAATAAGTTTCACCATTCCTTTTCGAAGCTAAAATTATGACAGTTCTTGGCCATTACATTTTTTTTTTTTTTTTAGGGAACTTTATTAAAGGATTTGCAGTAAACCTTTAAATTCTCTTTTCATTAATCTAAAGCGCTGTAAAATCTGATATTCTCAAATTTACTACCTGGCTTACTGGCATTTTAGTTAGATTTAAAAAAATCGAGAATATTTTACTTTTGATTTAGTGTCTGTTTTCGTCTAGTTAAATCTCATCCAATTTTCTTAGCTTTTAGGTTTGTTCTATTCACTGAGGCCAAAAACAAATTCTTTATGTCACTTCAAGAATAGAAATGTAGCTAATACATATGACATCATTCTTTCTTAGTTTGGGTGACAAAATAATGCTGATGAAATGAACTGATAAAATCCACAGAAAACTAGGGACTTTTTTAGGTGTCCTACTTTGACCATGTTTCCACGCCTGATCTCTGAAAATCTTTTTTTCTGATCTGCTTTGTTGTAAGAGTGCTCTTAAACAGAATTCCTGAGTACTCTCCACCTATCCCTTGTTAAAGGGGCATACTTTCAGTAAATCAAAGGTAGGATGTATTCCAGACTGCCTTTTCTCCAAATGGTGTAACCTGACTAGACCTAAGCTAGGCTTTGGTAATGTCACAGTTTATTTATGTTAGCAGATTTAGGTTTGATAAGTTAGTTAGGTAATACAAATACGGTGTAAGAAAAAACTGGTAAGACAAGGGAAAAAAATAAAAAGGCAAAATAAGCCTGCCACCCAGACAGACACACTACGGCGTAAAGGGTAGTAATTTCTCCAGACCACTGGATAACTGTACTTAGTTTTCAACACCAATGGACTTATACTGTCTGTTCTGTTAATGTTTTCAGTGACAAAAAGCATATTATAAAAAAGGACTCTGACCAACTTTCTCCCATTAGTAATTTTAAAGCGCTTGCTATCTAAACTAATTTATAATGCTCTTTCTTGTCTTTTCTTTCTTTTTATTTTTAAGACTTATCTAATTAATTTATTCTTTCTTTTTTTCTGAATTTTGCCAGCAGGCTCATGCTCTAGGGAGAGAGAGAAAGTGAGAAAGCTCCCTGGGGGTGCCCAGCTGTAATCCCTTCTCCATTTCTCCCTCCTTTTGGGATTTTGGGCACACTCACACATGCTCCTGTCATCAGATCCAGGACTCAGACGCATGTCAGCCGTATGGAATCCAGCTGCCTAGCCACTGCCACCAGCTGACCCTTTTTTTTTTTTTTTTTGGAGAGGTTTTTCGCTATAGGGTGCGTGCGCTCGCCAGACAGACAGAGAGAGACATAGAGACAGAAAGCGAGAAATCACCCCCCAGGGGGGATGGTCACGCCGCAATCCCTTCTCCTCCGTTCTCCTCTCAGGATCTTGGGCACGCACGCACACGCGCCCGGCGTGAGTTGTAAGCCACCGGGTCCGAGACGCGAACCGCGGTCGACTACGTGGGAGTCCAGCGACATAGCCATTACGCTAACTGCTGGTTCCCAGATCCTTTTTATTTTCTAGTTTTGGACTTTTGTAAACATCATTGAGAACATACTCATGGGTCAATCTTTGAATGTTTTCTTATTTTCTTGGGGATCAGTTGTATTGCCGAGACAAAGCTCATTTTCAAGGATTTATTACAGATTGCTTACTAGTTTTCCCTGAAAGTAGGTATCTGATTGGCTTAAAAGTGATCTTTTACAGGGCCAGCAGGTGGCATGGTGGTTACGGCACTGGACACTCCCACATGGCTGACCATGGTTTGAATCCCGGACCTGGTGACTTGCTTTCTCTCTTTCTGTGCGGCTGTCTTTTTCTGGTGAAGTTAAAATAAATGAGTGAATAAATTAAGTTAGTAATTCTTGAAAACATAAAGATCATTTATGAAATTTGTTTCTTAAAGAAATTATCTTATTTTATTTTATTTTGGAGAGGTTTTTGCTATCGGACTAGTGCGCTCGCCAGATAGACAGGGAGACAGAGAGACAGAAAGCGAGAAATCACCCCCCAGGGGGGATGGACACACCGCAGTCCCTTCTCCTCTGTTCTCCTCTGCGGATCTTGGGCACGCATGCACATGCACTCGGCATGAGTTTTAAGCCACCGGGTCCAGGATGTGAACCGCGGTCGACTACGTGGGAGTCCAGCGACATAGCCATTACGCTAACTGCTGGTCCCAAGAAATTATTTTTTTACATTGGGGCGGTTGAACTTCATAACATTTCTTTAAAACTTTTCTCTCCCTTTAAAGTTTTATTTTGGGGAGTCCAGCAGGTGGCATGGTGGTTAAAGGTACTAGGCTCCCACACGACTGATTGCGGTTCGAGTCCCAGACCCGGTAGCTTGCTTTTCTCACACCCGTCCCCCCACCCCCACCCCTACCCCCGGTCAAATTAAAATAAATAAGTAAGTAAAGTAAGTAAATAAAGTTTAATAAAGTAATTCTTTTTTTTTTTTTCCTTTAGAATTTTTTTTAATCTATTTTTTTATTACATTGAATTACATATAACTTTACAGTGTATTACATTGCTTTTTCAAAAGGGAATGCCATGCATGTCAGTCAGTACAGAGACATTAATCTCCCCGCTTCAACATTCAATATCCTTCCTATGTTTCCCCCAATCATTATTATTATTATTCTAATTATTTTTTATGATAAACATGATTTTTTTTTCCCCAATTATCAGATCATAAAGTTCCCAACAATAGGAAACGTAGACTGCACTCAGGGCTGGACCAAGGGTGGGTCTCGTGCAGCCCCGCAAATGTAGGTGAATCTCCATGGAACAAAGTTTCAGGAACGAGGCTCAGGAAAGCAGAGACGGCTATCAGCGATTGCGGCACGCGGGGGCAGAACCCGGCCACGGCACGCGGGGGCAGAGCCCCGGCCACGGCACGTGGGGCAGAACCCGGCCACGGCACGCGGGGGCAGAGCCCCGGCCACGGCAAATAAAGTAATTCTTAAAAAAAAAGTTTCGCTATAGTTTTGCTATAGGGTGTGTACACTCACTGGAGAGAGACAGGCAGGCAGAAAATTGTGAAGCACTCTTTGAGGGGCTAACCATGCCATAATCCTTCTCCATTCTCCTTTTGGGATTTTGGGCACATGCACGCATGTACCTGCCATAGTTGGGATCCAGCCACCTTAATCATCATGCCACTAGCTGGCCCAGACTTTAAACTTTTCTTTTTCTTTTCTTTTCTTTCTTTCTTTTTTCTTTCTTTTCTTTTCTTTTCTTTTCTTTCTTTTCTTTTTTTTTAAAGATTTTTGCCGTAGGGTGTGTGCGCTTTCCTTGAAAGGCAGTGAGAGGGAAGGTGCGTAATCACCCCCATACCACGATCCCTTTTACTCTATTCTCATGCTGGGATTTTGGGCGCACACGCACATGCCTGGCGTGATTTTCGAGCTGTGTCTATTTTCAAGCTGCCGCAATTTTCAGGCCACCATGTCCAGACTTGAACCACGGTCAGCCACATGGGAGTCCAGCACCTTTACAATCATGCCACCTGCTTTTTTTGAAAATTCCTTACCCCCTGGGGCTGGAGGTGGCGTGGTGGTTAAGGGCACTGGACTTCCACATGGCCGACTGCAATTTGAGTCTCAGACCTGGCAGCTTGCTTCTCAGTTTCTCTCTTTTGCTGTGTCCCTCTGTGTTCAAATTAAAATAAATAAATAAAGTTAAATAAAGTAACAAGAAATCTTTAAAAAAAGAAAAAAATTCAGTTATTTGGAGGTTTGTTTTTCTAAGAAATTGGAATGCATAGCAAGATGAACTTAATTTGATTGGGAGAAAAGGGTGTGTGTGTGTATTTTGCAGCAGTTAAGGTTTTCAGTATGGTTTAGATTTGCATTTTTTAAGTCATTCATTCATTCATTCATTCATTTAAATTTGATGAGAGAGATAAAGCAAGCCAACCACCAGCTCTGGGACTTGAACTGTGGTTGGCCATGTGGGAGTGTCCAGCGTCTTAATTACCACCCCATCTGCTGGTCCCTAGATTTATTTTTCTTGAACTTTTATCTTTTCTCAAATGATTTCCTTGAGTTACAAGTTTTAAGTTCATTAAGACTTATCAAATGCTGGTGGTAGTAAGTCCTATGATGCAGACTTGCGGGGAGAGGGGGCTTGCACTGTTTTAACAAACCTTCGAGGTGGTGATGGTGCAAGCTAAAATTTGAGAACCACTGATTCCATTGAAATTTAGCAGCAGTCTTTCTCCTGTGGTAGGTCTAGTGATAAATTCCTGTAGAGGTGGGTTAGTGATGGAAGGTGAGTTGTTTTCAGACATTAATGAGGTAGGATTCTCCAGAGCGTACAGAATACCTACTAGGTGGTCCTAGGGGTTGGGAGGGCTTCACCATCCCTGCTGCTGTCTTTCAGATAACATGACCTTGACTCATTTATTTCAGAGGTGCAGACCAGTCTAGTGGCACTTGGCATTTTAGATGGTAGTGCTTGGTTTTCCTCCTTCCTCCCCTCTACCCTGGGCTTCTCCCTCCTTCCTCAGGTACAGAGAGATGCGTTTCCTTATGTATTAATGCACCAGAGTGCTATAAGGTTGTGGTTACTGTAAGTGTACCTGCTCAGTAAGCACTCCAGTTGAAGAGACTGTGAGAAGACTTAGTCTCAAGGAGTTTATGATTGCTTTGAATTAAAACACTCAAAGCTATTCAGTCAGTAAGTAGTTTGATGAAGTGCTGAGTAAACAGTCAAGGTGTCCATGGAAGAGAAGTCTGGATGTTGTCTGAAGATGACTAGCGTGTGGGTGAATAGAGAAGGAGTAGGAAGCCATTCTAAGAACTGGACAAGGTGAGGTTAGGGCCTCGTCTCCATAATGTGAGGTCAGCTGAAGGATGAGAGTTCATAGGTGTTGGAATGCGTGTGGTGGAGCCTGGGAGCTTTGACGGTAGTGGAGTAAGGTAGACGTGAGTCATCAGATCAGATTTTTCTGGGTTTCATTTCTGCAATCACTTATGATTTAAGTTTCGGCCTAATTTTTTGAGTTTTTTAAAAAATTTATTCACTCAGTGATAGGTGGCTTGATTCTTTTTTTTTTTTTTTTTATTTTGGGAGAGGTTTTTGCTATAGGGCGCGTGCGCTCGCCAGACAGACAGAGAGAGACAGAGAGACAGAAAGCGAGAAATCACCCCCCAGGGGGGATGGTCACGCCGCAATCCCTTCTCCTCCATTCTCCTCTCAGGATCTTGGGCATGCACGCACACGCGCCCGGCGTGAGTTTTAAGCCACCGGGTCTGGGACGCGAACCGCGGTCGACTACGTGGGAGTCCAGCGACATAGCCATTACACTAACTGCTGGTTCCCCTGGCTTGATTCTTAATAACGTCCTGTTTGATGTACGTGGATGTGTAGTAGGCGTTTGGTTAGTACTGAATTAAATTGCTGGGTAGTGTGTCTCAGGAGGCAGCCTAAAAAGCCCTTACTGAGGGGGACCAGCAGATGGTATAATAGCTACGTCGCTATTGGGGAGAGCGTTCCAGACAGAGGAGAGGAGGAATGGAGTGCACAGAGGCAGAGCAGTAGGACCTGCATGTTGCTGAAAGCAGTGGAGGTAGAGCTGCACCTGGGCAGGTGGGCATTGGTCGGCCTTGGAAAAGCCTTCAGCACAGTGCTGTTGAGGGCCACTCTACTGAGGGCCGGATGCGACAGCTTTATGTATGAGTGGGATTTGTGTTTGGTGAGATAGGAGATGTGAGAAGAAGGTGAGATTAGGAAGTTGTAACACTGAGAGGTCTGTTAGAGTAATCTGGCCAGGGGCGGCAGGTGGCACAGTGGTTAAGGGTGCTGGACTCCCACATAGTCGACGGCAGTTCGAGTCCTGGACCTGGCGGTTTTCTTTCTCTCTTTCCCTCTCCTCCTTCTCCCTCTTTCTTTCTCTCACTCTCACTCTGTCCCTCTCTGGTCAAATTAAAATAAATAAAAGTTAGATAAAATAATTCTTGAAAGAGAATAACCTGGGCAGGCAGCGTGGAGGCTCGCAAGGCTGGAACGCAGAGTGTTCACGGTATTGGGGGGTTGGATCAGTAAGAGAGAGAACCTAGTGGCCGAGCCTCTGGCATCACATAGAACGAAACTCAGTCTCAGTGTTGCCTTTTGCCCAGCCGTATCACTGTGTATTAGTTGTTGATTTTAGTCAGCACCTTCCATTGAACTACCGGGCTGAGCAGTTGCTGAAAGCCTCAGCTTCTTGACCTTCCTAGGTGTGTAGAACTAAATGGCTAAGCTAACCAGTCGCGGTAGGCTTCGGACTGTCTGGTACCATTCATACAAAATGTCTCAAACAGGCAAACCGGTAGACACAGAAAGCGGGTCAGTGGCTGTCAGAGGCCGGGTGGGGGATGGGGGTGACCGCTAGTGGGCATAGGGTTTCTTCTTGGGTTATGAAGTGTTCTAAAATAAATGGTTGACACAGAGGTCCGTCACAACTCTAAATATAATCAGAACCACTGAGCCCGGTTAAGAGTTAAGTTTATGGCAACATGAATTGTATTTCAGTAAAGTCACGGAACAGTTTAAACATGTATACCGCACTCACACGTTCCCAGGTGTCCAGCGGCTTTTATAGCTCTCCTCTTTCAGCCAAGGACCATGCTCTGCATTTAGTTATCACGGCTCTTCATCCGGTCGTGGTTTTGATACGTGTAGTAACAAGGAATATGTAAGTGTTTACAAGCCCTGGAAATAAAAGAGGAAAGTTCGTTTTTCTCAAACTTACTTTAGCACATAGTATGACTCTATTTAATGTAGATGCATACAAAAGAAAATATTAAGTTAAAATGGCTTTTATTTGAGTGTTAAGTTTTAGGTGAATACGGGTCAAATAAAAAACATTTGAGGAGGGACCAGCAGTTAGTGAAATGGCTGTCGCTGGACTCCCATGTGGTCGACCATGGTTTGAGTCCTGGACCCGGTGGCTTAAACTCACATCAGGCGCATGTGTATGCGTGCCCAAGATCCCGAGAGGAGAATGGAGGAGAAGGGATTGCGGTGTGGCCATCCCCCCTGGGGGGTGATTTCTCGCTTTCTGTCTCTCTGTCTTTCTAGCGAGTGCACGTGCCCTATAGCAGAAACCTCTCCAAAAAGAAAAAAAACACACCCCTAAAAAGCATTTGAGGAGGCTAGCAGGTAATGTGAAGGTTAAGGTGCTTGGATCCCATGTGGCTGACACCACAGTTCAAGTCCTGGACCCAGCAGCTTGAAGATCACTTTAGGCATGTGTGCATGTGTGCCCCAAATCCTGAGCATAGAATGGAAGAGAAAGGGTTGAAGCACGGCCATCACCGCGGACCACGGAGGAATGATCTCTCACTTTACCTCTCTGTCTCTGGTTGTCACCGCGGACCACGGAGGAATGGTTTCTCACTTTACCTCTCTCTGTCTCTCTCCAGTGGTCCACACACCCTGTAGCAGCACTGAGGGAAAAACAAGGTTGGGGTAATATCTGATAA
This sequence comes from Tupaia tana, assembly GCA_026018925.1. NCBI lineage: Eukaryota > Metazoa > Chordata > Mammalia > Scandentia > Tupaiidae > Tupaia > Tupaia tana. The sequence goes on from JAKSZU010000028.1 coordinate 787,444, forward strand.
AGAGAATTCTCTATGTACATTTCTTAATGCTGGCTGAAGCTAGCATTGGGAGATATTTAGGTTTCTAAAATCTTTCAGAAACTTGTTGAAGTGTGATTACTTGTTTTAGATGTGAAGTTATGGAAGGGACTCTACATAGCTTTTAAAGAAATTGTTGGTAGTTTTGTATATAATGTTCTTCTGATTTGGTAAGTGGCCTAAATAACACTGTTACATATTGTTTTAATCTCCCAAAAATGTCTTATCTAAATATAATACTAGCAACAATTTTTAAAAATTAAACTATTTACTTATTTTTAAATTTGACCAGACAGGGAGGGAGGGAGAGACAGAGAGAAAGAATGTGAGTGAGTGAACAAGCAAGCCAGCCACCAGGTCCGGGATTTGAACTGTGATTGGCCATGCTCAAGTCCAGCACGCTCAACCACCATGCCACCTGTCGGATCCACTAACAACAATTTTTATAAAGAAAGGCAGGAAAATGCAGAATGGTAAAATGCCGAGCTCCATCCGGTGACCCCAGTTACACCCTAGCCCACGCACGTTTGCATTGCAGTGGGGGTGCTTTGCCTGTGCTAACTGCCCTTCTCATTTGGGAGTAGAATGTCTCCTATGGGTGAGAGTTGTTGTGTATCAAAGAGCAGCCTGTTTGAAGAAACCGTGGCATGATTACAGAAGTGCTTGCTGTACCTGTAACTGTCAGTGGTGCTAAAAATACTAATTAATTTAGTTCACCTGTTGCAGTAGTACTATCTCTACTTTTAAAAAAGAAAGAATGCGTAATTAAGAATAGTGTATTTGGGTGTGTACATAGATGATTACAGAATCAACTTCAGATGTGTTTCTTCCGCTTCCCCTTCCCCTTTACGTACCTTGATTTTAATACTTTATCAAGTCTGTCTCTGGCCTTTGCCGCTGTGGCCCATTGACCTGTCCATCTGTCTGTTGCAGTGCATATTGGGTACTTCCAGAAGTACGAATTCAGTGATGCAAAGGACAGGCGGGCTGCAGCAGCAAAGGTAGGACAGAATCATTCCAAAGACAAGTCATTGAAGGACCATTGTGCACACGGCACCCACAGCAGCAAGCGCTTCATACTTCAGGGCATGCCGTTCACCCAGCAAAGCTTTATGGGAAAGCCTGTTCTGACGTGGCAAATTTGACATGTTTGTAAAGGGCACAGTTTTATTCTTATTTTTAAAACCGAAAGCCTACTTGGCACTTATGCAAAAAGTAAATTGGCACTCACCATGCTCTTTGTTAAAAATTCTGAATAATAGAGATTTTTAAGTGAAGGATATTAATGATATTAGCTTGATATATATACCTGGTTGATTTTCAGAAAATATGGTGACAATATCCCGTTTTGCAGACTGTGGGAGAAGCAGAAAAGATGGATATGTCCATGTGTGTATTTATATGTTAATACTTTTATTCCCTGTTGTGGAATATTTTGATGAAACTAATTCTTTGGATTGTTCTTTAACTTATTTAAGTAAGTTAAAGGATTTCTATTTAAATGTTTCTGTCATTTACCTAAGTATTTGTACCCATAGGCTTGCTAAATGATGGCAGTTACAATAGCAGTTACTGGCTTTTAAAAATGTTTTTAATACTGGGCTAGGATGTGGGAGTAATAGCATTTTTATATTGAATCCTAAAATTGAAATTGCAGTTTTCAGATCCTAAGAGTTTTTTTTTTTTTTTTCTTAGAATTATTTATTTAATTTTATTCATTTATTTAAATTTGACCAGAGAGATACACAGGGAGAAAGAGAAAGCAAGAAAGCGAGCCACCATGTCCGGGACTTGGACTCGAATCGTGGTTGGTCACACGGGAGTGTCCAGTGCCTTAACCACCATGCCACCTGCTGATCTCTCAGATCTTAAGTTTTAAGTACTTAAGTTAAGGTCAGCCCTCTAGCCTACTAATTAAGAGAGCTGGATCCCACGTGGCCAACTGTGGTGCAAATCCTGGCCCCAGTGGCTTGAAAAACACGCTGGGTGTGTGCACAAGTGTGCCCTGAATCCCTTCAAGATGGACAAATGGAAGAGAAGGGATTATGATGCAACCGTGCCCCATTGGGGGGTGAGTTCTCTCTCTCTCTAGCAATTATCAAAAAAAGAGGGCGGGGGACCAGCAGTTAGCGTAATGGCTATGTCGCTGGACTCCCATGTAGTTAAATGCGGTTCGCTTCCCGGACCCGGTGGCTTAAAACTCACGCCGGGCGCGTGTGTGTGCGTGCCCAAGATTCCGAGAGGAGAACGGAGGAAGAAGGGATTGCAGCGTGGCCATCTCCCCGGGGGGTGATTTCTTGCTTTCTGTCTCTCTGTCTGTCTGGCAAGCGCACGCGACCTATACCAAAAACCTCTCCAAAAAAAAAAGAGGGCGGGAGGTAAAAGAACATAAGCTACCGAAGCACACATTTAAAGAAAAAGAAATGGAGAGGCTTCTTCTTTGATAAGGTTAAGGGTCAGGTTGTCTATGTCACTCCAGTATCGGCTGTAAAGTAAGATACTGTAAATAACTTGTATCATTTTTTTTGCTCTTATGCTTCTAAAAGGAATGGGTTACGTTTTCTGAATAGGAGAATACACTGCTTCTCAAGGCTTCCCAAATGAAAGGGCAGACAGAAATTTATATTTGGGCTTCAGTGAAGATCACTAGGTTTTCAGACTGACTGAAAAACCAAAGACCATAAGTATCCAAGCCAGGATTGTAACTCCAGGCTTACTGAACCCTAGCCAGGGTGGCGTGTGCCGTTGTCGCACTGTTTTTCCCAGGGTGGGGTCACGTGGGCGACCAGGGCTGGGTTCCCATCTAAGCTGACGTTCGCGCCCAGTGGTGTGGGCCTGAACCCTCCCATCTAAGCTGACGTTCGCGCTCAGTGGTGTGGGCCTGAACCCTCCCATCTAAGCTGAAGCTCGCGCTCAGTGGTGGGCCTGAACCTCAGTGACTGCGGGAGGCTTGGGCTGAAGGATCACAAGCTTGAGGCTGGCCTGGCAACAGTGCACCCTATCTAAAAAGAGCCAGGCAGGGTGGCACGAGCCTGTCGTTCCAGCTGGGGGCCTGAAGCGGGAGGATGGCTAGACTTGATTTCTACTTTTTTTTTTAAAAGAAGTATTTATTTAGTTTTATTTATTAATTCATTTTTAAAAATTTGACTAGAGAGAGAGAGAGACAGAGGGAGACAGGGAGAAGGAAAGAGAGGGAAAGTGAGAAAGCAAGCCTCCAGATCCAGGATTTGAACCGCAGTTGGCCTTGTGGGAGTGTCCAGTGCCTTAACCTCCACACCACCTGCTGGTCCCTGTTTTTACTTTTTAAAAAAAAGTTTAATTTTTTAGTTTGACATAGAGCATTTGTGTTCACCAGAAAGACTCGGGGTTTGGAGGGGCAAGAAATTATCCCTAGGGGGAATGGTCATGCTGCAGTCCCTTCGCCAATCTCCCTCGGGATTTTGGGGCATGCATGCACACACGCTCGGTGTGTTTTTCAAGCCAGTGGGTCCAGGACTCGAACTGCACCATTGGCCATTTGGCATCCACCTGCCTTCCCCAGCATGCCACCTGCTGGCCTTAGGCTCTTTTTCTTTTTCCATTTTTTTAATTAGAGATTTTTGCTATAGGGCACATATGCTGGCCAGAGAGAGAGAAAGACACAAAGTGAGAAATCAGCCCCAAGGGAGAATGGCCACACCGCAGTCCCTCCTTTCCCGGGATCTTGGGCACACATCCACATGAGCCTGGTGTGATTTTCAAGCCACCGGGTCCGGGACGTGAACAGTGGTTGGCCATGTGGGAGTCCAGCTATATAAACACTAGACAATCTGTTGGCCTCAGACTCTGTTTTTTTAAAATTCTTTGTTTTATTTTTTATTAATTATAATGATAATTATTATCATTAATTTGTCCAGAGAGAAACGTAGAGACAGAGGGAAAAGGGAAGAAGCAAGCTGCCAGGCCTGGGCTCAGTCTGGTCGGCCATGTGGGAGTCCAGCACCTTTGCTTGGTACCCCCGGCCCCTCGACTCTGTCTTTAAAGAGAAGAGAAAAGACGATGTCGGTGGTTAACGGTGCAGTGAGCACCGCGTGCTATGCTGGCACCTAGCATACTTTCTCCAGTGTGGGGCCTGTTTCACAGTGAAGCTTCATGTATATCATAGGGATATTTTTGAACCGATAGAATTAAAAGTAAGATGTTTTAGTTTAAAATGGCATTTTTTGGGGGGAGTCTTGGGAAATGTTTGGTTGTTAACTTTGTTTGCTTTCATATTTGGTATTTAATGTCTTAAATTTATTTTAGGTATTTCATGCTCTGCTAAATAGATCATATATATATATATATATATATATATATATATATATATATGTTTTTACCTCTTACGGTGTTAAAATGATATTAGTCATAAATTTACAATTTCCTGAAAATTGTCAGATCTAGCATCCTAATTCAATATAAAGCAAAGTAGTTCTGAATTTTAGAGACCTAGGTACTGATTCTGTTATAATTGTTACTTCTAAAGTAGTTACTTCTCAGATTTTTCCTTTCTAAAGTGCATGTTGGGGGGGCAGTAGGTGGCGTAGTGGTTCAGGTGCTGGACTCCCACATGGCTGACTGTGGTTCAAGTACCGGACCAGGCAGCTTGAAACTCATGCTGGGCATATGTGCATGCCTGCCCAAAATCCCAAGAGGGGAATGTTGGAGAAAGGATTGTCTGTAGACAGACAGAGAGACAGAAAGTGAGAAATCACCCCCCGGGGAGATGGCCACGCTGCAATCCCTTCTTCCTCCGTTCTCCTCTCGGAATCTTGGGCACGCACACACACGCGCCCGGCGTGAGTTTTAAGCCACCGGGTCCGGGAAGCGAACCGCATTTAACTACATGGGAGTCCAGCGACATAGCCATTACGCTAACTGCTGGTCCCCCGCCCTCTTTATTTATTTTATTTGTATTATTTTAGAATTATTTAATTTATTATTGTGTTTATTATTATTTTATTTAACTTGATTTCAGTTTGATCAGAGAGAAAGGGAGGGAGGGAAGGAGAGAGAGAGAGAGAGAGAGAGAGAGACAGACAGACAGACAGAAAGAGACTGAGAGAAATAAGAAAGCAAGCTGCCAGGTCTGCGACTTGAACCATTGTCAGCCATGTGGGAGTCCAGTGCCCTTAACCACCATGCCACCTGCCGGCCCCTGGCAGCTTGCTTTCTCACTTTCTCTCCATCTCTCTCTGGCGAATTAAAAAATAACCATAAATATTACTAGAATAATTATTTAAATTATTAAAATAATAGTTTAAAATAATTAAAATTAAGTAATTTTAAAAATACGTTTTAAGGGATTATTAGTAACGTGGTGAAGATGTACACTTTTTTTTTTAAAGAATTATTTTATTTTAACTTTATTTATTTATTTAAAAAAATTTTTTTTTGACCAGAGAGGGACAAAGAGAGACTGGAAGTGAGAAAGTAAGCCAACAGGTCTGGGAATTGAACTGTGGTCAGCCATGTGGGAGTCTAGTGCCCTTAACCATCACACCACCTGCTGGCCTCAGCACTTTTTTTTTTTTAAAGAGGTTTTTGCTAGAGAGACAGCTACAGGGACAGAAAGCAAGAAATCATTTCCGGGCGATGGCCATGCCTCAGTCCCTTCTCCTTTGGTCTCCTCTCAGGATTTTGGGCACACATGCATACGTGCCTGGCGTGTTCTAAGCCACTGGGTCCAGGATTCAAACTGGTCGACTGTGGGAATCCAGTGACATAACCATTGTGCCATCTGCTGTTCTCAAGGTGTGCACTTTAGTACTTTCTCATTCCTGCCCCAACTCCACTTCATTTTGCAAGCTGCTGTGTTTTTCTTTAGAGTATACTCTGCATCTAACAATTTGTAGTATTTTCCAACGTGACCACATCAGCTTACTCTTAGTATCTGTACGTTGGACAGATAGGTTATTCTTCATGTGTCTTTTCACTCTCCTTCCCTTCCAGGTTTTTTTAAAGTTGATTTATTTACGAGGATGGAGAGAGAGAGACTGAATTTTGGCAGAATAACTGTGTTGAGACCCCCTTGCCCCAGCCTCCCAGGTAGTCAAGACCGCTGCACGTACCACCGTGTGCAGCCTGCTGAGATGGGCCGGAGCCTACCTGGGCCCTCGGACGTCTGCAGAAAGGGTCTGTGCATTTGCCTTCTCACCAGCAGTGTGCAGACTGGTGTCTTCTGTGTACCCTGCTGACAGCTATCGAAGATCTTCAGTGTCAGTAGTCTGATAAATATTCACTAGTTGTTTCCATTTATATTTCTCTCAACTGCCTTTTTATCTCCTTTCTATCTTTTCTTAATGAGCTCTCAATGTACAGTAGTTACTGTAGCTCCTTGCAGTCTGTTATCTGAAGGAAAAGAAGTAGGACATGCACATGGTAACAAATGAGTTACTGTATCTTCTCATGCTTAGATTTGTAACTTTAATGTATCTCTTTCCTGTAACTTTTCCACGGCATTCTTTTTCTTTCCTCTTTGAGAATTCCACTTTATGACAGTTGTACCTTTATTTAACCAAAATCCTCTCTGTCTTTCTCTGTCTCTCTGGTGAGCGCACGTGCCCTGTAGCAAAAACCTCTACAAAAAAAAAAATAATAATAGTAATGATAAATAAATAAAAACTTTTAGAAAACTTTTTTTTTTGGAGACGTTTTTGCTATAGGGTGCGTGCAGTCGCCAGAAAGAGACAGAGAGACGGAAAACGAGAAATCACCCCTGGGGGGGGGGGGGGGCGATGGCCACGCCGCAATCCCTTCTCCTCCATTCTCCTCTCGGGATCTTGGGCACGCATGCACACGCACCCGGCGAGAGTTTAAGCCACCGGGTCCGGGACTCCAGCCGTGGTCGACTATGTGGGAGTCCAGCGAGGTAGCCATTACGCCCACTGCTGGTCCCAAAAATGTTTAATCAATTTTGATCCAATAATAGGTGGAACTCCATAGATGGAGCCCAGGACGTGGCAGTAGGACTGAGGTGCAGAGCAGGCACTAGCAGCCTGAAGTCACTCTCCTTCCCCGTTTTCAAACTCTTTCCCCAACCTCCCCCTCTAGTGGTGGCTGATATAGTATAAGGGGTGTCAGAAAGTTACATTCACATTCTACTGAGTAATTCAAACTTAATTCTTTTCATTGGAAGGATCGCTGTAATTATTTTTATATATTAAATCAAAATTTAATGACTATTTCAGTTGTAGGCAAATCTTGCTGTGAAAACCTATTACCAGACTTTGAGAGGTTTTTCTTTCTCTTTTTCTCCCTCCCTCCCCTCCTCCCTCCCTATCTCCCTCTCTATCTCCGTCTCTCTCTATCTCTCTCTCTATCTCCCCCTCTCTATCTCCCTCCCTCCCTCCCTCTCTATCTCCCTCCCTCCCTCTCTCTCTATCTCCCTCCTTCCCTCCCTCCCCCTCCCTCCCTCCCCCTCCCTTCTTTCTTTTTAATTACCAGAGGGCACATGTGCTTGCTGGAGAAAGAGAGAGAGCTGGGGAGAGGGAGAGCCCCCCGCAGTGGGAAATGCCGCATTGTCCCACACTGTCGGGATTCGAGGCGTGCCTGTCCATGTGCCTGACACGCTTTCCCGGCCTCCTAGATGGAATTTCAAATCGCATGGTTGGCTGTGGGGACTGGCTTCCTTGATCACCAGGCCATGGGGCCGGCCCTGACAGTTTGTTTATTTTTTAAAGGCTTTAATCATCTCACTAAGAAACAGCTGTAGATGACAGCGTCTGTGCATTCTGCACTCATGGCCGTAATGTACTTGGGGTTGGTGAATAGTTTCCGGCTTACATCTTAGCTGGGGAATTGCTGGTGTCTGTCTAGAGCTTGTGGCCACTAGGAATGTGAGGGATGCCTCGGAGGTGAGTCAGGAGGAGGTGCTGCTGGGGGTGCGGAGGGCTCTGCGTCGTGGTATGGGGGTGCAGGGGTTAGTGAATGTATGCGAATTTTTCTGTGACAGGTGTTGAGAACAATTGACAGAGATCTCTATCATAACTTTTTTTTAAGAGATGTTTTTGCTATAGGGTGCATGTGCTCACTGGAGAGACAGGGAGAGAGCGAGCGAGAGATCACCCCCTGGGGCGATGGCCATGCTGCAGTCTTCCCCTTCTCTGTTCTCTCAGGGTTTGGGGCACAGCACGGTGTGAGGTTCAAGCTGCTGGGTCCGGGACTTGAACCACACTGGCCATGCAGGGGTGCAGAGCCTTAACCACTACACTGCCTGCTGGCCCCACCTATAGTGACATTTTTATACAAGGTTACTTTAAACTTACTGTGTTATAACTTAGAAATAAAAGTAGTTTTAGTCCATAAAAATCTTTTTCAAAATGTGCTTTGAGGGAACCAGCAGTTAGCATAATGGCTATGTCGCTGGACTCCCACGTAGTCGACCGCGGTTCGCATCTCGGATCCGGTGGCTTACAACTCACGCCGGGCGTGTGTGCGTGCGTGCCCAAGATCCCGAGAGGAGAACGGAGGAGAAGGGATTGCGGCGTGACCATCCCCTCTGGGGGGTGATTTCTCACTTTCTGTCTCTATGTCTGTCTCTGTCTGTCTGGCGAGCGCACGCGCCCTATAGCAAAAACCTCTCCAAAAAAAAAAAAATGTGTTTTGAGATCTCTTGATGTAGTAAATTATATATGAAATGCAAATAAGCAGAACACCATTTCAGCTCCACTTCTGACTTTGTAAGCTGCTCGTTACTGTTTATTGAGTCAGGGTTACCTGAGCTCTTAGACACCATTGCAGTGTTTGACAGTTTTTTGCTGTAGGGCTCATGCACTCACAGGAGACAGAGAGAGGAAGTGGAAAGCGCCTCCGAGGGGGATGGCCATGCTGCAGTCCCTTCTCCTCTGTTCACCTCTCAGGGTTTGGGGTATGCATGCACGTAAACCCAGCGTGTCTTTCAAACTGCTGGGTCTGGGACTTGAACTGTGTAGACGGCCGTGTGGGATTCAGCCACTTTTACCTCCACCATCTGCTGGCCCAGCTCCACTGCATTTTAAATTAAAATTCTTTACCCACATAGTAAGTTCACAAGTTGTATGGGAAATAGAGATTTTTGTGACAGCATTGAATGACAGGGCTGTAAACTTTGGTTTTATTTCATAGTGTTAGCTTTTTGTTCTAGAAATGAAATAGCAACCTAGGATTACATGCTATAAAGTGTTAATGGTACAGATATATACTTTGCATTTTGGTGAAGTGTCTCTGAAATAGCCTCTGACTTAATAAGAACTGTTCGAACTCCTTTGTATTTTATTTTATACACAAAGAATTAGAAATTTTGACTACATTAGTGTGCTGATGTTTAGTTTATTAAATCTTAATTGCAAAACATTTTAAATTAAGTTTAATTTTATCAATGAAGTGATTTACTTTTTCAATTTAAATTTCTTTTCAGCTTTACTTTGAACTCTATAAGAACATGACATGTTAGTGTGACCAAATTATTTTTAAATAGTCTTATAATTAAATTTTTTTCCATAGAGGAGTAAAGGAATGTCCTAGGAAATGAAATTTGAATAGCGTATTATAGAACTTTAAATTCAGTCTAGACAGAAGTTCACTGTCAGTAAAATGCTCTTACCTCCTTAAAGTGACTTTTCCATCCTCCTCCTTTAGAATCCAGCAACTATCACAAGAATACTCCTTAGCCACTTCAACTGGGATAAAGAGAAGCTGATGGAAAGGTAAGGAGCCGAGCCGTCAGCTCTGTGCTCTGCAGTGGCGCAGGACTGCGGGAGCAAGTACGGAGCTGGCCGTCAGCGTGTGAGCAGACCATGTGCAAATAGTAACTGCTTTATTCTTTTTTGTAAATTTTGCAATAAATTTAGTGTTAGGGAATTTATGCACAATGTTTCCTAGTTTTTAATTCTGAAATGAAGTAGGGCTCCATTTCAGTTTGTTTTAGCTATATCCTCTTGAGCTAAAATATTGGGGCCAGCAGGTGGCATAGGAGGTTAAGGTGCTGGACTCCTTCATGACCACCCACGGTTCGAGTCCCAGACCTGACAGCTCACCTTCTAACTTTCCTCCTCTTTCTCTCCCTGGTGAGTGTGTGTGCCCTACAGCAAATGGGAAAAAAAAATAAATAAATAAAATAAATAATTCTTTATTTAAAAAGGAGTAAAAAACAAACTAAAATAGATTTGGGGAAAAGCGCTCTACATTCTTGGAGTACGTGAATAAGATTTTTAATTACTTTGAAAAATTCTTCCCCCCCCTTTTTTTTTTGAGAGATTTTTGCTATAGGGCGTAGGCTCACTGGAGAGAGAGAGAGAGAGAGAGCGACAGAAAGCAAGAAAGCAAAAAATCATCCCCTGAGGGGATGGCCACGTTGCAGATCCCTTCCCCTCCATTCTCCTCTTGGAATCTTGGGCATGCATGCACACGCACCTAGTATGACTTCTAAGTTACTGGGTCCGGGACTTGAACCGTGGCTAGGGACTATGTGGGAATCTAGCGATGTAGCCATTACTCCATCTGCTGACCCCTAAAGATTTCTTACTCATAAATGTTTAAACTTATTGTAGGTGTTATTAATGGCATTTATTTAGTGAAAACAAAATGGAGAACTTGCCTAAGGTTTTCTGGCTATAACAAGCTGTTGGGACTAGTTTTCTGGTTTCTGGACAGTGTTCTATTCCATTAAGTTTTTTAAAAATACTGTTTCTCTGAAAATCTTTCCAGTTCTAAAAGGCAAGAAATTACTGGGACAGGAGAATGGCAGTATTAATGCCATTTTTAATCTTTTTCTGTGTCTTAGATGGGAAATTTGGGATACTTGCTAAGGTGGTAATATGACAACTTATATTTATTCTACCCGCCTTACTGTATTAATGATCCTACTTTTTTAAGAATTATTTTTATTTAACTTTATTTTAATTTGACAGAGAAAGTGAGAAAGCAAACCACCAGGTCCGGTACTTGAACCACAGTTGGCTATGTGGAAATCCAGTGCCCTTAAACACCATGCCACCTGCTGACCCCAATGATACTACTTTTTTTTCCCCCTTAAGAGATTTTTGCTATAGGGCATGTACACTCACCAGAGAAAGACAGAGAGACAGAAAGCGAGAAACCATCCCCTGGGGGGAATGGCCATGCCACAATCCCTTCTCCTCTATTCTTCTGTTGGGATTTGGCACACATGCTCACACACCTGGTGTGAGTCTCAGCCACTGAGTTCAGGACTCAAACTGTGGTTGACTATGTGGGAGTCCTGAGTCGTAACTGTTAGGTCATCTGCTGGTCCCGATGCTACTTTTAATAAAGTACAGCTAGAGATTGGGAATTGAAAAACCAGATATTAAATGGAAACTATTTCCCATTTAATTTTAAAATTCAGAGAGTTCTTTCTTTCTTTCTTTCTTTCTTTCTTTCTTTCTTTTTTTTTTTTTTTTGTTATAGGGCACGTGCACTTGCCAGAAAGACAGAGAGACAGAAAGCAAGAAATCACCCCAAGGGGGGATGGCCACGCCGCAATCCCTTCTCCTCCATTCTCCTCTCAGGATCTTGGACACGCACACACACGTGCGTGGTGTGAGTTTAAGCCACTGAGTCCGGGACTCGAACTGTGGTTGACTACATGGGAGTCCAGCAACAAAGCCATTACGCTAACTGCTGGTCCCAAAATTCAGAGAGTGCTTTATAAAACCGAAATTAGATAATAACAAGACTGTTACCTCCTTTCACACACCTCATACCCAGCAAAAGTTTAACACTAACAATAATAGCTGTCATTTATTGGACTTGCTGTATTAGGCATTATTTCACTTTATCCTCCTAGCAGCTATGTGGGACTTAGAACTGTTATGCCCACCCAGTTGATGTGAAAACTAAGACTTGAAGCTTAAATTATTTATCTCAGCATTGGAACACTCAGAGTGAGGACTCGAACACAGATTGGATTCCCAAGCTTGTCTTAAACACACGCCATGTATCATATTCCCAGGCTCATGAAAGATAAAATGCTCCTTAACTGGTTTGACACACCCACACCCCCCACACACCCGTTTTTGTGGGCCTGACTTTTTATAATTTGCCACAAGGTCTTTGTACTCACCAGAGACAGAAAGCACCCCCTCAGTTGGGCATGGTCACATCATAATTCTACTTCTTTTTTCCATTTTGTTGGGATTTGGTGCACACATGTGTGACATATTTCTCAAACTGCTGGCCCCGGGACCTGAACTGCACATCTGGCCGTGTGAGAGGTAGATTGTGTGTGTTTTCTTTGCTTTGGGGCGTGCGCTCCTGCTGGAGAGACGGAGAGGAAAGTGAGTGCGAGAACAGCTACCTACCCGCCAGGGCATGGCCCTCTGCCTCATTCTCCTCGAGGGATTCTGGACACAGGCACCAGCAGGTTTCCTAAGTTGCCAGGCCCGGGACGCAAATCAGTCGGCTCTGTAGGCTCAGCTCCCTGAACACCACGCCGCCCGGCTGGCCAAGAGCACAGCTTTCATCCTTAAGTTTTAGTCGTCGTCCTGTCAAAATACGGTAGTTTAACTTCTCAAGATTCTTCCTTAAAAGCAAACAAAATAAGAGAAAATCAGAAGAGCAACAAAAATGCAGTCTACTTTCACACACACACATACCTTTGTTTGTTCCAGCTTATAGCCGTAAAACTCTCCCCCCACCAAGCAAAATAACTGTGACCTTGCTTTAGTTCCGTTAGCGGTTTTCCCTGTAGGTCAGGTTTTTGGAGAGCTCATACAGTGAACTGTTGCTGAGCTCTCGTCCTTTCTGTTTAAATAATGCAGGTACTTTGATGGAAACCTGGAGAAGCTCTTTGCTGAGTGTCATGTTATTAATCCAAGTAAAAAGTCTCGAACACGCCAGATGAATACAAGGTCGTCAGCGCAGGATATGCCTTGTCAGATCTGCTACTTGAACTACCCCAACTCGGTGAGTATCTGGTAGTTTAAGGCCAGCACTGACTCTCTATTTCAGAGGAAGATCAACTTCCATTACTTCAACAGATGGGGGGCTGGGATTAGGGCCTATCGATATACATGGAAGATAAGAAAAGGAAGAGAAAGAATAAGGGCTTGGTTACCCCAGGCCCCCCGCCCCCGTGTGTGTGTGTTTGCTATAGGGTGTATGCACTCGCTGGAGAGATAGACAGAAAGTGAGAAATTACCCCCCCCCCCCCGCCCCCCGTGGGGATGATGGCCACCCCGCAGTCCCGTCTTCTCTGTTCTCCTCTCAGGATCTCAGCATGCACACATACGCTTGGTATGAGTGTGGAGCTGCTGGGTCCTGGACTCAAACTCTTGTGGACTATGTGGGAGTCCAGTGATGTAACCACTGTGCCATCTGCTCGTCCCCCATGTGTTTTTCTAACAGCAGTTTCTCAAATTGTTATACACCTAAATGAGCTGGAGTTTATTTTGCCACCTTGAGGAGACCTATGTAATAGGTAGGCAGTGAGTGGAATCGTCATTCAATTAAAGTGGATTTAAAGTTCTATTTATTGTGCTTCGCAGGCCAGCCTCTCGTTAAACAAGCACATCTTTGGGAGAGTTTTGATGGGAAATCATTAGGCATCCACCTTACAGTACTGATTGGGCTCCTTCTGGCTTCTTTTTGTTTGCTGATCTTAAAAAATCTTTTACGGACATCCATTTTTCTTCACTTAACAATTAACAATGACTGTACTGATGTGGTTAAAGTCTCAGGACTCTTAGTACTTCAGGGATGGACTGGTTAGTTGGTATCATCACTTAGAAAAGTGTTTTGAAATCGATGGATCAAGTAATGTTGAAAAATCAGGTTTGCATGTGAATTTTTATAATACCAGAGAGCGCATGTCCTCGCAAGAGTGAGGGCGGCGGGGAGAGCGAGCGTGAGCACTTGCCTAGGGGCACATGTTCATACTACAATCTGTCCTTCATTTCTCCGTCTCATTCTGGCATGTGTGCACACGTATCTGGCATGTTTTCAAGCTGCCAAGGCTGGGCCTCCAATTAGGGCCAGCATTGAGGGATTGGCTCCCAAAACGTAACATCTAACCCCTGCACTAGGGGTTATCCCTCTGTCCCCCTTCTTGCCACAGTAGGCATGCACTCGTCCAAGAGACAGAGAAAGTTAGAAATCACACCCCAGGGTGGTGGCCATGCTTCAGTCTCTTCTCCGTTCTCCTCTCAGCCTTCGGGCACACACGCTCCTGCCGTGCTTTACAAGTCGTTGGTCTGGGACTCAACCTGCAGAGTTGGCCGTGGGGGCCCAGCTCCTGGATAACCACTGTGCCACCTGGCTGGCCTGATCCCCTATGCTTTTAATTTTTTATCTTCTAATTCCATTTTTTTAAATGAACTTTTTATTCATTCACTTATTTTACTTTGATCAGGCAGAGACAGAGAGAGAGAGAGAGGAGAAAAAGTTAGAAAGCAAGCCGCCAGGTCCAGAACTCTAACCATGTGAGGGAGTTTAGCACCCTTAACCACCACACCACCTGCCGGCCCCCTAGTTCCATTTTTTTCAGGACTTTCTCGAAGTCCCCTTGTATTTTACTGTTTATATCAATAAATAATGGGCTTCTGTGTGTCAGTAAAGTTAGACACACTAAAAACTTCAACTGGGACAAAATATTTTTCACACTTAAAATGACCAATTTCTTTTTTTAAAAAAAGAATAATTATTTTTCACATGAGGTTTGCCAGAGAAAGACAGAGAGAGAGAGAGAGGGGCGGGGGGGGGGAGAGAGAGAGAGAGAGAGGTGAGAAAGCAAGCCACCAGGTCCAGGACCCGAATCGCAGTTGGCCACGTGGGGGTCCAGCGACCTTAACTACCATGCCACCTGCTGGCTCCCACCACAATTAATTTTAGAACTTTTTAATAAACCCCCAAAGAAAGCCTGTACCCTTGGTGTACTCATTTCCTTCGAAAGCCCCCCAGCCAGCCCAGAACAGCCATTCATCTCTTCTCTCTCTGTGGATTGCCTGTTATGGACCTTGTACGAATGGAATCAAGCAGTACGTGGTCTCCTGTGATCTCTTCTCTCACTTAGCATAAAGCCTTCTAGGTCCCTCCCTGCAGTTGGCGCCGTTGCTTCCTTCCCTCCTGGGGTGGAGTCACGTCTCCTTATGTGTCTGTCCTTACTTCATTCTCCGACTAGGGCATCCAGATTGTTTCCACTTGTTAGCTCTTACGAGAATGCTGCCCTGAACCCGTGTATCAGTTTGTATGGGTGTGTGTTTTTATTGCTTTTGAGTAGAACTGGTGGGTCCTGCGTAACTCTGCTTTCATGTTGTTAGGCTCTACGTGATTGAATTTCCAAAGCTGCTGCACATTTTCTTTTCCCATCACAGTCTTGCCTGCTCTCCCTCCTGCCCTCCCCTCTCTCCTTCCGCTGTCCTAGTGAGTGTGCAGTGGTATCCTACTGTGGTTTTGATCTACATTTCCATTATGGCTAATGATTTTGAGTATTTTCTCATGTGTCTATTGGTACATAATGGATTCTTAAATTTCATACAGACTTCTCACTGTTGCTTATCCTAAAATTTGTAAAGATATGTCATGGATGCATTTCTCATTAATGAGGTATTTTGTGTTCAGTGTATTTGCATGTCTCAATTTTACCATCTAGAAGTTCATTTTAGGAGCTTGTCTATTCTTGTCAAATTGTGAATTTTGGCTGCTGAGAAATGACTAATAGAACCTTACCGAGTGTCTGTTGCACTGATTTTTCCAGTAACATCTTTGTTAAGTTCATGTTTTTTTTTTGTTATTGTCATTGCAGTATTTCACTGGCCTTGAATGTGGACATAAGTTTTGTATGCAGTGCTGGAGTGAATATTTAACTACCAAAATAATGGAGGAAGGCATGGGACAGGTAAAGAATCCAATATATTTTTCAGTTTTTGTCCAATTTCCTGTAGTATTTAGAGCCTTGCACAAATCAAAAAGAACATTTTTCTAGATTAAAATAACTAGAAGGTAACTAGACATTTTATTTACACTGTTGTATTTTAAAGCTCAGATGTAGTGAAGTTCTCTCACAGACATCAGTTTGTGTTTATCAGACTAAACTCACTGGGCAGGGTTGTCAGATACCTTGTAAGGTGCTGTCTGGGTTCACATAAATGACTCTGGATTCCCCAGCACCTAGCAGGGGGTGAACATGCCGTCACAGTTCCTGAATGAAGACACAGTTCCATTCCAATCTTTTTCAGACCATCTCGTGTCCTGCTCATGGCTGTGACATCTTAGTGGACGACAACACAGTTATGTAAGTATTTTTGATCGATTCTGCTTATTCAATATTGGTTCGTTTGATAAACCAAATTAAGTTTCACTCAGCACTTCAAAGACGTGAAACTTTTGAAAAGTCTTGGGCCAGTCCCATGGCCTAGATCCCACATGGTCAACAGACTACACACAAAAGTCTATGATTGGTCTTGGATAATTGTCTATAGAGAAAGGTGTGTCTGGGGGCCAGCAGGTAGCTGGTGGTTCAGGTCCTGGACTCCCACATGCCAACCACGGTTCGAGTCCCAGGCCTGGAATCTTGAAAATCACACTGGGCGTGTGTGTACATGTTCAAAGTCCTGGGGGAAATTGGAGGGGAAAAGATGTGGTGTGGCCATCCCCCCGGGGGAAGGGTGTGATTTCTCTCTTTCCTTTCCTACATCTCTGTCTCAGGTGAGCAAACACGTAAAAACATTCAGTAAGGTCTGTCTGTATTTAGGTACTGGGATTTGAAGGTAGTAAAGTAAAAGCATCATGGGCTTCAGTGAGTAGATGTCTTAACCTAGTGAAGCTGTCAGCTGATGTGGCCAAGAAAGCTCACTGATGCCTCTTCCTCGGCCTGAGTCTCGTGTGGCTTACTGAGGGCACACTTACTGTTGGTCAGCTCAGTGGTGATTGTGGGTTCTTTCTGTAGACCTGTCTTCCTTTATCACTTTAAGCGAGAACTAAGCCATGTGTTGCATTAGTAGCCTCGTTCTTTCGTCTTTTTCTTGTCCCCTGACCACGTGCCCTTCATCGGTATGTCCATCTCACGAGTGCAGATTTCCTCAGTTGAGATCTTTTCTCCATTCCGTGTTTCTCGAGAGCCCACTTACTAGCACATGTTCACAGGGGAACAAAAAAATTAAGAGAGAGTATCTTCTAAGAGGTTCACAGTTATAAATACCTACAATGCAGGAGTCGACGTTTTCCATATAAAGGACCATGTGGATAAGGTAGTGTTAGAGAGAAGGGAATTATTCTGCCTGAAGCGGTTAGGGAGACTTTATTTTGGGAGTAACATGAGAGAAGTAAAACTCGGAGTGGAGGGAATGAAGGACAGTATTGGTTAAAGAAAGAGTGCCACTAATTTAAAAATGAGTTAATTTTTCTAAGCATTCTGCGGTTGTTAGAGCACAGACTAGGTTGTTATTGGAGGTGAAGATGAAGAGTTTGACAGTTGATAATGAACTTTGTCACAGGAGGACGTCAAGACTGCCTGAGATTCAGGTTAGAAATAGACCTTGGATGGATGGCATGCTGGGGGCTGGTTAGAGTGGGGTGGCGCTCGGCAGTGAGACGTGGCGGGAAGGCAGCGCTGTAGTCTGCAGGCCGAGACGACCGGAGGGCTCTTCCCACACATTCTGCAGAAGGAGAATCTCTGCCGCTGCCTTTCATCTTCCTATCTGCTGGTTTCCAGTGAAGGCCCCTCCGCCCCAGGCCTGCTCCGTCTACTCTGAACAACTTTACACAGTCATCTTTTTTCTCACCTGTTGCTGAAATGCTGCTCCCTGGTGTCCTATGCAGTCCTCTTTCTCTTCCTGCTCACACACTTGTACACTGCCTGGCACGTGCTGGAAAGCCTGTTTGCATGTGCAGCTCAGATCTCTATTTGGAACTTGGAACCTGTACATCCTACCTCTTCGGCGGCATCTGCACACGTGTGTCCCCCACGCCTGTCCTGTGCAGCCTTGCCACCACCAGCTTACACGTATGTGTGAGAGGTGAGAGGGCTGCCTTCCACTAAGGGAGCTGCCCTGGAATGAGGGAGCAGGCCTCAGCTCATTGCTGCCCAGAGTGGGACTTGCCCTGTGTACGCCGGGACTGAGCACGGGAGGCCACTTCGGTTTACTTCCTGGTTTTCAGACAGACCAGAGGAGAAACCCTGGCCCAGCAGCAGTGTCTGACCTTCGCTCCCACCAGTCTTGGCGGCCCTGCCAGGCTGACAGCTGCTCGGTTTAGGGCCACCTCTGAGAAGTTGTCGGGGCTTGTTAACGTCAGAGACACTGTTGCGGCGTGGTTAGTGGGGTGTGCTTGTTTAGGAGTCGGCTCAGATTGGGTCTGGTGCTTCCCTTTTTCACTGATACAAAACCACGTTGTACAACATTTGCCATTTTAATTACTCTACGTGATATAACCTGGCGGCTTTCCGTCCATTCGTCATGTACAGCTGTCACCACCGCGTGAGTCCAGAGTATTCTTATCACTCCATATCCATTAAGAGTCCCTCCCATCCCCTTTTTCCTAGACCTGAGCGATCTCTATCTCCTTTCTGTGTGTAAGGATTTGTTATGGACACTTCCTGTACGTGGAATCGTGTGTCGTGGTCTTTCGTGACCAGCTTTGCACTTAGCACAGTGTTTCCAAGGCGTGTTCACGATGTAGCAGGACTCAGCATGGCGTTGTTCGGTGAGGTCTATTGTGTGGGTATTTCTTTTTGTGGAAACGTCTGTGTTGTCATTTGAACGTTCCGTGTACAAGTCTTATTTTAATTTCTTTACGTGTATACATGCCTAGGTGGAACATTGCTGGCCAAGAGTCCAGGTACTAAGCGCTGGTCCGGTAACTGACTGTACCTGTGGTGTGTTCTGTAAGGAGATAGGTGTGCTGCCATGAGCTGAGAGGGCCTCCACCTCCACTGTGTGGGAGGGTCATGAGAGGCCTCCCTGCGTGCGCAATGGTGTGAAGTAACAGAGTATTTAGGGAGTGCTTGCTCTTTGCCAAGCCCTGTCCCACTGTCGCACCGTCCCACCCAGCTCTTCGTTTCTGCTCTGTGTTTGCAGACTAGTCACCTGAGGAGTGGGGAGGTTGGAGAAAGTGTCCTCAGTGCTAGCTAGTGAGTGGGGAAGCCGGTATTCCAGCCGAGGCTGCCCCGACCGAGAGCCCCCGGGATCTGCACCTCCCTTTCTTGCCGAGGACGTGGCTCTGTTCAGGAGTCTCTGGGGAAGGGTGATGTTTCTTTTCGAGAAAGGGGAGCATGGCTGTGAAAGTGACCCAGGGCAGGATGGGTCTTGTGGAAAGAGAGCAGTAGGTGAAGAAGCTCGAGTTAGACGGGACCAGTGTGCAGCAATGACTGTTCTTTTGAAAAACTTTGATGGGGTTGGGCTACGTGAATGTCTGTATAGTTCTTGGCTTTGTAAGCAGTTATTCTTTCTCCTCTCCTTCTTCCTTTAACTCCATTTTGTTAGAAAATCACACTCAGGGGTGTTCACCATGAAACTACTGAAACTTAAGCTTCAAGATTCCTCACTTTCATGGACTCCTGTGAGTTCTAGAAAATGTTGTGAATTATAGATTGTTCTAGGTGGACAAGGGAAGTCAGTCTGTAGTCAGTATGTATCTCTAGTAAATTGTCACGAATTTTCAGGAGAAGGTGGGCCTCAAAATTATGTAGCTTTGAGGCTGGCACTGTAGCCTATTGATGAAGGGATCCTCCTTCTCCTCGGCCAACCATGGTTCAAATCCTGGCCCTGGGGGCTTAAAAACACAGCAGGCACGTGTATGTGTATGCTCAAGATCCTGACAGAGCGGAGAAAAGGAAGCAAAGGAATTGTGGCTTGACCACAATCCACAAGTGGGGTTCTTTTTCCTCTTGCCCTCTTTGTCCCTGTCTGGCAAGTGCACTTGACTGCTGGGTATGAAAGAGGGAAAGATAAAATGAAATAACTTTGGATGTCGCAAAGTTAAGCTCAGTTCCTTACCATCTCTGTCGGCATCCTCTTCCTCGGTTCACACCCGGACTCTGGGAGTCTGAAGGGGGGTGAGTGAGAATTGCTGTCTAAAGGCTTCGGGAAAACTCTGGAAAGGACCTAAACTTGACAGGAACTGTTAAGTCATTAGGATATAATATTAATACAACGGAGTGGAAAAAAAGCACTCAAGAAAAGAGACATGAGGGAAGTGGCTACCCAAGATAAAGCTATAGAAACTGTGAAATGATTGTTTTCATTAGTTTAGTTATCTTTGTTGGTAACCTTTGTGCATTTCAACATTTTTACTTTAGAGCAGTTTTATCACCATAGCACGGACGATTTCAGGGATTGTTTTGTATAAATGTGGAAGATATTCTTGGGTGAAAATTTCCCAATAAATTATTTTTGTTCTTGGTTTTAGGCGCCTGATCACAGATTCAAAAGTTAAATTAAAGTATCAGCATTTAATAACAAATAGCTTTGTAGAGGTAAGTGGTTTATGTTTTTCTTCTTTTAATAGAAGAGACTCTGTTTATTAATGGAAATACTACTTTTTGAAAAATACAATCTGTTGACAGTAACACCTACCATAACCGTGGGTCATGGACTCTACGGATTACGCCCAAGCACTTTGTCTCAGAGGAATGTAGCAAACTAATAAGTACATGTCTCCTCATAGGTCTTGGGCCTTCATATTTAAATTATTTTTACAGTATTCCTTTTAAAATTCTTCTTGATCTTTAGCAGAGAATCGTAGTAGATAATTAACACGCCATGTTGAACCATTTTTGAGTTCTAACTCTGCTATCTCTCTGCTTGTTCTAGGCTCCATTGCCAGTAAATCTTGTTGGTAAAGAATGCTGTAGCTACATGTTAGATTTCTCTCTTAGAGCAGAGGTCGGCAGAGACAGGAGGCCTGTTTTGTAAATGCAAACATGTTGGAGTGCCTGTGCCCTTGTTCCATGCCTGCTTTTGTGCTGCAGTGGCAGAGACTTTCAGGGCTTGAAAAACCAAAAACCTTTACTCTCTGGCTCTTGAAAGGAGGAATTTGCTAGTCCCCATTTAAGATCATCAGTGTAACTTGGTATTTTAATTCTAGAAAATAATTGTTATTTTTGTTATAGGCTAAGCTTAGAAACAGCGTATTTTAGGAATTGTACTTTTTTTTTTTGGAGAGGTTTTTGCTATAGGGCACGTGTGCTCGCCAGACAGACAGAGAGAGAGAGAGACAGAAAGCGAGAAATCACCCCCTAGGGGGGATGGTCACGCCGCAGTCCCTTCTCCTCCATTCTCCTCTCGGGATCTTGGGCACGCATGCGCACGCGCCCGGCGTGAATTTAAGCCACCGGGTCCGGGATTTGAACCACGGTCGGCTATGTGGGATTCCAGCGACATAGCCATTATGCTAACTGCTGGTCCCTAGGAATAGTACTTCTTGAAGTAGTCAGTGGGCTTAGAAGTCCCAGTGCAGAGCCACGTTTTGTTCCATAATGAATATACTTGGAAAGTCAGTTCCTCACTGCGAAGCTGATGCAGGCCGCCTGTGCTAGAGGGGCTGGCTTTTGCTGTAGAGGCTTTTGAAGACTAGGGCAAAGTGGCACATCTATCCCTTAGCTTCTGTCAGCGTGTGTGGTGTTCTCTAAGTACCTTCCCTGACCAGAAACGTGCCTGGCTTTCTTACGTCTCATAAAAAGTACCCTGAAGTAGAACCGTGAAGAAACCGTGCTAGTTGATGATCACACAGTGGGTAGTTGAAGTTTCTCAGTGGGTAGTTTAGGTAGGACAAACGATGATTCCTGTATTTTATAAAACCAGGTCTTAGAGGGGTCAGTGATTTTGACAGAAGCACTGCTGTGGAAGACTACAACAGGCATCTATGTGATCATGTCTACAAGCGTGTCACCTGTCTCCTCACCCTCGCCCCTTCCCTGGGAAACGGCATCAACGACAGCTTGGTGTGCTAGGACATCTCGGGTCGCGATCTCAGCGCTACCATTTGTAATTTCCTACCCTGTGTTACAGTGCAATCGACTGCTAAAGTGGTGTCCTGCCCCAGATTGCCACCACGTCGTCAAAGTCCAGTACCCTGACGCTAAACCTGTCCGCTGTAAATGTGGGCGCCAGTTCTGGTAAGCAGGTGACTTCCTCAAACTGGAATCATGCACATAGCTGTTACATCTCTTCTGTTTATTCTTGGTTGTAAAAGAGTAGAGAAAAAAGCCTCAGGCAGAGAGATGGGTGATGTTGGTTTACAGTAGGGTATACTTCTTTCAAGTGAGAATTGGGTGGAAAAGTCACATCTGAGGTTTTCTCTTTCCCTGAGCTCTAACGTGGTGGTGGTGGTGGGGATTGCAGCTATTAATCACGTTTTTCCTGTGTGCTTGCTTCACCGTAGCTTCTATAGGTGCAAACTCACAGATATGGGATGAGAACTCAGTGCTTTTTTCTGGTTGCTTACTTACTTTGTTAAATTATGTTTGGTTCCATGTGGCTCTTGCTCAGTTTTCAAATAATCTCTTAGAGGATAAAATATACAAGATTTAAAACTTTTCTTCTTTACTTAAAGTTTTAATCTACCTCTTAGAAAATTGGCAGGTACATTTGGTGATTGGATGTGCTTTTCTCTCTCTGTTTGTGTGTGCGAGAGAGAGAGAGGGAGAGCGCGCGCAAGTGCGCACAAGAGAGGGAGTTTTTTGCTATAGGGCATGTGTACTTGCTGGAGACACAGAAAGCGAGAAATCACCCTGCACATGCTTTACCTTTCACGTCACAGTAGGACACAGCATAGTTCAACCAAGCTCTTTATAGGAAGAACGGCCTTTTCTCCAGTTTCTAGTATCATGCTCCTTGTTTTTACCTGAGGCCCATCAAAATGGCCTCCACCATCCATGTTCCTCCCTTTCTTCCTTTTTTAGAGAGATTTTTGTTATAGGGTGTATGCACTCATTGGAGAGGCAGGCTTGCAGGACTGGAGGAGAAAGGGGCTTGTGGTGTGGCCAGGCCCTGTGGAGGGTCTCTCTCTCGCTCTCGTTTGCTCACTTTCACATACATGTATGTACACACTGTCATGAATAATGAGAATATTTGTAAAGTACATGGCTGTTTTGGGGTGACTTGGTGATTTAGGCAGCTGGATCCTACATGGCCAACTGTGTTGTTCCAGACTCAGCCCAGACAGCTTAAAAAACACACCAGCGGGACCAGCAGATGGTGTATGGTTACGTCACTGAACTCACACATGGCTGACTGTGGTTCTAGTCCCGGACTCGGCAGCTTGAAATTCACACTGGGCACGTGTGGTTGTGTGCCCAAAATCCCAAGAGGAGAATGGAAGAGAACGGGTTGTGGTGTGGCCATCCCCCTGGGGGGTGATTTCTTGCTTTCTGTCCCTCTGGCAAGCACATATGCCCTATAGCAAAGATCTCTCTCAAAAACAAAACAAAACAAAATGTGACAGGTCTGTGTGTGTGCTTAAAATCCCGAGGGGAAACTGGTGGAGAATGGATTGCAGAGTGACTGTTCCCCATGGGAGGTGATGTGCTTTCTCACTTTCCCTTTCTTTCTCTCTGTCTCTGTCTGGGGAGTACACATGCATGCTTGCAAAATTTAAAATATATATGTATATATGAATATTATGCAAAGATGTAACTTTTTTTGCTCCCACGTGTTGTTTACTGTGCATTACTATGAAATCATGCAAGTTACCTACAAGGTCATACGTTAAAGATGAAATATATACCAATGAAACATTGCTAAAACTTAACTTCTCAGCCTGAGGCACCCTGGCAAACATGAAGACAAACCTGTCTTCAAAGCTTGTCTTGATCAGTTCACACGTGACAAGTACCCACTATTTGCAAGTCCTGATGTACAGTTTAGGTAACTCTAAAGGAGACAGCCATGGTTCCTGTCCTTGTATTTGCTAGACATTGAAACTGGTGACGGTGGGGGACTATAGAGCAGGAGAGGGTTGGTTCGTTGACTGACTTACGGAAGGTAGGACTTAATTTTCTTTCCCCTTTCTCTGACACTTAACAGCTTTAACTGTGGAGAAAATTGGCATGACCCTGTTAAATGTAAGGTGAGTGTGTCTGGCATTTTCATTCTCAGATAAGACTTAAATGAAATGCACAGCCATTGGTTTTGTCATCTGTCCACTGGGAGAGAGATCGTTCTGGCCTTTTTATTTCACATGGTCATTGCAGGTCTTCAGTGAGCCTGCCTGCCTGCCTTAGGATTGTTTTTTGAATAGCCATGGTGAGGGCACCTGTCCTGGCAGGCATTACTATTAGAGAATAACACATCCCAGCTGAGCTGCTCTTAAAGCTCTGGGTTCGGACCAGCAGATAGTGTAATGGCTACATCGCTGGACTCCCATGTAATAGTCGACCACGGTTCGAGTCCCAGACCTGGTGACTTAAACTCATGTGTGCCCAAGATCCCAAGGGAAGAATGGAGGAGAAGGGATTGCTGCGAGGCCATCCCCCCAGGGGGCGATTTCTCACTTTCTGTCTTTCTCTGTCTTTCTGGCAAGCACATGCACCCTATAGCAAAACCTCTCAAAAAAAAAAAAAAAAAAAAAAAAAAAGAGTTTTGGGTTCCCCACTTAGCTTTAGCCAGAGCAAATTCTCATTTGGTTGATTTCATACACTGGATATTACAGCTGTGAGATTTCTCTGGTTCAGACAGGAAGAGGCCTAGTGATAATCTTATTCACTGGCTTTTAAGTTTCACTGTAATTAAGTACTAAAGTAATTTGCTATCTTTTTCAAGTCTTTTCTTGTACCCTAACAGTTATTGTTTTCAAACAGTGGTTGAAGAAGTGGATTAAAAAGTGTGATGATGACAGTGAGACCTCTAATTGGATTGCAGCGAACACAAAGGTTGGTATTTCTGTCAGTGACTCTTGGTAGTGAAGCTGGTAAGGACAGGTGCATCAGCATGGACAGAGCACTAGTCCACTTAACTGTAGGCCTCCCGCTCCTTTTCCCCGTTCCCCAGAGCGATGCCGTTCGTGGCTGTCCTGTACTGGAAGAGTTTGTTTAGAGTACTGGGCACTGTGCTGGGGCATGCAGTGCCCTGCTTTCACTTTCTGCTGTTGGGAAAGTGGTCATTTCCTACAGAGAAATAGCTGCCCATTTTCCTGGCCTGGGTTTTTTTCGCGATTGCCTGGTGGCATACAAATATATTATACAGTTTGTTCCACCTAGCTTGGTTCTATTTGGTTAGTTGTATTTCTGCCTTAAATCCCCAGGGTTTTTTACTTTTTTCAGAGTCACTCTTTTTTTTTTTTTTTTTTTTTTTTTTTAAAGAATTATTAACTTAATTTTTTTCATTAGTATTTCTCAACCGGCTACATGGCATAAGTTTTCTCCAAAAATAGAGAGAGAGAAAGTGAGAAAGCAAGCTAGCAAGTCCAGGGATTTGAACCACAGTAGGCCATGAGGGAGTACAACACTTTAACCATCATGCCACCTGCTGGCCCCGAGTCATTATTTGGGGGCAGGATTCAAACAGAGTAACTGAGCAACTGTCAAGTTTTTTAAATTATGTAACTGACCTGGGCTTAATAGAATAGTTTGTTCAAATCTACTTCTTTTTCTTTTTTATATCTTCATTTATCATTACTATGATTATTTTCCAGTTTGATCAGAGAGGGACAGAGAAAGAGAGGGGGGAAAGTGAGAAAGTAAGCCACCAGGTCCGGGACTTGAACTGCGATTCGCGATGTGGGAGTCCAGCGCCTTTAACCACCATGCTGTCTGCCAGCCCCCAAATCAACTTCATTTTAACCAAAAGACTTGACTTCTGAGAAATAGAAACTTTTGGAATAATGTGGGTGTCTCTTGGGTTTTTGTTTTTTAATATTTTGAAGTATGTTTCTCATAATATTTCTTTCAAAATTTCTTACAAATGCAGATAATCTCAAGTACCCCTTTTCTCTATTACTAAGTGATAAGCAAGGATTGGAATTCCAACCAACTGTGTACCCCTAGTCTATTAATAGAAACTTGAGCAAATAGCAAATGTAACTCCATTCAGTCTTGTGTACTATTGGTATAAGTGACTTGGATATTCATTGTTCATATTGTCTTTCACATATGAAAAGGATATTTGAAAGAGTTCTGAGTTATGTTTTCACTGTTCCTTCACTTAGTCACAGGACAATGCTATGAATAAGGCATGCTTTTAACAATGACGGCCGTGCACAGTGTTAAGTGTGCATCTTACATACTTCCGTGTAAAACATAGCTTTCTTCCAGAACATATTAGCAGTGAAGCAGTGACTTTCTGTTACATAAAATAAATGCCCTAATCCATAAGGAACATCCTTTAGACATTAGTATTTTTGTGTTCTCTAAAGCCATCATGATAAGCATAACTTGTATCAGTCTAAGAAAACCTTGCTAAATATATTATAGAATCAAGAATTGGTTGTTACTTTTATGGTTTTTATTTTCTTCGCTAATCATTTTTGGAAAGTTGAAGATTCTCCCACTGATAATGTTGATTAAAGTCCCAGGATCCTTAAATATGCTCTATAATACTAGTATTTAGGTTTGGGCGGTTTTATTTCACTAGTTTGATTAGACAGCCTTCTTTCTACATCTAGATAAATCCCTTCAGATGCCGTAAGCCCCTAAGATGCTCACAGTAGAGAGTGTAGGCCTGTGCGTGTTTGGCTTTGGTTAGTAGGTAAATTCCAAGGAAGAATGACAACTCGTGATAACAGATTCAGCTACTCAGTAGTTTTGAGATGAAACCAGAGTTTCCCTTGAGAGGATTTCGAAGCTTTTATTTATCATGTTATTAGCTCCTTAAACAGATGTGCAGATTGTTGATGATATCTTAGTATTTTGAGGGCTTAATGCTATTTGGTTAATTATAACCAACTAATGTAGATGGAGATGTGTTTTATGACTAAAATTTTCTTCATTGGGGAATTCTAACATTTCTTATGTGAGTGATTCCAAAAATTGTATTTCAAATATTATTGCTGCATTGCCCTATTAAATTACCATCACCCACTGCATGGCTTTTCTGTCAGTGACAGTCCACGTGCACAACAGTGGTCCCATAGGATTACCGCTGATCGGTGTGGAGTGTGGGGGAGGCTCTCCGCCCAGGTGTGTGCCAGTGCATTCGTGATGTTCACGTGGCAGCAGAGTGGCCTGACGACACAGGACTCGGAGCATGTCCTTTTGCTAGGCAGTGCACAGCTGTGCTATAGTTGGTGAGCAGTGAGTATGTTTCCCAAAAAAGACCAGAGTGCAGATAATAGCCTAAGAGGGGCCAGCCAGTGACCTGGTGATTAACATGCCAGATCCCACATGGCCAACTGCATGGTTCAAGTCCCAGCAGCTTGAAAATCATCCCAGGTGCATGCGTATGCATGCCTAGAATCCCAGAAGGAGAGGGAGAGATGGAGGAGAACATACTGCGGTGTGGCCATTCCCCAGAGGAAAGTGCCTTCCAGTTTTCTCTAGCCTTTCTGTGTCTGTTTCTCTGGCAAGCACTATTTGGCAAATTTTTAAGAGTAAGACTACTAGTATAATGACTGATGCTACCCCCTTGGATGGGGTTACAGACTTCAAAGACAGCAAATAGAAATATATCTTATTGATACTTCAGAAAAAAAATAATAAGGTTGATTGTATTTTTCAGAAGCAGCAAACAGCAGGTCTACAAGGTCGAAACTTTGTCTTACTAGCCATTCACAGAATGAAAAGGATTCGGAAGAAACGGTCTAATGTGATTTCTTGTAGCACAGTTGTAAATGAGTCACAATGACAAGAATCTAAAACATGTATAGTTGGCAAAAGACAGGTTGGAAATTCAGTAGCCACAAAATGAATTTACCAGTCAAGGTCCAATTTCCTGCTTGCCCTGCTTGCAACTCTAGAGGCGAGATTGCTTGGGTTTGGATCCTGGCTTCATTTCCTTACCTGTGTGACCTTGGACTAGCCAATTTTAAGTAATAGAGAAAAGTACTGTCTGCCTCAGCTTAGCCATCCAACACATGGGAACAGGAACGGAGGGCTGGGAGTTGATGCATATGAAAAAGCTGGCAGCAGTGTGTAGGGGTTAGGAAGTACTCAGTAATGGTTTCTGGATAACACGAGGGAGCATGGTATATTTACATGAACAGTATATTACCTCCCATAAAGCTACTGTTGCCACATACATGATTAGAAGTACTTAAGATAATTTGTCCCTCATCCTCACTTTATAAAATTCTTTGAATTGTTGTACATCTTAAAAGCCAGTAGCAGTAATGATAACGGCTCTTTTCTAATGATGACTTACTAAGTGTTCACTGTTCTATGTGCTTTACATGTATTAACCACAAGTATGGTATTTAAAAATTGCATTAGAACTGGCTTCTCCTCAGTGGTAGTAATACGACCCAGTGTAGCATTGACACCAACTTTATAGTTTCTCTTCATAGGAATGCCCCAAATGCCATGTCACAATTGAGAAGGATGGCGGTTGTAATCACATGGTCTGTCGTAACCAGAACTGTAAAGCAGAGTTTTGCTGGGTGTGTCTTGGCCCTTGGGAGCCACATGGATCTGCCTGGTAGGTTGGGGAAATGAAGGGAAGAATGTGTGCACATACGTACGAAATATATGCTGGGTGTTATGAATAAGGGTCTTCTTCCTAGAGGTTCCTAACTTCTGAGAACGAAATAACTAAACGTGGTGTGTGACCAGTGTCACAAGAGAGGTGGATACAAGAGAGCCACAGAGAGGGGTCAGTTAGGCGTCTTACACAGGAGGTAGCACCTCCTCGAAGTGAGCTTCAAGGAGGACGAGGAGTTCATCAGTTGAAAAAGCAGCGGGAGTTGACATTTTAGGACAAAGGCAGTGTCAGGTGAGAGCAGGGCCACACGGTCTAACGCGTCTCCCTAGGCCCAGCCCGACCTGCAGGTGTGTTTTATTCACCCTGCACCTTGTTAGTCAAAAAGTTTGTCCCAGAGTCTAAAAATCTGGAAAACTGCCCAACAAAATTGTATTTTTAGCTTCTCTGAAACTTAGGGCCGCTGGCAGCAGTCACTTGTACCGAGTGTCAGCCTTTCAGCATCTGAGGGCCTTCACTCTGCAGTGTGATCCGTTTCTCCCAGACTGAGTGTCACAGTCATTTGCACCTACTGCATGGCACCACTGTTTTTCACTTAGTAACACTGCGTGTTTTTGTTCCATGCATATTGTTATTCCTTTGGGAAAGTGCAAGTTAAACTGAGGATGCTTTGAGTTTGGAGAAAAATGGAACATAGCACATTTCTTAATAAAAACGTAAATAATGTGCAAGTGGCCTGCTTCGCTCATTTGTGTTACCCCTGTGGGCATTTGGGCTTGTGGCTCCTGCTCAGTTGTGAGGAGTAGGAAGAGAGCTAGAAAGCTGACTGGGGACCTAAAGTAGTTTGCTATATCATAAGAATTGTAAGCGGGGTGACATAGGAGGTACAGTTTAAACAAGAATATGTTATGTGCTTTACATCAGTTCCACCTCAGTTCTAGCTGCTTTGTAGAGAGTGATGGGAGGGAAGATATCACAGGTTCAAGACAGGGTATGGAGTCTGATTTGGGACAGTGGCAAGTCCCCCCTCCCGGTTTTATCGCAAGTTTCATTCGTTGCATTAGTCAGAGGAATAGCAAGAGGGATTACTTTCCTTTCTGGAACTCATTCTGAACCAGGTAAAAACGGATTGGTTAAGGCAGAAGTAAAGTGATTTTGTCATTGTTAGAGCCCTGGGGAGAGGATTTGGTATCTGGGATCATCAGACAGGTGCTCTGGCTCTTGCGAATGTCAGCTGGAGTGTTAAGAGTGTTACCAGGAACTAAATTTACCTTACCTTGTGTGAGCAAGCCCGGGTAGTGGAAAGGGGGAGGCGAGAGTTATTAAAAATATAAATACGTTTATGTAATGACATCTGTAATCCCAACTCAGATTTTAAATGAGCTGCATTGAAACCTGATCTGGGTACAAAACAAGTGATGGGTGCAAAAAGGAAGAATGGGCTGTCCTGGGGGGTGTCAGGGCACTGCCTGTGTCTTGCCTTTTCCCACACCCATGTCACACTTGGGTCATGCTGTTTCCCTGGTATAGCTGAAAATGTCTCCAGTCCTCAAAATAGCATTCCGAGTAGCAGAGTATAACATGAATCGTAAACATTGCTCTCCTTAATGATATTAGCAGAGTAGAAGCCCCGAATTAGACAAAGCATATAAAATGTGACAAAAGGAAAAATGTAAAGAATATGCTAGATGGGAAAAAGAGGTATTAATTGTTGACCAGTAGTGGTCAAAGAGAATGAGCTTTGGGCTAGGTTGAGTAATTATTGCCAAGAAAGGGTTCTAGTACAAACTGGAGAGAACTGAGTGATACATTTCCTGACCTAGAGGAGCTGCTGTCTGGGTTACTGTGAAAGTTTGGAGCCGATGGACCAATGCTGGTTATTTCTGAGTAATCATGAACAAGGGAGGACCATAGACTGGAAAAAATAAAACATTATACAAACTTTGTGATTGATTTCACAAAGGACAAATGAACCACATAACTTAATTTTGCTCTCGTGTGTAATTCCAGAATCAAATGATGGTTTCGCTAGGATGATGGGTTGGGATGTTCTCTAGATTTCAGCGAGGTATTTCTGTGTGGTTTCTGACGTTGTGGCAAGGCAGTGGATGTAGAAGGAATGTTGGAGTAGATGGAATTCTCATTTCTTGTAGTACAGGTAATGGACATTTGTCTTCCTTGTGGAACGCCTTAAAGGCTTGCTGAAAGGCGTTTTGCTTGTCTCTGTTTATGTAAAAATCTTATGTACAATTTAGGGCAACATCAGAGAGGCATTGAACATAATGACCCTTAAAACCTGGAGATCTTAGCCAGGTGGAATAGTAACTCCAATTTAATAAGATTGAAAATAAACTTCCATTCTTCTTTTAGCTTTAAAAGGTTCTGAAGCCATGACAGCAGCATGTGAGCACCATACTCCTTGGTTACGGGCGATCCTCAGTTGGCACGCCTAAGATTAGCCCAGCTCTGAAGCTCTAGTTCCTGACCTTGAGTGTGCCAGGTCTTGTTCTTATACTCAGTAAGGGTAGAAATAGTCACTTCAGTGGTGCTGGAGGGGGTCGAGTATGAGCAAGTGCCTGTACAGAGAGAGCATGATCGGCAGTTGCTCTGTAAATGAGGCATAGTCCCCAGGGCGAGGAAACACCTATCTTGTTCATCCCCACTCTGAGCCGGCTTCTCCGGGCATGTCCCTCCTGTCACCCATTTATGTGTCCTTCACTTTTCGGTGACTCCAAGAAACGACCAGAGCCAATAAAACACATAGCACAGCATCTGTCCCCTAGTAGGCTGTTGGCTAGGGGTCCTCGTGGGCTTAAAAAAGAGCAAATAAGATAAATTTGGAAAATGGGGACTAGGATGGGTTTGCAGAAAGTTCATGGACAAATGGAAATAAAGAACAAGTTTCTTTTGGTAGAAAAATCATTTTGAAATCTATGCATAGATTTTTTATAATATACATTTTCCATGACCTTTTTGAAGACCTCTTATATTTGATTTAAGTAACAAATAACCTAGGAAATAAGATGCTCTCTTTCTTTAAAAACTGAGTTAGTTCAAACTAGTCAGTAAATGGAAGTTCTGGAGTGCCGGTGTTTTCTAACAAGTGAGCTAGTCTGGAATGGGCTGATGGCGTCAGGAGGAGGGGAGGCCCCCCGCGGACCCTGGGTGTGGCTTAGGTTCAGTAACACCTCCACTCCTGAGGAGCCTCAGTGGTTAGAGGTATCTTACAACAGGAGAGCCCTGGGCATTTTTACACGTCAGTTTATCTGCTGTGAAAGAGAGTGTTGGTTCTAGATCATCTCTAAATCCAGGTTAAAGTTCTGTGATTTGTTCTCTTCTCGTTGATTTATGACTTTATAGACTCGTTCTTGTTTACTTAAAGGTACAACTGTAACCGCTATAATGAGGATGATGCCAAGGCAGCCAGAGATGCACAGGAGGTGAGTACTTCTACGGTAGAATAGCCATTAAATACGATGTATTGGGACCGGCAGGTGGTGTGGTGGTTAAGGTGCTGGATACTCCCACATGGTCAGCCACAGTCTGAGCCCCGGGCTGGGGCTTGCTCCCCCCCCACCCTCCCCCGTGTGTGTGTGTGTGTGTGTGTGTGTGTGTGTGTGTGGTCAAATGAAAACGATAAATAAATAATTCTTGAAAAAATAAAATAGGATATATCAATACATTGCAGATTCATTAGAGAATGATTTGTTGGGGAATAATTTAGCAGAATTTTTCCATTCTGAAAGACTTGTGAAAAGATGCTCCAGTAAATACTAGGTACGTGTTTCCGTTTACAGAGGGACTCTTATTCTAAGTACTTATCAGAAGAGAAGCATGCTTATATTTTCTTTCCTTCAGTTTCATTAGTTATGCAGTGTCCAATTTCAGGTTTCAGTATAATAAATATTTATAAAAGGTGATTATAAATATAAAAGAATATATATGTATGGCATTTGTCACATTGTTAGAAGCAGAAGTTCTGTCTCACTTTTTTTTAGAGTGGAAAATCATAGTTTGTAATTAATCATGGTGAGTTATTCACAGACTTGCTCACACTATCCAGTTGGGTAGATATAACATTTGTTGGAATTAATTTGCTGTTGATAGACTGCTATATGACTGGGTGTGTTTTTTTTTTTTTGGAGAGGTTTTTGCTATAGGGCGCTTGCGCTCTCCAGAAAGACAGAGACAGAGAGATAGAAAGTGAGAAATCACCCCCCGGGGGGATGGCCACGCCGCAATCCCTTCTCTTCTCGGAATCATGGGCACGCACGCACGTGCGCCTGGTGTGAGTTTAAGCCACCTGGTCCGGGAGTCAAACCACGGTCGACTACATGGGAGTTCAGCGACATAGCCATTACGCCAACTGCTGGTCCCTGACTGGGTGTTTTTTAATGGATTGTTACAGCACTTCAGTTCATGTGATAAGTTGTTCTCCCACCAACTTTCTACATTTTGGCTATAGCAGACATTCATATCTACAGTGTATCATGTTTTGATTTGCCTAGAATGGCTTGTCAATGTCTTATATTTTGCCTTGTTTTCCTCAGTAGCCTGGTTAGAGTTAAAGAAATACTCTTCGATGCCAATTTTTGCCATTTCCCAAATGTAAGGCCTGAAATTAAATCTTGGCTCTCAGTTATAAGGAATTCATTCAGATGATATAGAGTGGGTTTTTTTTTTTTCTTCCCCTTTCGAATACCATCAGATTTTTAGGCACACTTAAAAATTCTTTACTGTTTAAAAATTCCTGGGCCTGCTGAGATCGTTTCATTTCCCCACTTCACATATGCATGCCAGAGATTGAAAAAGTACCCTCAAGTAGGGTCTGGGCACACTGCAGTCCCCCCCACTTCTCTGTCCTCCTGTGACTGGGGGCACCTATATACCGGGCCTGTTTTCAAGCTGCCATGGCCGGATTTGAACTGCAATTGGCTATGTGGGGTCCAGGTCCCTTAGGCCATGGGGCCAGCTAGTTTGTCTTGTTTTGATTTTTAAGTTAATTTATTCATACTGGAAAAGGCGTGTTGTGTGTGCGGGTGCACGCTGAGAAGGGGCTGTCCCGTCTTGGTATCTGTGTGTAATGCTCAGGTGAACATGGGAGCAGACGTCCTCTCAGCATGGTGACAGCCCCTTTGGATGTGTCCCCCAGAGAGGGAGGGTCGGAGCCCATGGTAGGTCTAGCATTCATTCTTTGAGGAACCAGTAAATCATTTCTGTGAGGGCTGTGCTGATTAAATTCCCACCAGCAATATGCGAGAGTTCCCTTTTCCTCACACCCTCACTAACACTTAGCTTTATCTTTGTGACAGAAGCCATCCTAACAGGTGTGAGGTGAGGGCTTGTTGTGGCTAACGTGTGCTATAACCACGTGCCCTTTGTCTTCCTGTCGGGACAGCGGTCCAGGGCAGCTCTGCAGAGGTACCTGTTCTACTGTAACCGCTACATGAACCACATGCAGAGCTTGCGCTTCGAGCACAAACTGTACGCTCAGGTGAAGCAGAAGATGGAGGAGATGCAGCAGCATAACATGTCCTGGATCGAGGTGCAGTTCCTGAAGAAAGCAGTCGATGTCCTCTGCCAGTGTCGTGCCACACTCATGTACACTTATGTCTTCGCTTTCTACCTCAAAAAGAATAACCAGTCCATTATCTTCGAGGTAGGAGGAATTCCTGGAGGGGGGAAAGCCCACCTGTGTCATAGGACAACTTGATCTTCCAGAGATCAGATAGAGTTTTTCTTTTTCCAGAATTATTGTTTATTTAACTTATTTATTTATTTTTATTTTTTAATTTGACCAGAGAGGGACAGAGAGAGAGAGAGAGAGAGAGGGAGAGAGAGAGGAAAGTGAGAAAGCACCTCCAGGTCTGGGACTTGAACCATGATCGACCATGTGGGAGTCCAGTGCCCCTAACGACCACACCACCTACTGGCCCCCAGATAGTTTTAAAGGTTCCTACCTACTCAGAAAATGTGGGTAAACGTAGTATTTATTAAAAAGACACGAGAAACTTCTATTTCTTACCCTAACGCACATTTAAGTAGACGTGGGGCAGCCAGCCAGCAGTCAAGTGTGCAGGCTCTGGAACCTGCACTGGGCTAGGGCCTTGACCTCCTTACTTCGTGTTCTATTGATTTGGAGTCACATTACTAAATCTCTTATTTCTAAGATGAACGTTATGAGGTTTAAATGAGACAGTCCGCAGAAGTAGCTTATAAAGCACCCGGCACACCTTAACTTCTCAGCGAAAGGCTTTATTTGAAGAAAATTAACCTGAGTCATTAGAAAAGTCACAGCACATTTTTGTGTAGAAAAACACGCCATGATTTTTCTGACAGTCTAATATTAGAAGTGAATATGGTGGTTACTTTTGGTGAACAAGTGATGACTGCAAGGGGTTCTTTTTAGCATTAAAGGTTTGGGAAGTAAAGACGCTCAGTTAAAATTGGTGCATGACGGGCTGCCAGGTGGCATAGTGGTTAAGGTGCTGGTGCTGGATTCCCACACTGCTGATTGCAGTTTTGAGCCCTGGACGTGGCACCTTGAAAATCACAGGATGCACATTACACGTGTGCTCAAAGTCCCAAAAGGAGCATGGACCGCGGCATGGCCACTCCCTCCGGGGGTGATTTCTCTCTTCTCTCCAACTGTCTCTGTCTCTTCAGCAAGCATATACAACCTATGGAAAACACCTTCAAAAAATTTTTTTCGATGCATGAAACCTTGCTTTCCATAGAGTAGACAGTACGACTGACAAGCAGATGGGAATTTGGGTACACTGAACAAGTGAATGGAGGCTGAAATGTTAATCTTCCGGCAGTGTTGAATAAAGAAGCAGGTGCAGCCAGGTCAAAGCAAGAAGAGGTTTCTCTGTTTTCCAAAGTTTTTCTTTGAGTTTTTATCTAAGAGCAGCTCTCATATCTAGAAGATTCTAGATGTTTTAAGTCCTTTGAAAAACTGTACTGGGGCCAGCAGGTGTCATGGTAGTTAGGGTTCTTGATCCCACATGGCTGACTGGGACCTGGCAGCTTAACAAACACACATCCTATAGCAAAAACAAACAAACGAAAGTTGTAGAAAGAGAGAACAAGCTGGCATGAATAGCTTTATAGGTACAGTAAACTACCTATAAAAATTACAGAAACAGTGTTGAAAGCAGTCTAGTCAACAAAGCAGCAAAAGATTGTTTAATCTTTAGGATTTATTTATTGTGTATTTTCCTTCTTACAGAATAACCAAGCAGATTTAGAGAATGCCACAGAGGTGCTTTCGGGCTACCTCGAACGAGATATTTCCCAAGATTCTCTGCAGGACATAAAGCAGAAAGTACAAGATAAGTACAGGTGAGATGTGTTTTAATGGCGATTGAGCAGAACTTCCCGACAGCGGCAGCCTCGTCCCCTCAGCACTCGGGTTCGGTGCGGTGATGTGGGTTGAGCACGCCCATTGCTGCGCTGCTGCTGCGTCTCTTCCAGATCGTTTGTCGGTCAGATGGTAGGTGCCGTTGGTACTGCTCACTCATGGAGAGGGCATTCAGCCCTCTCCTGGCTGGTTCTGCTTCATTCCGTCTGAACTGTTGAGGCGCCGCCCTTGGGGAAGAAAGAGTGTAGCAAGGGCAAGTGGCCACCTGGATGGGGGAGAGTAGGATGCTGGACCTAGCCTGAGAGGCCTGTAGGGCATGGCTGTCAGCAAGTGAGCTCTGTCAACTTACCTTTTTCTTTTTTCGAGTTACTAGTTTTGTTTTTTTTTCTTTAAATCGCTAAGGAGAGAT
Organism: Tupaia tana; assembly: GCA_026018925.1. Taxonomy (NCBI): domain Eukaryota; kingdom Metazoa; phylum Chordata; class Mammalia; order Scandentia; family Tupaiidae; genus Tupaia; species Tupaia tana. The sequence continues at coordinate 823,751 of JAKSZU010000028.1, forward strand.
TTACTTTGTCCTAGGGGTAATACATCACTTAAGCTAAAGATAAAATGTTTCATTTCTCAGCATCAAGAAATCTTTCCTCCAGCATGTGTTTTCATGGCAAATGCTCAAATCTTTTTAATGTAGTAGGAATTTGGAAGACTTGGAGTTCAGGCCTAATATTCTTCACTTCCATCAGCCAGCTGTAGCTAACACATTGTGTTCATAGTCCGTTTGCAGTTAACAGCAATGTTGTAGATAAATAACTCATGAAATTACTTTTTTCTGAAAGGGCTTACCTGTAGAACTACAGTAGCAAATCATGATTTCTAAGGCCCATTGGAACTTCTAACACTTCACTGCTCTAAAATTAATTTCTTAGGACTGAGTATCCTGGCTTTCAAAAAAATAAAAATACTGTTTAAACATTACAAGTATTTTGATGTGTCTGTACGCCTAGACCTGAAAATGTGCCTATGAAAAAGCGTTTCTTGTTCCAGGGCCCTAACATAAACAAATACTTGTTCTCTCTCTCTCCTTTTTTAGTTGTCGGATACTGACAACAAATGTGTTTTTCTCTTTTATTACAGATACTGTGAGAGTCGGCGAAGGGTTTTGTTACAGCATGTGCATGAAGGCTATGAGAAAGACCTGTGGGAGTACATTGAGGACTGAGCATGGCCCTGCATAAAATGAACTCTGAACACTTTTCCATCTAGAGTGCTCATGCAATTAAAGCAAACACAACACACACAGACAAGGAGGCACTGAGCCTGTTCCGACACCGCTGGTCTGTAGTGCCAGAGTTCTGTTTTGTTAACGGAAAGTTTAAGTAAATTATATTGTAATAAAAAAGGTAGATAAACCATTGTACAACAGTATTCTAGGCCGCCAACAAAAGTGTGACAGACACACTAAAAGCCCTCCAACTTTAACTTGTAACGTAGCTTCATTCTCAAAGCTGACTCCTTTTTCGTTTTCTTTTTCTGAGTGTAGTACAGTTACAGTCTCCAGCAGCTCCTTGACACGGCTTTCCTGTCCCAGCCAGCCATTCTGTTGTACTTTGGTGAAGGACCTCTTCTCCTCCCTGTCCTGCACACACAGACACACCCACACACAGATTGACTCTCTTTTTCTCATACTCCAAGTCATGAGTGAATGATGATTATTAGTTCCTTGCAAAGAAAATTCTTGGGATGGAGAAAGGGGTAGGTAGGCAGCAAGAGGATTAAACAAAAAACAAAAAAACTTTGTATATGACTTTTAAAACAAGAGGACAACACAGTATTTTTCAAAATTGTATATAGCGCATATGCATGGACAAAGCAAGCGTGGCACGTGTTTGCATAATGTTTAATTACAAAAAATATTTATTCTTTAAAAATCTTCAAGATTATGTCTATTTGCTGTGCATTTTCTTTCAGTTTGCTTTATCTTTCTAGGGTTGGGGTGGGGATAAAAGGTGTATTGGTTTAGCACCTCTGGAAGACCTACGTAGAGCTCTCCGATTTCCCTTTCCTGAGGTTCCTTGGCCCTTTCTGGTTTGGGTATGTCTGTGGATGGCCATGGGCCTCCTGCCTCTAGTTCCCTCTTGATCAGGGACAGGGAGGGCAAGCTCGGACTCCATCCGTGGCCTGGTCAGCACGGCAGCCAGGAGTCGTGTTGCTGCAGTTCCTGGAGGGTTGGAGGCCGCGAGGCCACGGGCCTCTACCCACGCTCTTGTGTGCCGGGTTATGCACACAGCCACAGGCTTCCCAGGCCCCTGCCATGCCCAGAGGCGGCATTTCCAAATTTCTTTTTCTTTTCCTTTTTTGTTTTCCCATATTTGCTGCTTTGAGCCTTTTAAGATTTTAAGTTATGGCTCGTCTCTCACCCCTTCTCTAAGTTAGGGTGTCAAATAGAATGTTTTTGCTTTAAATATAAATAAATAGCCATTCGCTTAGTCTCAGATTGTGGATTTCAAATGGCGGATACTGAAATTGCTCGTGTGTGTTGCCGTGGGTTCAGTTTGAAGGCGAACACCCCTAGGACATGATATTCCCATCTAGTGCGTTTAAGTAGGAATCACCAAGTTTGCTTCTTTTCTGTTGTCAGCAGATAGAATTAATAATGCATTTTAGCTGTGATGTCCATTTTTATGAAATTTCTACCAAGAGCTATGTTAAAAGTAAAGGATGGTGGTGGTTTTATTAACTCTATACCTGTTTAGGCCATTCTAGCTTTGGTCATTTTCAACAGTTCAGCATCCCTAAATTTGTCAGTTTTATATAGGAGTGCAGAGTGAACTAGGCAACTAGATTAAGAGGTCTGACTAGGAAATGCCAGCTTTGGCCGAGGACCTCTTTGTCTTCCTTGAATTGCCTGTGCCTAGGGAGTGTTTACCGCGTGCGAGGCAGCTGCGTCTGCTCTTGCATCGTACATCCGATTACTCCATTGGGAAGTTGGCCCACTTTCCTCTGGCCTTTTGCCTAAGTTAGGCTTTGCTGAGTCAACCCTACTTTTCCTTTTAGAAAAGGTTGTTACCTGAGATATACTCACAACTGTTCTTCTCCCATGAGACCAGTGAGTGTTTGCTGAGTCTATTATGCTGCTTTCCTGAACATGTGTCGCTTTAGGATCGACTTTACCTGGACCTTTGCTCCTCCCTTCCCTTGCCACCTCAGGTGCACATCTGAACTCAGTGTCTGCTTCTTCCATGTTCTCTTTCCCCCTGGACCCTCTCTCCGCCCCATTCTCCCATCATTTGTTTGACTTTATTTCACTTTACACAACTGCATCAATCTTAAAGGACATTTATCAAAACTAAGGAGTTGTTTTTTTTTTTTTTTTTTTAGAAAGAGAGCTTAAGTTCCTTTCCCCGGTAACTTTGAAAAGCAGCCAGAATTGCTATCTAGATATATGTGGCTCCCTTAAAATGCTTTGTGTACGTGTGGTGTTTTTAAAGAATCTTAACAGTTAACTTTGCAGTATCTAGGTTTGAGTGTCATAAATCCTCTTTACGTGCTCCCCTCGCAACAAGTACCCCGAAACAGTGTGTGCACTCCACGCAGTTCGCCCCGCCTGCGGAGGAACAGTGCTTTTTAGAGATGCTTTGTAGTTTCCATGTTGGCGTACTAGCTAAGGGCGTTGCAGTTGTGAGTGCACCCCTACTGTGTGTAGATCAAGGTAACCCGGCCTTGTTCCACTTCCAGGCTTTCAACAGCTATCTCCATGTTTGACACGATCCCGAGTTAATTGCTTTCGATGTTAGTAGCTTCTGTGCCCCAGCTGGATCGGCAAGCCATATTGTGTGACAGCTTCCCTGTTTCACCCACCGAAGTCTTTCTATCAGAGGGCTCTATTCACAGTCAGCACCAGGGTCTCCCTGTCTTCTCGAGGTCAATTGCATTGTCTTTTGAAAAGTGCATGCCTCGCTGGAACAACTCATTCAGCAGCTGACGGACTTAATTCATTGACTTCTAATAGAATTTTGATCCAAAGCTCAGGACACAAACCACAGTGGTAAAATTGAGTAGCATATAATACCATCAGACTAAATTCTGTATATTTTGCTGCGACCCAGGTTGTATGTGTTTTGTGTGTGTTTAAATAAATATATTAAATACACATGTGTATACATACACACATACACAACAGATCCAAGACTGACTTGATTTGAAATGGTCGACTCTTCAGTGTATTAGGTGGTTCAGTCATGACTGAGAAATGAAGTGTAGCACGAGAGAGAAAAGGACTTAATGTACAATAACACATTCTTTTAGCTACAGATCCCGGTATAGAGCACTTGGGGATGGGATGGGGAGGGTTGGTGAGACAATCAGATCGATAAATTGATTCAATGCTCCTAACCCTGTAATTTTGTGCATAGAGCACCCTGTGCTGTGGAAATAACTGTTCTTAGATTTTCATTGTAACTGGACTGTTCAGGTTGCCCAGAGGGAAAGAACATTCCTAATTCTAATAAAATAAACTTTTATTTTGTTATTCCATTAGTTACTTATGTTTATTTATAGTTTAAAAATGACTGTAGGTGGCTAACAGCCACTTGTATTATGTGCCTTATTCACCGTTCCTGTTTAATATAAAATGTCGAGATTTGATTCCGTTTCTTTGCAGGGAACTGTGAATGAGACTACCCCCAACACTTAACTGGGTTCTTGAAGCCTTAGGAGCATTTTCTGAAAGCTTGCCAATTACGTGTCTTGACCATTGAATTCAAATGACTGTGGGTCAGCAGGTGGCATGGTGGTTAAGGCACCAGATCCCACATGGCTGACTGCAGGGTTCAAGTCCTGGACCCAGTGGCTTGAAAAATCACACTAGGCTTGTGTGCCCAAAATCCTGAGAGGAGACTGGAGGAGAAGGGAATTGCAGTGTGGCCATCCCCCTGGGGAGTGATTTCTCACTTTCCCTCTCTCTGGCATGCATCCTGTGGTAAAAAGAAAACAAATAATGGATGTTTGTGCTGTAGTAGCAATACTTATTAGTATATGCTCAGCACACATCTGAGTGTCAGTTCTTTTAAAGATAAAATATTTTTAAAAGACAGTTAACTTCAGAGCTCTCTCATGTCACTACCCTTATACTCACTCTCAGAAGCTGCCATCTCCTGTAAGGGGGAAAGGAGAATTATCTTTAGAAGGTTCCAAAGTTGTAGGTATTTGTCATCCACATTCTAGCAAAGCCCAGCTTTTAGGCCAATTTAATTTGGTCTTCTTTGGATCCGTAATTATGAGAGTACATTTATCACTGTAATCTTCAGCACTTTAACTTCTATCACCGTCTAAAACAGTGGAGTCAACATCGCTCTGTTTTTCAGAGAAGGAAAAGTAAGGCTCATCGAGTTGAACTAACTTGCCAAAGACGGCACGATTACTTCTCGGGTTCTCAGACACTGTGCTACCTCTTCCTTTCGTGGTTTCTTTTCCTGGTCTCGGAATGACCTAGCACTCAGTACCATGGAACGTGGTTCTTAAACTGTAGGGGTGTGCTTTTAAATCACAGCAAAGACTCTGAAGTGTCTATCACTGCTACCATTAGAGGATTGTAAACGAGACTTCAGAATGTTATGGACAAATAGAATTGCAATAGGAGTTTATTCTGGTGCAAAAGAAGTTAAATCCCTGCATAAGTTTCATCAGGAGCTCTTAGAAGACCCCATGTATTCTATCTCTGCTCTTTTTTAGCTGCAGTTTCTAACTCACATGTCTCGCCCAATCATTAGGAACTAGCTGTGGATAGAAGAGTAGCTCTTTCCTTGCAGATGACAGCAGTCAGTCTTCATGTAGAGATGACCTACCACATGTGCTAGTTGAGAGTGAATGGTCTAGCATTGATTTGATACATCGTGCACACATAAATTGCAGTTGTTGGTCTAGTTATTTGTTCACATGATTTTCCAGTGTAAAGAATTGTGAACAGTGTATCAGAACCTGTCACAGGATTTGTTTGATAACGGAAGATGCCCAGAACAACCATATCTACTAGATCTCAGCATTTATCATTGGACCTGGATGACCTTCGGGGCTGTATGAAGACTAAGCAGTGAGCATTACGGGAAAATTCTGGGGATAAAGTTGTCGTGTGTCTGATTTATCTTAAGGGATTTTCTTCTCTACTTACGGACCCAAGATGAACTATCCAGCTCTGAAAAGCTCAACTGGAAGTCAATCAGATAGTGCCTACTGTCAGAGTAAGTTGTGGGTTTTCATTTTTTGCTTTTTGTGGAATTAAAACCAATTTTCAAGACAACTCGTTGATCTTTCTCTTGGCTGTAACATTTCAGATGGAAAAGTAACTACTAGGTTTTTTGTGAAAAGCAGTTTTTAGATGAGGGTTTGCTCATTTAGGCACATACATGTGCTTATGTAGGGCCACTCGCAGGGTAAGCAGTTAGTTTCTTTCTTTTTTTTTTTTTTTGGAGAGGTTTTCGCTATAGGGCGCGTGCGCTTGCCAGACAGACAGAGAGAGACAGAAAGCGAGAAATCACCCCCCCAGGGGGGATGGCCATGCTGCAATCCCTTCTCCTCCATCCTCCTCTCGGGATCTTGGGCACTCACGCACATGCGCCCGGCGTGAGTTTAAGCCACCGGGTCCGGGACTCGAACTGTGGTCGACTACGTGGGAGTCCAGTGACATAGCCATTACGCTAATTGCTGGTTCCAGCCAGGTAAATCGTTTATAAGTACATCACTCTGGGCTGCCTGTGCTCTTAGAGGATGTGCAAACTGGGCTCTCTAAATTTCCTTACTTTTGAAGTGTTGGCAATTCACACTATTTTTAAGTATGAGTCAAAAAAAGCCACTGGTGGATCAGGACCTTCCAGATTCTGTTGGATCAGGATCTTCCAGATTCCATTAGTCCAGGACTGTCCCATAATGCCACTGTCCATCTGACACTGTCTAGACCAGTGCCTATTGCAATCACTGAGTGGATTTAAGAAAACTAATGCTGGGGCTGGCAGATGGTGTGGTGGTTAGGGGCGCTGGACTCCCACATGGCCGACAGCAGTTCAAGTCCTGGACCTGGCAGCTTGCTTTCTCACTTTCCCTCTCCCCTCTCTCTTGCTCTCACTCTCTCGCTCTGTCCTTCTCTGGTCACAAATAAATTAAAAAACAAAAAACAAAAAACTAATGCCTGGCATCTCCCTGTGAAGATCATGATTTAATTGCTTTAGATTGTGGCCTAAGCCATTTGTGAGTCCTTGCACCATCCCTACCCCTGAAACCAGTGGTTCTCCTGTGCAGATGCCGTGGCAACCATGGATTCTAGACTGACTGGAGGAGGCAAGACAGCTGGGGCACCCCACAGCAGAAGGGGCGAAAGGACTCGAGGCAGAGTTACAGGCTCGGGAAGAGCTCCCAGGAGGTGCCGGTTGAGTGGGTTCCGTGGAGTGGTGCCTCCCGAGGTCTAGTGTGCAGTGCCCTGTTGGTTTTCTGGAAGTGGTTCCCTTGGGGAAAATAATTCACAAGACCAAAAGCCTTACGGTGAGGTGGAGTGGGATATATATATGTCAACTGGCAATAGCTTCTCTGCCCAAGGGAGCGCAATCTCCCGAAGTCCAGTCCGAGCAAAGCAGGTAGTGGTTATAAGCAAAACTGTCTTTAAGCTGTCCGCATCCCGTCCTGAGCACAGTGCCCCTGAAGGTTGTTCTGAGTACTTGAGAGTCCACGTGTTTCTCAGTTTTGTCTTTAATTCTTTTGATAATCTTTGGTGTTGAGACATTGAATTTTTCTGTTTCTATTTGCAGTGTGGTGTGCTAGGAAGAATATTGCTGCAACTCAGCCCTAGTTGTCCCTTTTACACCACGGGGACAGTAATAGGAGCTGTCCTTGCCCAGGGCTTCTTGCCAGTGTCTCCCTCATATTATCACCGTCTTCTGGGCAGTTCTAAGACAAAATGGGCATTGCTGCCCATTTTCAGATGAGGAAATAGGCTCAGAGACTCCTAACTCGCTTGAAAGTTACACGGTAACTTACTGCAGGGTCACGCTTGTCTGCTTCTGTGTGTGCGTTCTGGGATGCTATGTTGTCTGTTTCCTAGGAGATTTGTGAGGCTCAAAGAGAAGTGATGGGGAAACAAGGCCTCGCTGCGAATAATACGCACAGCAGTGCTAACTTAGGAAAAAGTGGGATGTAGAGCTGTCTCACCTCAAAGCAGGATGAGACTGGACCCTGGAACTAGAAGCCACTTTAGACCCTTCTAAGCTGGTGTTACCTGCGTCCACATCATACCCTTAAGAGCTTCTGCCTTTCCTGTCAGTTCTCCATAGGTCAAGGTGTGGGGTGAACAGTTCCAGACACTGGAGACAGAACTAACCAGATCCATGGGGCAGGACCGGCAATACCAAGGTGGCGCTTTGGGGCTTACCCTGGAGGGTTGGAACTAGATCTGGGAGATCGTGCCTAGGACACACCATAGGACTTGTCTTTGACAAAACCATATGCCCTATACATTTTTTTTAAGAGAATTTTTATTTATTTTTTTATTTTAATAGACTTTTTGCTATAGGGCACATGTGCTCACTAGAGGGACAGACAGAAAGCAAGAAATCTCCCTGGGGGGTGGCCATGCTGTAATCCCTCCTCTATTCTCCTCTCAGGGTTTTGGGCATGCACGCACACGCACCCAGTGTGAGTTTTAAGCCGCTGGGTCGGGACTTGAACCACAGTTGACTGCATGTGAGTTCAGCGACATAACCATCACACCATCTGCTGGTTCCAAGAGTGATTTTTTTTTTTTCTATAGGGCACGTGTGCTACCTGGGAGAGAGAGACAGACAGAGACAGAAAGCTAGAAATCATCCCCCACAGGGGATGGGCACACCGCAATCCCTTCTCCTGTCAGGATTTTGGGCGTGCACACACGTGCCCGGTGTGTTTTAAGCTGCCAGATCCAGGACTTGAACTGTGGTCAGCTACGTGTGTGGGAGTTCAGCGATGTAACCATTGTGCCATCTGCTGGTCCTTAACTTTTCTTTTTAGAATAAGTGTGAGGGATAGTATATAGTAGAAAATTAAGACTGGTGTTTACCAAATGCTCTGTGTCCATTTCATTTAAACTCACAATCCTATGAGTTACCATCCAATAGTTATTAATCCTATAGTTACCATCCCCCTTTTATTGATATAAATAAGAAAACAGAATCTCAAAGAAGGTCGTCCTGTTAGGTGGTACGTGACCTTTCAGATGTAGGTTCCTCCAGTCAGCACCTGGAGCCAGGCCTGGAGGGGGTCTATAGGTGTGTCCAAAGCCCTCATCCACGAATCTACGCGCAGATTGCCTAGCTTCCTCATGCAGGGAGACCCCTGTGCCACTGTACTCCCACCTCTGCAGGCCACATTGCTTTTCCAGAGGGACCACAGCATGCAGTGGTGTTCAGCACTGATGGAGCACCTCGGGTGGGCCCATCTGGGCAGTACACATCCCAGCAGAGTGTGCTGAAATTGGCATCGGCTCTCAAGTCATCACACACCCTGATTGCTGGTCTGCCTGTGTGAACAAAGTTGTTGCTTGTCAATAAACTGCTACCGGGGCGTGGTGGCGCCCGCCCTATGGCAATAAACTGCTACCACACACCCTGACTTGTGGTTCATTTCTACCTAACTAGGGCAGATCCTAGAGAGTTTTCTAAGGAGGAAAATTGAGCTGAGTGACCACCTGCTTTGGAAAAATCTGCTCTGAGCAGGAAATGACTGTGTCCCGTTAACACAGAATTCATTTGGAGCATTGTAAAGGTCGTGGCAGCAGATGGCAGAGAACGGGCTTGAAGGGTGGCAGGGTTCTGCATGCCTCCAAAAAAGCATTTTCACACTCATGTCGAGTAGCTTGCGATAAAGTAGGTTAAAAATTGTCCCTTTCAACAACTTCGTGTACTCGTGTACAGACTGAATCAGGATGTCAGTGCCTTACAGCGAATGCTCATGGCTGTTCACTCACCAATGGAAATAAAGGCTTGGTTCCTCAAATGGCTTCAGAGAGTCTACACGCTGTTTCTTTGGGACACTGGAATCGTATGACCTGTAATGTCAGTTCTGTAACCAGGGGCCCATCTGAGCAGATCATAGCCCAGTTATTATACTGAAGCAAACAAATCTGGTGGGTCAGTGAGGATGGGGGTGGATGCTCTTGAAACGAATCCACACTCACCTTTAGGTTGATACATATAAACGAGTACACAACGTGCACTGATAAAATGCACACACCTCAAGTGTTGAGTTTGATGTTTTGACAGGTGTATACCCCTGTGCAGTAACAACCCAAAAGACACAGCGTGTGACCATTGGCCTAGAGAGCTCTCTCGTGTACCTCTGAGACCATCTCTGAGCCTCTCACTTGGCTTTTATCGCTAAAGGTTTGTTTTGCTTGCCTTTGGACGTTATATGGATGAAACTATAATCTGTACTCTCACGTCTAACTTCTTTCGCTTACAGTGCTTTGGAGACATCTATATTGTTTGTGTCTGTAGTGTGTTCTTTATTGCTGAGTAGTATTTTATTCTATAAATACACCACAGTTTGCTTACCCATTCTCCCATGGAGGGACTGTTAGGTTGTTCAGGATTTGGAATAATTACGAATAAGGCTGCCATCGTTATTCTTACACAAGTTTTGTTATTTCGATGGATGTTTTCACCTCCTTTAGATAAGTACCTAAGAGTGGCAAATTTCCAGGTCACGTGGTAATTGCATGTTTTCCTTTATGGGAAACTGCCCCCTGTTCTACAAAGGGGCTTTTATTTGTCGGTCCTCCTGTCAGCGATGTAGGAGCTTTCTGGCTGCTCCACATCTCTGTCAACATTTACTGTTATCAGTGGTTTATATATTTGTCATTTTGGCAAGGATGAAGTAACTGTGATATTCATTTATATTGAATTTCCCGGATGGTTAGTAACGAGCACTTCCTCATACTTATCTTCCATTTGTGTATCTTTCACAACGTGTCTTTCATGTCTCTTCCCACTTTAAAATTCAGTTCTTCTATTGTAGGTATTATTCTTTGTGTTCTGGATGCAAGTGCTGTGATGGATATAAATTTTTTTTTTTTTTAACGGTGGCTTGTCTGTTCTTACTGGGATTTTGGATGAGGAGAAACTTCTATTTTCATGAGGTCCACTTGTTTTCTCTTATGATTTTTATGACCTCAAAGTTGTAAAGGACATGTTTTCTTTTAGAAATTGTTTGGGGTTTGGGACCAGCAGTGGCGTAATATCTATGTCGCTGAACTCCCATGTAGTTGACCGTGGTTCCCATCCTGGACCCAGTGGCTTAAACTCAGGCCAGGCGCGTGTGCGTGTGTGCCCAAGATCCCGAGAGGAGAATGGAGGAGAAGGGTTTGTGGCATGGCCATGCCCCCTGGGGGGTTATTTCTTCTTTCTGTCTCTACGTCTGTCTCTGTCTTTCTGGTGAATATACACACCTATAGCAAAAACCTCTAAAAAAAAAACAAACAAACAAACAAACAAAAAAAACCAAACAAAAAACTATGCACTGCCTCTGCTTCGCCCACATTGTAATAGATCCCTGTTGAGTATACTTGTAGTATCAGGAATGGGCATACTTGAAAAGCCTCATGAAGGCCCCTGGGGACTCACATTATTTTAAAGTGGTAGCTGAGCTCCCAGGAGCTTTGGGCATGGGTTTTGGGAAGGCTGGACATTTCCAAAAAGGGATAAAGTGTTAAGGAGTTGCCCTGCTAGTGACATCAGATCAAAGCTGGCTGTGGGCCCTGACAGTAGAAACGGTGTATTAAAATATTAAAAATGTAGAAATTTGGGGCCGGCAGTGGTGTGGTGGGTGAGGCACTGGTTCAAGTCATGGACTTGGTGGCCTCTTTCTCACTTTTCTTCTGTCTCTGGTCAAATTTTTAAAAAAATGAATGAAATAAAAAAAATGTAGAAACTCAACCTAGCTCCTTCTTTATGCATCTGTTGGGGACGTTGAGAAGTTACTGAAGCCTGATCCTTGGCCACCAGCCTAAAACCGATAATCGCCATTTTGCCCTGTCAGCTGTATGATTTCGGTGACTTTGACGTTCAAGGAAGTTTCCAGGAGAACCAAAAACCCAGTGTGACAAAATGAACATACTCTATGCCATTTCTGGGATTGTCCTGTGAGGATAATTATGCTTTCTGAAGAAATGTTTCTGTACTCCAAACTGGCCGAGCTTCTTCCATCCTCAGGGCCTTGGAGCAAGTTTTTCTTGTCCTTGCAATTCTTCTCTGGCCTGCACACCTTCTCTCCCCCTTCCCCCAAACGAACGCCTTAGCCTTTAGGTCCCGCTTTCAACATCCTTCACTCCGTGAAAATCGCCCCATCAAAACGACTAGAATAGATCACCCTGTCATTTGCTCACCTCTATTTCCCCTTCTTAGCATTTACTATTCCATCATAATTCTAATAATAGTTATGTTGTACTTTCACTTAATTTTTATTTTTCTCTATCACAGGAATAGGTAAAATTTCCATATACTACAAAACCCAAGTTGTACAAAAGGTATAGAGTAAAAAGTTGTCTTCTTTTTTCCCTGGCCCCCTGCTACCCAGTTCTCTCCCGAGCAATAACCATATTAATATTAAGAAAAAAAAAATTGCCAGTGGGTGTGTGCACTTGCCAGAGAGAGAGAGAGAGAGAGAGAGAGAGAGAGAGGAAGTACCCCACAATTGGACATGGTCACACTATAACCTTTTCTCATCTCTCGATCTTGTCAGGATTTGGGGCAAACACACACATACATACCTAATGAGTTTTTTTAAATTTGCTTTATAGCATGAGAAAGAAAGTGAGAAAGCAAGCCACCAGGTTTGGGACTCAAACTGCCGTCAGCCATGTGGAAGTCCAGCACCCCAAACATCATGCCACCTGCTGGCCCCCCAATGAATTTTTTAAGCCCCTAGGGTTGGGACTCAAACTGCAGTGGTTCCATGTGAGATCTGGCTCCCTTAACCACCAGGCTACACGCAGGCCCCACATTTCACATTTCCAGAAGTAGTTACTGAATATACAAGTAATTATGCACATAATCTATTTTTGCCCTGTATTAACATTATGTGCATTTTCTGCGCTTCGTTTTCATATGTTAATGAACCTTGACAATTCTATATGAATATATAAATACTGTAGTTACCTCTTTTCATGTGCTTATAGACTAACCTCTATTATTGGGCATTTAGGTTATTTTCAAATTTTGGTTGTTAGAAACAATGCTGCATTGAATACTTTTGCATGTAAACTCATTTCCCACATCTATACCTCTAGGATAAACCTAGAAGTGAAATAACTGAGTTCAAGTTCAAGTGCATTTTAAATTTTGGCAGTTATTGCCAAAGTGCTCTCAATGGAGGTTTTACACATTCATATTCCCACTTTGGATGAAGAATGCACTTTTTCTCACAGCTGTGTCAGTGACTTTTTTTTTTTTTTTTTTTTTTTTTTTTTCATGCACTCTCCAGAGAGAGAAGCAAAGTGAGCAATCACCCCTTGGGGGATGGCCACGCTGCAATCTTTCCCCAGGCTCTCCAAGCATCAAGTGGGCCGTGTGGGATCCAGCGCCTCAATCTGCCACCTGATGGCCAGTCGCGTGATTTTTGTTCATCGCCAATATAAGAGATGGAAAGTACCTCTGGGAAACTTTAATGTCCTTTTTTTTTCCTTGCAGAGTTATGTTTTCACAGGTTTACAAGCCATTTGTATTTATTTATTTAGGGACTGTCTTCAGTTCTGCTTACTTTATTAGCGTCTGACTGACTCACTACACTCTAAGGTCAGACCTTGGCGTGCTGGGATTTTATATGTTTTGTCCATTCATGGTACCTGAATGAATGAAGCTTAAAGAATGACTGGCTCGGGTCACGCTGTAGGCAAGTCCAGAATTTATGTTCTGCTCCAAAGCCCACACGGTTTCCCAATAAAAAGACTAAGCACTCAATTCACCGCACCAGGGGCCAGCCAGGTCGCGCAAAGGCTGAACGCACGCTGGGAAGTGAGGACTATGGCAAAAGAAGAAATGCTTAGGTCGCAGCTGCTACTCACATCTGTTTTACTGCCGTTTCCCAGTTCTTGCAATCCGACCAGCCGCAGCGGGGTGAGCTCCTGCGTGCAGGAGCGGCGGGTGGGAGGCGAGCACGCGTGGACAGACAGCGCAGGCGCGGAGTGTAAGGCGAGAGTGGGATTTCCGGCCGCAGGGTCCGGCCTGGAGCGCAAAGGCCCGGGACGGAGAGCTGGACTCCACGCTGAGCGGAGTCAGGCGGGGATAGGGGGCCGGCCAGTCCCGCCAGCATAGCCGGAGGTGGCGCGTCTAGACCCGCGACGGGCCCTAGGCGCTCCAGCAGCGCGCTCCCTCACCCGCCACTCCCCGGCCCAGGCCGTGTGGAGCGGACTGCTAGCTCTCCCGACTTCCGGAAGCGCTCGGCGGTCAACGCCCCGCCCTCTTCTGGCTCCTCCCACCTTCCCTACGAACTTCCGTTCGCCTCGTTGTCTGGGAAACGCCAACTTCCGGCCGCGCAGCCGCGGGCGGAGCCAAGATGGCGGAGGAGGCGCTCTTGACGGTGAGCTCTGGGTTCTGAGCGCGTCCCTCCGCGGGCCGGGCCACCTGCTGGTCCCCCAATGAATTTTTTAAGCCCCTAGGGTTGGAACTCAAACTGCAGTGGTTCCATGTGAGATCTGGCTCCCTTAACCACCAGGCTGCGCGCAGGCCCCACGTTTCACATTTCCAGAAGTAGTTACTGAATATACAAGTAGTTATGCACACACCTCTATTTTTGCCCTGTATTAACATTATGTGCATTTTCTGCGCTTCGTTTTCATATGTTAATGAACCTTGACAATTCTACGTTAATATGTAAATACTGTACTTACCTCTTTCCATGTGCTTATAGACTAACCTGGGCCTGGCGGGCGGCGAGGCGGGCTGGCGGGCGGCCGCTGTCACGCGCAGCCGCCGGTGGGAGGCGGAGCCCGGCCCGGGTGGCCGGGGCGGCGCGGTCCTGGGCGGGTCTGAGTGCGGGCCGCGCCCGGGCTGGGGGCGCTCGGCGGGAACGGGCTGTTCGCCCGGCCGGCCCTGGCTCTCCGTCGGGGTTCGGAAAGGAGGCGCCCCGGTGCTGGCCCGGCGGCCCGGGGCGCCGGCGCTCTGGCGGCGTTCGGGGGACCCGCTGCGGCTCGGGTCTGGGTGCGGCGTGCACTCCGCCGAGCCGCGGGCTCTGAGCAGCCCCGACTCCCGGACGCCCCGGGGCAGCCGCCCGGCGAGGCCTGCGTGGGAGCTGGGCCTGGCCCGGACGAGCCTCAGGTGTGGAGCGCCGGCTGCCGGGCGGCAGTGCCGGCGTCAGCGGGGTCCGCGGGTGTGCTGGGAGCATGCCAGTTACCGGGGACGCAACGCAGCTGCCTCTCGCTCACCGGTCTCCAGTTTAGCTTTGGCAGTGAAGGAACGCAGCTAGTGTTAATCCGCAAGGCTGTTTCGGTTCTCTTCATTTGCACAGTAACCACGTTGTTACAGTCTAATCGCGACCAAAGCGAAGATTTTTGTTAAGAAAAGAAAAAAATGAAAAATTATTTAATTTTGTTTGTTGTTATTATTTATTTTTAAAAATTTGACCAGCGAGACGGAAGGAGAGAGAAAGGGAAAGTGAAAAAGCAAGCCGCAGGTCCAGGACTGGAGCCGTGGTTGGCCATGTGGGAGTTTAGCCATGTAAAAATGTTTAAAGAATTGTTTAATTTTATTTATCATTATTATTTTTTAAAATTTGACCAGAGAGAGAGGGGGCCGGAGGGAGGGAAGGCAAGCTGCTGGTTCTGAGACTTCTATCGCTGTCAGGCTTGGGGGAGTCCAGCACCTTAATCACCATGCTACCTGCTGGCCCTGAGACAGGTACTTTTGACAGGTTCTCTGTGTACTGACCCTCTTCCCCAGCCTCCCAGTTAGCTAGGACTACAGGCACATGCCCGGTGCAGGCCTGTTGAGGGTGGTCCACAGCCGAATCCGGGGCTCCAGGGTCCGGCCTTGTGTTAGTGCCCTACCGTTCGCACCACCATGGCTGGGCCTAGATGGCATAACCTTGTGGGGCCATCGTCATGTGTACAGTCTGCCTGAGGCTGACGTGACATCATATGTGCCTGACTGCACTGGAAACTTGTGTTCCCACCGCATGGGTTGAGAATCAGGTCATTGGGCCGGCCTTAAAGTCTAGTGGGTAAGGGAGCCAAAGCCTACATGGCCAACCAGACAGTTTGAATCCCGGCCCACGGCTTGAGACTGCTGGGTGTGCATGTGTACTTGCCCCAGATCCCAGTAGGATGGAGAAATGGAGATGGGATTATGGCATGGTCACGCCCCACTTGGGGTACCTTCTCTCTCTCCCTTTCTTTCTGGTGAGCATACGTGGCCTCTGGCAAAATTAAAAACAACAGACCTGGGGGCTGGCAGGTGGCGTGATGGTTAAGGCATTGGACTCCCACATGGCTGACTACAGTTTGAGTCCGGACCTGGTGGCTTACTTTCTTGCTTTCCCTTTCTCTCCCTCTCTGGTCATGTTGAAAAGTAATAATAATAGATAAATAAAGGATTCTTTAAAACCAAAAAAAAAAAAAAAAAAAAACACAAAAGGCAAAACAACAGCTAGAACCTTGAGCATTCCCCTGTGGGAAGGCTCACAGAGCCTGTGTTCCATGGTCTGGCACCTGATCTGTTTGGAGAGGGTAAGTGAGCAAGGTGTGTGGTCGGGCTTTAACATATGCCACTTTTTTCATTTCAGAGAAATCAATTTCCTGCCTCTGGTGAACCTCAGAAACCCCGACTGAAAAAAGGTATGTGTGCAATTTTATTGTGTGTTTCGTATTTGCTTGAATTTATCCGTCTTGTTGATTTTTAGTTTCCTCTCTTTAATTCTGTCTGTGTTAGAGCTCTGTGAAGTGAGAATACTGGGGTAGTTGACTTGTTCTCTGGCTTTTATTTTTTGGAGTTGCAAGGTATTCGAAGGTGGTTTGACTGTGAGTATATTCAAGTGAGTCCGATGATCATGTGCGTATGTACCAATCTTCTCTGTGGAAAAACCACTCGGAAGTTTCTGTCGTACAAAGCAGGCCTCATGTAATCTTCTATGTATGTTCAGTGAGTGTGGGGTGTGTAGACATTGGTGTGGGAAACCTGAGCAGATGGAGACCTGCCCTGTAGAGAGCCGCGTCTGGCCTGGTGGGGACGTGACACCTGCTTTATGTAGACGAGCTCGGCCCTCCCATCGCTAGCTGGCGCGACCAGGAGCGTCGCACAGGTCGGAGGTGACTGTCCTGGATGTATCCCCACGTTCGATCTTTGCCTTTACAGAAGGGACATTCATGAATATATCCATTCACCCTTCTTTTCTAAAAATTACTTAGCTAATTATTCCTAGATGGGGCAGGAGGGCTGGATAGCAGCGACCTAGTGGAACAGGAAAAGCCCACACGAGTGTGTGTCCTTGAGTCAGTGCTGACCCAGCCTGGGGGTTTCTCCTTGTCAGCCGTGTTCCTGGCCAGCAGACGTGGGCTCCTCCTGGGCCCCTTTGCCCTCACATCCACTGCTGGCTGCCGCCTCTGCCTGGCATTGTGAGGAGCTGAGCCCCACTGGCTCCCCCTCCCTGGTGCCTGTGTTAGTGGTTTCTAGTGGGGTCAGCCCATGGGAGGACCCTGCAGGAGTTAGAGGACAGGAGGGGAGAGAACCAGGGCTTTCCCCAGGAGGGCGAGGGTGGCTTTGGAAGTGCCTCTTTGTCGCCCTGCCCTGCCCATCAGGCCTGTCTTGTTTGCAGCTCCCTCTAGAAAACTCCAGTCCTGGGTACTGGATCCTGGTTTGGCAACACGCCACCCCCCCTTCTCCTTTGGGCCTGGGGTGGCCGTGGCTTTTGCCAGGCTGACCTCTTACTCGTCTGGGCAGTCGCTGTCGCTCCTGTAGCTCCATCATGTTCACTGCATCCGTTCTGTCCCGCACCTCGCATGTCCTCGTTAGACGGCCACGCAGGCTCAGAGTGGGGTACCGAGCATCTCACGTCCCCTCCTTCTCCAGATCTGCGACATCTTTGATGCGCGGGGGTACTGAGATAGAAAAGTGGCATGTTTGGCATGAATGCTCACTTTCAAAGTCGTTTAAAGTTACTTTATAGTTTCTTATTTACATTTAGTTGTCCATCTTTGTGAGGCATATTATGGTTTTTCCTAGCATGCGTGCATGGCGTGGTAACCAAGTCAAGGATGTTAGCATGTTCCTCTTCAGCAAGGAACAGGACATCGTGTTGCACCTTCGATTTCTGTCCTGGCTTTTTCTGTTTTTAAGTCTTATATGTACACGTGACTGGCACCTCCTTTTCCCCTACTCAGTTTTTACTGTGGAATGGTACACTGTTCCCGAACCTGTTTGCCTTGTTTCTTTGCATTCTTTTATCTGGTAAGTGTTTTTTCCTGAATCCCTCCTGAACCCTCACTTTTAGATTGTTAATATTTTCCTGTGAAAATTACAGGGGGCAGTGGAGGCCCCACAGTGAGATCATTTGGCCTGGCCCCGTAGAGGGCTGGTGCTAAGCCAGGGTTGGAATCCTATATTTAGAACTGCAGTGTGCTGGACCTGGAAGTCCTTTATCAACGAAGGCTTCATGGCACTGTATTTACAAAAGCCTTAGTTAGTTCAGGGAGTTTTTCAGCTCTCAGCTCGAACCCCAGTGTTATTTTCTGGGGAGTCCTGTAGCCAGCATGCCACGCCTGGTGTCAGCCACAATTTAACGTGAAGGTTTGTGTCGGGGCCATTCCTTAGCGAATCTCGCACCTTGGCAGGTCACGGGGGAGTGTGGTGATGGCTCAGCTGTGGGCGTACCTTACAGGGAGACAGGGACGACATGTCACAGAGGAGTGGACTGGGGCAGGAGAGGAGGGGCGGGCAGGTGAGGATGGAGGCGTGGAGGCGGAGCGTCTCCTCTGTCAGCTGCCAGCTGCCCGGGCCTGTGCCTTACCAGCCACTGACGCCGAGACCTCTGCCTCGTGCTGGAGCCCGGCGGCTGTGCTCTGCGTCTCACGCCTGTCTTCCTGGAGAAGCTCGAAACAGGGAGTTTCCGTAGTACCCGTGACAGCGTGTGCCAGCCAGTGTCCTCACCTGTAGGGAACTGGAGGGAGCCATGATTTGGAATACAGGGACTTCAGCTTCACACTCACAGGTAGAATTTCAGTGGGAAATGTGCAGTTCACAGACGAGGGCTTTCTGAGCGGCCCAGAACTCCCGTCTTTGAGAACAGCCAGCTAACTACAGTACAGACAGCCACAGCAAGAGCTGGCGCCGCTCTGGGCTTCACCCGGGACGGGGATGACTCCTGACTCCTGGAGAGCACATGCCTGCCCTGTACCCTCCGCCCCTCTCCCAGGGTCTCCTCACAGAGACTGTCCCTGGTCACTTCCCTCCCCAGCAGCTGCCTCACCTTCCCTACCTGCCCCCACCCCGTCTAAGCTTCCTGAAAATGGGGGGAGTCAGCTGTCCCGTCTGCACCCCCAGAGCCTGGGGCTCCTGCACAGGGCAGGCACTCAGCGGAGAGTGGGGAGTGAGCGAATGGATCTCTGTTTTACCTGGATGTGCTAGTCCTGGAGGCTCTTCTTTTTTTTTTTTTTTTTTTTTTTTTGTAATTTTTATTTTACAGGTGAAGAAACTCGATTTCCAAAGGTCACACATTTGATAGTAGGATGTTTTGGTAACTGTCACATTGTGTGGGGCACTGAAGTGGTCTCAGTCTCTGAGGAAGCTAAAGTTCGTTTAGCTTTTTGGCACTGTCTCCAGCAGTGTGAGATGAGTGCCCTCTGGCACTTGGACTTGGGGGCGCCTTCCCTTCCTTCTCCATTCGTGAGTCTCGGCCCTGACGAGTCGAGTATGTCCTGCACTGCTCACCCAGAGAACCCAAAGCTCATCTTTTACTAAGAGACTTTTAATAGGCAAGACTTGAAAATTTGCGTTTGTGATTTCTTCTTTTCGACCATAGGAGCAATGATACGTGGTGATACTGTAAACTCCAAGGGGTTGAGTGTCCCCTTCCCTTTCGTGGGTTGGTAACAGAGGGTTAAACCATGCAGTTGAGCCCTGGTTCAAGATCACTCATACCGGCCAGCCCCATGCTGCACATGGAAAGCCAGAGTTCACACAGTGGGCCGTGGTTCGAAACCCAGCCCCTGCAGTTTGAAAAACAAACTGGCCTTGTGTTTGCATGCATGCCTAAAATCCTGATATGACAGAGATGGAGGACAAAGGATTGCAGTTAGCCACACCCACACACAAGCGCAAGCTCTCTGCTGAGTGTGTGTGCCCACTGACATATTAAAAAGAAAGAGTGATTACTTAGCTGCTTTTCCAAGAACTAAGCACTATGGTGCACATCTGTCAGGGCGTCCCATGTGTCTTGTCATGTCAAGACAAAGCTTTAAGTTTTTGCCGTAGGGCACGTGCACTTGCTGGAGAAGGGAAAGACAGAGTGGGAAGGTGAGAAATCACCCACTGTGGGGTGGCTATACTGCAGTCCCTTCTCCATCCTCCTCTTGGGATTCTGGGCACGCACACAAGCACAGCGGGCATGATTTTGAAGCTACCTGGTCCAGGACTCTGTAATCGGCCATGTGGGAGACCACCGCCTCCACTTCCTCGCAGTCCACTGGCCCCACTTAAACTTCTTTTTTTTTTTTTTTTTTGGAGAGGTTCTTCGCTATAGGGCGCGTGCGCTCGCCAGACAGACAGAGAGAGACATAGAGACAGAAAGCGAGAAATCACCCCCCAGGGGGGATGGTCACGCCGCAATCCCTTCTCCTCCATTCTCCTCTCGGGATCTTGGGCACGCACGCACACGCGCCCGGCGTGAGTTGTAAGCCACCGGGTCCGAGACGCGAACCGCGGTCGACTACGTGGGAGTCCAGCGACATAGCCATTACGCTAACTGCCGGTTCCCTTTTTTTTTTTTTTTTTTTTTTTCCACTTAAACTTCTTTTAATTGCCAGAGAGTCTGTGCTGCCAAAGAGATGGAGAGGCGCGTGGGGGGAGGGCGAGCACTCCCAGTGGGTATGGCTGTGACCCCTTCTCCATCCTGTCAGGGTGCGGAGGACACACACGTGTGCATGCTGTGGCTGCCGGGTCTGGGAGTTGAACCACGATCGGCGATGTGGGATTTGACTCCTGTAACCACTAGGCTATGGAGCTGGCTCTCTATGAACTCTTTGAAAATCCTGCATTTGTTTTGTTAGCGATATCCCTGAAGTCTCCTTTAGAAAGTCTTCCTATTCATCTTCCATAATCAGGGAGAAAAGGTGATTTTGTTCTCAGCCCAGTGACTGTTTGAGGAGCTGGCGGTAAGTCACAAGAACGAGCTGTGGCGCAGCAAGCTCTGCTCCTGGCTGTCTAGGCGCGAGGACAGCTGCCGGAGAACTGAAGGGTGATGTGTTGTTTGCTCACAATCCCCCAGCGCCAGAGTTTCCTATTTTGGAGAAGCAGAACTGGCTGATCCATCTGCACTATATCCGGAAGGACTACGAAGCCTGCAAGGTGAGCGATCGCAGTGACGGGGACGTGAGGTGCGGGCTGCTGTCCAGGTGGGTGGTTTTACCCGTCTGAGACATGTGAATTCCTGTTTTTCATGCTCTGTGTACTCACTTGCTTTCACTGTGATAATGCTGCTGAGCCACTTCAGAATCTTAGCGGCTCTCAACAGACAGACATGCATTAATTTCTTTCTTTTTTTTTATTATTTTTTAGAGGTTTTTGCTATAGGGCGCGTGCGCTCGCCAGACAGAGAGAGACAGAGAGACAGAAAGCGAGAAATCACCCCCCAGGGGGGATGGCCATGCCGCAATCCCTTCTCCTCCATTCTCCTCTCGGGATCTTGGGCACACACACACACGCACCCAGCGTGAGTTTTAAGCCACCGGGTCCAGGACGCGAACCGCGGTCAACTACGTGGGAGTCCAGCAACATAGCCATTACACTAACTGCTGATCCCAGACATGCATTAATTTCTCATGGGCCTTTTGACTGGCTATTGGGCGTGGGCTGACTGAGTTTGACTGGAGGCCGTGGGCCAGGTTCAGGGACGCCCCGTGTGCCTTCCCATGTCAGGACTGAGCCAGCCTGAGACAGACCCGAGAGAGATATTTTTGACAAGGCCTTGGCTCGCCGCTAGCACCCTGCCCCAGCCTCCCCGTCACTGGGGTCACAGGTGCACACAGCCGTCCGGCATATTCGGGTTGGCCCAGACACCGAACCAGGCCAGCATGTTTTCCAAACCGTGCGGTCGGCCATGGGGATCCGGATCCCTTAACCATCAGACCACGGGGCCAGCCCCCATGTCTGCCTTTTCTTTAAAGGGTCAAGACACCTGCCTGCTACTCAGGAGGGTTTTTCCTTCTTTCAGGCTGTTATCAAAGAACAGCTTCAGGAGACTCAGGGGCTGTGTGAATACGCTGTGTATGTTCAAGGTAAGAAGCACAGTCTCCTCTTGCTGGAGAAGTGCACTTTGCCAGGCTCTGGGGGAGAGCAGGCGGTGCAATACGTCAGGTCAAGTGACTGTCCCACAGAAGTTGAGTTCAGTACCATCTGTTTTATTTTTTTATTTTTATTTTTTGGAGAGGTTTTTTGCTATAGGGCGTGTATGCTTGCCAGAAAGACAGAGAGAGACAGAGAGACAGAACATGAGAAATCACCCCCCAGGGGGGATGGTCACGCCGCAATCCCTTCTCCTCCATTCTCCTCTCGGGATCTTGGGCACGCACGCACACGCGCCCAGCGTGAGTTCTAAGCCACCCGGTCCGGGACGCGAACCGTAGTCGACTACGTGGGAGTCCAGCGACATAGCCATTACGCTAACTGCTGGTCCCAGTACTGTCTGTTTTAAACTCTAGACACAATCCCTGTGCGGGTCTGACTCAGGAGTGTTAGTGCTGTGGAGGGAATGGCTGCCATCACCTAACGTTTTCCAGAATGGCTGCCTGGGGTCCCTGCTCATGCAGTTCTGGACTGGAAGGAGATTCTGAAAGGTTCCTTGTAGTCAGGCTGGAAAGGATGAGCAAGCTAAAAGCTTGAGCCTCTCTGCAAGGAGTGTCGGGGTGAAGGGAAGCCGGGGGTGGGCAGGATCCCAGAGGGGGTGGCCACGCCACAGCCCCCTCCTCCGTCTCCCTCTCGGGATCTTGGGCACGCTCACACACACGCAGTACGCGTTTGAAGCCACAGGGTCCAGGACACGCACCGCCGTCCGCGATGTCGTTTCCTCTCCTCCTCCGATTTTTGCGAAGCCAGGTTCCACCTTTCCTGGGACGTGGCTCATGTTCTGTATCCTGTTTCCCGTCAGCGTTGATCTCCCGTCTGGAAGGGAACATCCAGGAGTCCCTGGAGCTCTTTCAGACGTGCGCTCTTCTCAGCCCCCAGAGCGCCGACAACCTCAAGCAAGTGGCCCGGTCTCTGTGAGTACAGCAGCCGGGGGCCCCAGCCCTCCAGAGCAGTGGGCAGTGCACCCTCGGGCGCCACCTGCTGCCGGGGGAAGTGGCTCTGTGGCCATAATGGGGACCACATCGAAGAGCATGGACTAATTTTAAACCTGAGAAAATGCCTAACTGGCGTTGAGAAACTGAGTATTTCAAACACTGTATTTAGTTTGATCAGAGAATGTTGATACTGTTTTTCACATAAATAGTGACGTCTTGGGCCCTAAGTGCTTTAATCATGTTGGAATTTTTCTCATTTGCTGTTCCAGCAATTAACATAATACAAGGAGACACCAAAAAGTTCATGGAAAATGGAATTAAATTACTAGTTAATTTTGGTGCAAAATACTTTTGAAATCTTTTTTTTTTTTTTTTTTGGAGAGGTTTTTGCTATAGGATGTGTGTGCTCTCCAGACAGACAGAGACAGAGAGACAGAAAGCGAGAAATCACCCCCCAGGGGTGACGGCCATGCCACAATCCCTCCTCCTCCAGTCTCCTCGGGATCTTGGGCACGCACACACACGCACCCGGCGTGAGTTTTAAGCCACTGGGTCCAGATCGCAAACCGTAGTCGACTACATGGGAGTCCAGCGACATAGCCATTACACTAACGGCTGGTCCCTGAAATCATAGTTTTTTCATAAAATGCATTTCCCATGAAGTACTTGAAGCTCCCTCCTTGTTGACTCCTTATTTTTTTTGTTTGTTTGTTTTGAGAGATTTTTTCCTGTAGGGCACATGTGTTTGCCAGACAGAAAGAAAATGAGAAATCAGAAAGTGATAAATCACCCCCTGGGGTTATGGCCATACTGCAGTCCTTTCTCCTCCATTCTCCTTTTGGGATTTTGGGCATGCACACACACACACATCTGATGTGAGTTTTAAGCTGCTGGGTCTGGGACTTGAACCGGGTCGACTGTGTGTCTGTCTAGGACCCTAGCCATTATGCCACCAGGCTCCTGTAAGTTTTTAGTAATTTGTGGAGTGAATGCCCTGAAGGTTCCTAGATTGAAGCAATCTCCAGAGTCTTTGGGAGCTGTTAGGTGCACACTCCTTTTCTGGAGCTGTGGATGCTCCGTGCAGTTCCGTACCTGTGCCGTTGTTCATGCCTGCATCGTGTCACGGAGCCTGGCTTTCCCTGCCTCTCCCCAAACTGTGCTCCAGTATTGAGAGAGACTTGGTCTCGGCAGGACAGGCCATGTCCCTAATGGACAATGATCAGAGGTCATTTTCCACTTAAGTGGGTTTTTGTTTTTTTTAAGAGATTTTTGACAGAAAGTGAGAAATTACCCCCGAGGAGGGTTGGCCATGCCACAATCCCTTCTCCTCCATTCTTCTTTGGAGATTTGGGGCGGGCATGCATGCTGGGTGCCCTGGGTCCAGGACTTGAAGTGTGGCCTGCCACGTGGGAGTCCAGTGCCTTAATCACTATGCCACCTGCTGGCCCCGTCACTGAAGTTTCTGTTTAACGTGGTATGTTGTTTGGCCTGCTTCTTTTGTGGTCTATATTTATATAGACGCTGGAAAACACAGAAGAAACGTTCACTGAGATTGCTGTAGAATGAGCGAGGCCCTGGACAGCTGCACTGTGGTCCCTGCCGGTGCATGCCTGCTGTTGTACACCGCAGCCGCCGAGCAGACCCGCAGGCCAGCTCAGAGAGGGCTTTATGCAGGCCTGTGGGTGGAATGTGAGGACAGCATGGAGTGAGGGAGGTTCTGCAAGAACAGTTCTGGAAAATTCCTTCCACAGATTTCTTCTGGGCAAGCACAAGGCCGCCGCCGAAGTATATGATGAAGCAGCCAAGCTCAATGAGAGAGACTGGGTGAGTCAGGAGCTCTGGGCCGTCCTTGTCAGCAGTGCTCAGGGTCCGCTCAGTGTGGCTGTTATGTCTTACTAACCCGCCTCCGTGTCCTCATCCGTCCTCACAGCTGGGGCCGACTTGGCTGTGCCCTCTGGTTCCTGCCGCAGCCCCCTCCTGTCTCAAAGCCCCGGGCTTCCTCGTTGCCCAGGGAGTTCAGGGTCGGCAGTCGGCACTGGCTGCGCTTCGTTCCTCTGTCCCCACCTGAGCTCCACCTGCCCTTCCTGCCTTTGTGTGTGTGCACGGGTGTGTGCGGGGTTTTCTTTTCCCTTTTTTTGTCTAATTATTTCATGAGTGAGGGACAAAACACCCCCACCGAGGTCTGGGTGCTGTGAGCCACGCCAGCGTCAGCAGCCCAGGTCACGGGCACGTGTGGAGACCTCTGGACACACACCCGACCCTCCCATGCACGTCGGTTGCAGTGTGTCACATTTCATCCCTGTGCCACCACCCAGCCTCCAAGAAGGGATGCATCCCCCTTCCTCCTTCCACCCTTTCTTTCCCTGCCCTCCGCCTTTCGCCTGTCTTTGTTTCTCTCTTTCCGTGACTTTTTTTTTTTCTTTCTTTCCTCTTTCTTTCTGTCTTTGGTATTTCTTTCTTTCTGTCTTTTTTTCCTTCCTCTAGTCTTTCTTTCTTGTGTCTCATTTTTCTTTGTGGTCTTTCTTTCTCCCTCCTCTCCCCCTCCCTCCCCTTCATGTAAAGGGTCAGTTAGTAAAAAATATATATGTATGTATGTTTGTGTGTTTTTTAGTTTTGCTACAGGGCGTGTGTGTGTGTGTGTGTGTGTGTGTGTGAGTGTGTGAGAGAGAGAGAGAGAGAGAGAGAGAGATCACCCTGCCCCTAGGAAATAGCTATGCTACATCACCCTCCACTCTCCTCCCGGGTTTGGGCTCTCACGCACATGTGCCCACCTCGTTCTTCAAGCCGCCAGGTCTGGGACTTGAACTGCACAGTTGGCCACATGGGGTCCAGCACCTTAACCATCATGCTACCTACTGGCCCCATGTAGTAAGTTTTTAATTTTTAAAGAATTATTTAATTTTATATATCATGGTCATTTTTTAATTTGCTGTAGGGCACGTGCAGTCATGAGAGAGACAGAGAGGGAAGGTGAGAAAATGAGCCACCAGCTCCAGGACTCAAACTGGGTACCATGTGGGAGCCCAGTGCCTCAACCACCGTGGCCCCCACTGGCCTAGGCACCAAGTATTGTAAACTTTGCAGTTTCTTACCGTCGCAACTGCTTACCTCTCAAGTTCCAGTGCTAAAGAGCTGCACAAAACAGTGGTCGCGGCTGTCCAGTCTAACTTGCTTACAAAAGCAAGTCTCTTTTAAGACGACAGGCGTGGCCCGCGAGCTGTGGTCTCGGGCCTCTTGGGGTGTTCGCAGACTAGCTCTGACGACGCGCTCTCCGTCACAGCGGCCCCCAGCCGTCACGGTCCGGGCCCACGCCCACAGCACCTGAGTTCAGTGCCTGCAGCCAGCCAGCCGTGCTCCAGCTGCAGCCTCCTCAGGAGGGGCGGCCCAGCCCTGTTTACTGCTGTTGCCTGACAGTGGAGCCGGGCAGCTAACAGTCCTCTGAGAGGGGCTGAGAGCTACTGTGAGAGAGTGCACATGCACGAGAGAGGGGCCGGGTGGCAGGCACCCTGACTGCGTCTGGTCAGCCCGCCACGTTGTCAGGCTCCTGTTGGCCTGGGGCGCGCTCCCAGGGCCGGCCCCATGGCTGTTGAGCTCTGCAGCCGTGTGGCCTGGGAGCAGCCCTGAGAAGGGTCTAGAGAGGGTCAGGGCACACTCCTCAGGGGACCACATAGATCCAGGAAGATCATCTATTCCTCTGTTCATACCTATCTTTTTTTAAAGAATTACCTTTATTTATTTATTTATTTTAATTTGACCAGAGAGGGACAGAGAGAGCGTGAGAAAGCAAACTGCCAGGTTTGAGATTTGAACCGCAGTTGGTCATGTGGGAGTCCAGTGCCATTAGCCACCACGCCACCTGCTGGCCCCTCTCTATATATTTTTTAAGAAATAAAATTAAACTTTTTAATTTAATTTTTATTTTTTAACTTGATGAGACAGATAGGGAGGGAGGGAGAGAGAGAAAGAAAGCAAGCTGCCAGGTCCAGGTCCAGGACTCGAACCACAGTCAGCCATGTGGGAATCTGGCTCCTTAAAACCACCATGCCACCTGTCAACCCCACTGTTTGTATCTCATACCATTTTTTGTATTAAAAGACTCATTTCGTAGAGTAAGTGTATCGGCGAATTAAGAACAGTTGCCTGTAGGCCAGTCCCTGTGACGCAGCGGGGCAGTGCCGTGCGTGGGGAGCGCGGTCCCCCACGGCCAGCCACGGTTTCAGGTCTGCCATGGCTAGAGAAACACGTAGGCGCCCGTCACGTGTGCCCAGAGCCCTGACGGTGTGGAGAAGGGTAGGGGACGAAGGACGGCCATGTGAGCACACGCCACCACAGGGTGCTCTCTCACACATGCGCTGGTGACCGCCTGTGCCCTCTGATGCTTGGAAAGGAGAAGCGACGTAGAACGACCCGGCTGTCGTGCACACGGGGAAGGCTGACGGCCGAGCGGGGCGTCTCTGTGCTGCTCCTTCTGACCTTACACCGAGTGGGCCTGGGCTCTCCCTGTCTCCTGCAGGAGATCTGCCATAACACGGGCGTGTGCTACATTTACCTGAAGCAGTTCGACAAGGTAACAGGGCGCAGGGGGCCCAGTGCTGGCAGCGGGCTTGGGGGTGGAAATTGGAATTCTTCATGCATTTATCCCATTTTAATTTTCTTGTTATCATTCATTTTTTTTCTCCTGCTTTTAATAAGATAAAATTCTGGCATTATTGAGGGAATACAGCCTAATTCTTTTTCATTTTTTCCTTTACTCTTAGTTTACTTTTCCAGTATAGCAACAAGTGTTCATTAGGGTATAAATACCCGAATGTGGACGCTTATGTCTTGTAAGTGTGCTTGCTTTACTTGTGACAGGCCATGTGGGTCGGGAAGAAGCACCCTCAGCGCTGCGGACCTCGCGTGTGCCTGGCTGGCGTGTGGCGTGTTGCGGGCTGGGAGTCTGAATCCACAGTGCAGTTCAGTGTGCCCCCACGGCGCCCAGGCCAGGCCCCTGCAGGCTTGCAGGTTTAGTCAGGACCACGTGGGCTGCCCCGTGCCCTGACAGCAGCTGCTTTTCTTTTCTTTCTTTCTTTTTTTTTTAAAGAGGTTTTTGCTATAGGGTGCATATGCTTGCCAGAGAGAGAGACAAAGTGAGAAACCACCCACTGGGGGGATGGCCACGCCGCAATCCTTTCTCCTCCGTTCTCCTCTCAGGATTTGGGGTATGCACACACATGCGTCCGGTGTGAATTTTAAGCCGCCGGGTCTGAGACTCAAACCGAGGTTGACTATGTGGCAATCCAGTGATGTAACCATCACGCCATCTGCTGGGCCCAGTTTTGAAGGTGGTTGAAAATGAACTCATTTATTAAAAATTTTCCTTATTCACGATAGAGCAGGTACATGCATACGAGAGAGAGGTGAGCACCCTCCTCCGCAGGGTCCGGTCACACTGGGACCCCCTCCCTCTGGTCCTCCAGCCATTGGCCCTCGGGCACTTGGTGCGCCTGCCTGACGGGGCGGCGGGCCGGGGTGAGCCCTGCCTCCCATGCGCAAGGCCTTCCTACTGTGCTGTGAGCCAGCTCTGACTTCACATTTTATATGGATCTGATGTCTGAGGATTTTCTGTTTAAAACTTTCAGTTATTTTCCATGATGAAAATTAGTATTTCATTGTGGTTAAACTATAGGCCTTAACGGCTCTTATATCAGAGAAAACAGTTTGAGCTTCCCTTGGGACTGAAATAAAGACAAGAAGTCTACCTTGAGGATTAGACAGCATTTATCTCCGGAAGGTAAGGATGGTGGCTTAGGCAGAGCTTCTGTCATAGAGCTTCCTCCTAGGGACCGTGAAGTTTTACCCTCCTTCGTCCAGTGTCCCCAGGACTGAGACTCTGAATTGGTCGTGGTTACCACCACTCAACAAGGCTTATTTTTAGTCCGTATCAATTTGCACACTGGCCTTATGTGCTGTATCCTTTGTAGACATACAAGTGCGTATCAGCGGTCGAGGTGTAAGAGAACTTCTCCTGGGTGATGGGAGAAGGGAGAAGGCCACGAGGAGATGAGGGCGAGGCCCCTGTGGGCCCCTTAGCTGTTCTGCAGGGGTCTGTGGTCTCGTTCCCTAGGTTAGAGTCTCCTCCTCAGAGACTATTTTGAGCAGGCCCCCTTCTCTTCCCAGGATGAATCTGAGCTGGGGGAGATTAGGGGTCGGACTTGTTCTGAGAAGGGGAATTAGATTTCGATTTTGCTGTGAGGCTAACAGGTTAAGCAGATAGGGCATCTGGTATTTATGTGAGCACTTCTCGAATTAGCGAAGCTCCTTGGGAGCATGGGCCTTGCTGCGGGAGCTCTCGAGCTCGGCACCCAGCACAGCAGGCACTCTGCGCACTGGCTGAGGGGTGAGCGGGATAGCCATGCGCTCGTCACCTGTGGGGAGAGAGCCTGCTGGGAGAGCTCCTCACTGCACGGCTGTCCCCTTAACTTACTGAGCGAATCGCGAGCCTGCCAGGAAGGAAGCGCGCCAGGAGAAGTCGCTCCCATGTGCAAGCTCCCCGGGCGGCTCCGGAGGCAGTCAGCTCCGGTTGCCAGCCTCCTGTCGTCAAAGGCAGCGGGGTGTTGGCTGAAATGGGTGTCCCATGCGAGCTCGGCAGCAGCTCTGTCCCACATCAGCTGTATGAACCTGGTCCTTCTGGCGCTGGTGACTCAGTTCCCCTCCCTCCCACGGTCAGGCACGAGACCAGCTGCACCACGCCCTCCAGCTCCACAGGCACGACCTGACCTACATCATGCTGGGCAAGATCCACCTGCTGGAAGGACACCTGGACAAGGCCATCGAGGTCTACGAGAAGGCAGTGGAGTGAGTGTGTCTGCTTCCCTTCGGGCAGTGCGAGACCTGCGGGGAGGTCGGGACCCGCGAACCGCCCAGTCAGAGAGGAGATCATCACTGCTGGGTCGCACAGAAGCCATGGTGCATTTTTGCAGGAAAAAAAAAAACGGAAAAATACGTCGTGACTTTCCTGGCGACCCAGTAGCTGTGTGAGTCAGTGAAGATCGAGCGAAGGTTTAGGGCGAGGGTCCCCAGTGGCTTCGGGATGGCAGACCACATGTCCCTTCCTCACCTGTCACGGTGGCTGCTCTGGGCTGGCTGAGCAGCTCTGCTCCACAGGCCAGCCAGGGTCCAGGCTCCTTTCTTATCATTCACCATCCCAGGGTTCGTGGCTTGACTGAGTCACTGAACCACGCCATGTCCCAGGCCACAAGTGGGTGGGCACGGCAGGCTAGACGTGCACTGAGCGTCCATAGTGAGTTTCACATGGTCCAGAAGTTCCAGTTGCTCCTCACACTCCTTCAGCCACATACTACATTTTTAGAAGACAGGAAGAAAAAGCCCCTTGGTTGGCTAAGCTACAAGGGACCTTTGCTGGGCCGGCAGGTGGCAGGTGATCAAGGTGCGATCCCACACGGCCAACTCTGGTTCGTCCTGGACCCGGTGGCTTGAAAAACAGGGTGTCCGTGTGTGTCCGCACATGTGCAAAATCCTAAGGAGAGTGTGGAAGAGAAGGGGTTGTGGTGTGGCCACCCCTGGGGGTGATTTCTCACTTTCCCTCTTGTCTCTCCTGTGAGCACATGAATCCTGTGATAACATCCTAAGGAAAAAGAGAGCTTTGTCGAGAGGCTGTTTGTGTGGGCACATGCAGACCACGGGTAATGTGCTGAGTGCCTCTGTGGTTCTGGGAGTTGGACTCTGGGGTCAGGGTACCTGAGTCCCAGAGCCTTCTTTCTGTGACTCGCCAAGGACTTGGGTCACTTGGTTTTCCCACGGAGAAGCAGGGACAGCTAGCGGAGCATTTGGCCCTCCTCGGGAAAGTGCTGTGACCTGTGGCTTTGGACCGTGGGCATGTTGGAGTGGGGGGGAGCAGATGCTGCTAGAAACGGGAGCTACCTGCATGGCTTTGGGGAGGGACGGGGTCAGAGTGGGTCTTTATTCCAGCAGAAAGGGAAAGGCAGCATCTTAGTTGTACCAAGAAGGCTGCTGGGCCAGCTCTGGGCTCCCCACCTGGGCTCTGGCGCCCGTGGTTCTGGTCTCCCCATGGGTAAGAACTTGCCTCATCCCATGCTAGGAGACCCTGTTCCTTGCCCCTGACTGTAGAAACTGGTCGTCCTCGGGGCTGGCAGGGGGTTAAAGGTACTAGACACCCACATGGCCAGCCATGGTTCAAGTCCTGGGCCAGGTAGCTTGCTTTCTCACTTTCCTTCCCTCTCTGTCTGATCAAACTGGAAAGTAATAATGATGATGGTAATAATAATAAATATTTCTTTGGGAAAAAAAAAAGGAGAGACTGGTGACCCTATAGTCAGGTCCTCTAAACGTGTATGGCAGAGACAGACACCCGGGCAGGAGTGGGAGGCAGTGCCCACTAGGAAGCCGGCATTTACTGCAAGGCCGACGGCTCAGGCTCCCAGGGCTGGGCGTGCCTTCTCTCTTGTGTAGGTGGAGAACATGGCATTAGGGCCCGGGTCCTGCATTACACAGACCGTGCCGCCCGGCACTACAGGGAAGGAAGCACGTCCCCCCAGCCAGGACTCTGAACTGTGTGTGCTCCATGAACGTGGTTTACAGAGGGTTTCTCCTTCATTTTATCACTGTCCTCTGGGTAGCCACAGGACATTCCAGAGGGTTTTTCTTAGGACTCTCCCCAAATAAAAGGCTCTGAGATAGGAGCCTGGATTCCAAGTGTCCTTCCTTTCTTGGGGAGCAGTCCTCTCTGTAGCCAGGGTTAAGATGGCCTACGTCTTTTCATGATCTTTTTCATGATAGCATGTGCACACACACCGGAGAGACAGAGACAGAGAAGCAGCCTGGACAGGGTCTCATCGAGCACGAGCCGCCCCCCCCCCCCCCCCCACACACACACACTCTAGGATCTAGGGTGCGCACCTGCACATGCCAGGGTGCTCTCAGGGCAGCCTGGGTGCAGGCCCTCCACCAGCCACCTGGCTTCCAGCCCCACAGTTTGCTGCGGCTGCGCCCCCAGGCCAGAGAAGGCCTGCTTTTGGAGGAAACTGCCAAACTGCAGTGAGGGATTTCCACAGGAAGGAGGCAGCCCTGGCCTCTCAGGTGTTGCACGAGGTGGCGTACATGTGTGTCACTGCGCGTCACACACACGGTTCCCTCTGAGCATCTCTGTTGCAGGTTCTCACCGGAAAATACGGACCTCCTTACGACTTTAGGATTACTGTACTTACAGGTAACGGGAGCTCCGCTCACTTGTGACGTGAGAGCGTGGGTTCGTGTGAGAAACGCCTGGCCTCGGAGCTGTCCTGTGGAGGGACAAGCCGAGATTCCAGTCGGCACCTCCCAGGAAGGGGCAGAGACCACTCTGTAGCCTTTTCCCAGCCAGCATCCAGCAGGAATGAGAGGGCCTTTTCCCTTTTTCTCCAAAAGGAATTGGGATCCTAACCCTGGGTGCTCCAGGCTTTGGTTGGATGTTGGGCCCAAGGGTGAGGAGGCTAACCAGCCCCTCCTGCCAGGGGTGTAGACGTCCACAGACAGTTCCTTCGACCTCATCAGAGGACGAGTTGGCAAACTAGGGAACCTGGGGTGTGGGAGTCCTCGTTTCTTTACCCCGAGCTGTAGCTCCTTTTTGTCAAGATGCCTGCCCAGAGTCAGGGTGCAGCTGACCGGTTCCTTAACTGCCATCTCCTCCTTGACGTAAATGCTCTGCTTCCTCCCAAGCTTGGCGTGTACCAGAAGGCGTTCGAACACCTTGGAACAGCGCTGACCTACGACCCCACCAACTACAAGGTATTGTGGGCTGGACACGTCGGAGCCTCATAGACGGGCCTGCCGCTCCCCGAGGTGACGGACCCTGGAGGGCTGGGGGCAGCGGCCTTGTTCTGAAGAGCAGAGGAGCCTTGTCTTCTAGAAAGAAATAGAAAGGGTTGCCCTGCTCTTTGGAAAGTGCCACAAGGTGTTGGGGATCCGTGTATCCTCTAGAGGACGCTGTGGTCTACACCGGCCTGTGACCTCGGCAGCTGTGCTGCTGTCAGGGTTCTGTGTTGTGCGGGGGTCCACCAAGTGAACACGGCTCTTGTGAACGGTAGTTCTGGGGAAGTGGCTTCTACGTGCCCAGTGGGTGTGATGTCAGCTTTCATGCAGGTGCGACTGGGGGAGAAGGAAGCCCTCCAGGTGGATGCACGCCCTGGAGGGGTGAGCCAGGACCCACCGGCTGATAGAGGAGTCCATGTGTTGGCGCCCAGCTGGGCACTGTCCCCAGGGCAGTGTGGGCGGGGCCGAGGAAGCCCAGAGCCGCCTCTCCTCCTGAGTGGCAGGAAGCACTGTACCTTAAGTAGCCAAGGACAGTGAATCTGAGGTGTCTGGTACATACTGTACCGAGCAGGAGCACAGAGAGCAGGTCAAAGGTAGATTTTATGTAGAGGGGCCTGATCCTCTGGAATTCTCGTGTCCCTGGAGACAGGGAGGAGACAGACCCGCTTAGTAAAGCGAGCCACAGGGTGTGTACACCCACTGGAGAGACAGAGAAGCCATGCCCCACAAGGCCTGGTCACACTGCAGTCCCTTCTCCATTTCTCTCTGTCTCTCTAGGATTTTGGGCACGCGTGTGCACATGCGCAGCGTTTTTCAAGCTGGGTCTGAGACCTGAACTGTGCAGTTGGCCGTGTGGAATCCAGCTGCCTTAACTGCCTTACCATGGGCCGGCCTGCTGGTGGCATTTGATTTTGGCTTTTCTGTCCCGTGCCTGAGAGCCTGGTGGTGGGTGTGGAATGTGGGGGAGCCTCAGGGGCATCTGTCCCAGCAGTGCATGTCACGTAGGTCCCTAAACGTGGCGGTTCAGTCCTGTCTGAGTGGGGCTGCTGCAGTGCCATGGCCCTCGGGAGTGACCAGGTTGCGTATAATCCGTTCCAGGCCGTCTTGGCAGCAGGCAGCATGGCGCAGCTCCACGGGGACTTCGATGTCGCGCTCACCAAGTACAGGGCTGTGGCCAGGGCTGCCCCTGAGAGCCCGCCGCTCTGGAACAACATCGGCATGTGCTTCTTCGGCAAGAAGAAATACGTGGCGGTGAGCGTCCCCTCGCGTCTGCCGTGTTCAGCCTGGGGCTTGCTGTGGCCCCTCACCGACTGCCCCTCGTTCCTGCAGGCCATCAGCTGCCTGAAACGAGCCAACTACTTGGCACCCTTTGACTGGAAGGTCCTGTACAACCTGGGCCTCGTCCACCTGACCATGCAGCAGTACGCGTCGGCCTTCCACTTCCTCAGCGCCGCCATCAGCTTCCAGCCCGCGAGGGCGGAGCTCTACATGCTCTTGGCAGGTACGAGCCGGGGCGGCCAGCCGGCTGTTGGGGGAGGGAGCTGGAGTCGCGGGCTGCATGGGGCCTGCCTGCGGTTCACTGCGCCCGTGGGACACTCAGGGCGGGCTTCGGCCTGGGGCTGGTCCTCGATGACTAGGCTCAGTCCTGGCAGGAGGCCCTAGTCTGGAGCCTTGTGCTGCGTTCCGCCCGAGCCCTTCAGTGGGTTTGCAGCCATCCCGGTTCCTGAAGCTATTCTGCGTCGCACAGAGAGTAAAACGTCACAGGAAGTGAGTCAGAATCACACACTTAAAAATTTACATGAAGTTTTTATTTCAAAACATTTTTTTTCTGGAGAATATTTTCTCCATACTAAGCCTGAAGCAGGTTCCATGACCTAGCCAGCGTTTTCGGGCCGTGTTTTGCCCATTACGCCGGGGCTCTTACTTGTAAGATCGAGTTTGCAAGGTGAACTGTGGCTTAGAGGCTGCCGGAGTGCAGCTGGCCTGTTCTGGGGAGGACACCGTCCTGTTAGGACAGGCTGCAGTTCTGGCTGCACCGTGGACAGCTGTCACCTGAGACCAGGACAGGAGGTACTGGGAGGGTGCGCATTGTCCATGGGCAGCGCTTGAGAAGGTGGCCAGAGACAGGTGGGAGGGCCTCGAGCCGCACGCCAGGAGGCCATCCCGGAGGCCGAGCCGCCCAGCTGCACTCCTCGGTCGCCCCTCGGGGCCCTGGCTCGAGCTGAGTGCACGGCCAGGGCAGGGCTTCCAAGCAGCTGTTTGCTCTGGCTTGTTCCATGGATTAGGCTTCTAGGAGTCCCGGCTAGAAAGGAGGGAGTGTGCAGCTGCTCAGTGAAGGGTAAAGGCCATGGTTAGAGGTGACGGGCCCAGTGACATGTGGTCAGCTCACCTGTCAGTAAGGCGCCTGCTGGCAGTGAGGACGGGCGGTGGGAGACACGTACCTGCAGCAGGCGTGCCCGTGAGCAAGAAGATGGTGGCTGGGGGCAGTCTGGGGTGCTGCGTTGTCTTGGGGCTGTGCTCGGCAGTATTCGCTCTCTGCAGTGGCTCTGACCAACCTGGAAGACATCGAGAATGCCAAGAGAGCCTACGCAGAAGCCGTGAACCTGGACAGGTCAGTGGGAGGGGCTGGAGCTTCGGACCCTGCAGGGCCACGAGGTGGCGCCGTAGCTTTGGGGCTGCTGGCGTCAGCCTACCCTTGTACACAGCCAGCCTCGGTGTGCGAGGATGTCGCCCCGAGGGTGCAGTGGCCTAGCAGGACTTGACACATTGTGAGAAAACCTTCCCAGTCCCAGTTTCAGTGTCCATGGCCGGAGGAAGTCAGAGCTGGCTGAGGGCCACTGTGGGCAGGCTGTGCGACAGGGCACCTCCTGGCTGGCAGAGAGGGACCCCCCCATCCTTCCCTGGATGGTCTCTGGTGGTGGCCCAGGTGCCAGGCTCGGTCCTAGGCCCTGCTGTGCCTCCTGCCAGGCCCACACTACACACGCCCACCCATTCTGTTGGGTGCAGTGATGGCTCTGCACATGCCCCGCTCCGTCTGCCTGTCTGTCCGCAGGTGCAACCCACTGGTCAGCCTCAACTATGCCGTGCTGCTGTACAACCAGGGCGACAAGGCGGCCGCCCTGGCCCAGTACCGGGAGGTGGAGCGGAAGGTCGGCCTGCTCGGGGACGACAGTGCCGCGGAGTTAGATCCCGAGGTACGTCTGCGTGAGCTCCCGCAGGCTGGCAGGACTCTGGGTGGAGCCCAAGGTGGGCTTGGGGTGCTTGCTCGCCTGTCCCGGCAGCGTGGGTCCAGGGGCGTGACAGCCTGAGGAAGGCTTTCCTAGAAGGAAGTAGGAGGCCAGGTTCCCAGGTACGTTACCGTCACAGCTGTGTGTGGAGGTCCCACTCGCTGCCGTAAGGGGTGAGCCCAGCCCTGTCCCCGCCTTCAGTTCCTGGCTTTGGGGTCCCACTGCCCTCAGCAAGAGCAGTCGGTGTTGGCTGTGTTGTAATTTCCTCCCCGACACCAAGACGCCACCTCGGCGCGCCTCTGGAGAACCAGGTGGGAGGCCCTCTCCGCAGCCCTGCCGTGACTCGCTCCCCCCAGGTGGTGGAGACGGCGCAGAAGTTGGGAGCCGCTCTCCAGGTTGGGGAGGCGCTGGTCTGGACGAAGCCGGTTAGAGACCCCAAATCCAAGCACCGGACTGCCTCAGCCAGTAAACCTGCCGGCTCCCAGCAGCCCCTGGGCTCCAACCAGGCTCTGGGCCAGGCCATGTCTTCAGCAGCTGCGTCCAGGAAGCTCCCCTCAGGTAGGGCCACACCCAGCGCCAAGCACCATTGCCCCCTCCAGCTCTGAGGGAGCCGCGCACTCCGCCCAGCGTCTCCGCCCAGTGTCGGGTCGTGGGCCATCAGGGGTGACGCCCCGGGGCCAGGCTGACACCGGCAGTCAGAGCAGACGGCCAGTACTGGGCCTTTGTGCTGTCACTGACTGTCACTGCTTGTCACACGTTGGCATGGCACAGTCATTCAAGATTTCTCAGTAACTCAAACCCTTTGCTTTACCCTTCGATCATGGCTCTCCCTCAGGTTGCAGATACACCAGTCCCACTGGGCCTGGAACTGTGGGTTTTTCTCTGGAATGGTGCAGCTGAGAACTCATGCCATGATTCTATCACCAGGTGCTGGAGGACCGTCCCTGCTCACAAAGCCACCGTCTCTTCCTCTGGAGCCAGAGCCTGCTGTGGGCCCGAGTCCATCCAAAGCATCAGAACGTAGAGAAAAATAGGAGCCAGCCGACCCCAGGGTAGAGGTTTCTTAGGAGAGGTACCGGGTGAGCAATCACGGGACCCAGGCCGAGTGGAGGCCAGTGCTGCCCGAGCGCAGGGCCTGGGGCTGAGCACGAGTGAGGAGCGCGGGCCGTGCACCTGCACTGGGTGCGCCAGCAGGAGATGAGGAAGGCAGCGCGGACAGAGGGGAGCTGGGGCTCTGTAGAAGGCTCAGAGCCAGCAGGTCACATGAGCAGACCCACCCCTCCCTGTGCGGGGGAGGCAGAGACGGACCCTCTGCTCCGTCACCTGTGACAGCAAAGCTCAGCCGACCTGGGCGGCCCTCGGGCTGTGCGGTCTCAGGCCCCAAGGCAGAATGCATCTTGGGCTGACCACTCGGTGTCTGTGGCCTAGATTTAAAAGGAATGTGATGGAAAAAAGCTGTCGGTTGAGGCCAGTCTGGGGACTTGCCCAAAGGGACGCAGGACCTTGTTCCTGAGCCAGCTGCCAGGGTGCAGCAGGGAGTGGTGGCCAGGGCTGGGCTGGTGTCAGCTCCACGGACTCAGCCGAGGGTACGTAACAGCAGCGACCACTGCCAGATGCTGGCAGTACAGTGATCGCCTGTGTCAATCATCACTTTGGTATAGAGAGAGATCACAATAAAAACTTAAAAAGAACCTATGATCTCGGTCTCCTGAATCGTTTCCAAGCCTCATTCGAAACTTGGGGAGGAAATCTGAGGCCCAGTCCCAGCCTGGCGCCAGCGCGGCCTCTGCAGCAGCCCTCTCCCGGAAGCCAGTCCCCACTGTGCCCTTCAGTGCCCTGACGTGATGTGAGGCCCCATGGATGTGAGGCTGAGCCGCGTGGGCAGGTTCCAGGTTCATGTCTGGAGCCCTCCCTGGTACCCCAGGCACACGTGGAGCTGGGAGTGGATTATGGCACCGAGACCCTGTTGGGGACACGGTCTGCCCTCTAGTTCACAGAAATAAACAGACATGAGGTGCCCTTGGGCCAGAAAGTGGCTACATCCCATGTGGCCCACCTCACGGTTCGAGTCCTGGACCCACAAACAGGAAACACACACCAGGTGTGCACGCACGAGCCTGAAATCCCACAGGTGGAGACAGGACTGCCGGGCAGCCATCCCCTGGGATGGTGGGAGGTGCTTGCCCACTTTCCGTGTCCCCGGTGAGCACACACATCCTACAGCAAACTAGAAACGTAAACGAGAGTCCCCTTAATCATAATTTTACATGGAACACTCACCTATTGCAACCAGATGTGGAGTCCTTCACGTCAGGCTGGGCTGCTCGGGCACCAGGAGCTGCTGGGTGAGTAGCGCCGCCTCGGCTCGTATGGCAGAAACCGAGAGCCTGGTGTCAGTGACGCTCACGGGAGGTTGGTCCGCGGCAGAACCGAGAAACTGCACCCTGAGAAGCCCAGAAAAACCAAGAAAGCGTTTATGAAGTGTGAAGTCTGGTGTAGCACTCACCTGGTCTACTTACCAAAACTGGAGAGGGACCGAAAGGTTCTCAGAAATGATGAGTGTGTGGGGGCCGGCAGGTGGCATGGTGGTTAAGGTGCTGGACTCCCACATGGCCAACCATGGTTTGAGTCCTAGACCTGGTGGCTTGCTTTATCTGCCCCAATACTGCCATCTCTGAAGTAAAAAAAAAAAAAACGGTAGGATGGGTAGCCCTTCCCCGGCTTAGGTGACTGGGGAGAGTTGGAGTAAAGGTGTACTGGGGTACCGGGGTCAGGGCTGACAGCAGAGTCTGAGACATGTTCACTCTGTTTTTTAAAACTTATTTGTTGGGACCAGCAGTTAGCGTAATGGCTATGTCGCTGGACTCCCATGTAGCTGACTGCAGTTCGAGTCCTGGACCCGGTGGCTTCAACTCATGCTGGTGTGTGTGCGTGCGTGCCCAAGATCCCGAGGAGAATGGAGGAAAAGGGATTGCGGCGTGGCCATCCCCCCCAGGGGGTGATTTCTCACTTTCTGTCACTCTGTCTCTGTCTTTTTGGCGAGCACATGTGCCCTATAGTGGAAACAAACAAACAAACAAACATTCATTTGTTGTGGTTTTCAAGCCTGCAGGTCCCGGACTCAAACTGCAGCCAGCCATGTGGGAACCCAGCGCCCTCACCACTGCATCACCTGCTGGCCCTGAGACGTGTTTACTTTGGAGAAGTCTAAACGAGAACGTGCATCAGACAGCAGCTGGGCCTCGGGGAGACCTGCTCTGAAGAGGAAGAGTCAGTTGGATTTAGGACAGCTGGAATAGGATTTGAAAGAAGCCGCCCAAGAACCACTAGGAGTAAGAGGACAGAACTGAACTAAATACATATTTAATGGGAGAAGCAGAAGAGCCAGAGACACAGAAGCAAGTGCTGAGAAAGAAAGGCCAGGAACACGTCACGGAGGTGAGAGAAGGGCTCAGGAAGGTCTGAGAGTCGGCCTCGAACCCTCACCACAGTGGTACTCTGATCCCCATTTTATACAGAAGAGAGCTGAAGTCGGGAGAGGCCAAATGCATTTTCTGGGTAGGGGATAGGATCAGGATTTGAACCGTGGTTCAGATGCAGAGCCTCTACTCTAGACTACTGACCAAGCAGTGAAGACCGTGGGGGAAGCAGAAACCAAAGGCCTGCAGACTGAAGAGGTGGGACCGGACTGCTCTACTCCAAAGCTAACACGTGGAGGAGGAGGAGCGGTTTCGAGGGCACAGCGAAGTCACTGCCGTCACATACCTTCGACAGCAGGGCGAGAAGGCCTCCTGGCCTGAAGTGAAGCACGGCAGGACAGGGTGCACGTGCAGGGCTCCTCAGCCTTCCACACCACTGGGGGCAAGACGGTAACTGCACCCGGGGTACCAAGGAGCAAAGCTTTTCATGAGTTTGTCTTAAAAACTAAAACCATTCCATGGAGCATGTGCCCAGGCGTCTGGCCTGTGGAGCGCAGTGTCCTGCACTGGCGAAAACAGGGCTGCCTTAACTTCCAGTACAGAGGTTGCCCGCACGGCCACAGCTAAGCAGGTATGAAAGAACGACCAAGCACGCAGTCACACATAGATACCTGTGGGTTTTTTATGCCAGAGAGCCCTCCCCAACAGGGCGTAGTCACGCTGCAATCCCTTCTCCATTTTTCTACCCTTCAGGATTTTGAGCACGCTCTTGTGCCAGAGAAATGAAAATGAAAAGGAGGAATCACCACACAGCTGTTGGAATGGCCCAGATTGCAAGCACTGACCCACCACGCGCTGGCGAGACCGGGCACAGCAGCTCTGGTGTCGCTGGGGCAATGTGATGGTGCGGCACCAGGGAAGGCAGTGGGCAGCTTCTCACAGCTACCGTGCCCTTACACCTGGCCCAGCAGTCACACCCTGATATTCAGCCAAAGGACTTGGAAGCTTTTTCCTACACAAACCTACCCATGGAGGCTGACTGCAGCCTTATTAGCAGTTGCCAAGGCATGGAAGCAACCCAAGTATCCTTCAGTTGGTGACTGGATAAACTGGCTCAGCCAGACATAAGAACAGATCCAATGTCAAAAAGAAGCTGGCAACCCTGAGAAGACTTGAGGAAAACGTGAGTGCACATGACTGAGTTGAAGCAGCCATGAAATTGCTACATATGGTATGACTAAAGATGTGGGGGGCAGCAAATGGTGTAACAGTTAGGTTGCTGGACTGCCACATGGCTGGCCATGGTTCGAGTCCTGAACCCAGTGGCTTGAAACTCACACCGGCGTGTACGTGTGTGTGTGTGTGCGTGCCCAAGATCTGGGGAGGAGAGTGGAGAAGAGATTGCAGTATGGCTATATCCCCTGGGGGATGATTTCTCAGTTTCCTTCTGTCTTTGGCAAATACACACACAAAAACCTTGAAAAGGAAAAGAAAAAAGATGTGACATTCTGATAAAGGCAAAACTACGGCAACAGTAAAAGATGAGTGGGGGAGGACGAGCAGCCATGGCTCAGAGGGTGCTTCGGGCACTGCAGACACCCTGCGTGCTGTGGTAACGGTGCCTGGCATATGACACATTTGTGCACACCTACGGGTGGGCAAGAGTGGACCCCAACGTAAGCTATGCACTCAGGTGCTGATGCGTTAGCACACCCCGACACCTGGTGGGGGACGCCGATTTGGAGGTTGTGCATGTGTGGAAGTCTTTAGAGCCTTCCTCTCAACTTTGCTTGAACTTAAAACTGCTCTACAGAGGAAAAGAAAAAGCCGTCATAAAACATCGGCAAATCAGGAATTGATGGGAACATCTTCAACCAGGTAAAGAGCATCTGTGCCCCCAAAAAAGCAACAGCTTGGGGCCACCAGCAGGTGGCGTGGAGTTCCAGGCAGCTAGATCCCATGTGGCCAACAGTGCAGTTCGAGTCCCAGATCTGGCTGCTTGAAAAACACACTGGGTGCAGTGCATGTATGCCCCAGAGCTCGAGGAAAAGGGAGAAGGGCTGCAATGTGGCCACCCCCACCCCACGAGGTGCTCTCACTGTCCCTCCCTCTTCCCCACCTCTTGGGCGAGCACATGCACCTACAGAAAAAAACGTAAAAGGCAGTACGATAGGTATTACTGTACGTAAGGGTGGGACTGTTAAATACCTCGCCCCTGAGCTTAGGACCAGCGCGAGGACATCCTCTCACCACTTCTACTCAATAGCACACTGGGGTAGAGCTCTAGCCAGTGCAATTAAGCGAGAAATAAAAAGTATAAACATTAGGGAGAAAAACTTCACAAGTGACATGGCTTTTTATGTAAACGACCCTAAGGAATCCTAGAAATAAATTAAATAAAACTACCTGACAAATGGATAAGTGACAAAATACAAGGTCAGTGCATAAAG
Source organism: Tupaia tana (assembly GCA_026018925.1). NCBI lineage: Eukaryota > Metazoa > Chordata > Mammalia > Scandentia > Tupaiidae > Tupaia > Tupaia tana. Next base: position 865,583 of record JAKSZU010000028.1, read on the forward strand.
CCCAATTGCGTTAATTCTGTTTAATGTTTTTTTTTTTTTTTTTTTTTTTTTTTTTTTTTTACTGTGGAGTAGGGAGTGGCAAAGCAAGCTGCCAGGTCTCAGACTCGAACAGTGGTTGGCCGTGTGGGAGTCCAGTACCTTCAGCACCACACCACCCACTGGCCCCATCAATTGTGTTTTATATACAAGCAAGGAGAAATCTCAAAATTTTAAATACCCATTTAAAATAGTGTCACGTAATAATGACACAAAATTTAGGATGGAATTTAGCAGAGTACATCTAAGATCTCTATTCTGAAAAGCACAAAAGCATTGCTGTGAAAAAGACCAGAAGAGAAAGACAAGACACACTGTAAGTCCTTTTATTAGAAGACTAAATGCTGTTAAAACAAAAACTGGTCTCAAATTGATCTATAGATCCTTATCATAATCTAAGCAAGTTTTTGGGAAGAAATTGAGTAACTTTAAAATGTGGAATACTGGGGCCAGCAGGTATAGTGGTGGTTAAAGGTGCTGGACTCCCACATGGCTGACAGTGGTTCGTCACTTTCCATCTCTTTCTCTGGTCAAATTAAAATAATAAGGTTAAATAAAATAATTCTTAAAAAAAATAAAATATGGGGACCAGCAATTGGTGTAATGGCTATGTTGCTGGACTCCCATGTAATCGACCATGGTTCAAGTCCCGGACCCGGTGGCTTAAACTCACGCAAGGCTGTGTGCGTGCATGCCCAAGATCCCGAGAGGAGAATGGATTGCAGCATGGCATCCCCCCTGGGGGATGATTTCTTGCTTTCTGTCTCTTTCTGGCGAGTGCACATGCCCTATAGCAAAAACCTTTCCAGAAGAAAAAAAAATCCTTTAAAAAAATGTGGAAATACAATGGGCCTAGAACATCTACGGTAACCTTGGAAAAGCCACTCCACTATGTACACATGTTTGAGAACGGGATGAATCTATATACGTTTTTATGTCAGTCAAAAAAAACAAGCAAGGGCCAGATGTGGCATAAGAGGAACACAACCGAGTCCACACGAGAAAGGTCGTGTTTGCCTCGGGAACCTCCGTGGGCACGTGCGCGTGCTCCGGCTGAGCTGAGCCCACCGGGCTGTCTCTGTCATGGTGGAAATAAGGACGTTAGGAAGAAGACGGATCTGAGCGTGAGCGTGAGCCCACACCATACACAAGTCACCTGCACTGGGCCAGTCCCTAAGCCCCGTGTGGGAACTGAGTGACGCGGCTCGTGGAAGCCCGAGGTGGTGTCATGACCCCAGTGCAGTCGAGGTTTCCAGAACAAAGGTGGCCGTGAGGACATTCTGCAAGTGGGTACGAGCCACAGGCCGGAGGGGGAGACTCAGCACACATCTGACAGACCCTGGGTACTGTGCCCGCCCACCTGAGGCGCTTCCTGGAGAACACGCAGGGATGGCCTGGAAGCCCACAGAAATGCCCGTCATGTCACCAGGAGAGCAGAGCCACCGCGATGACACGCAGAGTGTCCACGGCCGGCGCCCCAGGGCTCTGCGAGCACTCCTGGCGACGCTGTCTGTAAAAGCCCCAGAGCAGAGGCCTGTGCTCACCAGGAAAGGCCATGTGGCCATGAAGAGGAGGGCCACAGACTGACCGGCCCGTTTAAAAACCCCTCACAGCGGGCAATGGACACAGCAGTCGCTGCAGAGCTGAGGTGGGCATGGCACGGCCTGGCCATGGCGTGCAGCTCCCGGGGCGGTGGAGACTGCCGCGTTTTGATGGACACCGGGGTTAGACTGCCATGTGCACCTGTCACACTTACTGGATGGGACAAGGGACCTGTGCGGCGTCACTGAGTAACTCTCTTTACCTGGAGACCAGAAGATAAAAACGTTAATTATCATGGCGGCTTTTCATGGTTCGACACAATCCCGAGACCCAGGAAGCTGCTCAGCTCAGGGACAAGCCATCAGCGCCTGACCTGTGGCTAAGCACCCTGTGTGCAGCGCCCTCTAGCCAGTGACAGCCGGGGGCAGGCATCGGCACTAGCCCGCCTCCGCACAGGCCCCCTGCCTAGCAGCACAGCACCCACGTCTCCAGGCCCTGCCACTGCCCCTCCCCGTGCTGCACTCGACACAGAACGAGGCAAGCCAAGCCTGCTGGGTGCCCCGCTGACCCCGCGGGCTGCTTCCTGAGCTCTGCCAGCGCGTGGCGCTGTGGCCTCCCCGAGTTACACAGGCGGACGTGCGTGAGTGAGAGTGATCAGCGGCTGAGGAGGGCTTGTCCCTCACCAGGAACCCTTTCTAAGCTCCTTTTCTTCATACAAATGATATGTGAACCTTTGGAAAACACTGTCCAAAACAAAGGGCTGAGGCCTGAAGGCCCCGACCCGCCCGTGCCACCTGGCACACACGTCACAGGGAGAGGACCCACCATCCTCCTTCCAAGCAGTGTGTGCACAGGGGCACATGCACCCTCAGCCCCGCCCAGACCGCACCACCTACTGGTGACACTCACCCTCAGGACGTGGGCTGTGCTGACACTCTGATCACCGAGCAGCCTGGGGACGCGCCGACTCCACTCCTCCAGCTGCACCGTAGGGAGTGGGTGTGCAAGGGCCGCCGGGGCCGACAGCATACAGACCAAGAGACACGGAGACCCCAGCACCTCAGCCGACCGAGGGCTCCGAGGGCCAGACTCAACGGAGCTTTCCCGTTCTCTCGGGGAACAGGAAACTCTTCTCACAGAAGCCCTCCGGATGCACGGGGTCTGCAGGCTGCCCGCCGTGCGCAGCTAGCTGGAGGCAGAGGTGGCGGCAGCTGCTGTCTCCCCCCGCAGCGGTGGTGGCTTCCTCTAGTCGCAGGGTGGGAGGGCCCATACGGCTCTGACCCAGATGCTGCTCCTGCTGTGGGCCTGGGGTGGGACGGCGACCACCAGGCACCACGCCCGCACTGCCCTCCGAGCAAACCAGAAAGGCGCGCCACTCTTTCGAACTGCTGCGCCCCCATTCGGCTTCAACTTGGCAACTTCAGGCTGGTACCTCCTGTCTTGAAAGCTCCAAGGGCCAGGTCTGTGGCGGAGGCGCAGGGTGGGGCTGCCGCACCACACCACACGCGAGCAGAGGCGTGTGTCCGTCGAGGGGAAGACCAGCGTGGCGTCTGTTAGCTGACTCTAGGAGGAGGATGGGAACAAAACCAACTACAGACAGGCTTAGGGTTCCTGAAACATCATCTGTTTTAATTATTATTTAAAAGCACAAGGGAGTCTCAATAAAAAAAAAAAAACAACACATAACATGACACACATTCATGATCCCGGGGCTCTTACAAGGTCAAACTCTTTAATAGACGTGTCAACGACAACATAAAACACACACGCCCCGTGGTGCACACAGAAGCACATTCCAGTTGTAAAAGCAGCTCCTTCGAGTCTCAGCACGGACACCTGGCCCTCTATTCCCGGGAGCTCCCTGGGACCGGCAGCCTCCCACCAGCCAGCGCAGCCTGGGGAGCCAGCCAGGTGGGTGCCTGGGGCGTCCAGGGGCCTAATGGCGCCCCACAGACTCTGCTGAGATCACGGAGCCTGAGGCAGGGTCTGTCCTGCGTTTGCGTGGGAGACTGAGGAGTGCTCACAGAACGCGTCCTCGAACACTGAGTGGAGATAGTTCTGCCCGGGAGCTGCAGGGCGCGGGCACCTGGCGTGGGCAGGCGTGCACTGTGGGAAGGAGTGGGGTGCACTTTCCCAGCTGACGTGCTCTCGAGGGGAGGAGATGGGCTCTGAATACCTGATGCTGCTGCGTCCATTGGGGACCCGCAGTGCCGTCGGTCGGGCCGCGGGCTGGACAGTGCTGGTAAGCTGCTCTGTGCGGTTTCTAGGGCGGTCTTCCACTAGCCCTAGAGGCGGCCTGGCACTCTGTCCTGCTTCCCAAAGCAGTATCCCCTCTGCGTCTCCGGCTGGCTGGAGCCCCTGCCCCTGAGGCCTGATGGCCTTCCTAGGAGTGAGGGCGAGCTTCTGAGTACAAGAGCCCTTCGGCCGAGATGGCGTCTCCAAGGCCCACGGTTCGAAGGGGGTCTCTACACACCAGCACCGGCGTGAAGTGGAAAGACACGCCCTCCCTGCGCCACTGTACCACCGGCTCGTTTGGGTTTAACACGATCCTGGAGGCGGCCTCTGAACGGGAAGTCAGGAATTCATGGGGTGCCCGCAGGGACACCCGGCCGGTGTCTATGGCTTCTGTGGCGCAGGCCTGCGTCCCAGCCACACGGGCTCCGGCAGCCACAGCTGCGAGCTGGTTGGCCCAGTGTCCGTCCACGGTAGCCAGGATGTGGTAGGCCAGCGTGTGGAAGTGGATCCTTGTGAGGGCCGAGGCCCTGGTGTGGTTCCTCCCATGTTCCTTCAAGATCCAGAAGAGGATGTCACTGACCATGCCCACGTCGGGAACCCCGCTCCAGGACGTGAGGGTGGAGTGGGGCCCGGAGGCCGACTGGCTGAGGAACAGCAGCTCCTGCTCATTCAGACCCAGGGACGCCACCGCAGGGAAGACCTGCTAAGGAGAACACAGGCCTCGTTCTGGCCTCGACACAGGGCCAGCAGCTGCATGGCGAGGGCAGGGGCTTCCTTATCGCAAGACTCCCTGGCCTGAGGCCACCCCTCAGCTGCTACACCTCCAACTAGCTCCACCCGCACTGTCACTTGGGAGAAACCGGAAAGCTGCGGGAACACGTCGTCCCGGTCTCCGGTCCTCTGCCACTGCATGCCCAGCAGACGCCGTCAGAACTGTGCCAACTCTGGACTAGGGGCTGTGGTACCACGGCAGGCCTGTCAGCTGTCAGTCCTCACGGCTCGGGGGCTGGGGGAGCGCTGGGGGGGAACTCTACTCGGCGCAATCTTGCTGTGAACCTGAAGCTATCCTAAACAATGAAGTCTACAACAGGGGAAAAAAAGAAAAAACCCACGCTGAAATGCCACTTTCTTTCTGTCACACCAATGTCAACGTGGATACGCACACTTGGGTGCTCATGAACGCTGCTAGTGGGGAGCACGCTGGCCCCGTCCTCCGGGGCGAGCTGGCCATCTCAAAGCCGACAGCGCTGCTGTGCTTCCGTCCAGCCAGGCGATGCCGAGCATGCCCACACGGTGCGCTCAGGGGCAGCATTGGCCGTGCGCGGTTAGGCACCGCAGCGAAGCACAGCGAGCAGCCGACGCCCGCCAGAGGTCCGGGTTAGATAAACACTCGTGCTAGCCCTGTGGCTGTGGGAAGACTGCGACGCTCACCACGGGATCTTGCAGGGAAGATCTCCAAGACACACGCAGTGACAACGGACGACGAGCACTCAGGCCTGTGCCCGACAGCGTCTTGGTGGGTAGAGGGGGACAAAGCAGCGAGCCAGCCCTGCATCTTCCCGCATGTGGGCCACGCCTCCGGAGGGACACAGATGAAGCAGCCGGATGACTATGCCCGGGGACAGGCGGGCGGGGAGATGCCGTTGGGTGTCACAGGATCCCAGGCCGTGCGACTATCACCAGTTAGACAGGAAGCCACAAGGGCACAGTGGGCACCCTGTCCAGGTCTTGGAGCTCGTCCCCGCCTCGTCCACCCACCTTTGCCCAGTGGCCACTGCCGTCCAGAGCAGGAGCTGAACACAGCGACACCCGCTAGGAGGTAGTGAGGCCCCCGGGGCTCCTCCTCTGAACTTCCTGCAGTTCGACAGGCTCAGCCGAGCTGGGCGTTAGGTTTCTACCGTGTGTTCTACCGCACGATCCACTCACGTCCAACTTCCTGCTCCAGAGGGAGGGCCACGACCCACAGACACGGTAACACTGCCAGTCCCTGAACTCACAGGAAATCCTGTTCCAGAACATGCTGTCCTGGCCTGATCCCACACGAGTGACGAGACACCCATGCCCGTCCTGAGCCTGAACGCCGGCCTCTCAGACACAGGGGCTTCAGTGAAGGTGGCCAAGGTGGCCGCCACCACCCACGTGTTACCTGGTGGACGAGGCTGCTCATGAGCTCTCTGTTGGTCATGCTGGCCAGCTCGAGGTGGACAGGGACATCAGTGGGTATGTCAGAGAGGGAGGCCACCACCTGCCGGGGAGAGCACAGCAGTGCCACTGGGCAGAAAGGAGCTAGCGAAGGGAGAAACCCGTCCTGGGAGGCAGCACCTCCCGAGAGCCACAAGCAGCAGTGTCTGCTCCCACCACGGGCAGAGGAGATGGGGCTCTGCAGAGGAGTGGGGAAGGACGCAGACTGTCCCCGCGTATTCCCGGCAGGGCCACTCCCCAGGGCCTGGGCCATGGTGAGCTTCCCTGCTAGACCAACGTAGGAGCCATGGTCTCTGCAACAGGGCCACGCCTACAGGGCCCACAGCCCCGTTCAGGTTAGCACAGGACGCAGGATCAGGCAAGACGTCCCGGCCAGTCCCGCCGAGCCCTGCCTACACGGACGGGGCCAGGTGCCTCATGGCAGCTGCCACATCTGTCCTCGCAGGTGGGGCACATAAGGTCACTCTCCAGCGGCCAGAGACGCACCCAGAGAGGACACCGGTGGGCCTGGGGACTCCGGAACAGGACCGTTACCTCAGAGAGCCTCTTTCTCCGCAGCGCCTCGCTCTGGCCCTCCATCATGTGCAGCCCCGAGAGAACCACCAGGTCCGGCTGGAACTCCTCCAGGCTAGACGTGAATACCTCCAGCGTGCTCATGGCCCCGTTGGACAGGTCGTGGGAGAAGATGAACCGGTTGGCATGGGGAGCTCTGAGCTGGCCCCACTGTTCCCCTAGAAACGCCCGGCATGGTGGGAAGAAAAGGAAGCAGGTCTAAGTGTCCAAGCTGGGGGGGGCTTGCGGAGCCTCGGCCCTGGGCACACCGGCTTCTGGTGGAAGGAAGCCCAGGACGATGGCCTGTGGTCAGCTCAGCGCTGCTGGGTGGGCCCCAGGGGAGTTGCCAGCCTTCCCAGAGGCCATGGTAGGCCAGGTCACTGCAGACAGATGCCAAAGACGTGCACCCAGCGCCCCAGAGAGACTGAGGCAGCCCGGGGCCGCGTGCACTTCTCACAGCCATCAGCTCACCCTCGAGCTCCCAGAACACATGGCTGTCCGTGAGTTCTCGGGCACACACATGCGCACACGTGTGTGGACCACAGGCCCACCTTATAGCTGTAGCCCACCTGTAGCAGCAGGCCCAGGAGCCACGCGGACACCCCGTCCTGCCTGGGGGAGCCCGGCTGCCACCCAGAGGTGAGAAAGCTGGCCGCTGTGGCTCCGCTGGGTGAGCTGTCGCGAGGGAGGGCCGCTAAAGGCCAGGCATGAGGGGTACCTCCTCTCTAAGGCGGGAGCTTCCTGACCCTGCCGCCACAGGCAGACCTCACTATTTCTGGGGCCACCCTGGACCCTCGTGTGGGACTGGGCACACGATCCTGCCACAATCCCCTCACGTGTCCCCTCCTACAGGCAGGGAGTGGGGCCTGCGTCGTCTTCCACTGTCACCTTCCCGCCGCCTTGCTTGCCCATGGCCAGCCACGGAGGGCACTAGCAGAAGAGCCTGTGAGCAGAGGACACACCGATGGCCTTGATGCTCACGACAACACACGGACACGGCCCTCAAAGCCAGCGTCTCCCAAACGCACCAGACAGACAAAGAGAAAAGTCACTCGTGCTCCCCACGGAGTGAGACACGGAACCACCCTCACATCGTGACGCAGCTAAAGGCATGGACTAACTTCTCCTGGGAGAGAGGCGCCGCACAGCGTTCAAAATAAGTCCACTTCTCAGGGGTCCAGAGGTGGTTAAGGAGCTGGACTCCCGCAGGGTCAACCAACGTTCTAGTCCTGAACTTGGCAGCTTGGAAATCACACCGGATGCATGTGCATGTGTGCCCAAAACCCCAGGAGGAAAACGGAGACGGGATTATGGTATGGCATCCTCCCCGGGGATTTATTTCTCTCACTTTCTCTCTGTCTCTGTTTTATTTTTTTTTCTTTAAGTGGCAAAAACCTTGGGGGGGACAACAACAACAATAACAAAACACAAAATAAATTCACTTCTCCAGAGAGGCAAGAGGGCAAAAATAAACGGGCTTGCAGGAGGCAAGGACAAAGATGGGAGGCTGCCTGCTGCCACCAGACACAGGCGGGGGCGCGGCCCAAAGCCAGCCCAGAAACCCGGCCGCAGCAGCCGTTCACGCCCCTCTCTCACAGGGCCCTGCACCATTCACAGGCTGTTTACCTTCCTGCCCGCCTAGCTGGGTGGGGAGTGCAGATGCAGATCCCTGAGGCTCAGCCGGCATGAAGCTGACCGGGTCTGCTGATGTACCAAGGCACTGGAGGTGACGGCGAGACAAAAGCATGAAGCCAATGAAGCGACAGGGACAGGCTGAAAAGGCACCGCAGTCAAATACGACCGAAGGGCTCCACTCGAGTCACAGGGAGCGTGACAGGAACAGGACACACAGGTGCCCAGGTCACACACAGGTGCTGCTGACGGCAAGAGAGAGATGGGGCCAGAGGCAGCTGCCCCTCCAGACCCCCAGTACCAGCGAGACTCGCTCTCAGCTCAGCGTGCAGAGCTCAGGCCCCACGCCCGGGCAGGAAGACTCTCCATTTTGTTTGCTGCGTGAAACTGGAACGGGGGTGGGGTGGACCTCACGACTGTGTCAGTGAATGGAACTGCCCACTTCGACGTTCCGTCCCGATTTCAGACCCTGCCCTGCCTGTCCTGAATTCCCAGCTTAATCCAGCGAGTGCTCGGTGGAGACAGAACGAGAAACAATTCCTTTCTGTGCTTGAAGGAAGGCGTTTGGGAGAGCACCGAATGCACATCTCCCGTGAAGTGACCCTTTAGCAGGTGCGGCTGCCGGACTGCTGGTCTCGAAGCAGCTCCTGGAGCGCACTGGCTGGGCGCTGCTCTGAGGACCTCTAACCTGAAGGAATACTGGGCCGAGTCTGAAACTATCAAGAGCCTGTGTTCGGAGCAGAGGGAGGACACAGCAGGACGCAGGGACTGGGGACGCAGGCATTCTGGGTCTCGGGAACCAGCTCTCGGACCTGTACAGCACACAAGACCGGCTGCGAGTGGGTGGGCCAGGCGGAGCTGGGTTCACCCCAGGAGACTGTGCAGCGGGAAGTAGTAAGTCAGGACAACCCAAAACCTTTCTCCTTGCAAGCCGAGGAGAAACAAACCGCTCCGGAAGAAGCCTGCCAGGCCGGAGTCGGTGGTGAGCAGGCTGGAGCGGTTGGCCAGAGGCCCAGGCAGAAGCGGCCCAGAGCCCAGCAGACCTAACCTGCCCTTTTCTCCTCTCGGTAATAAAGGGAAACTTTGCGTGTGTGTGCGTGCATGTGCGTGTCCCCCAACACATCTCTGTTGTCATTCGAGACACCCGTGTTCGTGCTGCCTGATTTTACTTGGGTTCCAGCCAATGGGCGGGCCTGGGGATGCCTTTCAAGGCTACGGTCTCGCCAGCTCCCTGAGATGATGGCCAGCAGCCGGGGCAGCTCTGGAGTGGCCAGAACAGGGTCCAGCCCGCTCCCCACACACTTCTGGCATGGCACACTGAGCCCGGTCCCCGGGCCGGCCATGCACTGCCGCCTGCTCCCTCCCTTACCTGCCTGGTACTCCAGGATGAGGTGGAACTCGTCCCCCTCCTGCAGTGACTCGGGCGGGACAAACACGTTGTCATCTAGAAGCTCATGCAGTTTTGGACCCACTGGGCCGCAGAGAAGAACCTGGGGGAGAAACGTGGAACTCGTCAGGTGCCTGCTCTTTCCCCGAGAGCCTAAACAGGACAGGCAGGTGCGCTCAGTTGAGCCCAGTCCCTTCGTCGAGCCCTGAGGTCCTGGTCTCACGGCTGGACCTCCTGTTTGGGGACCTGGCAGCAGGCCAGTCCAGGGCTTGGGCCTGAGGCCATGGCTGTATGCACTTAGAACGAGAGGCAGACAGGAGACCTACGGCACGCTGGTTCAGGACCTGGGTGGCTGCTGGTCCCAGCTCCCTGTTATGGACTCAGTGTTCACGTCCGCCAAGACTGAGGCTGAGCCCAAACCCCAAGTGATGGCACACGAGACGGGGCTGACGGGTACAGCTGGGCCCCCATGGGCAGGCCCTGGCTTTGTGCTGGGCCCCCTCTACACTCTGGGCATGCGTGTGCACACGCTCCCGTGGCTCAGGCTGGCTGAGCCTGCGGGTGGGTCTCGGCGTGAGGACCTGCTAGGAGGGCTTGTGTCTGTTTCACACTCCCTGTCATGGAATAAGTAAATAAAACTAAAAGGTGAATTGAGGTCATAAGGACAACGTCCTAGTCACACGGGACTAGGGGCCTCGTACGAACAGGGACTGAGCCAGCCAGCCACTCCCCCGGCACGGGCACGGAGGAAGGCCCACGCGGACACGGGAAACACCCTCGCCCTCACCAGAAACCAAACTCGGATGGAACTTGGATTGGACCCTGCAGCCCCTGGACCACTGAGAGAGCGTCTGTCGGTTAAGCACCAGCTACAGCAGCCCCAGCAGCCCCAGCCCCCTCCCACCCACTGCCCTGGTAGGCAGACGGACATGGATGCCGCGTGCACAAGCTGCCAGTGAAATCGCCCACCGAACTGTGCAGGTAAAGCAAGCTCTGGACCCCACGACCCGCAATGGCCCAGTGACCTGACCGGGGGGATCACGCTCTCTCCTTGTCGTGGGAGCATGAGAGCGTTTCAAACAAGAGGCCTCCAAGCAGCTCACTTAGAAAGCATGGGCGGGCCACCTGCCACGTCCCCACTCCAGCCCGCCCCTTCCCTGGCTATTTCTTCTAGAAGCTACTGCTGCTCCTCCATCCAACGACTGCCGTTTCTGTCACGCCACTGGAGCCAGGCAAACAGACTCAGACCCACGGAATGAGGGCGTGGAAGGAGTTAAAGGAAAGCCCCGGAACTGCCGATGCTGTTTCAGACTTAATATGCCCTATCTGGCGGCTTCAAAAGGCATTCTTGGGAACCAGCAGTTAGCGTAATGGCTATGTTGCTGGACTCCCACGTAGTCGACCGCGGTTCGCGTCCCGGACCCGGTGGCTTAAAACTCACGCCGGGCGCGTGTGCATACGTGCCCAAGATCCCGAGAGGAGAATGGAGGAGAAGGGATTGCGGCGTGACCATCCCCCCTGGGGGGTGATTTCTCGCTTTCTGTCTCTATGTCTCTCTCTCTCTGTCTGTCTGGCGAGCGCACGCGCCCTATAGTGAAAACCTCTCCAAAAAAAAAAAAAAAAAAGGCACTCTTTACTGACTCGTGAACTGCCTGTCGGTGTACCACACTACAGAGAGGGCCTGTGGCTGAGCAGCCCAGTCTCTGGACAGAAGCACCTCTCCCCTTTCTGCCAGTCCTCAAAGCCACACCCTTCTCCCTCTAATTCTGGGTAGAACTTCACTTCTGACATACCATCCCCAGGGCCACATTTACCTTCCTGTTTGAAATGACGAGAAAAAGCAGACAAAATAACGAGAGGACGGTGTTCAAAACCCCTGGACGTCAGGCAACCGAGAACCATGACCCGAGCACACGGGAGATGGAGCGGCCTGCAGCTGCCTCGGCAGAGCTACACGAGAGCTCAGATGCCAACACGGTGGGACAGTCACCGGTCTGCTCTGCACGGGACATCAGGGCAAGCCCTCCGGGCAGGAGGAAAAGACCAGGTGGAAGCATGGAGCTGGATGTGGGGATGAAGAGCCCGGAAGTGGCAACTCTGGAGAAGCACGTAAGATGTCGTTTAAATCTCTTTAAAAGAGACTGGACTGTTTCAAGAAAATAGAGTGTAGAGTCACACCCATGACGAGTGCAGAAGTAAAATCTACTACAACAAAGGTGGCCGACTGGAGGGGAGAACGGGCGGTGCGCCGCTGTGAAACCCTCACGGTCTAGTCTACACGGCGGTGTGACGCCCTGCCACCTGAGAGTAGGCCGTGGCAGGGCCAGTCCATGGCCCAGTGGTTAAAGTGGCTGAAACCCCTGTGGCCAACTGTGTAGTCCAAGTCCTGAGCACAACAGCCTGAGAAATATGCCAGCACACGGGCATACACGTGCCTTAAACCCTGAAGAGAGACACGGAAGACCGAGGGACTGCAGCGTCACCATCCTCCCCACCTCCCGCACATACAGTCTCTCTCTCTCTCTCTCTCTGGCAAAAGCATGTGCCTTCTGGCAACTGAAAGGGAGGGAGAGAACCGCAATATATCAGGAACTCAAACAGCCCACCTGCCAAAAACCTAGTAATTTAATTAAAAATGGGCAGCTGACCTGAATAGAAACTTTTAGACAGATATACAAATGGCCAACAAGCATTGTGAAAAGGGGTTCGACATCTCATTGTACAGGAAGCGCAAGCCCAAAGCACAGGGAGGTACCACCTGCTCCAGCCAGAAGGGACACGATCGGCGGGGCGTGTTGGCGAGGCTGCAGAGACGAGGCTCCCAGTGCTCGCGTGGGAACGCAGCTTCGTACAGCCACTGCAGACAGCGGTGCCTCGAGGGCTAAACGCAGGACTGCCACAACCCAGCAACCCCACTCCTGGATAGGCACCCCAAGGATAGGCGAGCACTCAGGTGGAGGCATTTGCACGCCCGTGTTGAGCGCAGCATTATCACGACAGCGGAGGACAATCGCCCTCAGTGCCGAGCAGTGGGCTGGGAGACAGGGTACCCACAGTGGGGTGCTACTCGGCCAGGCAGAGCAGCAAAACCCTGCCACTGGTGCAGAGGATGAACCGAGAAGGGACAACACTAAGTGAAATAAGCCAGACCAGGAGATGATACCACAGCCCTGCTCCGCACACACTGGATGTCTGCACTCTACGGTGAAAGCTGGCCCGGAGAGCAGACAGTGACGGCAACAGCAGACAGAAGCTCCGTGGCGGGGGGACAGTGACTCTGAGAAAACTGTCAGTGAACACAAAACTGCGTTAACCATAGGGAAGACTTTTGGGGTGGTGTGGTGGTGGTTGAGGGGCTGGATTCCTGTGGCTGACTGTGGTTCAAGTCTCAGACCCGGTGGCATGAAAATCACAACAAAGAAATAGATAAATAATAAATAATAAATAAATAAATGGAAAATAAAACAAAAACAAAAAACCAGAAGAGTTATCCACTGTGCATAAGGTGACCTTCAGTGCTGAAGGTGAACATGTGTGTCCTCGATCTCATTACTGCACACATATGCACGCTCTAGAAACCAGTGTGCCCTGCAGAGCCATATAGTGAGTACATATAAACATAATTCGTAAGTAAAAGACCACACTTGAGCTGTTACTGTGAACGTCGCAGTTTTTACTCCCACTTAAACCACACAGTCCGAGACTAGAAGACACTCCTGGCCACTCCGGGTCCCGGTCACCAACGTGGCCGGCTGTGTTCTCTCACCACCCGTGTTCCAGGCACCGACTCCCAGGCTGCACGCTCTACCCCTCCATGTGGTACCTGCGCACACGTGCTTGGGCCAGTCCACCAGGGCGGAGCCCCAGCCCCACTGCTCATTGGCTGGGCACCTCTCTGGGCCCTGGGTGCCGAGAAGCCTTGGACAACAGTGGTACCGCCTCAGTGCCAGTTGACCTGAGGGGGCTGTAGGGACGGGTCGGTGTGGAAAGCACCGCAGACGCCGGCACATGGCGAGTCCCCGAGGGTGTCAGGGACCCCTTGTCTCCCACCAGGACTGTACCGCCTCCTAGTAAGAGACCTGGGTTTGCACATATCAAGAGATCCATCGGTTGAACAGAGTCACTCTTGCTCCTAAAATCACCCGAACACCAGTAAAAGGCATCGATTTTTAAAAAAAAAACCTGTTTTGGGGACCAGCAGTTAGCGTAATGGCTATGTCGCTGGACTCCCACATAGTCGACCGCGGTTCGAGTCCCGGACCCGGTGGCTTAAACTCACGCCGGGCGCGTGTGCGTGCGTGCCCAAGATCCCGAGAGGAGAATGGAGGAGAAGGGATTGCGGCGTGGCCATCCCCCCTGGGGGGTGATTTCCTGCTTTCTGTCTCTCTGTCTCTCTCTGTCTGTCTGGCGAGCGCACGCGCCCTATAGCAAAAAAAAAACCTCTCCAAAAAAAAAAAAAAAAAAAAAACCTGTTTTATTTATCATCATCATTTTTAATTTGACCAGAGAGAGAGGGAAAGAAAGTGAGAAGCAAGCCACAGGTCCAGGACTCGAACTGCAGTTGGCCATGTAGGAGGCCAGTGCCCCAACCATGCCACCTGCCAATCCCCCAAGGCATAGGTTTTTAATGTAGGAATTGGACCTACCTTTAAATCTGAGTTGGCTGCAAATTTCTGTCCAATCAAAGCTGCATTCCCTCCTACATAGTGCTGTAAGAAAGGTCAAGGCCATTAGACAGGGGTTTGGCACACCCAGTTTAACAATCTTTAGTTTTTAAATATATAGGCTCTTGGCCAAAAAGCATTTCGAGGCAGCTTTACAACAAAACACACAGATGAGGTGAATGAAGCAGAAACATGACGAGTCACGAGGAAACACGCTTAGTGACAGCATGCGGGTTTGGAGCTTCCAGGAGCCAGAGCAGGTACAGGAAGACGTGTGTGCCGTCTTCTGCAACGTGCATGCTCGTGTCACTCTCGGAAACCATCCGGCAGACACCGGACCAAAACCTGACCTGTAAGGGATGCACACAGGCCTCACCTGAGTGCTCTCCCTTCCCCACCTCCCGCCCTGCCCTCACACCCTGCCCGCAGCCCCTATGCTGGCCTTCCACTGGCCTCTGCGCCTCTGGCTCACGCTGCCTCCATCCAGGAGGGCACACAGCCTTTCTCACACCCAAGGGGCACCCTGAGGCTTGAGGCTCAGCTGCAGCGCTAGCCCTGCTGTGGTGGCCTCTCTGTTCCTCCCTCCCCAACGAACGATACCTCAGCTTCCACGACTGCCCTCCTGACCCCTCCCCAGACAGGACTATAGACCCCCTCCCACGCCCGACAACCCGATCACCCTCCAAGGCAGGCCCTTGGGCTCCTGGCACCTGCCACGCGACCAGCTCCTCCAGGCAGGGCTTCTCGTCATGGGGAGCGCTAAGGGTCTGCTGCTAGATTTGAGGAAGGAAGGAACACTCCGGCATGCTGAGAAATGCAGGGCTCTCCTGGGTGCCCAAAGGCAGCAGGCCCCAGCATAGGCGGCACTTCCCCCAAGCTCCTCTCTCGACCTAGGGCCTGCAGAGCAGGTCAGTCAAGGCTGCTGTCTGCGTGGCGAAGGGGCATCATGTGCCGAGACCATGCAGCTAGCAGGTGAGGGGACTCACCAATGGTGTCACCTGGGTGGATGCTGCCACCCCAGGCTTCTGTCCTCAGCCCCAACAGGGAAGACTAAACCAGCAGTCCCAGAAGCCAGAAAGCGCTCTCACCGAGTCAGGTGGACAGTAATGGCCACGTGTGGGTAACTTAGAACTCTGTGAGATGCAGGCCCGTGTCAGCCTAGTGCTGTGTGCCGTGCTGGAGAGGAGTTCACTAAAACCTCGGGGCAGCACTACGTGCCGACAAGGTGGGCAGCAGGTTCTCACATGGCGGAGCTGTCAGTCTGCCTCAGCGGTCAAGGGAATTTGAAGAGGCCCAAAATCAAGGTGCTGCCTTTGTGACAAGTAGCACGTTTAGAGTATATGTTTAAAAAATAACTTGGACCATCAAAAAGCTAAAGTTTCTGTAGAATTTCTTTTTCATTGTGAAACCAAAGGCAGGATCCAAGGAAGGTGAGAGTGGAAGGGCCACCTGGCGGTTCAAGGAGCATGACCCTAACGGCCTCCGAGTAGACGCACCTCCTGTACAAACTCTCAGGACTCTCCTCACTACCGAGCTCAGTTGTCGGACGATCGTAACCAAATTACTAACGACTCACAATGATGGGGTGACACCCAGTCCCTTTCTAACATTCAGATCGTCACGCTCCATCTAAATGAAAGTGGTCATGCAGGTCTGCTGGGAAAGGCACTGAGCGTGTCTGGCCAGGGCTGCAGACCCAGACTGGGAAAGGATGCCCAAGGAGGGTTTCCGGTGAGAACGCAGGGCCGGGGGAGGTGTCAGTGACCAGCTGGCTCTGCTTCCTGGGGCACAAGCAGTGTGGCTTGTGGGGGGTGGGGGAGCCCCGGCGTGGCCCTGGCCCCTGGCTGTACTGTGGTCACCAGGTGAGCGTGGGGACTACGCAGGTTCCTTCTGCCTCTGACAAAGTGTACCCTACAGGGTTTCCAGACCAACAGCACCAACTGGGAACCTGGCTGGAACGGCAAATTCTCATCCCCTCCTGCATCTACTGCATGGAACTCTGGGTCCCTGCAGTCCCTCCCAGTGACTCTGACACTGCTCAAGTCCCAGAAGCACTGACTTAAACCAGCTGTTTTCAACCCAGGTAGTAATGCCCCCTCCTCCTCACCCAGGAACACTGGAGGGTGTCAAGAGACACCTGGCTGTCACAGTGGGTGCAGGGAGAGCGCACCCAGGGAGCAGAGGCTGGAGAGATGGCCCACCACAGAGCACTATGCACCCGGCACACCACCGTGCTCTGCTGAAGAACGAAGGTGGGCATGCCTCCCCCTTTCCACGCAAAGGCCAGACACAGCCCTGTAGGGTTGGCCCTGTCCTCCAGCTCAGGAAGGACTCAGCCACGTCAAGATGGCTACCAGGCACAGAGCTTTGCCACCTTTGCCCTGGGTAACACTGACACCGTAGGAAATGTGCTTCATCGGTGCTGGCAGAACTGGACTGGAAGGAGTGGAGTTGCCAGGTCAGAGGTGAGGTTCTACAGAAGGGAAGCAGCCAGACTGCATTCCCAGTGGGCACCATCTTGGGGCAGCTGCTCCGAGGAGCCACGTGAAGGAGGCCTCATTCCCGCCGTATCCCAACGTGCCAACGTGAGTGAACAGACCTGGGCGCCAGGGAGCTCCGATGCCACCTGGGCAATGGCATGGAAGGCCTCCTTGTCACTGAAGAAGCGCTCGGCAGCTGCTCCTTTCCCCATGAAGTGGAGGAAGGCTTCTTCCAGATCATTCCGTGAATGCAGAATGGCATGGTCTCGCCCGTCCCCAGGACTCAGGCCCAGCGCTTGCAAAAGCTTCACCCCTGAGAGCACCACATCGACACAGGCGTTGACTCTGGAAGGAAAGAGGAGTGAGACGTGAAGGAAATAGTCAAACAGTGGGTGTAGGGGCAGCAGCTGGGCACGGGACGGATCCAGGGAACTGGATTCACATGGCAAAACAGGCGAGGAGAGTGGGGACCAGACTGGCAAGGACAGTGCCCCGCTGGAGGAAAATGACTTTAGCAACAGGGCGTCTGAGGATCAGCACAGGAGTCCCTGCAACAGTTCAGGCAGTTTCACTAGTTACAAAGTAAGAAGCCGGGTCCTTAGCATTTCAGAACAAAGCTGTCACAGTAACAATGATATAGGACTTCTGAGAAAATGTTGCCAAAGTGCCTGATTGTAAGTGGGAAAACAGGTCCTTAGCATTTTACAACAAAGTTGCCATAGTAACAGAAATGTATCATTTGTAGTAAAATGCTGGCAGGGCCAAAGTGCCTGGTTGTAAGTGGGGAGACAAGCCCTTAGCGGTTTAGAACAAAGTTGCCACAGTAACAGAAATGTATCATTTGTAATAAAATGCTGGAAGGGCCAACCTGCCTGGACTCTTGCAGCCTGTGTGGCAGGGGGCAAGTCACTTTAATTTCTCAGTTTCCTCTCCTATAAATGGTGATAATCAGGTAACTCTGGGGGTTGCTGGAAAGATTTAGTAAGTTAACATATGGTTAGAAACAGTGCTTGGTGCAAAGCTAACTATCAGACACTTTCCCTCCAAAGAGAATGAGGGTGGCAGCGGGATACTCAATACACCTGGGCCGGCCCCTGACGTAGCAGTTATTTGCCGTGCTCTCTGAGCTGGGTCCTGCATGCCCAGCTGGAACCCCAGTCCTTGGAGTTTGAAAAACACAGGGCGTGCATGCGTGCCTGGGATCCTGATGGGAAGGAGAAATGGAAGAAAAAGGACTGTAGCATCACCATGCCCCAGAGGGGTGCTTCCTTTCTCTCTGGCAAAACAAATCCCAGCATAAACTCTGCACCTGAGAGTTGAGTGGTGCTTTCCAGACTTAGGCAGCGCTGGCCCTGTAATGACTCACCCCTGGCTGGCGTTCACGGCACTGACCCAGGAACTACAGAGGGCAGTGAGAAGCCACCACCGCCCCCCCCCCCCCCCCCCCCCGGCCGGCCCTACGTGGATCTAAGGATGTAGGCTGCCTGGTAGGGTCTCCTCGATGCGCATGTGCCCAGGTTCTGGCTTGTATGTATTTTGTGGCCAGAAGTCATCCCTCTTTCAAAGGAAAGAGCCAAATAATTTAAGTAGCTATCAACAGATGAGTCTCCCGGCCTTCCTGTCACGATCACCTTCACATCTGCCTCTGCCTACCGGGGACATTGCTCTCACCAGTGGCTGGATGACCACACAGCAGCTCCCGGCCTCCGAAAGTAGAGCAGAGATGACAGCAAGCAACAGGGATGACTACTAGTGACCTGGGAGGCTGGCTGCCCAGTGAATTCCAGCGGCTCGGACACCAGAAGGTAAACTCACTAACAAGGGCGGTCTGGTGATCTGGACTTCAGGGTAAGACACAGAACTGTGATGACCCCTCCGAGCCCCTTCACAATGTCCTGGACTCTGGAAAATGAAGCGAGGCGGCAGACGCTAGTTCCAAGGTCAGAGGCAGTGCCGGGGTGTGAAGGAGTGCCAGGGCAGCTTTGGCCCCAGGCCTGGACGAGGCTGGGGGAGGGAGTGTCGCAGGGCTCCCTTCCAGGCTGCAAGCTCCTCAGGACAGCTGCCTGTTATCACCTCCCTGCTGTTCGTCACCCGCACCTCACCCTCACGACATCTGCAAGGCCCTTGTCTGCTCCAAGAACACGTCCTAACCACTGTCAGGTCCAGAGCTGCAAAGAGGTCAGAGGGCAGGGCACGGTCTGGGGCTGAGCCCTAGAGGGTGCTGCAGGGCAGGAAAGCAGCTGATTCGGAAGAAACGCCTGCTGGCAGGTGTTTGCAGAAAGATTACACGAATTTGCAAACCGCTTTAAGATGGGCACCTTGGTGCTCTCAGCTGAGAAGGTGAGGCTGTGGCACCGGGTCACGTCGCAGAGACCAGAGACTGGAGGGGCCTCGATCCAAACCCAGGGTTACCAGATACCCACGCCCAGGAGGGGAGACCACACAAGCACAGCGCTGGGAGAGGCTATGACCACGCGCACAGTGGGACTTGGTGCCAGGGGAGCTTCCCAGGTCGGGGAAGTCAGCTCCGGGCACGGCTGTCGGACGAGGGCTTCGTGGCTGTTTACAACATCAGCAGTGGGTGCCAGGGTCCAACCTGCAAACAGGGAAAGGCACCACACGTCCTTGAAACCCCTTACAAGCTGGCGCCTCCCAGAATCCCACCCTGCCGTTATTTTCACCTAGTCCAGCCTCTGCCTTCAGTCTAAGTGCTGCGTCGCCAAAATCTGCAAACTCTGCTCTTTAATATATCCTTCAAGTGCAGCTTCTCACTTCAGCGGCTGGCAGGACTTCATTCGAAACCCCGCGCGAATGTCCATTCCCCTCCACTGAAACTCAGCCTGTCTTCTTCCATAAACGCGTCCCTCTGCTGAATCTCTGAACGGCAGCAGCATGACATGAACCAGCACGGGCAGGATGGCGTCCAGCTACGCCCTGCAGTGGCATGCTTACAGACCGGCACGGCCCAGGCGACTCGCTCCTCTGACAAGACTACAACACAGCGCCTGCCGACCCCACGCGGCAGTCCCAAGGCATCCAGTGCCGACACCAGCCTTTTCCGGTGGCCTCTACCACCTCCAGCCTGTCACCCAAACGAACCTCACCTCTTTGTCACCACTGCCAGCAATGTTTTGGGCTCCCTGCCCTCTCTCCAAGCCTCTCATGGCTCCCTTTTTTAAAAATTATTTTATTCATTTATTATTTTTTTCACATGGGTTTTTGCCAGAGAGAGAGAGAGAGAGAGAGAGAGAAAGAGAGAGAGCACGCGCACATGCGCTACCAGGTTCAGGACTTGAACCATGGTGGGCCATGTAGGAATTCCAGCGCCTTAACCACCACACCACCTGCTGGCCCCTCCCATGACTTCTTAACCAGGTAGAGTCCGGGTCTCAAGACACTCTCCCTTAAGACTCAACTAAACCGGGACCGGCAGATGGTGCAATGGTTATGTTGTTGGATTCCCACGTGGTCGACGGCTCCTATCACAGACCCAGTGACTTAAAACTCACGCTAGGGGGACCAACAGTTGGCGTAATGGCTATGTTGCTGGACTCCCATGCAATTGACCGTGATTCAAGTCCCGGTGGCTTAAAGTCACACCAGGTGCGTGTGCGTGTGTGCCCAAGATCCCAAGAGGAGAATGGAGGAGAAGGGATTGTGGCGTGGCCATGCCCCCTGGGGGGTGATTTCTCGCTTTCTCCTTCTGGTGAGTGCACGTGCCCTATAGCAAAAACCTCTCAAAACAAAACAAAACAAAACAAAACCTCATGCTGGGTGCATCTGTGCACACCCAAAATCCCAAGAAGGAGAACTGAGAAGAGACTGTGGTGTGGCCATCCACCCTGGAGTGTGATTTCTTGCACACCCGTTAGAACAAAAAATCTCACACAAAAATTAAACTGTATGTTTCATGTGGGTGGAGAGGTGTGGAGAGAAAGTGTGTATCCACAAACCTGAGATGACATTCTGGCACAGGCAGGTACCACCTCCTAGCCACTGCGCCGAGATTCCCAACTTCAGACTGAAAATCTCCCCAGTAATGGCGATGAGAAATGTTCCCAAGGGTCTGTTACTATGAAGCAGCTGACAGGCCGGCGCACTGCCCATCCCACCCGTTCTTCTTAACAGGGAACTCTGCCTCACTCCTCGCTCCCAGGCCCTTCGCAGTCTGGCCCGAGGCTCCCACTCAGCACCATCTCTGTCTCTGCCCTCACACAGGCCCACTCGCCGTTCCTAGACCAAGCCACCAGGCGCATGCGTTCACCAGAGAGACAAAGTGATAACTCACCCCAGAGGGGATGGCCATGCCTCAATCCCTTCTCCTCCATTCTCTTCTCAGGACTTTGGGCATGCACACACATGCCTGGCGTGGTACGCAAGCTGCCGGGTTCAGGACTCAAACCATGACTACCCATGTGAAAATGCAGCCCATAACCTCCACACCACTTGCTGGCTCCTAGACCATGTAATTTTCCACGTCTGGTTCTTGAGTCTCACCCCTGCTCGGCAAAATCTTTTTGCTCTTCTAGGGTCTGTCGATCCAAGTCGGCGCAGTAGAAAATCCTCTCCAAGATGCCCCGTCCCACGCGTTCTTTTGCCTGGTGCGTCTCCCATCAAGGGGTGTGTCCCTGTCCCTCCCCCTCAAACCAGGTGATCTGTGCCTCTGGTAGAAGGGACCTCTGGGTGTCTAAGGGTTATTCATAACAGCATTAAGGCTTCTGTGGGACCTCTGGGGCTATTTTCTGTCCATGCCAGGCCCCTGCTGAGGACGCTGAGCACAGAAGAGCAGCCGTGTCCGGCTGGGTGCGGCTCTAGCCTCATGGCCCCTGCGGTGCCTCCAGTCCTACTCGGGCTACAGTGCACAGAGCTGCGGTGCCTCCAGTCCTACCCGGGGTACAGTGCACAGAGCTGCGGTGCCTCCAGTCCTACCCGGGGTACAGTGCACAGAGCTGCGGTGCCTCCAGTCCTACCCGGGCTACAGTGCACAGAGCTGCGGTGCCTCCAGTCCTACCCGGGGTACAGTGCACAGAGCTGCGGTGCCTCCAGTCCTACCCGGGGTACAGTGCACAGAGCTGCGGTGCCTCCAGTCCTACCCGGGGTACAGTGCACAGAGCTGCGGTGCCTCCAGTCCTACCCGGGGTACAGTGCACAGAGCTGCGGTGCCTCCAGTCCTACCCGGGCTACAGTGCACAGAGCTGCGGTGCCTCCAGTCCTACCCGGGGCTACAGTGCACAGAGCTGCGGTGCCTCCAGTCCTACCCGGGCTACAGTGCACAGAGCTGCGGTGCCTCCAGTCCTACCCGGGCTACAGTGCACAGAGCTGCGGTGCCTCCAGTCCTACCCGGGGTACAGTGCACAGAGCTGCGGTGCCTCCAGTCCTACCCGGGGCTACAGTGCACAGAGCTGCGGTGCCTCCAGTCCTACCCGGGGTACAGTGCACAGAGCTGCGGTGCCTCCAGTCCTACCCGGGCTACAGTGCACAGAGCTGCGGTGCCTCCAGTCCTACCCGGGCTACAGTGCACAGAGCTGCGGTGCCTCCAGTCCTACCCGGGGTACAGTGCACAGAGCTGCGGTGCCTCCAGTCCTACCCGGGGCTACAGTGCACAGAGCTGCGGTGCCTCCAGTCCTACCCGGGGCTACAGTGCACAGAGCTGCGGTGCCTCCAGTCCTACCCGGGCTACAGTGCACAGAGCTGCGGTGCCTCCAGTCCTACCCGGGGCTACAGTGCACAGAGCTGCGGTGCCTCCAGTCCTACCCGGGGTACAGTGCACAGAGCTGCGGTGCCTCCAGTCCTACCCGGGCTACAGTGCACAGAGCTGCGGTGCCTCCAGTCCTACCCGGGCTACAGTGCACAGAGCTGCGGTGCCTCCAGTCCTACCCGGGGTACAGTGCACAGAGCTGCGGTGCCTCCAGTCCTACCCGGGGTACAGTGCACAGAGCTGCGGTGCCTCCAGTCCTACCCGTCCACAGAGCTGCGGTGCCTCCAGGGGTCAGTGCACAGAGCTGCGGTGCCTCCAGTCCTACCCGGGGTACAGTGCACAGAGCTGCGGTGCGTCCAGTCCTACCCGTCCACAGAGCTGCGGTGCGTCCAGGGGTACAGTGCACAGAGCTGCGGTGCCTCCAGTCCTACCCGGGCTACAGTGCACAGAGCTGCGGTGCGTCCAGTCCTACCCGGGCTACAGTGCACAGAGCTGCGGTGCGTCCAGTCCTACCCGGGGTACAGTGCACAGAGCTGCGGTGCCCACCCGGGGTCCACAGAGCTGCGGTGCCTCCAGGGGTACAGTGCACAGAGCTGCGGTGCGTCCAGTCCTACCCGGGCTACCACAGAGCTGCGGTGCGTCCAGTCCTACCCGGGCTACAGTGCACAGAGCTGCGGTGCCTCCAGTCCAGTCAGTGCACAGAGCTACCCCCGGGGTACAGTGCACAGTGCACAGAGTGCTGCGGTGCGTCCAGTCCTACCCGGGGTACAGTGCACAGAGCTTGCCTCCAGTCCTACCCGGGCTACAGTGCACAGAGCTGCGGTGCCTCCAGTCCTACCCGGGCTACAGTGCACAGAGCTGCGGTGCCTCCAGTCCTACCCGGGGTACAGTGCACAGAGCTGCGGTGCCTCCAGTCCTACCCGGGGTACAGTGCACAGAGCTGCGGTGCCTCCAGTCCTACCCGGGGTACAGTGCACAGAGCTGCGGTGCCTCCAGTCCTACCCGGGGTACAGTGCACAGAGCTGCGGTGCCTCCAGTCCTACCCGGGCTACAGTGCACAGAGCTGCGGTGCGTCCAGTCCTACCCGGGCTACAGTGCACAGAGCTGCGGTGCGTCCAGTCCTACCCGGGGTACAGTGCACAGAGCTGCGGTGCGTCCAGTCCTACCCGGGGTACAGTGCACAGAGCTGCGGTGCCTCCAGTCCTACCCGGGCTACAGTGCACAGAGCTGCGGTGCGTCCAGTCCTACCCGGGCTACAGTGCACAGAGCTGCGGTGCGTCCAGTCCTACCCGGGGTACAGTGCACAGAGCTGCGGTGCCTCCAGTCCTACCCGGGGTACAGTGCACAGAGCTGCGGTGCCTCCAGTCCTACCCGGGGTACAGTGCACAGAGCTGCGGTGCGTCCAGTCCTACCCGGGCTACAGTGCACAGAGCTGCGGTGCGTCCAGTCCTACCCGGGGTACAGTGCACAGAGCTGCGGTGCCTCCAGTCCTACCCCGGGGTACAGTGCACAGAGCTGCGGTGCCTCCAGTCCTACCCGGGGTACAGTGCACAGAGCTGCGGTGCCTCCAGTCCTACCCGGGGTACAGTGCACAGAGCTGCGGTGCGTCCAGTCCTACCCGGGGTACAGTGCACAGAGCTGCGGTGCGTCCAGTCCTACCCGGGGTACAGTGCACAGAGCTGCGGTGCCTCCAGTCCTACCCGGGCTACAGTGCACAGAGCTGCGGTGCCTCCAGTCCTACCCGGGCTACAGTGCACAGAGCTGCGGTGCCTCCAGTCCTACCCGGGGTACAGTGCACAGAGCTGCGGTGCGTCCAGTCCTACCCGGGGTACAGTGCACAGAGCTGCGGTGCGTCCAGTCCTACCCGGGGTACAGTGCACAGAGCTGCGGTGCCTCCAGTCCTACCCGGGGTACAGTGCACAGAGCTGCGGTGCCTCCAGTCCTACCCGGGCTACAGTGCACAGAGCTGCGGTGCCTCCAGTCCTACCCGGGGTACAGTGCACAGAGCTGCGGTGCCTCCAGTCCTACCCGGGGTACAGTGCACAGAGCTGCGGTGCCTCCAGTCCTACCCGGGCTACAGTGCACAGAGCTGCGGTGCCTCCAGTCCTACCCGGGGTACAGTGCACAGAGCTGCGGTGCGTCCAGTCCTACCCGGGCTACAGTGCACAGAGCTGCGGTGCCTCCAGTCCTACCCGGGGTACAGTGCACAGAGCTGCGGTGCCTCCAGTCCTACCCGGGCTACAGTGCACAGAGCTGCGGTGCCTCCAGTCCTACCCGGGGTACAGTGCACAGAGCTGCGGTGCCTCCAGTCCTACCCGGGGCTACAGTGCACAGAGCTGCGGTGCCTCCAGTCCTACCCGGGCTACAGTGCACAGAGCTGCGGTGCCTCCAGTCCTACCCGGGCTACAGTGCACAGAGCTGCGGTGCCTCCAGTCCTACCCGGGGTACAGTGCACAGAGCTGCGGTGCCTCCAGTCCTACCCGGGGTACAGTGCACAGAGCTGCGGTGCCTCCAGTCCTACCCGGGCTACAGTGCACAGAGCTGCGGTGCCTCCAGTCCTACCCGGGGTACAGTGCACAGAGCTGCGGTGCCTCCAGTCCTACCCGGGGCTACAGTGCACAGAGCTGCGGTGCCTCCAGTCCTACCCGGGGTACAGTGCACAGAGCTGCGGTGCCTCCAGTCCTACCCGGGCTACAGTGCACAGAGCTGCGGTGCCTCCAGTCCTACCCGGGGCTACAGTGCACAGAGCTGCGGTGCCTCCAGTCCTACCCGGGCTACAGTGCACAGAGCTGCGGTGCCTCCAGTCCTACCCGGGCTACAGTGCACAGAGCTGCGGTGCCTCCAGTCCTACCCGGGCTACAGTGCACAGAGCTGCGGTGCCTCCAGTCCTACCCGGGCTACAGTGCACAGAGCTGCGGTGCCTCCAGTCCTACCCGGGCTACAGTGCACAGAGCTGCAGTCAGACAGCTGCGGTGCCTCCAGTCCTACCCGGGGTACAGTGCACAGAGCTGCGGTGCGTCCAGTCCTACCCGGGGTACAGTGCACAGAGCTGCGGTGCGTCCAGTCCTACCCGGGGTACAGTGCACAGAGCTGCGGTGCCTCCAGTCCTACCCGGGGTACAGTGCACAGAGCTGCGGTGCCTCCAGTCCTACCCGGGGTGCACAGAGCTGCGGTGCCTCCAGTCAGGGGTACAGTGCACAGAGCTGCGGTGCCTCCAGTCCTACCCGGGGCTACAGTGCACAGAGCTGCGGTGCCTCCAGTCCTACCCGGGGTACAGTGCACAGAGCTGCGGTGCCTCCAGTCCTACCCGGGGTACAGTGCACAGAGCTGCGGTGCCTCCAGTCCTACCCGGGCAGTCAGAGCTGCTGCGGTGCCTCCAGTCCTACCCGGGGTACAGTGCACAGAGCTGCGGTGCCTCCAGTCCTACCCGGGGTACTCAGAGCTGCACCTAGGGGTAGTGCTGCGGTGCCTCCAGTCCTACCCGGGGTACTACAGTGCACAGTGCGGTGCGTCCTCCACAGGGGTACAGTGCACAGAGCTGCGGTGCCTCCAGTCCTACCCGGGGTACAGTGCACAGAGCTGCGGTGCCTCCAGTCCTACCCGGGCTACAGTGCACAGAGCTGCGGTGCCTCCAGTACCTACCCGGGGTACAGTGCACAGAGCTGCGGTGCCTCCAGTCCTACCCCGGGGCTACAGTGCACAGAGCTGCGGTGCCTCCAGTCCTACCCGGGGCTACAGTGCACAGAGCTGCGGTGCCTCCAGTCCTACCCGGGCTACAGTGCACAGAGCTGCGGTGCCTCCAGTCCTACCCGGGGCTACAGTGCACAGAGCTGCGGTGCCTCCAGTCCTACCCGGGGTACAGTGCACAGAGCTGCGGTGCCTCCAGTCCTACCCGGGCTACAGTGCACAGAGCTGCGGTGCCTCCAGTCCTACCCGGGCTACAGTGCACAGAGCTGCGGTGCCTCCAGTCCTACCCGGGGTACAGTGCACAGAGCTGCGGTGCCTCCAGTCCTACCCGGGGTACAGTGCACAGAGCTGCGGTGCCTCCAGTCCTACCCGGGGTACAGTGCACAGAGCTGCGGTGCCTCCAGTCCTACCCGGGGTACAGTGCACAGAGCTGCGGTGCCTCCAGTCCTAACCCGGGCTACAGTGCACAGAGCTGCGGTGCGTCCAGTCCTACCCGGGCTACAGTGCACAGAGCTGCGGTGCGTCCAGTCCTACCCGGGGTACAGTGCACAGAGCTGCGGTGCGTCCAGTCCTACCCGGGGTACAGTGCACAGAGCTGCGGTGCCTCCAGTCCTACCCGGGCTACAGTGCACAGAGCTGCGGTGCGTCCAGTCCTACCCGGGCTACAGTGCACAGAGCTGCGGTGCGTCCAGTCCTACCCGGGGTACAGTGCACAGAGCTGCGGTGCCTCCAGTCCTACCCGGGGTACAGTGCACAGAGCTGCGGTGCCTCCAGTCCTACCCGGGGTACAGTGCACAGAGCTGCGGTGCGTCCAGTCCTACCCGGGCTACAGTGCACAGAGCTGCGGTGCGTCCAGTCCTACCCGGGGTACAGTGCACAGAGCTGCGGTGCCTCCAGTCCTACCCCGGGGTACAGTGCACAGAGCTGCGGTGCCTCCAGTCCTACCCGGGGTACAGTGCACAGAGCTGCGGTGCCTCCAGTCCTACCCGGGGTACAGTGCACAGAGCTGCGGTGCGTCCAGTCCTACCCGGGGTACAGTGCACAGAGCTGCGGTGCGTCCAGTCCTACCCGGGGTACAGTGCACAGAGCTGCGGTGCCTCCAGTCCTACCCGGGCTACAGTGCACAGAGCTGCGGTGCCTCCAGTCCTACCCGGGCTACAGTGCACAGAGCTGCGGTGCCTCCAGTCCTACCCGGGGTACAGTGCACAGAGCTGCGGTGCGTCCAGTCCTACCCGGGGTACAGTGCACAGAGCTGCGGTGCGTCCAGTCCTACCCGGGGTACAGTGCACAGAGCTGCGGTGCGTCCAGTCCTACCCGGGGTACAGTGCACAGAGCTGCGGTGCCTCCAGTCCTACCCGGGCTACAGTGCACAGAGCTGCGGTGCCTCCAGTCCTACCCGGGGTACAGTGCACAGAGCTGCGGTGCCTCCAGTCCTACCCGGGGTACAGTGCACAGAGCTGCGGTGCCTCCAGTCCTACCCGGGCTACAGTGCACAGAGCTGCGGTGCCTCCAGTCCTACCCGGGGTACAGTGCACAGAGCTGCGGTGCGTCCAGTCCTACCCGGGCTACAGTGCACAGAGCTGCGGTGCCTCCAGTCCTACCCGGGGTACAGTGCACAGAGCTGCGGTGCCTCCAGTCCTACCCGGGCTACAGTGCACAGAGCTGCGGTGCCTCCAGTCCTACCCGGGGTACAGTGCACAGAGCTGCGGTGCCTCCAGTCCTACCCGGGGCTACAGTGCACAGAGCTGCGGTGCCTCCAGTCCTACCCGGGCTACAGTGCACAGAGCTGCGGTGCCTCCAGTCCTACCCGGGCTACAGTGCACAGAGCTGCGGTGCCTCCAGTCCTACCCGGGGTACAGTGCACAGAGCTGCGGTGCCTCCAGTCCTACCCGGGGTACAGTGCACAGAGCTGCGGTGCCTCCAGTCCTACCCGGGCTACAGTGCACAGAGCTGCGGTGCCTCCAGTCCTACCCGGGGTACAGTGCACAGAGCTGCGGTGCCTCCAGTCCTACCCGGGGCTACAGTGCACAGAGCTGCGGTGCCTCCAGTCCTACCCGGGGTACAGTGCACAGAGCTGCGGTGCCTCCAGTCCTACCCGGGCTACAGTGCACAGAGCTGCGGTGCCTCCAGTCCTACCCGGGGCTACAGTGCACAGAGCTGCGGTGCCTCCAGTCCTACCCGGGCTACAGTGCACAGAGCTGCGGTGCCTCCAGTCCTACCCGGGCTACAGTGCACAGAGCTGCGGTGCCTCCAGTCCTACCCGGGCTACAGTGCACAGAGCTGCGGTGCCTCCAGTCCTACCCGGGCTACAGTGCACAGAGCTGCGGTGCCTCCAGTCCTACCCGGGCTACAGTGCACAGAGCTGCGGTGCCTCCAGTCCTACCCGGGGTACAGTGCACAGAGCTGCGGTGCCTCCAGTCCTACCCGGGGTACAGTGCACAGAGCTGCGGTGCCTCCAGTCCTACCCGGGGTACAGTGCACAGAGCTGCGGTGCCTCCAGTCCTACCCGGGGTACAGTGCACAGAGCTGCGGTGCCTCCAGTCCTACCCGGGGTACAGTGCGGTGCCTCCACAGAGCTGCGGTGCCTCCAGTCCTACCCGGGGTACAGTGCACAGAGCTGCGGTGCCTCCAGTCCTACCCGGGGTACAGTGCACAGAGCTGCGGTGCCTCCAGTCCTACCCGGGGTACAGTGCACAGAGCTGCGGTGCCTCCAGTCCTACCCGGGCTACAGTGCACAGAGCTGCGGTGCCTCCAGTCCTACCCGGGGTACAGTGCACAGAGCTGCGGTGCCTCCAGTCCTACCCGGGGTACAGTGCACAGAGCTGCGGTGCCTCCAGTCCTACCCGGGGTACAGTGCACAGAGCTGCGGTGCCTCCAGTCCTACCCGGGGTACAGTGCACAGAGCTGCGGTGCCTCCAGTCCTACCCGGGGCTACAGTGCACAGAGCTGCGGTGCCTCCAGTCCTACCCGGGGTACAGTGCACAGAGCTGCGGTGCCTCCAGTCCTACCCGGGCTACAGTGCACAGAGCTGCGGTGCCTCCAGTCCTACCCGGGCTACAGTGCACAGAGCTGCGGTGCCTCCAGTCCTACCCGGGCTACAGTGCACAGAGCTGCGGTGCCTCCAGTCCTACCCGGGCTACAGTGCACAGAGCTGCGGTGCCTCCAGTCCTACCCGGGGCTACAGTGCACAGAGCTGCGGTGCCTCCAGTCCTACCCGGGGTACAGTGCACAGAGCTGCGGTGCCTCCAGTCCTACCCAGGCTACAGTGCACAGAGCTGCGGTGCCTCCAGTCCTACCCGGGGCTACAGTGCACAGAGCTGCGGTGCCTCCAGTCCTACCCGGGGTACAGTGCACAGAGCTGCGGTGCCTCCAGTCCTACCCGGGGTACAGTGCACAGAGCTGCGGTGCCTCCAGTCCTACCCGGGGTACAGTGCACAGAGCTGCGGTGCCTCCAGTCCTACCCGGGCTACAGTGCACAGAGCTGCGGTGCCTCCAGTCCTACCCGGGCTACAGTGCACAGAGCTGCGGTGCCTCCAGTCCTACCCGGGGCTACAGTGCACAGAGCTGCGGTGCCTCCAGTCCTACCCGGGGTACAGTGCACAGAGCTGCGGTGCCTCCAGTCCTACCCGGGCTACAGTGCACAGAGCTGCGGTGCCTCCAGTCCTACCCGGGGTACAGTGCACAGAGCTGCGGTGCCTCCAGTCCTACCCGGGCTACAGTGCACAGAGCTGCGGTGCCTCCAGTCCTACCCGGGGCTACAGTGCACAGAGCTGCGGTGCCTCCAGTCCTACCCGGGGTACAGTGCACAGAGCTGCGGTGCCTCCAGTCCTACCCGGGCTACAGTGCACAGAGCTCGAGTGGGAGCTGGCCAGCCGAGTCGGGTCTCAGCCTCTCAGAGAGCACAGCGAGGCAGCTCTACCAGCTACGCTTTGGGGTCGGTTAGTGATAACAGGAAAAGGCAGGCAGCCTCCTTAGGGTTTCTTTCCCATCCTGGGGAAGACTGGCACTGCTGTGGACCCCAGCACCACCTCGTTCTTGCTACTAGTTTGGTAAAAGCACCCCTCAGAGTGTCGTGGACTGAACTGTGCCCTTCTCTCCACTCCTAACGTGTACCTAACAGCCAGTGACTGCACTGGGACACAGCCCCTTTAGGGAAACAATAAGGTTACATGAGGTCACGTGGGGGAGCACAGATGGAAAACCACTGGGGTCCACTGAGAGGCAGACGAGACCCCAGGACTTGCCGCAGGGTGAAGGACGATCGCGACAGGAGAAGCTGGCCGCCTGCGAGCCAGGAAGGGGGCCTCCCGAGAACCAGCCCTGCCGCTGGCTTCACAGTCCTGGTAAGAAAATAACTCTGCTGTCGAACTGCCTGGTCGGTGGTACTGTCCCAGCAGCCACGCAGACTAACAACGCTGAACTCACAGGCGCGTCCCCAGTCCAGGGACAGGGGCCCTGCCTCACCCTCTCCCGGCCCCCAGGGTGACGAGCAGCTGGCTAACCTCACCCGTAGGAGACAAGGAAGAGGCCGGCAGCGCGGTGGGTGGTCAGACCCCGCCAAGGAGACATATCTGAGACCCACAAACGTGCTGCTTAAAAGACAGAACACGTGAGCGCTGTTCAAAGCAGACCCGGTCCTAGGAAGCGCTCTGCGTCCTCCGGAAACGCCGGCCTACCTCCCCCAGCCCCGGCACGCGCAGGGCAGTGGGCGCCGGCGTTTACAGAGCCAGGTGGCGCTGGGACAGGGACCGGCGCTAGCCCGGAGGGCGTCTCAGACACCCCGGAGGGAGCAGCGCGGCAGGGCAGGGCCACGGGGAACGCTGACACGAAAGGCGGCGGGGCATCTAGGGCGGCCGTCTCCCGCAGCTCGAAGGCGGTCGGCGGCTCCAGGCACCAACACGACCCTGCGGAAGCTCCGAGAGGAAGTGGGCGCGACCGCGGGGGGACCGCGGCGTCAGGCGAGCGGACCCACCGCGCTCAGGGCGGCGCCGCGCCCGGGCGGGCGGGCCAGACGCAGCGTGGCGCCCGCGGCGGGGACGGCCTCTC
This sequence comes from Tupaia tana, assembly GCA_026018925.1. Lineage (NCBI taxonomy): Eukaryota > Metazoa > Chordata > Mammalia > Scandentia > Tupaiidae > Tupaia > Tupaia tana. The sequence goes on from JAKSZU010000028.1 coordinate 896,744, forward strand.
GCCAGCACGCAGCGCCGCGGGGACCTGCGGGACCTGCGGGACCTGCGCGCCCTCCCGGCCGGAGCCGGCCCGCCGAGGCACTCACCCCACCGCCACGCGGCGCCAGCGCCGGGCGGGCCGCACGATGAGCGCGTCCCAGGCGGCCGCCAGCCGGCCCTCGGGGGAGCCGGAGCCCGGGGGCGCGGGCGCGGGCCCCGGCCGCAGCGAGCTCCAGAGCGAGCGCAGCGCCGAGCCGGGCAGCTCGGGCTCCAGCAGGAAGACGCAGCCCACGGCCAGCGCCAGGAAGCCCGCGCACGCCGAGCCGCGCCACAGCGCCATGGCCCGCGCTTCTTCCGGGCTCGGCGCGCGGTGTCCACACGCGTCGCGTCACGCCGGCGCGCCGCGGAGCCGGGGGCGGGGCGACAGCCAGGCACGTGGGCGGCCCGGGGGCGGGGCGGCAGTCGGTCACGCGGGAGGCCGGGGGCGGGGCGGCAGTCGGTCACGTGGGCCGCCGGGGGCGGGGCGGCAGTTGGTCACGTGGGCCGCCGGGGGCCCGGGGCGGGCCGAGACCTGCGCGGTACGGTCTTGCTGCGGCGGCCGGCGTGGTGCCCTGGCGGCTTGGTGCTGGGGGCGGTCCGCGCTGCCCTGCGCGCGGCTCTTCTTTATTCTCGACTTTCTCTCCGCTTGCCGGAGAGAGACACGGAAAGAGACACTTGGTTTTTTACGCGTCCATCCCCCGGCATTGCTGAGTCCTCAAACTAACAACGAACCAAACAGATGGCAGATCAAAGTAACCGGACATGACAGCCGGAGACAAGGACAAAATAGCCCAGAGACTGCAAGACTAGCAGGCACCCGGTCCCAGGATGGCCCAATCGCCCACCCAGGATGAAGGCCCACAGTCCCTCCCTCCCCTTCACGTCCCCGGCCCTCTTCTATTTGCTCACTCTCGAGTCTGCGACACTGTGACATGGGCCACCCTGACACCATCACGTCCCAGAGCTCGGTGATGGCCGGAATGGTTTGCCCTCTCCCTAAAACCAGACAGATTCTGAAGAAGCAGGCAAACCTCACATTAAGATTCTGACCCCTGGGGACCATCAGGTGGCGTGGTGGTTAAGGTGCTGGATACTCCCACATGGCCAACTGTGGTTCGAGTCCCAGACCTGGTGGCTTGCTTTCTCACTTTCCCTCTCTTTCTCTGTGTGTCTCTCTCCGGTCAAGTTAAAATAAATGAATAAATAATTCTTTTTTTAAAAAGGGAGAGAAAAGATTCAGGCCCCTGGGGTCTCCATTGGGATGCACCACAGTCCCCTTCTGATCCGTCCTCTCCCTGTGCCGGTCCTTCGTCGTTTTCTCAGTGACACTGAACTGGGCCAGTGGCTCGGTGGTGAGCCCAGCATTGTGTTCCTTGGGTTAGTGGCCAAGACCCTCAGGACGGACTGAGGAGAGGCCACCGAGATTGCGGTGAGGGTGACCAGAGCCCACAGTCCACCCCCTCCGCGGCACGCCCCCCAGCAAGCTCAGAAAGCACACAGCTGTGCACAGTCTTGTGTACCACATGGGGTGCCTGGAGGTGGCCCCTGGGAAACCAGGGTTTTGCTTCTTCCTCACTGGTGATAACACCGCACTCCCTGGCATGGCGGGTCTGAGAGTGAGCCTAGGCTGGGAGCCAGTGAGGCTGGGCTTGGTGCTGGCTCGTTCTCAGCAGCCGCCATGCTGGGCCTGGTCTCATTCCCTGGCCTGTTACCATGTTTCCAGTTCTGCTGGCTCCTGACCTTGGCTCTGCGTCCACTTTTCCACTCTGCCTCTGGCCTTTGGACTTGGCGGCAAGCCTTCATCTCCCTGGCTTTGATCTCGGGCATCAGTTACCTCCCCATCCCCACCTGGCCGGCACTTCCCATCCGGGCCTCGAACTCCCCCTGCTCAGTCACCCAGCCCACCTGACCCTGCCCTCTCCTTCAAAGGAGGTGTGCTCACAGGAAGAGACCTGGGTTACCTCAGAAAGAGGAGGAGCCAGTGGGGCCTGCATGACGCCCTGAGAGGTGCTGTCCCCCTCTCTGCTGGGCAAACAAGCGGATCAGTTCCTAAAGAAAGTCCCATGGCCCTCGGCTGTCAGCTTTCTCTGCCCTCCAGAGGTGACAGAACCAGCACTTAACTCCAAGGCAGAGAACCCATTAACTGGCCAGAGGGCACCCCTCTCTACTGAGAAGGGAACCGTGGATCTGAGGGCTTCCTTCTGAAAGCAGGCCTGCGGTTCCGACCAGGCCAGTTAAATTGCTTGCAGGTGATGTTCAGAGGGAGGCGGAGGACGCTGACCTTGGGCGAGCTACAGCCCCGGCACCAGGAGCGCTGCACGCCAGAGTGAAGCGCGGAGAGAGCTGCGGCGCCCTCGCTCCCGGGGCTGCTGGACGGCCAGTTCTCTTTCTGGGCTTATCAGCCCCTGGGTTTGGTCGCAGAGAGAAAACAGCAGCTTCAACAGAAGAGGCTCGTCGCTCAGGCCAAGTCCAAAGGAGTGGGGGCTGCAGCAGCGAGGGCTGCCCAAGCTGGTGGTGCCAGTGGTGAGGTGGTGCCGCCGGAGGCTGCTCTGGGGCTCCTGCTGGGCACTCCTGTGCGGGTGGCAGAGGCCAGACAAGCTGAGAGCCAGTGCCAGTTCCAACTGAGCATGGGAGTCTGGTGCTGCAGGAGGCAAGGGACAGAATATGGGGGCCGGCTTCTGGTCACACACACAGTTGCCACAGCCTTAGTTCCTTCTTGCTCCTGGTCGGGAGCACGGGCAGGCGGGCAGCTCTCTGCTGAACGGCGTCCTTAACGAAAAACTGTCACTGCACAATCTGATCGTCTCTCGGTTCAGAGAGGCTGAAGTGCTTTGGTAACCAATTGTTTTTCTACAAGTTAGATTTCTGGGGGCAACTGTTCAAACCAGCCCTCAGCGGGCAGCAATGGCTCACGGCAGGGGCTGAACAAGGAGGCGGGGGCTGGCGGGCTTCCTCCCCGATGCAAATTGCTTCCAGACATGGCTTTTTCTCTTAGGGCCTTGAAATGACAGAAAAAAGCAATTCAGTTCCAGAAAAATCCAGAGGCAAATGGAGGCTCCAGGTGTCCCTCCCAAGACCCTGACTTGGCAGGCCAGAGAGCAGCTCTCATATGTATACAAGGAGTGGTCAGAGCCCTGTCAGTTCCCAAAGTAGCCGAGGGCTTTGGCTTTAACACAAATACCAGTCAACACCACCCAAGTGGGCTGAAAGGTTTTGGGGGACAACTTTGTTCCCACATTGGAGCAGAAACTAAAGTGGGACCAAATGGTCCTTGTGAAAGCTGGGGTAACCCAGTTCCCCACAGCTCCAGGCTCCTGGCATTCCGTCCAAGCTGCTCTGAAGGCCACACTGTGTCCCGGCTTGTGCTGCTGCCAGGGACACGGCCTGCAACAAAGGCCAGAGTGCAGACGGCTTTGGTTACCAAAGACTCCGAGGAGACAGGAGACAGGACTGCGAAGACAAAGCGCCGTGCCGGCAGCCACAGTCCTGGGCGCCGGGACTCCCTCCTCCCTGCACTGCCAACTGGAAGGTGGACCACGGACGGGGAGAGCCAGGGGGCTGAAGGACAGGAGCTAGGTGACAAGAACTGCAGCAGAGCGGTACTGAGAGGTGCACGACAGTTCCCCGATAGGTCTAAGACCTCCTGGGCCAGCCCTGTAGCCTAGTGGTTAAGAGAGCTGGATGCCACATGGCTGACCATGGTTTGAATCCTGGCCCAGCAGCTTGAAAAACGCACTGGACCCATCTACACGTGTGCCCCAAACCCTGATAGAATGAGAGACACAGAATGTACTGCAGCGTGACTGAGCCAGTACCCGCCCCCCACAGTGCTCTGGAAGTCCCGGGCTTCCAGGAACACCTCCCAGTCGGCCTGCTGTGGCCCTCACCCTCACCCTCACCGGCCTCCTGCTTGGGCTGCAAAGCCCTGTAGGCGACATAAACCAGGTCCTAGACCAGGAGGATACGCTGTAGCGATCTGGAGGAATGGACAGCTAGCTTCCCTACTACATTTTCTTGCAATTCCAGAACACTTAACAGTTGTAGAACCGTTTAGTCAAAGGGCAGCTTCCCACGCTAAAATAAAGGAAAAAGAAAACAGATCACAGCGCTGGGCCAGGGGCAGCTGGCATCTCAGTGGTCCGCCCTTGGGGTCAGAGCCCTGAGGACCAGTGGCGGGCCTGCATGTGCCCTGTGGCTATTTCTCACTCACCTCCCAGAAACGGCAGGCCACTGGCCACCCTCTACCCGATTCCCATCTATGCTTTATTATCTTAATGAATGAATACTTCTAATAGTTTATTTCTCAGTCTTTCTTTAAAGGGGTATTATAATTCATGACAGTTTATTGCAAACAGATTTCTTTAAACAAGTCAGCCTTGGGACCAGCAGATGGCATAATGGCTATGTTGCTGGACTCCCATGTAGTTGACCACGGTTCGAGTCCTGGACCTGGTGGCTAAACTCATGCCGGGCACATGAGGGTGTGTGTCCAAGATCCTGAGAGGAGAGTAGAGGAGAAAGGATTATGGTGTGGCCATCCCCCAGGGGGTGATTTCTTGCTTTCTGTCTCTCTTTTTGGTGAGCGCATGTGCATTATAGCAAAAACAAAACAAAACAGAACAAAACAAAAAAGTCAGCCTCAATGTTGAAACTATAAGACACTTTGTCTTAGGTTTGGGCATTATTGATTGTTTACAACAATAGAGGGTAATTTTGTTAATGAAAACACTGGGAAAATAGTCTAACAAAATATTAGTCATGAGGCATTTTTGCATAGAAAAACAGAAAAAAAGTGTCAAGACTTTTCCAATGACCCAATAGATTTTGTTTTCATGTAAAAAATCGACATATCTTTAGTTAAAGTTATATTAAAAATTTAATTTCCCAGAAGATAGATGATTAAAAAGTCATGATGAAAGACAGGTGGCTTTTCTTGAGAAATGAAATTAAAAGCAGACTACACTTTTCAACAAATTCTACTTTGCCAAGTTTCAGAAGGCAGGAAAAAAACAAAACAAAACAAAAAAAAACAAACAAGAAGCCCAACATGTAGTTTTCAGTGTCTTCTTGTCTGGGAGAGCCCAGGGGACACACTCTTTCCTGAGAGTTGGCTTTGTCCAAACCTACCAGCACAATGACCTCACGTCCTCGACGCACAGCCAAGAGCCTAGAGCTGCGACCTCTTCAAGAGAGCTGCAGCTTCAGTGCCCGCCCGTGCCCCAGTCCGTGCACAGAACACAGCAGAGAGCAGCCACGCACGCACTGCATGCTTGCCAGCTCTCTGCAACGAAAACCTGGCACATGGGGCCAGGAGATGGCAGGGGCTGAGATGCTGGCCCCCACACGGCCCACTGTGCGGTTCCCTAAAGCCAGTGTCTGAGAAACACATAGGGCATGTGCCCAAAATCCCAGGAGGAGAACGAAGGCGAAGGGAGTGCAGTGGCCGCCCCCTAAGGTGCTCTCCCTCTTTCACTGTCTCCATCCCGGACGACCACAAGTGCCCTTTAGCAACAGTAACCAAGCCCAAACAGACCTGGGACGTCACCCCGTCGCCCTTGCCGACCACGGTTGGGTAGGACTGAGTGGTGGCTTTCTGTCTAGAGCTCCTGGTCTGTGTCAAGACCTGTGACCCACAGTTGGATCACGTTGCAAAATCTATCCTGGTCACCCGTTTGAAACGCTTACTGTCCCTGTCACGCTCTTCAGAAGGACCAGCTGCTGACGACTGTGACTCCTGTGACTGCCCCGGGCCTGGGGGGAAGGGGCTGCCCGAGAAATCCCCTTCTCCACTTCCTCCATCCAACCCTTTCGGCCTTTCCGTCCTTCCTGGGGTGCATACGTAAGTGAACACAAAGGTTTTTCTGCTTAAAAATAACTAACTAAAGTAACAGAACCAGCAGGGGGTGTGGTGGGTTAGGGCGCTGGACTCCCACACTGCCAATTGCGGTCAGGTCCCAGACCCAGACGTGGTGGCTTGCTTTCTCACTTTCCCTCCCTCTCTTGCTCTCAATCTGTCCCTCTCTGACCAAATTAAAAATAAATAAATAAGTAAATAAAGTTAAATAAAATAATTCTAAAAAAAAAAAAAAAAAAGAAATCACACACACACACCCAGGGTGGAAGGCCATGCCACAATCCCTTCTCCATTCTTCTCTTGGGATTTTGAGCACGCACGCACATGTGCCCAGTATAAGTTGAAGTCACTGGGTCCAGGACTGGACTGAAGGTAGACTACACAATGTAACCCCAAAACCATCTGCTGATCCCCACATACACTGATTTTTACAAAACTAGAAAACAGAAAAGCACAGACACCTTTAAAAGCAGAGTCCCATTAATCACTTTTTGATGTATATATGCAGACAAAAAAAAATGTGTGCACACAGACGCCTATTCTTCTCACCTGTTCTGTATCCAGCCTGCAATTAGCTTAACAACGGAAGGGACATTTTGAAATCCATGCACCCTATTGACCTAAGGTGGGGTGGCTAAGACGCCATTTGTTTAATTTGTTTAACTGCAGGTAGGGTAGAGTGTTAGAGTGTTCTCAGGACACAAGGAGGGTGAATGCTCTTTGTTCTTCTGTTTGTTTCAGTAGGGAGTCACGCCAGCACAGCAGGACATAAGAGCTGCTGTCCATTTGGGGCCGGCCTCCCTTTGGACCAGAATGGCACCGCCTCCCACAGCGGGTTTGTCCTCACCGCCCTGGGAGGGGTCTCCAGGGGACGCTCCCACACAGAGAAAAATGGGAGAGGGTGCGGGCTGCACCCAAATCACCTGTCTGTGGCCACCCCTGGATCCCAGAGACTCTCTCCTGTGCGTGGACACATGGGGTTACGTTTGCACGCCTCAGTTTCCCCTCTGCAGAGTAGGACGAGACCCCAAGTGAGGGAGGCGCGTGAACCCCGCGCTCTCAGAACAGCACAGCCTGGCCCAGACTGCAGAGCGACCTGGGCTGGAGCCCACGGAGCACCCGGACGTCTGGCCGCATCCCAGTGGGCGCCGCACCCTTGTGCCCGCACTCCTGGGACAGCGGGTTCGGGCGCCGGGTCCGGAGCCTGCAGGGGGCGCCGCGAGCCCACCCTGGAGCATTCCTGGCGCGGCGCGGGGCCTCGCGGGCCACCTAGGAGGATGCGGAGCTGCGCAGCCAGGGTGCGGGCCAGCCCAGGGGCTCGGTCCTCGCATCCCGGTGGGAGTTACTTCTCCACATAACCCAGACGCCATCGGCCTGGCGGAACCGGGCTCGGAGGCCTGCCTTGCCCTCCCGGACTGGGCCCTCGTTCCGCAGCCGCGCGGCACCCTGGGCGCTGTCTTCGCTCCAGGGTTTGCAAACCTCTGCGCGCAGGCCACCGTCTCTGGGAAGCTCTCCTGGCGGTCCCACCCGGAGGATCTGGTTCCGCCCAGGCGGCGCGGCTGCACGTTGGTCCGACTTGAGGGTCGGGCTTGGCCATTACTACAGCTGCTGCGCTGGGCGCCGCTTTTGGCCCCAAGTCACCAGGGAGGGAACTGTCTCCTCCCCAGGTGGCACACCTGCAGGCAGGGTGGCTCCCCCAGCGTGTTAGCTCCTCCGATCCTGAGACCAGGGAGGGAAGCCAGGGCAGCCTTGGCTGCAAGGCAAGTCCTCGCGGGGAGGTGGGGGTGGGGGCACTGGATCTGTGGGCGTCTGCGCGAGTGGCAGGGGCTGCCGGTGCCCACGGAGCGTTTGTGCACGCGTGAGCCCGCGGTGCGCATGTGTGTGCGAGGGCATGTGCTACGTCGACGGTGTGGCTGTGCGCTAAGTATTCGAGTCTGAAGGCAAACGATGTCGATGCCCGTTACTCCACCACGTAAGTAAAGGGGCCAGGCTTGAGGGGCCAGGAGCCCCCTTGGCGGGCCAGGGAGGCCAGTACGGCTAGGCGCATCTGCCCGCTGGGCCCACCTGGTACAGGCTTCCTCACCTGCCAGTCCTTGTCTCCCCTTCACTCCGGGACCCTTTCTTTCTTCTCCTTCTTTTTGCTCTTAGGTTTTTCCCCACAGGCGAGTGTGCTCGCTAAGGAAGAGAGGGAAAGGGAGAAATCACCCTTCAGAGGCTGCCACGTCCCAGCCCCTTCCCCTCTTGAGATTGTGGGACCCGCACACATGCCTGGCATGATTTTCAAGTCGCCAGGTCTAGGACTTGAACCGCTGTTGCCCATGTGAGAGTCCAGCTCTGTAACCACTAAGCCATCTGCTGGCTCCAAGCAGACCTTTGTAACTGGGGTTAAAAACCTAGAAGATCAAGGGACCAGATGGCGGAATGTGCCCGAAAATTCATGATGTGTGCGTACCCAAGACCCCAGGAGGAGAATGGAGGAGAAGGGATTGCGGTGGCCATCTCCCCCAGGGATGATTTCTCGCTTTCTGTCTCTCTCTGTCTCCACGGAGCAAACATGCCCTGTAGTAAAAATCTCTCTCTCAAAAAAAAAAAAAAAAAAAAAACCTTGAAGATCTAAAAGATGGATATTTTTGTTGGTATATACATATTTGACCCATTTTTGTGACAAAAACAAAAAAACAAACAAACAAAAAAAACCTCTAAGCAATGCCAAAGGAAAACAGGAGATTTGGAAAAGTATTTATAATGCAAATGATAGACAAAGGTTCATAGCTGCCATATGCAAAGAGTTCTTAAAAATTGATAACAACTCAACAAAGAAACAAGCACAATGATGGGAAAGAGGCTATTTCAAAGAAGAAAAACACCCAGTTGTAAGGAAAGGTGCCCAAAGTCATTAGAATTCAGGGGTATGCAAATTAAAGTAATGGTGACGCTCGCTCGTTTACACCCTGCCGGCTGGCAAAATTGAAGAGGTCTCCTACACCTATTACATGGGAGAGGAAAAGTGGGTTTCGATCATTGCTGGTGGAGATGTAAATTATTATGCCTTTTTGGAAATCAATCTGGAACAAATCCATAAAAATTAAAAATACATATGCCCTCTGACCTAGCAATCCCACTCTGGGGGTCTATTCCAGAGCAATCCCGGCGTCACGTAAGGGGCCGCATAGGAGGCTGCTCATTGCCACATTGATCGTGGGCATGCGTTTGCAAGCACAGTGAACACCCGTGTACCCGCTCCGGAAACAAAGCAGACCCCTCTCAGCAGGGAGCGGGAATAAATGGAGCTACTCTCCCTAAGGACGCGCAGTTTAGAGGCCCAGGATAAGCTTCTGGCTTCTTGGCCCCCTGGAGGTCTCCACCTTGAGCACGGGAGACAGTCGCCCTGTCGGGAAGCCCCTTCTTCCTGGCCTTGGCTGGCAGCATTGTTTCCAGGGTCGGGATCAGAGGAGTGACCTGGGACTGAGGATCCTATGTAGTTGACTGTGGTTCGAGTCCCAGACCCAGTGGCTTAAACTTCATGCCAGGCATGTCTATGTGCATGCCCAGGATCCCAGGAGGAGAATGGAGGAGAAGGGGTTGCGGTATGGCCATCCATACTGGGAGGTGATCTCTCGCTGTCTGTCTCTGTCTCTCCAGTGAGAGCATGTGCCCTATACAAAAAATTTCTCTATAAAAATAAAAAAGGAAGGGGGTAGTCTAGAATAAAGGACAGGCCTTTCGGCTCTGCTTCCGTGGCACTTGCTGCTGGGACCTTGTGGGAGGCCCAGTTCAACTCCCGGTCCAGCCTACAGCTGGGCGGTGCAGTGGTGTGAGCTGTAGTGGGGAGGCTGAGGGAGGTGAGTTCAGTTCTTGCCTGGGCAACATGGTGAGACCATGTCTAAACAGCTGTGTGAAGTGGCACAGGCCTGAGGCCCCGCTGGGAAATGCAGGTAGGAGACAATTTGGCCATTCCCTGTCTTTAGAACAGCCAGCCAGCCAGCCAGAGGACAGCCCTTTGCCTAGAACACATTCGGGTTGAAGGGAACCCAGGGGTGACCCGTCTGCTGTTTCCTGCATCCGTACCTGAGGGACACATGGCATTAGTCCCTTCCCCCGAGTCATCGGCAAGACGTGTGGATTCGACCGGCCACGGGAGAGAGGGTGGCCCAGCATCCCGCGAGAAAACTGCAGTGAGCCCCTGGTCGGGGTCTTCCTTCAGCGGCCACTGGCCTCTCCCCGTCTCACTGTGCTGCCTCCCTGCGGGGAGGGCTGGCCACCAGAATGCCACTTTACTGCTCTAGAGCAAAACTGCAGGCTCAAGTGAAATCGCCGAAATCTGACACCCCGCGTCTGGCTGCCCCAGCGGCTGGGGTGCCCTTCCTGTGGACCTGGGGGATGCGACCGATGCGCTGTGGGAACACCTGTGCAGGTACAGGGAGCGGCCACTACCTTTTCCTTAGCCCCTGACTTTCCCGCGGGCTGGGGGCCTCTCCTCAGACCGGGGGTGGGGGACAGGACGCTCCCCAGTCCCCGCGGTTCCACACGTGTGGTTCAGCTTCCTCTCTGTGTCCTCCTCTCCCCAGCCCTGCAGCCTCTCTTTGCATAATTAAAAGATCCATTACGGTGTTTCCCAAACAAAAGAGCAGTTCTGTCTCTCCCAGGAATTCTATCATCCTCTTAGGACAGCCATCTCCAACTGTAGTCGTATTTTAAAGTCAAAACAGAGCTGGGGGATGCAGAGGCCTGGGGCAGCCTTTCCCGTGGTCATGCACACGTGAACAATCCCGCCCCGAGCTACTGAGCCACATCCCAGAATGCACTACCCCGCGTCCTCAACTCCTGTCCACGTCCGTGAGCAGACTGGTGCCTGCACCGGGGTGTGAGCTGCCTTCCCGGGGCTTGGGAGCCTCCCGGCCCGCACCCCCAGCCCCATTCCTCTTCTCGCACACCATCTGCAAGGCAGGCAGCCCAGGGGCTTTGTTCCTGTCCCCACCTTGTCCCCACCTTGTCCCCACAGGGTACAGAGCCCTGCTGTCCCCACCTTGTCCCCACAGGGTGCAGGCCCTGCTGTCCCCACCTTGTCCCCACAGGGTACAGAGCCCTGCTGTCCCCACCTTGTCCCCACAGGGTGCAGGCCCTGCTGTCTCCACCTTGTCCCCACAGGGTGCAGGCCCTGCTGTCCCCACCTTGTCCCCACAGGGTGCAGGCCCTGCTGTCTCCACCTTGTCCCCACAGGGTACAGAGCCCTGCTGTCCCCACCTTGTCCCCACAGGGTGCAGGCCCTGCTGTCCCCACCTTGTCCCCACAGGGTGCAGGCCCTGCTGTCTCCACCTTGTCCCCACAGGGTGCAGGCCCTGCTGTCCCCACCTTGTCCCCACAGGGTACAGAGCCCTGCTGTCCCCACCTTGTCCCCACAGGGTGCAGGCCCTGCTGTCACCACCTTGTCCCCACAGGGTACAGAGCCCTGCTGTCCCCACCTTGTCCCCACAGGTTGCAGGCCCCTTCTCCCCCAGGAAGCTCCTTAGGTTGCGTGAGCCTGAGAGGCTGCAGGTGGGGACATCATTGTTGTCTCTGAGAAGAGGGTGTCTCTTCCAGAGGTGTCAGCCAGAGGCAGGCTGTTCACCCCAACCTTCCCGTGAGCGCGGACGCCGAAGGGCAGGGTGCCAGCCTTTCAGAACGAAGTCACTCAAAGCCAGCTTGAAAGAACATGAGGCTGGGGTGTGAGTGGAGTCCCTGGGGGTCCTAGTCTGGATTTTCTTTTATAAAAATGTGCCAGAGGGGTCTATGTGCTTGCTGGAGAGAGACAGGCAGCCAGACACAGAAAAAGGGAGAGTGAGAAAGCACCCTCCCCGCAATGGCATGGTCACACCACAAGCCTTTCTCGCCGTCTCTACCTCCTGTCGGGATCTTGGGCACACAGACGCATCAAGCCGCCGGGTCCAGGACTCAAACTGCACAGTCAGCTACGTGGGGTCCAGTACCTTAACCCCTGGGCTACCGCTTGTCCGGCTTGGTCTATTTTCTGTGGTTGTAACAGAACACCACGGACGCTGTATTTATAAAGGACATAATGTCGTTTTTTTATGGTCTGGGGGCTGGGAAGCCCAAGGACAAGGCATGCAACAGGGGTGTGTCATGCCTGGCAGAGGGTGTCACAGGACGAGGAGCAAGGGGCCATGGGCAGAGGGGGCAGTCTTTTTTTTTTTTTTTCCTTCCAGTTTTGCCATAGGGCACATGCACGCACCAGGGAGGGAGGGGGAGAGAGAGAGAGGGAGCGAGGGAGGGAGGGAGGCTGACCCCACGGGGCTCGGACAGTGGGCGAGGCGTGCAGACTGTAACCCTGTTGGCGGAATCATTTATTTCTGGTGTCAGGGAGGCTCCAGGCGGCCTTGCGCGCTGTCTGCTCTGAGCACGTCAGGCCCTCTGTGCCCACCCCTGCTGTAAAGCTGCTGGAGAGCAAGCCTGCAGGGGGGACCCCCAGGGGATGCAGGGTGTGGGGTGGGGGCTGGGTCAGGCTGGCTTTGGTCCCTTCCCTCTCAGCAGAGGCAGATGCTGGAGCTGCCCGGCTCCCCCGGAAGCAGCCTTGTGGCTCGGATGCCCTGTTGGTGTTCCGTGGCCTGCAGGGTGGAGGTGTGGCTACCGTGTACCCACAGGCTGTGGTACCACATGACACTTCTCCTGAGCCCACCCTGTCCTAGGGCCACTGAGCCTGGCTGAGGAGTCCCCCAAAGTGCCCTAGATCCCTGTCAACCCTCATCCCACAGAGGTGCAGCCCACCCAGGTAGGGGTGCAGCGAAAGGTCAGCCCAGGGAGGGGCAGGGTGGGCAAAGTGGGTGTGTCTGCACCTGTCAGTGATCATGAGATCTCAGGGACCTCATGCAGCGAGTGACTGCTTGTGCATGTGCACATGCTGTGGTGCAGCGTGTGTGCTGCCCTGTCCTGTGTGAAGATGCGTGTGTCCACAGGCTCTGCACCGCAGTGTGTGTTTATGTGAGTGTTTCTCTGGGTGCAGCGTTGTGCGAGGCTGTGTGACTAAGTATGCATGTATGCCCACGTCTCTGCACGAGGCTGCGTAGGTCTGGTGTGTGCATTTCTGTGAGCATGCATACTCATGGCATAATGTAGGTCTTGTCTGCACATGTGCATGCTCATGGCGTGTGTGCCATGTCTGTGTGCGCGTGCTTATGGCGTGTGAGTGCTCGTGGTGTGTGTGGTGAGCGGGCTGCTTGAGGGTCTAGCCTGTGTGTGCGTGAAGACAGCAGTGAGTGTGCACTCTCCCCACTCCCCCCCCCCCCCATCCTTTCCCCCTCATCACCCAGCAGGAGGCAGTGTCTGGGGAGGGGACTCTGAGATGTGGTCTCAGAGCTGCTCTGGAGCCAGAGGGAGCATTTTCCAGGCTCCAGGAGCCTCTCCTGAGAGAAGAGCATCAATCTCCTTGTCAAAGGGGAGAATGGCTATTTGTCCCTGTCTAGAAGGACCAAGGGCAGGGCAGGGCCAGGTCTGAGTCTCCTGGGTCCAGCGGAGTAGGGACAGGAGTGGCCGACGGGCTCCTGGCTGGTAGACGGTGCACCCTGGGGTGGACACAGGCGGGCAGCCGGGAGCAGGTAGGAGGTTGCGGGAGGCAGGACGAGGAGGCTGGGCAAGGCGGTGTCAGGCTGCCTCACTCTGGCAGCAGCAGGAACAAGGGCTGGGGCAGAGGTAGGTTCAGGTCTCCAGAGTCCTTCCTTTTCTTTTCCTTTTTGGGTTTTTGCCTTAGGGTTTGTGCGCTTGTGAGGGGCAGGGAGAGAGACAGAGACAACGAGAGGGAAAGTGAGAAATCCCCACCCGGGGGGATGGCCACGCCACAACCATTCTCCTCCATTCTTCTCCCAGGATCTTGGGCACATGCGCCTGGCGTGAGTTTCAAGCCACCAGGTCTGGGACTCAAACTACGGTCGGCCATGTGGGCGGCCATGTGGGAGTCCAGTGACATAACCACGACACCATCTGCTGGCCCTATTTATTTATTTTTAGTTTGCTACAGGGTGTGTGCATTTGCCAGAGAGAGAGAAAGTGAGAAATCATCCCTCGAGGGCGATAGTCATGCTGTAATCCCTCCTCCTCCAGTCTCCTCTCAGGATTTTGGGCACACGCACATGTACCCAGCGTGATTTTCAAGCTGTAGGGTCTGGGACTTGAACCACGCAGTTGGCTATGTGGGATCCAGCTGTCTTAACCTCCGCGCCACCTGCTGGCCCTAGAGTCCTAACTTTGAACCCCAGTCTGCTCTACAATCTGATTCTTGGAAAGTCACTGGGCCGGCTGCTGGGGTCAGGGAGGAAACAGGCTGAGTGCTCCGGGTGGCAGCTCACCCGCCGGGCCATCTGGCGACCCCACTCCGTCTCCTGGTCCCTGGTCCCCTCACCTCAGCCCCCTTCTCTCAGCTGCTTGGAAAGGGGCTGCCTTCTCCCTGCTCTCTATTTCTTCTCCCTGGGATGTGGGAATTAAGGACTTTGAACTCCACGGAGGAGGTGCCAACTAATCCCGGGACGTTATTAGTGGAGACAATTCCTCTGAAAATGGAAATTGCTGTATCACACAATCCCCCAACTAACCAAGGGGTAGAATTAATGAGGAATTTGCTCAAGATTCACAGCTTCAAAATGGTATTCCAGGTGGCCAAAGGAAATTCGCATTTACACTTCAATCGGAAATTCCTTTGTAGGATGTAAGAGGAGGAGGGCTTAATTTTCTGAGATCGCGAAGGGCCATCCCTGTCCTGTGAAGAAAAGAGCCTGTGATAAAGCCAGCCCCTATCTGTGAACTCTCCAGCTAATTAGAAAAGCGAATCTCATTTCACGGATTTCAGCTCCTATTAATTTATTCTGAGCTTGTTGGTAATGAAGCTGTGTGTTTATTTCTTAAGAAGGAAATATCAGAGAGCGAAAAGATGAGCGCGAGGCTGCCCTGTTTACTCCTTTACCTTCGCTCTGTTAATTGAGGAAATAACATGTGATTTAATGTACATTACAGTGTCATCAAAAAGGCACTAACTTTAACTACTAAAAGAGATCCGAGCGGTTAGCCTGACATGGAGAGTTTACTGTTATTTTTAATCTTGACTTAAAAAAAATTGCCAGGGGGCACGTGTGCTAGCCAGAGAAAAAGAGAGACAGAGACAGAGAGAGAGAGAGCAAGTGAGAACACTCCAACAGGGTATGGTCCTGCTGCAACTCTCTCCCTCCGTGTATCTACCGTGTCAGGATTGGGCACACACGCCATGCAACCAGAGTGTTTCTCAAGGGGCAGAGCCAGGGCTTGAACCACAGTCAGCCATGTGGGACCCAGGTCCCTATGTACTGCATTTAACCACTGCACTCTGGGGCTAGCCCTGGTGACTCTATTTATTATCATTGTTTCATTTTATATTTTTTGAAATTGACCAGAGAGACACACAGACAGAAAAGCGATAAAGCAACTTGCCAGGTCTGGGACTTGAACTGTTTTCAGCTACGTGGGAGTCCAGCTGCCTTAGCCACCATGCCACCTGCCAACCCATGAGTAAACCTATATATTTTTTTAACAATTAGTTTATTTAAAATTAATTAATTAATTAGCTAGTTAATTAATTTGACCAGAGAGGGACAGAGTGAGAGACAGAGGGAAAGTGAGAAAGCAAGCCACTGGTTTGGGACTTGAACTGCAGTCAGCCATGTGGGAGTCCAGCGCCTTAACTGCCACGTCACCTGCCGGCCCTGCGAGTCTATTTTAACAGGACTGAAACACAGACTGACAAGTCGCTGAACTAGTGGGCATAGCTCCCCTTCAGTGTTGATCAATAAAAGGGAATTGTTTTCAGAGACCCGGCCCCAATCACGGACCTTTCTCCTTACCAACCCATGTTTCCCTGGGATGGAGGGCAGGTTTCCAACGGGACGAAAGTTCTAGCAGAGGCCAATGTTGAGGGAGTCTGAAACGAGGGTCAGTGCTGACTAGGGCGCTGGAATGGAATGTTTCGGCCTTGCTTTAGACTCCACTGCCTGCTTGGTCGACGTCTGGATTGTACCTGGGAAGGGACTTGCTCATCTCGGAGGTCAAAGCCTCTGTTTTGCTTCGGTTGGTGCCAGGTCTGCCCAGAGACCGTTCATACTAGCCTAGTCCAGAGCTTCACATTCGCTTAGACAAGTACTCAACCTACTAGTCTCGGCAGTGAGACTGAACGGCTGGCACTCCAGTTTGGTCCTGTGACTACTATGGAGGGTCTATGAAGCTGGGCTTAGGTCGGTCTCCAGGGCCTGAAGTGTACTGTCTGGGGCTAATGAGGTACGCGCCGTGGGAGAGGGAAGGCAGACATGCCACTTCTGTCTTAAAACTCTGAGCTCAAGTGTAAGCAAAAATTACATACAACAACTACTTAAGACTGCCATCATTGGTTCTACAATTGTCATCTATCTTTTTTGAACAATAGCATGCTGGACTATGAGAGGCGCACAGTAACTATGTGCTAGAGACCAGGGAAAGTGGAGCAGGTTAGTAAGAGGGGGGCGTGGAGATCCCGCTGGCCACCTCACACTCATTTCCCCTCTCTTCCTTCTTATTGCACACCAGCCCCTCATTGACACGGTTGCAAGCTCGCCTTGGAGAGGCTGCCAGCAATCTAGACCAGACCCTGCCAGGTAAGACTCTGACGTGGAGCTGAGCGGCGGCGGGGGTGGCTGTGTGAAGAGGGTCTGGCTCTCCAGATGTGGCAGATGGTATTTTCCCGAAGTGGCTGTAGTCCACCTGTTTCTCGGTGCTCTTCCAGAAAGAGCCCCTGCCCCTGTCAAGAGTCAGAGTCTGTGTCCCCTCTCCTGGAAGCTGAGGTGGGCCTTTGTGGCTGCGATGAAGAGACTGTGTGCCAGGGACACTGTGACCTCGAGGCCAGGTCATGGAAGGGGAGTTGTCAGGAAGATTTTCTTGCTTGTATTGAGTACTCTAGAAAGTCTCTCCTCTTCGTCCAGCTGTGATGTCTGGGAATGTCTGCCATCTTGCTCCCAGCTACCACGAGAGCAGGGATGTGCCCAATGTCCGCAGGGGCCCAGCTGTAGCAGGGCGCCACTGTGCAAGGCTGGGCTGCACGCAGGCCTGGTTCCCGCACTGGCCTAGACAGGATCTGGGAGCTAAGAGCCCGGGGCAGGAGGACTGTAAACTCGCCTTCACGTTACAGTACTCTGAGCTGAGACTTTCTCACGCAGCACTTGCATCCTGACGGCTCGGTCAGCTCCTGGGCACCTGGCCTCTCCCAGAGGCGCCACCAGGCCACTGAAAGCCCGGCAGGACTGTGGGGCAGCGTTTTGCTCAGGGAGTCAGATCTGAGGCTTCAGGCTTTGGATCCAGTTTGGACCTGATGGTGTCCGTCAGATACACGGACTGCGCGTGTCAGCTGTACCTCAGCGATGCTTTTAGAACTTGAGTGTATTGACGATTTTTACAAGTAGGAGAGATCACCTAAAGCTCTGGATTTCTGTTTCTTCTTCTCTTTCTTTTTTTTTTTAATTTTCTTTTCTTCTGGAAGAGAGAGACAGTACCTGGCAGGGTTGGGCCACATTTCCTGGGTGGCAGTGGAGGGCTGACCCGTTCCTTGGGACGTGCCTGCTCCCGCTGGGTCCCACCAGCACCTTGTGCTCAGTTACTTGCTGCCAGCCCCCTGCAGGGAATTCCATCTGTGACCTCTGACCTACCTCCCACACCTGCTGGGAACCTCCATATCATGGGTGGTCCACAGACCAGCGGTAACTGGGGGCTGTGGAAGGGCCCCAGCCCTCCTGAATCAAACTGCATCTTAGCAAGGGCCTCTGGGCTTCTCTGCACAGGCGCACTTGAGAGGCGCTGGCTCGGGTCGGAAGAGCTGTCTAAAAGTGGCGAGCTGTGCTGTCAGGTAACCCTGGGAACAGCTCCCTTGCATCTGCGCGGAACTGCTCGATTCTCACGGCCAGCAGGGGGCAGAGCTGAGACTCAAGCGCAGGTCTGTCTGACTAGGAGGCTTACTGTTTTCCCTACCTCTTGCCTCCCTATGAAGAGCCGGAAACTGCACACAGAGGCGGGAGCCTTGGAAACCACCGAGCAGACCCAGGGTCACGTGTGGTGCGGGTCTCCCAGGCCGCCTGGAGTTTTGCCACCTTCTCCCAGTGTACAGCCCAGAGCTGGAGGCTCAGCGAGCGGGGAGGAGGGAGGCTGGGAGGAGCAGCGGAGAAGGCAGCATGGTGGCTCGCGGGCACGTCCTCGGCCACCACCCCGGCCCACTCCCCCAGCGAAACGTGGTTTATCAGGGGACCTCACTCAGCTGAGATTAGAGGCACGGAACTGAAACGTGGAAGGACTGCTGTTATTTCTTCTCTGCTGCAGTTCAGACGCTCCCCGAAATTCACACATTGAGGTGTTCAGTGAAAAACCCTCCGTGGGGTCCCGGGTGGGAGCCTGTCATTAGGGCAAGGCCCCATGCTTGAGCTCTGGTGAGGAGAGGGATGAGACGGGTGGCACCACGTGGGCACACGCACGGGCTCTGCTCTGCTCAAGGCCCACCTTCCTGTGGACTCTGCAGCTACAAGACTCGTGGGTTTTCTGAACAGACCTCTGTTTTCTTCTCTCTCTCTCTCTTTTTTTTTTAGAGAGATTTTTGCTATAGAATGCATGTGCTTGACCAGAGAGATGGAGAGACAGAGAGGGAGGAACCCCCCCCCCCCCACCACCACCACTGGGGGTGGCCAATCCCTTCTCCTCCGTTCTCTTTTCAGGATCTTGGGCACACACACGCGCTGGATGTGAGTTTCAGTCGCCAGGTCTGGGACTCAGACCAGGTCACCTGTGTGGGAGTTTAGTGATATAACCACCACTCCATCTGCTGGTCCCAGACCTCTGTTTTCTTGATAAGGCCCCCAATCTTGGGTATTTCTGTTAGAAATGCAGCGATGTACGGAGCTCTCCCACACAGTCAAGCTGGGCCGAGCAGTCGTTGCAGTGATTCCCAGGGAGCAGGTCGCCCCTTCCCTTGGCTTCTCCTCGTGGCCACAAGATGGCTGCGGCAGCTCTGCTCACCGACGCATCCTAGAACCTTTACCTCCTGGTGGCCAGGCGGGGCTGGGACACGGGACGTGTTAGTTCGGTTCTGCTGTAGCGGTTTCCTGAGCCATGGCCTCCCCTCCCCAGCCCCCGCCAGCTGAGGGTGACGGCAGTGAGAGAGAAGGAGGGCTTTGCCCAAGTGGGGACGTGGACCTTGCTCCTGACCCAGGGAGCTCGCACGCTCTGAGATGAAGGAGCCGCTGCTCCCCTCACCCCGGGGGTCACCGCGCTTGACTCCACCATGTGTCTGGGGACAGCTGAGCCACGGCCTCCCTCCCTGGCCACACACCTGTTAGGAGCTGTATTTAGAACATAACTCTTGGCGCACGGCAAAGAGAGAGGCCAATGGAGGAAAAGGAAAAAGACAGAAGGACACGGCCTAGAAAATGGGACGCTGCCCCCAAGCAGCAAAGCCAGAGCCCACTCGGGGCAGGTCCTGGCGAGGAAGAGAGCACAGGTGTGGGCACGTGTGGTGACCGCCTGGACTGGGAAAACTGCAGCTGACATGACTTGGGGAGCTCTCACCTCTGTCTGCTTTGCACAAAGGCCTGTCCCGAGAAGTCTTAAAAACGTACCTTCTAGAATCAGGGCTCCTGAACCCTCTGACTGCGGCGCTCAGAGGCAGGATGTAAGATGGTCTTTTCCCTTCCCCTCTGGTTTTCACTGGGGACAAAACTCAAGGATTACACAGAAAGAAGGAAGTGAAACAGCTTGGATTTAGCATGATGCTAGAATATGAAAGATCTACTTTTTCACTAACTTGAGAACAATATGAACATACTGAAGATTTTTTTTTCTTTTTGTTTTTTGTTTTGACCACGCTACAATCCCTTCTCCACTCTCCTCTTGGGATTTTGGGTGCATGTGTGATTTGCAAGCCGTCGGGTCCAGGACTTGAACTGTGTAGTTTGTCATGTGGGATCCAGCTGCCTAACCAGCATGCCACCTGTTGGCTCTTTACTGAGGGATTTTTGAGATAAGAATCAATTTCCTAAAAACTTGAAAACAACCCAGTAGTTGTCTTACTATTGAAACCAATATTCACAAGCAACCCAACACATGTGACACATTTTTTCCCTAACAATGTGGACATGAGTGATCCATATTTGAAGACCTAACTCACATAGTCCTGAGACCTGATACAGGAAACTTACAGGTAGAATATTATCGATGCTGATCTGGGCCATGGTAGACTGTGAAATTAACCTGCACATCCACAGAATGCCAAGTAGCTAATGTTCAAGCTAAGCTCAAGGGGACTTTCATAATACAAACAGCGAGGCCCTCCATGATGCGAACCAGTGCAGTCGATGCAGGGAAGTGCCGGGGAGACACTGAACACGAGTCCTTCTGGAAAATCGGGGAACTCTAGCCATCATGAGTGTGCCTGCCAGGAGGACTTCGGGAACGTCGCTGTCGTGTGGCAGCTGGATTTCATAGCGAGGACACCATCAGGTCTGGCTGGTTTTCTTCTATAAATAGCACATTTTGGTAACCTTTCATGACTCACTCACTAGGTTATTGGTAACTAACCTTTAGTAGACCAAAAATAAGAGTGAATGAAACAGGCGCATGAGCCCCGTGGCTACACAAACTGCGGGAGGGACGTGCACTTTCGGGTCACTGACCCACTGGGGAGCCCCTGTGGCCTGGCAGCGCGGCTCCTGGTGCACATGTGCAAACTGCTTTGACCGGTGGGTCCCGCCTACCGCAGGGCTGTCCTCGGGGATGAGCCCGTCCCTCCACCGCATCCTGCCTGCCCTCCCACTAGCCAAGCCGCAGCCAGGCACCCTCCCAAAGCTCCCCTTCCTAGACCTCACACCCCTCCGGCGAGCCACGGTTCTCCCTTGCCGCAGCCAGACCTTTCAAGAGCAGTCTATGTGGTGTGCCCAGTTCCTCTCCCACTCGGTCCCAGCCTCCCACTGAGGCAGCTTTGGCCAGGGCTGTGGACGTGCACTATGCGTGCTCCTTTCCCACCGGTTAGCGCCGTCAGGAGGGGAGCCGGGTCGTTTTTGTTTTCCTGGGACTTGTTTATTAATTTTTTGCTATAGAATGTGTGTGGTCATGGCGGAAGTGGGGTGGGGTGGGGAGAAATCTCCCCTTGTGGGGGGATGTCCACGCCACAGTACCTTCTCCTCCATTTGGGCATGCATGCACACACGCCCAATGTGATTTTCAAGCGACCGGGTCCAGTACTCCCACCCTACAGTTGGCCATGCGGGCTCCAGTGCCTTAAACACCATGCCCCCTGCTGGCTGCGATCACTTCTTTTCTAAATAGGTGCTTAGTGCTTCCATTTCTATGCAGCCACTGATTTAGCTGTGCCCACACATTTTAATACATCCATGCTTTCTTATTTATTTATTTTAGAGGTTTTTGCTATATAGTGCATGTGCTCGCCAGAGAGACAGAGAGAGACAGAGAGACAGAAAGCTAGAAATCACCCCCCAGGGGGGATGGCCACGCCACAATCCCTTCTCCTCCATTCTCCTCCCGGGATCTTGGGCACACATGCACACACGTCCAGTGTGAGTTTAAGCCACAAGGTCCAGGACTTGAACCGCAGTTGACTACACAGGAGTCCAGCGACATAGTGATTACGCTAACTGCTGGTCCCAATACGTCCATGCTTTCTACAGATGCATAATCCATCATATAGCTATATCAGAGTTTATGCAACAACCTCTGTCATTGGGTGGGTAAGCGCAGGGGCTTTTGCACTTACAAAGAGCTCTGTAATGATAGGCTGGTGCATGGGTCTTTTTGCATTTTTGCCATTTTGCATTTGAGATATATTTCTAGAAGCGAGATTGCTGAGTCAAAGAATGAATGCAGAGATAATTTTACTAAATTCCTCTCCACAGGGATTACCTAACTTTGCATTCCTCCCACCAAAGTATGAAAGTGTCTATCCCCCAGAGCTTCACCAACAGAGTATGTTGTCAAAATTTTGAATTTTTGCTTACTGAATAGGTGGGGATAAAAATCGCAGTTTTCATCTGCATTTCCATTATTTCTTGCAAGGTTGAGCATCTTTTCATGTGGTTGAGAGCCATTTGCATTTCTTGTCTGTTAATATTCTGTTTGTATCCTTTGCTTATTTTTTATGCAGTTGTGTTCTTCTTTATTTTAGGATCTTTAAAGCTATTAGAGAACTTCACTCTTTGTAATATAAGTTGAAAGTATTTTTCCTTGGTTTATTGCATGTTTTGTGGTGGTGGTGGGATACTGTCAGCAGTGGTCGGTGGTCCGACAGCCCAAGGGCCGACCTCTGAGTTTCCCCAGGTGTTCCCCTCACAGCCAGCACAGCCGTGGTAGAGGCGGCTAGGACCAGGAAGAGATGAGACGTGCCTGTCTCTCTTATTAGGAAGGTAGAGCTTTCTTCAAAGCCCCGAATGGTTTTGCATCCCGAGATCCCTTCTCCTCCGTTCTCTCTCCGGATTCTGGGTACGCATGCACACACGTGCCTGGTGTGTTTTCAAGCTGTTGGGTCTGGGACTCAAACCGCACTGTTGGCCACGTGAGATCTAGCCACGTTAGCCACCGTGCCACCAGCTGGTCCAAAAAGTGATCTTCTAGTTTTTTTTTTTTAAATAATAAAAAAGATGTTGAATTTTTCCAAATGCATTTTCTTACTTTATTGAGATGATTTAGGTTTTTAGTTATTTATTTTGTTTTTAGAGAGATTTTTTTCCTATAGGGTGCATATGCTTACCCAGAAACAGAGAGAGAGAGACAGCAAGCGAGAAATCACCCCCCAGGGGGGATGGCCATGCCTTAGTCCCTTCTCCTCCATTCTCCTCTCAGGATTTTGGGCACACATGCACACGCACTTGGTGTGAGTTTTAAGCTGCAATCCAAGACTCAAACTGGAGTCGCTATGTGGGAGTCCAGCAATGTAACCATCACACCATCTGCTGGTCCCGATTTGGGGTTTTTAATCTTTTATTCTATTAATATAGTGAATTACATTAATTACTTTTCTAATGTTGAACCATCCTTGAATCCCTGGGATAAATTCAATTAAGCTCTGATTTATACATTTTTTTAAATATATGTGTGCTGTTGGATTTGATTTGCTAGCATTTTGTTGAGGATTTTTGCATTTTTTTTTTTTTTTTTTTTTTTTTTTTTTTGCTATAGGGTGCGTGTGCTTACCAGAAAGACCGAGACAAGAGACAGAAAGTGAGGAATCACCCCTCCCCCCCCGGGGGGATGGCCACCCTGCAATCCCTTCTCCATTCTCCTTTCGGGATCTTGGGCATGCATGCACACACGCCCAGCATGAGTTTAAGCCACTGGGTCCGGGACTCGAGCCATGGTTGACTACATGGAAGTCCAGTGACACAGCTCTTACGCCAACTGCTAGCCCCGATTTTTGCGTCTGTCTTAATAAGGTGTTGCTCTGTACTTCTCTGTCGACTCTTTCTTTTGTGCCATCTTTGTTTTGGAATCAGAGTGGAGCTGGCTTACCAGGATGAGTTAGGACGTGTCTCTTCATCTTCTATTTTTTGGAAGAGTTTTGTGAAGGATTGATGCTAATTCTCAAACATTGGACAGACTTCATCAGTGACGCCATCTGGGCCTGGGTTTTCCTGTCCTGTACGTTACTAAGTTAATTAAATCCCTTTGCTCGCTTTGGGTTTATTCAGATAGTCTGTTTCTTTCCGGATCAGCTCATGGTGAAGGTTTTAGCCAGAACTGAAAGTTGTCAAGCTGCTTGGCCTTTCTCCCACGCGGTTTGAAATCTCGCTGTCTCTCGGAGTATCTGCTGCACTTTTCTTAACATGGAGAGCTTTTGGCCTCCCTCACCCATTCACATCATGGCTGCAAGAGGCGGTCTGAGCCCATGTCCTCACTCACAACCTTCAAGGTCAACTGACTAGCATGAAACCACTTGATCTCTATGTCACCACTATGATTTTTTTGCAAACAAGTTTTTTTTTTTTTTTTAAGAGATATTTTTGCTATAGGGCATGTGCACTTGCCAGAGAGACACAGACACACACACACATACACAGAGAGAGAGAGAGAGAGAGCGCGAGAAATCACCCCCCAGGGAGGATGGCCACGCCCCAATCCCTTCTCCTCCATTCTCTTCTCGGGATTTTGGGCACACACACGTACCTGGCATGAGTTCTAAGCTGCTGGGTCTAGGACTCAAATTGTGGTCGACTACATGGGAGTCCAGCAACGTAAGCATTACGCCATCTGCTGGTCTCCTGGACAGGATTTTAACTGGCTTTGCATGAAGTAGGCACTCATCCCTCACAGATTATGCAGCCTTGGAGGTGTCATCCCAAGGAACACAGGGCTGGGACACTAGACTCGGGTTCTCCTGGAAGCAGTCTGAGCCAGGGCTTCGTGTGCACGCAGCCTCTGAAGACGGCTTCCACGGAGAAACCAGTGCGGGGTGGGGGAGCAGCCTTGGAAGGGGAAGGAACCAATGAATGCAAAATTCCAGTGAGGTCCCAACTCTGGCCTGACCCCCTGGGGCGCTCTGGAGTGTGAGAGTTCACACCTACCAGGGAAGAGAGGGGGGCTTGCTGGCCTCTACCAGTGGGTCACCGCAGGGTGGGTGGGTGGAGTGACCTTGCAGCTGCTGCTGGCCCCCACTCCTGCTCTGATGTGGGGATTTGTGCGCTGCCCCAGGAACACTGGGCAAGGCTCCAGGGCTCCGAGATGGCGAGGGGCGGAGCACACAGATGCTGGGGTGGCACCTGGCCCTGGAAGAGGGCTGGGAAAGGACCTGAGTGGAGGACTGGGGTGTCCGTCATGAACGTGTGGGGGGAGGTGATGGACTCTCCCATGACACGTGCATGCAGGGTGCGAGGTGGAAGGTAACTGTGAAAAGAGGTGCAGAGAAAGTGCCGGGCCAGGAGGGAGGGAGAGGTTTCTTCTCGCTCGGTCTGGGTCTGTGTGGTGACTGTCGGGGAGGCAGAAGTGCCTGCTGATGCCCTGGAGTCTCGGGAAGGTGGAGACGCAGAACTGTCCTCTGGGAGAGGGTGCCAGAACTCTTCCTCTGACCACTGACTGGGCTCTCACCTCCCCAGGGACTGTGTGCCAGGCACACAGGGTCCTTGTCATGTCCTGGCTCTGCGGCCATGTCCCCTGCACTCTCACGCCATGGACACTGAATCTGCTGCCTGGGGATGTCTGGGGCAGCCCCCGCGGTCTGTCCCTCCTCTCCGCCTCTGCCAGCCGCGGTCGTTCTCACTGCCACTTTCACCTCTTCTCCAGCGGTCTGGAGCACCCTTCCCCCGGCTCCTAAATAACAGGATTCTGTTCTAAGAAACTCATTTCCAAGTATAACCCTGGACTGTTCGTACAGATGCGGCGATACAGTTAACAGTCTCCAGCGTGGACAGTTATAACCCAGGGTGCAGCCCTACGTGCTTGGCTCTCCCCCACTCACGTTCACAGACGATCCAGCAACGCACACCCACTCACAGCTTAGTCCTGGTCCCTGAGGAAGCACCGTGCTCAGGCCTCACAGGCGACACACCCAGAGTTGCACAGTACATGCACACACAGGCACATGCACGCCCACAGGCCCTCGCATTCCCAGAGTAGCCACTGCAGCTTGTAATACATTAGGGGTGTCTTCCCTAATAACACCCCCTTTTAAAAAAGGAACCCACCAGTGTACCTGTTTTAATTTTTTAAACTTTAGATTAAAATTAAATTTTTCTATGGGGTGCATGCACTCACTGGAGAGAGAGAGAAAAAGAGAGGGAGGGAGAGCGAGCGAGCGAAAACGGGGGGATCATGCCACAATCCCTTCTCTACCCTCTTGGCATCTGGTTTAGGGTATGTAAGCACTCATGCCTAGAGTGTTTTTCAAGCCACTGGGTCCAGGACTCAAACCGTGCAGTTGGCCATGTGGGATCCAGCGCCTTAACCATCGTGCCACCTAGGTGGCCTGCCACTGTACCTGGAGAGGTGCACCGGGGTGGCTGATAGTGGCCTGTCCTGCCCCCTCCCACCAGCCACAGCTGATCAGACCGTATGGTCACTTGCCCTTGGCCTGTAAGCTCATGTGTTCTTAGGGACCCCTCGGTGGCAGGAGGCAGAAGCCACCTTGGGGTTTCTTAGGAACCAGGGCCCACAGCACGCAGGACAGGAACGAGAGAAGGCCTTGCGAGGGGCTCAGGTGGAAAGCTGTCCTCAGCAGGGCGGCTGGATTCGTATCTTCAACCTGGACAGTCCTTCTGAGCTCCACACCCACGTACTCACTCCCTGCTAAGGGGTCAGCATGCTTTTCTGCACTGGACCAGATGGTACATTTTTGGGGGCTTTGCAGGCTAAATGGTGTCTTTGGAGCTGTTCAACTCCTCCATTCTATAACTGCAAACTCAACCATGGCTAGTATGAGAAAGAGTGGGCGGAGCTGTCTTCCAACAAAACTGTGTTTATGCACGCTGAAATCAGAATTTCATAGAACTGTCTGATGGCAGGAAATTTTTTTTTGTGTGTGTGTGATTATTTAAAGATGTAAAGTCCAGGACCACCCAGGTGGCATGGTGGTTAAAGTGATGGACCTCACATGGTTACCTGTACAGTTCGAGTCCTGAACCCGGTGACTTGAAAAATATGCTGGGTACATGAGTGTGCATGCCCAAAATCCTGAGAGGAGAGTGGAAGAGAAGGAACTGCAGCATGGCCATCCCCTCTGGGGGTGATTTCTCACTTTCCTCCTCTCCCTTTCTGTGTGTCTCTCTCCAGAGAGTATATGCATCCTATAGCAAAACTAAAAAAAATAAAGAAAAGGTAAAACCGAGACAGTGAGCCAGCCAGGTGTTCTGTGGGCTGCAGCCTCCTGTCCTGTCGTCCTGTGCTGGCTCACTGATGTCTCCTAGGCCGAGTGGACCAGCATGTCCCAGCTGCAGCTCTGGACCCTCACCTCTGAGTCCCAGTGTCCTGAGCTCAGTGTAGGGTATGCACATGGGGGCTCATGTAAGGAGCCTGAGTGTCACTCTCGAGGGGTCCTCCTTTCTCCAGACCAACCAATTCAGAAGCTCTGGGAGTGTGACCTTCTCAGGTACCACGAAGTTCAGCCAGGGTGAAGTGCCACTGCTCTGAGGCTGGGTCTGTGGCCGGTGGTTCAGGGGGCTGGATCCCACATGGCCAACTGTGCTGTTCGAATCCCAGCCCTGGAAATCTGCTGGCACAGCTCACCCAGGTGCCGCTGGAAGTAGGACAGTCATCCTCCTCAGGGGCTTGGGGGCATGGACTGTTTATCCTCAGAGCAGGTCTGGGCTTGTCCACGCCTGGGCAGTGCAGGGATCCATCAGGCTGGGCCACAGGGCACCCTGTACTTGCCTCAGTCCCCGCCTCCTTTAGACCTGGCTGCTGATACCAGGAAGAGCCTTTCTAGGGCTTTCTCAGTCCCCACACCCACTCTGTCTTCCCTACCAGCTGCAGGGCTCTCCCCCCAACCCCCAGCAGCTGCCTTCCAGCACCCTCCGGGGCTCTTTCCTGTCTCTGGACCCGAGGCCCCATAAAAAGTCACTTTGGTCTCAATCGATAGACCAGCTCTTTAAGCAGGAGGTGTGGGTTTGCAGAATGGAGCCTCTGGCTGGGCGGGGCAGCGCCGGCCCTCTCAGACAGCTTTGCTTTCCCAGATGATGCCGAACCTGCGTCAGCAGATCTGCGCCTGCACGAGGACATGCGGCTCCCCAAAGAGACCTCACGGAGAGGAGTGGGAAGGTGGGAAGGCGGGGAGAAAGGTGGGGTCATCCTTCTGCAAGTGCGGAGGGCTGCTCGGGTTCGGGCCGCACAGCGCTCCCCTGCTCCTCGTTCAGATTCATGGCACTGCTTGTGCAGTTTGCTTAGGAGGTCACCATACAGCGCGGGTGCCTAAGTGCAGCCAGACACGGAGCACGTGTGAGCACGCACGTGCGTCCCTCAACCGCGCACGCCACACTGTCACCTGCAACTGATGCTGTCTCTGGCCACCCCCGTCCTGCTGGCCTCTCTAATACACTGGGTCATTCTCGGTCACCACTTCTCAGGGTCCCCCGTCCCAGGCCCTGGCTAAATGTTTTCATGGTGCCACATGCCTCTCCTTCTTTATCTCAAGCTGTTATGTGATTATTATTATTACTAATTTTAAGTTTCTGTAGGTCTTTGCTGGAGAGAGACAGAGAGAGGAAAGTGAGAAATCGTCCCATGAGCAGACAGCATGCTGTAAACCCCTCTCCTCCGTTCTCCTCTTTGGGATTCTGGGGACGCACACACATGCACATGGCATGTTTTTCAAGCCCCGGGGTCTGGGACTTGAACCACTCAATGGGCCATGCAGGGTCTAGCCACCTTAACCTCTGTGCCACCTGCTGGCCTCATCGCTCGGTGTTTGAATTTGGGTACTGCCTGTGGCCGTGTCTTCACGTTTCTTATGCTTTTCTGTGGTGTCTAATCCCACACACTGTCTTCTTCATCCCAGACATGATCGTTTTTCATCTCTAGACATACGATGTAAATCTTTTTACTGTCTTCCACATCTCTACTAAACGTGTTCAATGTCCTTTAGTTTCTTAAACATATGGAATGCAGTTACAATCACTGCTCTGATGTCCTCAGGATTAATCCCATCGCCCGCATCATTTCTGGGCTGGTTTCAATGGACTCGTTTTCTTCTCTCTGTGCGTCTCACCCTCTGACTCCTTTTCATGCCTGCTTTCTCAGTAGACGTCAGGCAGCACGAGTTTGACTTTGTTGGTTACTGGGTAATTTTTTGAAAATTCTTATGAGATTCTTGAGATTTATTCTGGGATGCAGCCAAGTTACTTGGAAACAGCTTGATCCTCTCAGGTCTTGCTTTTATGCTCCGTTAGACTGAACCAGGAGACATTTTATTCTAGGGCTCATTTTGCCCCACAGATTAGGTAAAACCCTTCTGGATACTTGTCCTAAGGCCTCGGGAATTTTGAAGTTTTCCCACCTGGCTGTTGAGAACGAGAATCATTTGCAGCCTTGTGTGAGCTCCAGAACATTTCCTGTCTGATCTTCAGTCTCTCCCTGGTCGCAGACTGCTTCCTCACCGGTATGTGTTGATCAGAAGAAGCTGAAGACTCCCAGGGGCCCTGCGGACCTCAGGAGCTGCCGTCCCGTACAGCTCTCTGGTCTCTCTCCTCCGCCCTGCGAACTGGCTGTCCTGGCAGCCCACACTCACCTCAACTCAGGAAGACAGCTGGGCTCTGCCTGGCTGCCCTCTGTGCTCTGGGTGGGTGGGTGGGACAATCAGAGACTCAGCCGACACGCTTCCCACTCTTGAGGGCCACTGTCCTTCTCTTCCTGATGGCCGGCATCAGTATCTTGAAAACTGCTGCTTCATGTATTTTGTTTGGGTTTATCTTGTTTCAGGCCAGAACACAGCCAACAAGTTATGCTCTCATCTCCGTCTTTATCCATGCCCCCACATCTTCCGGTACCCCCACTTTTCATTGCAGGTTTTTTCCTTTCCTTTTTTTTTTTTTTTTAATATAAGATATGTGCGCTTGCTGAAGAGAGACACAGAGAGATAAAGAGAGATCACCCTATGGGGGGATGGCCATGCCACAACCCCTTCTCCTCCATTCTCCTCTGGGGATTTTGAGTACGCACACATGTGCAACCAGCGTTTTTCAAGCCACTGGGTCTGGGACTTGAACTGCTCAGTTGGCCATGTGGGATCTAGTGCCTTAATACCACGCCACCTGCTGCTCCCTGGTATACCCTCTAAACCCTGCCAGGAAATGGCCATCTATCTACTCAGGACCTTTCTTTAGTTCGGCAGGAGGGAAAGTGGGTAGAGACTGAGTCCACGCCTTTGGAGCCCGACTACCAGGGTCCAGGTCTCAGCTCCGCCAGTCCCTTGTGTAGCTCTGGCCCAGTTACATTACCAACTCGAGCCTCAGTTTCCTTATTTTACAAAGAGGGAAAACGATGCCTAGCTGGAGGGTGGTTGTGAGGGTAAAATAAGGTGATGCGCCGATAGTGACCAGCTCCGAGGACCGGGCTCTGCTCTGTCATTCGTAGCTGCATGCCCGAATGAGTACAAGCAGGGTTCATCTTGAAAACTGCCCATTTGGTCGCTGTCTGCCCACCTCTGTTCTTGGGGACAATTCCACCATTACCCCTAAGTGCCCGGAAAGCGGGATCTGAGCAGGTCTAAATTGCTTGCACCCACAGAGGGGGACAGCCACATGGAGAACCTCCACTAGCACATACTAGAAACACCCTGCACCCGCAGAGGGGGACAGCCACGTGGAGAACCTCCAATAGCACATACTAGAAACACCGCGGACATTTGGCTGCACGGAGCTTTATAATGATCTTTTCTTTGCGCCAGATTGACTTTACTAATTAGGTTGGGTTCGGGCCAATGTTAAATACAGTTTGCATGTACAGAACGCACAGCAATTGGCAGGAAGAGTGAACTCAGAAACATTTCAGGCATGAGAACAAGCCAGCTCTGATTAAAGCTCTGCCTCAGATAATCCTCTCTCCCCGGCCTCCATTTTTACAAGTTCTTTGAATATTGAGGATATTAACCCTTCGTCATGTCTGCTGTGAGTATATCCTCCCCATTGGTTGTTCAATTCACTTTTTCAGTTCAGATATGCCTTAAGCAGAATTTAAAATCTGTGTGTAGTTAAACTATGGCTCTTTTGCGATTTTCTTTTACCGCTTATAGGCCAAGGAGGATCCCATCCAGTGACTGAAGAAACGTTCACCTTTATTGTCTTTCAGTTAAATATTTTCTTATTCTAATTAGAGTTTACCTAGATTTTGGTACGTGGCTAAGGTGTGAAGGTGTTGGTATCTGAGATAATTCACACTACCTGCTATGATGTCAAACCCCCAGTCTCAATGACTGAAACCAACAGGGCCTCAGTGTCCCTCCCAGCAAGCCCAGTGATAGCTGGGTGGTCATCCTGGGAGGTGCCCCTCTAGGTGACTCAGGGACCCTGGCTCTTCCTACCTGCAATGCCACCATCTCTAAGTCTTTACTTCCAGTTGGGGGGCCCCATAGAACACTTGGTCAGGACTATCTGCGTCTGCCCCATGACCTAATTAGATTTCCCAGGTAACTGACAGGTGATGACACGATGCGGAGCCCTTCACTGACCACATGCTCGGTAGTTACGTGCACTATGATCTGGCTGTATCTTGTTAACCAGGCACTGTACTAATTCTTTTTTCCCCGAACTATTGCTATAATATGTTTTATATCCTTTAAGATAAGCTTCTCTCTCATTTTTTTCTAAAGATTTCTTGGTTATTATATAACAGACCATATGCCATTTGATCTATCAGCTGTTTTAGCACAGGAGCTTGGTTAGCACCTCCGAGATTGCACCCACCCCGAGTTTCAGCTAGCAGCTCAGGTAGCAGAGACCCCACTGTGTCCCCCTTTGCCTGTTCTCCAGACTCCTGGCACCTGATGCATAACCGGAAACACTGGAAGCCAGCCCAGCACCCCTGGTGGGAGCGAGGTCATGCAGCAGGCCATGGCTGACTTTCTAAAGACACTTTTTCTTTGTTCATGATAGAGCATGTACACATATGAGAGACACACACAGACTGACAGACAGACACCCCACAGGGTCTGGTCATGCTCTGATCCGCTTCCTCCAGGCCTCCAGCCGGTTGGATCCTGGGCTCTCGCACATATGCCTGGCATGTTTCAGACCAGCCGAGATTCACGCCGCCGTTGCCATGTGGCACCCAGCTTCCCCGAGCCGCACACGACCTCTAGGCCAGGCCTGCCTGTGCGTCTACACATGCGTGTGTGTGTTTCAGTCAGAGATAGACGTAAACCAGGGGAGGGGCGAGAGCTGTGCTTCAAAGTATTCTCCCGTGTCCACTGGAGACCTGAGGAAATGGGCCAGCCGGCAGGTGGCATGGCTCCCACATGGCCAGCTGCGGTCTGAGTCCTGGACCCGGCAGCTTGTCTTCGCACTTTCTCCCTCCCCCTCTCTCTCTGCTGAGCACATGCGCCCTATAGCAAAAATTATTTTTTAGAGGGAGATTTTTGTTATAAGGTGTGTGCACTTGCTAGAGAGACAGAGAGAAAGCGAGAAATCAGGGGGATGGCCACGCTGCAATCCCTTCTCCTCCATTCTCCTCTCAGGATCTTGGGCACGCACGTACAGCGTGAGTTTAAGCCACTGGGTCTGGGACTTGAACTGTACATGGGAGTACAACGACACAGCCATTACACTAACTACTGGTCCCAGGGAGAGTAATTTTTAAAGCGTATTTACCTTGAGATAAATACCCCCACCTCTGCCCTGGGGGGAGTGATTTTTTCACTTTCTGTCTCTCTTGGTCTCTGGAGAGTGCACGCCCCTATAGCAAAAATCTCTCTTAAGACAAAACCAAAAAACGCGCGGAAGACATTTCATGGCATTCGGAGCCCAGGCCTGTAAGTGCAGAAAAGCAGCCATCCTAACTGGCCCGCAGCAGTCACGAAACTGCTGAAAGCCTTCTTGATTCTAACCGGGCGGGTCTAACAGCTTGGATTAAGGAGCAAAAAGGAATTTAGCTGATGGAGCACTGGGAAGGGACAGGCTTGGGGACAGTGTGGAATGAGTCCAGGCCTGCCTGTCCCTTCCTGTGCCCTTCGGCCTCAGCCCAAGTCACATGCACAGTCAGAGGGGGTCTTGGCAGAGGAGAAACGCCACTACGTTCGGGATTTGTCGAGCACCAGAATACCCTCCGTGTCCAGGGCGCGAGGAATGAGCACACATTTGCCTGATTGCATCCGTGTGGATTTTAGCAGAACTTCCATCTTCTGCTTCTCACTCATTTGCACTTTACACTTCAAAAGATTGTTCTGTAAGAGCTACTCAATGCACGAGAGGCCTCATGAGTTTTTCTTCTAAGTGAGCCAGCAACTTTCCAAGAATCAGGAAGTTGCAAGTTGCCAAGAATAAATAAATGAATTCCAGAAGGTTCAAGTTAGGTTTAAAAACTCCGTAAGGTTTTAAGTAGGTTCTATATCTGGCTTCACTCCATGTCCTCATTTTAAGACAGAAACCCCAGGAGGGAATACTATTCCTGGCATGCAATGTCCCCGCGCCCCCCACCCCAGCAATCAATTTAATGACCATTTCCAACGATTCATTAGGAAAACCTGAGCAGAGTCATCTTAATGCCATGACCAAGCAGAAATAGAGGAAGGGCCCTTGCCTGATAGGTGGGCGGCTGGCCTCAGGTTTGGTTCTGTGACAATTCGCTGACAAGGGAAATCCGGGCTCTCTCTGCCTCAATTTCTCCTTCCTACCAGGTGGTCTCTAAAATTCTGTGATGAGCTTTCCAAATGACCCCTTGTCTCATTCAGGTAGCAGACATCTGGGGTTTCAGGACTGTTGGTTAAGATCGGAATTAGTTTCGTGTTCAAATCCAAATGTTTTTCTTTTTTTAATTTGTTACAGGGCACATGCACTTACCAGAGAGAAACAGAGAGACAGAGAAATCGCCCCCGGTGGGAATAGCCATGCCATAATCCCTTCTCCACTCTCGGGATTTTTGGGTACACACACATACACACGCGTGCGCGCGCGCGCGCACACGTGCGCACACATGCACATGCAGGCCTGGTATGTTTCTTAAGGCAACAAGTTGAGGACTGGAACGATGGCCGTGTGGGGTCCAGCTGCCTTAGCCACCAGGCCACGGAGCCGGTCCCAGGACGTGTGTGGCTGTAAGATGTGGAGACACGAGGGGAAGGACATTCTAAGTGGGAGGAGAGTCTGATCTACAGGAATATGTTCTTTTCATGTTTCTGCTTTCCTCCTTTTCCCATGAAATGACACCACAGTAAAATTTCAGCCTTGGGCATGACTTGCGGGCTTGAGACCCCACGTGGGGAGCTGACAGGAAGCTTCCCTGGGACTTCTGTCCGTTATCCTCCTGGTGAAGCTCTGTGTCCCTTGTGAGAGCACTCACGCACCTCTCAGTCTGTGCCTCCCTTCTGTAGCCCCACATGATGGCACATGTGACAGTAGGGCAGGGCACAGACCTCAGTCCCCTGGAGGAAGCAAGGGGATGCTAAGTGAGGGGAGAGACGGTGAAAGCTCCCAGAAGATAAGGCCTTGGGCTGAGCCGGGGCCCGAGAGAATACCATGTGCCTGAAAGTCAGGCGATTCTCAGGGGAGACGAGAAAGCTGAGACAAGCCGGCAGCTGGTGGTGGCATCGGCAGATGGTCTGCCTCGCTGCCGGAGCCGGCACGGCAACCGTAGACAAAGACGCCATCCTGGAGAGAGGAGGCGGCCACGCTGGCCCTCATGCGGGAGTCCTTGGCCAAGCTGGGGGAGAAGCCTCTTGCCGTCTGCCAGGCGTTGGGGTACAGGAGGAATCGTGGCTCTCCCTAGCTTCTATTCTCAGGAAAAATCACTTTCATCTGGAAGACCACAGCTCATCCTTGGGAGAGCCAGGACACCAAAGCACGGAGGGTGATGAGAGTAATTGTAACTGCCTCGCGGCCAGGTCGAGAAGGTGCCTGTGGCACGAGAGGTGCTCAGGCTGTCCTGTGGCCGAGGCGGGAGGAGGGGGTGAGTGAGCAGAAGCCGGCCTGAGCCACCAATGCGAGGGGACGGGGAGCTGGCCCAGGGGCCGAAGGCCAAGGAGCCTCGGGCCAGCATTTCCTTCCAAGTGTGTCGTCACAGTCTGGGGATCTGAGATGTAACTCTGACGTGAAATGATCACATTTTTATATGGTGACTCTTTTCCTTTGTGATTTCTCTTGATATCCCGAAATTTAGAAAAGACCTCCTCCAAGGTTTGCTTCATATTTGATACGTTCTCCTAGTCTCCTGCAATTTGAAACTCTCTAAATCACAGGAATTGATTCTGGTACACAGAGCGAGGTGAGGACTTCATTTTAAAGATAACCTGTAACTCTCACTGATGTTTTTCTTTAAAGAAAACGAATGTGTTATTATCATTATGGCAGTAATTAGGAAATATGGAAGCATTGAAAGAAGAAAAAAAAATCAGGTACTCGCCACCCAGGGATAATCACTTTCATACATTTCCTTTCATTCTTTTGTTGTGTATAATTTTATATGATTGTGATCAGATGACACTTACAAAATTATACAGCCTGCTTTTAAAATTGCTTCAATTTTGCTAATAAATGTAATAAAATATGCTCATCTGAGAAAGTTTGGAAAATACATTTACAAAGCAGAAAATAAAATGCACTTAGTTTTGTATATTCCCTTATGTTAACACAAGATAATTGTTTGTAACTATACTTTTTTAAAAAATCACCGAGACCCTACAGTAGATGCTGAACTTCGGTTCTAGATGGGGGAAAAAGTAGCACATATACACAAGGGAAGTGAAAGAGCAGATCTCAAGGGAGTGGGGAGTAAAATGGCGGATGGGGCGCCGGGAGGCGAGGTGGGGCTGGAGAGAACTCAGTTAACAGGTGCCGGGGTGCAGATAGAGAGGTGGAGCGAGCACTGGGGTACCACAGCAGCAGGTGACAACTCGGTCTGCCTCTCAATGGCTGAAGGGAGAACCTGGAATGCTCACAGCAGGGGCGTGATGCATCTTGGAGATGAAGGACATGTTTATAGCCCTGGGTCCATAGTTACGCTGTATTCGTGTATTGACAATCGTGCTGTCCATCATTCACGCGCACAACTACTCTGTGTCAGTTAAGATTATAAAAAGAAAAGAAAATAGGAAGAGGGATGGGGAACCATCTCTACACATACTGTGTATCTAATCTGTAACTAATCTATATTTCTGTCTGTGGACCCTGTGCTTGCTCAGTCTTTTCCAAATAACATATTCAATACTCAGGGTGCTCATGTGATTTCTTGTTGACTGCATTAATATTTTATTTCTTAAGGTGGATACACAGTATTTCCCATATTATTATTTTTTAGTTAAAACATTGGGGCATCAAAAAGTGCTTACTTTCTTGTAAGTGGGTTATCTGGCAATAATTTTTTTTTGGGGGGGAAGAGGTTTTCGCTATAGGGTGCATGCGCTCGCCAGACAGACAGAGAGAGACATAGAGACAGAAAGCGAGAGATCACCCCCCAGGGGGCATGGTCACGCCGCAATCCCTTCTCCTCCATTCTCCTCTCAGGATCTTGGGCACACATACACATGCGCCCGGCGTGAGTTTTAAGCCACCGGGTCCGGGATGCGAACCGTGGTCGACTACGTGGGAGTCCAGCGACATAGCCATTACACTAACTGCTGGTTCCCATCTGGCAATAATTTCAAGTTTATAAAAAACAAGTGAATTAAGGGACACCTGTATTCCCAGATTTACCTATTGCTACTATCTAAGCCCACTTGCTTTATTATATTCTGTGTGTGATGTGTGTGTGTGAGGATAATTTTTCCCTGAACCATTGGATGGTTGTTTTTTATATATGTCATGGTACTTTATCCGTAATACTTCAATAATTTCTAAGAATAGAGACTTTTCCCCCCCTTTTCCTTTCTTTCTTTTTTAGCATACGTACAGTGCAGGTAGCGGTTACATGACAACTTGCATTAGAACAGCCGCTCGAGCTCATGTCCCATCCAGAGTCCACCCAGCACCTGACCCAGCAGCGTCTCTCAGGGCACTTGTCCCCCCCAGTCCAGGGTCAGATACTGTGTTTGGTTGCCATGTGTCTTTCACTTCTCTTTACCCAGAGCA
Organism: Tupaia tana; assembly: GCA_026018925.1. Classification (NCBI taxonomy): domain Eukaryota; kingdom Metazoa; phylum Chordata; class Mammalia; order Scandentia; family Tupaiidae; genus Tupaia; species Tupaia tana. The sequence goes on from JAKSZU010000028.1 coordinate 933,337, forward strand.
TTTCCACAGCCTTTCTTTGACTTTTATAACAATGACTTTTTTTCTTCCAAATTTGCTATCGTCACACACACTCACGGGGGAGAGAGCGAACGAGTGAGAGAGCGAGCGAGCACCCTGCAGGAAGGATGACCATGCTACAATTCACTCTCCTCTCGGGATTCTGCGCACACAAACACACCTGGCATGTTTCAAATGCCAGGTCCGGGGTGCGAACCGCACAGTCGGCCATGTGGGATCCAGCCCTCTTGTCCACCGTGCCACCAGCTCGCCTGGATAATGACATTTTTATGAGTACACTTCCTCCTCGGTCTTGGTAACGAGGATGTTGCATGTACACAGGTGTTTCATTCCGGGGAGTTGCAGCTGTGCCTCTGGGGCTGAGTGCTGTGCTGGGGGCACGGTGGCCTTTGCAGGTCTCGCTCTGGAAGCACAGAGAGCTCACCTGTCCCCCAGCCGCGGCTCCTCTGGGTCACTTTCCCCGACTGTCGCCCTTCTCTCCCACCACAGAACTATCTATGTTTACGTATATCCTGCTTCTCATCCAAATTTCTCTTACAACCAGTGTCCACTGATAATCCTCACCTGATCCAATCTTTCAAAAAAAATTTCCCAGAGGGTGTGCGTGTTCATGAGAGGAGAGAGACAGAGGGAGAGTGAGAAAGCACCCCTAGGACTGATGGCGATGCTGTAATCCCTTCTCCATTTCTCCTTTGGAGATTCTGGGCACCCACGCATATGCACCCGGTGTATTTCTCAAGCCATCCGATCCAGGACTCAAACCATGCAACTGACCCTGTGAGATCCAGCTGCCTTAACCACCATGCCACAGGCTGGCCCACCTGAGCATCTTTACAATGATGGTTAAAAAGTGATGATTTTCAAATTCGAGCCTTCCTTCTACATTCAACAGTGGGCTTCTGATACTCTTCAAGAGGGTTCCCTTCTCTCCCCACATGTATTGATTATTTATAATTTATCGACTTTTGGTACAGACTCACAGATTCTTTTTTTTTTTTTTTTCAAAATAACACATTTTTTTTTCTTTTGAAATTTGCCAGAGAGTGCGTGCACTCGCCAGAGAGGGAAACAGAGACAGAGAGGGGAAGTGAGAAGGCATCTCTCACGGAGGATGGCCACTCTGCAATCCTTCTCCTCCATCTCTCCCCCTCTTCGTGGTTCTGGATGGACATGTGCACACATACGTGCCTGGCGTGTTTCTCAAGTTCAAGTCTAGGACTTGAACTGTGCAGCCGGTCATGTGGGATCCAGCCACCTTAAGCACCATGCCACCTGCTAGCCAAATAACGAACTTTTAACCCATTTCTGTGCGCATTTTGGTGACTGGAGTGCTCCAGATATGGCAGTGGGAGCCCCTGCGTGGACTCATGGCCAGTGACGTACCTCGGCATTCTTTGCACACCTCCTCACTTCCTGGTACCGTCGTCTGTTCCAGGCTCACCCCGTGCCTGCCCCGTCCTAGCCCTGGGAACTGCCTCTCTCCGAGGAGCCAGATGCTGCGTGTGTCGTTCAGGAGTTCCTCAAGGCCTGTTACAGAAATTGAAGAGTCACCACCCTTCTCTTGATTTCTTAACTCCTACAGGCCAGAACTTTCCAACCCATTAACTGAGTCTGTTCACCTCGGAATTGCTAAATAACATGGTTCCACTGTGACTTCGGGGTTTTTCACAAGTGAGCGTATTGTGCTCGTGGGAAGTCGGTCATACTCAGTGTTCGGTTACGAGGGTGATATAAGCTCTCGTCATAACTGAACTGACTGTCCTGCGGTTCGGGTCGCTTTTCCTCTTCCGAATGAGGTCTTACTTACTCTAGAATGAATGTCTTTTTCACTTGCTTTTTCTTGTACTCGTTGCTTCAACCCCGAATTCGCTGACTCTAAGTCTGCTCTCGATATCTCCCGTAGCATCAGACATTTATCCAGTGTTGTTTTCTTCAAGTTCCTGTCTCTGCAGCCTCCTGGTCTGCTCCAGTTCGAGCTGGCCCTGATACAGACGTTGTCCGTGGCTCTGCCCTCACCGTCCTCCTGTGAGCTGGATTACCTGGTCCCTGACTCCCATCTCTCTCTATATATATATGTATATGTGTGTGTGTGTGTGTGTGTGTGTGTGTGTGTACACACAACTTTTAAAAATGAATAACAACCTCTAGTGGTTTCATAAGGAGATTTGACAGGAAGTATATTTTCTGAGAATTTGCAGGTCTGAAATGTCTTTGTTTTGCTTTTACCACTAACTGATCCTTCATGTTGATTTAAAAATCTAGGTTGGATACAAAATACAGATTTCCCTCAGAATTTTGAAGGACTTTGTCCTTGTCTTCTACCTTCTAACGCCAATCGAGAAGCTTGAAGTGATTCTGACTTTTGACTGTTGTGTGAAAACTTTCTTTCCTTTCTGGAATCTCCTCGCTGGCCTTCATTTCTGAAATGTCGTTAGGCTGGGCTGTGGTGCAGGCGTGTTTTTATCCACCGGACAGTCAACAAGTTCTTTCAATCTAGAACCCTCGTCCTCTAGTTCTGGACAATTTTCTTGAATTATTTCTTTGATGAGTTTTGCCTCTTGGTTTTCTTCCTGCTCCCTTTGGGAAATACCGGTCATTCACATCTTGGACCTTGATTATGCTTTAATTCTCTGATCTCTTGTTTTACATCTCTGAGCTTTCCCCTCATATTTTCTGGAAGACATTCTTATCATAATCTTTCAACATTCCTCTTCAGTTTTTTAAAATTTTTTGCTATAGTGCTTTTAACATATAAGAGCTCTTTTTTCCCCTTGGAACATTCTTTTACTATGGCAGCTGTTCTTGTTTTGTAAATAGATATATTTTTAAAAATCTGAGTATATGAATGCTAACCTTTCATTTGTACATGTTTCCTTGTCCATACATTGTCTGTTTTCTTCAGCCCATTTCTTTGCTTCCCCTTGGTCTCTTGTATTAAATGTTTTTCTCAAGTGCTCACTGATTCTTGGCTGTGTGGTGAACTATGTCTTGTCAAGCTCACTGAGCTATAATTTATATGCTCATCACATTGGTATCGTTTATAAACGTGACGGCCTTAGAGGCAGGTCTTGCAGAAGTGGGGATAAGGCACCTCAGCACGTAGCAGGGCGCCCATCAGGACGAGCCTGAGGCAGCCTCATTCACCTAGAGCCCTGAGGTGCACTGCTCTCTGCCTTCAAGCACAGCGTGGAAGGCACCTGCTCTGTCTTTGCTCTGGCCAAACCACCCCAAATCTTGAAACAGCTTCCTAGTGACCTTGAGGAAGAATTGGTCCTATCCCATTACTCGAATATTTCAGCTCTCAGACTTAGTGCGCTTTTCTCCCAAACCCTGCAGAACCAGGAAGATGGAAAGGAGCCGTCCATTCTGATAAACTTCCGAGTAGGTGGAGCCAGGCCACTCATTCCACCTGCTTGTCCCGTGTGCCTTTTCCATGCCGTGCACCGAGGCTAGTGCCAGCTGGGTCTGCTCATCGCTGACAAACGCATCTGCAGCACATCAGGACAAGGGACATCCTGGAACAGGGTCGCCGAGGAAGCCGCTTGGCCTCTCGGAGTGCCCAGAGTCTCTGGCACTCACTCTTACAGCGACAAGGTGGTCGGGAGGGTAGGAGAGGCTGGCTTGGAGACCAAGCATCCACGAGGAACAGGAAGAATTGCACAAACTCAAATGAATTAGGAGCGTAAACTGAGCAGTGTGACTTGGCTTGCACAGGACAATCAAGATCTGCAAATACTCAGCTCCGTATTGAACCTGAGGCAGGGTGATTAATTCATTATTCACTTCTCAGCCTGGAAGCAAGAGTGTGTATGCCTGGGGGCCAGCACGGCAGCACAGTCGTAAATCATGCCATTTACAAGCCCAGCCAGGAGGAAGTCAGGGCTGAGGGGGATGCTCTGCAGCCGGCAACAGTGGCTGGAGAAACGGCTGGAGAAGGCGGGCCAGGCTGCTCCCTGGAGATTCACCAGTTGGCCAGGCACTGGGCCTTCAGTCAAGGGGACCAGCCTTTTGGCCACCCAGCTTGGGGCTTCCCGGCCAGACCACAAGGAAACCAACTCCACTCCGCCCAAGAGGAGGGCTCTTGTGACCTGAGATGGCCTCTCAAAAGTAGACAGTGCTCAGAATAGCATTAGGAGCTGTCCCAAAGGCTGCAATGGTCCAGTTGGGATAAACCACTTCCCGCCTCCCTCCCTGGGCCACTCTGGGCTCCGGGCCCCAGGTCCACATGGCCCTGTCCGAGAGCCAGGCTGTGTCTGCTCTGCGCAGTCCACCCAGTGTCTGAATGCCGCCAGCCGAGCCCCGTCTCTCTCCCATCCATGCTGCCTTCAGGGCAGAGGCTCAGGGACCTCGGATTCCAGCCAACGTGAGGGAGTTTCCAAATACTTACCGTTTGTCTCTAAGCATGTTCTCTCTTCCCGGTGAAACAGCCTGTTTCCTCCATCATAACGAGATTCCTAGAGCCCTGCAGGTCCTGCCATGTCGTTATCGACTATTCCCCACTTTATGCTTCCTCTCAACCCTTTGCCCTCCCCGGAAGGGACCCCCACACTTCGGCATGTTCTTGCAGTGACAGTGACGATAATGCGAGGACTTACTGCGTGCTAGGCGCTTCTCACATAGTATCTCATTGAACTTTTCTAATGACTCGGTGAACTCGTGTCTAACTCCAGGTTACAGATGAGGAGCCTGAGGCTTAGAGAGGGGAAGTGGCTGGCCAGGAGTCGACCTCTAGTCGGCCCAACTTCAGAGACTGTGCTTCTGACCCACATGACACGGCCGCTGGCTCGCCCAGAGCCTGGCGGATTTACTCAGTATCAGCCAAAATGCAGGAGACTTCTGTGTCAGGGCTGCTCGGCTTCCTCGGAGCCTGGCTGAACTTCGCAAGACTGCCCAAAGCCCTTTCATCTTCCCAAACGCAGCGTCAATAACAGTCACAGTAAAATTAAATAAATGAGTAAGAGCATTAGCCACACTCCGAGCCGACCAAACCTCCTATAAGTGGGGAAGAAGTCCTTTCCCCTCCCTGCTTTTCCCAGGACAGGAATGATGCCATCTGCTCACAACTTCCTTTTGCCTCGTTTGGTTCACAGTGGAGCCTGAGTCTCCTTAATCTATGAAGGAGCTAAAGGGCTATGGAACAGGGTTCCCTACCAGAGGAGTCTCTGACCCAGGGACTACCGGGTGAGGCCCGTTCGTCAGTGCCGCTGGGCAGATACCTCACCGAGAAGAGCTGTGATTCAGCCTGCCTGGCTCAGGCACAATGCCCTCCCCATCAACACCCTCTGTACCTACAAAGGGAAAAAAAGGCTATGGGGGAACCAGGTCCCAGGGAATTCTACACAGCAACGCTCTCCTGCGTGAAGGAAGCCTCGGTGAGTGTGCACAGGAATATCCTGGTCTTGCTCACATGCGGGCTGTACCCGGTATGAGGGTTAAGGAGAGCAGGCTGCAGAGTGGGCTGTGTAGACAAGGGTCTCTCCTAGGAGAAGGTGCCCCACAGTGCCTGCTTCCTGGACGCACGGGGCTGGGCAGCAAGCCACGCCAACCTGCGGGATGGCACAAGGGTCCCCGCTACTCTATGGTCCCCCAGAGCAGGAACACGGAGACAGAACTCCAGTGGGGCCAGCAGCTGTCCACTGGCACCAGCATGGGGTGTGGATGGGTGAGCGTGTGATGGCATGGGGGCCGAGGGGAGTCTGGAGAAAGGGGGAGCGTGTGGGGCATGGGGGAGGGGAGTCCGAGGGGAGTCTGGAGAAAGGGTGAGCAGGGGAGTCTGGGGAAAGGGTGAGCGGCATGGAGGCAGAGGGGAGTCTGGAGAAAGGGTGAGCGCGTGGGGCATGGGGCAGAGGGGAGTCCGAGGGGGCCGAGTCTGGAGAAAGCACCTGCGCTCAGGACAGCATGTTTTTAAGCTTCTGTGTTTCAGTTTCACGCCATTGTGAACTTTTTCTTTTTTTTAGAGTTTTGTTGTTGTTGTTGTTGTTATAGGGTTGTGTGTTTGCTAGAGAGACAGAGAGGGAAAGTGAGAAGTCCCCCCACCCCACACGGATGGCCACACTGCAATCCCTTTACCCCCCTCCCCCTCTCGGGATTTTGGGCACGCACGCACACACGCTTGGTGTGAGTTTTAAGCTGCTGGGTCCAGGACTCGAACTGCGGTTGGCAACGTGGGAGTCCAGCGATGTAGCCATTATGGCATTTGCTGGCCCCATGCACCACCGTAAACTGACTGACTACAAGCTGTGAAGCCTGAACTGTGACAGAGGTTACGGTGCTCTGTGAGACTTCACATGCTTCTACCATGAAAGAAGGCGAGCTCGCCAGAGGGGCTCCAACCCGAGCGTGTACTCATTTCCCCTAAAAGGCCACAGTGGCCGACACGTACACAAAGACGAGATGGGCCCAGCCTTGGTGGCACAGGAGGCAGCACGCCGAACTGAAGGGCTGGAAGCCACCTGGCTGACCACAGGCTCAGGGCCCGAGCTGACCCGAGACACACCAGGTGCACACACGCTCCAGATCCCGAGGAGCGGGAGAGCTGGGAAGGGGGCCGCCACGTGAGAGGACCCGCCAGGGGGTGTCTGTCTGCCTCTTTACTCATACACTTGATAGCTCATGAATAAATAAACCTTAAGATAGGGAACTATAAACCAGAAGTAAGAATATTCAGACTTGGCTCATTTTAGAACGGAACCATGTATGCAATATAGGCTTTTCAGAAAGATTTCATTTAAAAATTATAATTATTTTTTAAAAATTTGCTATAGGGCATGTGCATTCAGCAGAAAGACACAGTGAGAGACACAGAGAGAGAGAGAGAGAGTGAGAGTGAGAGAGAGAGAGAGAAAGCTACCAGATCCAGGACTTGAACAGCGGTCGAGTCCTACGCCCCAACTACCATGCCACCCGCTAGCCCCGCAATACAGACATTTTAAAACAATTTATTGAGGTGCTTATCCACATGCAGTGACACACGCACATCCTAAGAGTAGAGCACTGTGGCTTTTTGAATGGCGTCTACTTCCTGCGCGCATGATCATCTCCCAGCTGAAGCGAGAGCGCGTTTCCCCTCTCCAGCGAGTCCCCTCTCTCCCTCTGCGTCACGCTCCATCCCCAAAGACTGTCCCAATTCTTTTCCCAGACTTGAATGTGTGTTCATCCCTGAACTTCGCATAAACGGAGCCAGGCCTCTGCGTCCCCTGGCTTCCGCTCAGAGCAGTGGTTTTGAGCCTGACCCGTGTTGTTGGAGGTGCCAGCAGTTAACCCCTTCTGCTGCTGGCTGTAATTCGCCATACGAAATAGCCGATTGGTTTCTCCACTCACCCACAGACAGACTGGCTTTTATGGCCAGTATCTGGTTATCAAGAACAGAACTAGGTATGAACTGTTTTGTTCACACTTGTTACAGAAGTCTTTTTGGATAAAAGTACACTGGTTTCTCTAGGAGAAGAACTTCATTAGAAATTGCCAAGTGATAAACAATGAGTTTAAAAAATAACTGATAGAAACATGAAATAAAAGTAGAAGTCCCTTGAAATCTGCTGAAGAACTCATAAAATATATATTTTTAAACAGGCAAAATAGGAAGGATCATCCAGCACTCAACGTGCTCTACGTAATTTTGTCACAGATAAAGTGTTGGAAATGTGCTCTCAGGATACACATTTTCGACAGTTGGGGCTTGAGACAAATTGACTTTAGGCAAACAGGCCTTAGGTGGATGGGCCCAAAGGCTCAGCGTGGACTCTGGTCAGGACAGTCCCCCCACTGCCCTGGTGTAACTGACTCCCGCAGCACTGCAGGCACGACACTCACCCCAGGGGAATTCATGCCGGTGGGAAGCATGTGTATGTTACACACAGGGATAGACGTGGTTAGGATGCTGGCACAGTAGACTCTTGGTAGAAGGGGGAAGGGACTCCTGGCCTGTTTGCACACTCTGGGGAGACTGATAATGGGCTATGAGCTGGCAGGATGCCCAGAGAGTGAAGACCCAGCTGAGCCATGCCAGGGCCCATGCAGGGGAGGTTCTGCAGGAGCTTAGGTGTTTTGCTAAGAGACGTTGGGACCGGTTAGTGGGCAGGAGCTGGGGGCGTCATGGCTGTTCACAGGGAAGAGCACGGAATAGGCTGACTCGGGATGGTGGCATGGAGGGCTATGTGCCCTTGAGCACCCATTGTGCTGGGGGACTGTGCAAGTTGGCAGCTGTCTGCATCAACACGTAGCAGTCTTTGTCCTGGCTGAAGATACTCCAGCCTCCACTGCCAAATGTCAGCACATGAATGCGAATTTCAAAAAGTGTAGTTATTCAAAATGTGTTCCCTGCCCCTTCTGTCTTAGTGTCTTCCACGCTTCTGATAAAACTGGCTTCTATGTCATCATCCAAGTTTTTAACACAAAACATTAACCTGGACAGAACCAGGACCAAGCCCACTGAGATGGCACCAGAGATCCACCTCTGGGGGTGGTGACTCATTCACTAACGGGCTCTGAGGGAGACTGACCAACTTTAAATCCACCTCTCGGTCCCCGCTGACACATTGCTACCTTTGCACAAAATAACCATGAGGGCTTTTGAATGAAACGGCCTCACGAAAATCAAGACACAGGGTCTATGAAAATGCCCCAATCCCGCTAATCTAATAATTCACAAAACAAAACAGAAAAAAGAAAGAAGGAAAGAAATGAGGTTAGACTTGTTCTCAGAGAGTCCACCCTAGCTCCTGGCAAACGCCGCTTTCTTTTTAAAGTACTCGGGAAACCATCTGTGGAATAATCCCGTCTAGATTTTTGTTGGTACTGGCAGTACTTGTCAATCAAACTGTAAAATTTTTTCCCATCACCTTGTTTTAAAATCGGGACGTTTTCCATTTCCACCCTTCTGGGTACTCTCTTGGGTTTTCCAGTTATCTGAGATTTTCAGGTAACCTTCGTCATCATCTAAGAGGCCATCTGGCTGACTGCTGTGCCTCTGAGCGCGTGAGGGGGTACTTGGGTAGTGGGGCACTCCGGGGGCACGAGCTTCTCATCGTGCTGGAAGTCTACTCGACGAGGGACCCCGTTCCCTGTCTGTGGATGGAAGCTCACCAGTCCTGTGCCTTTTCTGACTGCTTCTCCCATGATAAATCAAAGTCCTAGAGTCGGGCTGGCAAATCCAGTCTGGGCGTGGATGTCGGGACTCTGCTCCTGGACAACGGGCTTTGCTAGAAGCCAAGTCTCCCTCACCAGCCTGCACCTGCAGCAGGGAGGCCGCTTGCAGCGGTGGGAGGGAGAGTTTGCTGTCCTCTGTTCTATGCGACTCTCCTACATCAGCTGCACACCTGGCGTTCTGACCCCACTGGGCTGGGACAGTGCCGACAAGTATTGGGGAGCAGGAAAGCTTGATTTCGACGGTATTTTTTTTCTTTTTTTTTTCAATTGAGAGAGAGAGCTTTTTTTGCTATAGGGTACATGCACTTGCCAGAGAGAGAGTGAGGAATCACCTCCCAGGGGAACAGCCAGACCACAATCCCTTTTCCTCTCAGGATTTTGGGCACACATGCACGGTGTGAGTTTCAAGTCACCAAGTGTGGGACTTGAACTGTGGTTGGCCGTGTAAGAGTGCAGCGCCTTAACCACTACACCACCTGCTGGCCCCTCAACTGGTACTTCTGTCAAAGGCTCTTCACTCTCTGGGCCTCATGAGTCTCGCACCCTCTCATTCTTTAGGGTCTCTGGGCAAGAACCAGACCCTATTCAGTGTGTCCTGTCTCCTGGCCTCTCCTGGCTGCTGCCCACAGTCAGTTCTCTGACTTCGCATGAGAGGAAGAGGCTGTGCCCACAGCAGGCCCTTCAAGTCCTCACTGCGGTTCTAAGAAGGTTGGGGACAGTCGGCCAGCTCAAGGGCTGGGTGACTTCACGGTGCATGGGGAGCCTCCCACGAAGGTTACTCTCTCTTCACGGTCTGCCGCAGCGAGGCAGAGTCCTGTCTGCATATGTGGTTGTCCCCTCTCTTGTCGTAGCCTTCAGTCCCTGCATTCTGCTCTGCTGGCCTTTCTCCTTGACACGGAGACAGAAAGACGGCAGCTAAGAATGGCTGCATTCTCTTGCCAACGGCCGCTGTTCTGCACTACCCTCCTCAACCACAGGAGTCTCCCTCCTTCTGGAAACACGTGCTTTTAGAAACCACAACCATCAGGCCACTCAATTAATCTGTAATGGATAATATATTGGTACATAGATACAAACACACATTTTCTTTTTATTATTTCCTACTGGTAAAGTTAAAATACAAGCGAGTAAGAAAAATGTGGTCTATACATATAATGGAATGTTGTTTGACCTTAAAAAAGAAGAAAGTTCTGCCAGATGTGACATGATAAAGTAGAAAATAAATTATTTTTATTTTTTTTTTTTAAAAGAACTGACAACTTTATTTACACCAAACAGACAACAAACAAAAATCTTTCTCTCTGGTGGTAGATACAAAGCATAAGCAAAAATCACCAGACATAAACATCTAAAGAGTTCATTATTTCTTTGTAATATTTTACTTAGGGATCTGCATGTAGTAATTTTATAAAACTGAGCTAAAGTTGTAGGTACAATTCTGAATTCTAATTCTTTTTAAAACTTCTTTTTTTAAGAGTGATTTTTGCAATAGGGCACATGTGGTCACCAGAGAGAGAGAGAGAGAGGGGAGAGACAGAAAACAAGAAATAGCTCCCCAAGGGGGATGGCTACATCACAATCCTTTCTCCTTCATTCTCCTTTTGAGATTTTGGGCATGCACGCATGCATGCCCAGTGTGAGTTTTAAGCTGCTGAGTCTAGGGCTCAAACCACAGTTGACTATGTGGGAGTCCAGCGACTTAACCGTTAACACCATCTGCTGGTCCTTCAATCCAAATTCTTTTCTTTTCTTTTCTTATTTATTTATTTTTTCTGAGAGTTTTTTTTCTATAGGGCGCATGTGCTTGCCAGAAAGACAGAGACAGAGAGACAGAAAGCACAGAAAGCGAGAAATCACCCCTCAGGGTGATGGCCACGTCGCAATCCCTTCTCCTCCATTCTCCTTTCGGGATCTTAGGCACACACGCACACATACCCGGCGTGAGTTTAAGCCACTGGGTCTAGGACCGTGGTCCCTTGAACCGTGGTTGACTACGTGGGAGTCCAGCGACATAGCCATTATGCCAACTGATGGTCCCCTTCAATCCAAAATCTTAAACTTACTGGAGCCAGTAAGTGGCATGGTGGATAAGGGCGCTGGATTCCCACATGACCAACCACGGTTCGAGTCTCAGACCTGGTGGCTTGCTTTCTCACTTTCCCTCTCTCACTCTTTCTCTGTGTCTTTCTGATCAAATTAAAATAAATAAATAAATAAAGTGAATGAATAAATAAAATTAAATAGATAATTCTAAAAAAAACCAAAATCTTAAACTTATGCACTGTGAACATTTCCTGTTGCCAACAGAATTCTTTGAAAGCTATTTCTAACGGCTTCCCTTAGGTCAGTGTGTGGGTACACCGTGAGTTAATAGCTAGCATCCTTCCCATGCTACTGAATGCTGAGTTGGTTCCATCTCTTTCCATTTTGAGTAACATCATTGTACACACCGCTGTGCATAACTCTGAGTTCAAATTTCTCGTAATTATTAGAAGAGGAGTGACTGGATCAAAGGGTATGAACTTTTCTTTCTTTTCCCTTCCTTCCTTCCTTCCTTCCTTCCTTCCTTCCTTCCTTCCTTCCATTTTTTGCTAGACACCACATGTGCTTGCCAGAGAGAGACAGAGGAAGTGGGAAACACCACCCCTTCAATGGGGCATGGTCACGTTACAATCCCTTCTTTGTCATCTCTCCCTCTTTTTGGGATTCTGTGCTTGCACACACATGTGCCTGGTGTGTTTTTCAAGTCACCAGGTCTGGGATTTGAACCATGCTGTTGGCCATGTGGGATCTACTGCCTTAAACACCAGGCCATGGGCCGGTCTGGATATGAATTTTTTAAAGGTTCTTGACCTAGGTACCGTGTTGTTTTCTGGAAAGGTTTGTAACAGACTAGCTTATCTTTTTTTTTTTAAGAGAGATATTTGCTATAGGGCACATGCACTTGCTGGAGAGACAGAGAGACAGAACGGGAGAAATCCCCCCCCCCCCCCCCCCCCCCCCCCCGCAATCCCTTCTGCTCCATTTTCCTCTCAGGACTTTTGTTATGCATGCACACATTCCTGGCACGAAGCTTAAGTCACTGAGTCCAGGGCTCAAACCACGGTCGGCTACATGTGAGTCCAGCAACGTAACTATTATGCCAACTGCTGGTCCCTGGATTGGCTTATCTTAATGGCCATTGTCATTAAGCTCCATCGGCCTCAGAGCCGGTCTCCACATGCAGTTGATCAGCAAGCAGAACGTTTGTGCAGACTGGCCAGGTTATCTTCTCTGGACAATGGAGACCAGGATGTATGTGCTTTTGGCCACAGTAACTATAGTCTCCAAACTTGCCTGCGTTAGGGAGGCGGAGGAAGTGCACCTGCACACTGACCATGGCAGCCAGGGTCCTCCTGAGGCTGGGTGCTCCTCTGATCCCATCTGCGTTTGGTCCTCTGCCCTGTGACACTGCTCAGCTTTGGCCCTAAAACCATAGGGCTGGCGGCTCTGTTTGCTCTCACTCTCCGGCCACCTGTCTGCATGTCAATCCGGGTCTCCTGCCCACAGCCGGGGCCCCCTGTGAGTCTGGACGGCAGGCTGACACGTGCATCTCTGGCTGGGCTTGCTCACGTCGGACGCAGGCTGCACTATCCTGTTTTGCTGTCAAGCACTGCCTTTAACCAGGGCTCATGCCAAGTCCTGAGTACTTTCCAGCCCACGCAGATTCTGTCTTACAGTACTTCAAGACTTAAGTGCAACATTCAGCAATGCTAAAGACATATTTCAATGACAAGATTTTTATAACGGTTTGTCCTAATTTCAAAAGTGATCCACGTTGAAAGCAGAGAACTTGGAAAACCCAAGAAAGCAAGGAGGGTAGGCTGCAGAGTGGCCACGGCCGGTCGGCAGGGAGTACGTGTGTCCTGGACGTGTGGGCGGGGTCAGCGGTGAGCACGGCGAGCTCAGCAGATGCTGGAGACAGACAACAAGGCTGGGGACTGCGAAGGACTCTCCCATGGACACCACGAGCCCCAGGATTCAGTTCCAACCTCGGGGGGAAAGAATACCTCTAGGCCGACAGTGATGGCAGTTGGCATAGAAACTAGGCTCATCCGAAGGACAAAGGACGTTGGAGTCCAGCGTGCCTTCTCTGCCCATCTCCCTTGGCTTCCGATCCCAACTTCAGGGCTCCCTTCCTCCCACCTCTTCGCCAGGGGCTCATTAGGCCCAGTCCTAGTATCTAAGAGTATCTGCGAGGTCCACCACAGTCTCACAGCTCCCCATAGTCTTTCAGCAAGAGCTGCGAATCACCATGGAAACTGGGTAGCTCGATGGTGTATGCTGCTCTTAGATGGAGGGCTCCCAGATGAAGCCTGGGAACAGTCACCCTTGGGATCACATAACTCTATCCGTGGCCTCAGGCTCAGGATCTTTGTCACTCAGTTCTCCTCACCAGGAAGGGGGCATTAAATCTCTAAAAGCAGCAGGTGGAGACCAAAGACCGGGATTCTCGCAGGAAGGCAACGAGAGGAAAGGCTTCTGGGTTCCCTAACGCTGTGATGTCAGGCCTGGCCCTCAGGCCCACGAGGGCCCTCAGAGCCACCGGGCACAGATCTCTTTCTCCTGGGCTCCTCCTTCTTGCACCTGTGCATTCTCTGCAGCATTTCGGAAAACCCCGGGGTAGGACAGCATCCAAACTGCCAAGACAACGCAGCAGCAGAGAGAATCACCCAGACAGACCCTGGGCTCCCTAGAGACCTCCCAGGACCACCAGGTGGGAGGACTGTCATTGCAGGGGTGTGGAAGCTACAAAGACGTGCGATGTTCAGCATGTGCAGGTGAGGGGCCACCAGAATAGAGCACCATGCGTTCACACTGAGCACCACCATGCGGTGCTGGGAAACGAGCCCTGCGTCGTCAGGGTCATGACACTCTTTTACATAGAGAAGCAGAAAAGTACGTCATGACTTTCCGACGACTAATAGACTTATGTACATTAAGAGGGAGTATGAATCTGTTCGCAACGTACACTAAATAAAAAAAGTTTAAATGGGATGTGGAGCCTGATCGTATTTTTAAACAACAAAAGAATCTGTGTGTATTACACACGGAAGATTTCTGGTAGGCTAGCAGCCACCCCTGTTTTCCTTTTTAGCATGTTTCCTATGTGTTTAAAATGGTTATGACATAAATGCACTGCCTTGGTTAGACCCTGGTGCGCCCGTCACCAGCCTCAGCAATGCCTGTACATGGCCCGTGGGTCTCGTCGGTGCCCTATACCCCTGCCTGGGCTGTCTGGACGTGAGGATCTTTTTTTCGTTTTCAGTTTATTTGAATTTGGATGAAAATAAAATCCATATAAAGCAATGTGTTGATGTGTCTTTCACACCTCTTTACCCTGCAGGCTCCTTCTCCACGTATTTGTTCTGCCTTTACAGTCTTTTGTTGAAGAAAGCAAGTTTATCCTACATCCATCAGATGCAGTTGCCACTAACCACGTTTGACCAGTGAACTTTCAAAAAGTGGCTGGAGGAACTGGAGAACTAAATTTTAAATTCCATCTAATTTTCCTTTTTTAAATTTATTCTCCAGAAGGCACACATGAGGGAGAGAGACCCCTGTGGGGCCTGGTCGTGCTGCCATCTTGTCCTCCCCTTCTCTGTCCCGTTCGGGTCCTGGATATGTGGCATGCGCTCCCTGGTTTTTAAGCTGCTGGGGCGGGGACTGGAACCATGGTTGGTCGTGTGGGATCCAGTTCCCAGGGCAGCATAGCACTTAACCACGGTGCTACGGGGCCAGCCCTTAATATCAATCTAACCTGAAAAATGGACTCTGGATTTGGTTACTGAAAACCTTCAACTAGAGCAAGGTGGGGTAAACAAATCTACTTTTTCTTTTCTTTTTTTCAAGTTTATTTATTTCTTCAGTGAGAGGAGACAGACAGTGAGGCTAGTGCCACCCCAGCCTCAGTCATCCCCACCGTGGGCATGCACACGTGCACCTGGCCTGCACTGGGGGCCTGGGACACAAATCCAGCGACTTTGGATATGGTCTCAGCATTGAGGAGCTTTGCTTCGCTGCTGCGTCACCACTGCTGGCCTGTGAATCTACTTGTCAGTTGTAAATGTGATGAAATACAAATACAAGTATTTCTGATGATAAAGTGTCTGATTCCGGGGTTCACTGTGCCCTGAGGCCGGCACCACCAAGTTCTCAGGTGACACTAGTATTTCCGAGAGCTACCATGACAGATGTGTGTGTTTTGCTTTGATACCTTCACTGTTTTGTCTATTTTTCTTTTTTTAAATTAATTTATTTTAAATGATTATTTAATTTGCAATAAGACACATGTGCTCACCAGACAGAGACAGAGTGAGTGAGATAGAGAGAAAATGAGAAAGCAATCTGCTAGGTCTGGGACTTGAATCGTGGTCAGTCAGGTGGGAGTCCAGAGCCTCAACCACCATGCCACCTACTGGACCCTGTTTTGTCTATTTTTTTTTTTTTTAAGAGTGAGATTTTTGCTATGGGGTGTATACACTTGCTGGAGAGACACAGAGAGACATAGAGACAGAAAGTGAGAAATCACTCCTCAGGGGAATGGCCACACCGCAATCCCTTCTCTCAGAATCTTGGGCATGCATGCACATGCGCCCAGCATGAGTTTCAGGCCGCCAGGTCCAGGACTCAACTGCGGTCGACTCCATGGGAGTCCAGTGACATAACCATCACCCCATCTGCTGGTCCCTGTCTTGTCTGTTCTTTATGGGAAGTAGAGAAGTTACAGAATTATGCCGCTGCCACTTTGGAAACCAGTGTGGCTGTTCCTGAAATGGCCAACGCGGAGTCACTGTGTGACCCAGCATTTCCACTCAGTGTGGACCCGAGACCCGAGGCACGTGTCCACACGAAAACTGCATGGCAACACTCACAGTGACATTGTTCCCAACACCGAAGGTGGGACAGCCCGCACGTCCATCAGTGGATGGATGGGCAAACAAATGGGTGTGCATACAGGGGAATATCAGTCTGCCTTCAGAAGGAAGGGAATCCTGACACGCGCTGTGATGTGGACGGCTCTTGAAAACATCACGCTCCATGTCATAAGCCAGACACCAAAGGTCAAACGTCATACGATCCGTGTACCCACGTGGGAAGCCCACAGTGGATGCACCCTTAGAGTCAGGAAGGAGATGAGTGGTTGCCGAGGGCTGCGGGGTGTGGGGGAAATGGGGGGTGACTGCTTACTGGGTCCAAAAAGTGTTCTAAATTACAGTGAGGCTTGCACAACTAAATACACTAAAACCATGGACCTGCGAAGGACAGCCTCTGAACCATGCCTCCGCACAACTGCTATTTTACAAAAACAACTGTACTGTCACCGCTGCTGTTTCCCAGAGCCCCCTGTTTAGAAACATGACTCAATCACCATGCTGGGCCTCCCGTCCTGTGTAATGAGTTCCTGGTGGAAGGCCTTGCGGACTATCACAGCATGGCGGCCGTCAGGACTCAGGGCTGAGCGTGGCCGAGGGCCCCCAGGAGTGCTTTGTGGCTTCAGGCTGTTGCCCCGGCATACCTGTGGTGCCCGATGTGGGGTTCCGTGATAAAGTCACGCTTTGGCCTCAGAACAAAGCCTCTTGGCCCTGGGAATCCTGGCCCCTCCCTGGCCTCCTCGGTGGCCTCTGTCATGAAAGGAAGGGGACACCTTCATCCCAGCTCCTCTTTTCCCACTGGTAGCCTCCTCCCCAGCCCTTCCCTTGGTTCGGAGGCTGTCGGGGTCACCTCCCTCTCCCCATCTCCCCACCCCCTGCCCAGTCGAGGCAGGCTCAGCTTTGCATCTTGTCAGACAACAAAGACCCTGGAGGGCCTTATCCCTACCTCCAGCCAGCTAATGAGACAATTCCATGAAAAGCAGCCCCAGCCCCGGAGCCTCCTCCGGCCTTTGACAGCCTCTTCTGTGTTCCAATTCCCAAGCATTTATTCTACATATAAATTTTCCACGGTGAATAGACACCATTCTTCCCGGAAACCCATTTGTTCCTTGGCTATTTTACTTCCATCTCTTGTTTTGCTTTTCATTATGATGGTTAAACTGTAATGAATTCCTCTGCTATCAGCTTCTCTTTAGTGCACTAAGCCTAATGCAGCGTGAAGTGTCTTCGCTCACCCCAAACACCCACCTATTCTTGAGAATAACGAAGCCTCTGACATTTTGAAAACACACACGCTGCTATATCTTTCCCTCGATGGAATGAGTACGGGCAGGAAAGGAGGACGGTCTGGGCAGGAAGAGTTGGGCTGATTGTACAGTCGAACTCTTGATCTTGTGTAATACCCAATGCAGTTTCTTTTCTTTTTTTTTTTTTTTTTTGAGAGGTTTTCACTATAGGGTGTGTGCGCTCGCCAGACAGAGAGACATAGAGACAGAAAGCAAGAAATCACCCTCCAGGGGGGATGGTCACACCACAATCCCTTCTCCTCCATTCTCCTCTCAGGATCTTGGGCATGCACGCACAAGTGCCTGGTGTGAGTTTTAAGCCACTGGGTCTGGGATGCGAACTGTGGTCGACTACGTGGGAGTCCAGCGACATAGCCATTACGCTAACTGCTGGTTCCCCCAATGCAGTTTCTTGTCGCGTCCCCAAGATTTCATCCAGAATCGTCTGGGTCCATGTTTTTTTTTTACCACTCAGTAGAAATAGTGCCTGACCGTGCACATAGTAGGTCCTTGTCAACTGTTGAACAAGAGGCTCATTTTCCTGGTAGTCTAGCTACCTACAGTACCTCTGTGCTACACTCTGTGATTTTACCCTGACTGAGAATGTGTGTCTATGTCGCTTCTGTGATTTTAAATAGCATCCTCTTATAGCATTGGGCGAGTTTTCATCCTGAAAAACATGCTCCTGTTTGCCTTGTTCTGTGTGTGTTTACATCGGTGGGTGTGCACACACGCACACATGCATGGGTTTGCATACAAAATCTTTCTGCTAATGTGATGTTTATTTTCCCTTTTCCCATAACTCAAAGTCCACTGGGTGAATTCAACTTACGTTTCCTCCCCAGACCAAGATAAATAAATAAAATATCAACAGGATAAGTTAAGGCTTAAACTGTCCTTCCTGATTTTTAGACAATGGAAAGGTGAGTAGGATTGAGTGCGCTGCTCGAACCCCAGAAGCATGTTTAAGTGAAATAACACGAAAGTTTTCCCTTCCTTCTGGGGCTCAAACGCAGAGGCGATGAGGCCCGTGCCTGCATGAAAGGTTTTTGTTTCTGGCTGGGCAATGCCTCAGCCAGGCCCATAGCAGCCATGCGGGAGGCAGTGTGGCATTTGCAAAGGCCAGAGGGGTGAGCTCCATCCACTTGTGGCAATTAACATCTCCTTTGGGCCTGAAAGCCAGCCTCCTCTTAAAAACAGAAACAGGACCTTCCTTTTCACAGGGCACCCCTAAAGCAGCCCTGGGAAGGACGCCTGGGAGAGCCGAGGGGGAGCGGAATCCCCCTGGGGCGTCCTGGGCATCCCTTGAGTCTTTTTTTTTTTTTTTTTTTTTTTTTTTATAGGGCGCGTTCGCCAGAGAGACAGAGAGAGACAGAGAGACAGAAAGCAAGAAATCACCCCCCAGGGGGGATGGCCATGCCGCAATCCCTTCTCCATTCTCCTCTCGGGATCTTGGGCACACACACACACACGCACCCAGCGTGAGTTTAAGCCACCGGGTCTGGGACTCAAACCACGGTCGACTACATGGGAGCCAGCGACATAGCCATTACGCTAACTGCTGGTCCCTCATCCCTTGGGTCTTGCCGGCCACCCTGCCGGAGCCCCTCACGGCAGGCAGGGAAGACCACATTACTCTCGCCAGAGCTTAGGGAGGACACAGACTTGGTGAGTCTCTTTAGTTTTTCTTTTCTTTTGTTTTAGTGACTATTTGTATTGTTTGTACTCCAGGCGTCTGAGGCCTGCCCCAGCCTCCTCCCTTCACTGACCTGGGAGACCGTGCCATCAGCACAGGCCCCGCTGGCGTCCGATGTCCAGCTGGAGCTGCGATGGAGCTCACCAACGCTGAGGCTGGTCTCCCAAACGGGGCTGCCCGCGAGGCGGCGTGCTCCGACCCGTCACGACCACCGAGTCCTTCCCCACCATCCTCCACCTTGGTCAGCACCTCGACTCACAGCTCCTGCTCGGGGGGCGAGTCCCTGTCACTCTTCCAAAGGCCTCAGTAGGTGGGCCCGGCCAGGACCCTCCCAGAACTCTCAGGGAGGGCTGACCCCTGCACTTGGTGGCAGGTGGCAGTCGCTGCTCACCCTCCAGTCCCCTGCTTGCTTCCCTGCCGTTTCTCACTCTCACAGCACATGCGGGCACCAGGGGTCAGAGAGGGCATTAGACAGACAGCCCTCTGCCCGTGTGGGGGTCACCTCCTTGCTGGAGAGACGCCGACCACGCCCATCAACCACAGGTGATTCCGTATAACAACAAAACAGGCCAGGAGAGGGTAGCTGCTTTTTAGGGTGATCAGGAAAAGTGTCTCTGAGAGGGCCAATGTGCCTTGGAAACTCCGTGACGGTGTGTGTACAGCCTCAGGGAGATGTGAGGTGAGAGGTCACGGGTCAGCACAGAACAAGGAGTGGTCAGGTGTCTGGATCTCGTCAGGAGGCCAAGCAGAAGGGAAAAGCAAGGAGCGTGTTTCCGCTCTATCAGGGCCCCGGGCGGCATGGGCCCCTCGTCTCTGACGCCACCCTGGTGTGAGGTCTCACACACCACGGACTGAGGGCTGACTGGGCGCCACCATCAGCCCTGCTGCGGTGGGTGCCACCAGCCGAGCGTGTTCTCCGGCCACCCCGCAGGCTCGCAGCCCGGTCTGAGCCCGCGCCCCGCCCTCTGCTGCTGCGGTCCACGGAGGGACAAGGCCATGGCCACAGCAGCGCAGTGTGATGGAACGCAGGGGCAGGTGAACATTAAGCATCTCCCTGGTTTTTATGTTGCTGGAGGCGTGGGTGGAAGGCTGTTGGTTAGGACACCCCAAAATGGGCACTTTGGTTATGAGCAGGTGTCCGAGTGTGGGCATACTGAAAGTGAAGTGGACTTGCTTGCTAGGGACGGTGACCAGTTTGGCGCTGGTAACCAGGCAAGGAAAGTTCTGGAATGGAGAGTTCCAAGGCCCTGGAATGGGAGAGACCTAGAGATGAGAAAGGAGGAAGGAGAACAGGCTGAGGGTGGAAGGGGCCAGGGCCAGGGCAAAGGGTGGCCGGTGGGGCGAGGCCTGGGCGGTACCCGACTGACTGCGGCTGCTCCGTCCGGCACTGTCCAGCAGGCTCCTCAGGAATCCTGAACCTTTAGAAAATGTCTACTGCATGGAAAGCCTCACCGTAGTAGAGCTTCAGAAAACAAAGGAGAATGTGGACCGGTTACTCAAAGGGCAGGTGATTAGGGAAGATCGCGCTTCCAGAGGGATCGGGAATTTGGGGTGAGCTGAGGGGAGAATGGGAACCCCCTCTGGGATTCCTCCGAAGTCCTGGGAAGGGCGGTCAGATGTCCTCGGTACGTGGGATGGAAGCTTGAGCAGGTGGACTGGCCCCTAGCAGAGACGGCTCACAGAAGACGGGAGATCCTGCGGCCACGTGAGTTCCATAACTGAAAACATGCTAATTGATTTTAAGAAATCAGAAACCTATAAAGAACTGGAAACTGCTAGCGTAGCATTTCCGTCCATTTGGCGCAATACAGTCGCATTAAAAAGTAAACTCCCGCTCTGGCCCCTCCAACTTGCCCCTCTGCAATCGCACCTGGCGGGCCGGCTTTTAGAGTAATGCAGTTGGCGGAGTTCAGAGCCCAGAGGTCCATAAACCACCCAGACAGCTAATGGTGCTTTCAAGGAGCCCTGGACATGGGAGGCAAGTGGGCACGGAGCAGAAGGAACCAGGGCTTGAGGCTCAGGGGAACGAGGGAAAGCCAGCAGAAAGGGGACTGTCACAGCGGCTGTAAAGACAAGCCTCAGGTACACATGGCGGATTCTGAGCCAGCCATGTAAATGCAGGCTCCGTAGTTCACGTCGCCAGCCTTGGCTTTGGTTCTGGCAACTGCTGTCTTAGAGACCCAGCGTGAACGCCAGGGAAAAGGGCGCCACTGTCCAGCGCGCTGTGGAGTGGCAAGGGGGCTCTGAGAGGACCGGTTACCAGGAGTGCCCTCCTCGCCCCCACCCGCAGCTCCACGGCTCCTGGCAGGGGGTTACTACTAGGTAACACAGCCTATGTCCCTGGGGTCCGAACAATGCCACGGGCTCTGGGAGCGGGCCACGCTTCGCAGCAGCCATGGAGGGAACGTAGGTACGTGCAAAATGCTAGGATTTAGGGTTGCTGACCCTGCAGCCCCTTCCTATAGAAACCCCAAGTAGGAGCGATCACCCACCAGTTTCCCCAAAGTCCCTGCTTTCAACCAGTCTGCTGTGATAAATGGAAATGTCTTGTCCTCACCTCTCTGGAGAGGTCTGTGACTTGCTGTAGCTGCGGGTTTCGAGGCTCCAGGAAAGGAAAGCCCGTCCTAGGCTGACAGAGGCTGCCCCACCAGCTCTCCAGGTCATGAAGCCCTGACTGGTAGCATTTGCTGATTTCCACGGAGTAAATACTGCCACCAGCTACCAAGCGATGTCGCTGGACACAGAGCTGGGAAGGGTTCCCCACGCTGTAGACACGGGAGTAACCTCAAGGACGCAGGTGGCCGTACGACAGAGGAAGAGAGCTAGAAAGTGATGTGTTTGGTGTATATGTTACCTTTGCCTTTGATGTAGTTTATTTTGGTTTAGATCATTTAATTTTTTTCTTATATAGAGAGATTTTTGCTATAGGGCATGTGCGCTCACTGGAGAGATGGAGAGAGATACAAAGTGAGAAATCGTCCCCCAGGGAGGGTGGCCATATCACAATCCCTTCTCTATTCTCCTCTTGGGATCTTGGGCATGCACACTTGCCTGGTGTTAGTTTTAAGCTGCCGAGTCCAGGACTTGAACTATGGTCAACTACGTGGGAGTCTAGCAAGGTAGCTATCACACCATCTGCTGGTCCCTCATAATTTGATTTTTAATAGTCATTGTGTTTAACGTGTAGGTTGCAATATTCCTGAAAATTTAGCAACTAACACGCCAGAGCCAACTCCAGCACACCACTGGCTGGTCCCTGGGGCCATCTTGGTTTGGGTTCTAGATCCCATTTCTACCTCTAAATGTCCTACATGCTTCTTTTATCTCTCTCCTTCTGTCTCAGGGCTTTCTGCCCTCCTCCCCACTCTGCCCTGACGTGGAGCACTTGGCCCCCGAACTGAGCATGCTTCCTGGGTACTGGAGAGGCCTTTGTGGGGGACCTCCACGGCCCTCCATATCCAGCTGTGCTCCCCTGTAAGCATGGGAGGATGTTTCTGTCTCCCAGGAGTTAGGCAAAGCCGAGTGGGCAGCTCTGGCCATTGGGCCATGAATGGAAGTGATGTACATCGTTTAAGACGGAAGTTCTGAGTCGGTGTGAGGCCTTCCAGAGCGCTCTTCCCTGCTGCCAGGACCTCCGAGAAGGCCTGTGCTGGGAAGGCGGGGCCAGGGGACCGAAGGTGCTCTGGTGCTGGCTACAAACGGAGGGCTTCAGCTTCCCCTGAGGAGTCCCACGTACACCACATGGATTTTGTACGACTAAGAGAGGTGTGCTTATGAGTCAAGCACAGCTTTTGGTCTTGCTTCTGACTTTTTTTTTTTTCTCCCTAATTTGCCAGGGTGTGTGTGCATGCTCACTGGAGAGAGACAGAGGGGGAAAGTGAGAAAGCACCCCTCCAGTGGGGGGACAATCAGGCCGCAATCCCCTCTCTCCCATTTCTCCGTCTGGGATTTTGGGCATGCACACACATGTGCCCGGCATGTTTTACAAGCCACTGTGTCCGGATGGGATCCAGCTGTCTTCACCACCTCTGCATCAGCCGGCTTGCTCCTGCTTGTTAATACAGCACGTTGAGTCTACCCAACTACAGCCTCCCGACTGCGGGTGGCCAACTGCGTGTTTGTCCTACGCTCCTCCCTCACGCCCACCTCCCTGATGGGGATCTTTATCTGTCTAGGAATCTCCATGTGCTATGAGTGTTTTTTGGTTTGCTTTTCTCAGGGGGTTGGGTAGTCCAGCCAGCTGGAGCATTGCAGCAGTTAGACTATAGACAGGGAGACCAAAATAACAGCTTACATGAGGGGACTTCAATAATTCATGGAAAAATGGAATTAAAGCACAAGTTTATGTTGGTACAGGAAACTTCTAAATTCATGCAGTGTTTTCCATGAACTCTTTGAGTCCCCTCTTATAAGACAGGTGCTTCAGAGGTTCAGTTCTCTCACACAGAAAGTGCAGAGGTCAGGTTGATGGTGCCTCCTGAATGTGCGGCTTTCCTCCCTGGGCCAGGCGTGTGCCGATTGTTACTCTGCCCCAGTGAGGAAGGAGGGGGGTGCTGGGAGAGGGAAGCCCCATCCTCCTAAGCCGAGACCCCAAAGAGGCACATATCACTTCTGCTCACACTTGACTGTCTAGCTGCAATGGAGGCTGGGAGCTATCATCCCTAGCCAGGCAGCCATGTGCCCAGCTAACACTCGGTGGGGCATTCCTGTTACCAAAAGGAAGAAGTGGAGAAGATCACAGGAGAAAAGATGCAGCCTTAGTCCGTCCCGCAGACATGGATGCCCAGCCCAGTGTCACCCTGGCAGGCAGGCGCTCTAGCTGGCGTGTAGAGGCTGCCTGGGCGGAGGGCCACCTCCCAGGTAGAGAACTGGTCCTCTCTGACTTCTAGCGGAGAACAGCTGCCCAGGTGCTGGGCCCCCTGGGGGATTCCTCCTCCCTCCCATCTGGCCAAGGTCCCCCAAGTCCAGTGCTGTTCATCTCTCCCAGACTGGTTAGGGTGGGAGCTCCCCCAGTGAGGCTGCCTGCCATGGTGGAGAGTGCAGGCAGAGGGCAGGGAGCACCTGTCTGCAGGGCGCTGGCCAGGGCGTGGGCTCTGGAGTCAGAATCCCCGAGGCGAAGCACTTAGTCTTTCCCACCCCAGCTCTGTCATTGGGGATGAAAATGGTGCTAAGATCCTAGGCTTGCTGGGATTATTAACGGCGATTTTGACATAAATGCGTGTAGCTTAGTCCTTCAAGGCCCATTCACCGCTCCTGCTGCAGGCCGTAACCACTCCTCTGTAACCACCTGGTGGCTGTTGGGGTAGGGAATGAGCAGTTCTCTCACACAACTGTGTCCACAGGGAGGTCTTTGCAGAAGGGAGAGTTGTTGGAGGTCCCAGCATGCCTTTGCCCTAAACCCAGAGCCACTGTCACAGAGGGGTGGCAGACACACACTGCGCACCCATCAGCAGTGCTTTCCTGCAGGCCGCGCCAGCCTCCCTCTACAGCAGAGTAAGGGGGGACCTGAAAGCCACGTCTGACGTCTCCCGCATATAAGGCACGGATGCCTGGTCCCGCGTTGGCGCTGCAGCCTGATGGGAGCTCTGATGGGGAGGCCTGGGAAGGAGCACTCCCGTATGAGGCAGGAAGTGACCGTGTTTCTCGACCTGTGCAAACTGGAAGGGAACTAGCAGTTACCAGCCCCGCCCAGCTCCAGCCTCCACCTAGGACCCCGAACCACGGCACCCTCCCAGGCTCTTCGTAAGTCAGTGAGACCTCGGGAACAAGCCCTAGCAGCACGTAAACACACAGGGCTTGCTTTGTTTCATTCCTGACCATTTCATCAAACCAGTGACCACCAATTAATTCTTCAGAAAAAGATAAAAGTCTCTGGTAACGGACCGACCGGTTCATGTAATCCTAAAACGTGTGCCTTCCTGACTCCTCTAGGCAGTCAGCTCGTACCCCGGAAAACGAAATCTGCACACACACAGCCATGAACGCAATGCTCGGTCATAAAACCATCCAGCTCCTTAGAAAAGCCAAGCCTTATTTCCCACACAATCACCCCCTGCAGCAGACTGGTTATTCATGATGGAAGATTATTTCCTTCCTTTTTAAGGTTTGCCAGTCATTAATTCTACTGCATGAGAGGCTGCTCACATTATGGACAAGTGGGAGCTTTCTTCGGAGGGGAGCCCTGCCCCAAGAAAGCACCTGCGTGGGTCTGGAGGCGTCCAGCTGCAGCCTTTGCCAGCCTAGGAGAGCTGTCCCCATCAGTTCCACGAGCACTCGCCTGTAAGTGCAAGCTGACACCTTGGCTGGGACCCGCAGCTCTGGGCGTGGGGTGGCAACACATCACCCCTCGCCCACCCCGCTGTCTGCTTGCATGTGCTGATTACCACGGTGAGGCGGGCTGGTGGCACGGCGGTAACACAGCACTCTGCAACACTAGACCCACACGGGAGGGCGCCAGGGTCACTCTGAGGCCTCCCTGAACACCCCAGGCGTGAGCACATCACATTCCTGTGATCCGGGCTGGCTGGGGCTGGACTGCAGCATGGAGGCCCTGTTGGAAGTGCCTATGTCTGCCTGTCTCTCTCTCTGAGGAGATATTTAATAAATAAGCTTAAAAGAAACCAGCAACAGAGACTGGATATTCACATAGATTGCCTGACCAGACCCCAGCTATCCTGGGGACCCCCTCTCCCGGGCCCCTCACATGGCCACTGTCTACTTTTCAACTGGAGCAGCCAGCGTCCTGCTGAGTGACCCTGCCCCTTCCTCACTGTTGAGGCAGGTGCATCTGCACCTGGTCAGAACCTGGCCAATCCGGGCATCCACCAGACATCTGGAACTACTGAGAGAACTGAGAGAACTGTTTCTTTCTGGACTTGCAAACTCAGGAGTGATCAGTGTCCAGTTGCCCACGAACGGCGATTCATGAACGCAGGAAACTGGAGGAGCACTGAGGCCAGGAGGCATGGTGGGGAGGACAGCCAGGTTCCCCACCCGTCTTCCCGCCCCAAGCACCATCTGGCCCTGAGGTCTGGCTGCCTGTCCCCTGTTGGCTTTGGTTTCCAGGGACATCCCAGATCCTCTACCAAAGTACTTCCGCTTATTAAAAATGTACACTGACTTGAGTAGGTTTTTTTTCTGATTTCCAACCTGAAGTTTCCTAACTAATACACATAACAGTAGACATTATGTGACCTTTAAAAGTTTGCTTCTGAATAACCTACTCAAGTGAGTAGGAAATGAGTATCAACTTGATGAAAGTGAATAAAAAATTAGTATCAAATTAAATATAGGTAAATATTACGATGACGAAAATCTAGAAGGATTCTGTACTCTGATTAAGTTTTATGAAACAGAAAAAGAAAACATTCCATCACTATATCAGGTATTCATGAGAGTCCATTACTATGTTTCAATTAAAGTAAAACGCTTCACATACGCCTGTATCGTCCTTTACAGCTCCCCACGGTAATGACACTTTCCAGTTGCTCAGCTATAGATCCCAGCAGATCCACTCGATCACATAGACTTCTACCACATTTCTTAAGAATAGATGTATTCTTTTAAAGATTAATGCTCATTATAAATGTCGAAATAATATCAAAACACGCCCGAAATAAACTCAAGTGAAAGAGTTACACCCTTCCAGAAAACCCTACTTATATACTTAATAAAATATGGCACTAATGGGATCCTACCATCCTCTTTTATTTTTAAAGATTTAGTTTTATTTATTATTACTATTATTTCTTTTAAATTTGCTATAGGGTATGTGTACTCACCAGAGAGGGAGAGAGAGAGAGAGCGAGAGCGAGCGCGAGCGAGTGCACGAGCAAGCTGCCAGGTCTGGACTCAAACTCTGATCAACCATGTTGAAGTCTAGCTCCTCAACCACCACACCACTTGCTGGCCCCCTCCTGTGGTTCTCTTATCCCCACTTTTGTACTCATAGGCAGATTTTTATTTTTATTTATTTTTTGGAGAGGTTTTCGCTATAGGGCACGTGCGCTTGCCAGACAGACAGAGAGAGACAGAGGGACAGAAAGCGAGAAATCACCCCCCAGGTGGGATGGCCACGCCGCAATCCCTTCTCCTCCCTTCTCCTCTCGGGATCTTGGGCACGCACGCACACGCGCCCGGCATGAGTTTTAAGCCACCGGGTCCAGGACGCGAACCGTGGTCGACTACATGGGAGTCCAGCGACATAGCCACTACGCTAACTGCTGGTCCCTCTCATAGGCAGATTTTTATGTCATCAAATAAAGACCGACAGCACCATTTATGTGTTAGGTATGTGGCAGTACTGTCACTGCTTTAACCAATGGCTTAACTCTGGTGACGGAGATCCATTTTTCACTATCATGCACAAAGGTGAGACTGGAGTTCCTGCCTCTAGATCTTGGGGTGCTTTGGCAATCACTGTCTTGGAGGAAATGACAAAAAGTGAGACTTCTGGGTCAAAGGTACACTCATTTAGAGCATTCATCCCCACCGTCCTGTGCCCTGCCGAAAGCCTGAGCCAATTTATGTCACCACCAGCAGACCATGAAAGGGCCAAGCTCCAAGCTCCCATCACTCTTCTGTTTCTCAGAGCAACACTTCAGAAGATTCTGCCCACCCATCTTTTGTCGACTGTGCTCTTTTGTAGGTGCTTTTTGCATAGGTTCCATGCTGACTTCTTTGGTCTGCTTCCTTATCTATAATTGAGGGCAGTGCTATCAGGATTTACCACTCATTAAAATCAGAGTGAGCAAAATCTCCTGGCCACCCTTCCCTGTCGGCTTGGTTACTGCTTGGACCCTCTTTAGGACGGATGCTCAAAGGCTAGCGTGTGGTCCGATCTCCCCCTGCCAAGTTTGCCATTGGCTAGGTAGATGTGGGGCTGGCACGGGCCTCAGTTTCCCTCCTAAACTGTCTCCTGCCACCTGGAAGCTTGGCCAAGTTGGGGCTTTAGATTTTGCCTGGCTTCCTCTCTGCCGAGTGGGCTGGTCTCTTTGGTGAAAGGTTGGGGGTGTGATGCCCCTTCCTACTCCTGACTGGGAAGGTTCTTCTGTTTTTAGGGGCTCTTTTGTTTACAAAGAGCCCCCTAGATAATAAGACCCATAGCCTGAACCTCCTCTGCAAAGCTGCTCTCACCACGTGACGGAACCTATCATAGGCTCCAGGAGACAAGACGCGGACACCTTTGGGGGCTTTTGTTCTGCCTATCATGTTCTTTTGGGCCAAGATGCATCCAGGGATGAGAGTCCCCTTAGAGACAAGACCAAGAAAAAGCAAGGGAAAAAGTCCTCCTCTCCATCCCCTCTCCACACACTTCCCTCTTCCAGGGACCAGCTGGCCCAGACGTCCCTGCTGAGCCCTTCACCAGACGTGTGCCGCGGTGTATGCACAAGGTGAGGCTGGGCACTTGGCCCCTGGCACCCGCCGCCTCTGGAGGGCTGGGGACAGGCTGGTACTTCCACCCCGAGCCCTGAGCTCCTGGTCTGTCTGCTCACTGCTGTTTCCTGAAGCAGAGCCAACGTGCCTGGGAGGATCCCACGGGCTCTGGGCTTTGGTCCAGTACATCCGTGAGAGAAGGCTCTGCCTTCCCTTTCAAGGGACCGTTCAAGGCTGGCATTAAAGTTCCAGTGCAATTACAAATATTATAGCCGGGATCCCGGGAAGGCCAAAATGCTGCCCTGTCAATCATCCCTGACCCCTGGGATCCCATATTTGGAGAAGCCACAGAATGAGAGTGAAAATGCCATTTTCTACTAGTGTACCAGTAGCTACATTCAAATGCAGACACCAGTGGGAGGATGATTGTATTTGACACCGGGACCGGGACCGATGCAAGGTTTCTCACTCCCCTCTTATCCCATCTACATCTCAGCGCAGCACGTGCAGGTACATATGCCAAGGGCATGAGAAGGCCCCAACCCGACTCACTCAACTGCATGTCCAGGGCTAGAGGGACCCACCATGCCTGTGCTCAGAGGCAGCATGGCCTGGGTCTGCACCCCACATACAGGCAGGAAGAGATATTCCAGTAGGCCCTGAAGACCAAGCTCTTCCCAGGACGAGAGCAGGAAGTAGAGGAGAGAAGTGAAACCCCAGGAGGGGCTCCTTTGAAGGATGGCAATGGGGCACTTCCCAGTAAAATGCAGCCCAGTGAATATCCTGGCCTCTGCCCTCTCCAAGGTACTCAGCACCTGGCACCCGCTGCCTCTGGAGGGCTGGGGACAGGCTGGTACTTCCACCCTGAGCCCTGAGTGCCTGGTCTGTCCGCTCTGCTGTGGAGCAGAATGAAGGACAGAGTTGGAAAGAAGCTGGGCTCATCTGCATGTTCCCTGGGCCTGCCTCTCGGTCCCGGGAATGGAAGGGTCACGCTGCTGACTCACAGGCTTGTGGGCTCAGACGTCTCGGCGAGCAGGTGTCTGGCTGCTGGCAGTGCCAGCTCGCCGTGCCTGCTGGGGAGGGACAGACAACCAGAGGGGGCCACGCAGCCTGAGGCCTGCCACGGAGGAGCCCCCTTGGGACCTGGTCTGCATGGCTGGGGTGAACTGCTCCGTGGTGTGTCCCAAGAGTCAAAGGACCGTACAGACTTTTCTGCACCAATATTTTTGTGTCAAGATTTCTGGCTTGGGTTCGGGGAACACAGATGGTAGCTTGTGTTTAATGGATCATCAAGATTCTGTCCAGGAAGTTCTCCTTGACGCCCAGGACAGAATTATAGGTCCTGCCTGTGCCTCTTTGCCTGCCCATACTACATGGAGATCATCTTCCATTTGTCTGTCTCTCCTAATATATTGAATTCTTGGAGGCTGGGGACTACTCTTTTCCCATTATTTCCCCAGCCACGTGCAGGATGTCACACACTAGGGATTCACGTGCAGCTGTCGGTGAATACTGAATGATTAAAATAGCCATCCTAGCCCACGCCGCCCCAGGCGGAGTCCCTGGCGCAGGCTGGCACTTTCACATAAACACCGTGGGCATTCGTTTCACTGTGGCCTTGGCTCCCGCAGCTGAGCCCAGCTGACAATGTGGGCACAAGAGCCCCTGGGAAGGAAGCAACAGTCACCCAAAGGCCCTTGGAAGGGCAGCCTTCAACACCATCTAGGCAGCCCTTGCGGGCCTCGAGCTTCCGAGGCTGGTTCCTTTCAGGACAACCCGTCAGAGTCTGTATAGACAGTCTGTCTTTTGCAAGTTCTTCCTGTGTCTTAGTTACTGCGTTGCTAATGGACATACTCAAAACGGAGTGGCTTATATAGAAATAGAGGTTTATTTGACTTACAGTTCTGGAGACCGGAGAGTCTGGAGGCAGATGGATGGTACCACTACGCGGAGGAGCTGACATCACAACTCGGGACAGAAGTGGCAAGGATGACAGCTGTGTGGAGAGAGAGAGAGACTGTAACAACCTGTTCTCTGCGGGATCTCTTCTCAGGAGAGCTGGAACTCACCCAGTCTCTCACAAGACAGCACTAACACACTCTCAAGGCCAGGGTCTCCATGACTCAGTTGTCCTGATACAGTTATCACACAGTAGGACAGAATTCCAAAACGTGAACGTCTGGGGGACAGGCCCTTCTCCAGCTCGTCACACCTGACTCCCATACTTGGACCTGGTCAGCTTAGGCTTCCTCGTGGGGACGCCCTAGGACCCACTCATCCAAAGAGGGCAGAATTCTTCAAGTTCTCCTGATTGGTGGAGACAGCAGAACTGTGCGTCAGTGACTGCCCTGAGGGAGGCTCAGCCAGCCTGCTGGCCAGACCACACCTGCCCCTGGCTGTCACCCCTCCCCCATCTGACCCTGCCCCTGCTCTGTGATGCGACACTCGACCCTTTCATTCGAGAAGCAGGTGTTTGCGGCTTCCATCTTACAGGGACGGGAATGAGCGTGTGAAGATTCCCTGGGGAGAGCCCAGCCTGGCCTCCTAACATCCTACCCAGCCTTGTTGCTTCATGGGATCTTCCTGACACTCCCACTCTCCCCCACCTTCCTGGCCTAACCTCTCTCTGGCGATGCGCTATCCCCACGGGTACTCACCACCGATGACTCGCCACCTTGAGCTTTCAGCCAGCACTCAGGGCTGATTCCGTGCTCTCCCAGAGCCCCTTCCCAGTCCCACCCTGAGCTGCCCTGTAGTGGAAGAGGGAGCACCCGGGTCCTAGGGCAAACATGGTCCAGGCAGGTGACGAATCCCCGGGACTGGAGGACACTGACAAGATGCCAGGGAGGACGATACAGAGGCTGTCTACCAGATCTGCCTTCCCTGTGCTCCAGCTAAGCACCATTTCACCCCCACTCAGACTGGAATTCTCAAGTTCTCCTCCTTCTGTTGTTTTACTTTACTCAAAACTTGGATAAGAAAGTTATGGGGAGGGAGTAGTGTGGGTTTGGCTAGCAAAAAAAAAACTGACGTGAGCAGAGTGTCAGTTTGGGAGGGGAGGATCATAACTCCAGCTGCGGGAGTTACCTGCATGGGAAGGACAGCTGAAAACATAAACCGACGAATGCTCGAGGGGAGGGTCCTCGGGCTGGCCCCTCTCCTTGGAATGCCGATCTAGCTGCCCATTGTTGGGAGACCAACGATCTCAAAGCTTAGTGACTTAAACCACCAGCACCATTTCATTGTGAACGGTCACAGAGCTGAGGGTTAGCTGGTTTAGCCGAGTGGTCCTCGCTCAGTGTGTCTCACGCAGTTGTCGTCGGGCAAGTGTTTGGGGCTGAAATGATCCAGAGCCCAGGCTAGGGTGTGTCCCCCAGGCAGGGGTGGATGCTGGGGTCCCAGCTTCGTCTCTGTCTTGTTCCTGCAGCTCAGGTGGTCAGAGCACACAGAGAGAGAGAGATAGAGGGAGAGAGAGAAAGAGAAAGGGAAAGCGAGAAAGCAAGTCGCCGGGTCTGGGACTCCAACTGTGGTCGGCCATGTGGGAATCCAGCGCTTTTAACCAACACACCACCTGCCAGCCCCTGAAATGGAGTTTTTTCAAAACCAAATTGTACTAGTCATGGCAAAAATACTGTGAGCATTTCCTTTATAGGGTTGTCAGAAAAGCCACAATGCCTTTTTGCGTAGGAAAACAGAACAAAAATCATTACTGTTCCAATGACGACGACGACTGTCACTGGAGGACGTGGGCGTCTCCAGTAAGTCGCGAGATCTGAAGCCCGCCCAGTGCAGTCTCCGAGAGCTGTGACCGCTGAGCCGGGCCCTGCCTTCCTCACAGGAGACTGCCGGGTAGTTCCACCTCCCTCGTGGGCACCCAGGGACCCTCTGAGCTTTCTGCACAGACCGAAGGCACTGCCTGGGACCCGCCACTGCTCCCGATCGGACCAGCCTCCGTTGTAGGAATTAGTCACCCCAGCCTACCAAACCAAAGTCGTCAACAATCACACACTCTTAAAACAAGGCTGAGCCAACAGTGTATGCCTATCAAACTGGGAACATTTTTCCAAATGTTTATAAAATGGCTCAATGCCTGGGGGCCGGCAGGTGGCCTGGCGGTTAAGGCTCTGGACTCCCACATGGCCAATCACAGTTCAAGGTCCAGGCCTGGTGGCTTTCTTACTTTCCCTGTCTCTTTATGATCAAATTAAAAAATAATTATAGTAAATAAAATTAAATAGTTCCTTTTTAAAAAAAATGGCTCAGTGCCACCCAACAGAGATACTCAGACATTTCTTCTGGAAGGAAGTGTCACCGATCTCTGGGGGACAAGAACTGTTGGAAGTAGTTTCCTTCCAGACTGGCGTTGAGGTCTGGTGGCTAAGGAAGCCAGAGTCCACATGGCCAACTGCATGGCCTCAATCCAGCCCTGGAGGCTTGAAAAACGCCCTGGGTGCATGTGGGTGTGTGACCGAAATCCTGAGAGGATGGAAAAATGGAGAAGGGATTGTGGCATGATCTCACCCCATAGAGGTGTTTTTCCTTCTCTGTGTCTCTCTGTTTCTCTGACGAGTGCACACACAGTCTGGCAAATACAAAAAAAAAAAAAAAAAAAAAAAAAAAAAAAAAAAAAAAAAAGAAAGAAAGAAAGAAAGAAAGAAAGGAAAACTTAAGAAAAAATTTGTTCCTTTCCATCTTAGAATTTCACCCCTTGGACTTTGGTCCAAGAAAAATTCATTTAAAGATGCTCAACAAACTATATCTCATGAAGCAAAACGCTGGCAACAACTAAATGTTCAAATAGCAGTTGGTTAAATAGATTATGCTTAATTCACTTGCTGAAACATTATGTAGCCATTAAGAAATAATATTTCTGAGAACTCTATGTTAGCACAAGAGCAGGCTTATAATAAACCATTCTCTGTAAATCAAACAGAATTCAGAATGTGTAAATGATAGGAAATAGTATGATCCCGATTTTGTTTAAGAATTATATATGTATGGAGAAAAGACTGGAATTTAGTTCTACAAAAGTTTAATAGTGGTGTCTGACTGGTGAAATTATAGGCAGTTAAAATTGTTTTCTCTATGCTTTTCTGCCTTTTCAAAAAAGAATATAGAGTGCTTTTGTAATCAGGAAAAAAAAAAAAGTACTTTTTGAAAAGACCTAGCAGTTGCTTCTATAACTAGGTAGGTGATTAACAAAGTAGGAAGAGGTGTTTTTCTGGAAAAGAAAGAAAGAATTTATGATAAAGGTGTTGGTATAGGACGGCTCACACTCTCAAGGAAGCGTGACACGCCAGAGCAGACTGGACAGCCGCAGAAGTGCGATCTCCAAAGTGTGAAACTTCACACATGCCCACGCCTGTGTGCACCCCGGTGGCACACGGGGACTTGCAGTCGTCGGGCTGCAACTGTGACAGACCCATGGGCGGCAGGGTGCTGAGCTGTCTCTCAGGTCCTGCCTCGGACCTCCTGCGTGACAAGCAACGCGTCGTCAGCCTCTGCAAGCTCCTCGGGTCCCTCAGAGGTATGGAAATCCACTGACACGGACAGGGTGACCGAGGGCAGACGTGGAGGAAGATAAAAGCTACAAATAGCACGGCTTTAGACAGAAGCCCAGCCAGTGGGATGGTGGTACCATACAGCTGTTTCCAATGGACGCATAGGCTTCCCGGAGTGGCGTTCCATAGCCCTCTTGTGGGACATGGCCGTGGGCACCCAGGGACCTGCTGAGCTTTCTGCACAGGCTGAAGGCGCCGCCTGGGACCCGCCACTGCTCCCGATCAGACAAGCCTCCATTGCAGGAATAGTCACCATAACGCCGTAAAGCTGTCTGCCTTGGGCCGTGTATCACACAGTGGTGACAGGCTCGTAAGACCCAACTTCCTGTGGACACTGAATGCCCGCCCTGAGGCCTGCACGGTCGGTATTCAGGCCTTCTCTAACCTGCGGAGGAGCCAGGGGCCTCGATCTTGTCTGTAAAACACTCTAGGTCCAGTGAGGACCAAGGAGTGCCAGGGAAACCGTGTTCTGAAAGCAGCCCAGACAAGCACACGGTAGATATTTAATAAATATTTGACGATCAGTGATGGCCGAGTGGAGGGCAAGGTCTATCTCTGGCCCTTAGAGGCACATCGAACCGAATGAAGACGAAAACTGCTTATTTGTATATAGAAAGCAATTCCCTTAATACCAGCTATTAAAGTGACAGGAGACCGTCCACAGTATTAAATAATCGAATACCCAGTCTTACATATATTTATCTTAATGTACTTGTGGGGAAGAAAGTAGACTCAACTAGAGGAAGACGAGAACGGAGACTTAGCAGGACCAGAGGGAAGTCTGGCCAGTTCTGAGTTTAGAGATGAGTGACCCAGGATGCTTTTGACTGTGGATCCTGCACGTAAACGTAACTGCACCTCCCTTCGGCTGCCAGCCAAGATGGGGGTCATTTTACAGCAATTACAAGAGAAAAGAGAAGGGAAGAGCTTCATGAATCCAGTCACACGGCCTTCCTGCCAACACACCCGGGAGGGGCCAAGCAGACCGGCACGCGCGCTTCAGATTTAGGGCCTGACCTGGCCACTCACCAGCCTGGTGACACTGGGTCAGGCACGTCCTCTACGCTCAGCTGCCGAAGCGTGAGCGCCCACCCCACAGAGCTGCGGCAGGGCTTAGTCAGGCCATGCCCTTAAACAGGGCGACACTGGCACACGTTGTGGTAAGTGCTAACCATGGTCGTTTCCTATCAGAAATGCGTTTTCACCTGTGGTTCGAGCCCTAGACCCGGCAGCTTGCTTTCTCACTTTCCCTCTCTCTCTTTCTCTCTCAGGTGAGTGCATGTACCCTATAGAAAAGTAAAAAATAATAAATTAAACACATTATTTTTTTACAATTTTTATTTATTATTTTAAAAATTTTCTATAGAGCATTTTATTTGTTATTACTATTTTTTAAATTTTCACCAGAGACAGAGACAGAGGAGAGAGAAAGTGAGAAAGTAAGCCACCAGGTCCAGGACTTGAACTGTGGTCAGTCAAGTGGGAGTCCAGCGCCTTAACCACTATGACACCTGGTGGTGCCCAAACACATGATTCTTAAAAAAGAAAAAACGAAAGAAAAGCAAAGAGATGCATTTCCTGAACTTTCCTCTGTCTTGCTCCGTTTTACGTTGCTAACAGAAACACTTGAGCGCGGTGCTTTTCTGAAGAAGCAAAGTCTTGGTTCTAGTGACTGGAAAGTCTGAAGTCTTCGTTCTGCGGTGTGGCGGAGGGAAGCAGAGGATGGCAGGTGCCCACAGGAAGAGAGAGCTCCTAGCTGAGCTTTTACATAGCTATGCACTCCCAGAACCAGCCCTGCCTCGGGAGAGCTAGGACTCCCTGAGTCTCACGGACATCAGTGATCTACTCATGAGACCTGGACGCCATGGCCACAACTCGATCACCACCCATAAGGCCTTGCCCTAAGACACCATGAAGGAGTTACATTTTCATTTAACACCTACACAATACAGAGACGACAGTCAAGTCCTGGTGCATGAATTTCTGGGAGACACTTC
Organism: Tupaia tana; assembly: GCA_026018925.1. NCBI lineage: Eukaryota > Metazoa > Chordata > Mammalia > Scandentia > Tupaiidae > Tupaia > Tupaia tana. The sequence continues at coordinate 969,331 of JAKSZU010000028.1, forward strand.
AACAACAGTATTGTCTAAACCACGGGTCCACCCTGGTCACCACCATTACTCTGCGTGCAGCAACCTGGGATGAGGCAGGAGTCTAGCAGACGTTTGTAGGGTCTACGTGTTTTCCCCAGATGCTTTTTTGGGGTATCACTGAACATGGTCCTTTCTCCTCTGTCCTTCCCGTGAGGAGGAGGCAAATGTGAAGTGTTGATGTGATTCAGATTAAAATTTTCTACCCATGAAATGTGGCAGACAGTGCCATGTACTGAGCATCGGATCACAGCAGGAGGGGTACCGCGTCAGGATGACCTTTTACTGGTGATGCTAGGATTGGACACTGGGTTCAGGGGTGAGGCTTGCTGGACCCCTTCACTGCAAAGGAAGGTTTTGCCTCCTTGGAACTACCAGTCAGCCGTGGGGTGGCAACTGGTACCCCGTGAATACACAGTTCATCATCGGCTTCTCACTGGAAGGGGTCTAGCCTCCACTGATGGTCTTTGCTTGAATCAATGATCCCAGAGGGTTCGCAAAATGCTAATCTTCTAGTCCTGTCATTCTTCATTAATTATCTTGCACTCTTCTGTAAAAAAGCTCTCTCCCTTGTCAACTGGGCTGTTGGGTTACCCTGAAATACATTGCTCCTAGTGAAGAGACAAGCCATGCATGCAGATTTTGTTCCCTTAAATAACCCATTGCAAAATAAGTTATTGGTCAACAGCAGCCTACTTAAATAGTGAAGCTTGTCAAAGGTTTTTCTGTATCCTCTGGCCCTAATAACGTCTTAGCATGAGCCTGGGAAGGGGTTGGGAGTGGGAGTATGTGACTATGCCCCACACTACTTAGTGCAAATCACACCTCTGACCTCACCCCACTGTTCCTCAGGCTCCTTCTCTGGCTGGCTAATCCTAAATGTAAGATAAAACGCTGTTCTTGGGGTGCAGGCCTGGGTAATATAATTTAGGAGGTGGGTGCTAACTTTCCCTCTGTAATTGGAAGTCTCTCGTAATAACACGGTTTTTCCGATGCTTCCCTAGGAAAAGTATTAATTCGGCTGACGGGATCCAGTGTCGTTTATTTTTCTCTTTGCCTGAAAATTTTATTTTAAGCATTCCAATGAGAACTCTTAATTCCAAAACCTCAAATCAGAGTAAATAACTCCCCTTCCTCCCACTGACTACACCATTTACATGTGGCTGGGCCTGCCAAGAGCGAGAGCATAAAACCTCCACTCGGCCCAGCCGAGCAATGCAGACTGCACCGAGCTCTCAAACGTGCCCGAAGTCCAGCCCTGCTTGCTGCTCCTCCATCCCGGCAACTGCCTCCGTGCCCTCAGATTCTCTCCGTCTCTAGATTTTTCTATGCCCTCAGTGAGCTTAGCATGGCGACAGTGTCCTACCCTCCCTGTGACCCCCCCACCAAGCTGCAACATAAGCCTCCACCTAATTGCCGCTCTGCATCTCAGCAGAACTTGACCTCTTCTTGGGTCCCTCTCTTAAAGCAACTGTCTGTGTTTTTCATTATGTTTGCCAAGATATACTAGCTTCAGTTTTCCCGGATGAAGCTCATTTTGCGACTTACTCTTCCAACCTCTGAGACAGCAGGTTCAAGAATGCAGACTTTGGGGAGGCAGGAGGGGGGTGGTTGGTCTAGAAGCCTTCAGCCAGGAACACTGAGCTAATCACATTGTCTGGTACTGCACAAGGACTGCCCCTTTAAGAAGTGGACAGACTCTGGTTTCAACATCAAACCTCACTTGGAAGTTCAAGCCGTGGTGGGAACACACATGGCCTGCCCAGAGGGCCACCAGGCCTTGTCGTGGGCTGCTCTCCCCGGCTGTCATCCTCAAACCCACCCACGCAGACACACACGTCCTCTTAAACATTGGAGTTTCAAAGCCTCCACACCCTGCAAAGGAAGCTGAAAGCCAAGTTGGGGGCCTCCTAGGCTCCTGGCCAGGACTGGACAGGGAGGAGGGCCTCCCACGCAGCCTGGCTTTGCCGGACACCGTGCCAGTGAGAATTCCTTCACGATCAGCATGACAGTGTCATCTCTGCGGCTCTGCTAATCCTTCTCCTAAAAATAAAAGCACTCATGAGACAGGAGAAAGGGGGAAACACAGTGATAAGAATGCTAATCAGAAGGAAGGGAATTTTCTAGCCTTTAGCTTTGCTAGGAAAAAAAAAAAAAAAAAAAAAAGAAGAAAAGAAAAAAAAGAAAGAAAGAAAAGAAAAGAAAGAAGCCATCTATAAAAGTGCTGGAAGGCGTTTTCTTGCAGCCTGGGGCTTTTGCCAGGGGATAGGTTTCTCTCCCTCCACTCGGTTTCCTCCAGGCCCTTTTCTTGTGTGTTCTCCTCTTTTCTTTCTCCCTTTCTCTTTCAGATGAGACCTCTCACCTGGGAGCCATTTGTGTGGAGCCTGGCTGTCAGCGCTGGGCAGGCCCTGCACGATTTGGGGTTGCTGTGGGGACCCCACCCTCAGCCTGGGGTGTCCTGCAGCCGTCATGTGCAGAGCCCCCTGATGCGTGTCCTGTCTGCCTCTGCCTTCTCCTGGCCTCGCCCCAGTGCAAGTCCCTTTCCTGGAGGGGTGCCGAAGGAGGCACGGGCAAGCCTCCTCCTGACACTCCCCCCACCCCGCCAAGTTTGTGACGCAGCCCGTCCAGGGTGGCCTTCTCCCTGACTGCACTGCCCAGAAGCATGACCCCAGTGTCTTTGTAAATAAAACGCCATCATCTTGAGGGGCCTGCCTGCTGTGGAGAAGGGAATAAATAAATCAATATGTAAATAAATCCACAAGAGCAAGGGGTGTGCCGGGACTCTGAAAAACTGTGATAAAGCATTTTAGGAGACGGGTGTTGCTGGATTTCTGGTGAGTCCTGATTGAAGGGCTGTGATTCCAGCCGTTGGCTGCGGGAGGGAGAAAGTGAGCCGTGACGGAGATTCCCTTGTGGATTGATTTGACTTAAATATATTCCAGGAGCCCATCTAATTGCTGGTTCAGTCTCAGCTTTGATTTCCTTTCTCTCAATTCCCTGAATTTCAAGTAGTTTTTATTAAGGGCCCTTGCTTTGCCCTCACTCAGTTCGGTTGAGAATCTTTCTGGATTCATGACAACTCTCCTGAGAGCACACGGCTGGGAATTCTCCTTGGCCAAAGGAAGAATCAGATATTCCCTACCCAGGAGACAAATGCTGGGGACTCCCAGAGGAAAGGCAGTTACTGTTGCTTTGAGCAGGAAGTACAGGTGGCAGGCTCCCGCAGTCCACACGGACCCAGGACCACCTTGCCACTGGGGTGGGGTTCAGGAGGAGATGGGAGGACCTCCAGCCTCGTGGATCCTGGTGCACTGATGGCCAGCACGGAAGGCCACAGACACCGACCCCTGGGATCTGACTACAAGATGTTCTTGCAAATTCCCAGCCCTCTACCCCTGCTGCCAGGCCCTGTGCATTACAAGTCAGGCTCTTCTCCCTCTCTATTTCCCTCCGCCCCCATCTCCTCTTCTTCTGGAAAATCTCAAGCATATAGAAAAGTAGGGAGAAGAGTAAAACAAGGCCCCGTACACCCACCACCCAGCTCCCACGGTGAGCGGCTCACGACCAGTCTGGTTTCAGTTGCGTGTCCACCCACCTTGGCCTCCACTGTCACCTCTTGTGCCTGGGGATTTTGAAGCGAATTTAATTTAATCTGATTATTTCAGCATATATAAGGGAGGTCTCCAAAGGGTTCATGGAAAATGCATATTGTGATAAAACTAGGCACGGATTTTAATTTTTTTTTTTGGCACCAAAATGTTGGGCTGTCAGAAAAGTCGTTATGTATTTTTTTTCCTATGCAAAAATACATCACGACTTTCCCAACAACCCAATATATTTGTACTTTAATTCTGTTTCTTTTTTTTTCCCAGAGGTTTTTGCTATAGGGCACATGCACTCGCCAGAAAGACAGAGAGAGACAGAGAGACATCCCCAGGGGGGATAGCCATGGCACAATCCCTTCTCCTCCATTCTCCTCTCAGGATCTTGGGCACGCACGCACATGCGCCCAGCGTGAGTTTAAGCCACCGGGTCCAGGACTCGAACTGCAGTCAACTACATGGGAGTCCAGCGACATAGCCATTATGCCAACTGCTGGTCCCTTTAATTCAGTTTCTTAAAACAACTTTTTTGAGATCCCCTTACATTGCTAAAAGGAATCTCTTTTTTTGATATAACGATTTCATTATTGCATCTAATAGTAGTAATACTAACACCTAATGTCATTGAATATCTGGTCAATGTTAAAATTTCCTCAGTGTGTCTATTTTTGTATTTATGTCCAAGTCAGCATCCATATATTCTAATCAGTTTATGTAGCTAGAAGTCTTTTTCTCACGTAGGTTCTCAATTTACTTACTGAAGAAACTGTATTATATGAACCACAGAGATTCCCAAAGACCGAATTTTGCTAGTTGCATCCCTGTAGATTGTTTAGTCTGTCCCTCTCTCCCCTGTATTCCCTTTAAATCGGTAGTTAGGGAAGAGCTTCCTTGAATTCAGATCTGAATTCCTGGCAGTGGTGTGTCCTCCCCACAGGGAGCCCCCGACACAGTCTGTGTCATCGAGATCTGTTACTTCCTCTTTTTCATTCCGAGATCACAAGTCTATCATTCCATCCTCACATATCAGCGAGGCTGTTTCTGTTAGGGACATTTCCTCCACTGATCAGCTCGTCACCTTGTGGTCATTTGTCCCTTAGAAGTCTTCGGCCACCTAGCCAAAATGTGAAAGTGTGTCATGGCTAGAGTCCACAGGTGAAACACAATTGTATTTTATATATATATATATATATATATATATATTTATATATATATATATGTATATGTGTATACACACACACACACACACACACACATATATATATATATATTTTTCCCCCCCTAGGGCACATGCATTCACCAGAGACAGACAGAGAGAGGGAAAGTGAGAAATCACCCCCTGGGGAGATGTCCATACCACAGTCCCTTCTCCTCTCAGGATGTTGGGCATGTATATACATATGGTTGGCATGATTTTCAGGCTGCCAGGTCTGAGGCTCAAACTGTGGTCAATCCTATGGGAGTCCAGTGTCTTAGCCACCACACTACCTGCTGGTTCTGAAGTAAAATATTAAACAACAACAACAACAAAACTAGGTCATTTGTGTTCAATTTTTCAAGGATATCTTGAAATCTATATAATCTATTGCTTACCAGAGACAGAGAGAGAGAGAGAGAGAAAGTAAGAAAGCACTCGCCCTCCAAGGGGGGTGGCCACACTGTGATCCCTTCTCCTTCTCCTCCATTCTCCTCTTGGGACTCTGGGCATGCATGTACACACACACACACACACACACACACACACACAACACACACCTGGTGTTTTTCAAGACACCGGGTCTGGTACTCAAACCATCCAGTTGGCCGTGTAGGACCCAGCTGCCTTAAGCCCCCTACTACTTGCTGGCCCCAAAGGTGACTTTATTAGATGTAATTCAGTTAAAGATTCTGAGATGCAGAGGTGACCCTGGATCATGTGGGCATATTCAGTGTTCATCACCAGGGTCCTGATGAGTGAGAGGGGAGTACCAGAGCCGGGAAGATCTAAGGATGCCATGCCGTTGGCTCTGAAGACAGAGGAGGGGAGCTATGTACTATGTACCAAGGAATGCTGATGGCTTCTAGAAACTGGAAGAGCCAGGGAGACAGGTTTTCCCCTAGAGCCTCCTGCCAAGGAGTAACGCAGCCTGGCTGACATCTCCATTTCAGCACAGTGAGAGCCGCTGCAGACTTCTGCTCTCTGCAACAGTAAGACAATAGACTGGGCTGCTTTAAGCCACCATGCTTTTAGTAAACATTTACAGCAGAAGCAGGAAACAAATACACAAGAGAAAACCTGCTCCCAGCACTCTCGGGAGACCATCGCCCAAGCTTGCAGAGCCACAGCTTGGCCTGCAGTTGCCGGAGCCTCTGGAGTCCCAGCAGCTGGGCTCTGCGCAACCTGCCAGTGGGCCCCCAGCCCAGAGTGACTATGGTGGGTGCTCGTGATTCTCTGAGTTCCAACCCTCTGCCCACTGCCCATCAGTCTTAAACCACTAGAGTCCTTGAACCAGCGCACGGTATCTTCCTTCGTCATTGCCGTGTGCAGCACGTGGTTGACATTACCAGGTAACAGGAAAAGGGAAGAAGGAATGAGGGAACACGTGCCATGAGGAATTACCCGATTAGATATCTGTAGCTGTTGACTTACCGAACACCTCCAGCAAGAAACACGCTAAACTGAGTTATGCACAGTTAAAAACTCAGACAGATCAGCAAACGGATGTAGGGGGAAAAAGCATTTAGTGCTTTGCCCACTCGCAGTTTTGTCAGGTGCAAACACAATCTGTGTGCTTCTCCTTAGTTGGCTGGTTCTTTTGATTCCTTCTGCTGTGTGTGCGTGCTGTGTGTGTGTGTGTGTACTTGCAGAGGGTTTTTCTGTCAGTGCGTGGATCTTTCTCCCCTGGGCACCTGCTTCCTCCAGCTTATTCAAATTTCACTCATTTTTAAAGAAAAGTAGCATGATTTTCTAAGCGGGGATGTTCAGGGGACTAGAATAAACAAACAACTCCCATTTTAGAGACCGGAAAATAGTTGGATTCATTCTCACGTATTCCGACCTTACAGAGAGTAACAGCTATGCGAGGACTTAGTTTGGGCTGCCATCAAACGCCATTCTGGATGAAAGCTAGACAGAAAATCCCATTTTAATAAAAATAAGCAGATATCACCTAATACTAATAATCGGTTTCTACAAAACAGAGGCTCTACCCCCACTATTATCAGTGAGAATCACGCATTCCACATAACCTGAAACTCTATGATACTTTCTTAAAGCATAACTGAAGCATGGTGAAATGTTTCTTTATGTAACAACCATAATGTTTGCACATACATTGCTTAAAATATCTTCCCAATCACCAATCCAAACTACAAAGTTTAAATCAAAATGAGGCTAACTCATAAATAAAAACCTAAACTTATGAATCTTTTGGAAGAAAATATAGAGAAAATATCTGTGACTTTGGATTAAGATTTTTTATATATGATACCAAAGCCACAATCTATAAAAGAAAAAATATTGGTAAATTAGACTGTATAAAATTAAGAATGTCTGCTCTTCCAAAGAAACTGTTAAGAAAATGAAAAGGCAAGTTGCAAACTGAGGGGAAATATTTGCCAATTACCTATCTGATAAAGGGATTGAGTCAAGAAAATGAAGGAATTTTCAAAAAGTTTATGGGAAATGTATATTATGAAAAAATATGCATAGATTTCAAATTTTTCTTCAGTTTTTGCTATAATGCACATGAACTCATCCAAGAGAAACAGAGACAGACAGACAGAAAATGAGAAAACACCCTCCAGGGACAATGGTCGCACCTAACCCCTTTTCCTGCATTTCCCTTTTGAACCTTGGGCATGCATGCACACACGTCCAGTGCTTTTCAAGCCTCTGGGTCTGGAACTAAAACTGGGCAGCTGCCATGTGGGATCCAGCTGCCGTAACCACCATACCACTGGCTGGCCCCCATTTTTTTTTTTTTTTTGGACCAAGATAAATTCATAATTCAATTTCATTTTTCCATGGACTCTTTCTAGTCTCCTCATATATAGAACTTTTAAAATTCAAATTAGAAAATAAATAACCTAACAAAAGTGGGCAAAATGTTTAAACAGAGACTTGATCAAATAAATTCATGAATGCCAAATGAACAAATAAGAGATTCATTATCATTAATGATTAAAGAAACACACTATACGATTCAAAAGGCTAACATTTCAGGACCGGCAGATGGTGTGATTGTTATGTTGCTGGACTCTCACATGGCTGACCATGGTTTCAGGCCTGGACCTGGCGTCTTGAAACTCACATGGTGAGTGCACTTGGGTGCGCGTACATGTGTTCCCAAAATCCCGAGAGGAGAATGAAGGAGAGAGGATTGCGGCATGGCCATCCCCATAGGGAGTGATTTCTCGCTTTCTGCCTCTCTGTCTCTCTGGCGAACACACACATCCTCTAGCAAAAATTTATCTCAAAACAAACAAACAAATAGCTAACATGAGAAAGAAGGACGCTGACAATTCCAAGAGCTGATGAGGGTGTGGAGCAACAGAAACTCTCATTCCTTGACGGTGGGAATGAAAACGGCACAGCAGTTGAGAAGACAGTTTGGCAGTCTCTCAAAAAGCTACACATACAGGGAACCAGCAGTTAGCGTAATGGCTATGTCGCTGGACTCCCATGTAGTCGACCGCGGTTCGCGTCCCGGACCCGGTGGCTTAAAACTCACGCCGGGTGCGTGTGCGTGCGTGCCCAAGATCCCGAGAGGAGAATGGAGGAGAAGGGATTGTGGCGTGACCATCCCCCTGGGGGGTGATTTCTCGCTTTCTGTCTCTATGTCTCTCTCTGTCTGTCTGGCGAGCGCATGCGCCCAATAGCGAAAACATCTCAAAACAAAACAAAACAAAACAAAACAAAAAAAAACGTGACCCAGCCATCCGTCTCCTAGACAGTTACCCCAAGGAAGGAAACTTTATGCTCACACAAAAACCTGTGAGTCAATATTTATAGTGGTCTGTTTATAAGAATCAAAATCTGGGAGCTCAAATGCTCCCCAACTGGGGAAGGGACAAATGGACCGCAATGTTATCAGCCACAGAAAGGCCAAGTGTGACAGAGACGCAAGGAATCGCCCATGCATCTTGCTAAAGGAATGAAGCCAGACCCCAAAGGCTACCTCTGGTATGATTTTATTTATGTGCCACCCAGAAAAGGTAGAACTATGGGAACAGAAAACACATCAGAGGTTGCCAGGAACCAGGGTTGGAGGGAGGCATTCACCACAGACGGGCACAGGAGAATTTTTGGGGTGGTAAAAGTATTCTATATCTTGATTACAGTGGCAGTTATGTGATCGTCAAAATTTGCAGAACTGTGTACTTTTTAGAAGGGTACACTTTGCTGAATGCCAATTACACTTCAAAGCACAGCGACGACACAGAGGAGAGCCAGCAGCCTTGGCTGCCAGAGTGTGTAGTTCCCGTGACCCTGTGGGGACGGGGCGTGCTTTTCTAAACGGCGACACATGAATCTGACATCCTGCCATTCGTATTTAGAAGGGAAGTTCAGGCTTTTCTGTGTGTGACTGTGTTGAAATGTTGAATTGAGGTTTGGGTATGCAAATACCATTATTCCTAAGTAAACATCAGCTATAAAGATATTGACGGATACATATGCTCAATAAAGTCTGGGTGTTCACAACCGAAAGGAATTCCACGGGAAGAGGGAAGAGAAGGAGACGCCTTGCAGGGCGTGCCAGCACTGGGCCCTGAGCTCTTTCTGCGTCCTGGCCGACAGCCGGTGTCACTGCTGTCAAACGCGCACAACAGGTCTGCTGAGTGAAGAGCCCTCCACAGTCACTGATGGTTAAACTAGTAAAAAGTAGAGAAATCAAAGGAGGAGGATGATTTACATAAACATGATCTATTATTAATATGAATACTAATATTGATTTCTAGATCCAGTGCCTAGAGAACAGTCTTTTCATGTCTATGGGATATTTATAAAAATTGATACCTGACTATGAGGTATTCTAAAATGCACAAATAGAATAACTATTTTCTCTGAATAATTCATAGCTGCTATAAATAGATAACAGGAGAATAAACAAAAACTTCTAATAACCTAGAATAAAAATGCAGTTACAGAATGTTTGGTAAATTTGAAATGTGAATGCTACATGTTGAAACTTACAGGACGCAGCCAAACTGTACTTGGACGGAAATGCAGAGATTCAACCCCTCAATGACCAAGTCAGAGGGATGAAAACGAGTAGTGGATTAGGTGAGCAGTTGAATATATCTGGCATATATTAAGTCATCAATAAACATTTAGTGAGTGAAACAATTAGAGGAAAAACAATGAAACAAATTCAGAGAAAACAGAATAAAGGAAAGCATTTTCAAACTTTAACTACTGGGCCAGCAGGTGGTGTGGTGGTTAAGGCACTGGATCCCACAAGGCTGACTCTGTGGTTTGAGTCCTGGACTCAGAGGCTTCAAAACCATGCTGGGGGTATGTGTATGCTGAAAACCCCGATAGGAGAATGGAGAAGGGACTGTGGTGGGGCCATGCTCCCCTGGAGGGGGATTCCTCACCTTCCCCATTTCTCTGTTTCTCTCTGGAAAGCGCGCATGCCCTATGGCAAAAATCTAAAAACAACACAATCCCGTAACTACTGAGTTTGAAAACAAAAGAAAATGAAGTCAGGTAGCTAGATGGGAACAGAGGGGCAACACGTATTAGTTACTAACCAGTGTTCGAGGAGAGAGAAGACAAGGCAGTGTGAGAAAGGAGGTGCGGCCACAGCTACAGCGGCAATGCGAGAATTACAGAGGAGCACTGTCTGTGTCATGCTACGCATTTGATAATCTAGACGAGACGCAACACTCCTGAGGAGACATAAACTACTAAAGGTGTGCAAGAGAAAGTGCTGAGCCAGGAGGCCTCCAGAGTTCGGGGCCAGCCAGCCACTCAACTTCAGGTCTGAGCTCTTCCTTCCGATAACTGTGCAGCCTAACAATTTCCTACCCTCTCTCGCCCTCACTCTCCTTATCCCAACCACTGCACTCTGCAGCCAGATCAAGGCTGGTCCATAGCGCAGCGCTCACATGCTATGCAGGGGGAGTAGATCCCACACGGCATGGCCAGACTGCGCTTTGAGTCCTGGTCCTGGGGCAACGCTCCAGTACAGGTGCCCAGTAACCTGACAGGATGGAGAAATGGGGGGGAAAGAATTGCAGGATGGAGGAATGGGGGAAGAGAATTGCAGGATGGGGGAATGGGGGGAAGAGAATTGCAGGATGGGGGAATGGGGGGAAGAGAATTGCAGGATGGAGGAATGGGGGGAAGAGAATTGCAGGATGGGGGAATGGGGGAAGAGAATTGCAGGATGGGGGAATGGGGGGAAGAGAATTGCAGGATGGGGGAATGGGGGGAAGAGAATTGCAGGATGGGGGAATGGGGGGAAGAGAATTGCAGGATGGAGGAATGGGGGGAAGAGAATTACAGGATGGGGGAATGGGGGGAAGAGAATTGCAGGATGGAGGAATGGGGGGAAGAGAATTACATGATGGGGGAATGGGGGGAAGAGAATTGCAGGATGGAGGAATGGGGGGAAGAATTGCAGCACAACCAGACCCTGTTGGGAGATGCTTGCTTTCTCTCTCACCCCTCTGTCGTGGGGGGAAAAAAATTAGACCCTACCCCTAGGAATATGGGGGACAGGAGATTTAAAGAGACAGAAATAAACAGCTTCTCTGATGCAGTCTTGTGCCTGTTAAAATGTAAAAAGATCATAGAAGAAATCAAGAACGTGATCAAAGAGCTATCCCTCACCAGAACACTGGAAACAAAGCGTCGTACTGCAGGCGCTGCTGTGTGAGCTGCTGTAGAACACAGGAAAGAAGAAAGGCTCTCATTTCTCTTTAGGGTAGGAGCACATCCCTGACACCAAAGCCTGACAAAGACAGAACGTGGAGGAAAAGTACAGCTGACCCTGGTAGAAACAGAGAGACTTTCCAAAGTCAGTATTAGAACCACCTCAGCGGTACTTACATATAATACACGTACCAAGTTCTTGGGTTGTTGGGAAAGTCACGACATATTTTTCTGTTTTCCTATGCAAAAATGTGTCCTGACTGTCCTTCAACCCAATCGTATTGCTTTATGAGGCTCCCGATACTGTAGGGCAAGACCTTCGTATGGCTGCTGTAACACATGGCCACAGACCAGGCTAAGAACATGCCAATTTATTCCCTGACCGTCTCAGAGGCCAGAGGTCGGAATTTGTGTTGCTGGTGACAGCAGGACCACACTTCTGGGGCTGCAGGGAAGAATCCATTTCCCCGACCTCTCCAGTTTCTAGAGCTGCAGTGCCTTCCCTACCCACCGTTTATTTCTTGCCCATGTCACCTGCTTGGGACCCTTTTCTCACCTTCAAAGTCCAAAGCACCTTCAAATCTCTCTCTCTCTGAGTCATCACGTTACCTTTTCTGCGTGTAAACTCTCCCTCCTGCCCTCCCCCGTCACAGGACACCTGAAAATCCAGGATGATCGACCCACCTCACACTCGCAGTTGCTTTTCTCCCCCATATAAAGTAACACTATTTCCTAGGATACGGGTATGTTTGGGGGAACACTGGTCTGCTCTCCGGCTCCATCGACTCACATCCATCCCACATGCAAAACGCATTTGTCCGCTCAAATCCCAGCTCTCGTCATCTAAGTCCGGTATGAGGGAGATTCTGGGTATGATCCATCCTGGGCAAAATTCCTCTCTACCACTGTCCCATGGAACCGTAAAACAACGTATCTGTTCCCACAATAAAAGCGGTACAGGTATAGTGTACCCATTCCAAAAGGGAGGAATATAGGGGTCACTGCTCCCAAGACATTTCTAGTTCTAGCACGGCAAATCCCGTCGAGCTGCGAGGCCGGGATGCCCTTTGTAGCTCAAGATTACGCCGTCTGGGGCTGGGGCTCTGACTTCTGCCTCTGCCCCCACAGCTCTGTCCTTGAGGCCTGAAGCTCTGCCTTCTGAATCCTCCTTCCTTTCTCTCTCTCTTTTTTTTTTTTTTTAGATTTTTGGTCATAGGGTACATGCATTCTCTGGAGAAAGACAAAGAGACAGAAAGTGGGAAATAGACCCCTCCCACCACCACCAAGGGGGATGGCCATGTCATAATCCCTTCTCCATTGTCCTCTCAGGATTTTGGGCACGCATGCACATACACCCAGCCAGATTTTTCAAGTCACCAGGTCTAGAACTCGAACTGCAGTTGGCTATGTGGAAGCTGAATGCCTTAACCAACATGCCACCTGCTGCCCCAACAGTGAATCTCCTAATATTCATGCCTATTATTATTATTATTTTTTTTTTTTAAGATTTTTCCATGGAGCATGTGCACTCATCAGAGACAGTGAGTGAGAGAGAAAGTGAGAAGTCACCCCCCAGGGGTGATGGCCAGTATATCCACAATCTCTCCTCCTCCATTCCCTTCCTAGGACTTTGGGCAGGCATGCACGCATATGTGCCCAGAGTGATTTTCAAACTGTCGGGTCCAGGGCTCAAACCACAGTTAGTCATGTGGGAGTCCAGTGCCTGAATCACCATGCCACCTGCTGGCCCCTGTACACTAAGAGATTTATTGCACTAAACTGGCTTATGCAATTGTGGGGACTGGCTGTACAAGTTTGAAATTTACAGGGCAGGCAAAAATGCTTGGGCACAAGCTGAAGTTTAAAGTCTACAGGCAGAATTTCTTCTTCAGGGAAACCTCAGTTTTGAACTCAGGGCCCTTTGACTGAGTCAGACCCACCCAGATTAGCAAGGATAATCTTCTGAAACTAAACACAACTGATTGTAGATGGTTATCACACATATAACAAAGCCCAAGTTTGCGTTTGACTGAATAACCGGGAACTAGTCTCGCCAAGTCGACATATAAAACGGATCACATCTAGTGAACAGATTGTCAATGCAAAATATTCAGGTGATCAAGAAATATAGAATGATGAGTATGAGAACTATCTCTCTACCACCCAGAGAGTGCAGTTCTAATTCCTGGCCTTGGTGGCTTGAAAAACATCTTGGGCATGTGTTCATGCATGCCCCAAATCTTGATGGAATGGAGGAATGGAGGAAAAGAGATTATGGTGTGACTGTCCCCTTCCCCCGGGATATTCTCTCTCTCGTTCTCTCACATAACAAAATAAGATCGGGGGCTGGCAGGTGGCATGGTGGTTAAGGTGCTAGACTCCCACATGGTAGAGTGCAGTTTGCATCCCGGATCTGGCGGCTTGCTTTCTCTCTCTTTCTGGTCAAATTTAGAAATAATAATAATAATAGTTATAATATAATGAAATAAAATAGTTAGTTTTTTAAAAGAAACTGAGATCACGGGACTGACAGGTGGCATGGAGGTTAAGGTGCTAGACTCACACATGGCCGAACGCGGCTCGAGTCCCAGACCTGGCGGTTTGCTTTCTCACTTTTCCTCTCTTTCTCTAGTCAAATTAAAATAATAACGACAAATAAATTAGATAAAATAATTCTAGAAAAACCCTGAGATCATAAGGCCAGTCCCATGCCTTAGTGGTTAAGGGAGCAGGATCCCACATGGTTGCTGATGCAGTTGGAATTCCAGTCCCAGCAGCTTGTAAAACGTACCAGCTGTGTATGCTTGTGTGCCCCAAACCCCAGTGAGATACAGAAATGGAAAAGAGGTTGCAGCCCCTCTGCCAAGTTACAGCCTCCCAGAGGCTGGACCCTGGACTTCCAAACTGTATGCTGAATAAACTTTGATTTCTTTATAATCACCCAGTCTCAGGTATCTCCGTTAGCAATACAATAATGGCCTAAGACCATACAGTAGCAGTCAAATTTCCAGAGATGGACTACAGAATGAGAGTTGCCAAGGGCTGAGAGTAAGGGAGATTGGGGAGTTACTGTTTAAAGGTATAGAGTATCTGTCTGAGACCAAAGAAAAACTACTGATAACTTGGACTTCAAAGTTAAAACTTTATGCTTCAAAGGATAACATTTAAAAAGTTCAGACAAAGCGCAGAACTACAGAATGGGAGAAAATATTTGCAAATCATATATCCGAGAAGGGTCTGTATCCAGCACATACAGAGAACTTTTACAACTCAATGATAAAAGACAAAAAAAATGGGCAAAGGATTCAGATAGACATTTCTTCAAAGAAAATACTCAAGTGGCCAATAAGCATATGAAAAGATGTAGAACTATCAAGGAAATGCAAATTAAAACCAGGATGAGAAATTGCTTCACGCCCACGAAGACGGTTATAGTGAAAAGACGCAGTAACAAGCGTGGGTGAGGATGTGGAGAAACTGAAATGCTCACACGTCGCTGGTGGGACTGTAAAATGGTGCTATTTTGGAAAACAGTTTTATGATTCCTTAGAATGCCAAACATAGACTTACTACACGAACCAGCAATTCTACAACTAGGTATACACCCAAGGAAAACAAAAACATATGTCCACATAAAAAATATTCACAGCAGCATTATTTATAATAGACAAAAGTGTTGCCAATTCAAATGTCCATTAAATAATGAATGGATAGGGGCCAGCGGGTGGTGTGGTGGTTAAGGTGCTGGACTCCCACATGGCTGAGCACTGTTTGAGTCCCAGGCCTGGTGGCTTGAAAATCACACCGGGCATATGTGCATGAGTGACCCAAAATCCCAGGAGGAAAGTGGAGGAGAAAAGACTGTGGCAATGGCCGCCCCCTTGGGGAGTGATTTCTCACTTTGTCACTGTCTCTTTGGTGAGTGCACACACCCTATGACAAAAATAAAAAAAGGATAAATAAAATGTAGTCTATCTATATATACAATATTATTTGATGATAAACAGAATGAAATACTAATACATGTTCAATGTAGATGAACCTGAAAATATTATGCCAAATGAAAGACCCCAGTCACAAAAGACCAACAGTGCATAATCTATTTACATTAACAGAAAGAGTAAGCAAATAGAGAAAATAAATTCATGGTTGCTTAGGACTGGGGGAAGGGAAAAGAGAAGATGGGGAAGGACTTTAAACAGTATGTGGCTTTTTGGGGGGATGATGAGAATGGTCTACAACTTGTAGGGATCGTTGCACAACTCTGAATATACTAGAATGTGCATAATTGTACACTTTGAAAGTGTGGATTGTATATGTGAATTGTGTCTTGATAAAGGTACTTTAAAAAGTCCTTGTACTCTTAATTTGGTGTCTCTTTGATCTGATGGTGATTTCCTATTTATCTGATCATTTTATCTGCACCTGACCATCCCTCTACTTCTGGAACTTCTGTTACAAACACAAGATGGAAATCTTCAAAAAGTTCACAGAAATGCCTATTATGAAAAAATTAGGCATGGATTTCAGTTGTTTTGCTCTAAAATAAACTCGTTCTTTAGTTCCAGTTTCTATGAACTTTCCTCACCTGTGATATTTCCACGATCTGCCATTTAAGGACAGCGTTACACAACCAGGAAGCCACTGCTCACGTGCGGTGAAAGGTCAGTTGGGAGGCCCTCTCCCACCTCACCCTTTGCCCAATGGAGTTTTGCAACATCACAACAGTCTCTGAGCCTTGTGATTTGTTGTTTCTTGAAATTACCCCTTTTCTTAGAGGTTTGGGAGAGTCCCTTCTAACTGAGTGGTCTGGAAACCTGGTCAGCCATCAGAGTCACCTCTGGGCGATGTTCCTTAGAGACAGGGATCCCGACTGTCACCTGGAGAGTCTGCGAGGCCAGGGCAGGGCCAAGGGACGCTGTGTTAACGTGCTCTGAGTGACTGGTGACTTTAATTCAGCTGGTCGAGCATCGGAGACTGCATCTATAATTCGCCGACTCCTTGCTCTGTAAGACCCATGCTGCTATTGACTGCTTTAGTGAGCATTTATTTCAACAAGATTTTTCGTCTCTAAGAACTCTTGTTCTCAGACCGCTCCTGTTTCATGACAGCTTTTCCTACTTCATAACTGCAATGTCCTCTCAATCTCACAGAGGTTACTAATGAATTTTTTTAAAAGTTCTTTTTTTTTTCTGTATTATTTTCTTTTTAAAAAGTTCTTTTCTAAATTAGGACTTCTGGTTTGCATATAATTGATGCGCATCTTTGTGGGCTGCCTCATGGTTTTCTGTAAGGCGTGCGTTCAGCGTTTAATAATCAAAATGGGGATGTACACGCATACTCATCTTCCCTATCAGACACTGCATTACGCTGGGCTGTGAGATAATTAACAGACACAAGCCTGCATTAAGTAAGGGAGAAAGGCTACGGGACGGTGTGTCACAGCCGGGCAAAACATACAGACAACCGATTGCATGTTTTAAGAGAATAAAGTAGTAGGACTTTTTCTGTGTGCGCCCAGAGTACTCACAGTTCTAAGCGACTTCTCTCTGGCCCGTGGGGTCAAGGCTGTAGTGCTCCCTGCGACCCGGCAGGACGAGGACTCATGCCGGAATGAAGATGTCCTCTCGGCGTGGCTCCCACCAGGTGCTTACCCAGCGTCCTCTGATGCTGTGCTGCTGCACGTTGGCCACCTATGAGCACCACCTGGGGGAGCTTTACGACGCCTGATCCCCAGGCTCTGCTCAGGACACTGACACCAGAAACCATGAGACGTGGGTCCTAGGTGAAACAGTGTGTCCCAGAAGCTTCCCGGGTGATTCCAATGTGTACTTAAAGTTGCAAACTGCTGTATAACTGAAATCAACATGTCTCAGAATTTCACGGGACGTCACTGCCTTGGGGATCGTAAAGCAAATGCTGGCTTATAATGCCCGTCCTGGGCTGAGAGTCTTCTTTCTGAGAAGTGCTCGTGATTTGCTAATCACTGGCCAGGGAGCATGTGTTGCACACGCAGAGTCTAAAATGGTGGGTCTCTGTGTGCTGTCTGGACAACAGCCTCAGCTGTCACTTGGGAACTCGTTAGAAGTCATGTTCTCGGGGCCAGCAGGTGGCATGGTGGTTAAGTCTCCCACATCGCTGACTGTGGTTCAAGTCCCCATCCCAGGAAAAGAAAGTCACGGTCTCCAGACTGACCTAGATCAGACATGTAGGAGGTAGAGCCCAGCATCTGTGTTTTAAGCAGCTGGGGACTCGGTCGTGCTCGAGTCTAAAACCCTACTGCATACATCTCTAGACCTGAGCTCTGTGTGCCTGCATCAGAGTCACGTGGCTTTACAACACACAGGTGTGTGGACCCCACCTGCGCTCCGTGGTCAGACATTCAGAGCGTGAAGCCCCAGCTTCTGTACTTTGAGCAGGTTCCTCAATGATGCTAATGCACCTAATAGGTAAGAACCACCGTTCCTGGGGCTTCACCCATGTTAGGCCTCTGAGAATGTTCTAGTGTCCCAACACTAAAGCAATTGTGATTATTTCAATGCCCTGGGCTATTTCTACCTGGTTAATTACCTGTGTAGAAGCTTAACATGATTAATTCAAGTGGATCCCATCTTGGAAGTCCCACAGAACCCTATAATTATGTGTGAAATACACATTTAATTGACGCGCAGGGGTAAAGATTCCCCTGGCGATGCTCAGGGGCCTGAGGGTATCAGAGCAGATCAGATGCTGAGCATGGAGCTGTTCCCTCCCAGGCCCGCGCCATGGCCATCTGGTGTCAGAGCGAAGCTCAAGATTGGGGCTTTCCTGATTCCCAAGTCTGTCTTGATGGCATCCAACTAAGTCTTCATATGACCCGTTTGCCCAGTGCAGAAGGAAAGATGGCCACCTCTCTGTAGACAGCACCTAGTAGAGGCCCAAGTACGACTCTCGGGGTAAACTGACCATGACATGTGCAGATCAAATGCAATTTTTCCCCCCCAAAAAAACAAAGTCTGAGTTATCGAATTCTCACTGGCTTCTTGTTGGGGCTCTTGCAGAAACTGGGTCTCTAAATATGTGTCTGTATTAGCAAATAATGTGTGTGAACGTGCTTTGCTGTGATGTATTAAACAAACAGAGACCCTTTGGTTCAGAAATTCTTTTTTTCCTCTGTACTAGCCAAGCATTTCAAACGATTTGGCTTTGGTTTCAATGTTCCTTTGGAGAGTTGACTTTTTTTTTTCTTTTTCTGGCCTAAGGCATTACCAAAAATAAAACAAAACCCCAGAAGTCCAAAATGCCAAAGAAACAGCCAAAGTGACCCCATAACTACCCACCCCACCCATGGGCAGAAAAGCAGAATCAAAACAACCTGAAGCAGCCCCGCAGGCCACGCCCTACTAGCTGAAAACAGCCGCTCAGGGCATATTTCCGACCCGGCTCGCTCTCCACGCTGGTTCCCGGGCTGAGGTTGGAAAGGGGCCAGGCTTCGGCACCTCCTTGCTTTTGATTGCTGTTTATCCCTAAAACATGATTGTCTGTAATTATGTATAATCTTTCCCGTGTTTACTCTCCTCCGCTGAAGCTCGAACGCGGTTCAGTTGGGTCTCTCTCTCTACTCTGCCCAAGCACATCAAAGAAGCACTTCCTGTGTTTTCAAATTTTTTTTTTTTTTAAGAAATAAAGGTATCGGGGCTCATTTGTCCCTGCATTCTCTCAAGCCTGACATACTGGTGATTTTGTTGGTTCATCCCACATTGGCAGCTGAGTGCCAACCGTGTGCTAAGTTCTTCGGAGGACTTAGAAGGGAAACCCAGTGGGCCCCGCCCCAAGGAGTCCCCGGAATAAATGTCTCTACACTGACTGTTACGACTTATAGAAAAAGAGTGTAATTGAGAACATAGTGGGGAGAAGAAAAGCTACTCATCTTGTCTTCACTGACAACATATTCACTGTCAATATGTTTGGTCTGCCTGTCGTTTCCTAGTTCAGTTCCTGGCCCTGAATTAGTCATCCATAGCTGAGTTTACTTGAGACAGGGGTCCATGAGTGTCCCATTTCACTTTCTCCACTATAGACCATTTCTATCTCCCTCGTTAAAGAAAACCAAGTTCTCTACACACAAAGCAGATCCCTAAAAGGAGAATAGGCATATGAATGCATATGTGTAAAAGTATGGGCGTTGATCATGCCTCAATCCTTTTTTCCACCGATTTTCCATTCTGCCAGGATCTTGGGTATGGACGTGTGCCTATTATGGATGCATGGGCCAGGACTCCAACCCTGGTCAGCCACATGGGACCAGCTTCCTCTGCACAGAGCTTAATCACTGGTTTGGGGCCAGTTCCCTGTGCAAGGTTTAATGCCCTCCTTTTACCATTCTGGTATTTCTTTCTTTTAAAATTTACTTATTCCATGAATGAGAGAGATCTGTCTCTGTAGACAGATACAGGACCCACAACAAGATCCACTCCCAGCCTCAGCCGCGTTCTCAGGACGTGAACGACCTTCCCATGCATGTCTGCCTTGCAGAGCATCACATCTTACCTCTGTGCCACTGTCTGGCTCCCCTGACATTTGTCATCATTTCTGAACAAGAGACCCTGCGTTCCCATTTTGCACTGGACCCCACAGATTACGTGCCCATCCCTGCTGTACCTGACAATTCACGTTCCTGTGGCATTCACAGCCAGCTTAGAGTAAAAGGAATGCAAGTTCATCCAGAATCCGATGCACAGAGGGAGGGAAAGAGGGAGAAGGGCCTGCCTGTGTGCCTGCACGTGCTCACGACTCTGGTGACGTTTCTCTAGCCCGCGTTTAGGTTTCTTTAACACACCTATGAATCTCGTCGTTTCAGCCCAGCTCCTTCGAAAGTGAACTGACCCCAGCGATACCCTGGCAGTGGGCCGCTGCCATGCCCTGCCCCCTTTCTCAGGGCACCCTGCTGGCCTATGGAGCTGTGAGGGGACACCTGTCTTCCTAGGAGAGAAGCTGCTGATCGCCAGGACTGAGCTTGGAGGACAGACTACGAGTTATAAGTGACATGTCCAGGGGAAGGCTGGATTGACCACGTTCAAAGGGAGGGAGTGGGAGCCTATTTACCAAGTCCCCAGAAAGTTATGGATATAGGGGAAACCTTACACGTACCCACTCCCACAAAGGAAGGGCGTCACTTCCTGAGCCGTGGAGAGGTTCAGCCTCATCTCTAAAAAGGGTTCCCAGATCCAGAAGAGAGACAGGCTCCTAGACCTGTCTATGCAGCCTGGTGGTGGCTGATAAAAGTGTGTTTTCCTTCAGCCCACCCCTTTAAGTACTTGTCTTATAAGGTTTGCTTTGTATTTAGTGAGGTAAATATTGGCAAAGGAATCCGTTAAAAAAAAAAAAAAAAGAAAAGAAAAGAAAGAAAGAAAAGAAAAAATAAAAAGAGCAAGCAAAATCTTAAGAGCCAGAGCTTTAAAAAGCTGGAAGAAAACATACCAAAATGTTACAGACCTCGATTCTGGACAGTAGGGTGATGATGGAGATTTTTCACTTTTGTTTTTTCAGAAGTTTTACAGACGTGCCTTACAATTTTTGTAATATAAGAACTAAGTTTAGTTGACAACTATTTAAAATGAAAGCCTTAGAAGTTTAAGACAGAGCGATGGGAGCGTGTTTGGGCACCTGCTAAGCCGAGAGCTTTTCTCCTTCCGCCTGTACCCTGATGAAGGCAGAGACCCCATGCTTACACATCTCTCTTCATGTGGATGCAAATGTGAGCTCCTGGCTGGCCAAGCTCATTTGTACCTGGTGAACATTCCCACCTGATTCTCTGGGAATCAGAGTCATAAAAAGGCTGGCTGGGACATCAAGTTGTAGAGAGACGCAGATGTCCTCCCAGAAACCAAATACTCACTTGCATGCAAGCAAGAGAGGCATGAGGACAAACTTCATAAATTACCTGGCATGTGCAAGTAACTATGTTTGCAAGGCAGTCTTTCCACCTTTATTTTCCAAGAAGGGCTGGTGGCTCTTTCAAGTACCAATTATAAATTTCCAAACCCCAGACGCTCGGGTGCCAGGCTGGAGCAGGGACTGTTCATGCTAAGACTTGCAGTCAGTTGCGATAATGGGAAATGTGGGTGGCTTGCTTCCCAGAGTTCAAGCAGGGACTGCAGCTGCCAGTGGCATCTTTCTGAGATGCTTCTACATGGGGCTCTTAGGTCTTCCAAGATGGGAAATGGCTTCTGTATGCTCCGGGAAGGGGCCGGCCAGAGGAGTGGCCAGCGGGAGTCCAGTCAGGCCTGCGGGCTCTCTGGGCTCCCGGCTCATCAATAAAAAAGTAACTGCTTAATGTGGCTTCCAGCCGTGAGAGGAATGTAATTCAACTCTGTGTTCTTGCGAAGGCCTCTAATCGGAGGCACCGGGATGATACATATGCATGTGTTACATTTATCTATAAAGAGTCAGGACTGGTGGATGTCCCTTTATGGCTTACAAGTCAAAAAGTGTGCAGTGCTGGAAGTTACCTTCACAGACATGGCCTCGTTTCAGACAGAGGTCACAAGGAAAGGAAAAAACGCTGTACGGAATGCCTCAGGATGGCAGCAGCACGGCCTGGGTAAACACCAGCAGACTGTATGTTTTACACATGTACGTGCACGCATGTTTACCCCTCGGTCAGACGAATGGCACCACCAAACTGCCATCAGGTGATTAAGTGTGTTTGCGATTTTATTGATTCCAGAGGAGACGGCACGTGAAAGGTCTGGGCAGGGAGACCGGAGCACGGACGCTGCACAGAGGAGAAGACGCCGTCTCTGTGATGGCGGGAGGTGCTGGGCCCGGGAGGAGAAGGCACGAGTCAGCCACCACTACCAGGGCCAGATCGAAGGAGGTTGCTGGGCTCCTGAGCGCAGGGAGTGCAAAAGACTGGCGGCAAACCTGGCCACACAACCTGGCCCCTCGAGGGTTGGTATCAAGACCCACGATTCAGGAAAAAAAGGAAATGAGGTAGAAAGGCCCTCTACTCCAACATAAAGCCTCTCCAATCAAAGAGAAGGCAGAGCCTTCTTCCTGACACAGCCGAGAGCTTCCTGGAAGCAGGTGAGAGACAAGTTTGTGGTGGGGAAGTAGGATGCCCAGATTCTACCTGCAATGCCACAGGAAAGGGCAGCTTGAATTTTGACATAAAGTGTCACACTTGAACTGGGAACTGGCCCAGTCCCAGAGCGAGTTCTCCAGAGAAAAAGCTCTGAACACAAACAGAAACCTGAGAGGGTATGGTCTTCCTTGCAAGAAGCATCTGTGAGTGTTCTCACACTGACTAGTTGTGAGGCCTGGGCCAGGGTCAGAGAGAGCAATGAGCAGCACAGCAAACGCAAGGGGACACGTGACACGGCAAGTTCTGGAAGTCCTGGGCAGGTCTTGGAAGGTGTCAAGGCTTCCTCCATCGGAGGCGCCAGAGCTGGGATGCCAGGAGAAACAGGGAGAAGGGTGATGACCCCTAGAAGAGCCCATGCCAAGTACAGACTGAAGTCCAGTGCAGAGAGCGCAGCCCCTGGCGTCAGAGCTGACGGGGCTCCTGCACTCCTGAGCTGGGCTTCATGCTCACCGCCGTGGCCTTGGCTTTCTCGTCTTTAAAATGTGCATAAAAACTCCCGCTTCACAGGGCGTTGGGTGGACGCAGCAATACAATGCTGGCAAAAAGTAGGCCCTTGAAACACGTTAGGTCCCTTCTGTTCATTCTATCCTCTACTTAACCTTCTTGATTCAGGTCACTTACTCTTTTTGTCCAGTTAAATTTTTTTCCTCCTCGATTTCAACTCCCGTATTGTCTTTCAGAGAAATGATGGAGGCTAAAGGCCTCCACCAACTTCCCACGTCTCTGGCCATGCGTCTGCTTCAGAGACCTACTTTCTCCTCACTGTCAGACGTCAGCACGCGAAGGGCTCCTGACTGTCACAGAGCTGACAGCAGGGCCTGTGTTGGCTTGACCTGAGTCTCTCTTCTAGAATAGTCATGGGAACTGCATTTCTCTGGGGGCAGGCCTCTTATAACTTGAAATTGGATGACTGTTACTCTTGGGGTTAATAATACCTGGTTACGTGGCTCTTCCAAAACCTTTAAGAAACTACGCTGCTTAGCCTCCACCACCCACGCTTTTCTTCTCCTTTTTGCCAATCAGATACGTAAAAAGTGATATTTCAACATCATCTCAAATACCATCTCCTTGCATTTATCTTATTATGCGGTGGGGTGAGACCCTTTACTGCGTGTAAGAATCATTTGCATGTTTTCTCTGTGAACCACCCATGTCCTTTGCCTAATTTCCTGCTGAGCCATTAGTCTCTGCCTTATCAATATTTAGGCGTCTTTCATACAAGCGGGGGTTAGTCCTTTTCTCTGATAGGAGCTCCTTTTTTCTCATTTTCATCATTAGACTTTTGATTTTTTTAAATACACTTTGTCAGGATTTTCATTTATGCCTTTTGGATGTTGAGTTATTAGAAAAACCTTTTCTACTCCAGTGTTGTAAAAGAATTTGTCCATGTTTTCATCTAGCATTTGTATGATTTCATGGTTTATATGTATGTATTTTTTCGAGAGGCTTTTGCTATAGGGCACGTGCGTTTGCCAGAAAGACAGAGAGAGAAAGACAGAGAGAGACAGACAGAAAGCGAGAAATCACCCCCCAGAGGGGATGGCCACACCACAATTCCTTCTCCTCTCTTCTCCTCTTGGGATCTTGGGCATGTACACACACACGCCCGGCATGAGTTTAAGCCACTGGGTCCAGGACTGAACTGTGGTCGACTACACGGGAGTCCAGTGACATAGCCATGACACCAACTGCTGGTCCCGATTTTAAGTTTATAGTAAAACATGTATTTGACGTGCGAAGTTTGTCTAGTGTACAGCGTGAGGCAGGGAGACAATGTCACCCTTCTCCAGGTGTCTGCATGCTGTCCCAGTCCCACTTACTTATGAACCTCTCTTTCCCTGCACTGATTTAAGCTGTATCTTTTATGATAGAGAGGACACTCATGTGTATCAATTTTTGACTGTCTATTCCGCTTCAGTCAACTGTGGAGATGTATTAACATCAGGGAGTGATTTGGGGTTTGGAATCGAACTACCGAGATGAAAATCAAATATATCAGGTGCTGTATGTGTGACCTGGAGCTTTTCAAACTGTGAAACAGGACTGAATGTGCCTGCACTGCGCCCAGTGCCTGGGCACGCCCCATCAGGGTCCACAGTGAGGGCCTCCGCACTGGCGTAGGCACCTCCGGGGCAGGAGGGGTGCCTTGTCCTTGCCCCTTTCTAGGACCTCTGTCAAGAGACCGCGATCCATGCCACAGGCCCTCTCTCCTTGGGCCCCGAAGGAGAGTGGGCATGGGGGCGGAGGGGGGAGGAGCTTGAAGGGGCTGCTGTCTCAACGAGGGTGCTCCATGAAGGCCTCCCTTGCTGAGATGCCTGCTGGGCAGAGACCCTGGCTTCTCTACGGGTAAGAAGGTCCCAGCAAAGGCTCGAGGGTAGGGCCAGTTATTTTTCTGAGCATCAGGGGTGTGTGTGCCTGGGACAAACTGAGCCGAAAGCGAGTGAAGGGAGATGAGTGAGTGAAGGAGGAGCCAGAGCCTGGAGGGCCTCGTGCTGCGGCAGAGACTGGCTTTTGTTCTGAGTAGATAAAAGGCTATCACAGGGCCTTGAGCAGAGGGCGACAGGGTGGTCTGGAAAGACCACCGAGGCTGTTCGGGAGAGGCCGGCGGTGACAGCATCGCCACTGTGCAGATACACGGTGGTGGTGGCTTGATCCGGTGGGAGCTGAAGAGGGGACACAAAGGGTCCCGGTTTGGGCTGCGTTCTGAAGGTGGCGTCTGCTGAGTGTGACGAAGAAATCCATGTGTGGTCTGGGAGAATGGAACTGCCCTATACTGAGATTGGGGCAGACTGCGAAAGGGCGGATTTGGGGTGTTAAACGGCCACCGGGTATCCATTATCCATTAAGGACACCCAGGAGGTAGGCTGGCATCTCGCAAGCAGTCTGGGTCTTGTGAGAGGTCTGAACCTTCTCCCTGGCTCAGGCTAAAGGTGTTGAGGGTCCGAGCTGGAAGAGATGTGAGGTCCATCGCGTTGGTAAGATGGAAAGCATTAGAAGAGGTAGAGGAGGAAGAAAACAGGGTTTGGTGTGAGTGGAGCCTCTTGGGCCTCGCACGGGTTCTCTAGCAAAGCCTACGTGAGCGTCGCGTCCGGCGGTTCGGTCCTGTCGCAGGTGCACTGGGGTGCCCCTATGCAAGGGTTGTGTTCGATAGCGAACACACAAGTCAACACACCAGCAACTGGCTTTGAAATTAAATGGTATGAAAATGCAATGTGGAAAAATGTTAAGTTATTTTTATGTCTTTTCCAGTCTATAATTGATTCTCTTATTGAGTATTTTATGTTAAGTGCTTTTATGACATGGGGTTTTAAGGATATTGCATAAAAATAAAATGGACTCAACCAGACCTTATATCCATAACCCAAACCCAACTCCATTCGTCATTGCCTTAAATTAACTTCGGCTATTACCATTTTTTCCTGTCTTTTGCAGCTCTTCATTGATTTTTTTCCTCCCATCTCCTTTCAGTGACCTTCATTACACAGTCCTTTCTAATGCTAGTCCCTCCTGCTCCATTTCATCTTTTCAATTTCCCCCGATGAGATGCCTTATCTTGCTGGTCCTGTTTCAGACTGGAGCCTGAACTGTGTAAATTCCCCAGGGAGCCTGCATCGAACCAAGGAAGTGACTGGTATCTCTACGATAATATATCTGAGTTTGTAGAAATGTCCTCCCACCCTATTACTGAAAATTGGCTATTAATTAATTATTTTAATTTAGCAAATAATTATTTGACACAGTCTCTGTTTTAGGCACCACCCTGGCCACTAGAAACAAAGTGCCTGTTCACGAGCTCAGTGTCACAGTTTTTATGCTACTGCCATTTGCAAAGGAGTCAGAAATGTATTCATATCCAACTCAGATGGGTAAGGAGAATGTCTCTGTTTTAAGGTTGTCCACAACAGATTTTCATGACACCTGCGGGGAAGTGGAAAATGAAATTCCTAAACGTTAGTCTGAATTCACAATCCGGTGCCGTGCAATCATGTAGGCAATGTCCTTAACAAGATACACAGTGGTGTTAGCTAACGGTGCTCTCCTCTTTACCCAGCTCTGCGCTTCCACGAGTGGCCCCCGGGTACCTGAGGAAGGGATTCGATGCCGCGATGGGCTGCAAGGGGGAGGTCTTTGTGTGGACGCGCTTCTCTGCGGCTCTCTAGCCGTCATGCTCTCTGTGGCAGTGGTGTCTTTTGTCCGGCTCATCTGCATTTTCTCTGTGGGCCTCCCTTGCCGCTGTTTGTGGTCTGGTCTGTCCACATGGTGAAACCACCACAGTGTTCCCTGGCTGACCCACTCCTCAGCTTTTGGGGGTACTGCAGACCCCTCTGAGCCTCTGCCTGTCTCCTGTCCAACCCCTTCCACCCAAGTCTAACCCTTTGCCCCTCAACACCACAAGCCTACCCACTGCTCTCAACTCAGCTACTTCCAGAACCACCCCTGTTCAGAGGCGCATGGAACTCCCGGCCTGGACATGCCACGTCAGCCACTCGGCTCCAACTCAGTTCTGCTGAGACCACACCGCCCGCCAGGCTGAGCCAACGCCGTCTTTGAGATGAGCTCCTTCCAGAGCCCGAACATGAAGCAGAACGAACAGCTGCCTCCCCCAGGAGTCACCCGTAACCCATCTAACACCCCTGCCTTTCTGAGCCAAGGCCTCGCTGAAGAGTTGTGTGCACACTCTTGGTTCTCCTGCTTTTCTCTCAGTGTTAGCCAGGGTTCTCTAGAGACAGAACCAATAGGGAGGTAGAGAGAGAGACACATGAGAGGGGACTTACTGGGGGACCAAGGCCTGCAAACTGGAGGACCACGGCAGCCTGCAGTGTGGCTCAGATCAAGTTGGGAGGCCCAAGAGCAAAAGAGGCTGATGGTGTAAGTTCTGGACTGAGGCTGAAGGTGGAGAGCCCCAGGAAGCTGCTACTGCAAGGCCCAGAGTTCAAAGGCCGAAGGGCAGGAGAGGGAGGGAATCCCACTTTAGGAGACAAAGAGACAAATTTCCCTTCTTCCACCTTTTAGGTCCATCCAGGC
Organism: Tupaia tana; assembly: GCA_026018925.1. Taxonomy (NCBI): domain Eukaryota; kingdom Metazoa; phylum Chordata; class Mammalia; order Scandentia; family Tupaiidae; genus Tupaia; species Tupaia tana. The sequence goes on from JAKSZU010000028.1 coordinate 996,962, forward strand.
CCCTAGCCCAGCGGATGGTGCCCGCCACACTGGGATGAACCTTCCCCCTCTGTCCACCACGCACTGGGCCGTCTTCTCTAGAAACGCTCTCACAGGCAGACCCAGAAACGAAGCTTCCCCAGCCATCCGCGCTTGCCTCAGTCTCGTCAGGCTCACACCTAGAACGAGCCATCACACTGGCCTCTCTTCTCAGTCTGCTGGTCCAGAGAAAGGGGTGACTCTTTTACGTCCCTTCCCCATCTGCCCAGGAGTAAGTAACCTGGCCAGAAGAGCTGTGGGTTGAGCTCCCCTCTCCTTCCGCACACTTTCTCCCCTTTTCTCACTCAGCGGGGCTAAACCTGAGTAGCTAAGTGGAGGGAAGGGAAGCGAGACAGAGAGAGGCTTAACAATAAGTGAACCTTAGCAGAAAGGTGCTGTGAACATACTGTCATGCATTTAAAAAGTACCATGGTTTTCTTCCCCCAACTGTCAAAAGGTTGGGTCACAAACATTTAGCTCTGAAATTCTGGAACAAAGAACGAGCCTTTTTGAGGAGATCCCTCCTGATTCAGATCACTCCATGATACACACTTTTGCAGCACGGTCTGATTGCACATGAAAGTGTTGCACGTCTTTGACCATTACAGTGCTTCAGTAATAAATCCCACACTCAGTAGAAAGCCAGAACAGAAATCTTAGCATTAGAGGGGATGTTAGGGACCAGCTGACGATTTGTTCCTTCCACACGGGAATCCTGATTCGTGTCTCTCAGACCCTGTCTCAGCGCAAGAGCTCAGGGCCGGGGAAATGCGAGGAGTCCGCAGGCATCCTCCCTCTCAGCTGAACAGCCTGCACTGTGAGAAAAGCCTGCCTTACACGGAGTCGAATGTGCCCCCCTGAGGTTTCCAGGCTTTGTATCTGGTCCTGCCCCCCGGAGCTATAGAAGCGAATTGTAGCTTCTTTTCTTTATAGTGCCACTTAATGTATTCTACGTTTAAAATGTCCTGCCTCTTCCTCCATCTGTTCTTTTCCAGTTGATAGTGCATGTGAGCGTGTGTGAATGCATGTGTGCATGTGTTTCCTTTCTTTCTCACTTCTGCCCCCGATACTCCTCCCCTGGAACGAGGTGTCTGGGTGTGAGCCTGATGCCCCCGCTGTGGTCCCCAAACACCGAATCCTGATCTGGACCACAGACTTCGTCAGAGTCTAATAACAAAGATCAATAAAAGTTTGTTCCCCACTCTCCACCCAGGACCACGTGGTCCCCTGAAATTCCAGCTCCAGCCTGAGCTACAGCTGCCAAGAGAAAACTGGCTGGAGCTCGATGCTGTCGTGCAACCTGCTCCTTCCCCTGAGGACCCCCGCCTCACTGTAGGGCTGGTGGCATGTAGACGGGACCGGCCAGCCAACCTGCTCCTTCCCCTGCGGACCCCGCCTCACCGTAGGGCTGGTGGCGTGTAGACGGGACCGGCCAGCCAACCTGCTCCTTCCCCTGCGGACCCCGCCTCACCGTAGGGCTGGTGGCGTGTAGACGGGACTGGCCAGCTCGCGCCACGGGGGAGACAGTCATCAGGACAAGCGCTGAGCTGATGGGCACAGTGCGGCTGCACTCCACGGCAACCAAGCAGCGGCTCAGGAAGGGCTAGGAACACAGACGAAGATCCTGCCCTTCCCTCTTTGCTGTTGCAGTCTCTCACCTGCTCCCCCAACCTCGACCCCAGATTTTAAACGTCTTCTTTCACATTTATAAGCATAATGTAGTACTCCCTTTAAAAAGTAAAGTTACTGGGCCAGTCACGTGGAGGTTAAGGTGGCTAGGTCCTCCATGGCCAGCTACATGGTTTGGCCAGGCGTGTGTGTGTACGTGCCTAAAATCCAGAGGGGGGGAGAAATGGAAGAGAAGGGACTACGGCGTGGCTGTACCCTATCAGGGGGTGCTTTCTCACTTCCTCACTTTTTTTCTCCCCCTCTCTCTACTCAGCAAACACATATACCCTCCTGCAAAAGTAAACACACACACACACACACACACACACACACACACACACAGTAAAGTTACTAAGGTACCGCTAGGAGGAATGTACTAACAGGAGAGGTCTTCAGAAAAGTCCATGAAAAATATGTATCCTAGAGAAACTATGCTTGGATTTCAATTTTTTTTTTTTTTTGCACAAAATATAAACTCATACTTCCATCTCTCTATAGATTTCTTTTTTCTTTTTCTTTTTTGGAGAAGTTTTTGCTATAGGGTGCATGTGCTTGCCAGAAAGACAGAGACAGACAGAGAGACAGAAAGTGAGAAATCACCCCTCAGGGGGGATGGCCACGCCGCAATCCCTTCTCCTCCATTCTCCTCTTGGGATCTTGGGCACACATGCACATGCGCCTGGCATGAGTTTAAGCCACTGGGTCTGGGGCTCAAACTGGGGTTGACTACATGGGAGTCCAGCAACATAGCCATTATGCCAACTGCTGCCCCCTCTCCATAGACATTTTTAAAAGTTTTTCCCCCCACAGGGCACTGGGAGATGGCCCTCTGCAATCTGTTCTCCAATCTCCTCCTGGGATTTTGGGCAGGCACGTACCCACGCCTGGTGTGAATCTGAAGCTGCCAGTCCTGGAAGTGGAACCACAGTCAGCCACGTGGGCACCAGCAGCTTCACCACCACACTGACTGCTAGCCCCATCCCCGTGAATTTTCTGGAGCACACTCACACGGTGCTACACCTTCCCGTGATGAGACGCCATTGTGGTTAGTATACATTATTTTGAACCAGACACTGCTGGGCCCCGACCAGCACACTGGTACGACAACACCCTTGCCAGGCACTGCTGCAGTACTTCACTCCTCCCAGTGAGCTCTGAACCGATGACTCCTGTAGGAACGCAAAGTCGGAAGTATCTTAGATTACCACTCTGCCTCTTAAGTGAAAGGCCTTAAGCGAATGCAAAGATGGTGATACAATATTCCCACAAGAACAGCACATTTTGCATTTCCTGACTTAGACAGGCTTTAAGTTACATCGTTCAGTGTGGAAAATATACACAGATGGCTTCTGAGCTAGCCCGGCAGGAGAACGCGGCTCCTGATACAGTTCCTCCTGCCTTCCTGTGGAAATGCCATGACGACAGACCAAAATACAAAATCGACGGCAGCCATGGAGCTGATGCTGTGGTCCTGCGGTGGGCGGCGGAGGAGGGAGCAGCGGCGTGGCACGTGACCCTGGAGGAGATTGTCCTTACTGCCTGCACAGTTCAGAGGCAAACCTGCATCTCCTGCGCAGGATCCCTCCATCACACCAGCCTCCTTCACATGTATCCGGAGGCGGTCACTCCCAGCATGCAATAGAACAGGAAGTGGCCAGAACAAGCAAGGTCACCCCCATCTCAGGAGCAGGAGCAGAGACCCGACCTGCGGGGTGCCTAGCCTTCACCTCTGACGCTGTCTGAGGAAAAACTGTCCACACACCTGATTCCTTGTTTTAAAAAATCTACAGATAGGGGGACCAGCAGACGGCGTAATGGTTACGTTGCTGGTCTCCCATGTTACCTACTGTGGTTCGAGTCCCAGACCCGTCAGCTTAAAGCGCGCACTGGGTGCAAGTGCGTGCATGCCTAACTAAATTCCTGAGAGGAGAATGGAGAAGGGATGGCCATCCCCCTGGGGGTTGAATTCTCGCTTTCTGTCTCTCTGTCTCTCTGGTGAGTACATGCACCCTATAGCAAAAATCTTTCTATTTTTTCTTTCTTTTTTTTTTTTTTTTTTTTTTTTTGGAGAGGTTTTCGCTATAGGGCACGTGCACTCGCCAGACAGACAGAAATCGAGAAATCTCCCCCCAGGGGGGGATGGTCACGCCGCAATCCCTTCTCCTCCATTCTCCTCTTGGGATCTTGGGCACGCACGCACATGCGCCCAGCGTGAGTTTTAAGCCACCGGGTCTGGGACGCAAACCGCGGTCGACTACGTGGGAGTCCAGCGACATAGCCATTATGCTAACTGCTGGTCCCCGCAAAACTCTTTCTTAAAGAAAGAAATGTACAGGTAGGGATGGGCTGCAGGTGAGTTGGAACGTTTCTCTGGGTCCAACAAAAACGTACCAACCAGTGTGTGCCGGGGGCTCCTCTGTTGGCTCAGTCTTCGGACAACCCACGTACATCATCTGCTGCAAACTGAGCATCCGGATCTAGTTCTGCCATTTATCAATGACTGAACATAAAAACAACATTGAGTTTATGAAAATATTTACGTTCTTGTCACTGATAAAGAGGTAAAGATTTGAGATTGCTTTTCCAAACCTAAAGACACTAGTAAAGTAATTACAAATAGAATTTCTGAATTCTAAATTACCATAGAGAATTCAAGTAAATAAAATACTTCTATTGTTGTTATTATTATTTTAATTTGAAAGCGTACTTCTTTCTTTCATGAGCACCAGAGAAATCGAGATAGACTCTGGAAAGGGTCCTCCTGCCACTGTCCACCCCCAACCTCCGCCAGACCCAGGTCAGGAACACGGACGCCTGGCGCGCTCGGGGAGGTCTCCAGGTGTGAACCCGGAACCTTCCCATTGTCAGCCTCGCAGGGCATCGTGTTTTACTGCCCCATGGTCCAGCCCCTCTGTTACCATTTTTCATACAACACAGAAGACGGAATATAATACAGAAGATGAAGGAAACATCTATAAAAAAATGAAACCGAGAATGTAAAGTAAGTTGATAAAAACAATCCCTTTCATTAAAGATACAAGAAAGTTTATACATCTAAGTTCTATGAAGAAAATAACAAAAACTTGAGAGCATAGGAAGAGAAGCCATTTTCTACGACACGTGAGGTGTGCGGAAGGAACAGCCCCATCTAGAAGGCAGCAGTGCTGTCCCTGGAGAAGGCTTGCTGCCAGTTAAGACTGGAACGAGGAGATGGTCAATGAAAATACGGACGATATGGAGGGATTTCATAATTAGGGAACAGGTACTTCAGAGGAAAGGCAGGTTGAGAGGGAGGTTATAAGTAGAGGGTTTTATTTTTTAAGATTATTTTATTTAATTTTATCATTATTATTTTTAATTTGCTGTAGGGCATGTGCACTCACCACAGACCGAGGGAGGGAGAGAAAGTGAAGAAGGAAGCTGCTAGGCCTGGGGCTCAAACCGCAGTCGGCCATGCGGGAGCCCAGAGCCTTACCCACCACACTACCTGCTGTCCGAGACAGGCAGTTTAGGTAGGGAGAGGGTGTACTGAGTAAGGGGTGGCGATCAGATAGGGATCTGTCCTAGGGGAGAACCAGCAGCCGCGGCAGCCCGAGACAGACTGGCCATGGAGACGGTGAGTCAGGGTGCAGCATGGGTCTGTCCCTGGGTTCATCTCCCACCTCGGCCTGCCGTGGCCTCAGGTGCAGAGAGGGGTGGGTGCAAACAGAAAGGGGAGTGTCACTGGGGCACTGGGTATGCTTTGGCTTGCTAGTGCCAGACTCCAAGTTAAGGTAGCATAAGCAAATGTGACTCTTTCCAGAGGCCACAGGGAGGACAGGGGCCCAGCTGGGTCTGAGGTCAGGTCTCTGCTGTCTCTGTGTGCTGGCATGTCAGCTCACACCGGTTCTAGAGGGAGGGCAGGGGCCCAGCTGGGTCTGAGGTCGGGTCTCCGCTGTCTCTGTGTGCTGGCATGTCAGCTCACACCGGTTCTAGAGGGAGGGCAGGGGCCCAGCTGGGTCTGAGGTTGGGTCTCCGCTGTCTCTGTGTGCTGGCATGTCAGCTCACACCGGTTCTAGAGGGAGGACAGGGGCCCAGCTGGGTCTGAGGTCGGGTCTCCGCTGTCTCTGTGTGCTGGCATGTCAGCTCACACCGGTTCTAGAGGGAGGGCAGGGGCCCAGCTGGGTCTGAGGTCGGGTCTCCGCTGTCTCTGTGTGCTGGCATGTCAGCTCACACCGGTTCTAGAGGGAGGGCAGGGGCCCAGCTGGGTCTGAGGTCGGGTCTCCGCTGTCTCTGTGTGCTGGCATGTCAGCTCACACCGGTTCTAGAGGGAGGACAGGGGCCCAGCTGGGTCTGAGGTCGGGTCTCCGCTGTCTCTGTGTGCTGGCATGTCAGCTCACACCGGTTCTAGAGGGAGGGCAGGGGCCCAGCTGGGTCTGAGGTCGGGTCTCCGCTGTCTCTGTGTGCTGGCATGTCAGCTCACACCCGGTTCTAGAGGGAGGACAGGGGCCCAGCTGGGTCTGAGGTCGGGTCTCCGCTGTCTCTGTGTGCTGGCATGTCAGCTCACACCGGTTCTAGAGGGAGGGCAGGGGCCCAGCTGGGTCTGAGGTCGGGTCTCCGCTGTCTCTGTGTGCTGGCATGTCAGCTCACACCGGTTCTAGAGGGAGGACAGGGGCCCAGCTGGGTCTGAAGTCGGGTCTCCGCTGTCTCTGTGTGCTGGCATGTCAGCTCACACTGGTTCTAGGAACGGACCTCCCAGGAGCTCGCAAGTTCACGTCTACTAGATTTGCCACTCTGAGACTGGAGCCCCTCAGGTTCAAAAATCTGGGAAGAGCCTTGATTGGTTTGTGGTTGTCCATGCCTAACCAGTCAGGACTAAAATGTGGCCCGGCGTAAGCTCAAGAGAGGTGGCATCTCCCTGCCCTGCACCAGGAACGCGGGCTCCCAGGCAATGGCAGCCGTAGCCCGAGAAAGCAGCGGCAGGGCTGGGTGAGACAGCAGTGCCCTGGGATGTGCAGACCCCAGGAAAGGGGAGCTGAGCAGAGGGAAGAGAACTAACAGGACCTCACACAGAACCTGACCTTGGGATGCGAGCGACAGACACACTCCAGGTAACCCAGACCTGCTGGCTCACTGGGGAGCGACTTGGCAGCTGGGCCCTGGGATTGCAGTTGGGCAAATTAGCAAAATACGAGGTATCACCACTGGAATGGCCTCCTACCCAACCACATGGGAGCCTCATCAGAGAACGGAATGTATTAACACGGGAGTGACTACTCTGATCCAGTTGCCAAAAAGGCAACTTAGGGCTGGCCCCGTGGCCTAGTGGTTACGGGAACCAGATCCTACATGGCCAACTGTGGTTCGAATCCTGACCCTGACAGCTGAAAAACGTGTGGGGCACATGTACATGCGGGTCCAAAATCCCAACAGGATGAAGAAACAGAGGAGAAGGGACTGTGGTATGACTGCCCCACTGGGGCTGCTGTCTCCCTCTCTCTTGCTCTCTCTTTCTGTCTGTCCCTGGGGAGCACACACATTCTCTGGCAATTAAAAAAAGGTTTAGCACTCACTTCCTAGAGCCTGGAGAGAGAAGCCTAGAACTGAACAGACGCTGGAGGCACACGCCCTCGGGGATGTCACGCGGCTGGGGGACCTCTCGCTAGGACGTGATAAGGACGGAACCTGGCCTCGGTGGCCTTCTTTCCAAAGCGACAGCACAAAGACATAGTCATGAGAAAATACGTCGACGGAGCCCCAACGATACTGCCTCCTGCCAACTAAAGACCTGGACAGTCTTTTTCAGAACCATTAAGGGCGTGAAAGACGGAGTGAGTAAGGAGCAGTAACAGACGAAAAGCGAGGAAGAAGAGGCGGCGCCTAAATGCAACGTGGGACCCCAAATTGGATCCTGGAGCAGAAAAAGAGCACTAGTGGGCAAACCGGTGGAGTCTGCTCAAAGCTGGGTCCAGCTGACAGCAACGAACCCAGGCTGCTTTCCTACTTTGACAAACATGTCTTGGGTCTGTGATAAAAGACGGGAGGCTGAAATTGGCGGAAGGGGGGACAGAACTGCGCAACCCTTGGGGCTTTTTGGTAAATCTAAAATCATTCCCAAATATAGTAGAAATGTCTGTTCTTAAGAAGTTACACCTATGCTTTCTCCTTTCAAGATGGAAGATCACTGGGGCTGGGACTCGGTGCAGCCTGGTCTTCAGAGCCTCAGGCGTGACCTGGCATGACTGATGCAAAATTGAGTTCTTGTCTCCCCCCAGAGCCTGACAACCCGGAAAACGTGGCGAGAGGGCGGCTGCACGGGTGCGTTCCTAGAAGACCACTGTGCGTTCTTCCCAGTCCTGGAGACCTCGTCAGCCGCAGCTGCTGTCCGAGGTGGCGAGGAAGGGCCCGCCCGCCGCGCATGGCCTCTCCGTCTCTCACTGACACGGGCTGCTGCTAACTGCACTGAGGTAAGCAGAGCGGCAGAGATGGCTCCCCAGCTGCATTTCCAGGTCCTCCTTTTTTCTAGCAGTCTTTTAGAGCAATCATGCTAGGAGTGTGAATGTTATTAAAGTGATAAAGATGCTATAAACCACAGAGAATCAATAACTGCTTTCCAAGGGTTCCAGTCCTCTAGGAGAGAGCAAAACACAGATTTTTATCACTGGGCTGAACTTTCTGACCCACAATTCAAAGGCTGGCCTCCTCTTCAGCTCAGAAAGACTCTGCAGTTTCAGAGTAGGAGGAAAGATTTTGCTTCTTTTATTAAGAAGCTTCCTACAGACTGAACTGTGTCCCCCAAATTCATACACTCATGCCCCAACCCTCCATGCGACTACATTGGAAATGGGGCCTCAGAGGGGGTGATTAGAGTTAAGTGAGGCATTGGGACCCGCAGACGGCGGAATGGTCATATCCCTGGACTCCCACATAGGCTACTATGGTTTGAGTCCTGGACCTGGTGGCTTAAAGCTCATGCTGGGGGCATGCACGTGCATGCCCAAAATCCTGAGAGGTGACTGGAGTAGAAGAGATTGCAGTGTGGCCATCTCCCCAGGGGATGATTTCTCACTTTGTATCTCTCTGTCGAGCCCATGAAGTCCATAGCAAAAAGGTCTCTCGGGGAAAAAAAAAAAAAAAGAGTTAAGTGAGGCCCTAAGAGTAGAGCCGGTCCCTAGATCTGGTGTCCTTATAAGAGGAGGAAGAGATACCAGAGTGGTCCCTCCACCACATGCGGACGCAGCAAGGAGGTGGCCCTGCAAGCTGGGAAGAGACCTGACCAGAGCCAGCTCTGCCAGATGTGGGTGTGGGACACTTAGCCTCTAGAACTGTGAGAAGTGGATTTCTTTCCTTTCCTTTTATTTATTTATTCTTTAATTTTTGCCAGAGGGCACACGTGCTCATCAGAGAGAGAGAGACAGAGAGAAAGCACCCCCTCGGAGGGATCACCACACTGCAACCCTTTCTCCTCCATTCTCCTCTCTGGATTTTGGGCATGCACAAACAAGCGCCTAGTGTGTCTTTCAAGCCGCCAGGTTGGAGACTTGAACCACGCAGCTGGCCATATGGGATCCAGCCACCTTAACCCCATGCCACAAACTAGCCCATGAAATTGATCTCCATTATTTAAGTCACCCAGTCTATGGTATTTCATTACGGCAGTCTGAGCAGACTGAGACAGAGACTCAGACTCTTCTCCCTTTGCTTTTCCTTTTTCCCCAAGAAGGGACGCATATTCCAGGTAAAACAGAATTGGCTGCTACAAACAAAGAGCCTCCATCAATTTTAATCTCAGCAGTGGCTGCTGGGAAAGGAAGAGGGAGGCTAGGCCAGGAGGGGGAGAGCACACCGCCTCTCCTAGGCTTAGACACAAAGGCTGCTGTAAGCGGCTCAGGACCTTAAACTCCTGAGGATGATGACGGCGGCGAGGAGTAGAGGCTGCTGCACAGGCCCTCCTCCCCTTTTAACCCTACTCATCGAATGGCTTGGAGTTTCTTTTTAGGTCCTTGAAAAACATCTAAAAAGTGAACTTAGGAAATTTCCCTGTGCTTTCTCCCTCTGCAGAGGTCTCTGAGCACTGTCGGGAACTGCGTGAGGTAATGGATGCAAAAGTGTTTGGTAAAATACAAAGCCTTGCGTGCACGCGAGCTATTATTGGAAGGAAGCAGAAGGAAGAATTTACATCCCAAGATCCCCAGGAAAATGTGTGAAAGGTGCCCCGTTTAGATTGCCGTCCTCACCGTGCGTTCACAGGCCATTTAACAATTTCTGCTAGTGTTCGCTCCCGCTCCCTCGGTGACATCCTTGCCCTGTGCCGGGGCGGGCAGGAAGAGGCTGGCTCTCCCAAGCCTGGCCCGGTGGACAGCAGCGGCGGCGCCTGTGGAGGAAGGGGCTCGGTTGCTAGGAGACCAGCAAAAGTGGGCAGCCCGCTCCCAAGCAGGTTAGCATCCGGCGAGGATGGATTTTAAAAGCCTATTTCCATCTGCTTCTGCTAGAATTGAAATTCTTTTCAGGGTCCAGCCACCAGCGATACAATCTGCTTACATTACTGGGACTGAGAGGCCCTTGAAAGGGATCTATCTGGCCGTTTCTTGTATCTCCCTCCCATGGTGCCTAGAAAAAGCAGACACTTCAAAAATGAGAAAAAGAGAAAAAAAAATAATGAAGGGTTGATGGAATCCACAGCAGAAGCAGAGAAGTGACAGCAAGAATTAACCCACGCCCAGCTGGTCACAACCCTTAGACCCCGAGGAGGGGTCACCGTGCTCAAGCTATGTGAAATTGCAGCCGGTCCAGGCAGGTGACCACACGGATCGGAGAGAGGCTGTCAGGCCCAGGGAGGTGTGTCATGCCGGCCTTTCCTCTGGAGTGTGTCTTCCCAGACACGGCCTGACGTGTGCCTCTGAGCTAACTGGATGAGGCTGACACTGCATTTAAGTTTCCCTTTGAGGACGGTATTTTAATAAAAGAAGATGATTTCCAAATAGGAATTGTGGGGTTGGTTTTGTTTTTCCAGAGCAGGCAGCACACCCCAGAAATCAAATGCTTTTTTGAACTCTGGGAGCCCTCGGAAAGATACACCGGCACTCACGGCGGCCTAGGCCTGAGTGCTACGCTCAGGAGGAGCCGGCTGGCCACACGGTGAGGTAACAGGCGTAGTTAGTCATTGACAGCCTTTGTGCCGGTGACTGCAGAGCCTGGCAGCCAGGCAGCGGTGCTGACTCATCAGGGAGGAGCTCCTGGGGTGAGGACCAGACCCTCGGCTCTGAGAGTTCGGGCCTCAGCCCATCGCTCCCTCTGGTGAAGGCCTAAGGTCTAGGGCTGATCAGGAGGATGGGGTCGGCACACACAGGGACTCCTGGCTTCCAGCCTTTCTCACAGGCCTTTGGAGGTACAAGTGAGGAGGCACTCCAAAAGGACACAGGAACTGTTCAAGGAAAAGCAGGATTTCAGAAACCAGAAGGCCTGCCTAGGACAGAGCCTGTTAAGTAGAGGTGACGACGGGGCAGACCTGAGACCTGAGAGCGGCACGCGAACATCCTCCAAGGAGACAGAAAGCCCCTGCTGGCTCATGGAGAGGAGGAGGACAGGATGGGGAGGCAGTGTGCGGACTGCAGCTCAGTGAGGGGACGGACGCCCAAGACCACGCATGTGAACAAGGACAGCTGCATCTACAGGCCTCGGCACCGGTCGCTGGGGGTGTGTGGGGGGTCCTTCCAATGTCTCCAGCGCCCAGTGGAAGAGAGAGCTTTGTACAGTTTAGCCAGTGAAAGTCATGGACTTCGTGTTGCACCGACCTGGGTTCACGTCCTGGCTCTGCCCCTTATTGGTGTGGGACCTTGGACAGGGCGGTTCATCTTCCAAGCCTCCATTTCTCATCTGTAACCCACGGGGGACCTGCCTCTGCTGCATTTCCGTAGCTCAGCGGCTTATGGGGAGAGCCCAGCTCCATCTGCCTTCTTACCCTCGGGTTCCTACTCCAGATTCAAACTCCTGGGAATGAGGGAGATCTGACTGGGGACTGCAGTTGAAGGGGCAGGGCTCCGCGGGTGTAGCTTACCCCCGTGGAAATGCCCCATGGAAGGGAGGGGCATTTCTCCAAAACGTGAGGTGTCTGGTGGACTAAAACGGGACCCGGACAGAACAGCTCGAGAGGAATCACAGAACGGGTGACAATGCCTGTTAGGAAGCGATCTAGTGGTGGCAGCTTTGCCATTTCAAAGAATGTCACTCTAAGGCCTGGGTCACCCCGACAGCGTTAACCACGTCTCCTAAGGGGAGAGCCAGGGAACTGTCATGGGCTTATTTCTCCAGGTGTTCTCGTAGCCAGGGCCACCTAAATACCCAACTACCCCCACTGCCCCGGGGCTCCGAAGGGCACGTGTGATGCCTCAGCTGTGCATTGGGACCCACGGGGCCAGAGTGAGCTCGGTCCTGTGGGCCGGGCCTCTTCCTCTCTCCTCCAGGCTCTTGGAAAGAGGGAGAAAGGGCAAGTCCCAGCTCGCAACAAATGCTGTGCTCAGGCTGGTTAGCAGGCGGGGCCTCTACTCATCGGTTTTGGTTTTGGGGTTTGTTGTTGGTCTCTTCCTTTCCAACAGCTCCAGGGCCACAGCAGGAGCCGTTGAGTTTAGGCAGGAAGGCACTGGGTGGGCCGAGGTGCTGGGCTGGGGAGAGGCCCTCACTGAAAGCAAAGTAGGGGCAGCTCCTTGGTGTCCTGCTCCCTAGGGGCTGTCTACACTGCTGGTCTGTCTGAGCTCCAGAGAGAAGTAGAGAGGTCTCTGGGGAATAAGGTGGTGGCAGCCCAGGTGCAGGTTACCATGGCGGCAGCCCAGGATTGGACTCTAGCCCCTCATGCTAGGCCTGACCTGCCACCTGAACGATGGCTGGAGGGGCTTCGGGAAGTTCATCCACCCTGTTTCTCCCTGCCCAGCACGGACCAACTAACCCGCCACGCCTGAGAGAGCAGATGGCCACGCCAACGGTCCATGCCCACGTGTCTAGCTTCACGAGGGTGACCACTTCTTACCCTCCCTGAGCAGGCGAGACCCCAGAAAGGACGCTCTCTCAGCCTGAGAATCACAAGGCGTGCAGGTCCTAAAGCTGCACGTATCAGAAGCTGCACGGCCACGGTCCCCAGAAGCCAGAACCTCCTCCCTGTGCTGCTCATCACACCTCTGCACCCAGAGTGGTGTGTGTGGAGTCGTGGCCCCAGCCTGGACGGATCAGGTGGGGGCTGGCCTGCAGGGAGCACATGGGTGGAAAGGTCCTGGGGCCGGGCTCAAGTGTGACCCAGAGGGAAGCCATGAGACTCCTGAGCTGATGGGAAGGGAGTGCGAGGTGGCGGCAGGAGGCAGGCTGAAGCCAGAAGTCGGCGCGAGGAGATGCCATACAAAGCCAGGCCAGGGGAGGTGGCGAGGAAACCGCAGAGAGCTGCCAGCCTGCCAGGGCAGACCGAGGGTAGCTTCAGACGGGTGGGATGGGGAGGCAGGGATAGGGAAGCAGGTCCCAGGCCTGCAGAGGGCCGAGGTGAGGCTGGCTGGGGAGGACCCGGCCCCGCTTCCGGATCCCTGAGGCTGAGACAGGGCAGGTGAGGAGGGAGCACTGGCCCTGGTGCCTGCCCACAGCTGGCAGCCACACAGTCCTCAGCTCGACTGATGGAGTCCAGGACACCTGCCACACCTGAAGTTACCTTTTAAGGAAAGCGGCCCCAACCGGTTCTTGCGTATGTCGGTTGCTACCGCTCAGACCATGTTCTGAGTGAAACCAGCTCAGCACCTTCACTGTAAAATGGCCTCACCAGACACTGGCACTGAGCTATGGCAGCCAGCCATGAGCCGAGTGTGACAACAGCCTTGCAGGTGCTGTGGGCCAGAACAGCCCGTCAGGGCCCCTAGGAGCAGGAGGTCACACCCCTCCTGTTAGGGAAGAAGTCGTGCCTCCCTCATTCATACCTGAAGGCCTAACCCCCGGGATCTCAGGGCTGGGCCGTGCTTGGAGACAGAGGCTCTCACAGGGAGGTGGCACCAGAACGAGGCTGTGAGGGTGGACCTCAGCGTGATCTGGCTGGTGTCCTTATGCAAAGAGGAAAAAAAGAGGTCACCAGTAGACCTTCTGAGGCATGGAGCAGGTGCACAGCTTTGCAGAAACAGGAGTGCAGTGGGTGTGCACTGGACACCTTTCAGGGTGAGGACAGGGGAAGCTAGGGGGAATAGGGTTTCTAGCCAAGGTTTTGTTTCCTTTCATTTTGTTTTGTTTTAATCACTAAGGGTGATTCACTTGCCAGAGAGAGAGAGAGAGAGAGAGAGAGAGAGAGAGAGAGAGAGAGAGAGAGAAGGCCCCCCCCAGCGGGCATGGCCATGCCGTCATCCTTTTTCCTTCATTTCTCCATCCCACCAGGAAGTTGGGCACACACGTGTTCACACACATGCTGGCATGTTTCTCAAGCTGCGGGGGCTGGAATTGGATCCACACGGCCAATCATATGGGATCCAGCTCCCTTAACCACTAGGCCGTGGGGCCTCCATCTTGACAAGTTTGAAAGATCATATCTCAAGACTTTTCCAGGAAGGAAAACAAATACCATCCTTCTTATTTATAGAAGTTCCCACAGGGTTGCCGTTTGGTGGTAAGAAAACAATTTCAGATATGTAAACAGACTTCACAGCAGAATAGAGCTCTTCAATAAGGAAACGTTAACTCTCCATTCTGATTAGTGTAGACATTTCCTCTGCTCACAGATAGATAGGTATGTAGATAGATGATCCCTGGGGAATTCTCTCAGTCTGTGATAGGATGTTTTCTCTGGATTGGGTAATATTTCGATTGTACTACTTGAATCCATGATCAAGAAAATGAGTGACAAGTATCTTTTCATGATGTGCTCTGCATAAATGTGTGCCCTGTGTGAGCGTGCTATGTTACAAAGCTGCTTGCCTACACATCTATTTTTCACTCCAGTGCAACAGTGTGACCGTGCATTCTGAATGACCTGAATAGGGATTGTTTTAGAAGACTTGATGCATTTCTGCCCAGCCTCGGAACGACGACCTCTTTCAAAACATCAGCTCCTCTGGCAACCATTCACCCGAGGGGCTCCCGGTGGGCTGAGCCAGCTCGGTGTGATGAGGGAGTGTGGAAGGTTAAATGTGGGGCTGTTTAAACCAGAGTTTGCCAGAGGAGTGCCGGGGAAGCTGCAGGGCAGTGGAGCTGTAATCAAAATGCAGAAGGCAGCTGGTGGCTGCACCAGCAGGGCACCAGCAGCCAGGGGACTTGGGGCTCATCTGCCTCTAAGCCCCCACAGATGCTTATCTCCTACAGGTTTCACACTTGGGGGACATAGCTGAAAGCATCCTGTCCATTTGTCTTCAACGTCCAAAGAGCGGTGAAAACACATAGCAAGGGGTGATGTGCATAGAACTAGCAGCAGGGCAGCCATGACAGGAGCAGAAACAGCAAAGCAGATGGTCTATAGAGGAGTGGAGTCTGCACTGCAAGGAAATCATGTAAAAAAAAACAAAACAAAACAAAAAAAAACAACAAGGGACCAGAAGTTGGCGTAATGGCTATGCCGCAGGACTCCCATGTAGTCAACCACGGTTCAAGTCCCGGACCTGGTGGCTTAAACTCACGCCGGGCACGTGTGTGTGCATGCCCAAGATCCCGAGAGGAGAATGGAGGAGAAGGGATTGCGGCATGGCCATCCCCCTTGGGGGGGTGATTTCCCATTTTCTGTCTCTCTGTCTTTCTGGCAAGCGTACGCACCCTATAGCAAAAACCTCTCCAAAACAAACAAACAAAAAAACCAAGGTGTTGGGTCACCCCAAGCCTAATGTTAAGGAAATTTGATGCCAAATGACTGATTGTAGCTTGAGGTCCAAGCCTGGTGGCTTGAAAAACACACTGGATGCGTGTGCATGCCCCACATCTCAGGAAGATGGAGAAATGGAGAGGAGATTACAGCACCGGCTGCACCCTTTTGAAAGGTGCTTTCTCTGTCTGTCTCTCTGTCTCTCTCCAGCAAGCTCACATGCCCTGCGGCAATAACAATAATAATAAAAAGGAAAGTGCAAGGTATGTACCAGTCGCCAGGGCAGAGAAGGGAGAGAAAGTCATTCCGGGCAGGACCGTGTAATACAAAGGACTCTGGACTTGTTGTATAAAGGTGTGGCCTCCATTCACCCGTCACTGGCTTGGGAGAGTCTCTCTACCTCCCTCACCTCCAACCTCACAGCTGTGAGACAGGGAAAGAGAAAAGCTGCTCGCCCAGCCCTGAGCACCCGCCGTGAGCAAACACGTTACATACGTGGGAGGTGTGGTCCCCACTTTATGTTGGGTCATCGGAAGTCATGATGCGTTTTTCCATAAAAGAACATGTCACGACGTTCCCGATGACCTAACGGATGAGGACTTGGAGGCTCAGAGACAGAGGGAGCCAGAAGAGCTGCCACGGCCTGACCCACCCACAGGCTGCACACTGCAAAGCCAACACGGGAACTCGGCTCTGTGTGGGCCCGGTCCCAGCCCTTTCCACTGTAAAATGCACCCTCTTCCTTCCCCGCAGAGGCCGAGTTTAAAGGGCACGCGGTATGCGAGCAGGAACACTGACAACTGTGAAAAGCTGGAGGTGTGAGGGATTCCTCGTATGCACAGCCGGGTCTCGAGACAGTGGAAAGCTGTGGTCGGGGACGTGCTCACCGCCAGCCAGTGACACTGCTCCCCAGAGCCCGGCGTAATAAAGTGAGTTCACGGCCGAACACGGCTCTGAATGGTGGGCTGGGCTGCAGGAGCTCGGGGGTCCTGCTATGTCAGTGTTTCTGAGAATCAGGGATTTTATCAAAGCGGTAAGAACATGTAGCCGCGCTGGATCCGACCTCGGAGAAAGCTGTGAAGCCCACAGATGCCTCCTTGCCTCCCGTTTATTCTTCCCTCTCACTTGCCGCCCTCTTGCCGGGCAGGCAGCGCTCTCGAGGCCATCCTTAGGTTTCATGTGGCACAGAGGAAAGAGACTCATTAAATGAATCCGGTCTGAGGGAGGGAAGGTCGTGTTTGACGGTTGGCTCCAGCGCGGAGGACTGTGTGATCTGGGGTGGGGGGTGTCGTTTAACCTCCCTGAACCCCAGACTGCTCGTCTGTAAGATGAGAAATCCTCGTCTCAGAGATGGCTGCAGAATTAACGGAAGCGACACACAAAGCGGCTCGTGTGCAGTTTGAACTGCATGTGAGCTAGTCCCCTTCGATCTTCTGGATACAGGGACTGCTAGCAGGGGTGATAATCCTCCAGGAGGTGTCTGCATATTTGAAAAATGACACCTAGAGAAGGCAATTGAGCACAGAGTAATCGCCAGTGCAACAGCGGCGTTTTCCCCTGCAGTGAAGCGTCTGGGTGGAAGAGATAATTCCGGGTAGGCTGGGGAGGGGGGATGGACAGACGGGCTCCCGGTGTCTCCCAGTTCAGTCCGGAATAGACACCACTCCGTAGCAGTGCACTTAGATGGCCAACTTGCGTGCAGCAAGATGAGACTATCCCCTTCATTCGCTTGATTAAGTTTCAGTTACTAAAGTGACCTTTCCCTGTATCCGAGGGGCTTCAAGAATGGTTGTGGCATGTAGACAATCAGGTCACCCTGGGAAATTGCTGCTCATGTGTTCAAGGAAGTCATTCCAGACACCCAGAGGTTCTGTGCCCAGAGATGGGCCATCTGTGATGACAGCGGAATGTGGATGGTCTAACAGACGTCCGTTTGAGCAGATGAGGTGTGTGGAGATGGGCCTCAGCCCTCCCCTCCAGGAGGGGAGACGTTTCCAGTCTGCACAAGCCGTGGGTCTTTGGAGTCGAGCAGCATTAGTGTGCTGTGTGTGCTGCTCATCAGCTGGAACCGCTAAGGAGACTGCGACTTCCTTCGCGCAGCTGTAAGGTGCAGGGATCGTTGTCTGCTTTGTTAATTGCCATCTTTCCCACGTGGACCACAGTGCCAGGCGACAAAACTTGTGAAACAAATGAATTGTGGAGATAATGCTTACGAGGAGTAATTCTTCTGATCCACTCTAGAAATGCCTTACTTGATTTTTGCCAGGGGACACGAGTGCTCCCCAGAGAGAGAGAGAAAGAGAGAGAGAGAGAGGGGGAGGGAGAAAGCACCCCCAATGTGGTGTGGTCACACCGCCATCCCATCTCCTCTATCTCTCCATCTTGTTGGGGCTTGAGGCATGCATACACAAGTGCCTGGTGTGTTTTTCGGGGCCAGGATTTGAACCATGATTGGGATCTGGCTTGGTTAACCACTAGGCTGTGGGGCAAGTTCAACCAATTCTTAGAAATGTAGTGGATGTGGTATGATTTCCTTTTGTCCCCTAGGCTGAGGAATCCTGAAATGCCACGTTTTTGAATGTGTGACACAAAGGCTGCTGTCATGGCCACTGCCTTTCGCTAATAAACAATAAATAATCCCTTGGAAATGTGTGCCCTTTATGGGTAATTGGAGAAATGTTTACTTTGGTGACGGGATGAGAAAGATGTGACCTTTTAACTTGTATTCAATTGGTGGGTGAGGAAACAAAAGGAAAAAATTATAAACTAGAGAAGGCAATATTCTGGTAAGCTTTCCAAAAATTGGAAAACCAATGCAGTTTAATCTAGTCCCAAAGTTTTGCAGGTTACAGCTCTTCCCCACCCCCCCAAAACTGCTCCTTAGTTTAAAACAGAAAAAAATATTAAATGAGGTTTTCTTAGATATCAAATTGCACTTTCAAAATGCATTATTAAAGGATGAGGAGTGAAAATCATGACTGAATGTCCTTTGAAATCTATCTGCAATTTTAAGATTAGGCAACAAATTCCAGGGAGACCACATTTCATATCCAGTTGAAAACCAAAATTTGAAAAGAGGCCTGAATAGCTGAATGTACAGTTATGGTATCTATTTATCTACACAACCTACAGATGTTTTGAAAAATAACAGAGGGAACCAGCAGTTAGCATAATGGCTATGTCGCTGGACTCCCACGTAGTCGACCGCAGTTCGTGTCTCGGACCCGGTGGCTTACAACTCACGCCGGGCGCATGTGCGTGTGTGCCCAAGATCCCGAGAGGAGAATGGAGGAGAAGGGATTGCGGCGTGACCATCCCCCCTGGGGGGTGATTTCTCGCTTTCTGTCTCTATGTCTCTCTCTGTTTGTCTGGCGAGCGCACGCACCCTATAGCGAAAAACCTCTCCAAAATAAATAAATAAATAAATAAATAAATAACAGAGATAGTTACTGTACGTTTCTAAACAAAAAAGAGAGGGTGTTCAGCATTTAACAATAATAATTCAGCTGTCCAGATTATTATTTTTTTAGAGAAATTTTTGCTATAGGACACGTACACTTGCTGGAGACACACACAGAGCGAGAGAGAGAGAGGGGGAGAGAGAAATCACACCCCCGGGGGGATGGCCATACCACAGTCCTTTCTCCTCTATTCTCCTCTAGGGACTTTGGGCATGCACACACATGTACGAGTTTCAAGCTGCCGGGTCCAGGACTCGAACCGCAGTCAACCATGTGGGAGTTCAGTGTCCCAACCACTATGTGATGAGCTGACCCCTTTAGCTGTTCAGGTTTTTTCTACAAAAGTACCAGATCTGCATGGGGAAGGGGAGGAAGAGAAGGTTAAATAAAAACTGCTCAATTTGGGGGCCAGAGAGTGGTGCAGGGGTAACACACGGCACGCTGTAAGTCACTCCCACATGGGCAGATCCTGGTTCAAGTCTGAAGAAACCCTGAGCATGCCCGTGACCCCTGAACATGCCCGTGACCCAGGGCCAGCTGAAGGCTAGGGTGGAGCACTGTTTGTCTCCCCTTCTCCTTTCTTGCTTATTCCAAGTGTTTTGTATTTATCGCGTATGAACGATATTTTAGAAATCATTCTTTCACCTTGTCATAACTATTCAGGAACATGTGCCTCCTTAACATTTTTTTTTTCACTAGATAGGAAGTTAAAATTCCAGGTTGTGTAGCTCAATACCAGACCCCTGACCGATCTATGACTCTGTAGGTTCACACTGCTCTTTCCCTTGTGATTCTGAATTCCTCCTGTGCCACTGGAGTGTCTGGGCAAGGTAGAAGATGCCCACCGAGCGAGTGCCATGCCAGGGCCTTCCCACAGCTGGGACGAGACAGGGCCACTAGAGCCAAGAGAAGCACCCCCGAATAGCACCAGCCCTGATGGCCAGGCCAGGCCCAGAGGCTGGGTCCGGATTCGGAAGGACAGCATTCCAAAACAGGGCCAGGTCCTCGTGGATGGCAATTGAACCAACAGGATGGCCCCAGGCACTGAACGTATGAGGAACAGGGCGCGGGTCCCTGGGCTGCCTTGGGAGTGTGCAGTTGGACACTGACACGTTGGACGGAGGGTTGGAAACAAGGTGAGCGTGCCTAGAGAGCACAACTGTAGGTAAGAAGTTGTGCCGGCCGACCTTTATTACCCGAAGGGCCCGTGATAGACTCCTTCAGCGAGCAGCTTGGGCAAGCAGTCCAAATACGCTGTTTTTGCTGTAATGAGAACGTAACCCCCTTTGGATAACAAATACGGTGCCCATGACTTGTATCCCACAGTGGACTAAGTGAAGTCCTGGTCCTTATTAAGAAGAAGAAGATGATTTAGTGTTACTGAAGTGGCTTTTTTTTCCCTTGCCAGTAAGTTGTGCTTAGCAGTCAGGAATAGAACACGTGCCTCCCTTCCCCCACAGCCTTCTCAGTCCATCCAAAACAAATTGGAGTGAAACAACACCATCTGCTCGTTTCACACTCATGAAGAAGCACGTCAACTCCTTCTCAAGGTTAGGAAGTCCAAACTCCAAAAGACACTCTTCTAGCTATGGAGAGAAAAAAAAAAGCCTCCTGTAAGCAGGAGTCCCATAATCTTCAAAGAATCCCACATTTCCCAAGACACTACAGCGTCGAGGGCGAGCACGCTCAGGGTTTCCTTTTGAGGGTGTCACGTGCAGTTCCACTTGGTAGTAGAAAGTCTTACTCCAACCGCCGGCCGCATGTCTGTCATCCCATGTCTCTGATTGAGACCAGAACACCCACAGCAGAAAAAGACCATTGTAATCATCATAGTTCTCGCGTCCCGGGTAGAAAGGAGAAGAATGAAGTAGACAGATAAGTTTGGCTCAGTTTGAGAGCTCTATCTTGTTCCGAAATTTTTCTCTTTGTAGCAACTAATTGTTATTTTCTTAAAAATCACTTTAGAAAAATCAAAATCCCTAAATTACACTCCACTATTCTACCCAGAGATGATGCACTGAGTGAGAGGACATTCAGCCATTTGATTCTCTCTCTGCTTAATTTACTCAGCCAAGCTCTGGGTTCAGAAGTAAAAATAAGGGAGTTTTCTCACTGATTCTTACAAGGGCCTCCTGAGATCAGAAGGCAGATTTTGGGCTTTGCCAACAAATCTTAACCACACAGTTATAACCAGCCACCCATTACATAATGCCGCTCCCGAGAGGACCCTTGGTGCAATCTGGGGCTGGACTTGTCTTAGACCAGACGCTGCGATTCGAAGTCTGAGAAGACTCTTGTCCCCCGCTGCCTAGAGCTCACCTCACCGGTATGTGTACTGGTAACTTACGCTCTCCTTGGAGACAGATTAATGTAAAAAGATACACTGCGGCATGCCAGGTGCCACAAGCATGTCCACAGCGTAAAATTGTACTTTTTTATTCATAAATCTCTCCAGAGTTTTGAGATGTGGGGAGCAAGACCACATTCACACGGACTCATCCATCCATTCAACCATCTGTCAGGATGTCCATCTGCCCAGCAGACGTTACCCTGGTGCCCACAGTGCCAGTCTTCAGAATCACTGAGGCACATAAGGCACAGTGCCTGCCCTAGTGGTGGTGGCAGACCCACAGATCATAACATCACCATCAGTGAAACTGCAGAGCGGTAGCCACCCGGGGGGAGGGGTGGCCATCTGACCATAGGCTTGTGGGGACATGGGCTTCCAAGCAGGACACAGCTCCTGGAGGAGTTGGACTATGAAAGGGGGTCAAAATCGAGCAGGTGTGTGGTTCTAATCAGAGGGCACAGCCTGAGTGAGGCACAGACCATGAGACATCTGGGGTAGCCCAGGGCTGGGAGCCCGGTGATGCGGCTGCAGGGTCTCGGGGGGCAGTAGTTGGAGAGGAGTCTGGAGCAGCGGACGTGGGCTAGGGCGTGGTGAGCCCTAGAGAGAGGCCGCACTGGGACATGACTTATGGAAGGTGGGCATCACGAGGATGCCGTCAGGTGGGCACGCGTTTAGAATCATCAAAGGAGTGCAATGGCTGAAAGGAAAGCGAGAGCAGGACCAGCCGCCCAAGGGGACAAGCTGTCACTGCAGCCACACCATGCTTTTTGAAGTTCTGATCCTATTCCAGTCTTCGTATTTCTGACTGAGAAATGCCAACGTTATTCCAGCGTTTTGTTTGTTCTTTGATAGAGTACCTATGCTCACAGGGCGAGAGAGAGGGAAAGTGAGAAACCATCCCCCAGGCAGGGATGGCCATGCCGCAATGCCTTCTCCTCCATTCTGCCCTCAGGATTTGGGGCACACATACATGTGCCTGGCATGAGTCTCAAGCTGCCTGGTCCAGTACTAGAACTAAGGTGTGGGAATCCAGCACCTTAACCACCACACCACCTGCTGGCCCCCAGCCAAGTGTTTTTAATACTGTGAAGCTTGTGGAAAGGGATCACATCTTGACAGCAAACTGTTCACGCATACTACTGAGTCTGCCAAGGCAAAGAGGCCTGGGGACTCGGCTACCCAGGCCCCACTGAGCTGGACACGTCTTGAGGAAATCAGTCACTCGGCTTCGTCCGTTACACACGGTGTGACCCTTGGGCAGGGGCACCCGGAGCCTGCCCGTGTTGTCAGATGGAGCAGCAACAGAAGAAGAGCTCACCTGGGGTGCAGTTGACCAAGCCTTGGTCTCCTCACTCCACCTGACTCTCTGCCTCTAACCCAACCACAACGGCCTGTCGGAGCTGTGCTTTAGGAAAACTGCTCTCAGGGTACAGAGAAATGTTTAGAAAGTCTAACAGTGAATCAAGGAAGCTGGGGATACTCGGGGCTGACTTCTAGAAGACAATCATGTTCCCTCATATAGTATCTTTGCCATCAAAGGCAGAAGAGGAAAAATGGCTGGCTGCTTCCTAGGTTACTTCCCATTGACTTGATTATTGTTCACAGTTGATGATGTATCGCTGCTCACCCGGCACGTGCAGACACACGGATTTTTTCCTTTTCTTTTCTTTTCATTTTGCCATAGGGCATGTGTGGTCACCAGAGAGAGAGAAAGTGACAGAGAGTGGAAAAGTGTGAAAGCACACCCCAGGGGAGATGGCCATGGTGCAACCCCTTTTCCTCCATTCTTTTCTTGGGACTTTGGGCATGCATGCACACACATCCAGCATGTTTTTTAAGCCACCAGGTCTGGGACTAGAACAGCAGAGTTGACCATGTGAGATCCAGTGCCTTAACTGCCACACTACCTGCTGCCCCATCCCAGAAATGTCTGATAACCTGTGAAAGTAAACCAGTGAATGAGTGATAAAATGAACAACAAAGAAAGTCCAATTCTTGGTCCCATAACCATGACATGTACTGCTAAAAAAAAAAAAAAAAGTCAAATTCTCAGGCCCAGCAGGTGGCATAGTGGTTAAGGCACTGGACTCCCACATGGCCGACGACGGTTTGAATCCTGGATCTGGAAGCTTGAAAATCACGCTGGGTGCATGTGCGTGCATGCCCAAGATCTGAAGAGGGGAAAGAGAGAGAAAGGACTGTGCTGTGGCCATCCCTACAGTGGATGTTTCCTCACTTTCCCTCTCACTGTCTCTCTCTCTCTCTGGTGAGCACATATGCCCTATGGCAAAAGCCTAAAAAAAAAAGGTCCAATTCTTCTGAGCTATCAGTGAAGGGCTCTACTCTTTCTTTTTTTTTTTTTTTTTTTTCTTTTTTTTGGAGAGGTTTTTGCTATAGGGCGCATGCGCTCGCCAGACAGATAGAGAGAGACAGAGAGATAGAAAGCAGGAAATCACCCCCCAGGGGGGATGGCCACGCCGCAATCCCTTCTCCTCCATTCTCCTCTCGGGATCTTGGGCACGCACGCACTCGCGCCCGGCGTGAGTTTAAGCCGCCGGGTCCGGGATTCGAACCGCGGTCGACTACGTGGGAGTCCAGCGACATAGCCATTACGCTAACTGCTGGTCCCTCTACTCTTTCTTTTAGCGCTTTTGTGTTGCCAAAAAAGGGCTGTGCAATAATAATATTATTTTAATTTGCTACTTGGTTTATGAATAAGTAACTTAAAATCAAATATTGATTTTTTTAGTTTATTTGAGAGTCCTAGGCATTGATTAAAATAGCCTGTTGGGCCAGCTCTGTGGCTTCTAGTAAAGGAGCCGGATTTCACATGGTCAACCGCGGTTTGAATCCTGGCTCCAGAACCTTGAAAAACACAATGGGTGGGGAACCAGCAGTTAGCGTAATGGCTATGTCGCTGGACTCCCACGTAGTCGACCGCGGTTCACGTCTTGGACCCGGTGGCTTACAACTCATGCCGGGTGCGTGTGCGTGCGTGCCCAAGATCCCGAGGGGAGAATGGAGGAGAAGGGATTGCGGCGTGACCACCCCCCCTGGGGGGTGATTTCTCGCTTTCTGTCTCTATGTCTCTCTCTGTCTGTCTGGCGAGTGCACGCGCCCTATAGCGAAAAACCTCTCAAAAAAAAAAAAAAAAAAAACAAAAACAAAAAAACACAATGGGTGCACATGTGCATGCCCAAACCTTAACAGGATGGAGACATGAGCAGGGATTGCAGCATGACCACCCCCATGGAAGCATGCTTTGTTACTGTCTCTCTGTCTCTCTCTAGCAAGTGCGTATACCCTCTGACCATGAAAAAATTAGGAAATTAAAACCGTACGGAGCACAGTGAGCTTCAGGGTTACTTTTCCTCTCTGTGCCATAACACAGTTCTGGTGGACTCCACACTATAACCCATGGCACTATATTTGTTTTACAGTGATTAAGAGAGCTAAACCAAAAGTTTCGAAGTAATCTGTCAAGTTGGCAGAAATGGAACAATTCAGGGCTGGCAGGTGGAGTAGTGTTGAAGGCGTTGGATTCCCACATGGCCGACTACGGTTCAAGTCTTGGACCTGGTGGCTTGCTGTCTCATTGTCCTTCTCTGTCTCTCTCTCTCTGGTCAAATGAAAGAATAATAATAATAAATAAAATTGAATAAAAATAATTGTTAAAAAATAAAAAGTAAATGGTGAAATGTGTTTGTTCTCGCCTCGTTCTGTCTTCGAAGTGCCACATCTAGGCTGAAGAAAGGAATGTCTGCAGTTGGTAATGGTACACTTCTGAGCTGTCCGGCTGGGACCGCCAGCATAGTAGCCAAACAGCAGTAATAATTTCTGGAAAGCATTTGTGCTGTTGACGGCTGACCCATTACCAACTGCGCCAAACCCATCGAATAATTTCCTCCGGGTCTGAGAGGGGCTGTCAGGTAATCACAGCTCCTGGCCATGACTGACTTGGGCTAGATTTGTGTTCTACTTAGGAATTTCCATTTGGTACTTCGGTTTGTGCTTGAATCAGGGCAGAGGTACATTTGGATTCTTAAAATTCATCCCATATTTCTTTTAATCAATATAAATCAAAAGCCGTCTCAGAAATGCCTCCTTGTCAATATGTCTGGCCAAGACAGAAGTAAATGTCATGTCTTCTGAGGCTTGCATTCTCTCAAGGAAGCACTAGTGAGACATATTTGTTGCTTCAATTAGTCTGATTTAGTGGCTCAGGCAGTGAGCGGGGGGCCTCTGGCACTTGGCAGGGTAATTTCATTTCTGAGCTGCTAGTAAGATCTAAAAACTATCCAAAACGGTGATCCACGTCCTGGAAGCAGATGTACAGATCCGACATCCCGGCGATGCAGCTGTCAGGGAAATGTGGCAGGCTTTGATATGGCCGGTCTCCATCGGCGTCCCTCAGTGTCACCTGCCTGGGGACTCTGCTTCGACCAGCAGTCCCTGAGAGTGCTGAGAAGCACCAGGATGGGTGCTCCTTGTGGAGAACCAGTTCCCTGAAGTGATCCTTTTACTTCTTGACCTGCCTTTAGCTGGCAAGTGCCTCTAGCCCCGCAGAGCATGCGCTAGGCGGGAGCCTGCCATCTCAAAGGCTATTGACTTGGTCTCTTGCCCTCACTTCATCCAGATGCCATGAAGCGAATCTCGTGCTGCTCACTTACGTGCTCTGGATAAGTGGGCACGTTGTTGGGAGAAGTGTGGCTCCCATTATCTGGATGGGAGAGGAGAATGGGGCTGAGATAACCCTGACAGAACTCTCGTATTCTTCCCTTTCTTAATTCTCCACTGAACTCATCCGGCCGGCAGGACAGAGAAACAAGTATTTTTCACATCTAGGAATTAGAGAGCAATCTCACTGGTATCCCTGTTTCAAGAGTAACTCTAAGCCAGTTACAAAACAATAAGCAAATAATAGGAGGATCCATTGGATCAAGACTGAGGCATAAAACCTGAGAGAACAGCTGGGCAACTGCAGGGGCAGGGATGCAGCCACACGCCGGGAACTCCAGACCCGGACATGGGTGACGTGGAGAGAACAGCTGGGCAACTACAGGGGCAGGGATGCAGCCACACGCTGGGAACTCCAGACCCGGACATGGGTGACGTGGAGAGAACAGCTGGGCAATTGCAGGGGCAGGGATGCAGCCACACGCTGGGAACTCCAGACCCAGACATGGGTGACGTGGAGAGAACAGCTGGGCAATTGCAGGGGCAGGGATGCAGCCACACGCTGGGAACTCCAGACCCAGACATGGGTGACGTGGAGAGAACAGCTGGGCAATTGCAGGGGCAGGGATGCAGCCACACGCCGGGAACTCGAGACCCGGACGTGGGTGACGTGGAGAGAACAGCTGGGCAACTGCAGGGGCAGGGATGCAGCCACACGCCGGGAACTCCAGACCCGGACGTGGGTGACGTGGAGAGAACAGCTGGGCAACTGCAGGGGCAGGGATGCAGCCACACGCCGGGAACTCCAGACCCGGACATGGGTGACGTGGAGAGAACAGCTGGGCAACTACAGGGGCAGGGATGCAGCCACACGCCGGGAACTTGAGACCCGGACATGGGTGACGTGGAGAGAACAGCTGGGCAACTACAGGGGCAGGGATGCAGTCACACGCTGGGAACTCCAGACCCGGACATGGGTGACGTGGAGAGAACAGCTGGGCAACTACAGGGGCAGGGATGCAGCCACACGCTGGGAACTCCAG
This sequence comes from Tupaia tana, assembly GCA_026018925.1. Classification (NCBI taxonomy): domain Eukaryota; kingdom Metazoa; phylum Chordata; class Mammalia; order Scandentia; family Tupaiidae; genus Tupaia; species Tupaia tana. The sequence continues at coordinate 1,023,962 of JAKSZU010000028.1, forward strand.
ACCCGGACATGGGTGACGTGTGGAGAGAACAGCTGGGAAACTGCAGGGGCAGGGATGCAGCCACACGCTGGGAACTCCAGACCCGGACGTGGGTGACGTGGAGAGAACAGCTGGGCAACTGCAGGGGCAGGGATGCAGCCACACGCCGGGAACTTGAGACCCGGACAGCCACACGCCGGGAACTGGGTGACGTGGAGAGAACAGCTGGGCAACTACAGGGGCAGGGATGCAGCCACACGCCGGGAACTTGAGACCCGGACGTGGGTGACGTGGAAAGAACAGCTGGGCAACTGCAGGGGCAGGGATGCAGCCACACGCCGGGAACTCCAGACCCGGACGTGGGTGATGTCCAAATGCCATCTTCATCATCGCTGCTGCGGTTATGTATCAGCTTTATTCTCTTTTGCTAGACACTAGTTTTCCCCACATGTTAAAAAAAATGACCTCAGGTAGTTCCTGGCTTTCTCATTTAACTTTAAACTACTAGTCTCACTCTGTCAGGACTCTAAGTCTCAGCGTCTCTGTGAGCACAACTTCAGTCAGGTGCCTGCACATGAACCCGTCCCATACACTCGGTGGACTGGAGTGATGGGATGGGCCAAGTTGGGGTCAAGTGGCCATACAAGCCCAGTCCCCATGGCCAGGAGATGGGGGCTGGACTGCATAACATGCTCACCCCAGCACTACTCAGTGCTTGGAAGTGAGGGCTGTAGGACAGGTGTGTACTGCACCCTGCTGAAACAGAGGGAAAGTGCACAGACTGAGGACAGGCTGGCCAGACCCACTGCCCAGTAATTAAGGGAGCCAGATCCCACATGGCCAGTCGTGGTTCGAATCTTGGCCCTGGAGGCTTGAAAAGCACTCTGGGTACATGAGTGTGTGCGCCCCAAATCCTGAAAAGATGACAGAAAAGCAATCATAGCATGACCATACCCCAGGCAGGGGGTTGCTTCCCACTCACACATGCACACTGTGGTGAACACACGTACCCTCTGGCCAGGCAGCAGAGGTACAACTGGGCCCAGTGGGATGGATCTCGAGTTCACGTCTAGCTGGGACCTCCCTGAGTGTGCTGGGTGTGTGCGTGTGCCCAAGACCCAGGCCAGCTGAGGCTGCAGGTGGGCCGTGCTGCGAAGGCCCAGTTGGTCTGTCTCTCACAAATAAATAACTATGGAAAAATAGAGAAGGGAACAAATTTTAAAATAAAAGGACAAATTAGGCACAAATACACATAAAGTCAAGTTTAAGACCAAAGCCATCATTTGTGAAAGAGAGCAATTTTTTTTTTTTTTTTTGGAGAGGTTTTTCGCTATAGGGCGCGTGCGCTCGCCAGACAGACAGAGAGAGACATAGAGACAGAAAGCGAGAAATCACCCCCCAGGGGGGATGGTCATGCCGCAATCCCTTCTCCTCCATTCTCCTCTCGGGATCTTGGGCACGCACGCACACGCGCCCGGCGTGAGTTGTAAGCCACCGGGTCCGAGACGCGAACCACGGTCGACTACGTGGGAGTCCAGCGACATAGCCATTACGCTAACTGCTGGTTCCCGAGAGCAATTTTATTTTGATGAGCAATATATTTCAAAATAAAAACATGTTATGGGTAATAAATCCTGTAACATCAAGGAATAGTGTATCTAAAAGAGAGTAGAACCTGTTTAGCAGTAGAAGATAGAACAAACTGTGTATCTATAAAACCAAAGAGATTTCATTATAAAGCTACTGGAATTGATATACGAGCACTCAGTACAATGGCAGGGTGGGATAAATACACAAAAATCAATAGCTAGCCTGTATAATAGCAATAACATATTAAAAACGTGATGAAGAAGGAAACCCCACCCCTAATAGCATCGAAAAATGAAGTAATGATGGGGAGTAGGGCAAAAGGAGTACTTCATCATAGGGGCAGAAAGTTTATGCAGTCTTTGATATGACGAGAACACATGCACACACACACACACACAGGGGACTCACAGGGTTCATGGGAAATGGGGTCAAAGTACATGTTCATCTTGTAGGAAAAAAAATACGGAAGTCTATGCACAGTTTCTTCATAATGCACATTTTCCTGGATGTTTTGATGACCCCATGGACATGTTAAAGACGAGAATAACGAGCAGAAATTAGTCTGGCCAGACATTAGACGGTCTTACACTTGAGTAGCTAAAACGGTATGATACTGATGTAAAAATAGGCAAATGAACAAGATAAATAATCTTGAAACAGATCCTGGTGCTGTGAAAGTTAATGTGTGATGAATGGAGCTGCACAGCCTGCCATATGGGGAAAGGACTCGGCAGCGTCCGGCCCGGAGGTCACGGAGAGCGCAGCACATGGCAAAGCCGAGCGGCCAGAGCTGGATAAAGCTACTGGCAGCAAATGTCATGAAAGCTTTCCTTTTTTTTCTTTCTCTCTCTCTCTTTCTTTTCTTTTTTCTTCTTCTTTTTTTTTTTTTTTTTTTTTTTGAGAGAGATTTGTTATAGGTGTGTGCGCTTGCCAGAGACAGAGACAGAAAGTGAGAAGTCACCCCCGAGGGGGGATAGCCACACCACAATCCCTTCTCCTTGGGATTTGGGGCATGTATGCACATGTGCCAGCATGAGGTCCTTTGTTTTTTTTTGTTTGTTTGTTTTTAGAGAGAGATTTTTGCTATAGGGCGCATGTGCTTGCCAGAGAGAGACAGAGTGACAGAGAGACAGAAGGCAAGAAATCACCCCCCAGGGGGGATGGCCATGCCACATCCCTTTTCCTCTTGGGATTCGGGGTACGCATGCACATGCACCAGCACGAGTTTTTTTTTAGAAACAGATTTTTGCTATAGGGCGCTTGTGCTTGTTGAAGAGAGAGTGACAGAGTCAGAGGTGAGAAATCACTCCCTAGGAGGAGTAGCCATGCCACAATCCCTTCTCTCCTCCATTCTCCTCTCAGGGTTTTGGACACACATGCACACATGCCTGGCATGAATTTTAAGCCACCGGGTCCAGGACCCTTGAACCGCAGTCGACCATGTGGTACTCCAGTGAAGTAACCACTATGCCATCAACTGGTCCCATCTTTCTCTATTTAAAAAGAAAATTGCCCCAGGGTACATGTGCTCACCAGAGCAAAACAGAGGGACAGTGACAGAAAGCACCTTTCAGTAGGGCTCAGTCACACTGCAATCCCGCCTCCATTTCTCCTTCCATTAGGGACTGTGGGTACGCACACAGGTGTCCAGCGTTTCCCCAAACCTCCATGTCCAGGACTCAAACAGCATGCTTGGCCACGTGGGGTCTGGCACCTTTAGCCATCATGCCATGGAGCAGCCCAGAAGCTCCTTTCTGTGGCCAAGTTTATGAGACAGTAGACACACTTAGCAATCCCATCGCAAAGGGGCCAGACGATCAGCACAGCCCTTTGGAGTGTAGTTAGAACATACCAAGGACATGAAAGGGACTCAGACTCAGTGATTTTTCTCTCTGTACTGTAAATCATCCTCGTAAAATTCGTGGAGAACTGAAACGCACCATGCACCACCTACCCTTCGCTGCCTTGTGTCAACCACGTTACATAAAATAGCCACCCTGTCATCCTCTAACCCCCTTTCCTGATTTTCTTTTTAGGTTTTTGCCATAGGGCACATGCGCTCACCGGAGAGACAGACAGAGAGAAAGGGAAAATGAGAGATCTTCTCTCAGGGGTATGGCCACATCGCAACTTCTTTTCCTCCAGTCCCCTCTCAGGGCTGTGGGCATGCTCACACACACGCCCAGCATGATTTTCAAGCCGCTGGGTTTGGGACTCAAATGGCAGTTGGCCATGTGGGAGTCCAATGCCTTAACCACCACACCTGCTTGTCCCTCACTGGACATTTTTTATTACTACTAGGAAGTAAACCCATGAGAATAGGCTTGCTCTGCCCACAGTCATCTTCCTAGGCATTATAAGGTAACGGTTCAGTTTATTTTAGTGTATTTAGGTCAGTCTGGGTTTAAGAATGTAAACATCTATAAGGTTGGTTGTCCATAGAGTCACTGAACACTGAACAAAGATCCAGTCTGTTTTGCTTACTTTTGTCACCCAACTCACTACCACCCCTAAGTTCTGTTTCTCCGCCCAAATGTTAAAGGTGAAGGATGACTTCTCAGAAATACAGAAGTCTGGGGCTCACTCCTGGGAATTTCTAACTCCTGGGGCTTCATGTTTTAGGTGTAGTCCTGGGGTGCATCGATGTCTGGGGAAGCCTGGGTCAGGTGCAGGGAGCGTCCCTCCTGGAGCAGCACCCTGGACTCCTGCTGGGGGAACTGCTCTTGCATCTTCCCTGGGCCACTCCCCGCAGTGCAGGCCCAGCCACTGCAGTATGTGGCTGCCAACGTGAGGGAGCTGTGGGGAAGCCCGAGCCCTAGTGTGAGGGGCCAACACCTCCACTTACTGCTCCTCAACATCAAAGGCTTCATCGGTCTGGCCTGGGCTCTTCTCAGTCCTCAGTCCTTGCTGAGACCCGCAGCTGAGGGCTGAGCGTCAGGACCAGTCGCAGCCCTCATCCCGGCAGCCAACACCTCGCAGGCCCCTTTCATAGTGTTCTGTGCCCCCCCCCCCCCCCATGAGAGCTCTTCAAGCCAAACCTCCTCCCAACATCTCCTCGGTTTCCCTGGACGCCCCCCTTGGTATTAAAGGGCCCCCTCCATTTCCCGGGACTCCATGCAGATGCTCGCTTTATCTGTCACTGGATTTGCAATCTGACACTGGAGGCACCTCCCTTGCCAGACTCGTTTGTCCGAATCTGAAGTGGCCAGCAGGTGGTGTTAATATTCACCTGCCCGGCCAACCTTGTGCCACTTCCTCACCACTTCACTTACATTCTTGGGCAAAACCAACCAACCAGCCAAGCAAAACAAGCAATCAGACTGACCTGAGACTCGTGGCGTCTTTGCCTGTCTGGGCTGCTGTAATGGAAGACCACACTGGGTGGCTTGTGAGTAACACAAGTGTCCTTCTCATAGTTCTGGAGGCTGGGAGTCCAAGATGAAGGGGCCAGCAGACTCGGCCTCTTGTGAAGGCCTATTCTTCACGCATGGCAGCCTCTCTCGTGTCCTCCCATGGTGGAGGGACAAGGCCCATCCTGGGGTCTCTTTTGTGAGGGCCCTAGTCCCATGAACTCATCACGACCACAGGCCCTACCTCCTAATACCATCGCCATGGTCATTATTTGTCAACAAGTGAATTTGGGAGACACAAATATTCAGACCATACCCTGGCACCAGTGTTTTTGTTCTTGTTTTGTTTTTGCTTCTGGCACATCATGGCTGACGTGAGCCACCCCTCAGGTATCTTAAGTGCAAAATGAAAGTGATTATACTCACTGTTTCCACCACGTCGGTCTAGCCGTCCTGCGTGCTTTCCTTGGCCTGTGGAGGACAATCTTTTACCGCACTGCCCCCCACTCCGCTCCCTTCTTTCTCCTCCCACCCCCTGCAGCACCGGGAGGGGGTCGTGCAAGCATGAACAGGGCAGAGGCAGGCTGTACCGATGGCATTCTCGCTGAGGCCCCCGCGGGAGGGCCTACAGAGCACCGGCTCTATTGTTTATTCCCCAGCTCGTGCTAAGGCTGAGGGCGCCTCCTGCTTGGGAGTCTTTTAGCTCAGGATGGCCCAGCAGGGCTAAAGAAAGGGACCCAACACAGGGCGCCCTTCTACAGGGACAGGAGCTGAGGAAGAGATGAGATTCTGGAGGGTTTTCTGTACCCAGTTAAGCTCCCTAGTGCTGGAGAGCAGACGGCAGCAGGGAGGGGAGGGAAATCTCGGAATAAAGAGCCTGGTTGTCCTCAGGTAATCTCCTTTTGATGGCCACCTCAGATCCTGTGTGGAAAGCAGGTTGGGGTGAGTGTACACGTGTGTGTGTGTGTGTGTGTGTGTGTGTGATATACATGTGCAGTGAACCAGCTAGACAGAGTCAAGGCCAAGCAGCAAGAAGGAAAGCCCTAACATTTCCAAAACATACAAACAATAAACCCAAAAGAAATGCACCAAACACTGCAAGCTGAAAGTTCCTGGGCTTCCTTGGGTCTTATGAAAGAGTAACCGTCCATATTCAGCCTCACACAACCTGCCTGTGCGTCCCTACTGCTGCTTCGCTCGGAGTGCATTTCCTCTCCCATCTTCCTGGAGCGCCAGTTCCTGGACACTCGTTTTCTCCTACTCATTCTGCTCTTTCTGGGCTTACTTCCCCCCCGCACCTGGCCTAAGCTACATGCTCCGACCCTGCAGTAACTGCCTTCAATTCCTCTGACTCCCTCAGTCCTTAGAAACCCCCAACTCGGGGTCAGTCCCACCATCTTTCTTCTCTGTTACTACCACGAGTGCTGGATGGAAAAAAACCACAAACATATGGCCACCAATTTCAGCTGGACCCATAGAACGCTCTTCCAGACATTTACCCCTCTGCTTAAACACCCCAGCCCTCCCCTTCCCTCTCCGTCTTCCTGCACAAATGACCTCACTGCCTACTTCACCAAGGACCTCAAGACCTGCGAGGGTAAATGTGGCACCCTCCCACCTACAAACTATCTGTGTACACCCATCTTTGGCTCCTCTATTCCTAGTTCCTCCCATCAGGTAAATCCCTTGACCTGATATCTAATTTTCCTTCCACAGTTTAAAAAGAAATCTTTATATTGACACCAAATATTTATTTTTAGGCAAATAAGTATTAAGCATCAGGCACCAGGCTGGAGAACAGGAAAGAGTGAACGGCTTGACTGGTTCCCCTTCCCCATAGCACTGCACGTACCTCCTTGTCTAGAGCCAGTGGGAGCTGCCCTAGTGCCACTGCTCAGCCCCTGAGTGGTTAGGGTGAGCGCCAGAACCAGGCTGGCAATCAGTCTGCTCGCCGGGGGATTTATACCGTCAGTCAGAAACAGAAGCTCATGGGGCAGCTTGGAAGCTGGGGGTAGCCATTTACCACCCTGGGACGAGGACACGAGGACACGGGAGAGAGGCATTCTGCCCCAAGGTAAAGTTAAGGCAGATTCAGAGAGAAGTGCAGAGACAAGGCTCTCTAAGAGGGAAGTTTGTGGGTTCTGTGAGATCTCCGGTTCCATTCCTGAGGCTCAGCTGCATCTTCTTCTTTTAAGTTTATTCATATCTTCTTGTGAGTGAGTGAGAGGGGCGGAGGGGAGGGGCATACAGAGACAGGCATCCCCCACAGGGTCCTCGTGGCCCAGTCCACCCACAAGCCCCAGCTGCCCAGATCACAGGCCGGTGCATGCCTGGTGTGCTCAGGGAGTTCCCAGGATACAAAACCAGGACCTTTCCTACGTGGATCCAGTCACATTACTGGTGTGCCACCATCTGCCCGGATGCATCTTTGTCTTAAGATGCCTGGGTCCTTCTAATAAAATTTTCTTTCTGCTAAAATAGTGTTTTGTGTGGGTTTTTGTGACTTGTAACCAAAAAGCAAGTTTTCTCTTTTCTGTTCAGAGATAGGCTCTCGCCATGTTACCCAGGCTTGCCTCCTGCCTCCGTCTCTGGAGGAGCCAGGATGACAGGTCTGTGCCTTCGCACTGGGCAATCCTGTCATTCTTACCGGAAAGCGACACTGTGTTGTTTTGCAATTGCTGCCTTTAGGGATGCAACTGGGTGTCGTTTGAGAATAGGACTTTAGGGGACTAGGGAGCCAATGTCAGGATGTTGCCTATTGTCTCCAGTTTTCATTAAGATGGCACAGGAACTTGACATGTTTAAATACAGCCACAAGCTTCCTGGAAACCACTGGGCCAGGGTGTAACTCTGTTCTGTGAAGCCTTTTTGCCCTTTGCCAGTTGCCAGAGAGCACGGAGGTCAGATAATCACGGGCCTTGCTGAATTACAGCTGCCAAATTATCCACTGCACTCTCTCTAAAGCTATCAATTAGCCCCAACTCTCTCGATCTTCAACACATCCCTCTCCATAGCCTCCTTACATCAGCATGTAATCCCTCCCCCCTAGGCCAAATCATTCTGGACCTACCGACTCGTCCTCTGAATCCAGGTACACTTCTCCAAGACGTTTTCCACACTCAGCGAAAAGGTGTAACCACCAGATGACCTTCTTCTCTGCTGAAACTGCATCTGCTAAGGCTGTCCTTGACACCTATCGTGTCCCTACATCCAATGAATGACAGTGTTTAGGTCTTACCTTCCTCATCGACACCACCACACCACCAACCACATCTGGAACTCTTTTTGGCTTCTAGGATGTTTCTGGTTTTCTTTTTACATGTCTGCTTGTCTCTTTGTGAGTTTCCCTTTTTGTTCTATGCCTTCACATGATAATGCTCCTCTGTTTGGTCCTAGTCCTTAGCCCTCAGTCCAGGTTCTATCCTAGTCTGAAGTCCTTTGCTCCATCCCTAAAATCTCCTGGGGCAAGTTCTTGGCATTACCGTATATACCCCAATATTGAGTTGTCGGAAAAGTCATGGCGTGTTTTTCTATGCCAAAATCCATCTTGAATTTTCTGATGACCTAATAGAAGATAATAACCCTTCCTCAGAAGCGGGAGGTCACCTCATACTGTGCCCTTACAAAGTCTTTTATATAGGATGCTCTCGATTATCTTGAACAACACCTGCTGTGTTAGGGAACTATACATTAGCATGAAATACTCTCAATCGATGCTCATACAGAAGCCACTTAACAGCACTGGTAACAAAGGAAACAAATTTAACACAGATTTGGAAATTAGTTTGGGTGTTGGATGTTCTTGTAAACAAGCTTTTAAAAGTCACTACAAAAAGCAAGATGGCACGTGACTATGATTACAGGAAGATGTGGTACGATTAAGTACTTGGAATAAAATTCCCAGCGACAGCATCATAGACACAGGTGGCAATGACATAGGTAGCAATGAAAATGACGTGTCCTATGTCAGAGACTCAAGATCTGATCTTGATGATAAAGACTCTGTGAAGCATTTCTAGAACTTTATTTTAAAGTTGTATTTTATATAATATGTCATTTAAAGTATATAAGTATAATTAAATCAATACATTTAATATTACAAGTGGAGCCCTGATCATATCCTCAGTATCTCTAAAAGCATATGTGTGTGTGTGTATGTGTATGTATGTATGTGTGTGTGTGTGTGTGTGTGTGTGTATATATATATATATATATATATATATATTTATTTATTTATTTAAGTTGGCTACAATGTTTTATTGGAGGGGTGTGGGGGTCTTTTAATCGGAAAAATAGAGGCTTACCTGCTATTCAGAAGTACCTCATACTCAGGTAAATACGGTACAGACTGATCGATTCCCACCACCTCCCCAGCCTATCTCCTCACTGAACCCCAGATCCAAATAGCAGACAGCTTATCGGTATTCCTGCTCACTTCATGCCCCCTAGGTATCTCAAATTCAACTTGTCCAAACTTAAACTATCTTGCCTCCCATCTGCTCCTCCTTGTTCCTCTCCTGAAAGCTACCACCCTCATCCAGTTGCCCAGGCTGAAACCTGAGTCACTCGTCTCCTCTCTCTCCTGCACACCCGTTATTCCTAGCTAGCTTCTGGACCTCTTTCCTATCTGTTTTCTTCTCTTAATCCCCTCTGCTTCACTCTCATCTCCTCTCCAGCCTACTGTCACAAAATCGGAACTGGTTTTCTGGGTCTTGTCTCTTTCCAACCTATACTTCAAGAAGCAGCCAGTGGTTCTCCTATTGATAAAATGCAAATCCCAGCTCAATACTCCCTGCAGGTGTGGCCCACTACCTACCTTCATTCAGGTCTCTATTTAGAGACCAGGGCTTTCTGGAGCCCTCACCCCCCACACAAAGTAATCGGTTTAGCTGCTCTTACAGTTTTCCCACACTCCTTATCTTCCCTTACCATAACAGTCTTTGCACTTCTTTGTTATCGTTGTTTATCTTTTCCGCTGGTCTGGGAACTTCGTCCATCTGGCTGACCATTCTCTCAACATAGGGCAGGGCCTGCAACACAGTCAGGGCTTTATAAACATCACGATTGTGCCGACCCTCCTGTGATCTCGGCATCCCACACCATGCCCGATAAAAACAGGGCCTCAACGATACGATACGTGTTGAATAAAGAGACTGCTACTAAAGATATGGGATTAAGCAACATGTATACGGGGCAGGCTTTGGCCTTAAGGAGTACACATCCTTCTTAATTAGGCTTAGTCAGAGATGGTTTCCTAGAACAGGTGGCTTTTGAAAGAGAAAGAGAGAAAATAAAAATGGTGAACTAGTGATATGTGAAGGGCAAATGGAAACATGTCAACTGCACACACAAGAGGAGCACGCCCTGAAGACACGGACAACCCCTCATAGAAATCTCTGACTAGGCAGTGCTCCGTCCTGGGGTTTTCTAGTCAGGGGCCAGCTCTGCTCTTCTATCTTGGACCCTGGGATCCAGCCAGAGAATCAGCTGCAGAATCTCATTACTGCCAGCAATTAAACACTGGACTGTGCTGCTTTGTTAATGTTGAAAAAAATAGACCCATTTACGACAGAGATACCATTTACCAAGTTTTATATGCATGGGCTTCCCTTTTTCACTTAATGTTTTATATCGAATTACATTTAGCATAAATGTGCCAAGAATATTTGGTCTAGCGATGTTGGGCCTACACTGCCATAACTTAAAGGCACACAACAGGCGCTCTGTTTGCTTTGCTCTGATGTGTCTGTGCACCATGCCCTGAACGTGGGCCTCATAGTCTAACGTGACTTCGAAGAGGAAAGTGAATTTCACCAGTGAGCTTAGAATCTCTTCATAAATGAATAGACTACATATACACAGGCTGACGGGCACTGGGAAGCGTGGACTGAGGACTTGTTGAAACTCTCACGGGGAGAATCAGGACAAATGCAATCCTCAGAGAACCTTTTCAGAGTCACGCTTTACTAACCAGACTCCAAAGGTGACTTTTCGAGGGACTGTGGACAATGTCGGTGACACTGACACAGAGAAAAGCATCTGAGTTCAAGTGAGTGCTGGCTTATTCCACTCACTCTTGAACTGATTTAAAATCTCTAACTTTGACTGGGGCTCCACTTATTAGCAGTTCATTACAGTGGGTTTGATTAAAATTGTGACTTAATCACATCAGCAATAGCTGAATGAGTCACCCTTTTTAAGAGGAAGTACTTTAAACTTGCATGTAAACCTGATATACACAGCAGGCTGAGAATGAGCCAGTTCACAGAAGTGATTTGTGAACATCAATCTAGTTTATTAGCTACGACTCACCTGTTTCTCAAAGCTGGGAGATAAACGGTAAGCTTCCTTTTAGAAGTCATTCGACATACTCTATAGTTTTAATATAATCAATTCTCCAGACTTAGAAAAAAAATCTGAAAATTAACATTGGCCAGGCAATTCATAGTTTCCAAAGAGTTTTTCTCATTAATTACCTCGAAAACTGAATAGTGATGTGATTATTAAAGGTTAATTAGGCAAATACTCGTGAAGTAATTGGGAGGTAATCTATTTCTAATTGAACAGGTCAATCACCGGTATTTAGGAAATATTTTTGCTGGCTAACAACTCAAACCCAAACAAAAAGGTATTTAGACGGTTTTCCTAGTGGAAAACAATAAGCGTGTGTTTGCTCTAAATCGGTCGTTGGGAAGAACTGGGATGAGGGTTCCTCATTTGGCCGCTTTCAGAGAATTCCGAGCGGCTCCTTCGCGGCGTTAACCCACGCCTTGTTGCTTCCTTTGGCACGTCGAGATAAAACGTTAATAAAATATCTATAGAGAGTGAGTCGGGGAGGCACGGCGGGGTGGCAGGGACCCCGTTTTCCTGGGGGCGCGCACTGCTTGCTGACGAGAAGCGCCGACGGGACCCACTCACTCGGGAAGCGCGGCGCCCGGGCGCACAAAGGCACGCGCCGGCCGGCCTGGCCCACTCCGAGGCCCGGCGCTGCCCGGCGACTCCACGCGGTTTCTGCTCCGGCTTCCCCGGCGAACCACACGCTTCCCGGGGGCGCAGCGGCCCGCCCCGGAGGGTACAGGGAGGTGGGCCCGGGAGGCCCGCGCCCCTCGGGAGCGCGGCCGGGGCTCGGGGCCTGCAGGGGCGCGGGCGCGGCGGGGCCTGGGCGCCGGGGTCAGCGCGGGCCGGCCCTGCCCGCGGGAGCCGCGCCAGGCCGGGCGGGCCGCTATTGTTGTTGGCGCGCACATGAATCCCCGCGCCGACCCCGGCGCACCCCGGCTTCCTCAGGGAGGCCGCTCGGGTTCCCCCGAGGCCCTATATAGAGGCCCGGGCCGGCCTCCGCCGCAGCGCGGGCCGGAGCGACGCCGGGTGTGCGACCGCGAGCCAGCCGGGAGGTGAGCGCCGCTGCTCCGGGGTTTCCCTCACGCCCGCAGCAGCGCCCTGCGCGGGGCCGGGGCCGGGGCCGGGGCCGGGGCCGGGGGCGGGCCCGCGAGGCGGCGGCCGGGATTGCGGCGGGGGCGCGTGCGCGTGCGCGTGGCGCGGGCCTGGGGCGCGTGCGCGGGCCTGGGGCGCGCGGCCGGCCCCGCCCCCACCCGCCGCCGCGGTCTCCGCCCCCCTCGCTGGTGCGTGGAGCCCGAGTCGGCGGCGGGTGGCGGCGCCGGGGACCTGAGGCCGACCCCCGCCGGCCGGAATGCGCTGACCCTCTCCCCTGCGCTCTCCCCTCTCCGCCCCCCTGCAGGAGGGAGGCGCCCCCGAGTCTCCCCGCCCGCGAGCGGGGCCGCGCGGCCGGGCCGGGCCGGGCTGGAGCAGCGGCGGCGGCGGCCGCGGGAGCCGAGCCTGAGGCGAGGACCGGCCGAGGCGCGCCGAGGGGAGCGGGCGAGGGCTCCGGGGCCGCCGCCGCCCGCGCGCGAGAGATGGCGGCGGAGCGCGGAGCGCGGCTGCCGGGCGCCGCGTCCTTCTGGCTGGGCTGCCTGCTGCTGCTCGGGCGCCGGGCGCCGGCCGGGGCCGCCAGGAGCGCCTCGGCGCCGCCGTCCCCAGGTAGGCGGGCGGGCGGGCCGGGCGCGGGCCGGGCGCGGGGCAGGGGCGCGGCTCGGCCGAAGGCGGCTGCGGCGTTTTTGTTTCCGATCGGGGGGGACGCGCGGCAACTTCCCTGCCTCGGCTCGGCTGCGGGGAGAGGGCGGTCGCGCGTGGCGGGGCCCCGAGCGGCCGCGGGGAGGGCGCGGGCCGGGCGGCTTTGTACCCGCGGGCAGGTTCAGCCGCGCGCCCCTCCCGGCCCATCCCACTTGTACGAGTGGGGCATTCCTGTGCTCGCCCCGCACGGGCACACACTCGCTAAATAAACAATCGCGCGGCCGACGCATTAATTTCGGCGAGGGGAGGGGGCTCGGACGAGGCGCCTGGCCAGGGATCGCCCGGCGTCCCAGGTCCCAGGGCCGCGCCGGCCGGTCTCCAGGGAGTCCTCACGCAGGGTTGGAACCCGAGTCTGCGGACGAGAGGGGGTGTCGGGGGCACCGTCGCCGCCTGCAGCCGGCGGTGTTGACTTCACGGCGAGGGCGCCTTGGAGAGCGGCCTGAGTGATTCTGCCTGGTGGTGTTTCCGTTAGGAATGCCTCTTCTTTCTTGGGGATTACAACTGCATTTACAGCCTGTTAACCACTCTTAACCCAGGGAACCGTCTCAGCGTCGGAGTTTAAGTGCTGGGACGTTGTTTTCAAGTGGCGATGTAAAAAATATATTGAACCCTAAAAGCCATGTTCGAATTTTCTTTTTCAATATCACAGATTACTAAGATTACTTGCATTCCTATTTATTTAAGGGGGCCAATGAACAAAACCCCAAGCCGCCTTCTAAGACCATATGGTTTAATTAGAAGCTGGACACATGAAGCCATTGAAGGACGAACTTGCTGGTAATCTGTTAAAATTGTTTGACCAAGGTGGTATATAGTAAAACTTGACATGGCTTTCCCTTCCGGCCACGAGATAGGAAAATTTTTACATTTGAAAGTCATCTGATCAGGCATAGTGACACTCTGGAGTCACTAAACCCGTTCTGTTTCCCCCTGATTTCTATGAAATATTTAAAGTCACACTACAATGTAACTTGGCCAATAAACTTGATTTTCTTGCAGAATACATGCATAGATAGTCCATTGCTTTGGGCAATGTTAAAGTAAAGAGTCTACGACAATAGTATTATTAAACAGCTACAGGAAGCAGTGTTTTCATGAGAAACTGAGCATTTCTTAGGTCATGGTTTCCTCTTGTACGGTTAGGCTAGCCTGTGCGTGATGTAGAACCCACGTTTCGGTCCTGAAATGTAAGTAGCTGATAGCGCTCTTTCTTCTTTTTATTTTTTAAGAGGTGTTTAGTTCTTTGTCCCATAGCAAGAGAGATAGAGACAGCATGCATCCCCAACAGGCTTTCGATGCTGCGAGCCACCCCCAGCTTCAGTGAGCCCTGCCTGTGAGCTTGTGAGTGCCTGGGTACAAACCCAGGGCCTTCCCACGTCAGCCTCACGGAGCATCTGGTGTTGCCACTGCACCACCAGCTGCCCCGTCTTTCTCCTTTTGATGAGAAGGAGTGTACGAAATGAGTTCTTCTTACTCTTGTCTAATTTTATATGTAGTCATTGTGTTATGTGTATTGAGGTTATTGGAAGCATGTCTGGTTAAAGTTTTGTCAGTAATCTTGTAAGCCAATAAAGCACTAGTTTTTTGTTTCGTTTTATTTTTAAACTTAGGTGAATTAAAATAATGTCAGTCTTTTAGGAAGTGATCTTAACATCTGCTTCAGCATGAATTCAGTTGATGGGTTTTTCATTTGCCCCGAAGGGGCACAAGGCTGGTGCTCTGTGACTTCATGGAGTTTACGGTCTGGCGTTTAGGTTGGAAAGACTTCACTGCTAGTCCTGTCATCAAGTAATTTTGATAAGCCTTTTCACAAAGAAGACGACTAGGTTTTGAGAAAATGCACACCTAGTCTGGGTGTCTGGAGTCTCAGCAGAAGTGAAATAGGAGGGGAAGGCAGAAGGGTAGCTAATTCGTGGTGTGGTTGCACCTAGAACACAGAGAACACAGATCTTCCGATTCTCAGTGCAGAGCGCTTTCTGTCAACCACTCTGCCTCATTGCAGAAGCTAAAGGGATGACTGTAGCACGAGGGCCGAGGGCCGGCCGAGGGCAGTCATCTACGCCCTAACCTGCCGCAGAGAGCAAGGGAACGGAGACCTGCAGAAGCAGCAGTGGGAGGGGGCGGGCCACAGCGCAGGCCGTTTCCGTGGTTCTGTTTGTCTGTGGAGTGATCCACTCAGTTCCTCCTGTAAGGGAGTCTAGTGAGCCGAGGGTAAGGGAGTGAGGATGTTCAGTAGTACAGAGGCAGAGAAGTGGGACCAGGATAAGTGGGAGGTGTTTTCCGACTTCAGGTAGACCTGCAGACCTGGAGGTGCAGGACAAAGGAAAGCGTGAAGGTGGGGCTGGGCCGAGAGTAGGCACACTGTCTGGTTTAGGAGGGAGGAAGGAAGGGCAGATGACTGGGAAGATACTGGGGACCTTGGGGGGGGGGGGGATGACATGACCGGGGCCTGAACATCGCAGGCCTTCTCCATTCGGAGTGACTTCATTCATGGGGCAGGGTGATCTCTTACCTCCCAAGGTAACCCCTTCCTGTTTTGAGTAACTTCTGCTGGAAATCTTTGCTTTCTGCAGGTACATTGACCTGCAGTTTTCATCTTGCCCAGCCTCAAGTGTTTTCCTCTTCCCTTGCCTTTTTTGGGATCACCTGATTTCTGATCCACGCTTACTTTTCCGACCACGCCTTCATTGTTTTCCAAGGTGTTTCTCGTGCTCGTTCGTTGAGCACTGGAGTGTGAGGTCAACTTGTTCTGTCCGCCCTCACTTGTCCTCAGCTGCTCTGGTGGACTCATGTTCTCATGCTCGCAACAGCTTCGCCGAATAGGCTCCTGCATTGCAGGAGGTAAACTCTGCTCCTCTTCCCTCAGCCCTCTCCCCAGACTGTACCTGTCAGTGCCTGGCCAAAGGCTCTCACTGGAGTGATTGCGTGGCTTCGTCCTCTTGTGTTACCTGCCTCAGGCGTCTCCATTCATCCCCTGATCCAGGCCGCATCCAGAAGACCTTTCTTGGCTTCATTCCCAACCCTATGGTCTTGATTTTTACGTCCTCGATCTTCCCTGCATCTGCTTCTGGGTCTTTTCAACTCCCTCCCAGCAGGAGCAACACTGGTGACTCCGTGTGATGACAGAGTTCGTGTGTGTGCGCGTGCACGCATGTACCTGGCATGTGTATCTCTCTGTCTCCCCAGCCTTCTCCTTTTCAGTCATCCCAACTCCTTCATCCACTCTTCCGTGACTACTCCTCTGACCCTTTGTAAGCTCGGTCGCCCTCCTGGGTACGCTGCAGGCTTAGTGTTTCTTGGTTTTGTCATCTTTGGGAATCACGGAGCTTACTGAGTTGTCACTGTAGAAGGACCGATGTCCTGTCCTGCCTGTCCCTTAGCATGAGGCACCCCACAGAGCACAGATTTCAGGAACGGATGCTCCGAGGAGGTAAGAGTGCGACTGCTGCTAGTAAGGATGGAAATAGTGCACGACATGGGGGTGTGGAAAAGACGTGTGCAGCCACTCAGATTCTACAACCCCACGCATGTCTGCACGTGGGGAGCAGGCCCGTGAGAGCCATACCTTGTATACTTCCCTGGATCGTCAGAAAATGACTTGCTTATAAACCTAATGTACTTGTGTCTCCCTTAGAGTAGTTTTAATGTTTCTGTGAACTTTACAAATCTATAATTCTCGGCCAGCAGATGGCTTGGTGGTTAAGGTGCTGGAACCTACACGGCCAACTCCATCATTAGATTTCCAGACCGAGTAGCTTGAAAATCACACCGGGCACATGTGCATGTGTGCCCAAAATTCTGGGAGGAGAAGGGATTGCGGCATGGCCATCCTCCTTGGGGAGTGATTTCTCTCTCTCGATTTCTCTCTGTGTGTATCTCTCTCTCTCCAGCAAGTGCATGCACCCTATGGCAAAAATCTAAAAATATATATATAATTTTATTAAATCGTTTGAAAGTGTTTTTTTCCTATTGGCTTAATTGGTCATTGTTGATTTTTGCCTTATACATTTTCTCTATTTCAGTACAAAAATATTGAGGTAACATTAGTACATCTCATTATATGGAGGCTCTATTTAATAGTCTTAGTTTTTTTTTTTTTTTTTGCAAACAGTTTTATTAATGAGTGGTTTTATTAATGACTTCTGTGTGGTTGTCATTGGTAAGTGTTTGGCTTCTGGGTAAAACCGTTTCAATAATAGGAGCCCAGTCAGGAGGAATGATTATAGGTAAGGTCAGACCGAGCAGAGAAATAGGTGAGGAAAAGTTTGGTTTAAGACTTTATAAAATTGACTTTGTCATGGAACACTAGCCAGTGAAAAGATGTTATTAAAACAGAGTCTGACTTCTGCATTTCATTCTAGAATGAAAAGAGTTTTGATTCAAAAATTTTGGAAAGAGAGAACAAAAATATCTTCAGATCCACTGGTATAATTTTGGTGTATTTCTTTCTATGCATTGTCTATGTGGCACTTAAAAAAAAATTAACCATGGTGCATATACAACTTTAGATGTTTCCTTTAACACAGTACCATTTTTTTCTTTGTTGCTACAGTACCTTTAAATCGTCCTATTTTTAAAAGCTTGTTTGTTTGCAGCCAAACAACATAAAACTTTATAAAGTGAAAAGTTCTTTCACTTCTAATTACAAATTCTATTTTTTAACCCATAAATGAACTCTTTTTAATAGTTTCTCTCCTGCGTTTTTGTGTGTGGTATTACTTTTCACACATCAGCAGGATCATATTATCTGTTGCTTTTTGGCCTGCTTTCCCCACTTACCAGTGTCTTGGCCATTCTTCCCCGTCAGTGCATGCAGATTTTCCTCTAAGTGTTATTTTAGATGCCTGTGTAATATTCCCAGGACTGAACATATGTTAATAGTGGCCACTAAAAGTAGCACTTGTCGGATCTCACTGGGGCCTGTGGCAGTGCCCAGCTCTTGGGCATGTACACCATCCTTCATACAACTCCTGAGGAGGGTGACGCTGCCCGCCGTCCCGCGGGTGAGGGCACAGATCTGAGCCGTGAGAGCCTTGCCGAAGGGCTCACTGTGGTCGCGGGGTGAGGCTGGCACTCAGATCAGGCCTTTCCAACTCCAAAGCCGGTGTGGCTTATCCTTCTGCTTACCGCTGCTGGTTATGGTCCTCTTACGGGCCTTGGAGTAGTTTTTGCCAATTCACTGCAGGGGTTCGAGAACACTGACGAACATTTCTGCCTGTGGTCTTTCTCTTCTAGATTTCGGATCCCACATAGGGATTCCTGGTGAAAAGATGTTTTTTGTGTGTATGTTGGGGAGAGGTTGTAGAAATGCAATGACTTCATTAAAAATAATACCATTGACTAATAGTTTTACAATTTTTTAAGATATTTTCACCATTTGTTGTAAACTTTGGATACTTAAAGTCATTATTTTAAAATCCTGGGACCAGTAGATGGCATAATGGTTACGTTGCTGGACTCCCACGTAGTTGACTGCAGTTCGAGTTCTGGACCCAGCAGATTAAAACTCATGCCAGATGCGTGTGTGTGCATGCCCAAAATCCCAAGAGGAAAATGGAGGCAAAGGGATTGTGGCATGGCCATCCCCTGTGGGGGGCGATTTAATGCTTTCTCTCTCTCTCTCTGGCAAGCACACAAGCCCAATAGCAAAAATCTCTCTTAAAGAAAAAAAAGTGAAATACAGGTCCCACAGCTTCTGTGCTTCATCTGTTAACTGAAGGGCTAAGCTAATTAATAGGTAATCTCAAGCAAAGAGATCGCACTACCTCCAAGCTTCTCTTCCACTGAAGTCTGTAAAATCGAGTGGTGAATTCATCTCAGCTAAGTGACCTCTGTTCAGTTCTTCTGGTCATTTCTGATTGGGAGGTGCAAGAATTCACTTTTATCACCCGCTAAGGCTCAAGTTATTGTACATGTGTTTGTCTTCCCACACTCAGCAGGATGACTGGGAAAACGTATATGTTAAGTTACATTGTTACGAGATATAGGAAACCCTTATTTTTAAGTATGGAAGAAATGTAAAGTACATCGGCCAAGTTACAGCACTGGTTGAAATGAGCAAAGTTTAATTCCCATTGGATTTGCTTATCTAAAGAATGGGCAGTGAAGTACGGTGGTTGCATAATCAGTACTTGAATTCTTCATAAGGAGTTAGCATTTGGGTAGACTAGAATTCAGACTGTGTGTCTTAATTTTCTTCTTTAAAAGAACCATTAGAAACACCCTTCTTTAAAACAGTTTTATAATGGGATCAGCAGATGGCGTAATGGTTATGTCACTGGACTCCCATGTAGTTGACCACGGTTTGAGTCCCAGACCTGGGGCCTTAAAACTCATTCCGGGCGTGTGTGGGTGTAGGTGTATGCATGCCCAGATCCTGAGAGGGGAATGAAGGAGAAGAGATATGCGGCCTGGTCATTCCCCTTGGGGGGGGGGGGGGTGATTTCTCACTTTCTCTTTCTTTCTCTCTCTTTCTCTCTCTCTCTGGCGAGCACACATGCCCTATATCAAAAATCTTTCTCTAAAAAAAGTTTTGCAATAAGGTTTCTTTTCTTTGTAAAAGATTCAGAGAAAGAAAGGTTTTTGTGTGATCGTCCGGCCTCCTCCTCCCAGTTAGCTAGGACCACAGGTCCGTCCCACCACACCCTCTGTTCAGACTGGGCTGGCCTCTCATGTGACCTCAGCCTCTGAGTGTCCGTGCCTTAGCAGCGCACACCACCACAGCTGAGCCTAGCAACAATTTTTAAATTTAATGTTCCCGTAAGTCAGGTAGTTCTTCTCCAGCCAAAGTTAAACTGTGAAGTAGCTTCAGGGGTGAATTGTGCTTGAAGCTGTTTGCTGTGGGGATACAGAGGAGTGGAGCTCCTCTTCTGTCCTCAGGAGTCTTTGGTCCCCTGGTGGAGATAAGATCTGTGACAGATAATTTGTTTTGAAGAGAGAAAGTGCCATTACTGCTTTAGGTGGGAAGCGCATTCTAGACTTGTGTTACTGCTGATCGAAGAATCATGCTCTCTTTCATAACTCCAGGTCTACCTCTTTAAAATAGTCCTGACTTAGTTTTATGAAGCCAGGAGGCTAGAGTTGTCAAGGGGGAGCCATTTCTCATGTTCTCTGAGCGATTCCTGGAATGTTGGCAGGCCCACAGTGGAGGAGTTCGGGTGCAGCCTCTCCTGTGTGTTCTGGAAGCCTGGAGCTGGACCACAGCTGGTTTTCAGGATTTATTATTGGTCAGTGAGAGCCATCAGTACTTGCCGAGGGTCCCGAGCAGAGTGGACTTTTAAACTGATGCTGTGTAAACAGTATGCATAATGCCTTTCTGGGACAGAACAAGTGAGAAAACGAAAATCCCCAAGATGTATCTTTGTATCTGAGGCCTAGTTAAATAATAGCATAATGTTTGCGAATTCAGAGAAAGAATAACACACCAGAAATAAAATTTCTAATTTGTTTTTCACAGCATGGCTTTAAACGTAACGACTAAAATTTGAGGATCTTTTTGCTTAATTCGTGAAAGCTTTTGAAATTCGAGTTGGGGTCATTAGTTTTAAATTTAAGCAGTGTTATTTATCCAACCGATCATGTGTGGGAGCTCTTAAGTGAGGACAGTCACAAGGAAGGAGACCCAACATTGGCGCAGGAGCGTCTTCCTGTACATAGACGTACTCGTCTCTGCCAGGTTGAGGAGAGCTTCTTCCCGCCCCGTTTACGCTAGCTGAGGTTGCCCGGCCCCGTCCCTTCTCTCACCCGCTTCTACTGTACGCGCAGTAGCTGTTCGGGAGACTCATTTTCCCCAGAAATCTCTGGCTGGAGAGCTCACGTTCAGTGGAATGGGTGCAGGTGGCTGACTGCGGTGGGAGGACAGGAAATGAAGAGAGGGAGACAGGGCATGGTTCTTCTCTCCGGGTCCCGCCCCTCCGGCCCTGTCATTTAACTTGTTAAGAGCGAGCGTTGCTAAACCCTGATGGCTGAAATATGTATGTGGCTTTTTCACTTTGGGGTAAAGTTCATTGTTGGTTTCACTTTTAAAAAAATTAAAACCTTATAAAATTTTAAACACTGTATAAAATAAAAAGTGAAATCATAAACTCTAACCATGTCTCTAGAATAATCACTTTTAATAGCTGTGAGATTTTTTAAAAATTTATTTAATTTCTTGAGAACAGAGAAAAACAGACATTCTTGAGAGGGTCTGGTCATGCTGCAGTCCCTTCCCTGCAATACCAGCTAGCTGTAATCGTGTGTGTGTGCGCGTACGCATGCCCCAACCTGTTTCGGGGTCCTGGGATCCGAACCACAGTCTTCATGTGACACTAGCGTTGCAGAATGGCTTCCTGCCAGCTGCACCACTGTAGCTGGGTTTGGACTTCCTTTTTTTTTTTTTTTTTTTTTTTTTTAAATCTGTAATTAAATACATAAAATATGCAGTACCATACAAGTAACAAGTTGAATTATGTTGTGTATACTGGTTTTCAGTGTGTTTTAGGAAGTTTTTCCTATGAGTATAAATCAATCAGTTGTTTTGATACCATATGGTAATTTTATTTTATGAATATATCACAATTTATGTAGCCAATCCCCTTTTGATGCCCCCAATTTTTTATTGCAAACAGATGATGCAGCAAATCCTCTTTTACAAATGTCCTTGTGCATGTGTGCAGGCATAGTGCAGACACAGTCCGTTGACATGGGATTATAAGGCAGGGGGCTGTACATCACCATTCCTGGTAGTTCTCTCTGTATCCCCCTGCTGTTTGCCAGAGGCCAGTTTACACTACCACCGGTAAGTGAGAGCGTGCCTGCCTTCCCACGCCCTGGCCCGCATACTGCTTATTTTCAGACTTCTTAGTCTTTCCCAATTTGATAGAAGAAAAAAGTAGCTCTCTTTAAATTTTATATTTAAAAATCATTTTAAAAATTATTTATTATCATTATTTTTCCATTTTGACCAGAGAGAGAGAGAGAGAGAGAGAGAGAGAGAGAGAGAGGAGAGAGCTAGCCGCCAGGTCCCGGACTTGAACTGCGGCTGGCCATGTGGGAGTCCAGTGCCTTTAACCACCATGCCACCTGCTAGCCCCTATTTTACAACTATTAGTGGTATTGAACACCTTTTCAGACTTTTATTGATGGTTTATGTCATCTCTGAGAATTGCCTAGATGTGTCTTTTGTTCATATTCTCTGGTCGGTTCATTTATAAATATAAATCAAACAGTACACAGTTAAGAACAGGAACAGTTTCACTCTCTAACTCGTTAAAACTCCCATGGCTGCTTGCAGTTTTAAGGGAAGCAAACAATGATCGAGTCCAACTTCACTTTAACCACCGCTCCTGTTCACTTTGATGTGGATTGATAAGCTTCTGAAGGGGGAAAAAAAGTTGAATATTTCATTCATTCATGTGAGTAGCAAATAAGAATTGAAGCATGCTGTTACTGCTCATAAGACAGGATGAACCACTTTTTGGCTTAGCGTGATGACATTTGGTTTCTGAAGTCTGGGCGTGCCAGCGTGGCCGAGGCACTGGGGAGGGTGGGAGTGGGGTGTGCAGCAGGAACGTAGCAAGCAGGAGAAGCAAGTTTGAGGGACAGGATGTGCTTTCCATCCCGTTCCCCTCGAGCGGCAGGTGCTGCAGAACATCTGCCAGGGTGTTAAAGAGCTGGGGCTCCGACGACAGCGCTTACAGAAGCTCAGGCTCAGGAATTACCTGACAAAGGTGATACAGTTCAAACCCTTCCAGTGGATCAGAGCACTCAGGAAGGACAAGAGAAAAAAAGAAAGCTGGGCGGAGACCGAGGCATGCCCCGTTGGTGTATGTCGGAAGGAAGGGCGCGTCTGTTTGCAGAAGGTCCCTCTGTTAGCACTGGGTAGTACCTAGACTAACGATTGCTACGTTCAGCGCTAACGTTCGTTCGGCCTGTGGGTCGCTCATGGAGGAGCATCTGTGTGAGTACTCGGGCTGTGCAGAAGTCGTGCTGGTTCTTACCCTCACTGCTACGGGTGTGGCAAAGTTTGGGGGAAGGTGCCTGGTGGGGAGGCGGAAGGTATGTAAGGAACAACTCTGAGCAGTTCTTGAGCCTCGATGGCATCTCTGATAAGTTACTGCCCACCCTGCTGAGCCAACAGAAACCATAAATCGTGAGCTGACATGTGTCCATGCTTCGAGAGGAGCCGGGTGTACCTCAGTCATTCACTACATGTAAACTG
Organism: Tupaia tana; assembly: GCA_026018925.1. Lineage (NCBI taxonomy): Eukaryota > Metazoa > Chordata > Mammalia > Scandentia > Tupaiidae > Tupaia > Tupaia tana. Next base: position 1,047,209 of record JAKSZU010000028.1, read on the forward strand.
TTACTGTTGTTGTTGTGTTGTTACTGCACAGTAGATGGAGAGGCTAGTTAAAAAGACGTGACAGTTAGGTAACACTTGTGCAATTTGGTAACGGAGAGGTGATGATGAAAGTGGAATCCTAGCCAGATAGTCTGTAACGATTGATCTAGGATGCTAGAAAAGAAGCCGGAGCTAGCGCTTACGCCTGTTTTTAGTGCCTGAAAATTAAGCTTATTACATATCTGGTTTTTAAGACTTCATTTATTTCCCATTAGATGTTGCGGCCATCGTTATGAACAGTTGATTTCTTGGGAATTTATTCAAACCACAGAAATGAACTTGGGAATAATAGGTCTTGGGAAATTCCAGGGAGTTAATGTTGCCATGTCCAAGGAAATCTTTGTTTTAAAAAAGATTTTGTCTAAACTTTCTGTACCAACAGATTACTTCTTTTCTTCGGAGTGGTTGTATAGTAGAGTTTTTGCTTTCAGGACACCTTTCAACCATTGTAATTGCTGGGTAAGAAAGAAAGATGATACTGTGGCACCGACGGGTGGTGAGTTCCGCTTCGTTCACACCCGAGTGTTAAGATTTGCCTGCATGTGCAGGGTAGCTTGACCATGCTAGAACATTCCTGTTCAGAGCCCACTGCACAGTATTCCTTTGCAGTTAATGTTGTACGCAACATTAATGTCTGCTAGGTTCTAGGTACCTGCGTGTTTTTTAAAATAAAATGTGCGTTTGTCAGGGCTTGTGTGTGTGGTTTGAGATTTAGGAATTTAACCAGGATATGATAAGGTGAGAGTTTATTCATTTTTTAAAAAAATTACAAACCTGGTGTAGCGGAGTTGCATTTTAGTTAGGCATTCACTTTAAATTCAGCTAGTAAAATGAAAAATTTCCATATTGTTACAATTCCCCTTTCTGATATGCTAAGAAAACCCTAGGTTGGAGGCTTATATTTTATCTTTGAAAGTTGGGAATACATACTGTTTTTTCTGTGTTGGAACAGATAGTTTCCTTTACTGACTTCCAGGTGGAGAGCAGAAGTTATACTTACGTTGTTCAGACACTTTTTTAACTTTAGCATTGCAGTGGACCCATTGAGTGGGTCCACTGGGTGAGGTCACCGAGCAGCAGAGTCCCGTCTCATGGTGCATGCTCACTGAAGGCAGGTGGAATGACTTGTTCTACTTACACGGTTCCATTCTCTCTCACATTAAATTGTTGAATTATTTTGTATAGTATGCCTTCTCCATTTTTAGTGTACTCTTGTCGTGAACATACAAATCTATTACAGAGTAAAAAAGTTTTCTTTTCTTTTTTTTTTTTTTTTTTTTTTAAGAGATTTTTGCTGTAGGGTATGTGTGCTTGTCAGAGAAACAGAGAGACAGAAAAGTGAAAAATCACCCCCTAGAGGGAATGGCCACACTGCAGTCCCTTCCTCCATTCTCCTCTTAGGATTTTGGGCATGCATGCACTTGCACCTGGTGTGAGTTTTAAGCCGCCAAATTCAGGACTCAAATGGTGGTTGGCCATGTGGGAATCCAACAACGTAACCTCTATGCCATCTGCTGGTCCATCTTTACCCTCCACCCTCTTATCTCCTTCTGGAATATATTCAGAGCCATAGATACTGTGAGTTATTATGAATTCATACTTAGCTACACATGTCCCTTTTCAGTTCTTCATTTCTTTCTACATCTCTAAGCATCCATATGGGATTATTTCCTTCTTTCTAGAGAATATCCTTCAGTATTTAGGTAGGTCTGCTGAAGATGTATCTCTCAACTTTTGTCTTTTTGGATAAAAGAGCATTCTCTTTTTACCTTCAATTTTGGAATGGGGAGCCTGGGTGTAAAATTCTAAGTAGACTTTTGGCTCTTTAAATATGAGTATGTCATTCCATTGCCTGCTGAATGCCATCTTTTTTGGTGCATAGTCAGCTGTAAGTCTTATTTCTCCTTTTTTGTGGGTAATATGCTTACTCTTTCCCTCTGATCACTTTTAAGATTTGCTCTTCAGTGTGGTTGTCAGAAATTTGACTGTGATGACTGGTTGTGGTTTTCTGTGTGTTTATTTTGCTTGTTGAGCTTCTTGTACCTGTAGGATGATCACCGTTATCAGTTTTGGAAAATTCTTGACTGTTTATTTCGTCTAATCTTTTTCTGGCCCATTAAAATAGAATTTTTTAGATTTCTTTGTAGCCTCATCTCTGTTGGGTTCAGAACAACTATGGTTTTGTAACTTATCTGCCCATTTTTGGTTGTTAGAATAACAGCAAGTCTCGTGTGACTTTCTATGTTCCAACCAGAGGCAGCACTCCATTCATTGAGTTCTTAATTTCATTTATTGTTTTTTTAGTTCTAGAATTTCTTTCTTTCTTCCTTTCTTCCTTTCCTTTCTTTTCTTTCTTTCTCTATTTTTTCCTCCTCCTCTTCCTCCTCCATCATCATCATCATCATCATGTCTCCTTGCCTCTGTGGAGTTCTCCAACTTGTCTTGTATTTTTTTTTAAACTCACTTCATCATATGTATTCCCATGTGGGTTTGATTTTTATGTTGGTTACTCCTCCTAATTTGGAGGGCTGTCTTGTCTTTTCATGTGCTTGTTTATTTATGACTGAGTGACAAGTATTGGGTATGAAAAATTACAGAGGTTATCTAGATAGTACAGTGTTTGCTCAGAAAGGATTCATCTCTGCCTCTGGTATGTGGTTATTCTAGAAGTGCTAATAGTTTCAGATCCCTCTAGCCCATTCAGTCATGATTTAAAATCTGGCTCAGACCCTATGAGTTGAGATAGGTTTACCTTTACTTCCTGGATTTAGCCCTTCTAGGTCTTAATCTACAATTTTAAGGGGTTGCCTTCCTTCTTGGAACCCTCGTTCCAATCTGTGTCTCCTCAAGCCTTGAGTCTGGCAGGAGCTGTGCTCACCTCAGCCTCTTCAGCAGTAGCCCTCTCTTTCTTTCCTTTTTTTTTTTTTTTTTTTTTTTTTTTTTTTAGAGAGAGAGAGAGATTTTTGCTATAGGGTGCATGTGCTCACCAGAGAGACAGAGAGAGACAGAGGGACAGAAGGTGAGAAATCACCCCCCAGGAGTGATGGCCACGCCACAATCCCTTCTCCTTCATTCTTCTCTTGGGATCTTGGGCACGCACGCACACGCGCCCGGTGTGAGTTTAAGCCACTGTGTCTAGGACTCAAACTGCAGTCGCCTATGTGGCAGTCCAGCCATGCGACCATTACACCATCTGCTGGTCTCAGAATGTCTTATTTGCTAGATCTTGATCCCTCTATTCTTCATGGTCTTGATTGTCTTCACATGCTGTTTTGTGTTTTGTCTAGTTTCTTTAGTTCTTGGTGGAAGAGTTGGCTGAGCCATCTACTCTGTCATCCTCAGAAGCTGTGTTGTTACATGGCTTTTTTCTCTCTCCCTTTTTGTTTTTACCAGAGGGTGTGTGCACACATGCATGGGTGCATGTGAAAGAGAGCCCTTCAGTGGGGCCCAGTCAGACACAATCCTTTTTTCCCTCTATTTTTCTACTTTTTTCTCCAGGATCCTGAACACTCATCTGCCCCTGGTGTATTTTCCAAGCCTCCAGGGCTAGGAGATGAACCACAGTCAATCGCGTGGATGGGCCTTCCTCTGCACAGCACTTAACCACTGCACCACAGGGCTGGCCTGTTGTCTGCTCTTTACTGTCCTCATTGTACTTGGAAAATTATTTAATTGTTTTGTGGCTGAAAGCAGTCTTTCCTGACTTCAGATCCTCTTTTCAAATGTACATTCTCTTAAATTTGTTTGACATTTCTCCACTTGGGGTTTCTCCATTTGGGAATTCCAGTGATATTCTGAAATTTGTTTCTCTCTTTTCTCTCTCTTTTTCTCTGTAAGTTTTCCAGGGCGAGTTTTGCTTTGGTTGATAGAACAGTCACTCTGTTAGTTTCTGGGCCTTTTCTGTACCTGGGCCTTTTCTGTTTGGGGTGACCATGGTCCTGGGATGGTGCCTGGATGTGCCCACTCTTGCTGGCTGAGATGGACTCCTGAAATGTGTGTGGGTTCTGCTCTAATAATTTCAGGCGTGGGTGAAAGAATAGAACAGCTTCGATTTGCACCAATTTTACGTCACTGGACCATTGGTTTGGTGGTTTGCAGGGAGCAGAGGTAAGGTGAAGTCAGGAAGATGTGATTTACGAATCATGTGTTTGGTTATGTTGAGAATGAAGGGCAGTTACGACAGAGTAGAAACGACGTAGGAGGAAGATGGAGACGGGGTCTTGTCACAGGAGCCAAGAAGGAAGAGTCAGGTTCTGCTGGCAGACTGGGAAGAAGTGGAGAACTCCGCGAGTCCCTCATGACCTCACTGACAGCTGCAGGTGGAATTTTGGAAGTAGGCTGAGGGACAAGTGGAGAAGGAGGATGTGAAGGCTGAAAAGTTCCGGAAATTTAGCTCTTCCTGGGGATAGTGGTTGATGTCTAATGACTGGAGTGTGTGGGTGTGATGTGCCTGCTGGGGGTGGGAGTGTTTAATGGGTGAGATCCTTGCATATTGGAAAGCTGTATTTGAGAAGGGTCATTTAAGATATAAGGAAAATGGGATGATCGGAAGTGTAAGTTTCCTAGGACAGTTGAGGGAACCTGGGGTTCTGAGTACAAAGAGATTCACATTCAATCAGAAGAAAGAACTGGGCAGGGAATGTAAGCACAGGTTAGTGCGGCCTGGTGCTAATGATAACTTGTGGGGGGCTGTCCCCTGGGTCAGGACAATAAGTGATCTTTTTTTTTTTTTTTTAATTTAACACTTTAACCATGTTTAAGGGTGCTCTTTAATGGCATTAAGTACATTCACTTTTTAAAAATAAACTCCTTTTTCTTTTTTTTTTTTAATTTAACTTTATTTATGGTTACTTTCCAATATAACCAGAGAGAAACAGGGAAAGTGAGAAAGCAAGCCACCAGGTCCTAGACTTGAACCAAGAAATAATTTTTTTGGAGTTGGGAGTTAGCTGACCTGGAGAGAGGGGATTTACCAGTACTGGTATAAACCCGAAAGTAGACTGTACGAGGGTATTTAACAAGACTGTGGATTCTGAGGGGGAGTATTATTTCCCTCCTTCGTCTGCCATGGGCCAGTGAGCACAGTGAAGCCTGTAGGATCCCAGGAAATACTTACCTTAAACTGGGATCTGCCATGAAAAAACACATAAACAGCGGCTACTCTTGGCTGACTCAGCCTTTGGAGACTACTGGTAGACCACGTGAAGGAGACTCTTCCTCCAGCAGTGCTTAATTCACCATTTCAGCAAATCTTTCCCTGCAGCCTGCTAAGCTTTTCCCTTAATTAAGTACCTGATTTACACAGCAGATTTTTACTCATTTGAAGATTCAATCAGAGTCTAAATAGATAAAGGTAACAGCTCAGGCATAGTTAAGATACATTGTAAATTCAATCAGAATTTTACCTCAGGGCAATTCACTTTTAGATACCCATCTCCAGAAACCTGTTGTGTCTAAAACTGGGAACTTTTGTAACCAGTTCCTACTTATTCAGGGCTCATTATCTAGTTTATTTATCTCAAGAGTAAGCAGTCCCCTTGTTTTTACATCTTTTAAATACAATATATCCCAGTGTTTGGCTATTTTGTTACTTTAAATTCATGAAGATAAGGAGAAGAAAAGCAGAGAATGTAGATAAAATGATGGTTAATAGGAAGGGTAGTTTTGCTTTTCAGTTTCTTTCTCATGCTTTGTTTCTGTAGCTCCTTGAGAGCTGTCAGAAGTGATGACTGGCTAGCAGATGGCTTGGGGTTGAAGGCACCGGACTCCCCCATGGCCGACTGCAGTTCGGGTCCCAGATCTGGTGGCTTGCTTTCTCACTATCCCTCTCTTTCTCTGTTGCTCTCACATGAGCACATGTGCCCTATAGCAAATTTTAAAATAATAATAAATACGATTAAAGAATTGTTTTTAAAAAAGTGACTGCCATGTGACATTCAGTATCATAAAATAGGTTTTCAGTGTGTGATGATCTGTTTTTTAGATTATGAATAAAATTGACAACTCCAGGCACATAGAAAGGATTTTCTCATGCTTCAAGTACAGGTTGCAGATTAAGGATTTTTTTGGGGGGGGGCATATTTGCATGTACATAATGAGATATCTTGGCAATGGGACTCAAGTCTACATATAAATTTATTTATGTTTACATACACCTTATACACAGCCGGAAGGTAATTTCATATAGTATTTTCATACTACAGTTTGGGCTCTATTGTGACCCATCACATGAGGAGGTCAGGCGTGGAACTTTGCATTTTTGGTGTCACGTTGGTGTCACGTTGGTACTCAAAGTTCTGCATTTTGCACTTCGGGATTTGAGATGCTCACTCTAGTGTGGTCACGTGGCCCTCAGTGGGAGGGGTGCAGCCCTTCTCTCTGTGCCCACCTTCACGCTCCTCCCCGGCACGGGGCTCCCTGCGCCGTCCGCCTTCCCCACAGCCTCAACATCCTCGGCCTCCTCCTCCTCGCCTGCTCTGCAAACAGGACGTGCTGGCACCCGCTGCCAGGGCTGACCACACCCGGGGCAGGCTGGCGTAGAGGTCAGCTGGAGAGATTCCAGTCGTTATCACTGGACCGTGCCTCCTAGGTAGTGCCCATAACGTGCGTCTGTGTGTCCTCGGGCCTGACCTAGCGCCTGGCCTGCGTGTTTACTACGCCTCCAGAAATATTTTGTTTTTGAATGGAAGAGCGTTTCAGAATTACAGAGTCTTAGGAGGAATCATTTAATTTAGCGCTCTACTTTTGCATGATAGAAGTGGGGCTTAGCTCCAAGGGCAGCTCTTTAAGTTCCTGACGTGGCTAATTATGCTTTAGACTACACGGAGCTGTGAGTGGGTGTGGAGCACAGCCCCAGCTTTGTGGGGGTCCCAGGCCACATGGGAAGTCCAGCAGTGTGGTGGCAGTTTGTTCTGTTTTGCTGTTAGTGCCCGTGTTTGTAGGATATTTGTAGGATACTGCCTTGTTCCGGTGCTACAGGGTGGCAGAAGATGGAGCTTATCCGGGGTGACACGAGAGAGCATACGACTGTGCCTCAGAGCAGCATGTGGGCCACAGCCACAGTGGCCTGCCCTCCCTGTGTGCCGACTTTGTAATCGTGCACACTCGCGAGCTACAGGCGGGACAGGTCGGACTGGGAACCAGGGCCGGAAGTCCACATTGAGTTAGCGTCCTCTGATAGAGACAGGGAAGGGGCTGCTCAAGGCCGCACGTGGTTTGTTTCTTTCTTTCTTTCTTTCTTTCTTTCTTTCTTTCTTTTTCTTTCTTTCTTTCTTTCTTTCTTTCTTTCTTTCTTTCTTTCTTTTTGTGACCACAGGTTGCTTGTGTTAGGCAGGGGGAGAGAAAGACAGAGAGACATGGAGAGAACACCCCGGGGGTGGGCCAGCTGCAGCCCCTCCTCCTCCATCGCTCCGTCCTGCTGGAGTGGGAGGCAGCATCTGGGAAAGAATGGAGTTATCAGAAACAGTACAGAAGCATCTTCTGTGACTGTTACGAGACCTCTGTGGGATCGATGAGATCGTATAATAACAGCAATCTCCCAGCCTCCCTTTCAGGCTATCACGACTGCGTTTAATTGGCTACATTAACACACACACATTCAAGCAGTATTTCCCCGCCCTCCCGAGTCGGGGCAGCATAAAGGCCCGCTTCACGGGGCGGACACGTAAACAGACCAGCACAAGGGGGCTGTGTGAGCGGAGGCCTGCCCGGCTGTGCCTCGGACTTCAGACGTGGCTCTTGGCAGTTCTGATAGTTTGTGTTCTCCCAGTAAGAAGGCCAGGCCATCTCCCCGTGTCTAGTAAAAACTACTTACGATTCTCCGATGGGAAATAGAGTCTCAGACTCATTTAGTCGTTCAACAAGCATTTATTGAGTGTGCACCATGTGCGAGGCTCTGTTAGGTGATGGGACAGGTGGGAGTTAGCAGTCTAACAGCGGGTGTCTGTCTCTGCTGTGGAATAAACCGGCATGAGGCGTAGAAAGTGACATACACGGGAACTGGGTGCGAGCGCTTTGGGGTTCTAAGCATGGAGAAGCTGCTTCCAGGCGGCGTACCTCAGGGTAAGCTGCATGGGGTGACGCGTTTGCGCCGGGTGCTGGAGGCCGAGTCCTGGGCCCTCGCGTGGGCAGACAGGCTGTCCAGGGGACGTAGGCCCTGACTGCAGAGAGGGCGTGCAGCAGGGAAGGGCAAGGGAGGGTGGGTAATGCGATTCGCAGGAGCAGGGAAGCTCCACGAGGGACAGCAGGAAATGTTCCCTGCGAAGTTCAGCGTGGGCTGTGAACTGGCGCGAGATGGTGGGCGTGGGGGACTGGGTGAGTGACTCCTGGGACGTGGTTCTCATGTCCTAGCGTCGTAGTTTATCACGCTCTCTGCTCAGATGAGGGAGCGAATCCTTGCAGGACAGGGAAGATGGCCCCGTCTGTGATGCGCTGTGCTGTGTGGAGCCGCGGTGCTCGCCCGTCCCTTGGGTCCGAGTCACTGCGCTTGCTGCCTTTTGCATGCTCGTACCTTTGAGGATGATGTGGGAGCAGCAGGTGGACGATGGGCCAGAGGGCTCCCTGTGATAGGCCACAGCAGGGCTTCCTGTCCTGTTAAGTAGAAGTCCGGCACACGGGCAGGCTCTTAAACGGTGTTGGGACAGCAGGCGTGATCCCTTCTCCATCCCCCTCCTGTAGACTTTGGGCATGTATATATACCCAAGTGCCAAGCGTATTTCCAGCTGTCTTAACCACTGAGCCGCTGGCAGGCCCTTGGATTTTTTGAAACTGCTTTTTTACTGAAGTATAATTAAAATGGAGGTATGGTTGAAATGTAGATAGAGATCTTGAATGTATTGGACTTTTTAAACATATTTATTTATTTTATTTCATTTGTTGTTGTTATTTTTTAATTTGACCAGAGAGAGACAGAGGATGGGAAAGGGAGAAAGCAAGCCGCCAGGTCTGGGACTTGAACTGTAGTGGGCCATGTGAAAGTCCAACGGTTTAACCAGCATACCCCCTGCCGGCCCAAATGTATTGGATTTTGACCAGTATACCTATGTGGTTTTTTAAATTTGCATTTTTATCAATTAGCATGGGAAAATATTCTTATTTTAAATGTCTCCATTCTGTTTCCTGTGTGTTAGGAAATCTATATGCATTTTCAATTCATGTTTTATTCAGATACAGAGTCAGACAGTAACCCATCAGTGGAGGTAAACTTTTAAATGAGCTTCTGCTATACTTGAATAGTTTCCCTTAAAAAAAAGGACTGTTGGTGTTGGCGCTACATAGAGCAAATACATTTCCGGGGAGGAAACGATAATAAAATATTCAGGAAGTTATTGGGAAATGAGAACTTGTGTTTTTGTTCAGTCAGATAAGCTGCTGCGCCCTGAGAACAGTTTGCATGGGAGAAAGAAATGAGAGGCGTGGCAACTTTCTTCTCATAACACTGGGGACCAGGAACTCTGCATGGGCTCTTCCAAAAGTTCATGGACAATGCATATTATTACGGATTTAAAAAAATGTTTTTTGGCCATACGTGTGTGGTGTGTACACTCACCAGAGAGAGACAGAGAGGGAAAGTGAGAAATCACGCCCCACCCCCCCCCCCCCCCACTGGAGGATGGGCACACTGCAGTCTATTCTCCTCCATGCTCCTCTTGGGATTTTGGGCACACGTGCACTTGTGCCTAGTGTGATTTTTCAAGTCGCCAGGTCCAGGAGTCAAACCGTGGTCGGTCATGTGGGAATCTAGTGCTTTAACCACTTCTCTACCTGCTAGCCCCAGATTTCAAAAATTTTTAGCACCAAAATAAACACATACTTGGAAAGCAGACGGCATAATGATTACATCCTGGGCTCCCATGTGGCTGACCGCAGTTTGTGTCCTGGACTCAGTGGATTGAAACTCACGCCGGGCGCGTGTGCGTGCGAGCCCAAATCCTGAGAGGAGAATGAAGGAGAAGGGATTGCGGTGTGGCCATCCCCCCGGGGGGTGATTTCTCACTTTCTGTCTCTCTGTGTTTCTTGTCTCTCTGGTGAACACACTCACCCTATAGCAAAAATCTCTCTAAAAAATGAACAAACTCATACTTCAATTTTCCATGAACCTTTTGAAGTCCCCATGATGCATAAATAAAAATTTTCCAAAACAAAGTGGTTTGGGAATTGTTTTTTTTCTTTTTAAGTGTTTTTGTCAAGGAAAAAAAGTAAAAGCTATCTGAAGTCAGGTTCTGTAGGTGAGAACCCCACGGGACCCAGCCTGGTGGCTCAGTCCTTCACAGGCTGACTGTGGGTTCGGAACCCCTGGTGATGTGAAGACACGCCAGGGCTTGCTGGCGCCTGCCCTGGGCGGAGACACATGGGGGCTCGCACACAGACATCCATGGTCGTGATGTGCAGGAGGACGGGGCAGGCGGTGCAGAATGACGGGCCTGCCAAGGGCGCTTCTCCCTCCTCCGTCCACCGGTCTGCCGTTAGGAATTTCACAAGAGGAGCCCAGTGGAGAAAGCTGGTCCCGGGCCCTGCAGCGGCTGAGGGCAGGGTGGACAGCCCTGGGCGAGCATGTGTTTGCATTCGCCCACTGTCTGCTGATTCCCTCACTCGGCCTCGCTCGCAGTCACCACGAGACTGTCCCGCATTTCGGGCACTTGCTATAAACTGAGCTCGAACGCCTGGGCAGGGTGTTCCCTTTGTCCAGTGGAACTGGTGGCTCATTTCGTTGGACAAAGGTGGTTAGAGACCTCCCTGCCTGCGTGTGTGTTGGAGGCGCAGAGAATCTGCCCCTGAGCGGGTGACCCCCTTCAGGGCCCTGGGGAGGCCGTGGCAGGGTGTTCAGGTTCGAATTTCCGTAAAACTTGCAGAATGGAAGAGCGTCTTGCTACTCCTTTTCTTCAGAAGGGCCCCTATATGTGCCTCCACGCCACAGGCTCACACTGGCCCTGGTTCTCCGCGTGGCCAGGCATGCATTTCGGTTTGTGTCTGAGGTTCTTGGCACAAGGATTGAAGGATGCCAGGAGGGAAGTGTTGTTGAGGAGCCAAGCTGTGGACCGGCATGCAGTGACCAGCGGGCTCGGAGGGCCACGCCTGCTGGTCCTGCAGACACGGGCCAGGGAGAGGAGGAGGTGGGGCCGGGCTGCAGGAGTGCCGGGGAAGGCGTGCACAGCCCGAGTGAATGGGGCAGGGCGTTCACCTTAGGCTGGAGGGAAGCCTGTGCAAACTGTGCTTTCCCTGCACTTCAATTATCTGAAGAGGCCTATGGTCATCTGCTATTCATCTTGAGATGAATAATACACTTTCAGAGTTTTAGCATGTTTATTGGAAAATAAAAGTCAGTTTCTTAATTAACCAACTTGAGATTGACTAGAATATCTTGTTAAACACAAGACGCAGACATATCCGTTGTCCTTTTGGGTCGCCACAACCTGGGTGCGACAGCTCCTAGACGTGGCAGGTGTTTCTCTCTGTCATTTCTGTCCTTGTCCTCATCTCCACATGGCTTTCTCCACCTTCGCTTTTCATCTCCTGTCCCTCTTGGGGTTTTGGGCAGATCACCAGGGGTTCTGGACCCACACTGCCCTCTAGTACCTGAAGGCTGAGCTGCCAGGCTGGCCCCGTGGGCTTCTCACCTGCACAACCTGACTTCACGCTGGGATTCAAAGCCCTCTTACACCTCTGAGGGCTCCGAACGAGTGGGCTGTGGATAGCCACATTTCAGAACTGTATTTTAATGTTCCGTTCTTTAAAGATCACTGGGTGCTCCTCAGGGCCTGGAGAGACAGTCACGGCTATAGACTGTGGTGCCTGAGACCGCATTGTCCCTAGCCTGTAGTGAGCCGGCCCAGGTGCACATATGCTTACCATCGTGTAACTTCTCCTAACAGTCCTCCTGATGGGACTAGTTTCTCAGGGCCCATGAGGATGTTTCTAGAACGTTGTATGGCCCTGCCCCCTGGTGGTGAGATAGTACAGCGAGCACTCGGTGTTCGATACACGTCTGGTCGTGAGTTCTTGCCTTGTCAGCATCGTGTTTAGGCTGAAAGTCCACTCAGGCTTTTTAGATATGTAACAGTCATTCCCTACTTTTTTAGAAAGCGGTACTGAGACGTGATAGGATAGGGGAGTTCCGACGAGTGTCCTTCTGTTTACTGCGTACCGCGGGACTCTTCGTGGGTTACGCCATCCGTGTATTACTGAGATGAGATAAACTCAGTGCTTTCAGGACATACCCCCTTCAAACCGAAGAGATATGTGCTTTGACAGGAGAAGATTGCCGGTTCCCTTTTAATGCGCCTGTTGCTAGTTTTAAAACTTTTCTAGCAAATAGCAAATGTCAGGGCTCCCAGTGGATTGTTGATGGAAGGATTGGGTGTGGGGGGTCCGGCAGTGCAGAGAGAGGGCAGTGAGTGGTTCGGAAAGGTGTCCTGTCCTGGTGGAGTTGATACTCGCTAGCGACATGGGCCGTAAGCGAGTGCCGATAGAAGCTGTGGGTTCCGGCGTCCGTGCTGTCGGGGACAGGTACGTGCAGGGAGGGCGCGCCGAGGGGACTGCATTTCAGCCGAGATTGGGCAGAAACAGACCGGCCACATGTGGGCCTGTGTGCCCCTGAAGGGGAAGGAAGCTGGCAGTGTGGGGACTGGAAGGCCCTCAGGGTGGCTGGAGTGTCGCGAGAGGGGTTGCCGTGTGAATGGGCACAGGGCGGCAGGGTAGGAGGAAGTAGCACAGGCCTCCTTGGGTGTGTCGAGGACTTTGGACTCGGCCGGGGAGTGAGGGAAGCTGTTGGAGTGTGTGGCCCAGGCGTGCCAGTCAGGTTAACCACGAGCGAGCGAAGCAGGCAGGCCTGGGAGGAGGGTCACTGGTTGGAAAGCCGTGATGGGCGTTCCGGCTTGGACCGAGCCTGCAGACAGACGTGAGGAGAGGCCACCGTGTTTGGAATGTGCGGGAGGTGGGGCAGGCAAGATTTCATGGTGGACTGCACATGGCGGGAGGAGAGGAGGGAGAGGGTGACACCACAGATGGGTCCAGACTTCCGGCATTCATTCGCTCAGTGAATACATGAACACGTGTATTATAGGTCTGCTCCTTACGGGAAGACGTTGAATGACACAGTGTCAGGTTCGTAGGACATTATCATTAGTGCGAGGCGTCCCTTGGGTTTTCCTTCTGCCTTCCTCACTCCCATTTCCCTCCTCTCTGTGGGGTCCTGTCCTAATGTGTATGTATAGAAATGTTTCATATGGGCTGGGACTAGCAGTTGGCATAATGGCTATGTTGCTGGACTCCCATGTAGTCAACCGCAGTTCAAGTCCCGGACCCGGTGGCTTAAACTCATACCAGGCATGTGTGTGTGCGTGCCCAAGATCCAGAGAGGAGGATGGAGGAGAAGGGATTGTGGTGTGGCCATCCCCCCTGGGGGGTGATTTCTCGCTTTCTCTTCCTGTTTCTTTGGCAAGCACATACCCCATAGCAAAATAAAAAGAAGGAGGAGGAGGAGGAGGAGGAGGGGGGAGAGATGGAGAAGAGACTGTGGTGTGACTGTGGGGAGTTTTCTCATTTTCCCTCTCTGCTGAGTGCACATGTCCTCTGGCAAAAATTTTTAAAAAGAAAAAAATTATGTAAAATATTTATACAGTCCCAAATACACATCTGTGAGCAAGTTCTGGTCAGAAACATTTAGCTTCAATCCCTGTCCCTTTGCCATATTTTGTCTCCCCATGTGCATTAAATATTGTGTGTATGTTTTAATATCCTACCTTTCTTAGGAAAATATACCCATGTTTATCCAACCTTGCTTTTACACTTTCTTTCCGAAATTCCTCCATGGTAGGATATATGAGAGAATTTTAACAAGTGTGTGGGAAAATGGAATGAAAGTGTTAGTTTATTTTTGGTGCAACAATCGTTTTTGAAAGCCATGCATAGTTATTTCATAAGATGCATTTTCCATAAACTGCTGGAGAAGCGTCCTGTGTTTCTGTTTCCAGCTGCACAGTACCTCCCTGTGTGAGTGCAGCATAGTTTGTTCAGCAAGTTCCTTCCTGACAGGCATCAGCGTGGCTTCCAGTGTTACCGTGAGCAGTGCTGCGGGGATAGCCCTGCTGGGCCCTGTCTTCCTCCCCGGACAGCGGGACAGCATGTCTTTGGGACGGAGTCACAGACGGGGGTTGCTACCGCAGTGTGGTTGTAGGGGATCGCACGGATTTTCCCTTTAGCAAGCATCCCTTTAGCAAGCGTGCTGTCCGCATTTCTGTCCGCCTGTTTCCTATACTTTGCCTGCAGAACATATTGTTAAACATTTGGATTTTTGCCAACGTGATAGGTGAGAAGCTATCTCAATGTAGTCTTCATTTGCATTTCTCTTGTTATGAAGTTGAGCATCTTTTCAAATGATTATGAGCCATTTGCATTTCATTTGAGTAACTAATTCTACATCTGTGTGAAAATGATATGCACCCATGTGGAAAGGCTTATTCTACCCACAGAGATGCCTTCAGAGCTACTTCTGATTACTATATATATAAACGGCTCCATCCTGGGTGTTCCTGAGCTGCTAGCATCGTTCTTGGAGTTTAGAGGTTTCCCCTCTCCTCTCCCTGACATTACTCTACATCAGAAGAGTGTTCTCAGAGATGAAGAGATCAATGAATGAAATTAGTCTATGACTTAATATGACAGCTCATTAGTGTAGGATGGAGTTAACAAGCTTTTGAATTCAATTTACGTACATCACTAAATGTAGAGTTGAACAGGAGAGTTCTCGAACACAGCCTCCAGACCCTGCAAGACCGTGATGTGACTTCTCTCTAACGTCTCTGTTCTGTTGAGAGCTGGTGCATGCACATTCCCTGCAGAAAACAGCTTTGATATTAGAGGATTCATTGTGAAGATCCCTGATCCTGTGCGCTTCTCCTGTGCATGTATTTTTGTTAGATCGTCCTGTGGGGTTTCGTAAATATTACTGCTGTTAGTAAAGATGCTGACAGGAAAAGCTTTCAATAAATTATTCATGTGCTGTTTGTTTTCTAGGCTCAAGAATTAAAGCATCTTTACCCAGATTTTTTTTTTTTTTGTTAACTGAACTCGGTAACACTTTGTAGACATATGGTGGTGTACTTGTGTAAAACCCGAGATGCTTGTTTTCCATATGAGGAAAGTACTCTATTAGCGATATTGAGAGGAACCTCAGCTCTCTGGAAGATGCTGATTACTGAAGAATAATAGGATGGTAACGTTAAAAAATGCCGTCTTATACAAGGCTGCTGTTTCGGGCTGTGGGCACTGACTCTCAGCGTTCTCTGCCTCTCCCGCTGACGGCCGCGTGTGGGCCTCACTCCTCACTTCATTCACTGAGAACGTCTCCCGCTCCCTCCCAGCCTGCCCTCACTGGGTAACTCGCGCGTCTACCTGGCTGACCTGTCCAGCATCGCGTCTGGCGTTTTCCCGTCCCCATCTCCAGTCACTTCTCTTTCATGGCACGTCAGACACCAGCTTCCGTAGCTGTCCCCACCCATCGCCATCACTCGGAAATGGGGAGCTGTTGGAATAGTTTCCCAGTCTCTGCCTGGTCTCCAGCTCTTCTGCTTTCTCACGTCATACCGTGGCAGTTGTGACCTCTTTCGGGCCACACCTGTTCATTTCCTTCCTGTCTGTCATGCAGTCCACAGGTAAGGACTTGCTGAAACCTTTAACCCTCTTACTCCATGGACACTTTCAACTCAATCTGCTAGAAAAATTCACGTTGAAATGTCTACTTTCCTTCCCTTTCTATTTCACAAAATTACCTTCTCATATTTCCACTTCTTTAAATATAGTTACAACCCCAGCTGACTCAGTGAGCCCAGTAACCCTGTGTCCTTTCTGACAGTCTGCCATTTTCACTCAAGCTGTCAGTGCTTACCCCTAGCTGCAAACCTCAGTCCCTTCCCGGCACCTCCAGCTGCAAACCTCGGTCCCCTCCCGGCACCTCCAGCTGCAAACCTCGGTCCCCTCCTGGCACCTCCAGCTGCAAACCTCATACCCTCCCAGCACACCCAGCTGCAAACTTCAACCCCTCCCAGCACCCCCAGCCTTCTCGGCGGCTGACACGTGCTTCAGAGAGCTGACAAGCCATGGCAGCAGCACCCATACGGAGCACCAAGCATACCCACGTTCTCTGGCTCCTTCCTTCTTGTTACTATAAAAGGGGTCCTTCCTTCAGTCCAGGATGAATCCTTCTGGATGTCTTTTCTGACTTGTGCATTGTAAAGCCTTTTCACCTCCTAGTGTTGCTCTGCTCACGTTGCCCACGGTGTGCAAGCAGAGTCTGGAGTCCTGCCTGAGGGCTCACATTGTCTGTCCCCCTTCCTCTCTGAGGCCAGAGCCCTGCCTGAGGGCTCACATTGTTCGTAGGCAGAGGTCTGGTACTGACTCCCTCCAGAGTCTGAGAGACGGGTGTTTTGGTCCGGTTGTCCCCTGGCTGTCTGGGGCAGGAGAGGAAGCCCACGATGGCTCTCACCATGCCCAGGTCCTTTCTCCATTGCAGAGGTTGTTAATAGCCAAGGTCAGGTCTTTATTTACCAGCCTCCTCCTCTGCCTCGCACAGCCACGTGCTTGAAGGTCTTATCTGGACCTCTGCTCTGACCACTGGTGTTGGGGCTGGCAGCATCTGCAGCCCCTGGGGCCTTGTTGAGAACCACTGAGTCAGAATCCCAGTTATTATTATTATTATTATTATTATTATTTTGCCATAGGGCGCATACACTCACCAGAAAGAGACAGGGAAAGTGAGAAGTCACCCCCAGGGGGATGGCCATGCCACGGTCGCCTCTTTTCCTTTCTCCTCTAGGAATTGTGGGCACAAACACACACACATATGCACACATACACACACACACACACACACACTTGGCGTGTTTTCAGGCTGCTGGGCCTGGGACTCGAACCATGTAGTCAGCCATCTGGGAATCCAGCAGCCTTAATCTCCACACCACCTGATGGCCCTAATTGGGTTCTTTGAATGTTAATTATTTTAACTTTGTAATTTTAAAATTTTTATAAGGTTTTAAAATTTATTTCTTGTGTGAGAGAGAGGGAGAGGGAGAGAGAGAGAGGGAGACAGAGATAACGCCCACACAGCCTTGATGTCAGGACCCGCCCCCGCCCGTCAGCACTCCTGTGTTTGGGACTCTCAGGGAGTCCCCAGATGCTGCCCTGGCACCTTCCCCCGCTGCGCCAGGGGCTGGCCTTAGCTTTCTAATTCTTAAATCTCTCAGTTGTACATGAGGAGCTTGAATCAGGAGAGCCCGAGTTATGTAGCGGACACCGCAGGATTAGGCCAGTGAAATGCGGTATGTGAAGGCCACCCAGATGGGGCGGTGGAAGGTCCCGGTATCGGTATCTAGGAGTAAAGGAAGCACGAGGGGCTTTGACGGCTTTTCTTGGCTCCGCCTGGCGCAGTGAGGAGACTGCTCTCTCCGTGGGGCTGAGCTGCTGCCCCTCCCGCCCTGTGTTCTATTAAACTTCGGTCCTCTTAGGCAGTAAGACAGATTTCATCTTACTTCTGCTGGTGTTCTAACCCCGCATGCTCATTTTTGACTGGGTTCGTTGCAAGTCAGTCACTAACGACCACACCATGGAAGTATACAGCCAGGAACAGGATTTTTTCTCGTCTGCGGGGAGGGGACGTGTTGCAGCTGAAAGAAGTTCCCTGTGGATATTTTCCTGTCGTAAGGTGGAATTCTATCAAGAAGTGTGAAGTAGTCTATCAAAACGTGAGGAATACGCTATCACGAAGTGAGAGCTATTCCATTAAGAAGTGAGAAATTTGCAGAGACTTGGGGAAGCAGAAACTATCAGACAGGATCATTAAACCTATTTCAGAATAACGTGTCCAGTGACTCCGGCCATAGTGAACTGGAATTACACGAACCTAGTCGATGTGGAACCAGGGCCCTGCTGAGAAGAATAGGGCAGTGTTAGCCCAGGCCAGCTGCGGAGCAGGTGTCTGTATCACATCTCCGACGAAGAACAAGCAGCTTCAGAAGATGGAGACAGATCTTTTAAAAAATAATCCTTGGTTCCCAGCGAAGGATTGCCCAACAAAAACAACAGATTCTTGTTACTGGGGGAAAAGAGTGATAGAATGTGTACACAGTTGTTCACATAAAACAAGTCAGGTCAGTTCCGTGGTGTGGTAGTTGAGGCCGCCGGATCCCCCATGGCCGACCATGTTGTTCGAGGCTCAGACCCAGCAGTTGGAGAAGCACGCCGGATGTGTGTGCACACATGCCCCGAATCCTGAAAGACAGAGGATTGCAGCACGACCAACAGCCATTCCCCTTAGGGATACTTCCTCTCGCTCTACAAACAGCCTCTAGCCAAAAAAGAAAAAGTGCAATACCAAACTACCTGGAGTGGGAGCCTTCTCTGCCACCACTCACTCCCATTGATCTGCCTGGAGAAGACACTGAGCTGTTCAGTGTTGCGTTTCTAGCATTCCCCTGGGTATCTGTAATTAAATGTGGGCATGCAGACGTCTACATGAGTATGTGCTTCATTTAAGTGGGCTCATACCATACATATTTTGAAAGTTGAGTATTTTTTAACACTTTACATACATATACTTATGTCGTGACAATATTTAATTCTCAGCATACAAATATACCCCAGACTTTTCATAACGTGCCCCTTCCCCATGCAGACTGTGTGTGAGTTTATTAATGAAAATAGCTATAGGGGCCAGCAGGTGGCATTGAGGTTAAGGTGCTAGATCCCATGTGGCCAACGGCACAGTTCGAGTCCCAGACCTGGGCTTGAAAAACATACCAGGTATGTGTGCGTGCATGCCCAAAATCTAAGAGAAGAGAGGGATTGTACCATGGTCATCCCCCGGGGAATGCGCTCTCTCTCTCTGTCTCTGTCTCTGTCTCCAGTGAGCACCCTATAGCAGAAACTAAAAATGAAAAAAAAAAAAAAAAAAAGAAAATAGCTTTATTTCTGCCTAAACAATACTGTGTTTACACAGAATATTTAGACAATACCAAAGGCAAAAGAAAATGGAACATCACCCTAAACCCCTGAAATAACTCCCCTTTTGGTGACTTTTTAAAAAAACAATTTATCCCTTTGGATATTCATGCACGTGTGAACCTTCATCCACATTGAACACGCGTGTATATTTAATATGTATAAATGAGGTATACATACGCAGATTTTTATCACAGAGCTATTTTCTGTGTGCTTGGGGACTTCTCCCTCCCTTGCAGTCCCTCCCGCCCTCCTCCTCCCAGCGGCCCGTGCTAGCAACCCCGTGCGCACTCGCTGCGTTCCAGTGCCGCGTAACCACACACCCGTGTGCTTCCGCCATGACACGTGGTTGCTGTTCATCCTCCACAGAACTCACTTGAGACCAGCCGAAACATGGCTCATTTGCTTTCTTACAGGACCGTAGTCTAAGGCAGGGGTCAGCAACCGCAGCCAGTCCAGCCTGGCACCTGTTTTAGTAAATCAAGTTTTCATTTATTTTATTTTTTTAATTTGCAGAGGGCACATGTCCTCACAGAGAGAGAAAGTGAGAGAGAGAAAGAGAGAGAGAGAGAAAGAGAGAGAGCGCGCCCCTCAATAGGGTTGTGCTCTTGCCACAGTCCTTTCTCCGTTCTGTCAGGATTTGGGACATGAGTGTACACATGCCCAGAATGTTTTTCCTTTTTCTTTAAAAAAATTCTTTTATTTTACTTGTCATTATTGTTATTTTCAGTTTGACCAGAGCGAGACAGAGAGAGAGAGAGAAAGAGCAAGCCACCAGTATGGGACTTGAACCGTGGTCAGCCATGTGGGAGTCCAGCACCCCTAAGCACCATACCACCTGCTGGCCCTGCCACTGGTACCCAGTTTCTAACTGCAATCAGCCATGTGGGGTCTGGCTTCCTTAACTACTGGGCTGTGTGGCTGGCCCTTTATGAATAAAATTTTATTGGAACACAGCTTCACACATTTTTTATAGAGTTTTTTAACTTTTTAAAAAAATTTTGCCAGAGGACACGTGCACTGACCAGAGAGAGAAAAAAGTGAAAAAGCACCTCCTGGGACTAGCAGATGGTGTAATGGTTATATCACTGGACTCCCACATAGTCGAATCTGGTTCAAGTCCTGGACCCAGAGACTTAAAGTTCACACTGGGCGTGTGTGTGTGTGTGTGTGTGTGTGTGTGTGTGTGTGTGGGCATGCCCACCCAGAATCCCGAAAGAATGGAGGAGAGGGGATTGCGGCGTGGCTATCCCCTGAGGGGGGTTATTTCTCACTTTCTGTCTCTCCGTCTTTCCCTGTCTCTCCAGCAAGTGCCCTATAGAAAAAAATCTTTCTTAACAAAATAAAAAAGAAAAGAGAAAGCACTTCTTGGGGGAGAGTCATGCCAAATCTGTTCTCCATTTCTCCCTCATTTCAGGATTTTGGCAATGAGTACATATGCACCTGGCATATTTTTCAAGCTGCCAAGTCCAGAACTAGATCCCTGCAGTCAGCTGTGGGGGATCCAGCAACCCTAACCACTGTACCATGCGCTGGACTGGAATGTCCTTTTATATATGTATTGAGTGGCACTGTGGGCTGGTGGTTACGGTCACGCACTTTGCTTCACTTCCTTCCTACCATGTGACCTTCCACACTGGGACTGCTACCAGTACCTATCTCTTAACATAGCAGAGAAGCTCAACAGCAGTTCTGCACGCAGGGTTGAGCTCAGGGTGTGAACGTAGAAACGTGTTTACTGTTACTCGTGCAGTGGGCAGGCCTCTCATTTCTCTCCCATATGGATAGCCAGTTGTCTGGCCACACTTGCCGAGGAGCTCGTCCTTTCCTCAGTTGATTTGAAATGTCACCTGTGTTGGGTATTGAGCTTCTCTGTCCGTCGCTGTTCGGGCTCCGTAGCCTTCTCCACAGTGTTCTTAATGCCCTCCTCCTGAGCCCCAGTGTAGATCCCGACGGCCAACGGGTAGAGTTCCGTCATTTTTGTCCTACACGATTATTTGGGTCTCCTTGGCTTTCTTTCGCTCTTCCATATAAGGTTGTAAAAGTTCACCAGGTTTTATAAAAGCAGTGCTGTTATTAAGCCTTAGCATGGAAGAGTGATACTTACTGGCTAGAATTCAAACGGAAGCTGTGGTCTCCTTAATATTTGAGCCAGCGGAAGTTTTTAGAGGTTATTGGGTTCTGTGATCCGGAGATCAGTACCACCCACGGTGCTAGGTGGTGAATGAAACCCCGTGGAAAGGTAGGTCTTAGTCCTGCGGTCTGCAGAGCACTCAGACGACTCCGACTCCCTCGGCGTTGCACTTTCCAGGGAGGCACAGCGACATCTGTTGGCCACTGTGCAGACTCCCGGCTCAGAGTCCTTCCCGGTGTCAGTGTTAGCTCCTGCCACCTTCACTCCATTGCCCTGATGCTCTGTGAAGCCGAACTGCTGGAGGTTGCTGTGGTAAAAGGCAAGTTTTGTGCAAAAAGTGTGTGGCACAGGAAATGGGGTCACGGCGTCCAGTCTGAGAACTTGTGTGGTGTCCAGTAGGCACACATCCCATAGTGACCCATTGCGGCTACCTGCAAATGAGGTGAAGCTGTGTTTTTCCCCTTTATGTGTAGTAGTTTTTCAAAGCATACTCACTTGTTAGGCCAATACCTACTCATCTGTTTGGACCTAACTGTTAAAACTGTGAGGGCTTCCTTTTGGTCTAGGGAATTAATGAGAATAGTTACTGAGAAAATAGGAGCAGTGGGAGCCCACATAGTTTGGGAACCCCTCTCCTGTAGCAGACAAGTTATTACAGTCTCTGAGTCGGAGCATTCGGAGTGCCGTGGGCAGGGTACACCCATGCTGGCTCAGAGCAAGGCCCCTGGCCTCAGGGCCGGACAGCATCTCTGAGAAAGTGTCATCCAGCCCAACTTGGAGGAAGACAGGGAGCTGACTGGGGGGAGGGCGAGGGGCTCCTACAGTGATGGGAGCGTGTGCGAGGGGACCGGAGACCTGCAGAGGAGGGTCACCTAGTGCCTGGCCCGGGAGCCGGCTCGGGAGTGGCCTTAGGTGTTTGTGTAACAGGCAGTGGCAAGCCTTTGAGGGGTTCCAAGTGAGGAGGGAGTATCTTTGGTCACTACTCTCCCACCAAAGGAATAAAAAGCAAAATTAGATTCATTAATTTTTAATGCCCTATTATAAGTAATATAGAGTATTTTTACTAAAATTTTGAAGTGCTTTGATTTTCTAAGGTGTTTACAAACTTCTTGGGTATGATATTTTTTAAATTATTGAATGTGTATATATTGGTTCAGTTTGGCTTGTATGTGCATAAATTTTTTTAAACGAATGTAAAAAAAACAAAGAATATTAAACCACAAAACATTTGAATGGGTCTAATTGCTTTTTGGTATTTTCTTAATGGTAAAAACCTTGTCTTAATTTTTTTAAAGAATTATTTATTTAATTTTATTTATTATAATTATTTTTTAATTTGACCAGAGGGAAAGAGGGAAAGTGAGCAAGCAAGCTGTCAGGTCCGGGACTTGAACTGCAGTATGCCATATGGGAGTAAAGTGCCTTAACCACCATGCCACCTGTCAGCCCCAACTTTGTACTGATTCTTAAATAAGCTTTGTTTTATGTGAAATATTTTAACTAGTTAATTTGGTTATTTTGGTTGCCAATATAATCTTTCTATCTCTTTGAAGTTCCTGAATTATTTGAATAATGGTGGTATAATAAAGAGTTTATAGCCCTACAGGAAAGATTGA
Organism: Tupaia tana; assembly: GCA_026018925.1. Classification (NCBI taxonomy): domain Eukaryota; kingdom Metazoa; phylum Chordata; class Mammalia; order Scandentia; family Tupaiidae; genus Tupaia; species Tupaia tana. The sequence continues at coordinate 1,069,988 of JAKSZU010000028.1, forward strand.
AGTGTAATTTTTCAAAGTTAAGCCATCATTTTATATTTTCCTTTTTGTTTACATTTGATTTCTCTTACTATTATTCCAGTAAATTGATGCATTATGAAAATTTTGATAGAAATAAGAAACTAACTGCAGATTACTTTGGGGAAATTCCTAAGCTCATTTTCAAGAGTTGTAAGACTTGAAAAATGAATTTCATAATCATCAACTCATTCATGACACCCACTTGCTTGTCTGAGTGGAATTGGAAATTGCTTTTCATTGACATTGGAAAGCTTTTAAAAGAGTCAAATAGTACTGCCTTCCCTCTGCCTGAGTGTTTTGTATTTATTTAGAACAGTCGTTCATAACATGATACAGAATTCACATCGGTCTTAAATTCATCATGTAGATACGCTATGAACAAGAGGCACGCCGGTATATATGTAGATACGCTGTGAACACGCTGTGAACAAGAGGCACGCCGGTATATACGTAGATACACTGTGAACAAGAAGCCATGCCGGTTTGTCTTAGAAAGTCCTGGCTTCATTTGTTGGACTGGGGCTTCCTTGGCTGTTGACGTGAAGATGCCTGATTCGGCTTGAGTTGTTTACAAGTAGTGATTATTTACTGTAGTTTTCTTGAAGAAAAGTGGTAAAGCCTTCAGTTGGAAAGCTTCCTCTAGCTGAGAACATAGGTTTGCAGTCAGTGTTTTCTTTCAGTTTTGTTCTTCCCGTGGTCACAGAACTGGCCGGGGTCTTAGAAAAGCGAAGCTAATCCTCCTGGCTCCTCACATCAAAATGATTTCTAGATGAAGATTAAATGTAGAAATGGAACCACAAAACCAATAGAATGAAACAAGGCTGGGTTTTATTTTATTTTTAGACTCTTGGGAAAAAGAAGACTTTTCTAAACATAACATTTAATTTTATATAGTTTAAAATTTATTTTCTTACAACAAATAATTAAGGACAAAAAAACAAAACTCAGAAAGGACATTTGTAAAACATGATAGCTGTGTCCAGAGATCCCTTTCTAAGTCAATACAATGAGCAATCTACTAGAGAAATGGGCAAGGTGAAGCTCTGGTGAATTTATGAAAGAAACACAGCCAGAAAATGTGAAGAGATTCTCTTTTAACAAAGAATCCTTTCCGTCTTCTGCCTCCTTTCTGTTCTGTGATAATGTCACTTTGAATGTGGTAATTTAAAATATGTATTATTTTCATTATGGGACTTGAAATAAAACTTCCATCAGATACTCATGTCATCTAATGGGACTTCATTACATCAGGGAGAAGGGTTCCCTCCCCCCAATTTTCTTCTGAGTCAATATTTAGTTTCCTACTAAAAACTAAATTGTATTTAATGGGCAGTCATGGGAAGACAGTCGTATTTATGTAGCAGAGCTCTGCGGCACGGCCGTTTAGGGACACGTTCTGGACATGCGTATTTCCTTCACTAGCAGAGGAGGGTTTGCTTAGCTCTGCTCTGCCTTGTTCCTGTAGGAGCCAGCGTGAGGACCTTCACTCCGTTTCACTTCCTGGTGGAGCCAGCGGATACACTCTCGGTTCGAGGCTCTTCTGTTGTATTGAACTGTTCAGCGTATTCTGAGCCTCCTCCAAAAATTGAATGGAAAAAAGACGGAACTTTTTTAAACCTAGTGTCCGACGACCGTCGCCAGCTCCTGGCGGACGGGTCCTTGTTCATCAGTAACGTGGTACACTCCAAACACAACAAGCCTGACGAGGGCTACTACCAGTGCGTGGCCACGGGCGACAGTCTTGGGACCATCGTTAGCAGGACGGCCAAGCTCACGGTAGCAGGTAAGTTTCATCAAGTGGTCAATTGGCATTTTGAATGCTCATGAAGGGCGAATATTGATAAAAAGCAGTGTCGTCGTGGAGTCTCCTTTTATCTGATAACGGCTGTGTCCAGGTGACCTGCGTCCACTGTGCGGACTGCCGGGGCTCGCTCAGCGCTGCAGGGATGGACCGTGGCCCTCGCCACTCATCTGATGGCCTCAGGTTGCTCTGAGGTCTGAGCAGGTCCCTGTAACTCGGAAATGGCAGAGGACGTTGTCGAGCCGCTTTTATCCTACCCAGTATAATCCCTGAGTATGTGGTTTTGCAAAACTCACATCCTATGGGGACTGCACACAGATTCTGTGTGAGGGTTTTTGTTTTTTTCAGAAATTTTTGCTATAGGGTGCATGCCCTGGCCAGAGAGACAGACGGCGAGAAATCACTCCCCACAGGGGATGGGCATGCCATAGCCTGTTCTCCTCCATTCTCCTTTTGGGATTTTGAGCATGCATGGCCATCGGGAGTTTCAAGCCACGGGGTCCAGGACTCAAACTGTGGTCTACTACGTGGGCATCCTGCGATGTGACTGTTACACCCTCTGCTGGTCCCTGTGGGAGAGTCTTTAACCTCATTCTTGGTCTGGTTATTTGGAGGTAACAGCACCTGAGCTAAGGGACAGTTAGATATTCTTTTCTGTAGTTGGGTAGGTCCATTGTATAGCTGTGCTGTGACTGATTTGAAACCCCCTTCCTTTTACCTCTCTCCCTCCCTCCCTCCCTCCTTCTCTTTCTTTCTTTCATGAGCAGAGATAAAGAGAGACAGACAGCACCCTAATTGGGTCTTTTTATTTTATTTTATTTTTTTTTGGAGAGGTTTTTTGCTATAGGGTGCATGCGCTCGCCAGACAGACAGAGAGAGACATAGAGACAGAAAGCGAGAAATCACCCCCCAGGGGGGATGGTCACGCCGCAATCCCTTCTCCTCCATTCTCCTCTCGGGATCTTGGGCACGCATGCACACGCGCCTGGTGTGAGTTTTAAGCCACCGGGTCCGGGACACGAACCGCGGTCGACCATGTGGGAGTCCAGTGACATAGCCATTATGCTAACTGCTGGTCCCAAAAATAGCATGTCTTTTTTTGGGAGAGGTTTTTGCTATAGGGCACGTGCGCTTGCCGGAGAGACAGAGAGACAGAGAGACAGAGAGATAGAAAGCGAAAAATCACCCCCCAGGGGGATGACCACACAGCAATCCCTTCTCCTCCATTCTCCTCTAGGGATCTTGGGCACACACACGCGCGCGCCCGGCGTGAGTTTAAGCCACCGGATCCAGGACGTGAACCGCGGTCGACTACAGGGGAGTTCAGCGACATAGCCATTACGCTAACTGCTGGTCCCCAATTGGGTCTTGATGCCAGGACTGCATTCGTAAGAGCCATTTCATCACAGGTCGCTTCTCCCTTTGCTTTATCGTCCAGGTCTCCCGAGGTTCACCAGCCAACCAGAGCCTTCCTCGGTGTATTCCGGGAGCACTGCCGTCCTGAATTGTGAAGTCAATGCGGATTTGGTGCCATTCGTGAGGTGGGAACAGAACAAGCAGCCGCTTCTTCTGGACGACCGAGTCCTCAAACTCCCAGGTGGGACGCTGGTCATCACCAATGCCACCGAAGGAGACGGCGGACTTTATCGCTGCGTGGTGGAGAGCGGGGGGGCCACCGAAGTACAGCGAGGAGGCTGAGCTGCAGGTTCTTCCAGGTACTGACGTCCCCAGGACTGGCCGTGTCGCGTGTGTGAACGGGTACAGGTGCTCTCAGAAGGCGCTGTCGCAAACGCTGTTCACACGTGGCGTGGCGCCTTACTGTTCGCATAAGGGGGGGGAAGAAGAAAATGGGCCAGGAAGGTGCGCTCTTTCCCGGAGGCATTATTAAAAATGTATCAAGCAATAACGTACGGTTAGTATCTGACGGGCTCTTCTCGGTCAGGAATATGAGCTCTGTCTCCGTCAAGCCTTCATCTCCGGCTTAGTTTTAATCGCCAGCGAGCACAGGCACTCACCAGGGAGAGAGCCAGTGCCCCGGGGGCACAGTCACGCCGCAGCGCTGTCTCCTTCACTGCCCCGTCCTGCTGGGCGTGCGGCGGACACCGTGGCCAGGCACTTGGGTCTTCCTGCTTGGGAGAGTCGGAGCCTCGCGAGGCTGGCGCACGTAAGGGATGGGCAGGTGTCCCCGTTACTGTGGCAGCTCCAGACACCTGGCCGGCGTGCTCTCGCCGCGTGTCTGTCGGTTCTGTCTGCCTTCAGCCCGTGAGCCCTCTCCCCCTTCCTCTGCCTGCGGCGCGTCCTCGTCCCCTGGCCTCTCGGCGGCTGTGACCCTTCAGCTCCGTCCCCCTCTGCGCGCCTGATTCGCTCCCCGCTTCTCCTTTCAAGTTCGAGTTCACGGTCATGACTGGATGCCCTCGTGGTGTGGGCAGGGCTTGTACGCACGCCCCTTCACAGGCTCGCTTTCAGTTTGAGGACGGGCTCGCAGAGTGAGACCGCTGTTAGGCTTGTCCACTCGAGGGTATTCCCGACGGGCCTTGAACTGATTTTTAAATTTTATTTACTCACTTATTTTTAAATTGCCAGATGGCACATGTGTTAGCCAGAGGGAGAGAGGGGAGAGGGAGAACCCCCTGGTGGTCACATTACTTCTCTGCACCTGGGGCCGCGAGCCCTGACCCCAGACAACAAGGTTTCCGGTGTTGGAGGGGAGGCCGGGACTCGGCCTCTGAGATAGAAACCTGTCTCAGTGCCGTGCCCGTCAGGCTGTCCCCTTGAGCAGAGCTACCTGCTCGTCTCCTGTGCAGATTTCGAGGAGACCTTGGGGATGAGTTGGTGAAGAGTCGGGCTGGCCGATGCCCGTCCTGCAAGCATGTTTGTTACGGGGGACAGGTTACCGTCAGCCATAGGGGGAGGGCATGCCTGCATTGGCTGCTGACTTCTATTTATTGTTTTTTAATTTTTAAAATTTATTTTCTTTTTAGAGAGATTTTTGCTTTAGGGTGTATGTGCTTGCCAGAGAGCCAGAGACAGAAAGCGAGAAATCGCCCTCTGGGATAGATGGCCACGCTGCAATCCCTTCTCCTCCATTCTCCTCATGAGATTTTGGGCACACACACACACTCACTAGTGTGAGTTATAAGCTGCTGGGTCTGGGACTCGAACTGCGGCTGACTATACGAGTCCAGCCATGCCATTATGCCATCTGCCGGTCCTGGTTGCCGACTTTTAAAGCCTGACTTATCCCTCCTTGGTTGGCCATCCAAGGCACGTGACTTAAGTGAGTGGTCACTGATCTGTTACACGATGTTTACTTGTCCCTGTAGCTGCAGAACCACCGTTAACTGGTTAGACAAGTCGAAAGCTGGTCGGGGTGGTTGTTCACAGCCGTAGAACATTGTTTCCTGAGCGTGGGATAGAGCCGCATCTCTGCCGGAGAGCTGCCTTTTCTCTCACCGTTCAGCGTGAAGTCACTATCGCCCTGTTAACCGGAGAGCTGCCTTCACAGGAGCGTGGCCCTCTTGTGTCCATGAGCGTGTGGCTCTGTAAACGGAGCGCACGTTCCAGACTCTGCATGGAAGACGCAGGTGCCCTGGCAGGCAGCTGCCCCGGGACAGAATGGGAGGGTTGGCGGAGAAGGTGAGCACGTTAAAGAGCTGATGTGCAGGACTTCCAGAGGCCCCATGGGCACCTGGGAAGGGGGGATCCTTGCGTGCCTGAGGAGGGAAGGGCGCAGAGGCTCCTGAGCTGGCCGGTCTCCCCGTGTGCATCCTATGTGACGTTGGGTGCCTCCTCTCTGGAAGTGAGGCCGATCGTTGTCAGATCTCCTGCAGTCTGCCAGCTCACACTCTGCAGGCTGGGCTGGGACTTACACACGCCACAGCCCAAAGGACCCAGCACTCTGCTTTGCACTAGAAGTGACTGGAGAGCTGTTGGCTCATTGAAATGGGCTTTGTGAGGCTTATAGCACATGGTTATGCTGTGCACTGGGAGCCGGGTCTTACATGGTCAGCCATGGCTCCGGCGCTGACCCCAGCAGCCTGGAAAACACACTGGGCACCTGGGCAGGCCCCAACCCTGACAGGATGGAGAAATGGAGGGAGAAGGGCTGTGCTGGCCGTGCCCTGGGAGGGCTTTGCTTTCTCCTTTTGTGAATGACTGTCTTTCTCTTTGGCAAATGCACTTACCCTCTGGTGATTAATTTATTAAAAAAAAAAAGAAAGAATTAAATGGGAGTTTCTCAGGTCAGTTTTGCTTACAACACTCGTTGTATGAACCACACGCCCGCGCAGGCGTTAGCCTTTGCTCACGGCTAAAGCGGTCAGTGCCCTGCCTTTGATGTCATTGTCTCTTTTCCCTTTTTAGATCCTGAGGTGTCTTCGAACTTGGTGTTTTTGAAGCAGCCTTCCGCCTTGGTGCGAGTGGCCGGTCAGCGTGCAGTGCTGCCCTGCGTCGCCGCAGGCCTTCCCACGCCCACGGTGAGGTGGAGGAAGCAGGAGGAGGCGCTGGACACGGCCAGGTGGGTTCCCGCCCCAGCTCCAGGCGGGCTCTGAGCCTGCCGGGGACTGGTGGTCAGTGAGCGGTGAGCGTCTCCTTGAGCGTGCCATGGCGCTCAGTAGGCGTGGCGTCTGGTTAGGGAAGTGTCTGCAGCATGCTACGCGCTCGCCACTCCTTTCGATTTCCCTGAAACTGCAGAGACGGGGCCGCGCTGGCCCACCGCTGGTGCGAAGGTGCCTCAGCCACCTGGGAAAGCGTCCGGCACCTCCTAGCAGACAACTGAGCAGCTGCGTGCCACCGGCGGCCGCACCCTGTGCTCGGGGCCTTTGTCTCGGACACGAACCAAGTTCACCCAGAGACCCGGGCACGGGTGTTCAGAACAGCCCAGCACTGGGTCACGGGAAGTCACGGTTTTCGCCTGCGTTTTCTGTGTAAAAAGGCTTCATGACTTTTCCAACAACCCAACAGAAACAAATATTTCCACAAAATCAGATCATGTCATTTACTTGCTTCAAAGTATTTTCTTTTGATTACAAAGAAAGAAAGAAAGAAAGAAAGAAAGAAGGAAGGAAGGAAGGAAGGAAGGAAGGAAGGAAGGAAGGAAGGAAGGAGGAAGGAAGGAAGGAAGGAAGGAAGGAAGGAAGGAAGGAAGGAAGGAAGGAAGGAAGGAGGAAGGAAGGAAGGAAGGAAGGAAGGAAGGAAGGAAGGAAGGAAGGAAGGAAGGAAGGAGGCCTCCTTAGCACACCAGGCTCTCCAGGCTGGCCTGAAGCTGCTCAGGGCGTACCCTTTCCTTTTCCTGCACCCTCGACCTTAACGTGGGTCTGCTGTCCTCTGGCGGACACGCTTTTCCATGTGCCGTGCTTTCCCCTGTATTTTGAATTTTGGAGTTCTAGCACTTTGACTCTCTCTCTGCGGTGAGTCATGAACTGGTCAAGACTCTGCCAAGCACGAGACATTCTTCCTCCCAGGCTGCTGCTGCTGCTGCTTCTCTTCTTTTTTTTTTGCTATAGGGTGTGTGTGCTCACCAGAGTGTTGATTTGTGGTCTCGTCTTCAATATCACAGAGTTATTTTAGTATCTCTTGAGGCCTAAATCACGCTGCAGAGCCAGGTCAGTGTTTGTCCGCACCCTGTTGACCATGTCTCGATGGTGGGTGATTTGTGCCCAGCTCATACCGCAGGGCTGCTTCCGGACATCCATTCTCCGTTCTCCCTTCCCTGTCTCTTTCCTGTCCTCCCCAAGTCACCACAGGAAACTTCCGGGAGGCACCAGGACCCCATGACCTGCCGTTTCTGGTCTGACATTTGACTGTTTTTATTGTTTCTGTTAGTGATCTCAGTGGGGCCTATTCGTGGTGGAGTGACCCTCTACTGGATTCCAGACTCCAGGATTACATAATTTGTACACACACACACATACACGGCCAGAGCAGGGGGTAGGGCCGGGCCAGGGAAGTGGAGCTGGTCACAGCAGTGATCTCAGTGGGAATAACTGGAGTTGTCAGAGAGAAGTCTGTGACATTTGCTTTGTACTGGTGATGTTTATTCATGTAAAATTTGAGTAAAGCAAACTGCACTAAATTAAATTCTGATGACTGTGTTCACCTGGTCCATCTGGAATAACAATAACACCGTGTAAGTGTCCTCCCTGTCCTCGTAGTCCTGACAGGTATCCGTTTTCACGCAGCTCTGAGAGGTTGACCCTGCTGGCAGGTGGCAGCCTGGACATCAGCGAAGTCACCGAGGATGACGCTGGGACTTACTTTTGTGTAGCAGATAATGGGAATGAGACCATTGAGGCCTCCGCGGAGCTAACGGTACAAAGTACGTAAACGTCTCCGTGTAAGTTAGACGTCGCGTCCTTTCTGGACCTGCTGGTTGTTGGGAGGGGGAAGCCGTGCGGTGTGACGGGTGGAAGCCTGACTGCCGCTCGGGCTGCTCCGCTCCAGTTCAGGGCCTGTGTGTCCTGGCCGTCCGACCGCTGAGACTGGTCTGACCTGTGTGAACCTTGTTTTCTTCGTCTGTGAGATGGAGACCGTGAACGTACTCACCTCGGGCCAGCGAGTGGCCCATAGTCAAGGTGGCTGGATCCCACGTGCTGACTGTGGTTCCATCCCAGACTGGCGGCAGGCACACGGCAGGCACACGGCAGCCACATGCGTGGCAGTGGTCTGGGGTGGCTGGATCCCACGTGCTGACTGTGGTTCCATCCCAGACTGGCAGCAGGCACACGGCAGGCACACGCGTGGCAGTGGTCTGGGGTGGCTGGGGCCGAGGTGGATCCTGGCACTGGGACACGTCCAGGTGTCATCTCTTTCTCTCACCCAGGGAAGAAATGAATAAATTAGGGAGAAAAGGAATAACCACATTGATAAACCCCTCATAAGACACATATACAACTTGGCAAAGGTCTTTATCTAAACTACGGCTGGGCAGACGATAGCTTGTGGCCAATGTCCCTGACTGCTGGATTTTTCCACCCTGTAATCTAATGTATATATATTTAAAGTTATTCACAATAAGAGTAAGTGTACAGGCACAAGGAGAGAGACTCACAGGGCCCATCACACCGCGGCCCCTCCCCGTGTCCCCAGCTGCCCAGGGTCTCGGGCAGGCGCGCTGCCCCTGCTGTGCTTTCAGGCTGACCCGGGACTCGAACTGCAGGCAGCCGTGTGCCTTCCAGCACTACACTGCCACCTGTGCCACTGGGCTGGGCCTGCACATTTTTAAGCAGTCGAAAAATATCAGAAGACCCCGTGACATGTTAGTTTTGTAGACTTGTGTTTCGTTGTCCACGGATAACGTTTGTTGCCATACAGCCACCGCCTGGGGGCTCCACTGTGACAGAGACCATGTGGCTCACAGAGCCTGACATGTTTACTGTCTGGCCCGCTATGGAAACGCTTTCCAGCCCTCACTTAGACTTTCTAAAGAACTCCTACAGACCAGTAAGGTGATGAAAGACAGACAGTTCCGTAGAAAATGGGCAGAAAACTTGAACAGGCGTTCACAGGAGATCTCTAGGTGGGCGCTCAACAAGACTGATGATACCAGGTACTGGTTAGAATGCGGAGCCCTGGGGGCTCTGCTGTGTTACCCCCCGATAGGGATACCCGCTGGTACAATCGCTTTAATACTAATGTGCACACAAAAGTACCCAGTGGTGCAGAGGTTCTACTCCTAGTATACTTACAGAAATGTATAAATACGCACACCAAAAAAACAGGCACACTGACTTCGTGGGTTTTCTTTGTTTTGTTTTTTAAGACTTTTGCCATAGGATGAGTGTGCTTGCTAGAGACGGTAAGAAATCACCCCCACACACTCACCCCCAGGGGGCTCGCCATTCCACAGTGCCTTCTCCTCCACTCTCCTCCTGGGATTTTGGGTATACACGCACATGTGCTAGAGTGATTTTCCAGTCACCAGGTCTGGGACTTGAACCACAGTTGGCCATGTGGGAGTCCAGTGCCTTAACCACCACACCACTTCCAAGTCACCAGTTCCAGGACTTGAACCACAGTTGGCCATGTGGGAGTCCAGTGCCTTAACCACCACACCACCTCCTGGCCCTACAATAACATTCTTACTGGGTACATTCACAATAAATCAAAACTACAGGTAACGTATACATCCACCACAATTCAAACCCAGATGGATAGTGTCCCTGTCATCCAGTGGCATAGTGTCAGCAGTGAAGACCTGATGGGCCACCTCCGCATCCAACAACTCGGGAAACTCTTGCAAACATCCTTGAAGAAGCCAGACACAAAAGAACACATACTGTGTTACTCAATTTTTATTTTTTTAAATTTGCCAGAAAGCTCATGCTTTTCCTGGAGGGAGACTGAAGGAAAGAGAGAAATCCCCCCCATGGGGCACAGTCACACTGCAGTCCCTTCTCCATCTCTCCCCCCTCATCTAAGGACTTTGGGCATGCACTTATGCCCAGCATGTGTCTCAAGCCACCGAGACTGTGCAGTCGGCCATGTAGGGCGCCCCGCCTCAGCCACCACACCACCCGCTGGCCCTAACTCAATTTTTGTAGACTTCAAAAACAGGCAAAACCGACCTATGGTTTTAGAATTCGGGATAGTGATTACCTCTGGAGGGGACAGGCTGGAGACAGGCTTCTCTGCGTGGTCGTTACAGCCATCCCGACCGTCCTGGTCATGTGTGCAGTGCAAAGTCTTGTCTTTTTTAGTGTTTACAGAAAAGAAATCATTCTCTGCAAAAACATATTTGGAAAATTTTGTTTTGAGCCTTGTCCCATAACTGAATTTTTTTTTTTTTTTGTGGGTGGGGAAATAGTTTATGAGAACTAACTGGAGCTGTATCTAAATGCAGTCATGCCTGCCTGACTTCTGTTATTTTATAAGAAATTATAGCCACAGGAAATGCCATCATGGGTGTTAATGCAGGAAAGGTTCTAAGTTCACTCTTCACCTGTTAAACATTTCAGATTTATTGCCTTATCACTAACTCACGCGCTTGTTGCACGCAGTGTGACGTGAACTCGCCCATTGTATTTCCTGTCATCTCAGATTGTTGATAACACTTAAAATGGGTCATGAGATTAAAAAAAAAAAAACAGAATTTTTTTCTCTTCTCTTAAAACAGCTGTAATAGTTTGACACACATCTCCTTTCCTCCGCCCCCAAGTAAAATTTTCCACATATATGTATGTATGTATGTGTATGTGTGTGTGTGTGTATGTGTGTATATATACACATTTTTTTTAATAGAGAAGTTTTTGCTATAGGGCACATGCGTTTGTCAGAAAGACAGAGACAGAGAGAAAGCAAGAAACCACTCCTCACTGGGGATGGCCACGCCGCAATCCTTTCTCCTCCATTCTCCTCTCCGGATCTTGGGCACACATGCACACGCACTTGGCGTGAGTTTAAGCCACCAGATCTGGGACTCAAACCACAGTTGACTAGATGGGAGTCCAGCGACATAGCCATTACGCCAACTGCTGGTCCCCCATTTATATTTTTGTGATACACCTTGATATCTCTGTATTGTTGGTATCTGTCTATACCTGGAGGGGTTTTTTGTTTATTTGTTTCACCATAGGGTGTGTGCACTCGCTGGAGACAGAGAAGGAAAGTGAAAGCAAGCCACCAGGTCTGGACTTGAACTGCGGTCAGCCATGTGGGAATCCAGTGCCTCAACCCCCATACCACCTGCCGGCCCCACCCTGTATTATTTTATGTTTGAATCTATGGTGCTTTCCAGCATTATGTAAGAGAGATGGAATTAAATAATATTTCTAGTAAAGGAATTTTGCAAGTATAATATGGTTAGTATTAAACTCTACTTGTATATTTAGCAATTAAAATTCTTCTTTTAATGATGAAGGCATTATAAAGGGATAAGGAACTGTCAAAGAGGATTTGAAGCTTAATTATCTCTTTGGTAACAAAATACATAATCTTCCGTTACAACACTTACTTTCTTATGGTAATTGGCTCATTTGTTCTCTGGTTATCAGTTTAACTTCCCGCCCATAAACATCTGCTGTTACATTGTGTTTAATTGGTATGAGTACTATCTACAGAGTAGTTAAAATCCAGAGAACATTTTAAAGGAATTATTTTATAATTCATGAAAGGGAAAAATAAGTGATGAAAGTTGTTGGTTATGATTTTTTTCTAATAGTCTTTGAAAGTCTGTTTACTAAAAGTGCATGCTACAATTACAGTCATTTGATTTTTTTTTTTTTAGAAGAGGATTTTGCTGTGTGCAGAATTGTTTACTTTGTCCTAGAGGGAGCCTCAGTTCTTTAGACTCATGGAAAAATGTCAGTCTTGGAAACATGATACTATAGTAAACAAGAGTACAGGCTTTGAAAATAGAAAAAAATTAGTATGTTACCATTCATAATATAAAAAAAGAGAGAGTGGGAACACATATTGTATGTGTGCTTGCTTATAATTAAAAAAATGCAACAGTCAACCATAAAAAAAAATGTTTTTAATGGTTACCTATATAATGGTTACCTATAGCGGAAGGGAGAGAATAGGATTAGAGAAACTGGCTTAGAAACTGAGCTTGGTTGGAACAGTGATCCGCCAGATGGGAGTCAAGTGTCTTAAGCACTACGCCACCTGCTGGCCCCAAGAATGTATAATCTTAAGCAGCATATATTAGCAGTGATGGAGAATGTAATGAGTTAAAATCAGGGAGATTTATTAGAGAAGCACCAAACATTTTCAGAATACTTAAGAATATACTTAACAAAGTATGGCCAAGATTTGTATACTGAGATGTATAAAATGTTATTGAAAGAAATCAAAGATCTAAATAATTGGAGAGATAAACCTTGTTCATGGAAAAAGAAGATTCAGTACTGTTAAGATGTCAAGTTGCCACAAATTCAACATGATGTCAGTGAAAATCCAAGTAGGTTGGGCATATCTTAGCTCAACTGTAAGTGAGGCTTCGGCCACTTTCATCATTGTTGTTATTTAATAGAACTGGCTTACAGTGGAGTTTGCAGCTTTGTTGATATATATGGGCTTCCTTATCATTTGAAATTTTCAAACAAGGATCAATAAGACCCTCTGCATAGGTGATGTATGGAAATGGCAGCATTTGTAGGAAGTCGGACTCGATACTGTTCTTCCATCCTTCTAATCGACAATCTTTCTTTTTAAATCAGTAGTGTACAACTTTGGAGAAAGGGAGATGCTGGAATATTCAGCCTTTTCAAATACTTACCTTTCTCCAAAGAGCTTACTACTCTTCCTCCCACTTTTAAAACTTATTTCATGTGATAAGGGGTGTTACTAATGAGACTATATTGCATGAGTGAATTATTTAAGGCCTCTGAGGTGGCATTTGTTTTACTTTTTGTTTGTTATTTATCAAACTGACAAAGAAGGTTGTGTCAGTCTTTTCACCTCTTTGAATTGTAATTGCAACTCTTTAAAAAAGGTATAAATCTTAGAGAAATTGCCATTAGTGTTCATTTTTAGATGATATACAATATTTGGATTTTCAATTTCTTCAGTATAGTCAACTTAGTAAATATTTCTCAAGCAGGAGCTAAGGAAACTCAGAAATTGTCCCAGTACTAGTTAATTATACCAGAAAATCAAATTTTAAAGGACTGATATTCCTTTCATGAATTGTAAATATCTATTTATTATATGCTTTTGCAAAAATACGTGAAGACCTCAGATAATAAGTAAAGATCCTGTGAATTCTCTGATTTTAAAAAAATGGTTGACTTATGACTGGCTACCTGTCCTTACTTTCATTAATATCCCGATTTCCTTCTATGTTAAAGCCCCACCTGAGTTCCTGAAGCGACCTACTAATACCTATGCTCACGAGTCCATGGACATTGTATTTGAATGTGAAGTGACTGGGAGACCGACTCCCACTGTGAAGTGGGTCAAGAATGGGGATATGGTTATCCCGAGTGATTACTTTAAGATTGTGGTAAGTATCTTTCAGAGAAGAACCCTGATTTCTGAAACAGTGACATGCTTTTACATGAAACCACCAAGAGAGCATTCACCCTGTACGCACCAGTTTATGTACCAAAGAGGAAGCGTGGGGAAGTCGCTGACAGTGCTGCCTCTCCAGTGGCTGATGGGAAAGCTCAGCCCAGAAATATTTCAGTGGTTGACATAAGGCCACAAAGCAGGTTGGTGTTTGAACTGAGCCTGGAGTCTCCCCGCAGTCTAAAACTCTTACCTAACACATTGGCACGCATGAACGTAACTGCCACCATTGCCTGGGTAACGGTTAGTGAGTATGTGCGTGTGTCTCCCCAGTTGTCTTCACAGCTCTTTTTTTTTTTTTTTTTTGGAGAGATTTTTGCTATAGGGCGCATACGCTCACCAGAAAGACAGAGAGAGACAGAGAGACAGAAAGTGAGAAATCACCCTCCAGGGGAATGGCCATGCTACAATCCCTTCTCCTCCATTCTCATCTTGGGATCTTGGGCACGCACGCACATGTGCCCAGCATGAGTTTAAGCCACCGGATCTGGGACTCAAACCGCGGTTGACTACCACGGTCGACTACATGGGAGTCTAGCAACATAGCCATTACACTAACTGCTGGTCCCTCTTTACAGCTCTTTATTCAAGAAGCTGAACTCTGTCCCTGAAGTGAGGAAAGATCTTTTTGAAAACATATTAATTGTGCCAGCAGGTGGTGTGGTGGTTAAGGTGCTGGATCCACATAACGGACTCTGTGGTTCCAGGCCTGGGCCTGGCAGCCTGAGGAATATGGCAGACACGTGTGTGGGCGTGCCCCAGACCCTGAGAGGAGAATGGGGAAGGGTGATCTACTTTCCCTCTCGCCTCCTCTTCATCTGTTGAGCAAACTTGCCCTATGGCAAAAAATATTTTTAAAAATATAAGAATGTTTAAAAAAGAGGACAACATATTAACTAAGACTGTAACTGACTATATAAAACTTACCCAAAAAGTATATACTATGCCCAGACTCTTCAAAATAAGGATAACCAAGTGTCAATTATCATGACAGTAGATATGAACATTCTCTAAAAAAGAATTATGTGTATTGAAGAATACTCGGCCATGATTACTTTTTACTCCCTGCATAGTAAACACTTAGTAAATGTTATCTATTAATGTTGTTATCATTACCTAACATCCTAGTAATAGAATTATCTAGGCTTTAGTAATAATAATTAATGCATTACCTTAAAATCCATGCATGACATTCATGAAGATAATCAGAAGTAGTAATGGTGGTTAGAAACTTCCTATTTTGTTATAAATTTGCCCTATAAATAACTTATTTTTAGCAGGAATGTATTTCATATTTTTGAACTGCATAATTTCATATTACAAAAAGTAATTTACTAGTATTTAGTTGGACAACACAACCTATTATAGCTAAATTGCTTTTTTATTTTTTTATCAATATTAGTATACTTTTTAAAAGTCTTAAACCATGTTTGTTACAGTGATCACAGTAGTGGGCATTTATATAGTGCATCACAGTTAAGGGAAGCTCATATGTAAGTCTTCACTTCTTGTCTCTAACCCGTTAGAACTGTTGGTATTTCAGATAATTGGAAGAAAATGCCTTAAATCCACAAACATTTGTAGTGTGTTTCATTGCTGATAATAGGAATACCTGAGTCTGGGTAATTTAAAGAGAACAGAGGTTTATCAGCTCTCTCTGGAGGTCCCAGGTCCAGATCCCACACGTGGTGTGGGTCTCCTTGCTGGTGGGTCCCAGATTAGAGAGCAAAAGTGAGTGTGTCCGCGTCACATGTCTCTGTCTCCTCCCCTCTCCTCATAAGCCCAGGGCTCGATCTTGGGGGCCTGCCCTGGTGCCTCATCACTTCCCAAAGACTTCCTTTCAACATGTTCAACAGATTAATCCTATCACAATGGCTCACCCAGTTTTTAACATATGAATTTTGGGCGGACACATTCAGACCATGGGAGGAATTCAGACTGACTGTAGTCACATGGCGTCACACGTCTGACATTTTCCAAGCAGAGGTTTAAGTCAGCAGTGAAGGGGCGCTCGCCTGAGTGCTGAGTTCTTCACTGTTTCTAACAGCTGCTACAGTCAGCCCATCGTTACCGATATTTAATACAAGGTGAGTCCACGGGGTTACACGTAGTCGATCACAGTAACTGAATCATACAGTTCTACTCGTTTATCCTCCCTCCCAAAAGGGCATATCCTTGCAAATTTGAATGTTTATCAGTTGAATTATAAAGTTTTATTTATGTGTTTTTGTTTTGTTTTGTTTTGTTTTCCCTCAGAAGGAACATAACCTTCAAGTGCTGGGTCTGGTGAAATCAGACGAAGGGTTTTATCAGTGTATTGCTGAGAATGACTTTGGAAACGTGCAAGCAGGAGCCCAGCTGATAATTCTCGAACATGGTAAGAGGGCCGAGGTAGTGCGGTCTGCAAGGCTGACTCAGCGTGGGAGGGGCTAGCACCTGGTAAGAGGGCCGAGGTAGTGCGGTCTGCAAGGCTGACTCAGCGTGGGAGGGGCTAGCACCTGGTAAGAGGGCCGAGGCAGTGCGGTCTGCGAGGCCGACTCAGTGTGTGGGGGGCCAGCACCTGGTAAGAGCGCCATCGGCTAGTTGCAGAGATTTTGTGTCTTTAAGTGCACATCGTCCTACTGGCTAATGAGGGTGCAGTCCGTTTGTATCTCTCCCTCACACCGTTACATCATTTGATAACACCATTTTGTTCACTGCTTCTGAAAAATTACTGACTCAACCCACTCATTGTTCTCTTAGGAAGTTTTCCTAGGGAAAGAATCAGATCTGGACAAAGACTTATTAATATCAGCATTAGTAATTTAAAAAGAAAACGAGACAGGCAGAAAGAGAAGAAGAATAGGAAGTGACTAAGTGCTCTAAAATAGAGGAAGTAGTTAAAATAATTATAGCATAACCTTAGGGTAGAAAAGTTATTTGCTATTAAAAACCATGCCTTTGAATACTCTTTGATAATATCAGGAAAATCCCAGAATACAACGTCAGGTGGAAAAGTACCAGAAATAATCTGAATTTAGTTTAAAAAGTGTGTTCCCACACCAAAATGTTGGTATTATTATTTTTCAGGAATGCTATTTCCTCAGTGTTCTAAAACAATCATACATTACTTTCTCTGTAATCAGTAAAGGTGTTTTTAATACTAAAAGTACTAATGCTTTAATACTGAAAAGACGTGTCTTTAAGTGCCCGCCTTTCTGTCCCTGCCATCGAGGAGGGCAGCACATGCCGAGGACATAGACAGGAGTTAGGGCTGACAGACGGCCCTAGGCCGGGAGAGCTGGGTCTGCGGCAGGGACTGCAGACCTGGCAGACCTCGCTGTACCCTTCGGTGTGGTAGCACGAGGGTACGGCCCCTGACCTGTCGGAGCCTCTTCTCTGTATTCGCTGGCCTCCCGCGCTTCCAGGAGTGGGATGCGATGTGCACACGTGCATTCCCAAATCCGCTGGCCGTGCACGGCCTTGTTGTTTGTTTATTTGGTAGCTCCGTTGATATCTTAAAGAACACAGTTTGGGACACCCTGACGTAGGGACATTTAAGGATCGCTGGACCAGACTGAGGCTGGCCAAGTGTGGCCTGAGGGCTAAATCCAAATCCAGCTCATGGCCTGTTTTTGTAAATAAAGGTTTATTGGGAAACAGCCACACGTGTTCATCCACAGACTGTCCGTGTCCTTTCTGTGGTGGTTTTCATGCTGTAATGGCAGAGGTGACTACTTCTGGCAGAGTCCGAAGGGCCCTTAAAGTCTAAGAGATTTGTTCTATGGCCCTCAGCGCCAACGACGGGACTGTACAATACAGACCCTTTGGCCCTGGTCGACTGTGACCTGTGTCATGGCTGGTCAGTGGCAGGCAGCTTCACTTGACACTTTAAATGGAAAAAGCAAGGGAGAGGAGAGGAGGAGGGACGTGAAGAATGTGAGGGTGAGAGAAGGCAGTCAGGTTTGGAGTGTGGATAGCGAGGAGACGTGGCCGGCCTCGTGGCTCCAGGGCGGAGCTACGGAGAACTGCAGAGCTGACCCGGTTTGTAGGAAGCCTTTCGACCACGTCTGAGTGGACGTAACCCCCAGGAACACAGGAGTCAAGTGCTGGGAGCGGGGGGAGTCCGTGGGAGGGCCCGTCTCCATAGTCCTTGCTTGAAAATTCGTGGGAAGCATCCAGGCGGCTCGGGCAGTCCCGCCGTGGTGGCTTACGTCTGGGGAGTTTGCCGACCCCGGGAGTGTGCGTCTCTGCCTGTCCGCCTTCAGCCTACGGCCGGTGAGGTGGACGGACAGGGGCTGATGTGGCTGGACAGCATGGTTACTAATTATCAAATGAAACTTCCTGATAAGGGTTAAAATAATACCACAGTGTGCAACATCGCCAGGAAACAGAATTCGCGACCACATTGGGAAGTAGAACTTGAATGTTGCTTCAAACATTCTTTCTTAGTCAAAACATAGGAAATATAGCTTATAATATTCTACTTTATTTTTAGGCATTTTTTAGTAACAGCAACTCTCTTGATTTTAGAAGAGCTTGTGTCTTTTAAAATATTTCATTGAACATAAAATAGTATTTTTATTCGCTGCCATTTCAAATTAGTATTGCCTGTCATTTTTTGAGTGAAAAAATCCTGTCTTGTTTTTTTTAAGCAATCTTTATTGACTGCTTTTTTCTTTTAATTGGCATATAAATGATTGCAGTTATGTTAAGAGTAGTAAGAGTTGTGATAAAATTCTGCAGATTTTTCCATTCACTTTTATTGGCCCTTCTTCCTGTGTCAGTTTGAATTTAAAAGTAGATACCAAAACTGTCATGTGAGGCTGGGATGTAAAAACACAGAAACGTGCATTTTCTCCTGAAGTGCTTTCATACCCACTCTGATATCTCAGATTTCAGTTCCAGTCAGAGAAGGCTGATGAGAAGGGAGGGAGGTGGACTTGTTTTTGGTAGAGGAAATCCACACCTGGCCAGTTGATGCGTGATCTCTAGGGCACTGTGGCCTGGTAGATAAGGGTGATGTCTGGTGTCCCCACCTCCTCCCCCCTTTCTTTTGGACAGAAACATTTGTCAGAAATTCCAGATAGTATCTGAGGTTAGCATTAAGTAATGAAAGTTCTGGAACAAGTGACTAATGGCCTGGCATGATTGAAGGCGGGTTAGATAGCAGGAAATCACTAATTGCTCGTGGGATGTTTTAAATATGAAGTACTAGGATGTATAGTAGTTTGTGTTGGTGTTAAAGGTCAAAGTCTCCTCAGTTATTTTGCCTTTGGGGGGGCAGTAATTGTAACTTTAGGAAAAGTTTTACAGAAGGTAACTGTTTTGTAATCCAACTTCTTAAATACAAATTTCATGTCCAGGGACTTTTTTTTAAGACAGAAAATGCAGGGAACCAGCAGTTAGCGTAATGGCTATGTCGCTGGACTCCCACGTGGTCGACCGCCGTTCGTGTCCCGGACCCGGTGGCTTAAAACTCACACCAGGCGTGTGTGCGTGCGTGCCCAAGATCCCAAGAGGAGAATGGAGGAGAAGGGATTGCAGCGTGACCATCCCCCCTGGGGGGTGATTTCTCGCTTTCTGTCTCTATGTCTCTCTCTGTCTGTCTGGCGAGTGCACGTGCCCTATAGCGAAAAACCTCTCAAAAAAAAAAAAAAAAAAAAAAAAAGACAGAAAATGCACGTGATGTCAATGCCTAAGTTCTAGTTCTTGTCTGCCGTGGACTGACTGAGTAGTTGGGTTTGGTACAGAAATCCTGTGAGGTTTTATTTCTTTTAAAATGAAAGAATTCAGTTCAGCGAGCTCTTGGGCTCCTTCTCACTGCTAATAAAAATGCAGTCGTTTTTATAATATATGAATTTACCGTGTGTTTGAGAACACTTCTCCTGCCTGGCATGAAAGGAGATGCACTTTCAGGCAGACCCAGGCACTCCCGGTCAGTGACCTTCCTCAGTGCCGTGACTCGGGTAGGGAGAGGGCCCTGAGCTCAGGCCCTGGAGCACTGGTCGGGGTCCCCTCCCTCCACCCACGAGCTGGCTCGCCTCTCGGGCCACCCGTTACCTTTCCTGTAAGTGTAAGCAATGATCTCTGCACAGCTCACCTCTGAGGACACGCAGAATAACACACACAACAGTCTGTGAGGAGTAAACACTCTACATTTAAGGTAATAGTAATCGAAAGAACACAGAAAGGCAAAGCTCCCAGAGAAATTCAGTAGTCAGCATTAAACTCAATTAGAACGGAGATAAAAAGTCAGCTTCGTGATTCAAAGATGACAGAGTAAAAAATAGCAAAAATCCACTTACTATTCAGTTAGATCATAAAAATTTGCAAAACGAAAATAATCTTATGTGATCAGATTGCAAGGCAACTGAAAGGTCTGGTTGAAACGAGACTTGCACCTAAAATGTTTTAAAATAAACAGCAAATGTGCATTGTCAAAAATAAAAATGCATAATTGACTGAAATAAAAGGAAATTTACTTTTAACCCTTCCTACAGATAGACCTGGTTAACAAACCTCTCTGGTGTATTCATTCATTCAGTAACTACCTGCTGAGCAGAATTCCGCCTCTCTGTGAAAGCACCTTCACCACACTACGTGGTGGGATGAAATAGCTTGGTAAGAAGCAGGCGTGATTCTTTTGCCCTCATAATGATCATGGAGACAGACAGTAAGCAAGGAAATGAATAAACAAGACAATGAAAGCTTTTATGTCTACTGAAAGGAAATTTTTAAAAAATGCTCTGATAAAAAATTACTGGGTGTAGAGTAGGAGTTATTTTTGAAACAGTGAAGAGTGAGGTCCTTTCTGTGTGGTGATATTCAGATGAGACCTGAAGGGTTAGAAGGAAGGTATGTGTGTTACACTTACGTACACACATGCACACAGTCACATAGAAACTTTACTTGCAGAAGTGACACCAGACTTTTCTGTGACTTTATGTTAGTATGTTACAGCCATGGCAGCATTTACAGGTTTATCTTTCTTTTTTAGTTGCTCTGTACTCATCAGACTGGAGTATGAGGGTACCTAGGTTTTTAAGTTCCTGATAGCAATGTAAATTTTTTAAAATGCAATTTTAGAATTGCATTTAGAGTAACTTAGAACTTGAGGCCCAGATGGTAGCATAGAGGCGCTATGGCACTCTGAGAGGCCGACCCACCTGGGTAGGTTCGGGCTCACATTTAGTAACTTCCTGGAGCACACTAGGGTGGATCGTGACGTGAAGACCCTGTTGGGCATGCTCCCCTCTCTCTCTCCCTCTCCCTGTCTGTCTCACTTGTGAAAGAAAGAAACTACAGTTTAAAAAAATAATAATTATGGGACCAGCAGTGAGCGTAATGGCTATGTCGCTGGACTCCCACGTAGTCGACCGCGGTTTGAGTCCCGGACCCAGTGGCTTAAACTCACGCCGGGCGCATGTGCGTGTGTGCCCTAGATCCCGAGAGGAGAATGGAGGAGAAGGGATTGTGGCGTGGCCATTTCTCACTTTCTGTTTCTCTGTCTCTCTCTGTCTGTCTGGCGAGCGCATGCGCCCTATAGCAAAAATCTCTCCAAAAAAAAAAAAAATTAAAGATTTGTGTACCCTTTTGCTATAATTTGAATAATGGTTTGTCCACAAAGGTTACTGTTCTGGAAGCTTGGTTCCCAGTGTAATGGCTTTGGGAGGTGGTGAGACCTTTAAGACATGGGTCCTAATGGGAGAGCGCCAGCCAGCCAGCAGGGGCGAGGGAGAGACAAACAGGAAGTGTGGGATTCTGCTTCCTCTCTCCGTGCACATGCTGCCCACCTCGTTCTATGCATCGGTCAGCCCTGTTGTGAGGTCACACAGTGGCTTGCTTGATGCTGGCCCATGGTACTTTCCAGCCACTGGAATCGGGAGCCAGTTAAAACTCTGTTCCTTATCGAGCACTCAGTCTCAGATATTTCTGTTCAGCAACACAAGCAATACTATTTGTAATAATTTATCTTGAAGATACAGTTGGGACCAGCAGGTTCCGTGGTGGTTAAGGTGCTGGACACTCCCACATGGCTGACCACGGTTCGAGTCCTGGATCTGGTGGCTTGCTTTCTCACACTCTCTTTCTTTCTCTGTGTGTGTCTCTCTCTAGTCAAATTAAAATAAAATAAGTGAAAAAATAAAAAATTTTTAAAAAGACACAGTTAAGAAATAGTGAAGGATTAATATGTTAGACTGTCGGAAATCTGGGAACGACCTCCTCAGTACATCCAGGAAGGGAGTGAGTTAAACACGTGACTGCAGTGGGGTGCTAGGTAGCTCTTAGCAGGAATCGAGTAGAGCAGCGTATGGGAAAATATTCAGGTTACAATATGTTAACAAGGCAAGTTGCAGAAGTGTGTGTGGTCTGGTTTTGTTTGTGAGAACGATGAGAGGGGAGATGTAGGTGTGTATATGCTTCCATGAGTTTCACCAGTCCACACAGCCGTCTGTGAATGGTGGCTTCGTCTGCAGAATGGGAATGGAAGAATCTGAAGATGGGGAGGAAAGGACATTTTTTGAAAGCGAGATTGAAAAAATATTAGAAATTAAACTTGCAATATTTAAATTCATATCTAAGGATTTCTACTTTGAAAGGTGGTTGTATTTTATTATTTTTTAGACAGATTTTTAGTTATAGGCTGTGTGCACTCACCAGAGAGACAGAAAGCGAGAAACCACCCCCGGGGGGATGGCCATGCTGCATTCCCTTCCCCTCCATTCCCCTCTTGAGACCTTGGGCAGGCACGCACACAGGCCTAGTGTGAGTTTCAGGTCGCCAGGTCCAGGACTTGAACCATGGTCGACTACATGAGAGTCCAGTAATGCAACCACTACTCTGTCTGCTCGGCACAAGGTAGTTTTAAACTCTCTGAGTTTTACTTCTTGAAACATTGCCATGGGAGAAGAAAATAGGTCAAGTGTGTGACAGCAGTCTACAAATGTTGGTTGTTGCAGCATTTTTTTCCCTGGAAGATGAGTCGCAGCATACGCATGATAAGGTGGTAAAGTACATTTTTTTTAAATGTTAACAACAAATTTGTTCCGTGTAGCCAGCTGTTTTTCTGAGTACACAGGCTGCACAGAGATTCAAAGCTATCTGGCAGAGAAGGTCTATGCTCTTAGTAGAAACAATAAGAAATTACAGGGTCAGACCTTAGAAATCCGAGTATTTGGCCAAGCTGGAAGCTCGAGTGACTTGCCTTCGAATAACTAGTCAGCCGGCCAGCAGGTGGCATGGTGGTAAGGCACTGGATCCCACACAGCTGACTCTGTGGTTCGAGTCCTGGACCTGGTGGGTTGAAACTCACGCTGTATGCATGCCCGCCCAAAATTCTGAGAGGAGACTGGAGGAGAAGGGATTGCGATGTGGCCATCTCTGGGGAGTTAGGGGGTGATTTCTCACTTTCCCTCTCTCTGTCTCTCTCTGGTAAGTGCACGCACCTTATAGCAGATAAATAGCGTCAAAGTCAGAACCAATACCCTGCGTTTCAATTCCAAACTTTACCCCTTTAGCAAGTTCATGTTTTCAAGAAAAACATCATTTGCATTCTGTTATTTCCATTTATGTGCTATGTCACGCTCAGTGCCCTGAGTCCCTGTCCTGGCCTGCTGTCACGCTTGGTGTTCTGAGAGTCACCGTCGCAGCCTGCTGTCACTCTGGTGCCCTGAGTCACCGCCCCAGCCACGCTTGGCAGGCAGGCTAGCTGTATTTTTCGCTCGGAGGCCAAGCTTCCTGTGTGCCTGAGACCCTCTGTGTCTACGTCTGCCATCCCGGTGTGGTCACCAGAAGTGCCTCCTTTGTGCACATGAACCTGGGCATGAGCAATGTATTCTGTATCCATCCCAACTACGGCCAGTTTATTGAGTCTTAAAGGCCCCAGCAGTGCCAGGGTAGAGGTTTTGGATTATGAATCTGAGCAGATCGCAGTACAAGCCGTGCTGAATGCCAGAGTGCTGCCGTGGCTCAGAATGGGGAGAAGTGAGCTCTGCTAGGTCGAACAGGCAAGGAAGTCTTTCGAAAAAATATTTATAAGACGTTTTTGCCTTAGGGTGTGTGCACTCGCTGGAGAGAGAGCGAAAGACAGAGCCAGTGACAGTGAGAGGGAAAGTGAGAAATCACCCCCAAGGGGGGATAGCCATCCCACAATCCCATCCCATCTGACTTTGAAGCTACCAGGTCCAGGATTTGAACCATGGTCAGCCATGTGGGAGTCCAGCAACGTCACCACTATGCCATTTGCTGGTCCCCAAGGAAGGCTTTTCAAAGACTGTGGCATGTGGGCTGAGCCTAGAGGGATTGGGGGGCTGATGAGTCAGATTCCATGAAAGTGGAAAAGGATTGATGGTTCAGGTGTGCACATAAGAAGCTCAAAGCGCATGCAGAGCGGGGCAGCTCCACATGCCAGCGTTCAGAGAAGTGTGCTTACGGGAAGGTGCAGGGTCACCAAGTGGTTTCCTCTCATCAGGGGTAGCATCTGCCAAGCACTTGGGAGACTCAGCAGGTTTTTGGCACATAGGAAAATAAAACAAGCAGCCCTTTAAGAGGATTTGAGCATTAGGGACGTGCCGGCTGATTTTAGAGGAAAAGACGGAATCGTGATACCGATTAGGAGGGCTTGCCCCAGATTAGATGTGATGTTTAAGGCCCTCAACTGAGAGGCAGCAATGAAAAGACTGACTTTCTGCACAGAAAATACTCAAGTGTCCAGTCATCCTTCAGAAGAAAATAAGATTCCTGCCTTACTGGATATTTGGAACGAGGGTGAGGGAGCGATTGGAGTTTGACACCGCAGGGTAGAGAGGCTCTCTGCGGAATCTCGACTGCTTGCATGAAACGAGGCTTTCCCCGCAGTGCAGAGTCGCACTGGACGAGCGCTGTTCTCACCGGAGTGGCAGACACGTGATTGACGTACGGATAGTCCGTTTAATGTTGGGCATGAACTTCGTTTTTTTTTTTTTTTTTTTTTTTTTTTTTTTTTTTTTTGTCAAAGTCCTGATTTCTTTTTTCTTTTAAACAGAGACGTCTTTTTATTTTATTTCTAAGGTTTTTGCTGTAGTGTGTGTATACTCACCTGAGAGAGACAGAGGGAAAGTGAGAAATCATCCCCTGGGGGGATGGCCAGGTCACAATCTCTTCTCCTCCATCCTCCTCGCAGGCTTTTGAGCACACGTGCACATGCCCCTGGCATGATTTTCAAGCTTCCAGGTCTGGGACTCGAACTGTGGTCAGCCATGTGGGAATCCAGTGCCTTAACCACTACGCCACCTGCTGGCCCCAAGAGTCATGAATTTTAAGACCAGAACTTGGTCGTCCACATGATAACTGAGTGCCTCAGTGATAGCTTTTGTGTTTGGACTTACCCAGGCCTGCAGATGCCCTTTCTGGGGGTAGTGATAGCTTTAGAAACTATCAGAGAACGTACTTGAATTTGATGCTATTATTTTTGTTATAAAGGAAGAATCCATTATGCAGTGCTAAAACGCCAGAAGGAGAATAGTATGTCTGAATAACTTTCCATTGGTAGCTATATTTAAAAGATGCTAAATTATACGATAATGTCGTAGCTGGCAGGACGTCGTCGGTTCCGAAAGACATCACTGGCAATCTGGCTCTGTATATAGTCCTGACTTCGTAGCATTTTAATGCTGGATCAGTGCATTTTTCACTGTAGGTTAGTGTTTTTGGCATTGAGAAGCTCTCCCAAGTGATGCATGCTGAAGAATTCATGAGAAATAAAAAGAATAGTAGAATTTGATATGCACTTTGGGAAATGTTTTTCTTTGGTATTGGCATTTTAAATGCCACAACTGCCTCGTAACTGCTGTAATATTGTTTTAATTAAAATTTTAGCTGTACACATATTTTTCAGAGCCATCTTTTTGTTTGTTTGTTTTTGAGAGTTTTGCTATAGGGCAGGTGCACTTGCCAGAGAGACAGAGAGAGAGACAAACAGAAAGTGAGAAATCATCCCCCCAGGGTGGGTGGCCACACCAAAATCCCTTCTACTCTCTGGATTCCGGATTTCGGGCACGCAAGCACACATGCCCAGCGTGTCTGCACATTTCACACACCCCTAAACCCTCAGACCCCAGGATGTGGGAGGTGTGGGGTCATCTTCTGAAGTAAGGGGTTAACGGATCGGAGCTTGGAGATTCAGCGTAACTGACGTGCAGGGAATGGAGAGGGAGCAGACCAGCCTAATGGGGCTTCCCAGCAGCCTGAGGCCCCACTGGGTTGGTGCTTATGAATCTGGTACTCAGCCTCCTTGGCTCTCGAAGAGAATAACATGTTCCAAATGAAATGATTTAAAGCTACTAGGGAGCCAGCAGGTGGCGTGGTGGTTAAGGGACTGGACTCCCACATGGCTGACCAGGGTATGAGTCCCGGACCTAGCAGCTTGCTTTCTCACTTTACCTGTCTCTCTTTCCCGGACCTGGCAGCTTACTTTCTCATTTTCCCTCTCTCTCTCTGTCTCTCTCTGGTCAAATTTAAATTAATTAATTACTTAAATTTAAATAAATAAAATACCTGAGCACCGCAAATGCCCATCAGTAGAGCTGCTGAATTGCTGGGAGAGAGGGGAGGGTCAGACGCAATGTGATCAGAGACTCACAGAAAATGCCCAGGGTTCAGGCTTGGAGTGTTTGAGCAATTTCAGTGGGGGAAGAGGAGTCGAGTGTGACGATGCCACCAACTGTGAGCCCCTCCTGGGGAAGAGTCTCAAAGGTGGGGCGCGGTAAACGTGGGAACACAGGCACACACAGGCAGGCACACGCCCTGGTGGGCCACTGCAGAGGGGGTGCTCTGACGGTCCCTGCGGGGAACTGCTGGTTCAAACGGATGACTTAAAAAACAATTAAAGGAAGTTATAAAATAAAATGAATACAAAAGCGCCCCTCCCAACCCAGTGCAGGAGAGATGTTTTGATTTTGAGGAAGTCATCTGACTTCTTCCTGACATCAAAGGCTCTCATTAAACAAGGTGTGCCAGATGGGGATGACGCACGACCCATCAGCACCCTTCCCTCCTTCCATTCCGGCCGAGAGGGGTGTCAGTAAGATTCCAGCGGCCCAGGGGGAGGAGGGAGGCCAGCAGGAGGGTACCTGTGCTCCACACCCAGTGGGACTAATCAGAAGTGGCACCGACTTCACATGAACTCAGTCACAACCAGTCTTACGAGACCTCGAGAAAAAGCATTGGCATCTTTTTAGACTCAGACGTCCAAATGCTAGTAGTTTGTGTGAACTCCTCTGATTATGTAAAATGCAACAGAATTCAAGTCGCTAATAAAGATCTTTAACAAAACTATTTTAAAAGAAACTAGAACTATTCGGATGTGTAAAAGAGTGCTAACTGAAAACAGACACTGTTTCAAATCCAGAAGGAAAATCACCAAACTGGAACTCAGTTAGAAAGTCTCTCCCATTCGTTTTGTCCTTTGGGGGCCACGATGCTCGGGTACACACTGTGTACAGGGAAGCTCAGACAGGAATTCTGGTGGCAAATAAAGATGCCTCTGAATGGGGCCTGCAGATGGTGTAATGGTTGCATCGCTGGACTTGCACGTGGCGGACCGGGTTTTGAGCCGGGTGGAGAGCTGGACACAGGACCGTGGTACCTGCGGAAGTACTTGGAGTGGCGCTTTCCCTTGGCAGGGTTTACTTTTCTTCTAGCCACCTGCTTTCTTATTCTGGGTCAAGATTACAACTGAAAATACTTCTTAGAGTCATCCAAAATAGTCTGTGCCCCTCTGTCTGTCCTGGTGCTGTCCGCTAGATTTCACGAATACCAGGCTTCCCCGCTCGATGAGCCGTTGGTCAGCTCCCAGGCCTTGGCCGTTCTGTCCAGCTTTATTAGTTGCTTTGGGGGAAGAGGATTTGTTGGCCCCCTCAAGCCATCAGGCCAGAAGTCTGATGGGCCATTCCGTACCCTCTGGCTATGGATTCTGGCGTAACTTCTCTGCCTGTTCGATGCCCTGGTCACACGGGTGTCTCACCTGCTCAGCTAGGACGTGGGGCTACAGTAGAACCAACCTGGGGATGTGGGCGCAGAACACTGGGGCCGCAGGTGCAGAGCTGTCTCGTGGCCAGTCAGGAATCCCGTACAGTGACCCGGCATTATTTACACCTTGTTCCTGATAAATACACTTACTTGCTTTGCAGTATTATGTTATCATATAAATGTTATCTCTTTGTATCAGCGAACAAGACTGAAATATTGCCTGGTGTAATCAGATCCTCGAGTCCTTACCCTCTGTTGTACCAACACGCTCCCTGAATTTCCTTCTGCGCACTAATAAATATGCATCACTGGCTTTCTAAAGCTCACAGAGGCACAGCGAGTCCTCTGCCACGTCCTTAGAAAAGTCACTCCTAGGGCACTCTGTGTAGCTGGCCCCACTCGAGGCTCCGGCAGCCCACGGCGCATTGTCCTCGCTCCCTGCGAGGCCCGCAGAGTCCGTGCTTGCCTCTCTGCCCCTCTCTGCTTTCCTGCTGAGGCTATGATGCGGTTTTGAGAAGCTCTTTCAGTTAAAACTTGTAAGATTAAACTTGCACTTTCTGAGTCCAAAGTGAAGGAGGTTTTTTTTGTATTTCTTTGTTTTTTGTTTTGAGCTGGGGGGGCTCCCCCAGAGACCTTGTCCTGTGTGGTCCCTTCTCTGGTCCTCCAGCTCGCCAGGGTCTTGGGCACGTGCACGCCTGGTATTTCTGCCGGTCTTGGGAGCCGGTGGCTGGCCTTGTGGGTGGGCTGAGGAGGTTTTAGGTTTGACATCAGGTACAGAAGTCTAAAATCCGAGTACCCAGCAACAGGACGGGCTGCCTGCGAGGTCGGAAAGTTACTGGGGCTGTGGGGAGCACTCAGCTTGCAGCCGGCAGGCGCTGGCTTCCCCCGACTCGTCCATCCTGCCAGGTCCCTGCGGCCTGTCGGCTGTTTGGACACTGAAGTGAGGACCAGAGCAAACAGGCTGCCTGTTGCGTCTTTGTGGCTTTGGGATATTTGATTCAGGGCTATAGACCGTCACGGTTAAATGGGTTGGCAGCATGGCAGCAGCAACAGCAGTGAAGCGGAGGAGCTCGCCAGCCTCCCGAGTCCTGGCAGGGAGAGCGGAGTTGGTTCTGAAGTCGGGGCTGCAGCGCCCCAGCCTCCTGAGACCAGAGACGCACACAGCTCGGTGTGGTCGCCAGCCGTGGCCTGGGAGAGTGTGAGCAGTCTCCTCCCTGCGAGCACATCCCGTCTGCTGCAGTGGAGAGAAGGCTGAGGCCTTGTCCTTTAGGAGACTTCCATACGTGGACTTGCAGGGCGTTGCATGCTGCCTGGGGGTTAAGAAAACGTCTGGGCATGGCCGTGCCCTCCCGCGAGGTCTCCTTCTCAGCTGCCATCCTCCCTGCCCCTCGCCCACATCCTCCCAGTGACCGGAAGCCTGCTTGCCATGCAGTGCCGTGTCTTGAGTGGTGCCTGTTAGTTTCCGGTAGTTGCCCTGACCCGCATGTCAGCCTGCAGGTTAATGGCCTGTTTTATGTTCATTCATTTTATTTCATTTCCCATCGTGGTTTTGTTTATTTCTTTTTTTGTGTTTGTTTTTTCTGTTCTCTTTTTTAAAACCGCCGTGGTTTGCCCTTCATGTTCCCCAATGTGTGCACATGACAAGATGTTGCCATCCCAACATTGCCTCCCACCTCACTGACCAGTGCCACTACTGACCATCTAGCGCCAGCCACCACGGGACCCCTGCCTTCGGCCCCGCGCGACGTCGTGGCCTCCCTGGTCTCCACGCGCTTCATCAAGCTGACGTGGCGAACACCTGCGTCAGAGCCTCATGGAGACAACCTCACCTACTCCGTGTTCTACACCAGGGAAGGGGTTGCCAGGTAAGTGCCGTGAGTCTGGAGCCGCCGGCCACGCCTCGGGCGGCCCCCAGCCAGGCGTGTCCCGGCTCTCAGCTGGGCAGGGTCTGCCCAGTTCATGGTCCCAAAAGGACAGTCACTGCCACACTCCTGACTGCTTTCGAGCTGGTAAATAAACTCCCCGACGGACAAGTCCTGGTGTTCTTTCTGGGGTGCTCGGACGGAGGTGCGCAGATGTAACCAGGGGTTCGGTCAGTGCGTGTCCTGCAGAGAAGGTTGGCGTCTCTCTCGGGTGTCTCCGTGCCGAGGCAGGGTGGTTACGACTCGTTTTCCCAAAGCTGCATTTGCGTGAAAGCCCTCCTGGTGCCCACCCTCTCGGGAGCCCGTGGCTTCCCTTGCTGCTAAGACAGTACCCAGAGGCTCCAGGCTCCCTCCGCGCAGCCTCATCTCCTCGGCCCTGGCTTAACTGAGCTGCTCCTGAGACCGAGCTTGTTCTTGCCGCCCTCGCCTATCCCTGGGCTGCCCTCGGTCCCCTCCCTGCGCCCTTCCCCAGCTGATGCTCAATCCAGTTCATCCTTCCTGCCGGGCTGAGCCCGCCCACCGCATTGCTGTCCACGTCCTGTGCGTGGGCTTGCCCTGCTGCTACTGCCACTCCGTATGCCAACACGTGACCGCTCTGCCTGCACTGCCACCCTCCGACCGTGTCATGTGTGTTCGTGTTGTGCTCCCAAGTGGGCCACGTCCTCGGGGGAATCATGGCAGCTGACTACGTGCTTGCTCACTGCCGAGGAGGTTCCCCGTGCGCAGAGAGGAGCTAGAATATCTGCCTGGGTCAGTGCCTCGTGCATCCGATGAAGCCGTCGTATTTAACCCCAGACTGGCAGGGTCAGGAAGTGCGGGCCCCCATCCGTGGTTTAATGGTTTAGAGAAGTCCAGGCGATGTGATCTAGGGCCACTCCATTGGGCATTGTTTCTGCCAGTTCCACACTAGGTGTTGGGGTTTGTGACGACAAGGAAGCTGGTTCTGTGCATGCTCCACAGCAGGCTTGGTGTTGCATCGAGGTCGCCTCCCCAGGCCAGCATCATAGCAGACCCCACAGGGCTGCAGCAGAACCAGCAGGGAAGCGCACGGCTGCCTCCGTGTGGTGGCGTGATTCCCAACAGGGCCTGGGCCCTCTCGCACCTCCCTGGAAAGGCTACCCTCACAAGTAGCCACCATCCGCCTTCTCGTCTGTCGTCTCCGGCAACAGATCCTGGGGCCCTCCTGACACCTCCCCGAGCTCAGCCCCTGGTCACCGGCACAGGGCTTTACTAGTCAGCTTGTTCCCAGGCCAGTGGTCACGATTTTCAGGAAAATCTGCAAACCCAGCAATGAGGGGACTGTTAACAGTGACAAGTGCCACACGCCAGAGCTGGCTGTGAGACGTCCACCAGCTCACCCCACTGGTCAGGTTGCTTTGTGTTTGTCGTGGTTGCTGTGGTGATAGCTCTCTTTTCCTCTTTCACTTTTACTTTATTATTACTTTCGGAGCAGTAACTGCGCTCTGAACTTCTCCTACTAACTCACGTCTCAGGTCGTCTTATTCAGTAGAGTTACCTCCAGTGCCTGGAACCAGGCGTGGCGTTGGGTAGCGCTACGTGCATGTTTACTAAGTGAGTGAATGAGTCCCAGATCAGTGGGGAAGTAGTGAGGCATTCAAGAAAGCACGTCGAACAAATGGTCTGTCTGGTGGGTAACATCGAAGCTCTACCCGGGTCTTACCTTGTGTGTAACAGAGAAAAAGTGTCAATAAATTGGGAGATAAATATTTTTACAATATCTACACGTGTTGAAAGATAGAAACTATTTTTTATTATTTGCAGAGCAGGAAAAGGCTTTTTTACAGGAAGACAGGAAATCCAGAAACCGTAAAAGGGCAGATCGACAAAGTTTATTATGTAAAATTCCATGTGAAGAACATCACAAGCAGTGTCAGTGTGTCGCGTGATGAGTTGTGAAAGACCGCAGTGACAGTCTGTAAAGAGCACCTACAGAGCGTAAGCAAGCCGACATCCCAGCAGACATGCGATTCAGACAGATTCCCAGAGGTTAGGCGACAGCCCAGCACAGGTACAGTGTTGTCATCAGCACTGGCTATCTTGGAAAGGCAAAATAATAAGTTATCAATTTCATCTTTTTCTTTTTCCTTTGCTTTTGAGAGAAAGAGTTCTGAGACAGAGACAGAAAGCAAGAAATCACGCCTTCGGGGGCTGGCCACGCTGCCACTCCCTTCTCCTCCGTTCTTCTCTCCGGGATCTTGGGCACGCACGTGTATGGCTTGAACTTCAAGCCTCTGGGTTCGGTACTGGAACTGCAGTTGGCCATGGAGGGATCCCGCGATGTAACCATCACGCCATCTGCTGGCCCCTTGTTACCATTTTCTGTTGATAAGGTGGCAAGAACCTTAAGTTGATCCTACTCCGTGTTGAGTTGGTTGAAGGCTGGGGAGAAACCCACTCTAAGCTGGACGTGACATATCAGTAGTCTTTAGGGACGCTGACGAGGCAGAATCTCCGCGATTTTTTTTAAGCACACTAGCCTCTGCTCAGCAGTCACACCTGCTGGTGTCTGTCCAGCACAACACCCACATACAGAGTACGCCCGGGATGCAGGATGCCCGGGGCACAGGGATTGTTTGTAAGTGTAAAACCCGAAACACGCACTACCCACGGATAGAGGACTGGCCGCGTGATACGTGGGTATCCACAGGGAGTCAAAGGCCGCATGTTTGAAAATGCCATGTTTACGTATGTTACCGTGTGTGTGAATGTCCGGAGCAGTGATTCCCGACCAGGGGCAGTTATGGGCCCCACCTCTCGGGGACATAGGGCAGTCTGGTGACAGTTTGGCTGTCACACTAGGCTGAGGGGTGCTCCCTGGCACCCTGTGGATAAGGGTATCTTATGGTGAGCGTCCCACAATGTACCGGGCTGCCCTTCCCCAGGAATTACCCCGCCCAGTCCCCGGGAGCATTGGGAGTGCCGACACGGGAAGATCCGGTGAGATAGGTTAGGTCCAGGAAAGAAGGAACAGACTGGGACTTATTTTTTTTAACTATGTATACATTTGTATCTACATGTTTTTAATGTAAATCTATTTTGTAAGTTTTTAAGCAAAGGGCCCTGGGTTGGAGAGGCGGGGCGGTTAATGAGTGAAGCTCGAGTGAGAGAAATGCGGAAGTCACCCTGGCGAGGCGGGCGGAGAAGCCGCGTGTGCAGCGCGGGTGATGTGGGCCGGGGACTGGCGCCCTGTGTGTGTCGTGGGAGAAGGGAAGCCAGGAAGCCAGCCTGCCTGCCCGCGGGTTCTGGCAGGAGCTGGCAGATGGGAATGAAGTGCAGTGAGCAGCCGGGTGTCAGAGTGCCGCCAAGAATCTGGGCACAGCTGGGCAGGAAGGGTCCGCCTGAGACCGCGGGGTGAGCGTGCTGGGCTTTGGTTCAGCAGCTGACACCGCGGTCTTGGGGAGCACAGCACAGGACTGGAGAGGAGGGGCAGCCCAGTTGGGGAGACAGCGGAGGTGCCGTCACGCTCACGTAGACCGCAGTCATGATGGCCGGGTGGGGACAGGCGCTGTGACTCGGGGTGAGGGGCCAAATTTAGGAACATTCCAAAGGAAGAGGCTTAGCGTGCAGTTCCTGGCACCTCATTGATTTATGATTCTTACCTTTTTTATTTTTGGAGAGGTTTTTGCTATAGGGTGAGTGCCCTCGCCAGAAAGACAGAGAGAGACAGAAAGCGAGAAATCACCCCCTGGGGGAATGACCACGCCGCAATCCCTTCTCCTCCATTCTCCTCTCGGGATCTTGAGCACACATGCACATGCACCCGGCGTGAGTTTTAAGCCACCGGGTCCAGGACTCAAACTGCAGTCAGCTACATGGGAGTCCAGTGACATAGCCATTATGCCAACTGCTGGTCTCTCTTTTTTCTTTTTATAAGAGCGGGTTTTTTTGTTGTTGTTGTTGTTTTGCTATAGGGCGCATGTGCTCGCCGGAAGGAGAGACAGAAAGCGAGAAGTCACTCCCCTCCCCAGGAGACTGGCCGTGCTGCAATCCCTTCTCCATTCTCCCCTCAAGATTTTGAGCACACAGGCACACGCACCCAGCATGAGTTTCAAGCCTCTGTGTCTGGGACTTGAACCACAATCAGCCTTGTGGGAGTCCAGTGACATAACCACCACACCATCTGCTGGTCCCACTTTATGATTTCTTCATAGAGGCAACAATGGACTAGTTATAATTTTTTTACAAAAAAGAACAAATGGGAAAGAATCTCTGAAGTTGAAAGACCGTATCCTCGTTCCTCGTCTTAGAAATCACATTTATTTAACCTTTCTAAGCTTCAGTCCCCATCTCAGAACTGAGAGCGATGAATTTACTTCACAGCTGCATAATGAGGACTCGGCATGAAGATGTTCGAGGGTGTCAGCACAGTTTGTTGGAAATGGGAGTAAAACGCAAGGTGGTCTATTTTCTGCAAACATTTTTGAAATCTATGCTCGTGGTCCCCACTGGCCAGCAGGGGTGGGGAGATGGTTTATGAGAGTGTGCAACTTACGTCCCCCGCACGCACGGTTCTCGGTGGGGTCGCATTTCTACAGGAGGTGGGGCTCGGCGGTAATGCCAGCCGTGGGGAAAGGCTGCAAATGCAGAGGAAACCTGGCTTGCCTGCCTGCTGCCCACCCCTGCTGTGTGGCCGTAGGTAGGAATGGCCTGTGGGCAGGGTTCGGGGACCCCTGATCTATGAGTACTTTTTTCATAACATGTGTTTTCCCTGAACTGTTCGAAGACCCTGCTCGTACGGCACTGCCTGCATGTGTGGATCCAGCCACCTGGTGGCAGTGTGAGCCTCAGTCCTAACTGCAGTTTCTCTTGGGTCCCTGAGATGCTGGTGAGAGCCCGTGGGTCCCTCTGCCTTCTCAGTCGGAGGCTTCGCAGCTTTTTTTCCTGGACAGAAAATTAATTTTGGAGCCTTAGGCCAATCTAGTGTCAGAAGCCCTTTCAGATGCTCCACTTTTTACTTTTATTTTTTATTTTATTTATTTTTTAGGTTTTTGCCAGGAGTACATGCATTCACTGGAAATAGACAGAGAGAGGGAAGTGAGTTATCTCAGGGGCAGGGCCACACGGTGGTCCTTTTCCCTCCCTTCTCAGGGTTTTGGACCCACACATACCCAGCAAGATTTTCAAGTCACTGGGTCTGGGACTTGAACTGTCGTTGGTCATGTGGGAGTCCTGCACCTTAAACACCATGCTACCTGCTGACCCCAGAGGCTGAATTCTTTTTTTATTATTATTTTAGGAAATGGTACCTGTGGTTGACTTTTTAACAGATAATAATGCTTCTGTAGAAATCTGTTTTAGATTTTAGTAAACATCACTTATTTCTCCTGCCTTTTTTTCCTTTTAAGTAGGAACAAATAAAAGATGTATCGGGGCTTTTGGAAGGTTCATGAAGATGCATGTTATGAAAACACGGTGCATGGGTTTCAGAGTTCTTTGCACCAGAATAGACTTGTGCTTTAATCCTGTCTTTCCACGATTCCGTGGAGTCCCTGCTACACGATGCCGTCAGTGTATGAGAGGCACAGACCAGGAGGCAGGCGGCTGTTCATTTACTTATTCCACATCCATCCAGGACTGTGCTGCTCCGTGCGGGCACCCTGTCAGCTGTCACCCTGTCACCTTGTCATGGGGCAATGAGAATGGACCGCCCCCTGTTGTCTCGCTGGGAGAGAACACATTTAAAGTGTTTGGAGAGTGAGCAGAAGACTCTGTGCTCTGGGCTTTTAGCTTCGTTCGTTGCCTTTTCTCGTTAGAAATCAGCAGCAGCCCTTCCTCTCAGGCAGCCTGAGCACACCGGCGTCAGAAGCCGGAGGGGAAGTCGGTGGGCAGCCCCTTTCTCACTCCTGTGGTTTCGCCAGAGATCGCCTCGGTAGACAGCGCGAGTAGTCCCTGCTGTGGCCCTAATCGGTTACTGAGAGACAGCCTCTAAAAAGTATTAGGCGGGCGGGTGCCTTCTCTCTTAATGGAAGAGTCTCTGAGACGAAGTATCGGGTGCAGTCAGGAGACCGGCCTGTGTCATACAGGACAGCACCCGTCCCCCCCCCCCCCCCCCCCCCCCCCCCCGACCAGCCCGTCAGGATGACCAACGTTTTAAAGAAAGAATTTTAGCAGATTTTCAAAAGATCAGGTAATCGAGACTCATCTCACAGAGTAGTTGCGAGCGCCCCCCTCTCTTTTCCAAGGTTGGCCCGGCATTTCCCCCGGGGCTGGCAGTCCCCAGAGGTGGCCGTTCCATCCAGAACAGACCCCGTCATGACAGTTGCTGAAATCGCGTCCGTAACATGAGCTGGTGTCGTGGCAGTGAGTGGGCCACGAGCTGGGCACAGCCCCCGGGACAGGCTGGTAGCCCCGGTCTGTGAGGAGCCCAGAGAACGGCTCTGGGTTCCCTGCTTCGTGCCAAGACCACGCCACGTCGTCCGTGCTGTCTGTGGTGAGGCTCGTCAGGCCTTTCGAGTCAGTTCAAAAATCATTCAAAAGGAGCGTTAGTTTTAAGGAAAAAAATGATGAAAATGAGCATCACAATCAGCTTTAAGAGAAAACCAGATTACATTTCGTATTTGATTAAATTTTTATTGTTTTTTGTTCCCAATTTAGGACTGGTAACCTCTAGCTTTGCTATTGAGACTCCCTTATGCACACACACGGCATTTCCGGTTTCCTGTGGTGGGGACCTCTCCCTCTCCTCGCTCCCGTCCACTCCCAGAGAGTCACTCCTTGACACTCAGTGACCCTGCAGCCGACCGACCACGCCCCTGTGAAGCGGCACTCAGGAGAGCCCTGGGTCTTCTCCCGGCAAACCTCATGGTTTTGCTCCGTGACCTCAGCAAGGTCCACGCAGGGTGGCCAGCACCCGTTAGAGGGGTGACCTGGCCACTTCGTCGAGTCCGCATCCTACCTGCGTCACCCTCCCCACGCACTTCCGTGTTTGCAGAGGGAGTGTGTCGCTCGCTGTCAGACGGCGATGTCGACGGGAAAATGCTATCTGTCCTGGAGTACTCCTTCCTAATCAATGCTGCTTCTCTCCAAACCCCGCTTCGCCCAAAGGGAGCGTGTGGAGAACACCAGTCACCCCGGAGAGATGCAGGTCACCGTTCAGAACCTGCTGCCAGCCACCGTGTACCTCTTCAGAGTCACGGCCCAGAACAAGCACGGCTCCGGAGAGAGTTCAGCTCCACTGCGAGTGGAGACACAGCCCGAGGGTAAGTCCCCCGTTCCCTGCGCCCCGCTGAGGGAGGGGCCTGCTGGAAGGTTTGCGTGCAGTTAGCCTTGCGTGTCACCCAGGCGCGAGAGATGACAGCTCCCCTCCAAGGATCTGACGGCTCGAGGTACAGATGACATCGGTTGCAAACCCGTTAGCGCTCAGCCACACAGGACGTAGGACACAGGTCTGACCGGGCCAGGTCCTGCTCACCATTTTTCAGTAATTGCCCGACTCCTGCAGAGAGGGCTCCAGAGCAGGGCACTGAGGGCTGGTCTCTCCTCGTGGCGGGTGCTGGTAGGCGTTGCGGGCCCCCACCACACATCCAGGATTCCAGACCTCCGAGAAGACTCTTGCATTGTGTGGGGACTTTTCTGTTTGTTTTGTTTTGTTTTTGTTTTTGTTTTTGTTTTAGTTTTTTGTTTTAATAAATTAGAAATGTGTCACATATTAACTTCCATTTTTGATTTGAGTCATAAAAACGAAAACATGTTTATGTATCATCCTGAAACCAACTCGTTTTCTCATTTTTTATTGTTTTTCAAACATAGCCAGTCTGAAAGTACTGCTGACCACAGCAGCAAGCCGCGAGGGGAAGTGTGCCCGTCTCACTCTCTCAACCTTTTCTCCCCAGTTCAGCTCCCTGGCCCAGCACCTAACATCCGCGCACACGCAGCGTCTCCCACGTCCATCACTGTCACGTGGGAGACGCCGCTGTCTGGCAACGGGGAGATCCAGAATTACAAGTTGTACTACATGGAAAGAGGCACCGACCGAGAACAGGTGTGAAACGAAGCCATTTTCCAAACCTTTGATCGGAAAAGTACAGTTGAAATATTGTTCCAAAACTCAGCATTGCTCAGCTGGACACCTGAGGGGGAAAGAGGTGGACAAGAAATGAGAGTTGACAGATTCCATTTTTTGTACTAAGATTTATTTTATTGCTTATACCAGCAAGGGTCAGTAAACACCAAGAGAGATTTCTAACTAAATTGTCAGCATTGGTGACTAACCTGCTGTGACTGTTCAGTAACACTCTGTAAAGGGATAAAAACCCAGGGGCCAGCAGGTGACATGGTGGTTGGGGCGCTGGACTCCCACATGGCCGACTGCAGTTCAAGTCCTAGATCAGGTGACTTGAAAATCACACCAGGCTTGTGTGTGTGTGTGTGTGTGTGTGTGTGTGTGCGTGTGCACACGCCCCAAACCCAGGAGAACAGAGGAGGGATTGTGACATGGCCATCCTTCCTAGCGGGCGATTTCTCACCTTCCTTCTCACCGCCTCTGCCTATCTCTGGCAAGCACACATGCCTTATGGCAAAACCTAACATTTTTAAAAAGTGTATAGAATGTGTAACATGGTCAGGTCTCTGTTCTGTGGAGTTGCCTGCAGCTCCCGTTGCGTATACATACAATGTTTTGTTTTATTCAAGGACGTTGATGTCTCAAGTCTCTCCTACACCATTAACGGGTTGAAGAAATACACAGAGTATAGCTTCCGAGTGGTAGCCTACAACAAGCACGGGCCGGGCGTGTCCACGGAAGACGTGGCTGTTCGAACCTTGTCAGATGGTGAGTTTATCTTCTTTGAACCAAGTGGCTTGAAAATCACACCCACTGCGTGTGCATGCAAGCTCGAAATCCCAGGAGAACAGAGGAGATGGGCCCCTTGTAGAGAGGTAGTAAGGTCACGGGCTTTGACGCCAGGAAGGTTCTGTTCACATCTGAGCTTGTCCTTCCCGGTAGCATGACTTGCGTCGAGTTGCGCAACACTTTGGCCTGTTTTCCTTCCGGACAGAGCTGTGTGCTGTCAGACTCGGTGAGCGAGCCTGGCGCTGACCAGGTTCTCGGCGTTCGTATTTCAGTGGCGGCTTACGTGTAAATGAACACTGCTGCGTGCTCCTGGCACAGACCATTCCAGGGCCATCGGAGGCTCGTCCCCTCCACCTAGCAATTCCAGGGCCGTCGGAGGCTCGTCCCCTCCACTTAGCAATTCCAGGGCCGTTGGAGGCTCGTCCCCTCCACCTGGCAATTCCAGGGCCATCAAAAGGCTTGTCCCCTCCACCTAGCAATTCCAGGGCCATCGGAGGCTCGTCCCCTCCACCTAGCAATTCCAGGGCCGTCGGAAGGCTCGTCCCCTCCACTTAGCAGCCAGGTGCACTTGCCACATCCGTCGTCATGATTCCTCAATGTTTTGGCAGTTTTCTTTCTCCCCTGGGACTGAATCTTCAGAGAGTTACATACATGTACTTGTGACCCTGAGCTGTGTTCCTCAAACTTCCTGTCCTGCCCCAGCATAGTACCCCTGTAGTGGGTGAGTTGTGCCCCCGTCACAATGAACGCATCATTGTGACTCACTGATGACACCCTGTGTTTGGGACAGTGTCCTTAGCTTGGCTGAAGTACGCCCTCCACTAATTCCTTCCCAACCTGCAAGCCCTGCTCCCACGTGTCCGCCTTTTTGGCCCAGGCCAGTGGAAAGCTTGTCACTAAACTCTCGCTCTCAGAATCAAATAAAGGGAACCGCTGGGCCTGATCACCCTGAGAGAGAGGCCTGTTTTGCCGCATCTCCGGGCCTGTGTCACACAAATGCGTGCTTAGAAATAAACCTCATTAATTACTATTTTTTCAGAGCTGGCTATTTCCGTGGACACCACAGATTACGTAGGTCAAGACCAGCATTTAAAAAATATATTGGGTCATCGGGGAAGTCAGGCGCATTTTTACATAGACAAACATAGAAAGATATGCCATGACTTTCCCGATGACCTAATATCGTGTTAGAATGGGGCAGAAAATACCAGCGGTCATTGCTTAGTAAGGGTACGTATTGCTTCATAAAACTCAGCTAACTCTACTGTTTTACAACGATGCCTTCTTTTACAAACACGTGTATGCGGCCAGTTAGGTGACAAGTGGCTCAGGCGGCTGGATCCCACATAGCTGACTGTACGGTTCACATCCCGGACCTGGAGGCTTGGAGAAACACGCCAGAGGCTTGTATGTGATACCCAGAATCTCAAGAATAGAATGGAGAAGGGACTGCCGTGTGGCCATTCCCCCAGGGTGATTTCTCACTTTCTCGCTCGCTGTCTGGCAAGAGCACATGCCCTAAGCAAAAAGTGAAAAACAAGAAGAGCCGTGTGTATGCACACAGCCCATTTATACGTAAGCTCAGTGCGAGTCAGTGGTCACGCTTAGCTGACCCTGTGTGCCTCCTGGTGTGACAGACGGAGAACGACGGCCACACTGCTCTTGGCTCCCTGCCAGGCGCGGTTAGCGAGTGGGCAGCCATGATGAAACGACCAGACACATCCAAACTGAGGGAAGTCCTGCGAAAAATAAAACGGTAATTTAGAAAGACTGACCTGGATTCTTAAAATACATTAGTCCTATGAGAAAAAAGGAAAAGCTTGGGGCATCATTCTTGAATCTAAATTAGAGAAGAGTAGAGACATGTGAAATAAAAGACAACGTCTGGCCTTCAACGGGCCCTAGATCTGGAGGCACAAACAGCGACAGGCCCTGTTGGTACGGTGAGGTGGCTGTGTATAGCGACAGGCGATGTTGTCAGGCATTCCGTGTGTTTCTGTGTCGAGATTACACTGTGAATGTGACCGGTGTGTTGTGGTTTTGTCAGAGGAAGTCCTCATTGTTAGGCAGTACCAGGGACACACATTGAAGTCCAAAGGAGTGAAGCCCTGGGACCACAGCCGTCTCTCGGATCACTGAGGAACAGCATTATCCCAATCCGTGTGTGCATTTACAGCTAAGGAAGTAAGCAGGTCTGCAGAAAGCTAGCATCTGGTCATTTTACTGTTCTTGCCACTCGTTTCTTTGGGCTCAACATTTTCCAGCGTAAGAAGTAGGAAAAAAGGAAAAAGTAGAAACTGTAACTTGGCCAGCCAGCTGCAAAAGTTACTAAGTATTTTTTTTTTTTTAAGTTGAGAAAAGAGACCAGCAGGTGATATGGTGGTTAAGGGCACTGAGCCTCCCACATGGCTGACCGTGGTTTGAGTCCCGGACCCGGTGGCTTGCTTTCTCAATCTCTCTCTCTCCCCCTCTCCCCAGGTCAAATTAAAATTAATTAATTAATTAAAAGAAGTTCAATATATTTTTTTTTGGAGAGTTTTTTTTTTTTTTTTTTTTTTTGCTATAGGGCGCGTGCGCTCGCCAGACAGACAGAGAGAGACATAGAGACAGAAATCGAGAAATCACCCCCCAGGGGGGATGGTCACGCCGCAATCCCTTCTCCTCCATTCTCCTCTTGGGATCTTGGGCACGCACACACACGCGCCCGGCGTGAGTTCTAAGCCACTGGGTCCGGGACGCGAACCGCGGTCGACTACGTGGGAGTCCAGCGACATAGCCATTACGCTAACTGCTGGTTCCCAAGTTCAATATTTTTAATTCTAAAAAAATAAATAAGTCGAGGAAAATGCTTCTTG
Source organism: Tupaia tana (assembly GCA_026018925.1). Classification (NCBI taxonomy): domain Eukaryota; kingdom Metazoa; phylum Chordata; class Mammalia; order Scandentia; family Tupaiidae; genus Tupaia; species Tupaia tana. The sequence continues at coordinate 1,111,394 of JAKSZU010000028.1, forward strand.
CAGGTCTTTCATCCTACACGAGCCCGACGGTAACGGCTAAGCAGGCTGGCATTTTGACCCCACGTGCCTGGGCTTGGTGGTTACAGCAGCGCTCAGGAATGAGGCTGAGCGTGGCTCTTTGCTGAGCTGGCTCTTTGCCAGCTGAGATGAATACTTGGCCGGTTAAATGCCCGGGCCTCATCTGTATTTTCCGGCCTACGAAGTGGGAATGATAAATTCCTCAGTGCGGCTGTGAGGATGAAGTCCTTGCGGGCTGGTGAGCAGGTGGCGTATCTGGCTTCGAGGACTGTGATGAGACAGCAGCAGCGGTTGTGTTGGGTGTCCCTGCCACTCAGTTCTTAGTGGGAGATGGTTGGGGAGTCCTTCCCGGACTATTCAAAACACGGGTGCCACGGTCCCGCCAGACCCTCTGCACCCAAATCTTGGAGTCAAGGCCTGGGTTCGTTGCTCGGCATGCGTCATAACAAAGAGCAAGCTGTGTCCTCTGCCTCCCAGCACCTTCAGCACCGTGGGCTCTTATACCGTGTACCTGGTCACTGAGTGACAAAGTGACGAAGGAAGAGGGTCCCGTAGGTGTCCGGGAGAAGGGCTGGAGTGAGTGTTGTGAGTGGGCAGAAACTTAATCAAGTCCTAGTTTTCCCCACCAGCCGTTGTCACGACGAGCAGAGATGCTGGAAAGTGTGTGGCCACAGCTTGGAGGCAGCCGTGTCACCGCCCAGGGTGGGGAGCTGGCCGAGCAGCTGTGTGTCCCAGCAGTCCTGAACTTGCATGTCTCAACGAGCGCTCCGACATGCAGCTGCCTCGGGGAGCCGGACGGTGCATGTTACTGAAGCCGCCTTGCTCACACATCTCTGCCCTGCTTGAGATGCGCCGTGGAAGCCGGCTGGGGAGCCCCGGACCCGTAACATCATACCCACTTCAGTCACTTGTTGTAGTCATTAAACTCGGTTCCAGAAAAATGTGTGGCTCTTGCCCAAGGTAAAAAAAAAAAAAGTCACCAAGAATAGTCAAAAGCAAACATCAGAGGTTCGGAATGCACCTGGGATCTAGAAAAGCATGGAATCCGCGGAAGTTCAATCCTCCGTCCCCCGTGGAAACAAACATCTAACTTCTCCAAGATGCACAAGACTCTGTGTGGGTGCATCCCCTTCTGAAGGTGTCTTTTAAAAAACAACTCCCCCGGCATGCCTTCTCCACCGGTGCTGTCACTCCGAGGGCCTCAGACCCGCGGGGTTAGACCTCTGGCAGTGTCGGCGGTGTCCGTGGTGTCTGAGGAGCACTTCTGTGTGAGGTCTGGCTGGGCACCGTCATATGGTGGGTGATTACAACTTTTTTCCCCTTCCTTTCCCCCCATCTAGTTCCCAGTGCTGCTCCTCAGAATCTGTCCTTGGAAGTGAGAAATTCGAAGGTAAGCTTCACACGGCCTGTGTTGGTTATGTTGTTGCCGTTGAACCCCTCAGGCTTAGAAAGCGAGGTTCTGTGGGGACGCATCAGAACAAATGACGCTTCTAAAAATACTGCACCTCTTGGGACCAGCAGGTGGTGTGAGGGCTAGGACAGCCAGGTCCCACATGCCCGACTAAGCAATTTGAGTCCTGGACCCAGAGGCTTGAAAATCACGCCAGGCATGTGTGCCTGTGTGCCTAAAATCCTGAGAGGAGAATGGAGGAGAAGGGATTTCAATCCCCCTAGGGGTACCTTCTCACTTTTCCCCTTTCTCTCTGTCTCTGGTGAGCGTATGCAACCTATAGCAAACTAAACCAAAAAATGCTGAGCCTATAAACCAGAACTTAAGTGAGAACTGTTCAAATGAAATGGAGAAGTAAGACGGCATAGGTTTACACTCGCCCATAAAGATGAGCTTAGAAACCAACTTGCTAAGGGCCAGCAGGCAGTGTGGTGGTTAAGGCACTGGACTCACACATGATGAACCATGGTTTGAGACTCGGACCCGGCGCGTGTACATACATGCCCTGGATCCTGAGAGGAGAGTGGAGAAGGGATTACACTATGACTATCCCCTGGAGATGATTTCTTGCTTTCCCTCTCCGTCTCTCTCTCTCTGGCAAGCACATGCACCCTATAAGGCAAAACCCTAAAAATAAAAAAAAACCAAGTCACTGATTCTGTGTAACCCACTCCCTTCCTCTGATACCAAAACGATTTCACCCTTCCCACAAACAGTTCCTGTTATGTAAATCATGGGGTCCAGGTGTCAAGTGTGCAGACCTAGGTGAGGTGGCAGAGGAAGTAGGCTGTTCTATCCTGGCCTTTGCTGTGGCATGAGGCAGAGGCGGACGCCTGCCAGACTGGCCGTATCTGCCCGAACCCCTCCTGGTCAGGCTTGCTTTGCCCGCGGGGCCCTGCCTCGCACAGGCCAGCACCCCACTGGGCTACATAGATAGCTGAGATACTCAGTCTTTCCCCAAATGCTGTAGGACTCCCTCTCCACACTAAGAAACACCCAACTAACTCATCATCCCCTTTTTGAAGCGTTTTGGCTAAGAATTGTTGAACTGCAGCTGCTCCCCACTGGAGGGGAGAAAGTCTTGGTACTTGACAGTTTATGTCCTGGCCACAGGCCGCTGCCCTCCCATCGTCCTCCTGAAATCTCTGTGGATTCTTGGGCCCAACATCTTCATTCTGGCAAAATCCCAGGAGGGCAGGGCTTCAAGGTGCACTGCTCATAGCCCCGCCTGACCACTGAGGTGCTGAAATCTACACGGGGTCTGAGAGCTGTGTCCCTCCTTGTACACAGCGAGACCAGGGAGATCTTTCATAAAGCTGTCGGGACCCAGCTTTGGTGCAAACCACCCTAGCTGTGACTGTAGTGCGGACAGGACACAGAGGGATGGGGGACCATCCTGGCTGTGAGGGCAGTGAGGACAGGGCACAGGGGGACTGTCCTGGCTGTGAGGACAGGGCACAGGGGGACCGTCCTGGCTGTGAGGGCAGTGAGGACAGGGCACAGGGGGATCGGACCGTCCCGGCTGTGAGGGCACAGGGGACCATCCCCAGCTGCGTCTGCATCTAGTCCTTTCCCTCTGGTCTGGTCTCTCGCAGAGCATTATGACTCACTGGCAGCCACCTCCTCCGACCACACAGAACGGGCAGATCACCGGCTACAAGATCCGCTACCGAAAGGCCTCCCGGAAGAGTGACTTCGCCGAGGCCTTGGTGCCCGGGACACAGCTGTCTCAGCTGATTGAAGGTAAGCTCCTGCACGCCGGCCGAGGGACGAGACGGCGTTTCTCAGAGAGCCAAGTGCGCTGCTCTGACGACTGCCGAGCCATTGACTGAGCAAACAAATTAAAAACGGTTCCGAGAAAGTTTTAATGCCTCAGCCCTGATTCACCAATGGGAAGCAGGCCTGGGGCCCCGCCTGCACGTGCTGGGCTCGCCCTCGGTGCGCGCCTGTCGGCGGCTGGGAAGTTGTACCGAGGGGGCTGGAGGTGCTTCCTCCGTACTCCTGTGTCCACGTGTAGGCGGTCCGTTGGCAAAGGCATGTCCAGGCTGTATGTGGTGACAGGAGGGTCTCCTGGCGTTCTGAGCAGAGGCCGTCCAGGCCCCGCAGCCCTGCTCTTTCTGAGTTCCGTCCTTGTTTTCTGAGACCGTCCAGCCTGGTCCCTTGGCTGGCCTTCTCGTCCTCGTAACACAGTGAGGGGTGTAGTCAGTGATCTCCAAGGTGCCTCAGACCCTTTAAGAAAGCCTGTAACCCCTGGGAGCACACGTGCATGTTGTGTGTTCCACGGTCGCTCATACGTGACTTCGCCGTGCCCTGAGCTGGACCTGATATCCGTGCCAACGAGCGGGCTCACCTGTTTCCCTGAGCCCCGTTACAGCTCTTCCCGTCCTTCGGGTCTCAGGTCTCGATCGGGGCACCGAGTACAACTTCCGGGTGGCCGCTCTGACCATCAACGGGACTGGCCCGGCGACCGACTGGCTGTCGGCTGAGACTTTCGAAAGTGACCTCGACGGTAAGAGCGGCTGCGGTCCTGCGTGTCGCCTGCACAGCTCTGGCTTGGTCAGGCTCCGGGCGTGTGTGGCCTGAAACTGTCAGCTGAGCTGCAGGTGCCGCTGCCGCTCCTGGAGTGCAGCAGGACTCCTGCAGTGAGGTTGGCAGCGGCTTTAAATTAGAATCAACCCTATGGGGGCTCTGGCCAAGGCCGCTCAGTAAGTGGGTGCTCCAAGATGAAGGCTGAGCCCCACAGGTGCAGCCTCATTCCCCACGGCAGTGTCCCGTTTCCCTCTGTCCTGGACACGGGCCGTCCTCGCCTGTGTGCTCAGCAAGTACCTCCACACGGGTGGGGTGTGGCCCCAGGAGGAGGCAAGGGCCGGGCGGCCCTCCCCGAGGATGGTGCAGAGTTCTAAAGGACACCAGACCTCATCTCCCTTCCCGTTGCCCTCCCAGAGACTCGTGTTCCGGAAGTGCCTAGTTCTCTTCACGTCCGCCCCCTCGTCACGAGCATCGTGGTCAGCTGGACTCCGCCAGAGAACCAGAACATCGTGGTCCGAGGCTACGCCATCGGCTACGGCGTCGGCAGCCCTCACGCCCAGACCATCAAGGTGGACTACAAGCAGCGCTATTATACCATCGAAAACCTGGGTGCGTCTCGGAGTTGGGGAGTGGGCGTGCCCGTGCCTTCTCTTTAACTCCCTGTCGTAATGATTCCATTTTTACAGGAAAGTTACAAAAACAGTACAAAGAGAGCCTGTGCTTTCTCCCCCAGATGCCCCAAGGGCTGCCGGCCACGTAGCCGTCCCGTTCCCTAGCTCCCCGAACCAGCTGAGAATAAGCACACACGTGATGCCTCTGCACCCCTAGACTTTCAGGGCGCGCTTCTGGGACACTTCTTTCGGACAGGACATTTAGCAAGCTCATGCAGTGAAGGGAACCGGTGTCTCTGGGCTTCTCCTCCCGGTCTTTGTTTCCCACCCGGCATCACACGTCACACGTCACACGCCACACGCCACACGCCACATTACGTCACCGTTAGTTTCCTTCGGACGGAGCAGTTAGTTCCTGTTTCTTCCTGGACTTCCGTGTCTGGCGTTTCTGAAAAGCACAGGCCATTTGTATTTTGTAGACTGCGTCTCAGTTTAGACCTGCCATCATCTCCTCATTACACGGAGGCTGTGCCTTTGGGGAGGGTGGTGTAGAGTGAGGGGTTCTCAGTGCATCTGATCAGGAGGCCCCGGAGAGCCCGTTGCTGGGGACAGTTACTTTAATCACGTGATTAAGCACGTCCGTGGGACCAGGTCTTCTCTCTGGAATTGGACTTTGCCTGGGCCAGGACTGACGGATAGCGTCTTCCCCATTCGTCTCAGCCAGGAGGAGAGCGAACGTCAGGCCAGCAGCTGGCATGGCGGTTAAGGCACCCATCCCACATGGCCAGCAGCGCAGTTCAAGTCCTGGACCAGTGGCTTAAAATACACGCCAGGTGCACGTGCATACATGTCCACAACCCCGAGGGGAGAGTGGAGGAGAATTTGCAGTGTGGCTGTCTCCCCCCACGGGGGGGGGGGGGGGGGGGGGGGGCGGTGGTGGTGATTTTTCATTTACTTTCTCTGTCTCTTTCCAGTGAACACATGCGCCCTACATCAAAAAAATCTTAGAAAGAAAGGAAAAAAATTATTAAGAAAAATTATAACGAGGATTTTTAAAAAGCGCTTTAACTTGTCCCTTCAGATCCCAGCTCTCACTACGTGATCACCCTGAAGGCGTTCAACAATGTGGGCGAAGGCATCCCGCTGTACGAGAGTGCGGTGACCAGGCCCCACACAGGTGAGCGCCCGTCTGTCCCTCCCCATCAGCGGTCCTCCCCACAGCTCGCAGAGCGTCGACGTGGGCCCACCCGCGGGGGTCGGTGGAAGGAGGAGAAAAGCGTAGCACGGTGTAGGGTGCAGACTTCATGTGGAAAAACGGGCCCCCGCCCTGGGCCCACAGCCCTCGCTGCTTCCACTCTTATTCTGGATCCTGGCAGTGACGCGCAGTGACGGGTCTGCTGTCTGTGACACGAGACTGCACGAGTGGTGACGTGGCTTTCCACCGGTGCACACTGACTCGGAAAGCCCAGGAAGCCCCGTCGTGGGGGCCACAGTAACCACAGCCTTTGCCTTTCCGACTACCGCGGTAGCTGTGGCAGGTCGTCCCTCGTGGGGACTCGAGGCAGAGCAGTGCCGGGGGGTCTCTTCTGCCATATCTGGTGTGAGCCACATTGCCTTTAGACCCCAGGGTCAGCAGGTCCAGCTTGACATGCGAGTGGGTGTTGGGTATCCCAGCACCAAGGCCAGGCAGAGGTGCCTTGGTGACATTTCAGGCTGAGTGAGAGCAGGCCCCTCATGTCCAGTGATGAGATCCGGCCACAGCCTCCAGACTGACCTCAAACCAGCTGCAAGCTATTTAGAAGTTCTGCCCGAGTTTAAAAGCCAGCTTTGTCTTTGCACGACCCTTTCTGGATAAGTAGAGTTTCAAGTATTTAGGTTTTGCCATAGGTCATGTGCTCTTGTCAGAGAGAGGGAGGGAAGGTGAGAAGTCACCCTCCAGGGGTGGCCTTGCCACAGTCCCTTCTCCGTCCTCCCCTTGGGATTTTGGACACACAGGCGCACACGCCCGACATGTTTTCAAGCCACTGGGAGTAGGACTGGGAGGAACCGTGCAGTCCGCTCTCTGGGATCCAGCACCCTAACCTCTGTGCCACTTGCTGGCCCCCAAATTTTAAGTCATTTTAAGAAAACTCAAGCATAAAAATAATCACTGGGTTATCACATTCTGATAGGCCTGTAGAAGGCGGCAGAAGTGTAGCCAGTCACTGCTTCTCTCAGCATTTTCCTGCAGGTTTTCCCTGAGAATGCTAGTGGGAAGATGCCTCTAAAGAACTGGTAGTTACCTATTAACTGGATTTTCTTTCTTTTTCTCCATTTCTCACTTTTCATCCCATTGTATTACCTTGCGTTTCCTTTTTCTTTTCTTTTCCGTTCATGTTAAAATGCCACTCTCTTTAATTACCCCTGCCCAGACACTTCCGAGGTTGATTTGTTTGTTGTTAATGCTCCATACACCCCAGTGCCAGATCCTACTCCCATGATGCCCCCCGTGGGGGTTCAGGCGTCCATTCTGAGTCACGACACCATCAGGCTCACCTGGGCGGACAACTCGCTGCCCAAACACCAGAAGATCACAGACTCCCGCTACTACACCGTGCGCTGGAAGACCAACATCCCGGCCAACACCAAGTACAAGGTACCGCACGTCCACTCTGGGGGCAGCCGGCCGCCGGGCCCGCTCGTTCTGAAGTTCTCGATTCATGCTTTTCCAGAACGCAAACGCAACCACGCTGAGTTACCTGGTGACTGGCTTAAAACCAAACACACTCTACGAATTCTCTGTGATGGTGACCAAAGGTCGGAGGTCAAGCACGTGGAGCATGACGGCCCATGGGACCACCTTTGAATTAGGTACGTGCGGTCCGAACCCAGTCGGGACATTGGCTCCCTTTGCGAGATAGAAGGCCGGTGTGAATCTGTGGGGAGGTCACACCTCAGCTGGTCGAGAGACTCTGTCACCCACTCACTGCCCAGGGAGACAGCTGGAGGCTGAGCCGATGCATTTATAGAACACAGCCAGCAACTACGTCCAGAGTTCAGTGGTCACCTTTTCTTGAAAAGGAAAAGAATTATTTACTTAATTTTATTGAATATTGTAATTTTTTTTCATTGCCACCGGGCACGTGTGCTCACCAGAGATAGAAAGCGAGAGGGAAAAGGAGAAAGCAATCCTCCCTGTCCAAGACTCAAACCATGAGTGGCCATGTGAGAGTCCGCTGCCCCAGTCACCCTGCCACCTGCTGGCCCCTGTGGTAGCTATTTCAACTGATGATTTATGACTTTCTCATCACTGCACAGGGACATGAGCAGGACAGGACCATATCCTGCAGAGCACAGAGAGTTTAGGAAGCAGGAGTCTGGAGCTCCTGCCCAGGAACCACCTGCTCTGTGGTCAAGAGCAGGTCGCCCACCCTCTCTGTGTCCGGTTTCTTTCTCTGCAGAAGGGAGGCCATCTTCTTACCTTTCCCTCGTTATGGAGTAGTCATAGGGCCGAAGGGAGCATCAGGGGAAGCCCCAGCATGTTGGGAAGCCCTGTGGGGGTGTCCTGCATCCTGCTTCACTGGTGAACGGAGAGAGAGAGCTGCAGTGACCCGCCTGAGCCCGAGCCAGTGCCAGTGGTGTGCTTGTGAGGGGCAGATACTTTGAAAGGTGATCCCCAAGCGGCTTCTGCAGTTTTAGTGCAAACCAGTTAGCACCGTGTCAAGTGTGCCACCGAAGTCTCGGTAGTGTTTTTTGGTAAGTGGACGAGAGACAGAGAGATGACTCAGCAAGTGAGGGGAGGACAGCCTTCTGGGCTTGAGATGCGGTTTGCTCACTTCTAAGTCTGTTCTGCCCCTTGGGCTTTCCTGGCATGGGGACGTGTGTGACCAGTGGGACTCTGTTCTGGCCTCCTGGATAATGGAAAACAGAGTTACAAGTTCTCCAGAGACTGGGCTTGCTGTCAGTGTCATTTTTGTCCTTTGCCCAGGTAGCTGGACTCCTGCAGAGAAAGGGTTGGATTTGGAGAGTTGGAAACAGAGTATGTGGAAGTTGAACTAGACCTTGAGCTTGCTTTGCCAACATGATAAAAATATCTTTTTACCGTATTTCCAGCCCATTAGCTAAAACATGAGATTGCATTTTCCTTTAGGATGTTTGCATTTTACCAAGCTTCTTTGCATTTCTCTAAGAGGAGTCCAGTGTTTTCAGAAGAGAAGAATAAACTTAAGAATGTAGTTAATTTGCTCATTTCCTATTAATAGAAGCACAAGAAACCTTCTGTCGTTTTTTTAATGGCAGGGGATGCATGTGCATACATGAGAGAGGACAGTTTCCCCCAACCTGCTCACACTGCAATCCCTTTTCCTCCAGTTCTCCATCCTGTCAGGATCCTGGGCACGTGTATGTGCCTGGCATTTTCAAGACACCGGGGCTGGGTCAAACCCTGGGATCTGGCTTCCTCTGGGGTTTGGCATATCCTTCTCGTACTGGTGCATTCAAAGCCAGGAGGCTCTCCCGTTGGGGTTTGGGCTCTGCGCCACACCTCTCAGATGGGCGGGGTTGAGGGCACGCTGGCTCACGGGAAGTGTTGTTGTTTCGTAGTTCCTACTTCTCCACCCAAGGATGTGACCGTCGTGAGTAAAGAGGGGAAACCCAGGACCATAATCGTGAATTGGCAGCCTCCCTCCGAAGCCAATGGCAAAATTACAGGTGAGAAGCCTCGCAGCAAGCACCTCTGTGCCCCGGTCCTCCCGGAGGCGTTCCAGGAGAGGAGCACAGTCATTTATGGGGTGTGTGCAGCACGATGGTCCCCGAAACTGGAGCAGGATATGCTTCTTGCCCACAGTAGCGGGACAGTGAGTTTCTGGCCTTGCGTCACCTGCAGGTCTGCCAGGCATGGGCACATGGACGCCTCAGGCTGCAGCGTGGCTTCGCGGTGACATGCTTGTGCTGCTCGGGGAGCTGTTCTTCCCTGCCTCTGCCCCGACCAGCACGCAGTCAGCCCTGCTGACTCTGCGAGGAAATACGCAGCAACAGTCTGCTCTGTACCTCGGGCCCAAACGTCCCGTTAGGCTTTAATTCCTTCCCCAGGCCTGCTGTTTTAGGCTCCTGGGTTCTTCCAGCTAAGATCAGAATCTGGAGAGGCCTAGACCTTCAACAGGACCTGGACTTCTCCCTTGAGCATACGGGGAGAGCCTTCCATAGTCCCAGAGGACACTGGCTGCCCCAGCCTCGCCACAGAGGAAGCCTCTGAGATTGGCTGCTGCTCCCCTTCCCTTCCAGCCAGTGCTCCTTGGAGGTGGCGAGGAAATGGGAAGCGTTTCCTGACGCCGTCCTGCTCCTAGCCTTCCAGGGAGTCCCTCTCCATGTATCCTGGTCTAAATGTCCTTTTTTATTTAGCTTTTGACTTGGTCTCTTGTAAAGCTTGGCTTGACCCGAATCACGTTTTACCTTGTCTCTAAACCGCAGCCACACTTGGGGTCAGATGGGCTCTTAGCTGTGCTGCCTCCTGCCTCAGCCTGGGGCTCGAGTGACCCCTGGGGGAAGGCTCGGGTGACAGTTTGTTATGGCTTCACCTCCCCCGTCTGGGAGAACGAGGTTGCTATCTGTCACCCAGGAGTTCTTTGAGGAAATCAAGTTGGTGAGCATTAAAACGGCACGTCAGGCTACGCACTAGTTTCCAGAGTAGCGTTACTCGGACGGCCGACTCCCGAAGGTGTGCCGTTCATGTGCTCTGACGCCCGTGGGCTGCAGCGTGTAGCCGTGGGCTTCCTGACGCAGAGGAAGGACAGCAGTGAGCGGTGTCCCCCTTGTTCCACGGACAGGCTACATCATCTACTACAGTACGGACGTGAACGCGGAGATCCACGACTGGGTCATCGAGCCTGTGGTGGGCAACAGGCTGACGCACCAGATCCAAGAGTTAACGCTCGACACGCCCTACTACTTCAAGATCCAGGCCCGCAACTCCAAGGGCATGGGGCCCATGTCCGAGGCCGTCCAGTTCAGAACACCGAAAGGTAAAGCTCCGAGCAGAGGGTTTGTCACGTGCCTCTGTGAGGCTGTGCTTACCTGTACCACTCAGCATGCAGAAACCAGGCCTAGCCCAGGAAAGTAGTGAGGGGCTATCTCGGAGTGATTTCTCATCCATTGCCGACGCTGGGTCTGTGATCGCCCGGTCCTGGCCTCACCGTGTTGTATGCGTGGGATCTTTGGTCCCGGCTGCGTGGGGCCGAGGGATTACAGTGCTCTGAGTTTTTACCAAATCGGATCAGATGCAATTCCCTCGATTCCTGGGGTCCCGCACAGAGTAATATTGTAGCACGTGATCAGGGTGGGTGGGTTCTTTGCACATGTGCAAGCTCTCAGCCCGAAAGGCTGATTCGGGGCCTCTGTAGAGAACGAGACCCAGGGGCCTATTCAGTGAGACTCCAGGTAAGAAAAGGAGGGTAAAGTATTGAACCAGGTGAGCTTAGGCTAACACCATGTGGTTGGGGACCAAGTCTGGGGAAGTGTGGAAGCTCTGTACGGATTTTATGGTTCATCTTAAAAGCAAGATTTAATTTGCTTGAAAGTTTGTGTGGGTTTTATTTTTTTCCCCTTTAAAAATTCTGCCTGTCCCATCTTCAAAGCTTGTGACCCTACTCTTGTTTTTTCTTCCCGTGCTTGGCCTGTTAGCGGACTCCTCTGATAAAATGCCTAATGACCAAGGTAAATGAGTAGACAGCCTCTTTCCTCTCCTCTTTCCTGACCAACTCGTAGCTTGGGTTGTTGTTCCTTTCTTCCTTTGTTTTAACTGAAAACCAGTACCGTGTGTTAAAAACCACGTATTATTAGCCAAAGTCGAGTCGAGGCCGTGTCTGTGGCACTTGGGGTATCTGAAAAGCTGGGAATGTAAAGGAAAGGAGATGGGTGGGAGGAAATTAAGCCAGCTGGACTGAGTCCTGCCGCTGTAGGAGTGGCCTGAGTATGATCAGGTTATCCCTCATGCTGAGCTCCTGATGCTCTGGAGCAGTGACGGGCATTTGAGTTGTCGTGGGGCCCTCACACCCAGGGTTCATGTTGCAGCACCCAGCTTATTAGCGTGCCTAAGTGAAACGTCCACTGCTGTAGACCACGTGCGTCTCCGTGACCACATCGGTGCCATGCTCGTCACAGTACATCAGCCACATTCCGAGCTGTGCTTCCATCCCTCCTCTCTAACACAGCTGATCATCCTAAAGGGCAGAGAAGCTGTGCGCAATGGGGGCTCGGGAATCGTTGGCCTGGGTGTCACCATTCTTGAAGTCACTGTCTGCCGTCGGCGGTGTTGCTGTGACGGGAGGAAAGGCAGCTGAAGCTGATCCTGTGGTGTAGACAGAACACGGAAAGCGAATAGGGTCGTTGCTCCATGGCTTAGGAATAGTTGTTAGAAGTTCAGGTCTTTGGGTCTTGGCTACCGAGATGTCACGTTTCAGAGCTTCGAACCATGTTTGCATTCAGTGAAGCTTTCGCCGTACACTGGAGACACTGCAGACGCGTGTGTGTGGCCACACGAGGGCTTAACTGCAGCCCACATGTGTGCTGGCCATGTGGACGTGCTCCTTGCTCTCCCGCTTCGCGCGTGGCCAGAGTGCAGTCGGCAGCCGCACTCCTCGTCCCGTGTCTGAGCTGCTTCCTCCTTCATGTTTTTAGTGTCAGGTTATCCTTGGGATTTCCTATTCATGGTTTAAAGAAAAAGCACTGAGCACCATAGACGTACAGGCCGAGCACCGAGCACCGTAGACGTACAGGCCGAGCACCGAGCACCGTAGACGTACAGGCCGAGCACCGAGCACCGTAGACGTACAGGCCGAGCACCGAGCACCGTAGACGTACAGGCCGAGCACCGAGCACCTTAGACGTACAGGCCGAGCACCGAGCACCTTAGACGTACAGGCCGAGCACCGAGCACCTTAGACGTACAGGCCGAGCACCGAGCACCGTAGACGTACAGGCCGAGCACCGAGCACCGTAGACATACAAGCCGAGCACTGAGCACCATAGACATATAGGCCGAGCATCATAGACGTACAGGCCGAGCACTGAGCACCGTAGATGTACAGGCCGAGCACCGTAGATGTACAGGCCGAGCGCCGAGCACCGTAGACGTATAGGCCGAGCGCCGAGCACCGTAGACATACAGGCCGAGCACCGTAGATGTACAGGCCGAGCACTGTAGATGTACAGGCCAAGCGCCAAGCACCGTAGACGTCCAGGCCGAGCGCCGAGCACCGTAGACGTCCAGGCCGAGCGCCGAGCACCGTAGACATATAGGCCAAACACCGTAGACGTCCAGGCCGAGCAGTGAGCACCGTAGACATACAGGCCGAGTGCCGAGCACTGTAGATGTCCAGGCCGAGTGCCGAGCACTGTAGACATCCAGGCCGAGCGCCGAGCACCGCAGACGTTCAGGCTGAGCAGTGAGCACCGTAGACATACAGGCCGAGTGCCGAGCACTGTAGACGTCCAGGCTGAGCACCGAGCAGTGCCTTGCCAGAGCCTGTTCCACGACAGCTATTTGTGCAGTATGATGCCCTAGATTCGGGCTGAGTGTGGCCTGCCTGACAACGGAGTGCGTTTACGTGTGCAGAGCCTAGCAAGCCCTGAGCCATCCTCGCCAGGTAGGCTCCAGTCACCTGGAAAAGCACGTGAAACATAACTGGGATTTCAACCTGCAGGGATGTCACCTGGGGAGGTGACGGCAGCAGAAGTAAGGACATACTGTAAGAAGTGTGGAGGGGTCAGGGACTGAGTTATGTCCTAGACTGCGCCTCTCGGACAGAGCTGCCAGCGCGTCGTAGGGTGGTTTTAGCCTCTGGAAACAGCTGTCTTCGTCCGTCATTGTGTTTCTAACACAAAACTGAGCTTTGGGTAGTTTATGAAGAAGTGAGAGTTTTCCTGAGCTCGCAGTTCTGGTGGCCGGGAAGTCAGTATGAGGCTGGCCAGCAGCATGGCCGACGGGAGCACAGAGAGGACCGCTCTCTCTAACAACCCGCTCTGGTGACGGCTGTCCCCTTGTCATGAGACCTGCAACCATCGCAAGGCGTTAAGGAGGCCAGAGCCCCCACGACCTGGTCACGACCTAGTCACCGCCCACCAGGATCAGGTTCAAAACAGGAGCCTCTAGGGGTCAGAGCTTACCCAGAACATAGCATTTATTGATTTATTTTCTTCCGTATTTGTAGAGTAGCTCTCATTTGCGTATCTTCCCTCTGTAGAGGGAGAGGTCATACTCTGTCTGGAGGTTTACTGTGCTTATGGTAGCGGTAGTTGGTGTTTATGAACTGCTGACTGCAATCAGCCGTTTTCAGAGCAGTTTATGGTATTGAATTTCCGTTCCGTCCTCACAGTAGCTTCATGAAGTAGATGCCGTTGTGGTCTCCGGAGGAGGTGAGGAAACCGAGGCACACAGACTAGTTCTGCACTTGCCGAGACTCAGGCGGACCTGCGTGGTGCAGTGTCCCCGGACGGGCTGCCCAGTGTGCGCGGTAACTGCGGAGAGCACCTCGGCTGTGCGTTCCCTGCAGGCCCCTCTCAGGAGAGTGTGACCCCGCCCTCTGGCCACACACCCGGGCTGGAGAAGTGCCTTTACATCACCGTCGCCGCGAAAGGGCTCCTTGTACTGGCCGTATCCACGCAGCTGTTCCATTAGTGCCAAAAAGCTCAAGACCAAGAATAGGAATTTTTTAAAGCTGTTGATTGTGTCCACGAGGCCCACTTCTGGGCTGCTCTCAAACCCTGGGGCAGCAGCCACAGTGAGGGATGAAGAGACGGTCCTTGGCGAGCAAAGCCAGGGAGGACTCTCCACCTCTAGAGGTCCAGGTGACTGAGCAGTAAGAGCCCGATGCGAACCCCCTTGGCCTCCTCTCCTGCTTAGAGAACCTGTCTGATTGGAGGGCGACTCTAATCGGGAAAGGAAGCCAGTGCTGACACCAGCTCGGCCAGATCAGCACAGCCCGAGCCTCGGGAGGGAGGAGCCCTTCACAGAGACCCACCCCTCCGGTCCTCACGGTCCTTCTTCAGGAGCTGCTCCTTTGCTCAGCCCTCCGAGCAGCCCTTGAGGAACTGTTTCCTAGGTCAGAGGACGGGTGCTTCCCACCTTCCGAACCACAGCCACCTGGTCACAGCCGTGGGCAGGGGCGCAGCCTTTCAGATGCCTCATTGCGTAACAGCCTACCTTGGCCTGCTCTGCACACGCAGACCGCATTCTCCTGCTATTTGTGTGCCGTTTCGTTTTCTCCCAGAGAGTAGACTGAAATGTCCCCTGTAGATCGCACCGGCCAGCTCAGAAGCGGACGGGCAGCCCAAGGCACCGGGGAGTTACTGACAGGGTGTCTTCTCCTTCAGCCTCAGGTTCTGCAGGAAAAGGGAGCCGACTGCCAGACCTGGGATCCGACTACAAGCCTCCGATGAGCGGTAAAGTCCTTCCCTCGCTGTGGCCTGCTGCGGACATGGGCACTTTCACCTGAAATCTCATACTGCCTCCTGTAGCTCGTGTGCAGTGAGCTGCAGTGTACTCACCTATCTTTATTTACATTGTTTTCATTTTGCTATAGGGCCTGTGTGTACTTGGCCAGACAGAGAGAGAGAGAGATCAGCCCCGGGGGGACAGCCATGCACAATCCCTTCTCCTCCACTCTCTTCTTGGGATTTTGGGCACGCACACACACACACATGTGCCTGGCCTGTCTTTCAAGCTGCCGTGTCTTGGGATCCAGCCACCTTAGCCTCCATACCACCTGGCTACCCCACCTCTTTTTTTTCTTTTTCTTTCCTCCTTCTCTTTAATCTAACAGATCTTGCTGCAGGTGCTTTCTGGAAAGTGCTTGCCAAATTACAGCAAGCCCGTGCATTATGGGGTGCAATACCCACATGCCCAGCTGCAGCCAGGACCTGTTCCTACATGAGTCTTCCTGTGGCCTAACACCTCTAGGAAAGAGAAGTTTGCGTTCAGAAACGAGCCCTCTGGGCTTCCTCAAGTATGCAATAGGAAGCCATCACTTTATCGAAGGTCAATGTGTTTAGTGTCAATGATCGGCCCACTTGCCTTTTTCTCGGAAACGAAGGATAAAAGTGGTGGAACCAAGTATAGAAAATAAGCCCCTAAGCCCTTCTGGATCGGCCTTTGATTAGCGGTGTGCTTAGTGGAGCCTGTGTAGTCACAGAGCCAAAGGGAGGGCCGGCTAACCCAGCTGGCGGCTGGGACCCCACAGAGACGGCAGGTTTGGCTTAGATCGTAACACGTAAGCTGGGTCTTCTGTAAGTCACCCTAGCTGACTTGTTCTAAGACGCAGATTCCCAGGCTGTGCCTTGGTGGTAGGAATTTCTCCCATCACACTCCATGCCAGTAAAACGCATCTTCTTAAGGACAAGGTGAATATCCCCACACTGGTGCCTGGGCCTGGGAGTGTCTGGATTCCAGATGGTGTCGACTTTGGAATATCTGCAGATACACAGTGAGATATCTTGGGGTGGGACCCAGTCGGACGCCCAAGTTCACTTATGTGTCACATGCAGCGCACACCTAGCCTGAAGGCGGTCTCACAGTGTTTGGTTTTGCCGCATTTGGACAGATCCATCACGTGCAGTCAGATGTGGAATTCTCCACATGCAGCACCAAATCGGCCCTCAAAAGGCTTCAGATTTCAGACCATTTCAGACTTCAAGTGTTCGGATTAGGGACGCCTCACCAGCCCTTACTTGGTCGATGAATTCACACCCTGAATCTAAGGAACAAAGAGCTTTGTTTGCTGTCTTAGGGCTCACAACCCAAAAGAGCATTCTGAAAGACTGAAGGAAGGCAGGCATTTATAAAACCAAAAGCTTTAAATTACTGCAAAGCAATTAAAATTCTTCAGAAAGAGCTTCTGCCGACATTGCAAAGGGCAGTAAGGGCTCCTGAGCTGCCCAGGCCGTGAGGAAGGTTAGGGAAAGGAAAACGCCTTCGGGGAGAGTTCAGGGAGTCCTGGCCCCTCCCTGGAGCCACTCCAGGCATCCTACTCCAGATGTTTTGGGCAAGGGTGGAGTGGACCAGAGCTCGCGCCAGCGGGCAGCCGCAGGAACACACAGCAGTCCTGCCTCAAAGGCCCCCTGGCTCCATCCTGCGTGTGGCTCTCAGAGCCTCTAATGACCAAAGACTCGTCACTTGGCAGGCAGACCACCCCGTATCGGCAGCTCTGATGGGCAGGCAGACCGCCCCGTATCGGCAGCTCTGATGGGCAGGCAGACCGCCCCGTATCGCCAGCTCTGATGGGCAGAGAGGAGGACCGCCATAGAAGGGAGCTGCAGTGGGAAAGTACTGATAGGGAGGAGAGGGAAGTCGGGATTTTTTCAAGGTTCTCAGTGATCTGAACTTGTCCTCTTCCCCCACCTCCTCGCTCCCTCTTGCCCTCCCTCCCTTCCCTCTAACTTCCCTCTCTGTGTGTCACGGAGCACAGGCTGCTCTCCCTGCCTCGAACAGCCGTGTGGGATCCAGCTCCTCTACCCATGGGTCATGGGCCGGGGGCCGGACCACGAGCACTTCCACAGGAGCACGGTGAAGAGCGTCGCGAGGAAGCTCAGGCCGTGCCCTGGGGGCCGCGCGTTCAGGGGCGCCAGGGCCAGCAGGTGTGCCGTTTCTCGCCCGCAGGCAGCAACAGCCCTCACGGGAGCCCCACGTCCCCCCTGGACAGCAACATGCTGCTGGTGGTCATCGTCTCGGTGGGCGTCGTCACCGTCGTGGTGGTCGTCATGGTGGCCGTCCTCTGCACCCGGCGCACCACTTCTCACCAGAGAAAGTAAGAAGCCCCACACGCCGCAGATGCTCGGTGGCGCTGCCTTCGCTTCTGCGTGACTTCCACATATGGAAGGTCCACCGCGTTAAACGCAGAGTACGCCAGGGACAGTTCTAGGGCCAACCAGTGGCAGAGGTTAAGGCAGCTCCAGTCAGGACCTCGTGGCTCAGGAATCATGCCAGGTGTGTGTGTGCCCAATTCCTGAGGAGAGAGTGGAGAGGGGATTGTGGCGTGGCCACCCCCCGGGGCGGCATTTCTCACTTCCTCTCTCTGTCACTCTCTCCAGCGAGCACACGTGTCCCATGCAAAAATCTAAAAACAGAAAAGCCTCAAGGATGACATTCTCCCCATTCTTGGATTTTCTTCAAGCTCCTTTATTTTGGCTTTTCACTTTTATTTATATTTATGAACTTGATTTTGTATCTAGTTTCAGAAACTTTGAGGTCGTTTTATTTCTTAAAAACCTAAAAACCAGGAAGATGGAGAATTTGTCAGTACTTTAGGAGAATTCGAACTTGAAGTGATTAAAGGTGTCCTGCCCTCAGCCCCAGAGCGGGAAGAAGAGCTGGCAGTAGGCGCCGTCCTCTCCTGCAGGGCCTGCAGTCGGCGTCCCATGGTTTAAGTCAGCATACGGAGTGTCATAGGGTCCCCCCACTGGAAAAGAGAAGTGAGCTTTTCTGAGTGCCTTTCTCCCACTCTGTGCCTCCGCTCAGGAGGTCGCTGTCAGAGTCCTGCACCGCAGGGCCAGGTCATGTAGAGCGTAACCCATTGGCTCTCAGACGGCCCTTTAGCCCCTCACTCCCCGGAGCTGGCCTGTGCTCCTCATCAGCCAGAGCCCTCCCGCCCGGCCTGTGTGCCCCTCCCGGGGAAGCCGCCCAGGCCTCACATCTCGGGTTGTGCTGAGACCCCGCACTGCAGCCCAGCCGACCTCTCACCCCTCTGCTCTGTCCCTCCAGCATTTCAGGGAGCTTGGCTTCTCCTGCCTTTAGAAATACGTGGGATACAGCCTGCCCTCCTGCTGGCCCTAGCCGCCCCGGCATGGACAGACCTGTCTTCCCCTTCACCTCAGAGCCCAGAGTCCTCGTTCGAGCTCTCATGTCTTCTCCCCACGGCCTGCCCTTGCTCCCGCTCTCCTGGGTCCTGAGGCCGCCCCACCACCGTCACTCTGACTGAGGTCACAGGGGCCTCCTAGCTGCCGAGCCAGAGCCCCGGTCTCGGTGTGCCTTGTGCCCCATCCCTGGGCAGTGTTCACAAGCCCCGTGTGCTGGGGCAGTGGGCTCATTCCAGCCGCCCTCCTCCCCGTGCAGCCGGCCGATGCAGACACTGGGAGTGTCGGGAGGCTCGTTTAGGTCAGCACGTCCAAACAGGGCCCTCATCTCTGCAGCCAAAGCTGCTTCCACCCCGCTGTGCCTGTGCTGGTGGCTTGGGCCCGGACCCCTGGCTGCATCCCTCACTGCTCTCTCTCCTTTTCTGCCCCCGCCTGCCCTCTCCCCTTGGTTCACAAAGCCCTGTCATTCCTGTCTGCCAAGCTCTTACTGCCTCGTCCCTCTATTGCCGCCATCTTGGCCACCTTCGGTCACAGCTGAGACCACGGTAGTCACATACCAGCTGGTCTCTTGTGTCCCCACCCCATGCATCCACTCCTCACGCCACAGGGTGTGAAGTTTAACTCGAAATTGTTCCTCCTCTCCTGCATGAAGCCACCGAGTGGCTTCTCGGTACTCAGGGAAGGAAGTTCAGACTAGGCATTCTTGGGATCTGCCCCCAGACCCCCTTCCCAGCCCCACTCTGGCTTGCTGTGTGCCACCGCTCCAGGCCCCTCCAGGCCCTGAGCCGCACCAGGCTGTCCTCTGTGCCCTCACGTCCTGTGAGCTGCGTCTGCCACCTGGAATGCTCTTCCTGTCACTTCACCTCACTCGTCCCTCAGGTTTCTCTCGGCCACCTAGATCTAGCTGCAGGACGTCACTGTCTAATGCTTGGTGTTCCACCAAGCTCGGGCATTTTAAATCCTAGCTGAGTGTGTAGCACAGGGCCTGGCGGACATCAGGATAATGCACGCTCGGGGAGTGGGCGAGGAGGAGAGGAGAGGCTGAGGGTGGAGAGGCAGACGCCGTGGTCCCCACTGTGGACTCTCAGGTGGCAGTCCTCGTTTGGGTGCCCCTAGAACGTGTCTCCTCTCTCCCGTATGAGCCATCGGCCCTGCTCCAACTCTGCTGCTACACTGGCGTGCTTCTCGGCAGCGGGGGCTCGTGGAGGGCCTCCTGCTGTAGGTATTACTCCACTTACAGGTGCTGCCTTCGTCTCTTAGGGAGTCCCATGGCCACTGACACGGCCTCCAGCGAGGTGTGGACAGAGTGCAGACACTACTCACCCCAGAAATACGCTGCCTGAGGCTGCTTGGTTTCGAATTTCAGTTTCTGCCTTTGTTGAAAGTGTCTCTCAGAAAGGCAGTTCTCACCCCTGAGAACTAACTCCCCTTGCCTCCGTGCCTAGGAAGCGGGCCGCCTGCAAGTCCGTGAATGGCTCGCACAAGTACAAAGGCAACTCCAAGGACGTCAAGCCCCCCGACCTCTGGATCCATCACGAGAGGCTGGAGCTGAAGCCCATCGATAAGTCTCCGGACCCGAACCCCATCATGACCGATACTCCGATTCCCCGCAACTCTCAGGACATCACGCCCGTCGACAACCCCCTGGACGGCAGCGCCCACCAGAGGCGTAACTCCTACAGAGGTACGTGTTCGGGGCAGGCCTTTCCCCGGCCTGGGAGGCGTCTCGCCCTAGTCACTTTCCATGCTCTAAGGTCACCTTCATTTGACGACTTCTACTTGAGGTTAGACTTAAAGACATGTGTCAGACGGCTTGGGCGACCTCTGATGGAGAACAGCTTGAATAGCTTGTGATGGGGGCGGGTTCTGGACCCTCGTGAGGCTTCAGCAAAGGGCTGCCCAAGCATCAGAGGTGACCCAGCCCACGTCTGCATTTCCTTCTGTCCCTCCATGGGACCCAGCTGTCACGGTGGAGTTTAGGAGGCGCTCGGTGGCTGCTCTGGTGGACAGCACCCTGACAGTGGTGGCCCCACTGTCTCATCCACGCCGACTCCGGCAGGGACACCTGTAATGCGCTGATGACCAGCTGCCCCGTTGCCTCGCTCCTGCAGAAATGCCCTGTTCGCTCTGTGCTGTCTGTGCGTCCCGCATCCCCAGTAGAACCACTCCCGAGCTGTGACTGCCGGCCTCGGGCACACACTTACATCTGCCTCCGTGTTGATGTCTAGGGCACGAGTCAGAGGACAGCATGTCTACACTGGCCGGAAGGCGGGGAATGAGACCAAAAATGATGATGCCCTTCGACTCCCAGCCGCCCCAACGTGAGTGGAAGCTTCTCTTTCCCCAGGGCTGCCTGCGTGCCCGGTCACGCCGGGACAAGTAGCAGCAGCCTCTTTGATGTCACTTGGTCCTGTCACAGAGATAACCTGCCAGTCGTGACATCTCCAGGGAAGAAGGGTCAAGCTATTGACGTATTTGCAGCAAATAGTGTTCTCGAGTCCTGGCATCTTCGCGTCTAGGGTAAATAAGCTGAAAAGCTAGTTTCCACAGTCTCCCAGGAACACGGATGTATCTGGTCTCCTAAAAGCACCCAGCATCTGCAGGAGAGAAGGGGCCGCAGCCCTCGAGACGGGCGGGGCAGCCGCGTCTGGGCGTCCCTAGATGGCCCCCGGGCTTTCTGACACACCCAGTGCTGGCCGGCACTGTGGGGTTGCATAGTTAGCAGATCTTGTATTTTACAGTAGCTTTACAGTAGAACGTACATTTTTCAACCTTACTTAATTTTTAAGCTTTTTATTTTTAGTTTATTTATTGCCTCCATGAGTGACAGACAGTGAGAGCACACACCTGCCACAGCCCCTCATGCCACAGCCCACTCCCAGCTTCGGCCAGCCCTGTTTCACGGGCACAAGTGTGCCCAGCAAACTCAGGGAGGTCTCGGTGTCAGCCTGGAGCTTGCCCGTGTGGGCCAGCCCTGCAGAGCGCCACGTTTACCACTGCGCCACCAACTGGTCCTTCAGCCTGTTTCAGCCTGAGGACATCGCGTCCAGGCTTCGCCGTGATAAGTGTCAGTGCTGCTAAGCCTCTTTCCATAGTAGTTAAAACTGAAAATAAATCAGTATCATGATTAAAAGCCAAAGGCACAGGGACAGACTAGCTCTTTTCAAATGGGCTCATCTACTCCCGTCACAGTTTTTGAGACAGGACCCTTTCAGGCTAGCTGGTATGGGGGGTTCCAGGCTGAGGGAGCTCTGGGCCCAGTTGCTGTCAACAGATGACAAGGTTGGTGGAGCCCAGGGCACCCTGTGTGGACCATGGCAGCCTACCTTGGCACCGCTCCCCTCAGCCCGCCTCCGGGGCACCTCTGTGTGTGTGGATGTCTGTACACGCACCTCCGTGTTCTCTCTCACACGGACAGTGCAGAGACAGGAGGGCACGAGATGATAGACATCAGCTTCGGCAGAGAAATGCCTTCTCCGCCAACAGGTCCTTTCTGCACAGACCAGTTTACCCGGGGTCTGTGATGGACAGACAGGCCTGGACGTGGCAGCATGCAGGAACCAACCACGCATTCCCTCTTGTAAGAGGTGCTCTGGAGGGAACCCCGGATGGAAAGACAAATGCCTAAAAAGAACAGATTAACCCGTCCACTGGGTTCTGATTTTTGAGAGAGTGATAGCTTGACCATCATGGTTTTGTGTCAGACTTCAGTTTTTACCTGGACTGGCTTATGTTTAAAACTTGTCACACCTGCCTGTTCCCAGATATGTCCCTTAGGGAATGTGTGGTGTCAGGTGACAGCACTTGCCTTGGTGGTGGAGGTGGTAGCGTGAGCTGTGTGCAGCCGGGTGGCTCTTCCCACTCACGAGTCTGAAACCAGGCAGCCAGATAGACTCACGGGCTTCCGGGCGCAGAGTACCCTTTCAAGGCCTCTGTCTCTACTGAGATTTATCACTTCTAAATGCGCTGAGGAAAGAGAGAAGTCGCACCACTGGCATTCTGTTCGTGGTAGTAGGGAGGAGTGTGCTCGAATGCACACAATTTCTTAGCATCGTGCTGGGGAGGGCAGGTCAGCCATACTGCAGGGTCCTGGCGGCCGTGTGCCTGCCTGACTGCATGTGACCAGGACGAGCGGGAGCCTAGGGTGGAGACATCCATGTCATTGGCTGCAGTTTCTCCTGCCAGGGAGTGTTGGATGCCCTGTGAAGAGCTAGGGAGGCCCCTGGTGACAGAACACACTGTGGTGGTCGCCAAAGGGCTAAGTAAGTTTTTCAGTAAAGTGGGTGAAGCCCTTGGTTGGAGAAGACAGTGCTCCCAGTTTTTCTAGTCGACCCTGCCTTTTTGCCTATCTGGGGAGGTCAGGGCTGGGTATCTGGATCTTAAATATTCTGTTTCTATAACTGCTCTGAGAGGAAACCTAAGGAAAGTTTATTCTCAGCGTTCTGGTTTTATCTCTTTCTTTCCGACTCTGAGATAGATATGAAGCCTCATTAAATAGGTGCGTTGTCTTAAAGTTGTAAGTGGAATCTCTGTACATCAATTTGCATTCTTAGAGCTAAGCGCAGGGAGAGGAACCCTTAGCCAGTGGGGGAGGAAGAGGAAATTAGGGAAGATCGTGGAAGACGGACGTTCACAGTTCGGTTTTATTTGCATTCCCGTCAGGACATGGAAATGGCGAAGTAGCTAGCTACTCCTGAATTTGGCCTCAGTGCTCACCATGCATCACATCCAGCAGCCAGGGGAAGGTGGAAGGAGTTAGGAACATACTCAAGGGAGAAGGGGCTTCTAACGCTCCGCAGGACGAGACATAACAGAAACAGCCATTATTGTCTGCCTACGCATTGTTATTTTGTGATGTCTTCAGACAGATATTTTAATAGCTCACATGGTCCGTGTTTATCATAGAGTCAGAAAACATACATAAAAATGTTTTAAGCCCTGCCAGATAATGACTGTCACCTGTTAGCATGTACTCCCCGGGCTTTTAAGCGTGTGCGTATGTAGACACGTACGGAGGAGTGTGCTCGTGTCTAAGACGAATGTGACACCGGCGGCTGAGTGTCCGGACCCAGCCAGCCCCAGCAGCACGCCCGGGGAGCAGTGGGGCTCGGGGCGGGCGGGCGGGCGGCGAGCGGGTGGCGTGTGCGTGCCGCATGTTAAGCATCTCTCTGTCTTGTGTTCATTCGCAGCCGTGATTAGTGCCCATCCCATCCATCCCCTCGATAACCCTCACCATCATTTCCACTCCAGCAGCCTCGCCTCTCCGGCTCGCAGTCACCTCTACCACCCGGGCAGCCCATGGCCCGCTGGCACTGCCATGTCCCTTTCAGACAGGGCCAATTCCACAGGTGAGAGATGAGCATCGAGCCCAGGTGGAAGGCACCCCCAGAGCGTGGGCGAGTGCCGCTGGGTGACGGACCTGCCGTGCTGAGAAGAGGGTGTGCGGCTTCCGTCAGCGTCACTTGCTGGGACGCGCTGGGACTGCCCGGATGCATTTGTGCTAGAGTCATCCCACGTTTCTCCCTGACTTTCACGTGTGCGGTGCCAGGTGTCATTGCTGTGAGGATAGCAGTAGCTTCTTACCAGGAAGGCATCTCTTGTTCCATAACTCCTATCTTCATTCAGTCATTTTTTTTTCCAATTTTTTTAAACCCTCCAGTTTGAAAGGAACGCTGACAGTGGGTGATTTTCAGACACGAGGGGTTACCTTTGTCTCGTCACCCTACCACTGGGGAGGTCTGTAGGAGGCCACTGGGAGCAAGTTACTGGCCCACAGCAGGAACACTGCCCAGGGGCAGCAAGGCCACAGCCACGTGACCGCTGAGTGTGTGCACAGCGGAAACCCCAGGTCGCCCAGTGAGTTACTGACGTCAGGAGCAGGTGCACGGGGATAGGTGATCTCTAGAACACCTTGGAAACTCACAAGGCGACCTGCCGTGTGCTCCAAGACAGGCTCTCCAGGTAAACCAGAAACGTGGAGCTGCGCTGTCTAACAGCTGTTAGGGTTTGATAGGAGAACCTCAGAACTCCCTGCCGTAAGGCGGGGTTCCCAGGACGCCGCCCTCCCATTCTGCTGGGTCGTAACTGTGCCCGAAGCTCAGACGAAAATCCCAGCCTGTTCGGCTGCTGGGGACCCCAGCGTGACCCACCCCAGCGTTTTGCCTGGCTCGGAGAACGCACTGGGTGACATCTGCACGTGGTCTCCCTCCGAATCCAGGCTCGGGTCCTGCCTGTAGGGAGGGACAACCCACGTCTTCTCCAACCAGCTTCTCCTGAAGCACCACACACGCTTGGCCTGGCAGTGACCGAGCTCTCTGCCGTGCCCTCCAGCCTGGCCTGTCCAGAGCCCAGAGTGGCACACAGCCCTGTCTGGACACTCAGCCGACCTTGGGGAGGCTAGTCAGTCCGGAAGGAGGCTCCCACCAAGGCAGACAGCTCGGTCATAGCCTAGTTTTTGAGCAGGCTGGTGGGCTCACTGCACTGCAGGGAGCACCTTCATGGGGGTGCAGTGCACACAGGCCTCTCCTGGGGCAGGGTGGGGCTGCACTGCACACGTGCTGGGAAGGCCCCCTCACATCCTCCTCGGCCCCGAGCTTAGTCTCCCCTGGGCGGAGGGGGCATGTGGGCATGGCGCAGTGCCCAGTGTGCTGGGCTGCAGGCTCAGGTAGGGTCAGCGTGCAGGGACTGCTGGCCCTGTGTCCCTGGGCCATCGCCTCGCCTCCAGCACTGAGCCTGCCGTCACCGTGAGGCCGGGGCGAGCTGGTGGAAGGGAAGGGCTCAGCAGCTGACAAAGCCAGAGCCAGCGATGATGCGGGTACCGGGCTCAGTGCTTCTCAGACGTCGGCAAGTCTGTGCTAGCTCTGACTGTGGATGGAGAAGCTGAGGCACAGAGCCTGTGACTTTGCCAACTCACCCAGCTCACAGGCCGAGATTACAGCCTGGTCTGTGGCTCCAGGCCGGGCTTTCCCGCCCACCACTCTGCCTGTAGACAGCCCTGCCCCTCCTCACCATTCAAGAGCATGGCCGTGACCTTCCTGAGGCTTCCCTCCCCCAGGCTGACCTGTCAGCTTCTCCGTCTGGACCAAAGCATCTTTTACTTGGCCTGATCTTAGGGCCGGGAGCCGACTCGACAGCTCGGGCACACATGGCCCTGGGGGGTCTGGGCCTCTCCCACAGGAACTGCCAGGCCTTGCAGCAGAGCTGGCTCCTGGCAGGAACCCGCCAGGCTTGGTGACTCGTCCTGGCTGTCTGTAAAAGGCCAGTCTCTAGGGCTATGACATCAGTGAGGAGCCCTCTCCTCTTCTGCAGTTGTTTATGGAATTGAACAGCTGGTTGAGGACAGAACTGTTTGGGGTGCTTTTTAGCCGAGTCCCCCTTAGCTGTGCAAGTGGGCTAAGTCACGTTCCCTTGGGCTTGCACTGACCCCATGTGCAGACCGACCTGGCTCTGGGGACTCCAGAGGTGGCCACACCCCGGGAGGGGCCCGTGTTTGATGGCGAGGGAGTCGCTAACGTTGAGGGTGTCCTGCCGCAGAGTCTGTTCGCAACACCCCCAGCACGGACACCATGCCAGCTTCCTCGTCCCAGACGTGCTGTACAGACCATCAGGATCCCGAAGGTGCTACCAGCTCCTCATACCTGGCCAGCTCCCAGGAGGAAGACCCCGGCCAGAGCCTCCCCACCGCCCATGTCCGCCCTTCGCACCCCTTGAAGAGCTTCGCCGTGCCGGCCATCCCGCCGCCTGGGCCACCCACCTATGATCCTGCATTGCCAAGCACACCGTTACTGTCCCAGCAAGGTGGGTAGGACAGCCAGTGCACTGGAGGGTGCAGGCTTGGGGCAGAGCCACCCCTCCTGGCAGTGTAGAGGATGTGGGCTCCCCTCCTTTGGAAATGCATGCACCAGGGAGTGGCTGTGGCAGGGCTGGTCTTCAGACATGTCTGCCAGGTAGGACCTTGGAAGGGACATTGGCCTGAGTGTGGGCAGCAGGTCTGATCTGCCCGGTGCCCTGGACTTACCTCACTCCACGCGACCGCCCACAAGTTAGACCAGGGCCAGGGAGGTGAGCCGTGGACTTCCCGGGCCACAGAGCTGCTGCCACCCCGATGGGCATGGGCGGTGTGGGCACAGGCGGCTTAGTGTGTGGGGTTCCCAGCATGGGCGGCAGCCTGTGCTGGGAGTCGGGGCTGCCCACTCATCCCGGGTCCCAGGCAGCTGGCCTTGCCTCCAGTGCTCGTGAGTTCTGAGCTCTGAGTGAAGCCAGAAGGACCCTCAGGGTAAGGAATGTGCCCTGCCCAGGGATGTCACTTGCCCGAGGTCACATAGCGTAGCCATGGTCCCCTGACCACCTCTTCCACATTGTTACCCTTTCTCATGGTTTGAGAATAAGTCAGTGATTTTTCTAGCTTTTTCACCTCGAGACTCCTTTATATCATTAAAGCTATGGATACAAAATAACTTTTTATCAGTATTTACTATGTTAGAAATTAAAACTGAGATACTAAGTATTTTAATAATTAATTTTAAAAGAGCAGTAAACCTATCCTCATTACATAGTCTAAGTTAATAAATAGGATGCTTTTTTGCAAATAAATAAAATAGGATACTTTCATGAATAGTATTTTCCAAAGCAAAAATAATAGCAAAGGGCCCCCACATGGCCGACCATGATTCAAGCCCAGGACCTGGAGGCTTGAAAATCACACTGGGCTTGGGACCAGCAATTAGCATAATGGCTATGTCGCTGAACTCCCATATAGTCGACCGCGGTTTCGAACCCTGGATCCGGTGGCTTAAAACTCACACTGGGCACGTGTGCATGTGTGCCCAAGATCCCGAGAGGAGAATGGAGTAGAAGGGATTGTGGCATGGCCATACCCCCTGGGGGGTGATTTCTTGCTGTCTGTCTCTCTGTGTCTCTCGGTCTGTCTGGGAGGTGCACACGCCCTATAGCAAAAACCTCTCACCCCCCAAAAAAAAAAAAAAAAAAAAAAAAATCACACTGGGCTCAAGTGCATGCGTGCCCAAAATCCCAGGAGGAGAATGGAGAAGGGATTGCAGTGGCCATTCCCCCTGGGCGGTGATTTCTCACTTTCCCTCTCACCGGCTCTCTGTGTCTCTCTTGGTAGGTGCATGCACCCTATGGGGGGGTGGATCTTTAAAATAATAATAGAAGAGTGTCGTATGTTTGCAGATCCCAGTAGTGTCTGGCTTGAGAGGAGACAGCTGCAGCCTCCTCGGCTTCTGCATTCAGTCCGGTGCAATATGTTGTTTTGGTTGAAATGTAAGGAGAAAACCTGGCCTCACGGCTAGTGCATTTAGAGAAGGGAAGAGTGTTGTGTAGCCCTCTTCAGATAATCGTGGATGTTCCTTCTGATACTACAGCAAAACAAGCTGAAGCTCCCCACGACTGGTGTGTAGCATGGACTCTGAAGCCGCCGCTGTGGACTGCCTGTCCTCTGTTCATTGCAGCCTGCTGGCCTCTTGCCTTCCAAACGTGTGATACTGCAACGTCACACGTGGGCCTTCTATGAAATGCTGGCTCACTAAGTTACGCAAATCCTGCAGATTTGATAGATTTATTATTCTGTGTCTAAAAACACGTTCACTCATATCGCCGGCATACGGAAGTATTAAGAAGCCATCAAGCTTATGGTGACAGACAAGGTTTTCACAGCTGCCCTTATTTAGAACAGTTGTGAAGTCAGCCCGTGGGCTGGTGGCTAAGGGATGTGGATCTCGCGCGGACAACTGCACAGTTCAAGCCCCAGACCCAGCAACTCGAACACATGCTGGCACATCGTGTGCGTTCCCAAAACCCTGAAGGGGTGAAGTGGAGAGGGGGATTGTGGTGTGACTTCCCTGTGAGGGTGTACGCACACTCACTCTCCCACAAGCGCACGTGCCCTCTGGCAAATGAAAAACCGAAACAGAGACAGCCTTCACACTTGGCGTGCAGAAGTCCTGTAGGATGCTGTCCGTCCCGTCATGTCCAGTCCTGACCCTGATGGTAGGGTCAAGACTTAATCCAAGTAGATCATTTTTACTACCACATTAAGGTGGTCTCAGTGAAAGAGGCTTTTTTGTTTTTTTTAACTCGAGTGTGTGTTGGGGGGCGGCCTGACTCCCCTGACTGCTGAGGCCGCATTGCTGTCACCCACCATCACCTCCGTACCTTCAGTGCACGGCCACGTGGGGAAGGGCAGATCATATGGTGTTACTGTGAGATGACTTGACCTCCCACACATCTTGCCTGGATTGGACTGCCACACTCAGAAACCTTGGACTAGGATGTTTGGTGTTTGTTTTATAAAGTTTTTCCAGAGAGCTTTTGTGCTTACCAGAGAGAGACAGAGAGGGAAAGTGAGAAAGCGTCCCCCATGGGGAATAGTCAGACCACAGTCCCTTCTCCATTTCTCCCCTTGGGATTTGGGGCTCACCTTCCCTCTCACACACACACAGGTCCAGCATGTTTCTCAATCTGCCGGGACCAGGACTCGAACCACACAGTCGGCCCTGTGGGATCTACCCACCCCAACCACCACATGACTGGCTGGCCTGGGTATTCACTTTTAAAGCCCATGGAATGTTTCCTCTGGCCTTGTGCAGGCCCTGCCCTCTCCCTCTGTCCCTCTTCTGAGCAGAATCCCTGTGCTGGCTATGCGCGCACCCTCCCCCTGGAGCATTGTGCACCTTCGTGAGGTGCCTTCCTGAAGTCTGGGTGCGGGTGTGGCCACCCCTGATGGTGCCCTTTCTCCCCAGCCCTGAACCATCACATCCACTCGGTGAAGACGGCCTCCATCGGCACCTTGGGAAGGAGCCGGCCTCCTATGCCAGTGGTCGTGCCCAGCGCCCCCGAAGTGCAAGAGACCACGAGGATGCTGGAGGACTCCGAGAGTGTAAGTCCCCGGGCCAGCAGCCCAGCCAGCGTGTGGAGGAGTGTGGCCTAGGGCCGAGCCTGTGCCGGCAGAGCCCACGGTGCCGTGAGGTGCAGCCTGGGCAGCAGAGTCCCTCGGTCACCAGCAGACATGTCAGTGCAGGCTCTCCCACCCCATGGCCTGCTTTTGCTCTCATCCCCCTGCTGTGCCTGCCACGAGCCCATCCCACCAGCCTGGCTGGTGGCCCGCCGCTCGCTCACACCTGCCCGCCGTCTGTCCTGTCCCTTCTGCCTGGTACTGCTTCCCGGGGTGGCCCTCTGGCCTCAGTTCTACCGCGTGGCCCTCTCTGGGTAGGGTGCTAGACAAGGTGCTTGGCTGGCTGCTCTCAAAGCACAAGTCAGGTCTGCCCTTGGTCTCTCGCTGTCGGATGCCAGCGAAGGTGTTCGGCCTGCGCATTTCCAGAGCAGGGTCCTCCAGGGACCCAGGGGACGTCGCGGTGTGCTGTCCGTGCTGACACCTAGAGTGCCTCTGGCCTGCGAGGTCTTTGTGGTGTGGGGAGTGAGTGTGGGCACAAAGGGGTCATGGGTGTCATGAGAGGGGGTCTCGGAAACCCAGGCCTGTGCTGCCGCCTCTGGCTCCTGTTATCAGTCTTTAGGGCAGGGGGCACTGACCACTGCCTGACGTCTGCATCTCAGAGCCTGCCGATGACAGCGCCCTCTGCCCCACAGAGCTACGAGCCAGATGAGCTGACCAAAGAGATGGCCCACCTGGAAGGACTCATGAAGGACCTGAACGCCATCACGACCGCATGACGGCCTCAGCAGGACACGGCTCCCCACTCGGGTCCGCAAGTCTTGGAACTTAGCCTTGAAAGCAAGGAGTTGTACAGAGGACGAGGGGACAGCCCTCGAAGACGTGGGGCGTGCTGGCACCTGGGGGGCCCTGGCGCAGGGAGAGGCCCTGCCGAGGCTGCTCCCTGCCTGCGACACCTGCAGGACTGGGCACCGTGGGCCAAATTCCGTGTCCAGGGAACAGGCGAGGAGTGTGGTGTGCATTTCCCGTCGTGCCAGGCTGTGTGCGCGCTGCCGCTGCGTCACCTTCACGGAGTGTAGACACTGGCATTTACGCAAGGTCTCACTTGCGTCCCATTTCATTTTACCTTCAAAACAAAACAAAATGCACTCCAACAACGAGGGAGACCGTGGTGGTCTTGCACATGGTTGACACTGCTTGTCCTGGTCACGTGGAGACTTGTCGACAGAGTGAACCGCTCCTGGGTCTGGCTTGTTTTTGGTTTTGTGTTCATTTTTGAATCCAGAGTCATCGCATCCTCTCCAGTGTTAGGGCCTCACTCTGAGGCAGGGGAAACGTTGCATTGCTGTTTGTAAGCTTTTTTATTATTTTTTTATTATAATTATTAAAGGCCTGCCTCTCTCCCCTCATCACTGTGAGATTACAGAGCTGAATGAAATGTACCCTTGAGAAGAGTTGTTCATTGCTTTCGTGCAGTTTTGGTATCGGGGTGGGGGGCCAGGGTCGGGTGCGGAGGGGCCGCCGAGGTCCTGTGAAAGTCTCGGTCACTGTACTTTCTTCCAGAAGCCACAGAGAATGGAAGCCTCCTCTTCATTGTCCTTTCCCGGCATGTCTGTCTTTCTTGTCGCAACATTGCAACTGGAGTTTCCTTTGGATCTGGGTTAAAAATTGTGCTGTGCAACAGGTGGGGTCCAGATCGGGCTGCCCGAGGGCCTGGGCGTGTCCTGAGAAGTCTGAGCGAGGGCCCCGGTGCTGTTTTGCCGAGGGCAGCAGTGGGCAGACCCGGGCAGGGGCCTGGCCCTGCTGCTGGAGCTCAGAAAGCCAAGGCTGGGCCCCTTCCTGCTGCCACCCTTTGGGGAGGTGGGAGACTCCCATTCCTCCCCAGCTGGGTCCTCGGCCCTCCCGGCTCTCCTTTCCCTGTGTCAGCGCCCTCACGGAAATAGTGCCATCAGAAGTGGGTGTGGCAGCTGCAGCGCCCGGTCACTTTCTCTGCGGCTTCCTAATGGGAAGGACAGCTGGGGGACAGGAGCCGTGTCTCTGCTCCGTCCCAGCCGCTAGCTAGGCCCTGGTTACAGAGAGGCAGCTGGGGCTCTAAGGTGTGCCAAGGAGCTCAGCCAGAGCCCAAAGCCTCTGCTTTTGCCAATAGTTCTTGCGTTCTTTTTCTTAAAAAGGTAAGGGGCTAAGATGTGTGGGCCTTTTTTTTTTTAATTGAGAATATAGAAAGGAACCTTCAGGACTGACCGTCAGGCATCCTCCCCACCTCCCCAGATCGGTAAAGAAGGCAGTGTAGACAGCAGTGGGCTTTGCTGCTATAGCCAGGGAGAGGTCAGCTGCTGAGACCACCAGCAGGCACCCAGCGCCTGCCCGGGCCCCAACCAGCCATAGGCCGCCTGCCTTTGAACGTGGGCTATCTCCCCTTTTAGGTCTTAGCCACACGTTTGCTTTTCTACAAGACGAACTTTGCTGCGTTTATTACTGGGGGGAGCTGGGAGTGCAGTGCCGATTCCTGAGCCTTGCCAGCCGAGCCGGTCCTGGGGCACCAGGCAGGGGTCTGCCCCTCGAGGGCCGCCAGGGCACGCCGGCCCCCAGGAGGGCCGGCCCGCGCAAAGAGCATGCTCGGTACGGGGCGCTCCCTCCCGTGCGTGACCTGTCACTTGTGTAATCTCAGGGGCCTTGCCACCTGGGCACGCCGCAGAACTGGGCGGCAGGGGCGGGGAGGGCTATTTTTAAATAAAACGACTGTTCAAAGTTGGGGGGTTTTTAAAAAATTAACAAAAAAGGAAAGCTATTCTGTACTGCACCTTTTCACAGTTTAATACATTTTCTTACATTTTCCTGTGATTTTTGAAACTAAACCATTGTGTGTCTTGTGCGTCTAGTCAAGCCTCCGCCTCCTCCTCCGGGAGGGTCGGGACAGCCGGGCCTGTGGCCTGGCCGCCCGCCACGGGGGCCGGGGCTGTGGGGACTGGCTCTGTACACACTCGTTTGGCCTTTTCTGTAGTCGATGCTGTAAACTCTATGGCTTTTTAAAGACAATTTTGTGTTTTTATTTAGTATTGGAAATCCAATACACTTTTTAATCCAATCAAACCCTGGTCTGGTCAAAGAGTTCTTCTCCCTTCTCCTTAAAAAACAGCTTTTGGGGACTGGCAGGTGGTGTGGTGGTTGAGGTGCTGACTCCCACATGGCTGACCGTGGTTCAAGTCAGGCCTGGCAACCTGAAAGTCACAACAAATAAAGTGTGTTTAAAAAAAAAAAAACCACGTTGGGCACCCCATTGCCATGGCTTTGCTGTTTTCCTCGCAGCTCTAACGCTATGAGTTGGAGGGGGGGGCAGCCAAGCGGCCTCAAGAGGTCCTCTGACCGTCTACCTGCACCTGCCACAACCCCTGCCCCTGTCCCCACCCCATCCGCGCTGCCCTGCAGGGACCGAGCACCGTGAGGGGTCGGAGTGGCGCCTGCCAGCAGAGTGCAGCCTCCCACAGTGGGCAGGCCAGGCTTGGCCCCGCCGGAGCCCTGAGCCGGCCTTCCCTGCAGCGCTGCCATTCGTGGTGCTGGCCATCTCCCAGGCTGCCTGCTCCAGGCTGCCTCCCCCTGTGAGGGGCCTCGCAGTGTCCCAGGTCCCCACAGAGCACCTCCACAGGGGTGTCCTGCCCTGCCTCCCGCAGCTTGCGGTGAGGGCTAGACGTGGGCGCTGGGCCCCGCGCCCCTACGTAGTCCTGCGCACTGCTGCCCGCGCGTCCTTTAGGAAGCCCCATCGCATCCTTCCCACCAGCCGCCCCGCCAGGCGGGCCTCGCTCCGGCGCGCGCAGCTCCGCCGTGGCCCCTAGGTGGCGCTCCTGGCACGTTCCGGGGGCGCTTGCGCACGTCCCGCGCCCTGGGCTCCCGGAAGAGGGCGAGGTACTCGCTGCTTTCTGAGCGCCTGGTGCCGGGCGGTTTCCGACGGTAGCCAGTGCTTGTCTCCCACAGGGTCCCCTCCCTGGCTGGGACCCGAGCAGGTCCCTAGGGGTAGGTGCGCGGACCCTCCCATTTCAGCAGCCCTGGCCCTCTGGCATCCTGGAGACCTTCCGTCTGACAGAACCACAAGGAGTGACACGCCGCCTCCGTGACCACGTGACCGCCGTGAAGGTAAGTCTACACCTGCGGTGCGTCTGCCTGAGCCCTGGGACAGGCTCCGCACCCAGGAGAAACCGCGTCCCTCTCCAGGGCCCGCCAGCCTCAGCCACCTTCCTGCCCCGTGAGGTGTCGTCTCTGTCTGGAGAGGCTTGGGCTGGGTGGCGCGGCAGGGCCAGTCACCCCTGGCCTCGGTGCTGCTGGAAGGTCCCCCATAAAACTACAGTAACTGGTAAACACACAAGTACGATCCCGCTCCTGGCACAGCGCGCCATGCTCCTCTCCGGATCAGCTGCTGAGCTCAGGGAAGGCCCAGCGGGCTGCTCCAAGGAGCGGGAAGAAGGAGGACTTCCCAGCAGTGAGTGCAGGTGGGCGGGCAGGCCCCCAGCGGGGTAAGGACAGGCGTCGGATAGAGAGCCACCTGCACTCCAGAACCAGCGCCGACGCCTGGCCTCTGGACGGTTCCTCTGCCTCGGTTTCTCCGCCCCGGCCCTCACCACTGGCCTTCTCGGTGGTGAACGTCTGCTCGTCTTTAAAGACCAGTGGTTCTCGCCCTATTTCTGTTCCCCCTGAGGCCCCGTGACCCCTTGAAGGAAGGCGATCGTGCGTTTGCTCTCGCCCCAGCACCTAGCCTGTTGTCGGTCTTCCCAGATGAATCTACCTGAGGACATCCGGCTTGAAGTCAGAAAGGGAGTGAAGCCACACAGCCCAGTGCTGAAAGGCTTTGACAAAAAGCCCTACTTCTTCCCGGGAGCAGATTAGGGAGGTTTTGCAGCGGCGGTGGCTGAGCTGGGTCTAGGGTACAGCGGGAGCCTCTGTGGAGGAAGGAGGCCACTGCGGGGCCAGGAGGCCACCCGCTTTGGGTGGCCCTCAATGTCCCTGGGTTAAGTGGCCCCAGCAGGCCGGAGTTCCATGTGCGTTAAAGAGAGATGCGATCCTGCTGCTGTGGGTGGGTGCTCAGGGCACCGCT
Source organism: Tupaia tana (assembly GCA_026018925.1). Classification (NCBI taxonomy): domain Eukaryota; kingdom Metazoa; phylum Chordata; class Mammalia; order Scandentia; family Tupaiidae; genus Tupaia; species Tupaia tana. The sequence goes on from JAKSZU010000028.1 coordinate 1,145,815, forward strand.
AGGTCGCGTCGGTCTGTGTTAGTACCCACCGCTCCTGCTGCTTGCCAGGCCTCTGTCTAGGTCTGCTGTTGGAAGTGGGGTGTGGACGTGTGCTCCTGTTCTTGTCGAATGGTCTAGTTTTCCCTTCCATATGTCAGGTTTACTTCATGAATTTGGTGGCTTTGTTCCTAGATATGAATACATTTATCATCATTGGGCCAGCAGGTGGCATGGTGGTTAAGATGCCGGACCTCAGATGGCCGACGGCACAGTTCAAGTTCCAGACCCGGCAGCCTGAAGAAAATAACACTGGCCCATGTGCACGTGTGCCCAAATCCTGAGCGGAGAATGGAGGAGAGGGGGTTGTGGCGTGGCCATCCTCCCTGGGGGGTGATCTCTCACTTTCCCCCTCTCTCACGTCTCTCTCTGGCAAGTGCACATGTCCTATGGTAAAACCATATATATAATATATATGTGTATATAATACATATATAAATACGCACGTATATGTATCATCGTGAAAGCTTGTAGATGGACTGACCCTTTGAATACCATAAGGTGTCCTCTGTCTTTAGTAAGGATTTCCGACTGAGAGTCTACTTTAATATTAGAAGAGCCTCCAGCTGCGTTTTTGCGGATGTTTACTTGGTGTGTCTTTTCACACCCTTTTACTTTCAGCCTATTTGTGTCTTTGCGTATAAAGTGTGTCTTCTGTAGCCAGTAGAAGTTGGATCGTGTCTTCTTTTTCTTTTCATCCATTTTGCCAGTTCTACCTTTGCCTAATTCACTTACATTCAGGCAGTGACTGGTAAGGCGGGATTTACAGCTGGTGTTTCGCTACTCGCTATGATTATTTTACAGATTTTGTATATTACATATGTGTGTGTGTGTTTTAGACAGGGTCTCATTATGCTGCCCTCCCCCGCCTCGGTGTCCCCAGGACCTGGGAAGTGGGGTGTACCATCACGCCCGATGTTTAGGTGGACCCGCAGTTGACATAAGGACTCACAGCTGGGCCTTGCTACTTTTTCCTACATGTCTCAGGTTTTCTCCTGTTACTGCCTTATTTTGTATCCAGTAGGTATTTTCTAGGGTACTATTTTAATTCCCTTGTCATAAAGCACGAATCATAAAAGAAAAAATTGGTAAGTTGGATGTCATCAAAAATTAAATTGTTTATTTCTTGAAAGACATGGTTAAGAAAATGAAAAGGAAAGCCACAAATGAGGGGAAATATTTGCAAAACATCTGTCTCAGGGAGGACTTGTACCCCAGATGTATAAGTTACATCTCCATATTTAAAAAATGACCCAATAAAAACAAGTGGATAAAGATTTCAAGTCACTTTATGAAGAAGATGTATGGATGGCAAAAAACACTCAGAGGACGCTCAGCATCTTTGATCATCATGGAAATGCAAATTAAAACCAGGAGTTAACATTATACACTCTCTCAAATAGTCAAAATGAAAAGGATTGACAATACCAGGTTTTAACTGGACTCTCAGACAGTTGCTGGTGGGAATGCAAAAGAATATTCCAACTTTGGAAAATCATCTGGCAGTTTCTTATAAAGGTAAAAATACGCTCATCCTGAGACCCAGCGATGCTACTTCTGGATATATACTTAAGATCAACAGCAATCCACATCCATCTTAAATATTGCTAAGAGAATAGATTTTTATGTGTTCTCACCACAAAGAAATGATAAGTGTATGAGGTAATTCGTATGCTAATTAGTTCAGTTTAGCTATTCCACCATGTACACGTATTTCAAAACATCATGTACACAATAAATGTATATAAGCTTGTCAGTTACAAATTTAGGGGCCAGCATGGGGCTTAGTGGTTAAGGCACTGGACTCCCACACGGCCAGCCGCACTTCCAGTCCCTAAACTGGCAACTTGAAAACCACGCTGGGTGCATGTGCCTGTAGGCCCAAAATCCTAGGAGAAGAGTGGAGGAGAAGGGATTGTGGCATGACTGGCCCCCTCGAGGGAGGATTTCTCACTTTCCCTCTGTCTCTCTCAAGGCAGTACATGCACCCTGTGGCAAAAACCTCAAAAAGATACATTTTTAAAATACACATCTGCATAAAGATTTGAGCATGAATGTTCACAGGAGCTTGCTTTATTGATTGATTGGTTGTTTGCCATAGAGCACATGGACTCACCAGGAAGACGGAGGGAAAGAGAGAAATCATCTTCTAGGCAGGGTGGCTATGCCACAGTCTCTTCTCCTCTCGGGATTTTAGGCATACACATGTACCTGGCATCATTTTCAAGACTCCAGATCCGAGACTAAGGGTGGCCATGTGGGAGTCCAGTGGCTTAACACCATGCTACCCCTGTCCACCAGCCTTCGGATCGCCGGTGTTCGTATGCGTTTCAGGCTGACCAGGCTGAGGGTTCGGACCGTGGCCATCATGGCTCCGGCTTCTCTGGAGCAGTGTGTGAACACTACAGCGTGAAGCCAGCCTCGGACTGATTTTGATCATCACCATGCATCAGCATCTCCAAACGTGATGGATAAAAGCCTCCTCCCCACAGAGGCAGCCTCTTCCAGCCCCTGCGCACCTACCTTGGTACACAAGTGCGTACGTGGTCTAGCCATGTGTATTCCCGCAGGAAAAGGGTGAGGAGAAGTAAGGGAATGCAACATTCAGAGAAGTGGTTTTCCTGGGAGGTCGGGAACAGGGATCCAGGTGGAGAACAGCCTGGATGTCTTCAGAGGTATTCCTCACGTTCTCTTCGTTGCCAGTGGGTGTGTGTGCTCAGCCACAGAGATGGAGACAGAGAGGGGAGAGAGCACCCCACCATGGGGCCTGGCCACACTGCAGTCCCTCCTCGCTCGGTTCTCCATCTGGCTGGGATTTGGGGCATGCACATGCGTGTTTTTCAAGCTACTAGGGTTGAGATTTGAACTGTGGCTGTGAGTGGGATCTGGCTTCATTAATCACTAGGCTAAGGAAGAACGGGGCCAGCCCCTTCCGTTCTAAAACTCAGAGATTGGCCTCAGACTGTCCTATGTTTTATCTTATTTATGTCTTACAACTTCTGTGTGTATGAAATATTCCACTGTCAAGAAAAATTTAAGAAGCGAAATTACAGAGGACTCAGACGGGAGAACACAGATTGGTGGGAAGAGAGGAGAGCCAGGGTCGACCGGAAGAGGGGGAGCTGCCAGGCTGGTGCTTAGGGGGCCTCCAGGCGTGAGTGAGGTTATTCTGGGTACATGAATGGACTGTGGATATGGGGGCCCAGGCCAGAGGCCCAGAGCGCACCCGCCTTAAAGATCCCTTGAAGCTGAGGCTGAATAGAAATGATGGGGGACAGGATGGAGCCGGGGGGTGCTGGCCAGCAGGACGCCCCTGCCCCGAGGGCGACTCGACTGGCCCAGAAGCAGCCCCTGGCTTTCTCAGCGTGAGCCATTGGTGCCCAGAGGGGGAGAGGCAGAAACGGACTTCAGTAAGGGGAGATGGGACACTCAGGGGCAGAAATGAGGGAGCCCTGGGACAGCTCCCGGGGAGACTGGCTGAGGGGAGCAGGAAGTCGCTGCTGGAGGAGACATAGCCTCCAGGGAGGGGTTTCATTCATTTTTCTGCTGGCCCCCAATTTTTTAAATATTGGTCTTTTAAAACCTCCAACGACTTGGCCCCATGAAGGCTGGGTGGGTGCCCCAGGCCTGCCCTGGTGCTGGCCACGGTCACCACAGCCAGTGTCTGGGGCTGGAGCATCTCGAGGTGGGAGAGGGTCTCACCGACTTGTTGCAGATCTGCAGGTTCGCGGCCAGGCGAGGAGGCGTGCTGGCTTGTGGTCGTGGTTATTGTCGTTTCCCTGTCTCCAGACAAGCGCACGTGGTAGGGGCGGTCCCTCACCCTCACTTTGCCACCGGTGGGAAGAGGAGGCTTTGAGTCCCCGGCCCCGGGTGTGCATCCAGCTCCTTCCATGCCAGCCCGCCCCCCTGAGCTGCTCATTGGCTCACTGTACTTGAGGCGAATCCGTCCCGCAGAGTTGCTGGGAGGTGGGGTACCAGACAGCGGCTAGAACCTGGCTCACAGTAGGTACTTTTCTGGAGTCAGCCATCGGAGCCCGGAGTCCTAGCTGGCCTTCATCACAGTGGCTGGCTGTCCACGGAGGATCCCCACAGCCCCAGGGGCCAGGCTGGGCTGGCTCCGACACGGTGCCCCCACATGACCTGAACTGCACCTGTCTCTGCTGCCCCCATGGGGTTCCTGAGGAGCCACTGCTGTCTGGCCGCAGGGGGCAGTTGTCATGGGGACGCCTGCCCCACTGAGCTGCCTCCCTAGCAACTGGACTCCCAGGCCGGTTACCATGGAAACCACATCCAGCTGGCACACAGCGATGGGTTCCCTGCCCTTTGCCCAGGACTTCCCCCTCTGCAGGCGAGCAGGCATTCCCGTGCCACCAGGGCTCTGCCGTGGCAGCTCTCTGCCCTACATCGGAGTCCCAGGGCCTGTGGGGACTCTGGGGACCTCTAGAACCAGAAGTGGGGGGGGGGGGGCAGGCCTAGCGCTCATACCCTCAGCAGCCCCACAGTGGGGAGTAGGTGCCAGGCCCCCCCAAGCAGAGCTGTGCTGTCCCAGTGGCTGAGACATTCTCAGCCGCCCTGACATCCCGCCCCAGCCTTGTCCCCTTTTCACTCCAGCTCTCCGCCCTCTCCCTAGGGCCCGTCTGACAGGCTGAGGACACCTCCTCCTCAGTATCTGGGCAGAAGGCCTCATGTGTACCTTTGCCACCTTCTCCAGCAGGGAGCACCGGGGAATCCTGGGGGCCTGGAGCCTTGGCAGCTGGGGTGGGGTCTGAGTCAGACCCGTTCCCCTCCTCCACAGCAGATGGGGGACCCACACTCTCCCCTCCTCCTCAACTCCCACCAGCCCAAAAGCACGTGCAGGCCTGCATCCGGAGCCAGGCCTGACACCCTCCCGTGCACACCCGTGCATGCTCGTGGGGGCCCAGGTCCACACACACAAGCGCCCACACGTGCTCCTCCCACCCAGAACCAACCCCCACACCAGGCTCCTGGGATCGCGGCGGTCCCTATTAGGCTCACACCCACCCCACCCCTGGCCCCCAGAAGGCAGCATCTTCTGGAATTTTTTTATTTAAATATACAACACGGTGCGTTGACCGTTTTCTGTTTTAAAAGTGGAAGATTCGAAAATTGTGGGAGCTTGGGGATGGGGGCCCGCTGACCGCACCTGGCTTTTCCAGCCTGTGCGGAGTGGCTGGGCTGGGCCAGGTGGAGCTTGTACAAAATGCGTGTGCGTGGGGAGAGGAGGGCAGTGGGCCAGGCCCTGATGGCAAGGGGGCTGCTCCCTCCTTATGCCCCCAGGACTCGCCTGCCTCCTCCTCTGAGCTGCCCTCCCTGGGGGCAGGAGTGTGTCGAGTTCACCTGGAGGCCGTTGCAACCCTTCCAGTTCTGAAGACTCCCCAGGCCGCAGGGAGCTTCTCTAGCCCGTCCGTTCAGTCCCTAGTTCTACCTCGGGCGCCAGGACCCTTCTCCCTCGGCCCTCCTGGATTTTGCCTCCCGCTCGCTCCCACAGCCCATCAGTGGAGAAGCCGGCCTGTCCCACATCTCCACACAGCTTGAGGCAAACCTGGCCTTGCCAACATCCTGGCAGGCTCCGGATGGACCAGTGGGAGCAGCCCTCCCTGTGGGTCTCGCAGCCAGACCTGCTCCTTCTAGACAGGACAGACCACTGACCTTGGCTCTGGAAGCATCCTGTCTGGGGCAGCATCTGAACTGCTTCCGCACTGGCCCTCACTCTGGGGCCTGCTATAGCTGCCAGTCGCCTTCAGAACCAACCCCAACCAACCCCGTTAGCCTGCTAAGGCCCTTTCCCCAGCCCCCAGCCTGGGGATCCCCCCAAAGCCCCAACTCCACGTCCACCTTAGTATCTCCCCCACCCCCGTACACTCCACCCTCCACTCCCTTCTCCCTCAAGGCCTGCTGAAGCCTCCACAGGCCACAAACTTTCCTTGGGCCTTTCAGGAGGCCCAGCCACCTCCTAAGTCCTGAGATGTAAGTCTTGAAGCCCTCGGCAAAGCTCCCTATGCTCTTGCCCATTTGCTGGGGCAGCAGGCGGGGATGGGAGGCGTGTCATATACAGCACCTGAGCCGTGCCCTGGGCTGGGCTGGGCATTCCACCCGGGGCCCTCTCAGGGCCGGTGAGGCAGAACCGTGATTATTACCGTCTTCCACGTGAGGTAGCAGAAAGCTCAGGTAACTTGCCCCAGGTCACACAGCTAGGAAGTGGCAGGGCTGGGATTTGAACCCTGAACCTGGCCTCTTCCCTCTGCACCATGCTGGGGACCGTCTCACTCCACCCCACTGCATACCCTTCTGTGATGAAAGGACTCTGGCTTTGGCTCGGGTGGGATGGATGGCAATCTCAGATCAGTCCCAGCTCTGCCTAGCACCCGAGCTGCATGACTGGGAAATCGGCCCTCCCCGTTTCCTCAGCCGTGACGGTACCTCGCGTCTACACGAGAATGGAAGAGGCTGTGTCTGTAAAGGGCGACACCGTGCTCAGCACAGAGCAAGCTCAGTACGTGCGAGACCCCTCACCTCCCACCCACAGATGGGGAAACGGGACCGTGGAGGCCCGGGAGAGCAGAGGCATGCCCCGAGCCTTCCGCTTCGATACGGGGCAGCCAGGCTGGGGTGGGGTGTGGACAGTGATGGAGAGGAGGGCCAGCTGAGGTCCTGGGAGTGGCCTTCCTTGAGGGCTGGAGGGAGGACTTTTCCCAGACCCTGCAGTGGCACCCTGGGGGCCAAGGCAGGTCGTGGATGTCAGTGGCCTGGGTATCCTGGCAACATGGGGTTAAACTAGACTGCACACACGTGTGCACATGTGAGTCGCTATCTACATGGCTCTACAGAGCGCTAGGAGCTATACATATACACATCTTACATACATATACATATACATATTCATATACATATCTTGCTACGTTTACAGTAGAAAAAAACGCGTGGCCCTGGAGGGCCTGGCCCAATTTTGTCCCGAGAACACAGACCACGGGGTTCCCCAGGAACATGCCCAAGGGCAGCCCCTTCCTGGGAAAGGTGACCCCCTGCAGGGTGGGGCCCCAAGCTCACCGCTAAGGGGCTGCTGGTAGCTGTTGCTCTCAAGTGAGATCTGCTCTGGGAACCCCAAACATGGGCCCCCCGGCCCTGCCCAGCCTGAGACCCCACCTGCCTTCCCCAGGCTGTCCGCCTTTGGGCCCTGCCCACTCCCCCCCCAGTGCTGAGTATTAAAATAGTCTATAAAAGCAAGTGACCAAAAATCTATAGCTCTAAGGGTACCTGGTTATTTTCTGCTGTCCTGTTTTTCTGGTGTGTGTGTGTTTTAATGGTAATTATTATTGTTATTGGTATATCTCCTAATCACAGTTAGACCTGAAGGAGGAAAGTTAGAAGGGGGAACAGGAGGGCGGGCGGGCCAGCTCATAGATTGGACGGCAGTTTGGAGCGCACCGGCTCAGACCTGGCCCCTGGGTCTCTCTGGGGTGCAGCAGTCAGAGGAGGCCCCCCAGAAGAGGCGGCTCTTGCCCCGAACAAAGAAAGCGGGGGTGGCAGAGAACCTGAGGACGTCTTCCGAGGCAGAGTGACGTGCTGGCCAGGGACCGCACCGTGAGGCCTCCCGGGGGGCCCGAGGCTCCCGCTCCCGCCGCCCGCCCTGGGGAAGAGCGGGAAGGCGGCCACCGACTCCCCGGAGGAGTGCGGGGAGGCTCGGCGGAGAGTCTGCGCGCCGTCCTGGGGCAGGGCCGGCTGGGAGGCGGAGATGAGCTTGAGGTCCTGGGTGAGGCGGCCCGGGGTGAGCGGCGGCGTGGCCCGGCGCTGCGGCACCTGGGGCGGCGGCGGGGACGCGGGTGGCGGCAGGAGCAGGGAACCGTGGGAGCCCGAGGCCCGCGGCGGGGCGCTCGGGAAAGTTCTCGGGGGGCCCGGGCTGTGGCCAGGGGGGCTGGGGCCTGCTCGCGGGGTCAAGGCCACAGGGGACGCGCCCCCAGAGGCCCCTGCGGTGAAGGACGGCCGCTCGGGCTGCCGCGGGGGTGTCTCTGGCGTACTCGGGGGCCCGGCCAGGCCCGGCGACAGCTCCCCGGGGGGCTGGCCCAGCTGCCCGGCGCTGGCCGACGGGGACCGCGCGCAGGGCGGCGGCAGGCCCAGGCCCCGGACCCCGGGCTGCGGCGGGGCCTGCGGGGAGCGGCCGCCCGGCTGCAGCGGCGCCAGCAGCGGCGAGTCGGACGAGGACAGCGAGCCGCCCAGCGCCGGCTGGAAGTGGCCAAAGCCGGCGGCGGGGGCCGGGGCCGGGGGCGGCGGAGGGCGAGCCGCAGGCGCCGGGCGGGGACGAGCTGGCCGAGGGCAGGCGCGGGCTCAGCCCGGCGGGCACCGAGAAGCCGGCCAGCTGCTGGATGTGGAAGGACGACGAGGACGGCGTGTCGGCCTGCGACGGGCTGCTGGCGGGCGACGCGGAGCCCAGCGCCGACGGGATCAGCGACTGCAGCCGCTTCAGGTGCCGCGGCGTCTGCCCGGCCCCCAGGCTGCCCAGCGCGGCTCCCGGGGGCGGGCGGAAGATGGCCGCGGGCAGGCGAGGGTGGTGGGTGAGGGCGATGGCCACGGAGGTGGTGGCGGCGGCGGCCTGCAGCGGCGCCTGGATCAGCGGCGTCCAGATGACCGGCGTGGGCGTCGGGGCGGCGGCGGCCTGGACGCGGTGCGCGCAGTGCGCCATCTCGCGGTCGTGCTGCACGATCTGCTGGATGATCTCGTTCTCCTGGTAGTTGAAGACGCCCGAGTTGAGGTCGTGCTGGACTTTGTGCAGCAGAAGGGAGTTCTTCTTGCCTGCGCACAGAACCGCAGCGGCGCTCAGGCCGGCCCAGGAAGGGGCCAGGAGGGCCGGGCAGCGCTCCTGCGACCGACCCGCCCTCCTCCCGCTCGCAGCCCCTCACCGATGCGGTCCAGGCGGTCCAGGGCCACCGTCTCGAAGGCGCGCCGCATCATGGGGTACTCCTCCAGCACCTCGTTGAAGTTGTCCACGCTCAGCGAGTAGAGACGGCAGTAGGTGTCCGCCCGCACGCTGGCCGTCCGCCGGCCCCGGGTCAGCAGGCAGATCTCTGCGGGGACAGCAGGACTGAGCGCAGGGCACGCACAGGCCGCAGGGGCCACGCCACAGACCCAGGTCTCCACTGCCCAGGATAGAAGCGTGGCAGGCTCGGAGGCCCCAGCACGGCTGTGACCAAGTGGAATGCCACCACCCCATGTGCCGTACTGTCTGCTTCTGAGTGCTCTGCACCCACCCCTCGCTTACGTGTGGAGACCCAGTGTGACGGCGTCAGGAGGTGGCCACAAGGGCGGGGCGCTGGTGACAGCCAAGGAGCAGTGAGACAGGCAGGGCTAGCTCTCCTTCTCCACCCACGCATACAGCTAGAGGTCGGGCGTCTGTGACCAGGACGGCCCTCACTAGGACCCAAGCCTGCTGGCACCTGATCTTAGACTTACAGCTGCCAGAACAGGGAGACTGTTTCTGTCCGTCAGCCTCGGGGCGATGGTGCTAAAACCATCCTCTCTTCTGGGCTCACAGACACCCACCTCTGGGCTGTGGTCCCGAAGGGCCCCAGGGGCCCCTGTCCTTGCTGTGTCTCCCCTCCCACTCCCTGGGCGTGGCCCCTGCCTCCCCAGGGCCCCGCAGCTCACCCCCGAAGTAGGAGCCGTCGGCCAGCTTGGTCTCCTTGTTGCCCTTGGTCAGCACGCTGACCACGCCGTGCTGGATGAAGTACATCTTCTTGCCGATGGTGCCCTCCCGGATGATGTAGTCCCCGGGCTGGAAGACCTCGAAGCGCAGCTTGGTCAGCATGGACGTCACGAAGTTGGGGTCGGCGTTGGCGAACAGCGGCATGGAGGCCACCAGCTTGCGGCAGTTGAAGTTGATGATCTCCTGCTCGCCGTGGGGTGGGGTGGGGCAGAGAGGGTGGTGAGGGGCGCTGCCGGCCAGGAGGGCTGCCCGCCCCGCCGGCCGGCCCGGAGCGCACCTCCCGCAGTGGCTCGCTCAGCTCCCCGAGGATGCTCTCCTCGTCGAACATCTTGCCCTGGTAGCGGTGCTCGTAGTAGTCATGGATGCGCTGCCGTGTGTCGGGCGGGAGCTTGTGGAAGGACATGTACTGCTCCACCTGCTTGTACTGAGGCCCGAGAGAGGGACAGGGTCAGCTCCCGGGAGCCGGCGCCCTGCCCAGCTGGCACTGCCCCGCCTCGGGCCTGCCGGTGCCCGGAGCTGGGCACTGCCCCCGGGGCGTTCTCAACATCGGTTCCTTGTGATCTGAGCTCTTTGATGTGCTGTCATCACACCGTGCTCACGATGACCCCAACGCCCAGCTTCTTGAGGGAGGGCTCTGTCCCGTCCTCGTGTTCCGCACTATGGAGAGCGGTGGGGGCCCACGGGGACTGTGCACAGCCCACGGCCAGGAGGTGGGTGCGGTCTCCTCTCCCCAGCTGTCGTGCTATGCACACTGGGGGCAGAGGCCTCCCGGGCTCTGGCTCCTCCAGGGGAAACGAGCTGGCACAGCGAGCAGGGCTGGGCAGTGGTGGGTCAGCGCAGTTGGAGGCCAGCGCGAGGACGCCTGGCCCACTAACAGGGACGTATTCACGCGGCCTCGACTGAGACCCCAAGGCACCCCAGAATGCAGCTCCGGAAAAGCAGAGCAGGGCGAGAGCCTTCAGCCAGAGGTGTGGGGGTCTGGATGCCTGCGAGGAGGGGCAGGCAGGGTGTGGGGGGAGTCTGCCCCGCTAGCCGATGCGGACAGCGGACCCTGGGCTGAGGGGCAGCCCAGGGCTTGACGTGCTCGATCCCCTCCTTGCAAACCCACAGGTGGAGCACCCGTGTTGCCCCCTCTCACGCACGAGGGGGTGGGGTGCAGCGATGTGAAGGGGCGTGCCCACGCCCACAGAGCTGGCCAAGGAGAAGCTGCGGTTAGGACCCAGGCGGCCGACTCTGGGCCAGCTCAGCCATTGTGATTAGGAAACCGTATAGTGACGTGTGGAAGAGGGGGACACTGGTGACGAGGGTGGACATCGCCAGCAGGGATGAAGGCAAGGCAGTGTGGCTTGTGGGAGGCACAAGTGACAGAAATTGAGGACGGCTCCTGCGCCGGGGCTGGGTGCCCGTGCTACCACTGTCCACCAATGAAACAAGGGTATGGGGGTCCAGCTGGGAGAGCACGGGGCGCTTTTACTTGGTGCTTGGTGAGGTTGAGGTGTCCGGGAAGGCACCGCGGAGCCCGCGTGGGCAGACACGGGCAGGCTGGCTATGTGAGCCAGGCTACACCGCTCACGCTTGGACACAGAGCAGGCGGGCCGGGCCCAGACAGTGACACTGGGGAAGACCAGAGAGAGGACCAGAAAGCTTCTCCCCAAGCCACCCAAGACAGCAAAGGAGAGCAAGTGGTGGTGACAGCAAAGGAGAGCAAGATGGACAGGTCAGAGGCAGGAGGAGAAGCAGGAGTGCGTTCGTGGAAACCAAGAAGACAGCAGAGACTGTCAAGTGGGGCTGGGTGACAGGAGCACCCCAAAGGACCACGGAGGGCACTGGCCCCTTGGTCAGAGACGGGCCCAGTGCCCCCAGCAGGGAGGAAAGGCGGTGCAGGTTGAGTAACAGGGACAGGTTCAAGGCCAGGGGGCTGAAGCGGCTCTCACCTAAGAGGCCCCCTCCCGCCCTGTCCCTCCCTGGAGTCCAGATCACAGGGCTGGCGCCTGCACTGCCCCTAGATTAGGCCCGGTGGGCAGCTCCTCCCGGAAGGCCGGGCTCCCACGGTCCTGGACCTACCTTCTCCTGGTACTGGCGCCGCGAGGAGTCCAGGGACTGGATGAGGGCGGTGGCATGGCCGATGAACATGGCGTAGCAGGTAGCGCCCACGATCATGCTGAGCATGGTGAGCCACACGTCGGACATGCCCACGGGCGCCTGGCGGCCGTAGCCGATGCACAGCATGTGGCTCATGGCCTTGAAGAGCGCGTAGGAGTACTGCTTGCCCCAGGAGTTGTTCTGTGGACAGGCAGGGCAGGGCAGTGGGCTCGGGCCAGCCAGAGAGGGGGCCCTTCCCCGGGGCTCCCGGAAAGGCCCTGCTGCCTCCCAGTCCTGTCGAACTCTGCCCAGAGGCCGAGCCTGCTGTGGCAACAAGGCCTTGGGTGAGGGGGGGTCTGGCCCAGCCTCACCTCGGCCCCCCGGGGCACCTGGAGCCTTGGGGCTGAGCCACCCTTCTGTCCTCGCAAGCTGGACGGCTCCTCCCCCACCCCAAACAGCTGCTAAGTGAAGCCCATTTCCCCACTGACCTCAATTATAAAACCAGATATGCTTCCCGGGGGGACAAGCGCTGGCAGACTGAGCCGAAAACACTGGCCTCATTTTTGGTGAAAGTTAGAGCTGCCCAGCTCGCGGCCTCCCTCCCGTAGAACACGCACCCTGCCCCTCTCCGCCAGGGCCGCCAGTCCTCCTCCCACCGCCCCAGAGGGGACTCAGAACACACAATGCCCAGAGGCGGCGGCGGGAGGCAGCCTCACAGCTCCTGGCTATTTTTGTCTCCAAAGGCAGCCAGTGTCTCCGGGAAGACTCAGTGTGGGGACGCTGGGCTCCGAAGGGCCATCTCCTGAATTTAGTGCATGTGTGGGCCTGGCCCCAGCACGGAGGAGACTGCCCAAGTGAGGGGCCACCAGATGAACCCAGCACCGGCCCCCTCCCCAGCGCCCCTGCTCCCAGGGCAGACAGGTTAACCACACAGCAGAGGTCGGGCAGTGACCCAGGGCCCTCGCCATAGGCCCCAGCACTGCCATGGCCCCAGGCTGCCCCCAGCCCCGGGAAGCCGCGTGTCCAAGGTCAGCCAGACCGCCCTGGACAGAGCTGGGCTAGTTCCTTGGGGCTGGTGCTTGGCCTAAACCAGGGAGGGTGGGCAGAGCTGACCCCCAGAGGTGACAAGTGCCTGGGCTCTTGGCCATGGGGAGCAGGGGCAGCCCCAGTGGTCTCCAGGTGGGTCCGGGCTTTCCTGCTGAGCGTCTGGGGACCAAGGAAATGGGATCCATATGGCCGATTCATTTACACTCGGCTCATCAAAAGGCTGTTTTGTAAAGCCCCGTTTGATGCTGAAAGATGCCTCAGGGTCTCTTTCACCTCTTTCAAAGCTGGTTTGAGCTCTCCCAGGGCCCTGGGGACTTGCCTTCAGACCAGACCTGGCCGGCTGGGAAGGAGAAAGAGGAGGCAGGGAAAAGCCAGAGGAAGGCTCACAGATCAGGGGTGTCCACCCTTGCCTGGGGCCCACCCTGTCCACGGGGGACTGGGGAACTCTGTCCTGTGACTTCTCTCAGCCACCCATGGGGCTCCGGTAGGGAGGGGTCAGGCTCCGTTCTGTACCCTCCCCGCCCACAATGCCACCCTTGACCAGGGGGTGCAGGTTCGGGGTTGGGGCAGCCCAGCCCAAACCGGAGCTGGAGCTGGAGCAGACAGTGGCCCGCGTGGTCCCGGCATCTGCCCTCCTGACCGAGGTCTGCAGTCGCCCAGGCCTCTGGCTGCCCGCTGCAGTGGAGGCTGGGAGAGGTGGCAGTGGCAGCTCACGGCTGGGGGGATGGACCTCCACACGGCAGGGCCCCGAGCCCCCGGCCAGGCCACTCACCACCATGTGGTTGATGGACACCCAGCAGTCGTCGGGGAAGTCCTGCAGCATGGGCACCAGGAACTGCAGGCAGCCGTCCCAGTGGCACAGCAGCAGCATCATGCCGATGAGGTTGACGATGCGCACCACGGCGCTGGCCAGGTCGTAGGTCATGTGGAAGATCTGCGGCACAGGTGGGCGTGGCCGGGTCAGCCCTGCCCTAGGCCCGCGGCTGCCCGGCTCCGCTCGGCCGGCTCTGCAGGGCGTCCACAGTGCGAGGCCAGGCGGGGCGGGCTGTGGGGACCGTGCAGACGCGGGACTCCCGTGAAGGGCCGGCCACACAGAACACGTACAAGGAAGGTAGTGGGAGCCCCAGGTGGCCCAAGAGAGGGCAGAGAGACCACCTCACCACGTACCGGGTGTCAGGACACCTGGACAAACACCCGGCCTGAGGCCCCTCAGCGGGCCAGGGCCAGTACTTGGGCTGGGCAGGACTGACCCAGGGCGGAGGGCTGTGCTGAGGCAGAGGGCACAGCACAGGCCCACAGACCCAAGCTCAGACAGACCCCGCTCCCGGGCCTGGTTCCTTCCCGATTTCTAGGTGGGCGACCTTGACACGGTCCCTGAACCTCCCTCATCACGTCGTCCCACCTAGAAGAGTGCTGCAAATTTTCACCCGAGTGGGCTGTCACTAGGTTTCAGTTACACGTCCAAAGTGCTTCGTGCTGGGCGTCGAAGTGGTCGATAAATCGCAAACCATTGTTAATGGCTACTTGGTTATCAATAATTAATCTGCCATGTGCTAACATGTATTAGCAGAAACGCTCTCCCCTCCAGTTCAGTAAGGTACAGCACCCCACCCCAGCCTCGGCGCCAAGCGGAGGCTCCGGGTGTGTGCAGCCCGGAGTCCAGCCCGCAGCACGGTCACCAAGGTGATGGCAGCTCTGCGTGCTGGACGGGAGTCTGCAGGGAGGCATCTGGGACTCTGGCCTGGCAGACCTTGAGGGGTGCCCTAGCCAGCCACCCCCAGTTCTGATTCTCCCACACTACTCTCGGGCCAAGACGCTCCTTCTGGAGAGGGACTCGGGGTCACATTATGAACTTGTCAAAAGCCCATTTCAGATGGGGAAACTGACCCAAAGAGATAGACCCTAGATATTTTGAACCCGTCGAGTGACCTCGGAGCGTCAGTGCTGTGGCGAGTGACAGGCTCTTCTGACATTAGTGGCCTTGCTTTCCCCTTCAGCAATGGGGGCTGCGCCCGGGGCTGGGTTTCGGGAGACCAAAGATGAACGTCTGCCCACGGCCCCGGCCCACGAAGGGCTCGCCCCGCGTGCTCTGGCTGGAAGGCTGTGGAGTCTCTCCAGGATGAAACGGGTGCTGAAAAGTTCACGGAGCCCGGTGGCTCCCACCTGTCTCCTCATCGACATGGCCCCAGTGACAGAGGGGACTGCCGCCCTGACTGTAAGCATGTGATTCCATGGCCATTATCTCATTTACACTCACAAAACCCTTTGTTGAAGACATTCTTAGTCCCTTTGACACCGATGCGCAGAGAAGGAAAAGCATTTCCCCGGGCTGACGGTGGCCGTGGCAGGGCCCAACTCTGAACCCGGGCTGCCCAGATCCGAGGCCTGTCGCCTCCACACAAGGCTGTCAGACTGGTCCAGGGAGGGAGGGCGGTCTTCACTAGTTACGCCGTGCAAGGAAGGTAACTCGGGCCCAGAGAGGCTGAACGTGTGCCCAGATCCACTCGCCCGGCTCAACGCCTGCGTGGCCAGGCTGGAACGGTGGACATCGGAGACCAGGCAGGGCAGCTGTGCACATGGTGAGCCTGTCTGCGAGGCCTGCCCTCCACTGCTGGCTGTGCCCCCATCACCTGGGTCCCCGCCTTCCCCAGCAGACCCCTGAGCGTGTGCTCTGGGGGAAGAGCCTGCTCCCGCCTCTAACACGTGGGTGAAGACGACATCTCTGACCCTGAGTGCGTCACGAGCGTTTCATTTTTTTTTTTTTAGGTTTTTGCCATAAGGTGTGTGAGCTCACCAGAGAGTGACAGAGACAGTGAGAGGAAAAGTGAGAAATCACCCTGGGGGGTGGGGGGTGGTGGCCACACAATCCCTTTTCCTCATTCTCCTCTCAGGATTTTAAACACACATGCACACACGCTGCCTTGAGTTTCAAGCCACTCCAGAGGATGGCCAGGGCAGCTGGTGACATCCTGGTCTACCAAGGCTTGGGGAAGTTAGTGACTCGAGCCAGCCGCGGTGGCACAGTGGTGACACACTGACCCTGTAATGCCGGGCCATGGGGGAAGGCCTGGAGTTGTGCCCTGACGATCCCCTGCGCGTGCTGGGGGCTGTGTGTGCACCGCCAACCCAGCTGGCTAAGACTGGGGGTGGATCGTGGCACGAAGCGTATCCCCCCATGGGAGAGAGAAATGAACTTTAAAAAAAAAGGAAAGGTAGGACGAGCAGATCGCCTAATGGTTACATCGTGGGACTCCCATGCAGTTGGTTGCGGTTCCAGTCCCAGATCCATGTGTGCATGCATGCCCAAAATCCCAAGGAGAATGGAGAAGGGATTGCTGCCTGGCCATCCCTCTGGGAGGTGATTTCTCACCTTTTGTCTCTCTCTGTCTCTCTGCTGAGCGCATGTGCTCAGGGACTCCCCAGGATGGGGGCTGTTATCATGTGGGGCTTCAGAGGTGGGCAGTCGCCCGATGGAGATAGCCTTCCTTCCACTCTCCCTCCAAGCCCCGAGGTCGCCCTGGCCCTCATTTCTCTCATGCCCAAGACACACAGGTGGCCTCGGAGTGGCGGTCACTGGCCCTGGCCTTGAGCTGTCTCCAGATGGTCGCGGCTGGAATCGGGCCTTCTACCTCACGGCTGCTGGTGCGGCTGAGCAACGCAACCCGCCAGCACCCTGAGCCCTCCCTGCCTGCCCTTCCCCACGTCCAGGCCACATCCTTCTGGCTCTGAGTCCAAGGCCGACATCTCAAAATCGGGCCAACCCCATGGCCTAGCGGCTGAGGGTACTGGGTCGCACGTGGCTGGCCATGCAGTTGGTGGCTTGAAGACCACATTTGGCTCATGTGTGTGCGAGTCCAAAATCCCGATAGGATGGGGAGATGAGGAGAAGGGATTGAGGTATGACCACACCTCATGGGGGGTGCTTTTTCTCTCAGCCTCTCTATCTCTCTCTCCGAAGAGCACACATACCCTTTGGCAAATTAAACAAAAAACCATTCAACTACAGGCCTCAATAGGACCCTGATCGAACCCCCAAGGACCACCTCCCCTCCCAGTGAGGCTCCCTGCCCCTCCAGCCCACCCTCAGCCAAGCGGCTGGGAAGATCTCAAGACGTAAGCCAGGCCATGTCGCCCTTGCTCCACCCTCCAGTAAGTCCTCACTGCAGCTAAGGGGCCACTCTGCCCGCCGGTGGGGCCCGCAGTGTCCTGGCCCGTGCCTCCAGGCATGCGGTCCCCGTCAGCTCCCGGAGCCACCTCTTGCCCAGGTCTCAGCACTGAGCTTGCCGTTCCATCTGCCTGTCTCTGCAGCAGCTCCTTGTCACCCTGTCTCAGCTCAGATGTCCCTTCCAGGGAGAGGCCTCCTTTCCCTGAGCGATGTGGCCGATGGGCCTCCTCCCTCCTCGCCGGGCCCTGGCTGATTCCTTTCCTCCGTGGACTTCACCGTCCCAGATGCCCGTCATCTGCTCGCAGGCTGCTCCGAGGCGGGATCTTCCTGCATCCCCCACCCTGCGTTCCTCACAGTCGGCGCAGGAAGGCACCAGAAACGCGTGCTGACCGCCCAAGGAACGCGTGTCGCCAAGGTGAACAAACGGCGGCCACCGAGGAGCTAAAGGAAGCCTCAGGCCACGTCTAGACGTCCGGGCTGTCGGAGCGAGCCAGGGCTCTCCACGAGCCACTCCCCTCCCCCCTTCCTCACCTCTGCTCTCCTCATCCCAAGTTCTCCCCTCCCAGGCCTCGCTGGGGTTCGCCTTTACTGTGGTTTCAGCAGTGACTACGGCCCAGAGTGCGCGGCAGGGTCTCCGGAACTGAGGTGACAGTGACAGTGACAGGGATGGTGGTGGGCAGGGCTCTGCCGGACAGTACTGTGGCGGTGGGGGAAGGCGCCCGCCCCGACAGATGCGGCTCAAGGGAACGGCCTTCAGCACGGTGTCCCCTGAGGGGGACTCAGACATGGCATCTCAGAGCATGGTGGGGCGGGGCTGGCAGAGGTGAAGGCACAGACCTGGGGTGGGAAGCTTGAGGGGTGCTGCAGATGGTTCTCAGGCACCCCAAAGCCACAGGGCTGAGCCTCCTGGGAAGAACCGGGGAGGAGGGCGTCAGACAGAAGGTGCGTAAGCTGCAGGGACACCCCCCACCCGGCGACGCCCTCTGGTACCTGGGACGTGGTTGCCGAGAACAGGGCTGGACGTTGCTGGGACAGGCTGCTGACCCCGTGTCCCTGTCGCGGGCTGCGCGGGAGGCCACCTGCCAGGCAGCTCATGGGCAAATATTTGCCTTGCTTCTTATACTTCATTAAAGCCCCTGTTACAACACTGCTCTGACTGTGGGCTGGCCACCTTCATCTCCCAGCTCACGGTGGTGGCCTAGGCAGGTCACCCTGCCCCGTGCGGCACTCGGGGAAGCCCAGCTCCCACCTGTCCTCCTGCAGTTTCTTCACTGCAGAGCAAGGACCGGGCACTGCGTCGTCCACCTTGGCAAATGCCTTTTCTACTCTGAGCCTCGGTGGCCTCATCTGCGAGGCAAGTAGGTGAACGTCAGTCCCCAGGGCGGTCTGGGGACCAGGCGGATACATCCACACTGACCCCCACGGTACTCGGCACGTGTTGGTTTCTCCCCTGTCCTCTGTCCCAGCCCTGTGGGTTCACAAACCAGAGGCTGAGCTGCCTCCAAGTGCCCCCAGCCCAAGGCCTCTCTTCAGGCCTGGTGGCGTACCCACCACAGCTATGTCTCCGTGAAGAAGAAGAGTACACTTCGCCGAAGTCTCAGGAACAGGTGTCTGCACCAGGAGGGCACAGACATCAGAGGCCTGAAGCAGCTGGGCCAGGGGCTAGGGCCGGGGAGCGGGCCAGCCCTGCCTCCGGAGGCTCGGGCTGTCTACGTCTGGGGGATAACAAACCCCGGACTCTGAGACAGAGCAATGGAGGCACAGGGACCGGCCTGGTGTCCTGCTTCCAGCCCTCCTTCCACCACTGTGCACTGCCCAGGAACAGAGGCTTCTGGGTGGGCCGTGGAGTGCAGGGCCCTGCAGGGGACATCGGCGGGGGGCGACATGGTTTCTAACAATAGCTTCCGTGCCTGTAACAAGCTCGCACCTCCGAACGAAGGAAGAGGCGGGCTGGGAGCGGTTTGGGAAGGAAGACGCTGACCTAGATGCTGTGGTGGAGGCAGAGGCGCATCCCCACCACGGTGGCCTCGCCGGCTGCCCTGATGCCCAGGGCCTGCCGCCACTACGGGGAAGTCTCCCACCGGGGGCTGGCCTGGGCCCGGCCCGGGGACACAGCTGAGCCTGGGGAGCAGGAGCCTCAGTCTCCGCTGCTTCGCTCCCAGAGGCAGGCCCCCAGCCCTCCCTGGGCTTCCTCCCTTAGGCCTCTCTGACCCCTCAGGAATGCTAAGAGAGGCACGAGCCGAGGACTGAGCCCTGCGAACTTCAGTGCCTGCCGGACAGTGGAGGAAACGGGCTGAAAGGGGAGTTTCCTTCACGGAGACTTGGAGGAGACAGGCCAAGGTTTCCTCTACCAAGTGCTCCTCTGTCCAGGCCTCATGGAACCCGGGGCCTCACAAGGTCTTCCTGCTGCCCCCCATCCAGGCCCAGCGGAGGTGGGGCTGTGGCAGGTTTACCAGGATCCAGAGACCGGTCTCTGAGGCTGGCGGGGAAAGCCTGACCCAGTCCCAGGGGTCCGGGGAGCCCTGGGCTGGGCTGTGTGCCCAGCAGAAAGAGCTCAGGCAATTTCCTCCCAGCTGGCTGGAGAGATAAGGGGGGGCAGTCCATCTGGTCTCCCGGGAGCTCCCTTCCCGACACGAGACTACGAGGCAATGTCCAGTTCACAGCCGGACCTGAGGCTTCGGGGCTGCCCCGGCGCCTGCCCGGCCAGCTCTCGCAGCCCAGAGGGTGGCCAGCCCGGAGGGTCACACGGGGAGCCGGGAGCTCCACTCTGTCCCGGGACTCCCAGGCCTGAGGAAGGGTGAGGTCAGCCCCCACAAGGCTGGGGCGTGGGAAGGAATGAGGGCCTCCGCTCCCTGCCTACTTGTTTATTTATTGCCAGAGGGTACGTGTGGGCACCAAGGAGGGACAGAGGGGGAGGGAGAGAGCACCCCTCTCAGGGAACAGTCACCCGCAATCCCTCCTCCTCCACGTCGCCCTCATTTGTGGGTGTTGGCCAAGCACACACAGGAGCCTGGCCTGTTTCTCAAGCCACTGGGCACAGTCGGCCCTGGGGGACCTGGCGGGCTGCCTAACCACTGCACTGCTTGCTGCCCCATCATCTGTTCTGTTTTTTTTTTTTGAGAGATTTTTTTGAGAGAGAGAGAGAGCCTGTGAGCTCGCTAGAGAGACAGAGAGAGAGGGAAAGTGAGAAATCACCCCCCAGAGGGGATGGCCATGCCTCGATCCCTTCTCCTCCATCCTCCTTTCATGATTGTGGGTACGCCCACACATGCGCCTGGCATGAATTTTAAACTACTCGAACCGCAGTCAACCACATGGGAGTCCAGTGACGTGACAATTACGCCAACTGCTAGGCCCCCATCATCTGCTTTTAATGACACTGGAGCTGTGGGTCCAAGACAGGACAAGGCTGGCAATTTCTGGGGCTGAGGGAGCCAGGGTGGTCCTGCACTCTGCCTGGGACAGGAGCCAGGAGACATACCTGGCAGCACATCCCCAGGGTAAGCCTCCGCCTCCCCCTCCCCAGAAGCCACTGCAGAGGCCCAGCCCCTGACAGGCTCTGCCCTCTCGCCCCGCTTGGGTCTCCAGGCAGCATCCCTCTGCACCCGGGCCCACCAGGTCCCTCAGACCCAGCCTGCCACGTGGCACTGCTCTCCTGCCCACCACAGCCTGGCCTTCCCGATCTCAGCTGGGGGCCGGGAGAGCTGCACGTGGTACAGCCGGAAAGTCCAACCCTGCAAGGCTGACCCCACGGAGGTCAGAGACCTCCGTGAGCGTGCCGGGCACACACGTACCCTCGACCTGGGGCCGGTTAAGGCTGGGGTGGACCATGACCTCAGGACCCCGTGACAGGCCTGTGCCTGTCTCTCTCTCTCTCGTTCATGGAAGAAAGTAATAAGTACTTTTTTTTTTTTTTTTTTTTTTTGAGAGGTTTTTGCTATAGGGCACGTGCGCTCGCCAGGCAGACAGAGACAGAGACAGAAAGCGAGAAATCACCCCCCGGGGGGATGGCCATGCCGCAATCCCTTCTCCTCCATTCTCCTCTCGGGATCTTGGGCATGCACGCACATGCGCCTGGCATGAGTTTTAAGCCACCAGGTCCGGGACGCGAACTGCGGTCGACTACGTGGGAGTCCAGCGACATAGCCATTACACTAACTGCTGGTCCCTAAATAAAAACTCTGTAAAAGCCCACAGTCTCAGCTGGGACCTGTGGTGCCCAGTGCGCTCCACAGGTGGGAGCTCAGCAAGTGCCCGCTGGACAGACAGAGCCCGGTCAGCCCCAGGGTGCGCCCCAGCCTGGAGGGGGACCTGCACTGAGGCCAGTCTCCTTCCATCTGAGAAAGCAGGTGATGCAGGGGGCCGAGGCCGCGATCCCAGTGCTGAGCAGCTGGCTCTTCTGAGCCCTCCTGTCCTGGCTCACCCAGCCCAGTGAGGACCGAGACCCTGAGATCACCGGGGGTGGGTATGGAACTCGGTGGCCCTGTGCGCCAGGCTTCATGCTAAGGCCTTTACAACGTCGGGCACTACTTACGCCCATCTTGCAAAGAGAGAGACGGACTCAAAGAGGCCAGAGGTGGCCTGGGTGTGCAGAACGGGAAGTGAACTGGGGTCTCAGACGTGCCAGTCTGAGTCTAACGCCCACAAGCACTCCAAGGGGACAGGTGGGGACAGCCACACTGCCGGGAACCAAGGGAGCTAACTGGATTCTGCCCCAGCTGTGCTGGAAATCCACCGTGTGACCTTGGGGAAGTCATTGCCCGACTCCATCAGCGGGAATAATGCAAATGTCCCACGCCAAGGAGAATCTCTGCCACGGCGTGATCTGCCAAGTCGGTGCAGGCACGATCCCCACAGCACGTGTGTTCATGGCGTCTCTGACCCGAATCTGCCGCCGCCCCGACCATCAGCTGTGGTGCATGGAGCGGGGGGCTGGGAGAGTGCCCCAGATCCGGAAGGTGGGACTTCCGCCAATAAAACAGGGGTCCTAGAGGCTGAGACCACCAGTGCGGTCTCAGAGAGGCAGCAGGAAAGGCACCCCCCCACTGCCTGCTCGAGCCCTAGGTGGGCCACCTCAAGGAGCCCACCCCCACCCTGGGTGCCTCCGGGCTGGCCTGCCTGCTGCTGCTGCCACATCGTGTAACTTGGGCGGGTGGCAGGCAGTGCAGAGCACCGGCAAGGTCACCTCTGCTTCAAATCGTAGCCCTTGGCCCTCCCCAGTCCTCCTTCAGGAGGACCCCACGCCAGCAGGCATGGACAGCCACTCTGCTGGGACAAGGGGAGCTCCTACATGCTGGCCCGGGCTGCTCAGACCCCCTGCTTCAGCCCTTGCATGAATAACGTTTGCTCAGAACCATGCTGGCCTGCCTGGCTCTCTTCCAACTTTTTAACATTTATTTTTAAAATTCATAATAGCAGGACCAGCAGATGGCATAATGCTTACATTGCTAGACGCCCACGCAGTCGACCACGGTTTGAGTCCTGGACCCAGTGGCTTAAACTCATGCTGGGCACGTGTGTGTGCATGCCCAAGACCCCAAGAGGAAAATGGAAGAAAAGAGACTGCAGTGTGGCCATCCCCCTTGGGGCGTGATTTCTCCTTTTCTGTCTCTTTGTCTCTGTCTTCCTGGCAAGCACACACACCCTATAGTAAAAACCTCTCTTAAAAAAAAATTCATGGGACCAGCAGTTGGTGTAATGGCTATGTCGCTGGACTCCCATGTAGTCGACCGCAGTTCAAGTCCAAGACCCAGTGGCTTAAATTCACACTGATAAATCTGCAGATCTAGCAACCCTGGGCCATTCTCACTTGGCAACAACAGGTTAGAGCTGAGGAGAGGCTGCCCATACAGATGGAAGATGTGTCCCCCAGGTCTCCCCAGTCCACCGCACTCCCTACTGTCCCCCAGCTGGCCCTTTTAATCCATTCACACTCCCTGCCTGGTCTCAACAGGCTTATGAGTTTGCAAACCCTACAGTACAGTGAAGTGGTTAAGAAGGAGGGCTCTGGGAGTCTACCAGCTTCACAGTGCAGGATCCCCAGCTACCAACTGTGTGACCTTGGGTCGAACACTTCGTCGTTCTGTTTCCTCAAGTGAAAAGTGAGATTTTATTTGCACTTCATGGGGCTCTTCAAGGTTTTGCAGATTTCAATGGGACACTGTGTGTAAAGTATCAAGCTCATGATTATAGGTCAAGAGATTACTAATACTTGTCCTCTTAGGACAGGAGTGCCTACTACAACTGCTAGCTTATGTGCAACTATCCAAGATAGCCTACTAGTTCCTCACTCCCCTGAGGAAAGACCCCTCCCCCAAGAGGTCTGCTCTGACCACTCACCTCTTCCCACTGGTGAATATATCGAATGAGGCGGGAGAGACGCAAGAGGCGCAGGAGGCTGAGGATCTTGGTGAAGCGGACGATGCGCAGGGCCCGTGCAGTCTTGTAGACCTCCGAGTCAATGCGCGTCTCCACGATGAGGAAGATGTAGTCCACAGGAATGGAGGAGATGAAATCCACCACAAACCAGCTTTTCAGGTATTTCATCTTGATCCGCTGCGGGTCCAGGATGATCTCAGTGTTGTCCTCCACCACGATCCCCGTGCGGAAGTTGAGGACCAAGTCGATGAGGAAAAATGTATCTGACACCACGTTGAAGACGATCCAGGGTGTGGTGTTCTCATCCTTGAAGAAGGTGATGCCCACGGGGATGATGATCAGGTTTCCCACCATCAGCAGCAGCATGGTCAGATCCCAGTAAAATCTGTCCAGAGACAGAGCAGATCAGTCGCCAGGACGGGGGAGGGTTACAGCCTGATGGGAAGCTCTAAGGAGGAACAGAGGGGAGAGAGAGCAGCCTCGGGGGGTCTAAGACACAACAGAGGCATGAGTTCCAGCACAAAATTGGAGACCGGCAGACACAGGGGTGACACAGAAATAGGCTCTTTCACTCAGGACACCCTCACCCTGAGCCCTGAGCTCGTGATGACAGGCCTCTTCCTCCCTCCTGCCCCGAGAGTCAGGCTGCAGAGCAAACAATGGCCTCCAGACTGAAGCAGGAGGCTGCATTAGTGACAGGGTCCCTGCCCCTCCGTCCCCGCCCCACGCTCAGCCTGGGCTGCTCCAATTTCGCTGAGGGCCTGCAGTGGTTAGAGACAGGCCATCTAGCAGGAATGCCACAGACTGTGACCACAGCAGGGGACGTGCAGACACACTACAGTGCCCGAGAGGCAGGCCTGGCCTGCAGTCTCGGCTCTGTCACTGATGTGCTGTGTGACATCAGGCAGGCATCCTCCTCGCTCTGGGCCTCAGTTTCCCCACTGTGCAATGAGTCCTGTGATCCTGACCACCCCTGTCCTACACTGGCTCGCTGATGTCCTCTAGTTGTCACCAACAGTCAGAAATATCTGACCATGCTCCCCCCAGGAGCACATCTGAACACGGAGGTGTGCGGTGGTGAGAATGTCAAAGGCAGGAAGTGTTCATGGGGGTTTTCAGGCACTGGGGGGGTACCTCTCCACGCAATGGCAGGAGACCAGCCTGGGGCTTCCAGCATCATTTCTCCTAAGGCCTCAGGCCTTGCAGTTCCTCCTGAGTGAGGATGGAGGGACCCTCAGGGCAAAGTCTCCAAGGGGCTGAGCCATGTGAGGAGGAAAAAGCCAGCACTCAGGTCTGTGCCAGGACCCTCCCGTGTGGCTCAGCAGGGGCCCTTCCAGAGTGTGGGAAGCCCACAGGGGGCACGGACCCACAGTGAGCTCCAGAGAGGAGCAGGAGGCTGTTTTGGCCGTAGGAGCAGCTTGCCCTGCACCCCCACCCAGGCTCAGGCCTCTCCCAGGGACCTAGCCTGAGCACTAGCCACCCTGCAGTGGTCCCGAGACCCCCAACCTTGCACGACAGAGTGTTTCCCTCTGCTGTTAATTAGGTCAGTTACACTGACTAAGGTCTCAAGTCGTGCTGCTGGGAGCATGTCTTCCCCCACGAGCAAAACCTGCAGCCATTGTTAAAGTCTGCAGAAAGCCAGGAGGTAGGAGTGAGAGAGAAAAAGATGAGCCGCCTCCTTCAGAGGGTCCTGCCACAAAACTGAAATGCCCCACCAGCAGAGCTCCAGGTTTGCAAGGAAACTGCTCTCCAGCCAGATCTCCTAGGGCAACTCTCAAAGGTGCTGAGAGGCAAGGATAGGGTTGACCTGCTTCGCTGAAGGTGTCAGATGGCGTCTATACCACACAGCTCAGGGGAGGGTGGCTCCCTTCAAAACCAAGCCCTCAGGACTTCCAGATGGGGGCTTTATGGGGGATAAGACCTCTCACTGTAAAACTAGTCCCAAGAGGTCAGTGTCAACCCCTTCCCAGCCTGACGACCTGCGCCAGCTGGGGGAACCCAACCTAGGCCTGCAGACACCTCTGCTGCACCCCACCACACAGCAAAGCACTTGGCCCATCTGCTAATGAGCCCTGGGCCCTGGGAAAATGGCTTAGCTTCTAGGGTGCTCTTGAGCTGTGTACAGTCCACCC
Organism: Tupaia tana; assembly: GCA_026018925.1. NCBI lineage: Eukaryota > Metazoa > Chordata > Mammalia > Scandentia > Tupaiidae > Tupaia > Tupaia tana. The sequence goes on from JAKSZU010000028.1 coordinate 1,171,373, forward strand.
AGCTGCACCACACATCATTCAAAGGCAGCTGCGTCCACTTGGAGATGCCGCAGACAGGTATCCCCATTCACGCACATGGTGTGCAAACACCCCTCTGTACACACAGCACCGTTCCCTTTCATTTAATCTCTTGGGAAAAACAAAGCAAAACCAAAAAACTGTGGCAGAGAGAGGCCACCAAGGGCCACGTGGCCCTGTGCACATACAGCTAATGATACTCCCAGGCTGGAGGAGTTTCTAAAATTAACAGAGCGGGTGCAAGGTGTCTGCGAACGCTGGCTCGGGCAGCCCGCCACTCCGGCGGGCTTCTACTCTCCCAGCTCTACTTCTCTCAATTACAGACCAAATTCGAGACAGTAATTAACAGGAGAATGTTTGCATTTAGTGGTCTTCATAAACCTAAATTGCATGAGGCAAAAACACCCATTTCCTTGCATTCTGACTAATTATTTCAATCTTCAGCTGCCAGATGCTCAGGGTTGTTTCTGGAGCCTGATCTGGGCTGGGGTCGGAATGCTGGAGCCTGCTCCTTACGAACGCCACACTGAAGGGTCAGGGGGCTGCTCGAGAGGCAGTGTGACACGCAGGAAGAAGCATGGGCTCTGGAACCAGCCAGTGTGGTTTGATCCCTGCTCCATCCTCACTACCCAGTCAGTTAACCACCCCCGGCCTCAGTCTTCTCATCTGCTCCATCAGGACATGCCCGATTCTAGCAGAACTGTTATCAGAATGAACAGGACTGACATCTGTAAAATGCTCTCGCCTATGCCCAGCCATGTTATAAAATGAGTAAATAAATAATTGAAGTCAACAAACTGGCAAGAAAAAGTTGACAGAGGAGGAAGCTGAGATATCCCAGAGGCCAGCCAAAACAATGCACCTCCTGGGAGTGGGACTGGAGGGGAAGCTTTAAAGCCCCAAGACAGCCAGGAGCAGAAGGCAGGGGCTACACCATGCCCCAACCAACCAGATGCCAGGACCTCTTTATCAGCACACAGGTCCCCTGACCTTGGAAACTCACAGTGGTCAGAGGACAAAGCTTGCTGAGATGACAAGCTGTGCAATGATGTAAGAAGCCATCCCAGGTATCTGAAAAGGTGGGCCCCTGAAGACCTAGAAGGGGGCTGTAAGAGACGCACGTCTGGAGGAGGTGAGAGGAGTTGGGCCTTGGGACCTGCCCTGGGTCTCATGGATGACCCTTCCTTACGCTGCCAAAGCTCCCCAAGCTCTGAACACCCGGCTCTGCCAGAGCCAGAAATGGCGTTCAGCACCACGGACAGCGCCCAGCACCGTGGCCACAGGCCCAGCCAGCAGTGGTTGCCAACCACCGTCCTCTAGCACCGCCGGCTCTCTGGCCTTGTTCATTGCCAGACCTGCTGTTCTGAATCATCTCGAGTGATTCTCTAAGGTCCCGGGGCATTTTCACTGGGAGCTCCTGGGTGACTGAAAACCTGTGTTTACGAAGACCCCAGAGCATGTGCCCACAGAGCACGTACTTCCTGTGATCTCTGTGTTAGTTCACCTCGCCCTCGCACCAGCACTGCGCTGCTGCTGTGGTTTACCGCCGTGGTGCCGAGGCCCAGAGACAAGCATTCTCCCGAGACCACGCAGCTTGTGAGGGGCAGGGACAGACCCACAGACGTCTTTGGGACTCCAAGTCCACCTGCTTGGAGTTTGAGGCCCACGCTGGGCATGGCAGGCAGACCAGCCTTCCTTTCTGGCCCCAACGGACCTCCCCAGCAGTTGCCATCTCGTCTGGCCTCTTCTGTGGTGGTGTCTGGGTCCGTCCAGATCTGGCCCTTTTCCCAGCCTCCTTTCTTTCCCTCCAACTCACACGCTTTCTGGGTGTTCATCCCAAACATCATGAGGGGTTACTCTGAACTTGAGCCCATCTGGCGGGCCTACAGACTACAGAAGGAAGTGCTAGGTCCAGGGTATGGCACTCCTCTCTCTCCCACCTCTTCACGGCAGCCTTTCAGACACCCAACACGTGGCCCCCTCTCCATCCATGTCCACACACACATCCACATCCCGCCTCCTAAGAACACCGTCTTTCGAATCTCCTCCTCCCCGCTGGGCTGGCCGTGCCGTGTCTCCACACCACACTGGAGCTCCCACGTCAGTGGGGTCACATCCTGCCCCTTTGTCCGGTGCCACCTGATCCCCTTCCAGGCCCATGAACACTCCTGGCTTCTTTCCTGACTCTCAGCACCATCTGACGGTGTGGCCCATTCCGCCCTCAGACAGCCCCTCGGCTGCCACGACACCCACTCTGCCAGCTTTCCCTGCTCTCTCTGCCTCTCCTCCCTTCCCTGGGCAGCTCCTCTTCCCCAGCATAGCCTTTAAAGGTCCTCCTGGCTCCAGTCTCATCTCCTTCTTTGCGCTCTCTCTGGGTGCCCTCACCAGGAGGCAGGACCACCTCTCCATGGGGACTTAGAGGTCCCCAAAGAGGTCTAGAACAGCGATTAGAGTAGAGGGTATTCCTGAGGAGGAGGAGGAAGGCGGCAGCTCCACTTTTCTCCCAGAATCCCCCCCAACACCCCCCATGCAGTCCCAGGCTGAGGCTTATCCCCCTATCCTCGGTGTGCTCTTCTTTCTCCAAGACAGAAACACATCTGGCAGGAGGTGGGGAGGGTGTCAGTAAAATCGTCTTGTTGCCAGATGGAAAGACCCTGGCGGCATGGCTGCAAGACAGGATGCCGGGGGAAAGCCTGCCAAAAATATGTCAGCCCTCTGTGTCGCAGGCCCTGTGTCGCAGGCTCTGCATCTGGGATTCCGTCAACAGAGGACAGAGCAGGCCCGCGGCTGCCAGCACAACTGCGCATCGGCCTACCGTGGTCGCGACTACCCTGCACACGTCCAGGCCTTTGCCCTCACCGCTGTCTGACCGCACAGCTCGACACTACCTCCGCATTTACGCTGCGTGAGTTCCTAAGTCACCCAGGGACGACATCAAGCGCAGTACACTGAGGGCGTGCACAGGTCACAGCCAGCACCGAGCCACTGACATCAGCGCCGTCAGCATCCACGGATTTGGGTGTCTATGGGGGTGCGGGAGCCAGTCCCCTGTGGATGCCAAGGGGCAACAGGAAAATGCAAAAACGATACAGTCCTGCTTGCTGAACGGCAATGGAGCGTTCTGAGAACGGCATCAGCAGGCACTTTCATCGTCCTGCCGACATCAGAGTGCTTACACGCACTGCCACACGCCTAGGCCATGTGCCGCGGCCTCATCCGAGGGCGTGGTCACGCTGCAGTCCTTTCTCCTCCATCTCCCGACCATGCACACACGCGCCCGGGATGTTCTCCAAGCGCTGGGCTGGGAGTCGAGCCGCAGCTGGCCATTGAGGTGGGGCTCCGGGTCCACAGCGCATAAGCACCACACTGATTCTCCGTAACTCAGAAAGCGTCTACCTTTAAACAACGGCCAGCGGGCCACGCGTGCAGTCCTCCACCGCGCACCAGGGGAGGACGCAGCCCTGGCCCTCGGGGACTCCTGAGCGGCCAGCGGGAGGCAGTCCTGCCCCACAGGACAGGGCGGTCGGGATGAGACCGTGCTTGGAGGAGGTCGAAGACGAACGCGCGTGCCAGTCCACGACACACACACGGCTCACACATGGGGAAAGCTGTCCAACCATCACCGTCTGACCCCACCCTCACGGCAACTGCCTAGGTTCCTCTTCCACCTTCTCTGCCATCAAGCGCTTCCCCCTCACCACCCTACTCCCCCGGGAGCTGCGCTCGCCTGTGGTGGGGGAGGCTTCCTGCCTCTGCCCTCCATGGCCTCCCTGGGCCATGCGGCCACTCAGCGCGGCCTCCGAAGAATATCCTCCCCGACCCAGGGGCTCCCACCACAATAGCTGGCTGCTGTCCTCCCCCACCCCTGCCTGGCCACTCGCACTCTATTTTTAACCCACCTCAAAACTCTCTGACTCAGAATCACAGGGCTCCCAGGTAGCTGCTCCCCTGCCGCCTGGGGCCACCTCAGACACGGGTCACTATAGAGCGAGGGCATTGAGCGCGTGGTTTGCAGGGGCTGCTTGGGTTTGGCCATACCTTATTTTCCAAGTTCCCTAGAGTGGTCAATGACTTGAGGAACAAAATGTAGTTTATTTTCTTAAGACCCAAAGATGACCCGTCTAAGGTCCATCCCTGACCTGGGCTGAGGTCCCAGCCTCTCCTGACCCAGAGAAGGCTAGTCGAGCCACTCCCCAGGGAGGAGAGCTGAGGCCTGGCCCTTTCCCTGCCTGCCTGGGCAACCCTTCCGTCACGCCCACAGCACCGCTGGGACTGCAAGGCACGCGTGTCATGGAGTCACCCAGGCTGGGATGGAGATGCAAACTCGGGGCTTCTGTAGGTGTGGGGGCCTGGCGTCTGCACTGCTACCAAGTACCAGGTGACACCCATGTTGCTGGCCCAGGGCCTCAGGCTGGTACCTGGGCCACAGCGGACAGTAGGGTGGTCAGGCCCTCCGGTGTCTGACTACTGGGCTGTGTGGCCTTGGACTAGCACCCTCACATGATTCTGGGGTCACCCCATATGGAGATGTTGCAGGTGACGTGCCACATAGTGAGGCCTCAGCACGTGCTGGCCGCTGGCCGTCATCCTCGCTATCCTTAAGGCCACTAAGACAGGGCCTGGCCTGAGGGCCAAGGGGTCCAGAGCGTGTGGGCTGGTCTCACCTCAAGAAGGCCTCAGTCCGCAGGAAGGACAGGCCCTGCCACGGAAGAGCCGAGGACCCAGCCATCTTCACAGGGATATGGTGAGGGTAGCAGGGGCATCCGGCTCCATCCCACAGGCTGTGGACGGCTGAGAAAGCGGACAGGGAGGAGCGGGGCCACCCGGCCTGTCGGTACTAAAGCCTCACAGAGGTGGGGGTCTGCAGGTGCGCTGGCCAGAGCGCAGGGGTGACAGGAGGCAGGCCTAAGCCTCACAGCTGGAGTTCAGGCCGGGGGCCGCAGTCTTGAGTTCTAGGCCCATGCTGTGTGGCTTCAAGTAAGTCCCTGCAGCTCAGTGTCCCCTCCTTGGTTTCCCCAGTGGTGCAACAAGAGGACGGAACGTGGCAATTAGAGACAGGCCGAGTCCCCCGAGTCGCTGCAGTGCAGAGGCTAAGAGGTCGGCCAAGGGCAGTCAGCCGGATGGAAAGCTTGCTGAGCAAAAAGGCACCTCCTGGGGATCTGCCACCGTGTCCTCCAGCCTGGAGCTGGCCTGGAGAGAAGACGGTGGCATCCTGAATGCCAGGCCGAGAAGTCAGGCTCCCCTAGGGGACAGGAAGAGCCACGAAGGTTGCAGAGGAAGAGGTTCTGAAGGAAGGGTTGTGACTGCATGCTGTCTCCATGCCACGGCTGAGCACAGACCTGGCACGGCGGATGCCGGGAGCTGCCGACCCTGCTCCAACAAGCTGAGCCTTCTCTGGAAACCTCCTCTGCGCATGCACAGACACCCTACTGCACATGTGTGTGTGCACGCACATGCTTACATGCAAAACCGTACAGCAAGAGACCTCTGCTCTACAGTGCTCTGAGCTGCTAGGATGCTGTGTTTGCTCAGACCAGCAGCCTCGCCTCTCTGTGCTTCACCCAGCTGACAAGACCATCTGGGGAAAGACCACCGAGGAGAAGGCTGGCAGCCAGAGAACTCCCCGACCCAGCTTCAAGAGTCAGAGGAGGCTCCAGCGCCACTTGGGAAGATGGACAGAAATAGAATATCGTGGAGCAGCAGCACATGAGCACACCTCGGGGAAATCAGGCAGGCGAGCTCAGCTCGCGCTGGACCGGGCAAGGGGGGAAGCAAGCTGGAGTCACCATGCCCACCTGGGGGACAGACCTGGGGCAGGACTTCCCGACAGGCAGCATGAGTCACGGAAGGAGCGGCACTGACAGGAAGAGGGCGAGCGGGGACGGACCCAGCAGTAAGGGCCTGGACTCAGGATGCGGAAGAGACAGGACTCCCCTCTTCTCTCCAGGAAGCACAGTCCACGCTCCCTGCGGTCCCTCCCCGCTCCGGAGTTTCCCGACTATGATCCCTTAGCCTGTGAGGAGAAAGGAGACGGCTCCCTGGAGAGGGAGGCCTATTACCGCCGGGCTTGGGTGCAGGACTGAGGAGTCGGGGTTTGACCACAGGCCCCGGGGAGCTGCGCATGTGCAGTGCACTCGGAGCCCTGCAGACTGGGACACACGAGGGCCCTCGGGGCACCGTGGCCCTAGGCTCCCAAAGCACTGGGAGCACAGCCACCTGCGTGCTCCCCACAGTGTAGCTGCCCAGCCTCACCCAGGGAAGTCCAGATGCCTGTGACCACACGAGGCTCCCGGGGGGCCCTGCAGCGGCCACCAACGCAGTCCTTGGGGCTTTGCCAAAACGCAGCCTCTCTCCGGTCCTGTTTCCAGACGAGGAAAGCGAGGTCCAGAGACGGGAGGCCTCAGACAAGGCACATCGCTGGACGGGGCAGAGCCAAGTCTCCGACTGGCCTGTTTCACAGGCTGGTCCCCGGAAGTCACAGAGCATCCCAGCCGATGACTCTGCAGGGCCTCCCAGATGGGCGAACAGGCCCTCCCAGCTCCTCTCTCTGCCAGCTCTAACGTGGACGCCCTGCTGGCCATCCACGGGCTCCTGTGACCTCAGCCACTGTGGAGTCCTCTGAGGCCAGGCCTAGCACCCCGGAGGGGACAAGTGCCCCTTGAAGGCTGGGAGAAGGTGGTGGGTCCTTTCCAGAAGGAAGACATGCCAGCTCACCCACTTGACGTGCCTGTGTGGTCCCTGGCAGGATGCCCAGGGAATGGGGCAGAGAAAGCTTGCCATCCATGCTCAGGGCTGCTCTCAAAACGGGGTGGGAGGCCTCGGCAGGCCACATGGACGCACGTGCCACGGAGACCCCTGCCCTGCCCCTTCCCAGCACTGAGGGCTGGCAAAACCTCAGTGGAAGGCTGCCTGAGGCGAAGGTGTCCCCACCTGCTCCAGGACCCAGGGGCTGCGCAGTGCCAGTCGCAGCGGGTGGCCTCGCGGAGTCCTCAGGACGAGGGAGGTGCTTCTCAGCAGCTGGGCTGGTCAGGCCCTGCCCTGCCAGCGCAGTCTACACTAATGGGGTCAGGAGGACGGGTTCAATACCTATTTGGCCAATTAGCTCTGCTCTCTTCTCAGCCTCAGACTGAGCCCTGACCCTTGACACCGAGACAGGAAAGCAGCTCAGCGAGGCCGCACAGAACAAGGATGAGGGTCGCGAGGGCAAACTCGGAGTAGGAGGGTGGCCGTTAGGAGGATGCGAGGACTCTGGCTCCCGGGGGGGGGGGTAGGGGGCGGCCCAGGCTTCACGCGGATGCGCTCTGTCTGGGTCTCCCACTGGGCCCCGGCTCTCCTAGACGGTGCAGATGACACTGATGAGACCTGTGCACGGAGGGTCTCTCCTGCCGTGGGGAAGGGAATAGGGCCCCAGCCCTCTGAGGAACGGTAGGTGGGAGAAGCCTGTGGCAGGCTTAGGCGTCGCGTGGCTGGGGACTCTCGTTAATCATTGACAGGGCTGCTCCGGCCTTCACCGGGGAACTGCGGGATAATTACTTCTGGGCTCCAGGCCACACGCTCGGTGACTTGACTGCAGCGCAGCACCTGCCGTCTGGACCGGGTACGGCCAGAGAAGGGAGTCTTCTCAGAGGCTGCATAGCGGGCGGGAGGCCCAGGACAGCCCTGCTTGCTGCAAGGACCGGGTGCACGCACACACGTGGGCAAGCGCAAGCACATGTGCTCAGCCAGCACCCCAGGCAGAGGCCTCGAGGGGGAGGGCAGCGCTGAAGGGGTGCCGCTCACAGAGGCAGGCTCTGAGTGACCTGCTCTGAGTGCCTGCCAACATCTACTCCAACCAGCTGGCCCCTTAGCTCAAGCTCCCAGACACTGGCTTCCAAGAAAGTGTACAGAACAGTTCTCTCCTGCCTTCAGATCCAGCACAGATCTGCTTCCTCCAGGAAGTCTTCCCTGACCACCAATCCATACCAGTCTATCATCTGTCTGCTCTTTCAAAATCCAGACCACGAATCTTAAGAGGAGCTAAAATCCAACTCTTCTCTTTGCCAGATGGATAGAGAGCCCTATTCCCCGTAAGGGGTGAAAAGAGGCTTGAAATGGGCTATATGGTCTCCCTGGGGCCATGACCCCTTAGCTTGCCCTTCCCAAGAACAGAAGACACCGTACCAGGCAGCCCATTACCTATTAACCTCTGAGGGCCTCGCTCACACAGACATAACACATCCACCCACGTGGGTAAATGCTTAGACAGACAAAATCAGCAGCAGCCAATTATCAGGCCCCCGCAGCTGCTGGGATCCCACCAGAGGCTCCATGGCTTGCCCTGCAATTTGTGGTGGCCCAGAGCCGGGGTGCAGCGGGTGCAGGGAGTCGCTCCCCGGAGCCTGCACACGTTCCGGGCCCAGCCCAGAGCATGCTCTGCAGGCGCCTGGGGCATGCCGCCGGCTGGAACGCCAGACACCAGCCCGAACAATAGGCGAGCGGAGCGGGCAGGGAGTGATCACGTGTGGGATTTGGTGGCTCTGGCGTCCGCACCGCTGTTTATTTATAATTTTACTTTACCTCCCTGAGAGGGCCAGCGGCAGCTGGCTGGGATGCTGAGGACTGCAGGGACTCAGGGAGCGTAGGGAAGGCGGGCAGGGCACGGGGTAGCAGACAGGCCACGTGCTCACCCTGCCCAGCCCTGTGCCGCGGGAGGGTGCTGAGGCTGGCTCGCAGGCGTTGTTCAAGGACTCCAGCTCCCGACCTCCCACAGCACTGACCCTGGTCACGCACGGAGCTCCGACCTCCGTCAGCACTGAGCTCTGACCCTAGTCACAAAGCCCTAAGCCACGGGCTGACTCCACCCCCGGCCTCTGTGGGTGTACCGAGACCACCGGCCACCTACTCTGCTGATGGACAGCACAGGCCCTGCTGCTTGTCCCTTTCCCCTCCGAATCAGGACCACTCCCCTCCAGGAACAGGGGAACCTCAAAGCCCAAAGGTCTCCCCGGTCCGGGCTGCTGGGAGTAGAAGCAGGTGGGCAGGCCTCAGGCTGTCGGCCCCGGGGCGGGGTGAGGACGGCAGCTCTCGGCCAGCCCAGCCGGCCGCATCTTCAGAGGGCGGGCGATGCCCTCTCCAGGAATGAGCCTGAAGCTTGATGGGACTCTGTAAAGACCTATCACCCCGGGGGGACAGGCACGGTCCTGGGATGGGAAGAAAATGCTCCCCGTGACAAGATCATTCGGGAAGAGCCCCCCTAGGGCCCCTCTGGCAGGGAAGCTGCGGGTAGACTTACACGCTAAGACCTTTGCACACAGAGGTTACATAACCCACGTGGGTTCTGGTTCTGTCTCTGCCGGGGACTGGCACCGTGACCTTGGGCCATTGCCTCCCCTCTCTGATCACCGTCTCCCCACCTGCCAAGTAAAGGCCTTGGTGTTCTAAGACAGGGCTTCCCTGTGCCCACCAATCCCCACTCTCGACCCGTCCTCAGTGTTACCGTTCTCAGGAGAACGCTTTTTTCTCTTTTCTTTTTTAATTTGCCGGAGGGCCCATACACTTACCAGAGAGAGAGATACACAGACAGGAAGAAACAAAGTGAGAAAGCACCCCCCAACGGGGGATGATCCCTTCTCATCCATCTTGCCCTCCCCTGGGACGTGCCTGCTATGTCTCTCAAGCCACTGGGTCCGGGCCTTGAACCGCACAGCTATGTAGGATCCAGCCGCCTTACGCATCACACCATGGGCTGGCCTGAAGAATGTTTTCTTGAACTACTAATGTAATTTTTTTTTTTTAATTATCTAATAAAAGTGCATTTAAGAATAAAAAAGGAAGGCAGAGAAGGAGGGACAAGTGAAAATACAGACTTTCAGGGGCAAATTCTGGTTCCGATACTTCATAGCTAAATGATTTGAAGCAGATACCTTTATCTTTCCCCCCAGTAGAGCCTTCGCCGTAAATCAGGAATGATAAAACCATGGGGCCACTCTGAAGGGAAAACTAAATGAGGGCAGAAAGCTCCTGGCACCGGGGCCTGGCCGTGGTTCCACAGTGAGACGTGGCCCTCTGCAAGGCTGACGTGCAGGGAGGTGCTGGGTCCGTGGCAGGAGACCTCCCGGGTAGGCCAGGCACACGCGTGCCCGTGCCCCTGGGCTGGCTGAAGCTGGGGCAGGGTCGCAATGCCAAGACCCTGTTTGAGGTGTCGCGTCTCTCGCTCTCTCTCTCGTGGGATGAATGAACGAGTGAGTGAAAAGCTAGCTCCTGGCCCCACGTGGTGGCTCCCACGTGGTGCTGCGTGACCCTACCTGGCCTGGACTCTGTTGATTGGACCCTGCGGTCAGGAGCTAATGGCATGAGTGACCAGGCTAGGTGGAAGGCGGAGCCCTCGGGGACAGCTGGGGACCCGTGGCAACTGGAAGACGGAAGCCAGTTTAAAAGGGCAGACTCTAGTCTCTAGCTCCCACTGCAGGGCGGGAATGTGGGGCCAGGGGTGCCAGATCCCAGCTTGCCGAGAGGAGCGGGAGCCGTGCTCTTACGTGTCGTCTCTCCATTTGAGCCCCGCTCACGTAAGCTGTGACACACTGCTGGCTGGCAAGCACATCTGTGGGCTCAGCCCGTGGGGGGCTGCTCAGCAGCCTCTGAGCCGGCTGGGCTTCACCACTTCTCTGCACTGCCTCCCCCGGTTCTGGGAGGGTGCTGATGCCAGTGGGCCACCAAGTGCCCTCCTAGCTCGGGGACAGCAGGTTTCCAGGGCCCTGGCAATGGGCTTTCAGTAAAGAGGCCCGGCTGGCAGAGAGCGTCCTCTCCGAAGCCAAGACCATGCCTCTGCCCTGCCGTGGCCCGCTCTGGCTGGGCAGCGTGGATTCTCCAGCAGCCCCCAGGGCCCGGCAGGACTGGCCCGCCGACCTGGCAGCCCTTCTATTAATTAGAAGGACAGCAGCCTCAGAGGAGCCTCTAAGCCCAGCGAGTGTGCAGAGGAATGGGCACCTCCTCAGTTTATGACAAAGTCGTGGGGGACTGGGGCTGGACCTTCTGCCATGGTGGCCAGTGCCAGGGCAGGCACCAGGGCCACTTGGGCTGCTGTGACACCTGTCAGCCCCTTCACCTATACGCGGAGGCCAGTGCCTTGCAAGGGTAGGAGGGGACAGGGAGAAGTGACTGATGCGCCCAGCCCACCAGGAGGCTGCTGGGCACGCCTGGGCAGGAGGCGTGGAGCGATTCAGGTGATGCTCCTCACCAGGTGCCAAGGCTGCCCCCCGGACCCTGGATGCCCGTCCCCCTCCCACACACCGGTCCCTCCCTGTCACCTCTGGATCACTCCCTGCCAATATCTGCTCTTTTCCAGGAAGCTCCCCACAGCACAGCAGCCCGTGCTCCCTGCCCCTGCTCCCCACCAGGCCTGGCCCTCTGGCCCTTCGGACAGGAGAGAGGAGCGAAGTACAGGGGTGGGGTGAAGTCACGGCAACGCCTTCTCATGCCCTCCCCAACAGTGGGCGTCCAGGGCAGCAGGGCAGGAAAGGAGAAAGACGTGGGCTGTGAACCGACCAAGTCTCCAGACCGCAGACCTCACAGAACTCGCCCTGCCTTGATGGGCTTGGGCCTGGACCTAAGGACTCTGAGGCCGAAGGCAGAGGACAGAGGCTCTGCCCTCAGAGAGCCCAGGCCTAGCACGGATAGCTGAGAACGACTTCACCAAACGTCGTCCTCGGCTGGGCGCTGGCGGCACTGGTTCCATTTGGACACGTCCTGGAACGTAGACCCTCAGACCCCACCCCAGGCCCTAACAAGCTCCCCACCAAGCTGGATGACGGAACACGAGGAGCTGCGTCACGCGAACACGGAGCTCCAGCAGTGTCGGGTACAGGAGGGAGAGCTGGATGGGAGCCGAGGGGCTGGAGAGGGCACCCCAAGAGACCCGGGGAAGCCAGGCCCTAAGCAGGGAGACAGGGTGGACGGGGAAGTGGGCAGGCCCTCACTAGGCCCAGCACTGGTGGACACTCCAGTATAAGGCAGGGGAGCCGCAGAGGGCAGGCCCAGGCAGGGAAGACGCAGCCTCCCTGTCCTCACGTCCCATCAGGTGACCAGAAACCTTGCAACTGGAGCACCTGCAACTCAGGCCTCTCCACCCTGGCCGCAGGAGGGTCCCGGCCCTCTGCCTCTACCACGTTTGGAGCCCCGGTTCCCTAGTAGCACCTCGACCCTCCCTCCCCCAGCCCCAGCCTCGTGGGAGGCAGGGGCACAGTTCCCCTGCCCAGGGTGCCAGCTGCCAGCCCACCCAGGCAGCTCACCTGGGAATTCCCCTTGGCACCGGCACCCTTGCCCCTTCTGGCACAGCCAGGCCTGTGGCTTCTGGCTTGGCTTCCCACCCTGAGAGCAGGCGAAGCGTCCAGGCCCACCCAAGACGGGGCCTCTGAGCCCCGGCCCTCCTCCGCACCTCCTCCTGCCTGCACAGTCCTTCCCAGGGTTAAACGGAGAGAGCCGGGGAGAATGGGAGACGCAGAGAACAGGCCTGAGCACAACACCTTTCCCCATCAGGGGCCCAACTCTGCCTCTGGTTTTCAGTTCCATCCTCAGGCAATGGGGGACCAGTCGCCTCAATAGAGGGGAGCCCGCTAGGCCCCAGAGGGCAGGCCCAATGCTCTTCTGAAAGGGCCTATGTGAAGTTCATAACGCCCCCAGATGGTCCTCTACTTAGGGGGTCCCAAACACAAGAAATCGAGTGTCACTTTGCATGCATCTGGGCGCCCCTTTCTTCCAGATAGACTCTGGGTCCACGGCAGGTTCTCAGTGAGGTCCCTCACGGCAAGCAGGTGCAGAGCCCCTGGCCTGGGCCAGGGGGAGAGGCCCGATAAGGACGGAAGGAGTGAGGACGAGGGGGCGTGGCCACCGAGCATCCCTGGCCTGACACAGCTCTCCAGAGCTTCTCTCCCCCGTGAGTGGCCCCGTTGTACAACCCGCATCTGACACGGTAAAAGGCAACAGGATCCCCATTTTCTGGGTAGGAAAGCTGAGGCTAAGGGCTGGCTCCTAGCCCGAGTAGGGCCCCACAGCAGAGTTGGGGAAGTGACGTGAGCCCAGTAATTACAGTGACTGGGCGTCAGGGGCCAGAAGTCAGCTCAGGCCACCGCTGGGACCTGCCAGGAAACTGGCCCAGTTTCCATGATTTCAGAGCCCAGCTGTTTGTTCCCCCAAGGAAAAGACGCTGAAGGCCTTCCCTGCCCTGCCCTGCCCTGCCCTGCCCCCAGGTCTCCAAGAGGCTCAGACTGGGAGAAGGGAGGAATGGGGGGGCAGAGGGGAAGGCCAAGCTCCAGTCGTCTCCACCCATAAGGCTGAGCTAGCATCTGGACCCAGAAGTAGCCCCAGAACCACCATCCTACATAGGGACTTCCCTGCCAGCCCCGCCGCCTCCTACAGCCCCAAGACAGCCACTCAGACTGACGCCCAGGCCAACTCCCCGAGCCCGACGCTCCAAAGGCTGACCACCTTCTGGGAACACCTCCCCTCGGGGTCCTTTCTCTCCCCTTGGGAGAACAGGATACCATGTTTACTTGTCCCAGGTCCCTATCACCAAGCCTGGCTCCCAGGCATCAGCTCGTGTGGAAGTAAGGAGCTACCTAGGACCCAAGGCCCACCAGGAACCGGGGAGCCATGTCCTGAGGCCAACATCCTGCCCTCTTCTCCGGGCACACCTTAAATGCAAGTTTCAAAAGACCAATGAGGAGTTGGGGAGGGGGGGCGGGGAAGAGGCCAGACTAGCCTGCAGGGCCCGGGGGAGCCCTGGGGTTAGCTGGGCGTGGTGGTGGGGCTTGGAGCTGGGTGAGAGGGTGGGGGAAGCCAGTGGTGAGCAGAAGCAGCCGAGAGTCTGCTGGGTGCATAGCCCAGGCCCGGCTGGTCCCCACAATGCAGCCAGCCCTCTCCACCCTGGAAAAGGCACCCCGTGCACCTCCCCAGGGAAGGCGAGGCCGGAAGCAGCCCACTGGCGAGCCCTGAACTCTAAACCGCAAACTCCATCCATCATGGTTTGCTGGCAATTCTTTATTAAACCAATTCTGCTGGATCAATGCTTCCTGCCCATCAAAATGATGAATAAATCCTCAACTGGCCTGAGCTTGCAGAAGCTCTCGTGAAGCTCGAAGGTGGGCCAGGGGATTGGCTCCATGTGGTGGTCCAGACCAGGGGTGAAACTCCAGGGACCCAGGCTTGGGAAGCCCGCTAGGGGATGGGTGGGGGCCCAGGTCAGGGTGAGCAGTAAGTTTTCTAAGATTGGAGACTTAGCCAGGCTCTTGCCTGTTTGACCTTCTGGAAATGAGACTACACTAGCTGTTCTGACCTAGGGGCAGGACAGGCACGCCCCCCATCCCCTGCCCCATAGGCACACACGTGCACGTGCGCACACACGTGTGGTCTTTCCTGGGTTTCTTTCCTTACACACCACTCGGCACGGGTCAGCTACAAAGCTGCGCAGAGGCGCCCCAGCACCAGTGCCCACTGCTTGCTGCACAGACCACATCCCAAGCCCAGCCTGTCACCGCAGATCAATCCCACTGCATCTCCCTCCCTAGCCCACCAGGCTCCCCAGCCACCGCTGTGTCCCAGGCCTGCAGTTAGAGGGAGAGTCTGCACCGGGGGACTGCAGACAGACCACAGGATGGGCAGAAGTGAGATCAGGAGGGCGGGAGGTTTCCCTCCCACCTCTGCCCATCCCAGTGTGGGGAACTGGGAGGCAAGGCCCAGTGCCCAGAGCCCTCAACCAGAGCTTGTCACCATGGGGGCGAGACATGCCTGGGCTGGGCCCCTACAGCGCCCACTGCAGACCAGGGGCTTGGACGCGAGACTCTCGAGCAGAAGCTTTCCAACAGCAGGCAGAGGGAGTTGAGCGAGGGAGGGCAGGCCCTCAGCGGTCTCAAGGGTTGACATGGAAAGCCCATGACCACCACCAAGGAGTTTCGAGGGCACAGGAGAAGCCCCGGGCAGCCGGCTCTTCCCACCCTCCCCAGCTCAGCCTAGGCGCCTCAGGCCTGCCCTGGCCCCTCTTCAGGATCTGGCCTGGGAACCTGGGTCCCAGATTTGCTCCTCTGACTGCAGCTCAGCCTGGTCAGCCTCGGGGTCAGGAAGAACAGTCCCTCAAAAGAAAACAGGGAGGGGGACCTCCGTGCAGCACCTATTTTAAGCCATCAAGTGCTGTCTGACTGGCCATTCCCAGCACGAGAAATCTCTCTCATTGGACGGAAAATGGCTTCGCTCTCATTACAAATCCAGCTTCCCTGGAGTTTGCAAAGAGGGCTCTGGGCTCGCCAAGTGCTCATTTCTATAGGCAGGCCAGCAGGCCAGGGAGGGAAGGGAGGGCCCAGCAGGGCCCGTGGAGAGAGAGGAGCCTCAAACCAGCTCAGACAGTGACTGCTTCTCAGAGCTTCTTTTCAGTCTTGTCTACCAGAAAAGCGCCGCAGGGCTTGGGGAACCTTAGGACCTTCGCTAGGGGGAGGGCAGCCCAGATCCCCACCCCAGAGGAATGAGCAGGGCCTCGTTTTGCATGGATAGGCCCACAGGCCCCAGTGACATCTGCTGCTCCGTGCCTTCTCACTCAGGTGATGCAGGAGGGGGCAGGGCACCTCTCTCTGGCTGACAGTCACACCTCTGGGGACCCACAACTCACCTACAAGAGACCCAGCAGCTGCTGGAGCTTGGGCCATTGGGGTAGGGACAGGCCACTGGGTAGCTCAGGGTCACGGGACAAGTGCTCACCAGTCAGGACAGCAGGCATCTTCACTGACCACCATGAACAAGGTCACGCAGCCCTGCAGCCGGACGCCAGCCACCCAGGACGCTGGCTCCTGGTACACCAGTGGGCATGAGGGGGCCAGACCCAGGGTGCAGGTGGGCTCAGAGCACTTTCTTCCTGGGCCTGAGGCCCTGGTGACCTCAGTCCTCCAGGGGCCGGGCTGCAGCCTCCCAGGGTAGGGAAAGGCAAATACCTAGGCCTGCAATCAGTGAAGAGGTCCGCCCCCCTCATGGCCCTGATCTGCAGTAGAATGACCTGGAGCTGCCACTCGGGTCCACCCTGACTCTGCAGCCTTTGGGGGCGGGGAGGGGGGGAGATGTGTGATTTAAGGTGGTAGTGCCCTGTTGTGGCTACCGCCAGGCTAGGCCAGGCTCAGAACACCTTTTCAGCCTGTCTCCAATGCGGCCCAGACAGAGAAGACTGGAGCCTGAACACACAGGAAAGTTCCCAGCGCCCTGCAGCAGGAAGTCTGGGGGTGTCTCTGAGCCTAGCTAGAGGCACCCCGCTTCTCGGAGCTCCCAGCGCAAGGAAGGAAAGTTAACTCCAGCTGGGAGGCAGGGCCGCGAGAGGAACCGCGCAGGCCGGCGGCAGGACCGCAGGACCAGGACCGCAGCGCCCCTTACCTGAAGTCGCTGTAGGGGTGGATAATCCAAAATCCGGCCGACTTAACCCTCTCCTGCTCGCGCTCCACGGCTTTCTGGCTGCCGAACATCCGCAGAGAGAATTTGTTGACCCCGGGCTGGAGCATAGCCCCGAACTGGCGCTGCATGAAGCCGGTCTGGCCCAGGCGCACCTCGGCCTCGGGGAGGATCTGGTCGCCCGCGGCCGCGCCTCCCTCCACTTTGATAGCGGTGTCCGAGGGCTGCTCGCAGGAGGCAGAGGCCGGCTGCGGCGGCTGCTGGGGCGGCGGCGGCGAGGCTGCGGGCTGCGTCGGGGCGCCGGGGCGCTCGGGCTCGGCCGCCAGGCCCGGGGGCGTCCTGTCCTCGCCGGGGGACGCGTCGCCCTCCGCGATGAGCCGCCGCTCCTCCGCGGAGTCATGCAGGTGCCCGTGACCGCTGCCGCCGCCCGCGCCGCCGCCCCGGCTGCCCAGGGAGGCCAGACTCCCGCGGAAGCGCCTGCAGTCGCCGTTGGTGCTGGACTTGCCGGCGCTGCGGCCCGGCCCCTCGCTGTCCGCCGCCCCGAGGGCCGCGCCCCGGGACTCCGCGCCGCCCGCCGCCGAGGGCGAGGGCGAGGGCAGCGGCCGCAGCCGGATGCTCCTGCGGCTGGGGTCCTGGCGGCCCCCGGCCCCCTCGTCCTCGGCGTCCTCCTCCTCGTCCATGATCCACGCCTTGGCCCCCACCTGCTGCGGGAGGCTGTAGAGCCGCTTGCGCATGGACGGCGGCAGCTTGTCCATGGCTCCAGGGGCCCGGCCGGGCGGGGGGCAGGGGCAGGGGCAGGGGCGCGGGCGCGGCGCCGCCGACCAGCTCCAGGTCCAGGTCCGCCCGCCGTCAGCCCGCCGTGGGGACGCGTCCTTCGCCGCCGGCGCGGGGCCGCCTCAGGCACCCATGCCCGGCCGGCTGCGCGCGGCGGGAGGCTCTCCGTCCGGCTCGGCGCCCGGGCTCGCGCGCGGCGCCTCCTCGCGGGCCGGGCTGGGCTGGGCGCCGGGACCCCGCGCTCGCTCGCTCCCTCCCTCCCTCCGGTTCAGGGGCGCGGCGCGCGGCCCGGCTCCAGGCGCCCCGCCCCCGCGGGGAACAATGGGCGCCGGCAGGAGCGGCGCTGCGGCCGCGGCGCTCGGGGAAGCGCTCCGGAGCGGAGCGCACGGCCGGCGCGGCTCCCGGGCGCGCGTCCCGCAGGCGGGCGGCCGGGCTGTGCGTGCGGCTCGCCCGGTGGGCTGCGTGGCCCGCCACCTGCGAGCTCGCCCGCCTCGTCTGGCCGAGCCCGGCCGGCCAGTCTCGGGGCTCCCGCCACAGCGCAGCGGAGCCCAGTGGCCCGCCGGGCTTACATCAGCGGCCGCCTCCCCCGGAGCGCCCTCCGGCAGTGCTCCGGCTCCCGCGCCCCGGAATATTCATGAAGCCGCCGCAGCTCGCGGGTTGCCATAGGAGCGGCTCCCGCAGCCGGGCCTGCCTACCTGAGCTTCTTAAAGGGGCAGCGACGCGCGGGCCAGGGGTCGGGGGCCGGGGGCCGGGGCCCAGAGGGGGGCGGGGGCCGAGTTGGGCGGGGGTCGCAGGGTGCACCCTCGCCGGACCTCGGGGGCCGGGATGAGAGGCGTCCTTGCTCCTGGCTCTCAAATCCGTCCCCTTGGCCAAGGGCTGGGAGCACGCCCCGCGTCTGGGGCTCCGGCTTCGTGGCGAATTCCCCACCCCGAGGCTGGGGAGGGCGGGGTTTCCCGAGCTCTCCGCCGAGCTCTGGGCTCGCCTTCCCGGGCAGCGAGCTTGCTCCGGGGCTGGCTCTCCGACCCTCCCCGGGGAGGGGGTGGGCCGTCTGATGCGGAGCGCCGGCCTCCGGCACCCTGCCTGGAGCGGGGGTTTCCGGGAAACGCGCTGCGTCGGGGCGGCTCCCGGGGCTTTCCCGAGGCACGGGCTGGGGGCGATCCCCGCGCTGGTCTTTCCCCTGCGAATCCTCGAAGCGGCTGGGCGAAGAGGGCGTGGGGGAAACGGGGAGGCACGCCCAGGGCGCGCAGGTGAGACCCAGCCCTTCGAGGTAAGACTTCGAGGAAACTGCCTGCCGCAGCCGCGGACGCGGGACCCGAACACCGGCTGCCCGCACGCGCTTCTTGCTGGATGGTTTCGGCGGGGGCTTCCAAGACCAGCCACCGCGGCGGGTCCCGGGGGAAGGGGGCTCATCTGGCAACCTGCCACTCTGGAGCTGGCTTTGGACCCTCTTCCCTGTGTTCCCATGAAATTGTGACACTCCTCTTGGGACCGACGTGAGGGGGTTCCTGCCCCACGGCCCCCGCCCCCAAACTGCCAGCCTCTCCTCAAGTCCGCCCCTCCCCCAGGCCAGCCGGGCCAGTGTGCGTCCCCTTGTACGGTCTCCGGGTCCTGGCGGAGAACGGGTCCACTCCTCTCCAGCACCCGAACGCAGCCCGACACTAGGAATGGGAGGGACGCTCAGTCTGGGCGGGAGGGTGGGGGACAAGGAAGGTGGGCGTTTGGGCAGATTCAGCCGAGTGTAGATGCGTTTGTCCGGAGTCCCAGGAGGGAGACAACCGGTCTCTTAGCTCTGCCACCTCTGGGAGGAGTAACCTGAAACCTTTCTCCAAATGAGTTTCTTATTCTCATCCTTGGCCGGCTTGTGACGCCCCCATAGGAGCAGGAGTGGGGAGGGACAGGAGCTCTGCTCTACCCACTGGACCACAGGTCCCCCATGGGGAGGAGAGGATGACTAGGGCGATGACATCACTGGTAGCTGGCACTGCCACTTTTGAGCGGCTCGGAGCTGACAGTTCTCTGCACAAATGCCGAGAGGCCTAATCCTGTGTGTCCTTGGGTCTCCTTGAGAAGGCGTGTTCCGGACTGGCTCGGAATCCCGGGGAGACCTCCATTTAACTCCCTCCTTTAGGCTTCTTTGGCCAGGAGCTCCTCTGCCCCGACCAGCTCAGGATGCGAGCCGCCGTGGGGGGCACCCTCTCCTGGAGGAGCCCCTCTCCTGACCACTCGCATCTTGGTCATGTCTCCCTTTGGGTCTCCTGGCCCTTGAGCAAGTGTCGCCCTGAGCACCAACTACATGGTGAGACCCAGCTCCCCCAGGGGAGGACAGTGCGGCTCATCTTGGAGAGTCAGGGTGGACAGAGAGAGGGTCAGCACATGGCAGGTCCATGAATGAGGGGACCCTGGGCGTTAGGCGATGGGATTGAAGGAGTCTCTGGGGAAAAGGGGAGCCGTGGCCCACCATCCTGCCTCCTGGCGTCGTGCTGCCACGGGCGGGCAGGACCCTGGACAGGGCCTCTATTCCTCCTGCCAGCATCCTGCCTGCCCTCGACTAGGCTAGTGCCTCTTGTCCGTGACCATCCGGGACGACCTTCGGTGCAGAGTGACAGTAGGTCAGTCACACCGACGGTGTCCCCGGGAGGCAGCCTCTCCGTTCTGCTCCTCGTAAGAACCCCAGTGGGGCATTTCTGTGGTGTGCCAGCCGTCTGGGGGCCAGGGAGGGCTAGCCCCAGTTCTCACCCTTGGCGGGTCCCAAAGGCGAGGTTCACGCTTAGGAAGACTCAGAGAGGCGAGGTCATGCCCTAGCCAGGAGCAATTTGAAAGGGGAGCTCTTACTGAGTTGGGAGTGGTTAGGAAGGACTTCCTGGAGGAGGTCCGATCTGGTGATAGACACACATCCAACACTTTGTAATCTGTCTCCTTCGTTAAGCAGCATGAATGGCTGTGTTTGTGGGCCCAATGTGGTCAAATGTTGGCGATTTCACACAGCTCAACCTCAGTTCCTTGCTCTCATTAGCAAGCAAGAGAATTAAAGCACAGAGAGGTTAAGTGACTTGCTAAATGCCTCCCAGCAAGAAAGTGGTGGGGCTGGAGCTCCAAGCAAAAGCACCACAGGTCAGCCTTACTGCCCCACTAGCTCACACTGGGAGAGGGGCAGGCCCAGGTGCAGGAGGGAGAGCCAGCACCCAGCAGACAGCGGTGAAGAATGGAGGGGGCAGACGCAGCCCCACGCTCAGTCATCTCCCCTGCTCCACCCAGGTCTCATGCCCTCTGGCTGGCCCTGCTTAGAAGGCCTGGGGTCTGCTCCCGCTCCTCTGATATCACAGGAAGAAGCCAGGGACCCCTCCCCCGCAAAGGGAAGGCCCTGCCTAGGACCAGAAAAAGGAGACCTGCAGCCTCAGCCTGGATGGGGCACTAGGGGACTCTGGGAGACAGCTGGGCTGCCCACAGGGCTATGGGGTCCAGGTATTCTTAGAATGCAAACCCAGAAAAGGGCTGGCTCTAAGGGAGGGGGGCGGGGGGCGGTGGAAGGTTGGGAATGGACTTACTCCTGGAAGGGACACTGAATGTCAGTGACGTTCAGAAGCCCCACCTGTGGTAGAGCAGGGGTCCGGCTGAAGGTGTATGTCAGCCTCAGGCCGTGGGAATGCAGGGGAGATGGACTTCTGGAAGGTCATTTGTGTGTGGGAGAGGACATCGTTCTTGCGTGAAGAGGTGGCTCGCGGGTAGGCAGTGGCTTCCATGCTCTGCGATGCCAAGGTTTTGGCCAGTTCTGCTTGAAATGAGAGAGAGCAAGAACAACATGAGATATTTTAGGGTAAGATTGCCAACTGTCCTTTCTTAGAAGGCTGTCTCTATTCTCAGGTTATAGCCTCGCCACATTTGCTGTGTTAAGATGCCCTTTTATAAAATCATGGTGCTGGAAGATGGTATTTTTTATGTCCTGGGCTAAATAAAAAGCTGGCATAGTGTTTGTTCCCGAAACTCATTTTTCAACTGTTACTGGTCTGCAAATTCCAAAAGTCTGGGAATCCCCACTGCAAACGGCAGGGCACGAGACAGGAAGCAAAGGGCTAGATTAACTAACGCTTCCCTGTCCTCGTCTGTGTGCCTCGGCCTCCCTCAGGAGTAAGCGGGCGGGGGGCGTGTACCTCACACGTCCTGGTGAAGTCTCAGTGACAGCGTGGCCGACCCAGCAGTGCCTCAGTACAGGTTCCCAGGAAACACCGAGTGAGCAAATGATTGGATGAAACCCGCATTGCCCAGTGCAGGGGGAGATTCGGCCTTCAGAATCCAATTTAGGTCATTTATTCACCTTAAAAGTGCTGTAGGGGTCTGGCCTCATAGGCTACTGGTTAAAGGAGCCAGATCCCACGTGGCCAACTGCAGCTAAAGTCCCGGCCCCAGCAGCTTGAAAAATGCACGGAACTGGGCCCGTAGATGGCATGGTGGTTAAGGCACTGGACTCCTACATGGCTGACTGCTGTCCAAGTCTCGGACCTGGTGGCTTGCTTTCTCATTTCCCCTCTCTCTCTCTCTCTGGTGAATATGTGTGCCCTGTAACAAGTTTTAAAATAACAATGATGATAAATAAATAATTCTTTAAAAAAAATACACATGGAACACATGTGTACCATGGAGGGGACAGGATTGCAGCGTGACCATGCGCCATCAGGGGGTGCTTTCTCTCCCCATCTCTCCCTCCAGCAAGCGACCATTACATTTGTTCTCTCTCTCTCTCTCTCTCTCTCTCTCTCTCTCCTTTTAAACAAATTGCTTTTGAGATGAAAGAAATTTCTTTCTTTCTCTCTTTCTTTCTTTTTTTAGGTTTTTGTCGTAGGGTACAGGCCTTCACCAGAGAGAGACAAAGAGACAAAGTGAGAAATTACTCCCTGAGGGGATGGCTATGCTGCAATCCCTTCTCCTTCATTCACCTCTTGGGATTCTGGGTATACACATAACCCTACCCAGCGTGATTTTCAATGCCAGGCCTGGGACTCAGACTGTGGGAGTCCAGCACCTTAACCACTATGCCCCCTGCTGGCCCCAGAGTTGCCTTACTACACAGAATTTCTTCCTTTGAATTCTCCATCCCTTATAAGCCTAGGCTGGACTCCAGAAGGCAGACTTTCTTCCGTCTGAGATGGCACCTGCCCTGACCCCATGCTGTCCTGCCCAGGGCAGCTTCTTTTCTGCCCTGAGGCAGCCCCACTCCAGGGCTAGACCAGCGGGGACACGTGCACTCCTGCTCGGGTCCTGATCTGGACATGAAGCTCTGAGGACGAACACTGGGGTCAGGCTTAGCCCCGGGTTTCCAGTCCCACGGCTTTCTGATGAAGACACTGGACGGGGACTGGGCCCGGGAGCTAGCCAGAGAGGAGGAAGGCGTATGGGGAAGATAAAGCCACCAGCCCTTGGG
Source organism: Tupaia tana (assembly GCA_026018925.1). Lineage (NCBI taxonomy): Eukaryota > Metazoa > Chordata > Mammalia > Scandentia > Tupaiidae > Tupaia > Tupaia tana. The sequence continues at coordinate 1,193,976 of JAKSZU010000028.1, forward strand.
TGCCCAGCCCGGCGTGCAGGATGGGAGGCAAAAGAGAGTCCCAAGGTTGGGCAGTGCCTGTCTGACTGAAGCGAGAGACCGTCTCAGAGGTTTAGAGTCGACGGTAGAGTCAGTGTTCAGAAGCTCCTGCATACCGTCAAGGTGGGGTTCCTGGAGTTAGTGGAAAGTGAACTGGGTTCTAGGCAGTGCTTACTCTGTGTGTGTTTGTGGGAAAACTGAATGGAGAAGCTTGGCCGGGATAAGGGGCCAGTGGGCCAACAAGGCTGGGACTGGGGCAGGTATCCAGCCTAGGGGCCACTGGGTTGGCCCAGGGTCGGGCCTGGAGCAAATCTGTCCAGAATCACGGTGAGGCCGAGGCCGGAGCCAACGAGAAGCCCTGCAGGCTCAGCTCCCCCTAGGGCAAGCCGACCAAGTTCTTCTCGGCCCTGCCTGTTTCTTTAGGACCCAGGAGCAAGAGCTGTTGTGTACCCATATAGCCCTCCCCAGCCAGGCCTCTCCAGACCCTGCCTCGAGCTCTGGGAGCCGGCAGAGCCCAGAGGCCGTTCCCCTCCGGGACAGCCCTGGCTGCACTGCCCTCGACCTCTCAGCTCAGCTCTCTCACCCTGCCCCCATGTCTGCTATTCCCCAGGGACTCCGCCGGGGCGCCCAGGGGACCTCGTGCCCCCCTCCCTCGCCTCGCCCGGGAGGCCGGAGAAGGACGTGCTGACAGCTCAGGGAGTCTGCACTGTGTCTCTGTGTCCTGCCAGGCTCCAGGACGTCTGGGCCACCTGGACTCGGAGCCAGGCTGGAGAGGAAGGCCCCAGGACAGGGCGGCCCCGAGGTGCCGCTGAGCCAAGCTGCCAAGAAGTGAATGCCAGAGCTTCCTCTGTCCCGGGTCTGGAATTCCTGACAGATAGGGGCTGAGGGAGTCCAGAGGCCTGAGTGGTTTCACAGCCTGGGCCAGAGGCGACAGAGAGGCAGAGGAGCAAGAGACAGCGTGTCCTGGGGAGCAGAAGGAGGCTTGGCAGAAGGGCAAGGGGGTGAAGGGAAGGTAAATCCAACCGCTCCAGGCCTGGCAGGGCTGGACCCCGAGATGGCCCAGGCAGTGGACTTGGCCCACACCCCCAGTGACTGCAGGCCCTCGCCCTGGCCAGCCCTGCTCAGACAGGCTCCTGCCAAGGTCTCTGCCCTCCCCCAAGGTCACCTTTTCATATCCCCCATTTCACGTTGTCCCTTGTTCCATCACTCGTTTAGTTCTGCGGCTCCCGCACGGCATCCCTACCGCGTGGTGCTCTAGGGTGGCGGGGTGGGGCCAGCTGTGTTGACTTGGTCTTGAGGAAAGCAGGTGTGCTTGGGAGGGGTGCAGGGACACAGAAGGGGCGAAAGGCACAGTGGGCAGAAGGACGGCCCGAAAGGCCCTTACCCAGGGAGTGACGGGGCAGCTGGGAAGGCGCCACCTGGTGGGCAGGGAGCAGCAATGCAAGGACGCATGGTGGGTTGGCTCTGGCGGGCAGTGGCGAGAAGCCTGGCTTCAGAAAGGCCAGAACTTTGGGGGAACCATCAGGCCAGGCTCTGGGCGCCCAGCCGCAAGCTCAGACCTGCAGCGAGTCTCCCTGCCCCTCGATGCTCGCGGTAGGGTGGAGGAGGTAGGGGCACGCCACAAAACCGTTTCTTCATGCCATGAGCCGCGTGAGGCATGTGTTCCGTGCAGGCCGGCCCAGCCTCCCTCCGCAGGATAACCTGCTATTACGGGAGCCTTCGGCTGGCCACCTTCCCGAGGGAGACAGTTCCGCTGTGTAACGGAGCTGTGCCCCAGGGGCCACCCTGTGGGCCTGGCCCAGAGGAGACAGGGTGAGGGCAAGAGAGCTGCCTCAGGGGCTGTGATGGACGCTGTGACAGGGGTGCAAAGGGCCCGTAGCAGGGGCTGTGACAGGCCTGAGACTGAAATGTGACTAAACCTGGAACCACACCAGAGTTGGGACAACAGCTCCCGGAGCCCAGGCCTGCACTCCCACGGCTGGCGGAGCAGTTGGCGGTGACAGCAGCAACAGCGAACACAGGCCCAGCCAGGCCCAGCACTCGTGGAAACGCCGACCGGCTGGCGCTGCCACCAGAACCCAGCTCCGGGGGCGGTGAGGCTGGCTCCCACTTAGCTCAGCCACATTTCCTGTCTGCCCCTGGGTGGGCTCCCGGGCCTCTCTGGGCCTCAGTTTCTTTGAGAATGCCCCCCTCGAGAAAGATGCACGTGGACTGACTGAGGGTCCTTGTGTATTAGCCCCTAGTTCACACGGGGCTCCCTGCACCTCCAGTCTCCCCAGCCACACAGCCTGCTGGTTGATGAGAAATGCATCTCCCCCACACACAAACCACCGTTTCCCCACCTGCTCAGGTGCGTCGTGAAGACCTGAACACGACTTCGCTTCAGTTCACGAAGCGCAAGTGCGCTCGGCAGTGGTGACTGACGTTTGTGGAATGCTCGCCCTGAGCCAGGCGCCACGCCAAGTGCTTAGCACGGATTAGCTCCTGTAACTGCACAGACCCTGGCAGGTAAGTGGCATTACCCCCATTTTACAGATGATTAAACTGAGCCTGACTATCTGGCCGAAGCTCCCAAGGTTAGAGTAAGAGCTGGGTTTGAAGGCAGTGTGTCTGGCCCAACGTGCTCCGCTCGCTCACACAACAGTCTCAGTCCAGCTGCTGCCACCGCAGACGCACAGGGGCTCTGGACACTTCATGGAAAAAAACACTTGGTGGACTTGGGGCTAGCAGGTGGCGTGGTTGTTAAAGGCACTGATCTCCCACATGGCTGACCACAGTTCGAGTCCCAGATTTGGTGGCTTGCTTTCTCACTTTCTCTCTCTCTCACTCTGTCTCTCTCTGGTCAAATGGGAAAATAATGATAATAAATAAATAAGTAACTCTTCAAAAAAAGAAAAAACACTTAGTGTTTTGGGTTCTTTTTGGCACAAAAATATCTGAAATCCATGCGTAGTTTTTATAATATGCTTTTCCCATGGTGTTTTCAAAGATCTCATAGATTTTAAAGTTCTAAGTCCGAAAGTCGAGGCCAGCAGGTGGTATGGAGGTTAAGGCAGCTGGGCCCTGCACAGCCAGTTACACAATGAGGCCCCGGACCCAACAGCTTGAAAATCGTGCTAGGCGTGTTCATGTGTGTGCGCAAATACTGAAAATCCCGAGAAGGGACTGTGTCGTGCCCATCCACCCCCCAGGGGTGATTTCTCACTTTCTTTCTCTTTCCCTCCCCCACTCCCACCTCTCTCTCTCTTTCTCTGACTCTCTCTGGCAAGTGCACGCAGCCTTTAGCAAAAAGTAGGGGAAAAAAGCCAGAGAGTTATTTGATGAAAAAGCGATCCTCGAATTGTCTGGGACGGCAGGGTCTGCACCCTGCACCCCGGGCACTAGGCTGGGAGCTGGGACTTGGGAATGAGAGGACATGGCACTCTGTCCTGAGGAAGGACCGGCTTGCCGGAATGGTTTCAAGGACGACAGTACCTTTTGGTCAGGACCTCACCTTAGCCTCTTCATCCACAGCCCCTGCTCTGCCGTCCTCATTCTCCAAGACCCTCGGTGGTCAGGAAGGGAGGTGTGACTCCCCGCGGCTTTGCTAGCCATCGCTCCTCGGCCTGCCCGCAGAGGTCTTCTACCTGTCTCCCGCTCTGGGGCTCCTCCCGGGCATCCTTCACACCAACTACCCCCTGCCCCACAGGTCCTGCCCCCGTGGGGAGGGCTCCATGAGAACTTCGGCCCTGACTTCTGGCTCTTTTCACCTCGGCAGATCGGTCCGAAGCATAAGAAGGGACCTCCTCCCTGTGGGAGCTGCACGGTGTCCCCAGAGATAACCAGGTCCCAACGCCTGGCCCTGCAAGGGTGACACCACAGAGCTGGGCGATGTAATTAGGGATCCCGAGTTGGGGAGACTACCCTGGGTGGTCTGGGTAGACTCAGTGCAGTCAGCGGAGGCAGAACTAGAAGGAAGTGTGACCTGGGAAATGAACTGTTGTGCTGCTGGTTTTGAAGACGGAGGAAGGGGCCACAGGCCAAGGGCTGCTCGCGCAGTGCCAGGGCCCGAGAGAGTCAAGGAACAGAGCCCCATGGGAGCCCAGCCCCGAGCACAGCTGGCAGCCAGTGAGACTGACTAGGGACTCCTGACAGCCGGAACGCGAAGACAGTAAATGCGAGTTCTCTTTTTAAAAATCATTTTATCTTTTAATTTATTTTATGTATAATTATTATTGTTTTTAAGTTTGCTACGGGGCATGTGCACTCATGAGAGAGAGTGAGGAAGCAAGCCACAGGCCTGGGACTCGATCTATGGTCAGCCATGTGGGAGTTCAGCACCCCACCCAGCACACCACTTGCTAGCCCAGATGAGAGTTCTTTTAGCCACCGTTCGTGGCTTTAGTTCGAGCGTTCGTTACAGAGGGACAGTCTGCTTTTGCCCTGGCTCTTGCCCCCACAGGCTTCCTCTTGAAGTGGGCTGGGCCCTGGGTTACACAAAAGGCTGCACATCGGGTGATAGGAAAGGCCATCCTCCTCACCTCGGGGGGGGGGGGGGGGGGGGCAGGCAATGGTGGCTTTGGAGACCCTGGAAGGGGACACCCTCGGAGCGGCCGCTGCCCACGGTCCTGATGGGAGTGCCACGAGCAGGCTGCTCCTCCTGGCTTTGCCGGCAGAGGCATGGAGCTAGGACAGAGGAGCCATATGGGACGGTGGCTGGCAGGGTGATGTCTCAGCATATGCCTGCTCCCTTTTTGGAACTCCCAGAAATACTAGTGGCAGAGGAGGAGGAGGGCAGAGGTCCTGGAGGTGCAAGAAGAGAAACAGCAGGAGCTTCAGGTTAGGATGTTAATGGAGCTGTATTTATAGTCGCGCCTGGGAGGGTCTGATAATGTGGTGGCTCTTCTGGCTGACTGCTCCCTCTCTGCCCCACCCCCCCCAGGTGGCCGCTGGAGCAGGGACGGCTCCCTAAATCTTCTCGTCCCTTTTCCCCATTTATGTTCAGGTTTCTGTTGTTGTTTTGTTTCTAGTTTTTGCTATAGGACACTCATCAGAGAGAGGCAGGGAGAGAGGGGTAAAGGGAGAAAGCACCCCTGCAGAAGGGATGGCCACGCCACAGTCCCTTCTCCTCCATTCCCCTCAGGATTTTGAGCACACATGCACTTGCATCCAGAGTGATTTTCAAGCTGCTGGGTCTGGGATTGGAACCATGCAGTTGGCCATGTGGGATCCAGCCACCATGCCACCAGCTGGCCCTGAGTTTTTATTTTTTTCCTACTGAGTTGGAGAAGCACTTTGCATATTGGAGTGAGGCCCTTCTCTATCTGTTATTGCAACAAATACCCATTCTCTCCCAGTTTTACGGGAGTGACAAATGTTGTACCGTGGCACCGTGCAGAGGTAGCAAAGCTGTCACCCTGTCCTTGCCTGCACTCTAACTTAGATATCACCCTCAAAAGAGCTTTTCCCCATCTCAGGAAGATACTTACATTTTCTTTCTCTCTTTGTTTCTTTTCTTATTTTTTAAGGTGACAGAGGGTTCATGCACTGGCCAGAGAGAGTGAGAAGGCACCCCCTCGATGGGTATGGTCACACCACAACCCCTTCTTCATCTCCATCCTGTCGGGAGTTTGGGCATGCATGCACACGCTCCCGGTGTGTTTTTTCAGTAGGTGGGTCTGGGATTTGAACTGTGGTCAGCTAGTCCTGTGAGATCCGACTTCCCTTAACTACTGGGCTATAGGGCCAGCCCAAATTTTCTTCCTATAAAGGAACTGTCATACGCATACATAATCTATCTTTCTCCATTAGTTAGCGATGCTTCCTTTTGAATACACTAAATTTCTACATAAATTTAGATAAATATTTTTGGATTCTATGTCCATTCCATGGACTATTCTCCCTATTCTTGTTCTTTTTCTTTTTCTTTTTTTTTTTTTTTTGAGAGGTTTTTGCTATAGGGCGCGTGCGCTCGCCAGACAGACGGAGAGAGACAGAAAGCGAGAAATCACTCCCCGGGGGGATGGCC